>CM073598.1:38371603-39647853 GCA_037074985.1 Solanum bulbocastanum | reverse complement strand
TTCTTTTCTTTCATTACTTAGTGTAAAGAAAAAAATTTAAAACTATTTTTTTTTTGTTATATTATAATTTAAAACTATTTTTCCAACTATAAGTAATTTAAGTTTTTGTATATGTAAAAAAAAATTAGGGCACTTATAATAAATTTTACAAGAAAATTAGTAAAACACAAATAAATTTGACCATCAAAATAATAAATTTTAATTAGTTGTTGAAACAAAAAAGTCAAAAAAAATATATCTAAGGAGGATCAAATATACCCACCCCGTATGGATTATTTTTAAAAAATTGAAATAATTTTTTCACTTCTGTTAGAGAAAAAGGATATAAATGAGTGTTTATATATCAATATGGGTATATATAAGCCACTTTCATAATGTGAAGTGTATCAACTCTAAATGACAAAGTTGAGAAATATATAAGACCTTTTTTCCAAAAATAAATATTGCAGTGCCAACTACAAATTAAATAAAATAAAAGTCATAATAGATAAAAGTGTATTTTAACTTAATTTCACTTGATATTTATACCCTACCATTTTGAGTGATACGCAAATAATCACTTAACGTCTATAAATTATTAAATTAAACAAATAGACATACATAAAAATATAACTATTTAATATATGTACAACTAACCACTTATATCTTATGTAGATTATAAGATATACTATTTAAGTTGAATATAAGATACATCATTATTAATTATTTCAAAAATTAAAACCAACAATAAAATCCAAAATCGAGTTTACATTTTAAGCAAAAATAATCAAATTTGTTTCTATACTAAAAAAATTAGTAATTTTATCCGTTTTTATATCCTAATTATAATTTTACCATAATATTATCTACTAGTTATTAGAATTAAGTCATCTAGTTTTGTTTTTTGTTCTTGGTGTAACTCGAATACGAAGAAATTTAAAGTTATAATTAAAAACAAAAAGTAAAACTTGAATATTATTTCTCTATAGTTAACAAGTGAAATTTATAATTTTAAATTAAAGCTCGACTACATATAAAAACAAATACGAAATAATAATCTAAATATTAAAAATATTCAATTTAGAATAATATACCCTTTTTTTTCAATCACCACTCCAATCAAGGAAAGGAAAAAAATATTTTTGATCAAAATACGTCATTATTAAAATTATTCACCAAATTAATACCTTTTAAAATTATTTTTTCTTACAAACTAGTATAAACGTATTTTTCGGGCTATATTTTATTCAAAAATATTTAATGATAAAGGATGAAGTTCTGACGGACTAAACAAACATAAATGTTACTATTAATAACGTTTTATAATTCATTATTCTAAGACACATTTTACAATTAAAATGTTACTCAAAGTGATGTTTTACTAAAATTACCTTGTTTGAATAAAATGGTAATGCTCTTTCAATGGAGATTCGTCCTCGTATCCAATTTGTAATAGGAATTTTGGACAGTTAACAACTGAAATTACATGGAAGGCAAATATATGTGTGATGATGGCAAAATTGATCAGATAAAACTTAACGACAAATACAACACAAACAAGAGCATCATAATTAACAACTGAAGCTACATGGTCTATTAACAACTAAAGTGTTTGCGTGAAAAATAACTTCCGTTACAATTACAAAATCATGAACAATAAGGAAAAATAATTTCTTGTAATCTACTACAACGTCAATTAATTCTTTTACATCTTCTATTGTGATTAAGATATAGACATTTACATTTTTTTTATAGTTGCTTTGTTTATTTACTATATCACTTTTAATTCGATAACTTCTTTAAGTAGGATGAAGAGGAATATTAACTTCTTTAGCTGGTAGTCTATTATTTAACAATCACATAAAAAAACAATTGATAGTCTAATATCTAAGAATCACAAAATACTGAGAGTTTAATATTTGGAATAGATTGTACCTAAGCTACGAGAAAAAATCTCCAAATTTCCTATTGCATATTGAGTATGAGGAAGAATCTCTATTGAAATAGCATGATTATTTTGTTCAAACAAGGTATTTCAGTATTAACGTTATAATTGTAAAATGTGTCTTAGAATAACGAATATGTTTACTTTGTAAAAGATAGACTTACAAAAAAGTTATTAAGAAATACGTTTATATTAATTTTGATAAAATTCAGAAAAATATATTATTTTAGGAAACTGATTTTTAATAATGATTTATTTTGATAAAATTCAAGAAAAACAGATGCCTTGGTGGTGCATTTTATGATAGTAGAACGTTCGTCCAAAGCAAAGATAAATAAAGAAAAGGAAAAATAGCGTCGAGGCACAAATCGAGCACGGCGGACAGACACAGCCGAGTTTTCTCAGCGGCAGAAATTGGCAACTGTTTTAAGCCAATTAAAGTGTTATGCTCGCCGTCCGACTCAGACTCCAGTGTTCCTCCATGGCCGGCGTCGCTTCTTTTGTCTCATCTTCATCGGCTTCAGCATCATCTATAGCTAGTAAAAAACTCTATTTTCAAGTCAATTCCAATCGGCAGCTCTTCAATAGCAGAGTATCTCTCACTACGCGAATCCCTAATGCCTCAATTCGGTGCTTCGCTTCCTCCTCTGGTCCGACTAGCAAAATCCTCGTCCAAAATCCCATCGTCGAAATGGACGGTAATTTACTGCAGTTGAGATGAGTGCAAGCACATCTGTAATTATTCATCCACTCTTTTTAACTTTTTTTTTGTTTGTAGGTGATGAAATGACGAGGGTTATATGGAAAATGATCAAAGACAAGGTATAATTATTGTCAGCTTCTGAATATATCTTTTAATTTTTGTTTTGACAATTTTTCTTATTACGCTTCTAAATCTTTTGTTTATTTTTGCATTATGTGGGGGCAGCTAATATATCCTTATCTAGAGTTGGATACAAAGTATTATGATTTAGGTATATTGAACCGTGATGCCACTGATGACCAAGTTACTGTTGAAAGTGCTGAGGCAACCCTGAAGTAAGTTCATTTACCTAAATGTCTCGCACTGAGAAATTCACTGCTTAAGGTGATTAAATGTTTTTTTTTTCTCCTTCAGAATTGATGCCAACTTATAGTTTATTTAAACAATAAGTTGAAGTAGATTAATGTATTAGTTTGCGAAGTTAGCTATCTTTGCGTTGTTTTGTTTTTCCCTTTTTTACTGTTGTTGTTGCAAATGCTTCTGTATTTCACACCAAAGCTAATTGTAGTCAAATAGCAGTTAATTGCTCAAAACATTCTAGTTCCAAATTTGAATTGGCTTATACTCCTTTATTGTGCAGGTACAATGTTGCTGTGAAATGCGCTACTATAACACCTGGTCAGTTGTCTTTTCCAGTTTTAGAAAAGCTTTTGAGAAAGGTTAAAGGAGGAAATTTCTGCGTGATATTTAAATAATAAAGGTTCATGCTTTAGTTCAAATGTTTCATTTAAATGGTAGTTTCCAAATCACTTATGGCTCTCTCATATTTCAGCTATGATAGTTTGGATTTTTCAGAGTACATGAAGCTCCCATTTGACCATAGATTTTGAAGTTGAAATTTGAAAATTTGTGTTTTTGAAGTTGTGTTTGGACATGCATATTACATGGAAATTGTGAGTGGAAGTCCCAAAAACCCCAAAAGACCATTTTTTAGGAACTTGAAAATATCTGAAGATCAGTTTTAGAAAATCTGATCAAATTTCATGTCCAAACAAATATTTGAAGATCAATTTTCACATTCTACTCCCAAAATCTATGGCCAAACACTAGTGAAGTTTCATGGAAGTTGGCAAATTGCTCTACGACACTTTCTAATTCTCCTACTATTGATGTTTCAGATGAGACCAGAGTCAAGGAATTTGGGCTGAAGTCTATGTGGAAAAGTCCCAATGGCACAATCAGAAACATTTTAAACGGTGTGCATGCAATTTAATTTGTTTGTATATCAATGACAAGGTCCACTCCTGTGTATGATGTGCATCCATCATAATATGATAGTGTCTGGCACGCACCGAGCATCTTATTGGTGCAGCAAGGATACTTTCCTTATTTGGAGATGCTATTATTGTACATGGAGTGACAGTATACATTTCCCATGGCATTATATGTAATTTAAACTGAATGACTCATTGTACGTTAAGGTAACATTATATGTAATTTAAAAGAATACGTGCCTAGAATTTATGATCCTTTCCATAGTTGGAGCCTATGGAAGGTTGACAAAGCCATCAAGAAGATCTGGATTATGATACCTGCTTGTATTTTTTGGTGTATTTGGTTAGAGAGGAACAAGAGATGTTATGATGGAGAGTCAACTGCTTTAGCATTTTGAAGAGTAGATGCATTGCAAATTTGTTTAGTTGGTCCAACTTGTATCCTGCTGTTAATGCAGAACAACTTTCAGGATTTTACTAACTCATTAGTTTTGGCTTAGATAGTTTGTATAGTTAGCCCTAGATTTTTTTTGTAAGCTCAAATGCCATATCTTGTAAATCTTGCATCTTCTTGATGCTGTTATTAATACCACTTATCTTATCAAAAAAGAAATAATTGAAAAAAGTTTCTCACCTTCATTATACCCTGTTTTCTTATTTGTTATTTCAGAAGTAGCTGGTTTCGATTCGAGCTTTCTACTTGTAAAAGAAGAAGATAAATAAATAGATGCCTTACTTTCTAAATTCATTATCCTTAATGGCTAGAATGATGACAGTTTCTGCCTTCAGGTACTGTTTTCCGGGAGCCTATACTATGCACGAACATTCCCAGGATTGTTCCTGGTAATTATAATTCTCGATCTACTTTGTGGTATAAGTCCAATATCATCAGTCTCGTCAGTACTTAACTTCTAAGATCTGCAGGTTGGAAGAAACCCATTTGTATTGGTAGGCATGCTTTTGGTGATCAGTATCGTGCCACAGATGCAATTATTAATGGGCCTGGAAAGCTCAAAATGGTTTTTGGTGAGCTAGTTGATTTCAATCTGTATTTATTTAATGAGGCAAAAATACACATACAAAGCATACTCATGCCAATACTCAACTTGTTTGTTAATTTTTAATTTCAGTGCCAGAAAATGGGGAATCCCCTACGGAGCTGGATGTTTATGATTTTAAAGGTCCGGGTATTGCACTTGCCATGTACAATGTTGACCAGGTTCTTCTTCACTGTGCTTGGATGAATGACTATGCTATTTCACTTCCAAGCCTTTTCCTCTCTCTTTTATACTCATTCTTTTTCTGTGGTGAAATTTGCTAGTCAATTCGAGCGTTTGCTGAATCATCAATGTCAATGGCATTTTCAAAGAAATGGCCTCTTTACTTGAGTACAAAAAACACAATTTTAAAGAAATATGATGGAAGGTATCCTTCAATTTATGCTGATCAAATCATTTCCCTTCCAGCCCTCAGAAAATTTCCCTCTCTTCTAATTGAAAGGGGATACTATTTTGGATCTCCAGAAAATATATTTTTTAAGAGTTTAGCTGAATTATTCACTGTCAAATTTGATTGTGCCAGGTTTAAGGACATTTTTCAAGAGGTATACGAAGAGAAGTGGAAGCAACAGTTTGAGGAACACTTGATATGGTTGGTTTTTTATGAGATTAATGAGCTGTTTTTGTAGTTTATTTCTGGAAAATGGTTGCATTATTGGTCAAAAGCTGTCACTGGCATATAGGTATGAGCATAGACTGATAGATGACATGGTAGCTTATGCTTTAAAAAGCGAGGGTGGATATGTTTGGGCATGCAAGAACTATGATGGAGATGTCCAGAGTGATCTGCTCGCTCAAGGTGATCCTCATGATTGTACTCTGTTACTTCATTCCGTTCCTTTGAAATTTATGTCTTAGTTGAAGGTTTTGATTTGGCGTGATGATACAGTTACTATATCAACTGCTAAAAGTCTAACTAAGTCTATCTTTGTTTATTTAGGATTTGGTTCTCTGGGCCTCATGACTTCTGTATTGGTCGGTATCTTCCCGTTAAGCTTTCTTTATAGAATATCACACCCATTGGTCCTCTGTATAATATAATGTATCTACTCTGCAGTTATCTTCTGATGGCAAGACATTAGAAGCTGAAGCAGCTCACGGCACTGTAACAAGACATTTTCGGCTGCATCAAAAGGGTCAAGAAACTAGTACAAATAGTGTTGCTTCCATTTTTGCATGGACAAGGGGACTTGGACATAGGTGAGTTGCTGCTATTCTCTAACCCATTTGTTACTTTTACTGATTGGGGTAAACTTTTGTTCATTGTTACTTACTTTGGTAACTGGTAAAGTTGCTGCCAACACATGTTCGAGCTATGGATATAGTGTCTTGCAGAAAAACAAGAGACCCTTGTGGTCCGTCCCTTCCCTGGACCCCCCTGCACAGCAAGAGCTTAGTGCACTTATTTTTCATAGTTGGGACATGTTGCAATATTATGCACTACTTGAACCCTCTTCCCCTTTCTGCTCTCTCTCTACACACTCACTCTAAAGGCTTTCCTCTCCTTCCCTTAATTTCTTGGGATTGGGTGAGGTTGCCTGTCTACCTAAACTATAATAATTTTTTCTTGCGCCATCACATGAATCAGTTTTTCTGGCTTGGTGACATGACTATTCTTAAGAGTAGGTCGAATTATGAACTTATTGCCTGCTTGATATCATGTTGTCCCTATAATTAGAATGGAAAAAAAGTGAAGAGTAGTGGATGCAAAAATGGATTCTGTACAAATTTGTGTTACTCCCTGTGTCCCATATAGTGGGTCTGGTTTTCCGCTTATTAAGGAAATTAAAATTTATTCCTGCTCTTTTCCATTTTTGCTCCTCTATAAATGAAAGAACTCTCCCTTGAGCAAGAGCTGAGAAGTATTTCAGATGTTTTTGAGGAAAGTTGAGGAATGGAAAAGGCTACTTCTGTTATGGTGAGACTATTGGGGCACTCCAAAAGCAAACACAATACTGGTGTTCTATTTCTTTTCCATTTATTTTACTTTTAGGGAAGTGAACATTATCTAATTTGACAGAAAAATTAACAGAAAAGGGCCAAAAATACCCTTGGACTATTTGAAAAGGTTTAAATATACTCTCCATCCACCTATTGGGCCAAAAATACCCCTCAGTCTATCTTTTTGGTCCAATTCTACCCTTAAAACTAACACCCCTTTTTTAAAAAACTATTATTATTATTTATTACGTGGCATTTTCTTATTGGATAAATTAAACCCCAAACCATTTAATTTCTCTCTACCCGCTCCGACCCATTCCAATGCTCACAACACAGAACCCAATTAAAAGACCCATGGATATTGATCGCTCATCCTTTTTCTCTTTAACCCAAATAGCTCTTTCTTCTTCCCTCTTTTTTTTATTTAACAATTTCAACACCAACCTGCCTTATTCACCATTCTACCAAACTATACCAAAACAGCAGCAAAACAACATCTAAACTCTACCAAAAAAACTACATCAAAGCTGGTAAAAAAAATCTACCAGCAAAACTACACCAAACTCTACGAAAATTGCACCTAACTATAACAAAACAGAGGCAAAACAACACTTAGATTCTACCAAAAACTAAACCAAAAAAAATAAAATAAGCCTGTGGCACAAAGGCAACAAAAGTGCACCATAACGAGATAACAGAATTGAACCAAATTTCGATATTAAACTGCACCAAACCCAGTACAAAAAAGAAAATAAAATTGGTTCAAATTTACTTCATTAACGATGGAAATACATTATAATGAAACTTGCGAATCATACCAATGCCTAAAACATAAGAACATTAACCAAACTTAATACAATTTCACTCTAAGCTTGAAACTTTCCCCTCTAAGATAGATGCATAATTCAACTCTGTCAATTTAGCCATTTCATTCACTGTCTAATTCTTTAACGTGTGGCATCCAACGACTTTTTTTACTGTGTATAAACATTGTCACATGAAGTGAAAAGTTTTTTTTTTATCTTGCCATTCCAATAACAACAACCATTTGTCCATAGCGACAACATTAATAGAACCTACAACCATGGTGTCGCAGTCGTAAAAAATTGGCAACCATTCTGCAATGACATTGGGGGGGGGGGGGTTCCCTTCGTCACGACAAGAAGCAGAAGAATATTCAAACATTTGAATGAAATTAATTTGATTTGAAATTAGTGTTGAAATTGTTAAATAAAAAAAGAGGGAAGAAGAAAGAGCTATTATGGCGATCAATATCCATGGGTCTTTTAATTGGGTTCTGGGTTGTGAGCACTGGAATGGGTCGGAGCGGGTAGAGAGAAATTAAATGATTTGGGGTTTAATTTATCTAATAAGAAAATGCCACGTAATAAATAGTAATAAATATATATTTTTAAAAAGGGGTGTTGGTTTTAAGGGTAGAAATGGGCCAAAAAGGTGGACTGAGGGATATTTTTAGCCCAATAGGTGGATGAAGGGTATATTTAAACCTTTCAAATAGTTCAAGGGTATTTTTGGCCCTTTTCCGATATAGGTGGTTTTTAATTTCTGATTTCAATGTATCGGTCTCTTAATGCCTAAAAAATACACACTATTCTTCTGCAGGGCTCAGCTTGATGGGAATCAAAAGTTGTTGGAATTTGTTCACACCCTTGAAGCTTCTTGCATTGGGACAATAGAGTCCGGGAAGATGACTAAGGACTTAGCTATATTAGCTCATGGACCCAAGTAAGTGATGGTTTCCTGCTTCAGTGTCATCTGTACGGCATATATAGTCCAGCTCTTTTTCTTTACTCCACACTTGGAATTTCTGATATCTCCTCTAACTGACTGTAAACCCTTGCCCTACTCCTGGGTAAGGACGAAGTCCTCCTCCTTTTGGTATTTGCTACTCATGGTATTTTGAGGTGCGCGATAGCTGTCCCTAACACCACAGTTATTTTTTTTAAAGAAAGTGAACAATAAATTCTATAGCCTAAGTCACCTTGAACAATTCTACTAAGTTTTCACCTTCTTACTGATAAATTCTTTTTATGAAAAATGTTTTTGACACTAAGAATTGATTCAGTTAGTTAGATAAACCAAATGAAGAGGCGTTAACATAAATTGTCTGCGACTTCTCTCTCAATTTCAGTGAAATTCAGTATTTGAGTAATTATACTTGTGCAGGGTGTCAAGAGAATTCTACTTGAACACTGAAGAATTTATTGATGCTGTAGCACAGAAACTTCAAGAGAAGCTTCATGCCTCGGTGCCTATTTAAGTTATCTTGGATTATGTAGTGAGAACATGTATGAGCTGAAGAAGATCATGAGCAGCATCCTTTTCACAGTGAACATAACCCTATGCACTGCCCGTTGACATTCTTTACTCTAGTTTTTGTAGTCGTTCAGATACGAGATAACAGGTGGCTGAGTGTTCCATTTGTACTGCTCCTCAATGGGTTGTGTATATTGTCTCGTTTGAATTTGGATCCTTCATAAAAATCCATTTTTCGAGTCATCTGTCAGCACTATGTCATTGTGCTGGTGTTCCTGAAACACACTTGGTTACTGAGGTTGCTATTGCAAATTTCAGTCATGCTCAACAAGAAGGAACAATTCTTTTGAATAGAAAGAATCATTTGATTACTTTAATATATTGTCCTCTCGACTCTTGCCAAATAGCTCAGTTGTTAAAGCTCCACTCTTGCAATTAGGTTTTTGTTACTGTTACTTTGTTGTAAACTAAAGCGTCATTAATAAAGAGATGTCTGGAACAGTGAACCATTGCATGAGTGTTGGTTCACTGTCAAAACTCTTCCGAAGTGAATAGAATCAATTATCTTGTTGTGTTCTTCGGCGTTCTTTCTATCTAACAAATGTAAGAAATGAAAGCTTTTATTGAGTCTGTAGCTGAAACCGCAACTTTTTCAAGGAAATCAACCAAAACGGAATGTTAAAAATGGGACAAACCTAAAGGGAAGAATTCTAACCATATTGTGTGGATGGGATAAGTTCATCTTTGAAATATTTTTGTATTTGAGCTTCTCTAATTCCTTTTATCCAATATAATGATAATATTCCTATTAACTCCAACAGTCTGGTAGAATGTTGCTAAAGTGATTCTTGAACAACCTTAATTTATGTTCTAAGGATATAAAGAGGGATGCAAATTGCAACTTTGAACATTATAAAACCCATTAAAGCCCCACATCATTGGTGCTATTATAGGATGACGCAAGAAAACCAATATACGTACCTGTCTAATTTGTTTTCATATGATTAGAGGTGAGTTAAAATATTAATCCGGAAGGATAATCATTTTTTTTATTGAATTTTGAATAAATCATTTATGCATATTATTTAATTTAATTTTTTAAAGAAGTACTACTCCCTTGATGATTGTAGTAGCACTAAGCACTTCGTGACGTGTTCCAACTATATGACCCAACTTATAAGTAAACATGTCTTTTAAAATATGACCAATCTCAAATCTTTTTAGAGGTACAAATTCAAAATTCGTACAAGAATTGTTGATTATAAATTATAATGGTGGCTCCGCCCCTTGTTACCTGATAAGATACGATAATTTGAGACATACTTTTGTACTGCATGTAAATAATTAAAGAATTTTCTATTATTGTTAGTAAAGATCAATCTTTATATATGTTATGCATATACAAGTTGTTAGTGATAATGCATGTATGATGAAAGACCGCCAAAAGAAACAAGGTGACCAACTTTGAATTATAAAAAAATGTATTTTCAATAGGGATAAAACATGAGAATCGTACCATGAAATGATCAGTTACATACCTAATTCTATGAAGATCTTATTATATGCTGAAATTATTTTTTTTTCATATTATTTATACCACTAAACTATACTAGGGTCTTACTAACCTCTAAACTATACAAGAATCCCATTACTCATGTACTTAATTGTGAAGAATTTTATTCTTAATATGAGCCACAAGTTGGTCCAGGCTATTTTTAGTACACACACATTTGTTATTTAATTGCACGAATTTGTTGTTCTTAAAATTTCAAAAAATTAAAGGCGCGCACAAAATAGGTCCCCTGTTCGTCTTTTTTACTTTGTCTCTTTTGCGGCAAGACCAATACCCGTTGCCGTCACTAATCAGCTTGTATAAATACAGCTTTTTGAAGGCATTGTTAACCAAAAAACAAGAAGTGTCCTGTCTAAGCTAATCGATTGAAGATGGTACTTACCAAAGCCAAGGAAATAATTACTGCCAATCCAGTTGTGGTCTTCAGGTAATTAGTTTCTGTTTGATTGTCAAATGTGAACCAAGTGTTACTATTAATTAGTTTTTGTTTGATCTCAATTGAATTCCCAGCAAGACGTACTGTCCCTTCTGCGTTAATGTCAAGGATTTGTTGTCTAATATCGGTACTTCTTTCAAGGCCATTGAGTTAGCAATTACGATCGCACTTTATTGATACAAAACAAAATTAAATGACTTTGTTGTTGTAGCAGATGGATGTGAGATTCAGGCAGCACTGGCTGAGTGGACTGGTCAGCGAACAATACCAAACGTCTTCATTGGCGGGAAGCGCATTGGTGGTTGTGACTGTATGTCCCTTCCCCTTTTCCTCTTTGTTTTCAACTATGGTTAAATACCTTGACGTAATTATCATAAAAATAGTCTTAAGATTTACTTGGGAATTTTAATTTGCAGCCACAACTGCTTTGCACAGGGACGGGAATCAAGTAGTTGGTTGTTTAATGAATAAACTGATTTTATCTTGTCTATAGCTAAGTGGTGATTAATAAAATGATTTATGTTTTCTATAGCTCATATCGCGTCTGGGGAAATTCCAAATTAAGAAATTCAGCTGAACCTCATTGCACCCCCCGTAGTTACACACCTACTGAGTCAATGCAACGACCTACAACAGAGACAAATGCAGTATTTAAAATTTATACTCTTTTAAGACATTTGAATTGATATGCAATAATAACTGCATTTGTAGTTGGTGAATTTTTAATGCCTAAGCAAAGTTCGAACAAAAGACATTAAGATCCCTAAACTCATAATTACACGTATATCCACCTCTAATTAGAGCTTTCTTTCTGGCCATTTTACATACAACAAATGAATAAAATACCACCACTCCCGTATGTTAATGGGAAATGAAGAAATTACTATAGCAACCGAATATGACCACCATTTTCAGACGTCAAATTTACAAGTTTTATATAAAATAGAACGAAGTGAATAACCCTTATTATGTTATTTTTTAATGCAATATGCATAATATGAGAAACTTTATAAAATTAAGAAAAATAATTATCAAATACTATTTAAATGGAAAATGATAACGTTATAGTATGTATTTGCGTAAAACTCTAAACTGATATCATGCCATAAAATTTTCATAGATGTCTTAAATAATCATTAATAATTAATAATATTTGCTAAAATAAACTTCTTAAAAAAATAGAGTTATCTCAAATGATATTCAAATTATGCATAACAAACATGCAAATAGAGTGTTGGTTAATTTTAAGACTTAGTAGTTTTTTTTTAGATAGTTAAATTTTATAAAACACAAATTACAATTATCCCAAATATCATTCAAATTATACTTGAAAAATAAAAAATTTAAACACGACAGATTACTTAAACACTATAATTATATAAAAAAATTTAATAAAAAATGCAATACATATTGAGACAATTAAAATGGACAAAAGCTATCTTATTGTGCATTTGATCAAATTTGTCTGAATCTTCAAAAAAATTATCTAGACAACAATGAAGAAATTCTAAAACAAAATAAAATGAGAAGAAAATTAACAAAGTAAAGTAAGAGATGCGATAAATATGCATTATGCGATAAATATGCATTACTTTCACTTGAACTTTATTAAATGTTGCCATTTTTCTTACTTCAAAAATGCATTTTTATTTTATTTTGTTGGTTAAAATTCTTTCCTAGTTCAAAGTCATCAAAAGAAAAAAATTGTTAAACCTCTTTTCGATTATGTGGTTATGAAAGATTTATGTTGTAAGCATTTTTACTATTTTTTTTAGTGAAATTATGATGCCATTTTATTAAAGCTTTCAAGTGGCAAATGCACACTATAAAAATTTGCAGGTTATTTGTTTTAAAAGATTGCAAACATAAAATTAAGATATCATAAACATAAGGATTAAGGAGACTAAGTAGATATTCAAATAATTTTGAGAAAATAATAGATAATACGATGTAACAAATAAACAACACATATCTGAGTATAAATTTGATTATATTTAAGAGAAAAGTCAATCGACTATTCCTCTTCTTTTTTTTTGTCAATCGACTATTCCTCATTTTTTTTTTAATATCACAAATTAAATTGATTTGAAACCAATTGAAACTTGAGAAATGAACTGCTAGCCAGATTGAAAAATCAAACCAAATTCATGTTTTGTTTGAGATTGTTTTGGGATTTTGGGACCATTTACAGAGAAGGAAGCAAGATAGTGCCTTTTCTAATTCCTAGAAGTTACAATTGCATTTTCTCAAATGTGCACTTTATTCTGAATTGCTTTTTTAAAATTCAAAAGTTAAAGGCATTTAATATCAATGTTTTACATTATCGAGAATTACAGTTTTTAATTAATTTATTTTTTGAATTAAAATTTTTAAAAATTATGATGCTGCCATGTGACACTTTTTCTTCTCCTATTATATAAAGATAGATGCATTAATGTATTGATTGATCTATGACGTCAAATTCAAAATGTCGGGACTTGAGTCGAGAGATTTAACAAATATATGTGATTTCTAAAAGTTAACCTATCAAATACCGAACAAATTATGAACATACCTTGTCAACATATTTTATTTCGTCAATATGAAATGATAGAAATATCATACTAAAATTTAATGTATTGAAATTTTTTATTTACGATACCGATCAAATTTGAAAATTTAATATTAAATATCTACTTTCAATGATTGATTATCAAACTTTTAAATACCAAATTGAATTCCGAACTCTCATCCCTTATAACTACCATCAATTTTGGGTTAAGGTGTTGGCTGATTTGATAAAATATGTTAGTCTTTTACATGATAGGCGTCTAGCCATAAAAATTGGAATTTGAAATTTAAACTAAGGTTTTGAATGAAACTAACATTTTAATATTAAGATATTTGTCAGTAGAAAACAAAAATAGGAATAAACACGCTATTAATTTACTTGGATAAATTCTTCGTTGTGTTTTAAAATTACTAATGCGTCAAATGTGCTAGATTTTATTTTTTTTTATAAAAAAAAACATGTACATTGTCCAAAAATAAAAGTTGGAAAAACTGATCCAACACACATTGTATCATCAGAATTAAGACATTACAAGGAGTGTTGTGATAGTAAAAAATGTGTAAGCTTTTTGAAATTTAATTGAAAAATACATAGTATTAATTAATAAATGTAAGCAATTACTACTACTGTATGAACAGCAAATTTGCACGGAACCTGTTAAAACTTTTAAATGGCATTGAATTCATTAGATCTTTAAATTTATGAGTAATATCTATTACTAGTAGTTTTTACTATTTTCGTTAGTTTTTACATGAGAATTTTTGTTTGTATAGAAAATATTGAATTTAGATAATTTAGAGGTCGATGTACTATATCGGTCTCTGTTTGTCGTCCTTCAAGTCAATGCAAAGATGTACAAAAACAAATGATGGATATTTGAAGTTAAATATTTTTGTAAAGTAACAAAGTTGATGCATAATAATAATTGTATTTACAATTAAATATTTAATAAATTTCTCAATATATACATAAAATTTGAATTTTTTTGTGAGATATCGACCTCGAATCATTCATGTGAATAACCATCATCCAAATACTAAGTCATCTTTAAAGGATAATTGACGCATTTTTTCAGTCCATTTTATTCAATAACAAATTAAACAAGGACAATTGGCGCATTCTTTCTGTCCATTTTATACAACAAACAAATAAATACCACCGTATTTTATTGTGAATGAAAATTTATGCAACCGAATACTATGACCATTGACCACAATTTCGAGACTTCAAAAAATTTTGGAACAAACTGATTATTCATCGGTTGTAAATTTTATTAAAATAAAGTTTAATTAATTACATAAATAGTGACGACAATTAAATTGCATAAATTGATTATTAATACTTCCACCGTCCCATTTCAGGTATTACTATTTCTATTTTGGTCCGTTAAAAAAATGTCATCTTTTCATAATATTTTTTTTATTTTATTTTAAGTGGTTATGTGAATGCTATTTGATGTTTCAAAAAAAAAAGTTGAACGAGAAATAGTGCATTTTGATTATTTTCCTGCTGCCATTTTGATGGAAGGGATCAAGCTTACACCATCCTATCTACAATATACTGCTGCAAGTAGTAGTAGCAGCAGCAGCATTTATTAACTTCGGGCCATCTTTGAAATGATTCTCCTTTTACTATAATGTGATTCGTTTTCCATCTCAATCTAGGCATGCCAAGATTTACATGTCAGCGAATTCATTAATTAATCATATTAAGAGCCCGTTTGAATTGGCATAAAAAAATAAGCTTTTAAGTCAAAAATAAAAAGTCAAACTGAAATGACTTTTAAGTAAAAAAAATAAAAGTAGGGGGAGACCTACTTTTGGTTTTTGACTTATTTTAAGTCATTTTTTTACCTTGTCAGACACCCCCCTCACTTATTTTAAGTCATTTTTGACTTATTTTAAGTTGTTTTTTATATTTGCCAAACAATTTCAGAAGTAAAAAACCGACTTAAAAATAGGTTTGATTAACTTTTAAGCCAATTCAAACACCCTCTAATTCTTCTTATTTAAAATTTAGCCGAATTCGCTAGTGAAATTCAATTTAATTAAATTCTTAATTCAATAGGCTAAATTAACAATTCATCACGCCATTTCTTCAATTGCAATCATAGCCACATTTGCTTCCCATCTAAAGAGCAGCCCAATTCTCTTTACAGCAACACCAAATCGGCCCAACTTCCTCTCCCATACAATATTTTAGCCCAGCACTTTAATACAATTCTCAGAGACCCAACCCACCCACCAATACTAAACAACAATACTTACGTATACCCCAGACCCCGCGTCGTCTTCTTCCTAGAACCCACCAGTGCGAAACCCAGCAACCCCAGACCCCGCGTCGTCACGTGTCTCTTCACTCTTAGTACAGTATTCCGGCCTTCATCGTCGGAAGAATCTGTAGCATCGGCATCTGTAAGTATAATCCTCACAACTCTATGTAAATTCTTCGTCTCTGAATTGGGTTTTTCGCTGTGCTCAGAAAAAGCATGCTTGTTTGTAGTTACTATGGGTAGTCATGGTATACCAAAAACTTAAAATTACCGTTCGATTTAAAAGATATTTTTTCAAAGGAAAGCAAACAGAGCATAAAAAAACATTTAGCCATTTTTCCGTCTTCATATTTCCCAGTGGCTGAAACCTGTTTCCATTGAAACTGAGAGCATAGAAGAATCTCGTACATCCTGTTTGATTTTGGGTATTTTCTGTCTTTGAAGTCGTTTATATGAACACATATTCAGAGGGGTATGTAGAAAACTTGAAAAAAGTGAGTGCACAACTTTATACTTATTTATAATTCTGTCAACTTATTGAAATCATAAGATAAGAACACTGTATTTGACAAATTGTAAACAATACATAAGAAACGGTTTATGTTGAAATCAGCAGACGATACTAGCCTTGCTATATATTACATTGCACATATTCAATGGATTGTATATGAAGGCTGGATAGGACTAATTTATCTGAGTGGCTAAATAACTGAGGTTAAACGGGTTGACTAATTTTAGGTAACCCAGCTTTTCCTCTGGTTTTTTGGTGGTTTTTTACGGGATTCTGTCATAGAACGTGTTGAGAACTTGATCTAAAACTTATTGTTTGTATTATCTAGACTCTAGAGGATGTAGACGTTATCAAATTGTACTTTTTAATGCTAAAAAGATGATCATTATTTCAGGTAATTAGCCTAGTGGTCAATAAAGTGGGTGAAGATTTTAGAGATTAGTGTTCAAATCTCAACATAGAGATAAAAAGATTAGATAAAGTTATTTGGTACTTGTATTGGTGGAAGGGAACAGCCATTATCGCTGATTTGAACGCTACCATTATAAGAAAGGTGAGATGAGACAAATGCATTGAGGTGAGCTTTGCTTAGGTATGGAGCGTCCCTTACGGCACGAGCTTGGGGGTAAGAGTCCAGAAATAATCATATTAATCAGGAGTTGAAGCGTGATCGTAAACAAGACGCTTAATCAACCTGATGAAAGGATTAATATGTGAGCAGTACTTTACTGTATTTAGATTGGCCTCCGCAACTAGATAGGCAATTATTCGTAATCATTTTAGTAATTTGAACTATTCAGAGTAGTAGAAGAGAAAGCACGTATCTCAATCCAGAGAAAGGATAAAAGGCCAAAACAATACGTTTCCCCCCTCTAAAACTTGGGCAAATGACTTGATTTGAATTTCATAGTACTCAAGGTTTGGCACATTCTTTCAGGAAAAGGCGTGGGACAGTACATAGTTTCTAGAAGAAATAGTGCTCCTAATGCTAATGTGATGAAAATATATAGCAAGCCCAGTATTCATTAACTACAAGAAGATTTTCAATGGATTTCTTAAGACAAATACACAAGATTTGGACTAAAGCTACAGGGTTGACTGAACCCGTAAGCTCTAGGCTTGACGAATTGTTAAGGTTACAGTTCTGTGTTTCAAGCTGCATAGCTTTATTGGGTTTCTGCTGTTTTCTTTTCCGCACTTTTGAAGCTCTCGAGTAATTACTGGGTTATGTTTGGCAGGTAATTAAGATCCAACCATTCTAAATGATTCTTCCGATTGACCCAGCAAATAAATTATCGTTTAAGCGCTTTATTAAAGATGGAGATTTGGTCATTGTGTATGAGAGGCACGACACAATGAAAGCAGTGAAGGTCAGTGAGGATGGGGTTCTGCAGAATCGTTTTGGTGCTTTTAAGCATTCTGAATGGATAGGTAAACCTTTTGGGTCCAAGGTTTTGAGTAACAAAGGTGCTTTTGTTTACTTGTTAGCTCCAACTCCTGAGCTATGGACGCTAGTACTGAGTCACAGAACCCAGATTCTTTATATAGCTGATATTAGTTTTGTTGTAATGTACCTGGAGATCGTTCCTGGTTGTGTGGTTCTTGAATCTGGTACTGGAAGTGGATCTTTGACAACTTCGCTTGCAAGGGCTGTTGCCCCCACTGGCCATGTTTATACCTTCGATTTCCATGAACAGAGAGCTGCCTCAGCTAGGTAAGACACTAATTCCTAGGAACTTATTTGTGGATTTACAGTCATTAAGTAGTCAATTGTTCTAGTTTGATTTCTACCAAGCTTTTGTTGGTTTGAAGTGCATCTACTATCCTTTACAGTCATTCTAGTGAAAAGATTTAGTTTTAGAAGATGTTTAAAACTCATGTTAAACCCAGTTTTATTTGTAGGGCACTCCTCAAGAGGTTATAAAATTGAATCCTTCTTTTAACTAGGGCTCTTTTTACTGACGAAGAACATTTTCATAGGATTTCTTCTTGTAGCAAAATGTTTTTTTTCTTCTTTTTGCTGCTTGATTGAGAAGTTATAAGGTTTCAGGAGTTGGCTCTAGAGTGCCAAGGGAAAGAAACATCTTCCCATGCAGCCTTTATGATGTGAGAGTGTAATACTACCACCATGTAGCATTGTGCACTAGCACAAAAATGTTGCAAGAGTTGACAGAGAAAATTTGTTCAACACTTGCCTCTTCATGCAAATATAATATCAATTAGGAAAAGCGTTCTTTTTCCAATCAGCTCCGCACACCCATCTAAAAGACGAAGAATGAGATAAGAGGAGCTCATTATAATTTTCATTTTATGTGAGTTTAACTTGGTGTTTAAAATTTCCGCATGTAGGGAGGACTTTGAAAAAACAGGGTTGAGCAGTCTGGTCACAGTAGGAGTAAGAGATATACAGGGTGAAGGGTTCCCTGATGAGTTTTGTGGGAGAGCAGATTCAGTATTCTTAGACCTTCCTCAACCTTGGCTTGCCATTCCTTCTGCTGGCAAAATGTTGAAACCAGATGGGGTATTGTGCTCCTTCTCTCCATGCATTGAGCAAGTACAACGCTCTTGTGAAGCACTCAAATCACAGTTTACAGGTAAGTTATTCTCCTGGAGACTTGGTATCATTCAGTTTAAACCACTGCTATAGAAACTACAGACTCTCATGTGGCAAGTGCTTTTGATTTCTTAGATATAAGAACATTTGAAGTACTTCTTCGCACCTATGAAGTTAGACAAAAGATACTAGAGAACTGCCCAGTAAATGAAGGAGATTCTATTGAGCGTCCTCCACGGAAGAGGAGGCAGGGTTCTGCTGAAGGAAGCGATGGGACTGAATGCTCTTCTTCTCCTACAGTGGTGACTAGGCCTTCTGGTGAGGCAAGAGGTCATACTGGCTATTTGACATTTGCCAGACTCAAGTGTTTTGTGTAATATGTTTCAGTAAATATCCAATTTTTGTGGTCGGATACACTGTTTGTCCTTTAGATGTTGTACTTTATTTTTTCTTGATTCTACGAATAGATATCAGACAATTTTGTCTTGAGATTTAACAAAAAGGTAAAGAACTGCTTCTACTCAGAGGGTATTTGTTTTCGCTATTATAAAACCTTCTTTATGTCCACTCTAGGGGGATCAGATTTTGTGCTACTTGCATTGCCTTTTTTTATTAAAAAATTAGTTTTATACAACTTTCAGGTTGAATTGTTAAGCAGAATGAGTTACCATTATTTAGAAAGTAATATGAACCGACTTGGATGGCATAACATACCTGATTTTATATCTTTTTTTTTGGCTGCGAGGATGTATAGCTTCACCTAGGTAAAATATCAACTTGGGGATTGTCAGGTTATTTTTCTGGAATTGCAAGTTTGCTTGCTATACATTATCAAAAGCATGTTGAATGTCAACTGAACCAGGACAAGCTATAATATTTGCAAAAATTATAACAAGGTGAAAAAACAAGGTCAATTCTTTTTTATATTATTATGTAGTTGCTTGTATACAACCAATGACACTATGTGATTATATATAATATATTATGAGATGTTACTTTTTTTAAATAGCAGATTTGATGGTATGTTTGAGATGAATTAGTCAAGTTTGATAAGGTCGCTAATTTTCAAAAATTAAGAATATAAATCATATTTTAAAAAATACATTTAGATCTTAAATATTCTTAACAAAAAGTATGACCAAATACAGTTTCAATTTTAATTTATATATGTTTAAATAAAATAATTAAGCAGAATTGTTAATAGTAATTGTGGATTAAAGGAGCCGAATCGTTATTAGTTGTTTCAGCATCAAACAATTGAGGAGAAGTTGTGGCTGGACGGAATATTTAATTTTCATGACTAACTATTGAAAAGCTATTACATGGAAAAAGAGGGAAAAAAAAGTATGTGTGTGTTAGTGTGGCATTGATGAAATTGGAAAGCCACATGAATAGTCGATTGCAAGTCAGGTCACATTAGATGGTGACCACAAAACCTCTCATCTTAGGGCATCTCCAACTCAAACACCAAATTTGGTGTCAGCATTATTTTTAGTGTAATCAATTTCAATTCACTGCATCAAATTTTACACCAAAAAAGAATATTTTTCTCTCTTTATTATTATATTATTATTTCTTATTTCATTTATATTCTCTTATTTCGTAAAACAAATTATTTTTAAAACATTCACCATATATAATTCATATTATTTCCTTTTATAATCGTTTAATATAAAATTATTTTGTACCATAATTTTTTAAGTAATATAAATTGCTAGCAAATATTATACATTATAGATAATAATGTATAATACAAATAAAAGTGAAATCATTAATGAAATACAATTAAATAAACATTATATAATTGAAAATTTTAAATTCTACATAAATATTCAACTTTCAAGATCACTACAGTGCTCCCATAAATGCTCTATTAATGCATTGCGTAGTTCAAAATGAGCAATGTTTGCATTTTTAATTTTTGTGAAGGTTAATTGTAGTTATATCCAATTATAATTTATAGTAGAATTAACATAAATTAATTTTAAAAAAAAGTCATATATAGAAAAATTAATTTATAAAAAAGCTAAATTTTATATCTAAAATTAATATTATAAAAATATTACATAAAAATTAATTAAATAGACAAGAGATTTAATTAAAACATACAATTTATATAATGTTTAATTAAAAGTTTGTATAATGAAATAATATTAAAATATTTAAAAAGTGAATTGGTGTGATGAATAGTGTTACACCAAATTTGGTGTAACACTATTCACACACCAAATTTAATTTAAAAATTGGTGTGGATTAGAGATCAAAACACCAAATTTTACACCAAATTTAAAATTTGGTGTAAAATTTGGAGATGGTCTTTACCCTTTTGTCATTATTCAACAATACCACATATCCTCCACTCCCTTAATTCAAACGTGATTTTTTTTCCCCTGTCAACATAAGCACCCCATCTATGTAAAATGTCATTCAGTTTTTTCGTCTTCCTTTGGTTTTTAGCTCGTTTTTTAAAAAGTAGCTTTCTCTATTTTGTATTTCTTGATACTCAGCATCATACGTGGTATATATAGTGTGATATATTACATAAATTTATAGGTGAAATCCAATAAGTGAATTTGGAGGTCACATATCTATAGTTTAAAATAGTCTTCAGACTTCGTTGAGTTAAACTTTAGATAAATAAATTGATATAGTATAAGTATTGTTAAGGTCTCACGAGATAATTCATCCAGAAAAATATCCGTCTAGATTTATAATCATACGCTCATTTTCCTGGATGAAGCTGGTTTAGCAAGTTGTTCAATCAAATTCGAAATGAACTTTGTACAGACTGTTGAAAGCCAAAAAAAGAAGGCAAATAAAACTTTGTACAAATGTGGCAGAGGGAACTTTTCCTGCCACATCAATAGTCATCAATGCATGTCAGCTCAATACATTTGTGACCATGGAAATAATAATCTTCATTTTTACTTTTCAATGCCATAAATCCCCACACACCACTGGTCCGTGTCTACTCTTTTTATTTTAATTTATGTGATATAATTAAAATTTTGAGAATTTATTATATTTTTTATTTTTTAAAATTATTAATTATCATGATTTATAATAATTTTATACAATTTCGTAATTTTATTTTAAATTTTTTTTTATCTGTTATATTCAAATTCACAATAAAAATTTAAAAACTTAAATCTCAAATTAAAAACGATATCATATAAATTTAAACAAAGAAAATACAATCCAATAATAGGGTTATGGCTTAACCAAAAAAATCTGGTCCCTTATATTGTGAAGGGGGCGTAACAGTGTAAGATATTTAAGGGGCCAACCTGGAGAAATGAAGAGATTACTTTGACCATCTCCTATGTATCTCTATTTTATTCTCTATATATATTTGGAAAAATCATTTTCTCTAAAAAAAAAAGAAAAAGTTTAGTTCAATAAGAAAAATAATTTCTCTAATACAAATAGGAATATCAAGAGTATTATCACTAATATATCACATTCACTGTCTCCTTTTCACCCTCACAACATTTTCAACCTCCCTTCCTTAGTCATCTCATCCCCGAACCCCCATTCCCAACTCATCATGCTCATATAGTATTTTATTAAATTACCAAATAAATGCTCTTAAAATAATATTTTTAGATTAATTATTTTAAATCATTTCCTCTATTTTATATTAATTGAATTTGTGAACAATGCATACTTATAAAGAAAAATATTTAAGGACATATTTAAATAAAACTTTCCACTATTGTCTGTTATAATCATAAAATGTTAGTACTTTTTAAATAGTTCAATTTATCTACTAAAAAATAATAAATTTCATTAAAAGAAAAGACAAATAGAGAAAAAATTTCAAATATCCCCCTTTCAATTAATATGAATAGAGGAAGTAAAAAAATCAATTATTTTCCAATAAAGAACATCTTCCATAAAAAATTCCCATCCTACCAAACCCTCCACATATAAAATGGGGCTAATCCATCGGTGGCCTTCTAAACTTGACACCAACTTTCACTTAGACACCTTAACTAAGCTTTGTTCATTTTAGACACCTCATGTCATGCCCAACTGTGTCATTTTGACACTTTCTGCCGAGATGACATAGCAAGTGTGATACACTCATTGATGGTGCGTGTGAGGCTTATTTAGCCTATTTTATTTTATTTTTTTCTCTTCTTCTTCCTCAATTTCAGCTAGTACATCTTCTTACATTTTCTCTCTCAAGAATTTTTGGAAAATTCATCAAAGACTTCTTTCAAACCTTCTATTATTTGTGTTGGAAAAACATAATGTTAATATTATTGAACACAAATACATGATAAAAAGACTTGAAATGGTACCGATTGTTCACCAAAACATCTTTAAGAATGTAACCCTTTTTGTTAAAAGAATGGAGAATAAAATTAAGTATACAAAAAAAAATCTACAATCATGATTTTAACATATTCCAATCGCCATTATAATTTCTCAAATTTCATATTTAAAATTCTAAACACCAAATTAAATGAAGAAATAGGAGAAAGGTATGGTTAAGAAAAGTGGGTATTACGAAAAAGACCATGAAATGGGGGAACATGACGGAGAAGATAATAGGGTGGGAATGGGCTAAAAGAAAATGAAAAAGGAGAAATCTGAAGAAGATGACTGTGTTGTGGTGAGAAATTTTTGATGAAGAAGATGATCGGGGTGGGTGGGGGAAGAGGGGTGAGAGAGGAAATCTTTAAAATAATTTGTTTTTAATTGCTCAAGACCTTTAATTTTTTTTCTTTAATTTATTTTTGTGTGTTTAATGACATGGCTTTAAAATGAGATGACATGACATAATTGGTCATTTAATCCATGTGTATATGTTTGGTCAACACAAGTGTAAGGTCAACAAAAAATTGTTAAAAAAGTATCAAAATAACACAACGGGGCATAACATGAAGTGTCTAAAGTAAAAAAAGTCTAGTTAAGATGTTTAAGTGAAAATTATTGTCAACTTTAAGAGACCATCGATGAGTTAAACCTATAAAATGAGAGGGAAGGAATATAATAATAATAATAATAATGGTTGTTTCTCCTCCCTGCCAAAGTTGTGCAATATTCATTTTTTACCTGCTGCCAACATAAACAGCAGATAAATGTATAATTGAATGTCCAATGGAAGAATGTCAACCATCAATGTCGATATAAGCTGATTCGAACCAGATTTAGCTCTCAACAAAAAAAAATGGGAACCTCTACATTTTACATGTCTCTTCCCACACCATTTCTAAAGCCTCAAAAACCTTCCAATCAAATTTTCATTACCAGTAGTAATAAATTCAACTCAGCTCTTCAGCATTATGTTTTGCACAAGCCAAAAAGTTGTTCAATTCAAAAAACTAGTGTTCCTATTCTGGTAAAAAATTCATGTAAACTGGATCTGTTCAAAGTTAGGGCTGTAGCAGAAAATGCAGGAGAATCTGAGGCTGTGAAGCCCAAGGAAGTGATACAGACGCTTCAACTGGGTGCGATGTTTGGAATTTGGTACCTTTTGAATATCTGCTATAATATTTACAACAAACAGGTACTCAAGGTTTTTCCATTTCCGGCGACTGTTACGGCCTCACAATTTGGCTGTGGGACTTTGCTAATACTCTTTATGTGGGGATTTCGTCTTCATCCGATACCAAAAATCAGTAAATCTCAAGTTAATCTTTCTCCTCTCCGATGCCTCTTTGTAGCCTTTTTTTATGTGTTCTGTTTATATTGTTATTTTGAAATTCAGTATTTTTCTTTCAACTCTGCTTTGATTACACTTATTTTGAACAACCTCTCTATCCCGCATAGATAGGATGAAAATTTTAACTTTATGAACTTACAAACCAGAGATACTTCTAATAGTTATTTTAACTTTGAACTTCATAATACTTGCTTCGACGTCTATTGATCTTTACCACGCCAAAATTCACCAAAACACACTCCATATGTTAATATCATTATTAATTTTTTAATATATATATTGTTTAACATTTTACACTGAAAAATGACATCCAGTCATATCAAACACATGTAAAATGATCCATTTTTCATATATGAGAATTTTGTTTTCGGTACAACTAACTTTCTTTGTTTTGATTTATATATTGAATTTCCAGTTTAAAGCAATATTCGCACTAGCTGCAATTCACACATTGGGTAATGTTTTAACGAACATCAGTCTTGGGAGAGTAGCAGTTTCCTTCACTCACACAATCAAAGCAATGGAACCATTTTTCACTGTGCTTCTTTCCGCTCTGTTTCTTGCAGAGGTATAAAAATTTTGCAATCTTACCTCTTCATGATATATCACATTCAGTTGATTTGGCTTATAAGCACTTTAGTTATTTATTAAACACGTGATATAAGCTATAACCGCGTAGCATAACTTTATGGAAACACCCTCATGTATCTTTGATTGTGACAATCTGATTCTAATCCCTTTGTTTATTACATTAGAAATTCAGCTTATTTAGCATCCATAATGATGAGCTTGTTGTGATCCTCTTGCATATGTAGCGGCCATCTCCTTGGATTGTGTCTTCTCTAGTTCCCATTGTTGGTGGAGTAGCATTAGCATCAATGACAGAGGCCTCTTTTAATTGGTATGTCTCTCCCTAATTTTGTACATTTTATCGTTTCGTTTCTGTAGGCTAGACCGGTCTATATATTGCTCTTTCCTTGTGCCTAGCTATTTTGCTGTAGGGGGGCCGTTCACAGGTGTACAACCTTTGTAACTTCTTGGTATATTTATGGATTGACCAGTTCTTATTTAGAAGACTGCAATTTCCTAATTGTCGCGCTATCTACTCCTGTTAATAGTTTTGCACATTTGCTGTTGTTACTGTGGAGTCCTATTAGCAAGTTATAGATTGATTCTGAACTCTCTGTCTTTGGAACAGGATAGGCTTTGGCAGTGCAATGGCTTCCAATCTGACTAACCAATCGCGTAATGTATTTAGCAAAAAACTCATGGTTAAAGAGGAGGTATAGACACTAAATATTCAGATGCTAGGAAAATAAATATTATCAATTATTCTAACATCATATGTATTCAAATTCAAACATCTTACTTCTAAAAACAGAGTTGTAGCCTTGGGGTGTGGCCCTTCTCCAGACCTTGGTGAAAGAAATATGATTCGAGCACGGGGCTACCTTTTTTAGTCTTTAATTTATCATATTTGTTGGAGATGCAATCTTTTGTCTTGTGAAACCATTAACCAATAAAGATTGTCTAATAGGAGGCATTGGACAATATCAATTTGTTCTCTATGATCACAATCATTTCATTCATCCTTTTGGTACCTGTTGCCATTTTGACAGAAGGGATCAAGCTTACTCCATCCTATCTACAATATACTGCTGTAAGTAGTAGTAGTAGTATATATTAACTTCCAGCTATGTTTGAAGTGATTTTTATCTTCTACTTTTTCTACAATGTGATTCATTTTCCGTCTCCATCTAGGCAAGCCATGGTTCACATGTCAGAGAACTTTGTGTGAGACTTCTTTTAGCTGGATTTTGCTTGCACAGTTACCAACAGGTTAGCATCCTGTAAATTTACATGATAATCTGCTTTGTTAACTTTGGTTCTGTTTTCTTTAGAGCCTTCTGAAAAGTGAAAACTATATCACTAAGCATCATTATTCTGACTAGATGCCGATGCAGCCTTTTTGCAATATGTTCAACTGAACTCAGTATTTCCGACTCGGAGCACAGCTATGTGTGGGAAAAACCGTAATAATTTCTATAAAATATTAAACTGTACACCCATAATTACAAAATGAATATAGTGCCAATAACCTTAAAAGTTGAACCCGTCAAATTTAAATATGTTGGATCCGTCTTTCATTCTTACTTGATCTTTTTCTTTGTGGAAGGTTTCATACATGATACTACAGATGGTATCACCAGTGACACATGCAGTTGGTAATTGTGTGAAGAGAGTGGTAGTCATTGTATCCTCAGTCATCTTCTTCCAAACACCCGTCTCACCAATTAACTCTCTTGGTAAATATTGATTCTCTACTTACTATCCTTTTTTTTTTTGAAAAAATATATCAGTTTCTTAATATCTCTATTGATTGGTTGAGTAGTAATTATCTAGCTTGAGAAACTGTTCAATATTTTTTCAGGGACTGCTTTGGCTCTAGCTGGAGTCTTTCTTTATTCAAGAGTAAAGAGATTACAGCGGAAGCCAAAAGTTGCGTGACAAGTGAAGAATATTGCCAAATCCTGTAGCCATAATGCTCTGTTAAGAAAATGATAACCAAAAATAGGAACTCGAGGATTGGGTTCGAGTAATAGGAAGATTGGGTCAGGAACTAGCAGAATAGTTTGAGAATCCCAATTCCCACTCAAGAATGGAAGGCAAAAGATGGAAGAATATATGTAAACCAATTGTTATTGCATTTCAAGATGTGTAATATGTACATCAGTGCAATACTTAAATCAACTACTAAGGCCTTTGACTGAAACTGAATTATTCTGATCTGGCTCATGAGTTTTGGAAATTCATGTATCAAAATAGGAAACACTTACATATAGAAATATAATTTCAATTCTTTCTTCATTTTTTTAACCTTTGATCATTGTCAATCAGTCCTTCGTTCATACCCTTTCGAATATCACAACAGTACCAAGGTCTAATTATGAAAAACCAATAATCTACTTAGGGGTCGTTTGATAGAGGGTATTAACAAAAATAATGCTTGCATTAGCCTTGTGTATTAGTAATACTTTGTTTGGTACATTTTTTTATGTCATGTATAACTAATGCACTCTATTGTGTATTGAGGAGTGTATTACTAATAGCATGAAAATCTAGGTATTAGTAATGCAAAGGATTTAATACATGTATTAGCATGGTTAAAGACTCAATTACCCTTCAAAAACACTTTTACATTTTTTCCACCATAATTGTTGAGGATGCTTTTGTAAATAAACATTTTTATACCATACTTACTTTTTTTAATCCACCAAACCAAACAATGCATAAAAAATATTCTATGTATAACTAATGCAAGCATAACTAATACAAGTATTACTAATGCAAGTATTACTAATACACTCTATTATGCAGTATTTTTAGGGGAATTTTCACATATAGCCACTCAAAAATAGCCCAATTACTCTCCATAGCAATAGTTTGATAATTACAATTCGTAGCTACATGTTATATGGAGGAGAGAGGCAACCGAATTTGGGAGAGAGAGAAGAGAGGTGAGAGAGAGGGGGCAAAGAGTGGGAGAAAGGTGAATTGTATATGTATATAGGTTAGATAATTGTATATTATACATATGTATTTGTATATATGGCAAGCGGGATTGGGAGAGGGAGGAGAGAGGCGAGCGAGAGAGGGCAGAGAGTGGGAGAGAGGTGAATTGTATATGTATATAGGTTAGATAATTGTATATTATACATATGTATTTGTATATTTTGGCAAATTATACATATACAAACGTGGCTAATTATACAAACTCGAAGTCAACCCGCGTAATTAATGTATAATGTTGGTCGTGAGTGGTAATTATAACAAACTATAGCTATGATGAGTAATTAAGCAGTATAAGTTTGCTTAACCATATAATTTTCCCTTATTTTTATACACTATACCAAACGACCCCTAAGTATTTATTTGCGTTCTTCATCATTAAATTTACAGATACCCAATGAAACACTTCCCGAGTAAAATTATTTCTGTGATCAAAGAGTTCCCTTAAAATGCTATCGACGTTGTGAACTGGGCTTATCGCGTCTTTCAGACATCCCTAAATTACTCATAAAATTTTGTCTCTTTAAATAGCAATATTGTTATGCTTGTCCACTATTCTTAAAAAAAAATTCATACTAGGATAAAAAGAAAGAAAAATTTTGCACTCATTAAAAAAAATATGAAGAGCATAAATTATGATAGTTGATCTATTGATAATAGACTATAACTTCAGTTATCCTTCCATACTAATAGTCATAGCATTCCCTTTTCCAAACTACTTTGAGCTAGTTTTCCACAAGCCAAGGGCTATCGAAAACCTCTCTACCTTACTCTGCACATATGGTGGGGTGGGTTTACAGTAGGTATGTGATTGTTTAAGTAATGCATTAACTAGAGAAATTTGCTCTAAGATAAAAGAGAATCAACGCAAGCAGCACTTAGAAGTGGAGCTTTAATGAACGATTTATATAGCATCATTAAACAAAGTTTGACGACAAATTTTTTACATTTACATCCGTCAAAAAATTTCCACTTCCAGATTTTCAGCTATCTATTTCCAATAATACGCTAAAAGCTTCTATCCGAGAACACTGTTTACCAAACCATGTACTGGTGAAAGTCAAACAAAAATAAAAGGGGGTCCCCCCTTTTCTTCCAGGCATTTCCTTCGGGTAGCTACAACACATCAAAAATCAACACAGGATAAAAGACACGCCCAAGTTAGGCTCTCGTTTCATCTCCTTCTCCTTCCTCCTCCCCATTGTTAGCACGGGGTCCATCGCCAGATTTCCCATCACCTTGGGATCTAGGTGGAGATCTTTCTTTTTCCCAGTCCTTTAGGAAATCATCACATGGCCCTCCAACTTTTTCTCTGGAATAACCAGCTGATGATCTACTGAAGTTCATCATGGCTTCATGGAAACTGCCTCCTTCTGGAACTTGAAAACGAGCCCGATCAAATCTTTCAGCACTACGGCTGCGGCTGCGCTCCCTGCTTTTTCTGTCACCCCATCCTGAACCACCTCTATTCGGGCTTCTGCTCCGACTTCGATCACGTCTCTGTGAAGCCTGCATCATAGTTTCATGGAAGCTTCGAGCATGGAAACTAGCTGGAGCATCATTATCACGAGAGTCATGACCATATCTATCACTAAATCACAACCAACTAGTCAGAACATGGAAAAAAAGGAAAATAAGAAATCCATATATAATTAATACACAGCTAACCTGTCACGTGAATCCAAGTCATAAACACATCCACTTTTTTCCGATGAAGGGGCTTCCCAACCACCCCTTGCTCCATCTCGTCCACCATAGCCAGCATCATAACGTCCCCCACGTCCACCTGAGCCAGAATCCCATTGACGCCTAGCCCTTCCCATACCACCACCTCGAGAAGCCATATCATGTAGTTCAGTAGGCACTTGCTGATTTGCTCCTTCTAAAACTTTAATAAGATCTGAAGCATGTTTAGCATCCTGGTCACAAAAAAATGTGTAGGCCTCACCAGTCGCACCAGCACGACCAGTTCTTCCTATCCTGTGAACATAGTCCTCTATTCCAGTAGGAAAATCATAGTTGACCACCACCCTGCCACAAATGTTTCATCATTATTAACTTACACACAAGACAAATCCCCCCTACCAAAAAAATTAGAAGAAACTACTCTTTAGAGAATATTTATAGGGATGCATAATGTTTTTCAATTGTACAACAACATACCTAGTGAAATCCCACATGTGGGGTCTGGGGAGGGTAGAGTGTACACATACCTTACCTCTACCTCGTGGACCTCGTGGAGGTAGAGAGGCTGTTTCTAGAGGCTGTTTCCATGTTATCGATTAAGGGGAAATAACATGGAAAGAGCATATAAAGGAATATATGTCGGTCTAAATGCGCACTCCATAAAAAAGTGAAGGTATATATATTCTTTCATTCAGTTAAGCCATCAAAAGAGAATTGAACGTGACCCACAACTAATCAAGCACACTATAAGATTCTTAATTCCAGCAACCTGATATCTTTGACATCCAAGCCCCGAGCAGCAACATCAGTGGCAACAAGAACTGGGGACTTGCCAGTGCGGAACTGGCTCAGTACATGATCCCTCTCACCCTGAGATTTATCACCATGAATCGCAGCAGCTCCAAATGGGCGTGTAAGATTGCGAGCAAGTTGGTCGCACATTTTCTTTGTTGAACAGAAGATAATGATTTTTGATCCAGGCTCTTGGGATCTCAAGATCTGGTCTAGCCGCTTTTGTTTATCCATATATGACAAGACTTCAATGTACTGCACATGACAATTAATTAAATATGATGTAACCTCATTATGTAAATCAAGTACAGGTTCTCCCTTGGAGCTCAGGGATAATAGGGGAGGCATTCTACCATGACACCTCAGACCTCTAACCCAGTTTAGAAGAGAGAGAGAGAAATCTTAGGCATTTTTAATGAGCAATGTCCAAGAAAAAGAGAATAGAACAGAACAGAACAGAAATGCACCTGTGTAATAGACTTGTTCGCAACAAGCTCATCAACATTCCCAATGTTAACCTGAACTGGATTAACCAATAGATCAGCTGCAATTTTGCGGACCTCCTTTGGCCATGTTGCTGTGTACATCAGTGTCTGCCGTCGCGTAGGCACCTCCTTCACAATCTTCCTTATCTGAGGTTCAAATCCCATGTCCAGCATACGATCCGCTTCATCCAACACCAAATAAGAAACTTGATCCAGCCTAACTCTTCTCATCTCCAAAATATCATTCAAACGACCAGGGGTAGCAACAACAATATCAACTCCCCTGTCCAGATCTCGTAGCTGAGGGCCTTTAGGGGCGCCTCCATATAAACACTAACCAAAAAACATACAGCATTGTCAATTCTCAAGAAAATCGTCGTAGCAGAGGACCTGTTGGGCCCCCTCCATATAGACACTAACCAAAAAGCATACAGCATTGCCAATTTTCAAGAAAAAGTCAAACACACATTCACTTGGTTCATCTGGCCTGAACATTAGCATGTCAACATTTGTTAATTGTTCTATGGGAAGGTGCAGAATACTGCTGTAAAGGTTTTATAAAATCATTCGGGTTTTTTTTGGTTAAGTAAAATCATTCGGTAAATGGGACCTTCCCCTTTTTGTAATGGTGCACAACATTATCTTGGTGCATGTTTATTTACGTTAACAAAACTTATGTTTGACGTAAAAGAAGCATATAACCATTTAAGGAGATCACATATGATTAAGCAGATGTGTGTTTTATACCAGAACATGAGAAACACAATGATTACCCTCTAAGTTTCACTTTTGGCCAGACAACCATTCGAAGAGATGAGATCTTCAGAATCACACTTAACAGGAAAATTATGGTAGAGTTGAGTGTAGCAAAAGAATGTGACAGAGCTAGCTAACTTTTGGTTTTTACAATTAACACATTAGTTAGCCCATGCATCAGTACTTGGAAATCAAAAGAAAAATCTACCGTGCAAAACATAGTCAAATAACAATTCATACCGTGCAAGAAATCTTTGAAGATCTACCAAACTTCACAGCTTCGTCTTGTATCTGAGTAGCTAATTCTCTTGTTGGCGACAGAACCAAAATAGTAGGGCCTGATTGAGGATTTCTCCGACGTTGCTTTAGAAGAAAAAAGCCAGGAAGCAAGAAACCCAAAGTTTTTCCAGACCCAGTCTTTGCAACAGCTACTATGTCACGGCCCTGAAGTGCAATGGGCCACGACTGTGCCTGTATTGGGGAAGGAGCAGGAAACCCAGCTTGATGTATCTGGAAATGTAAAAGTTGGAAAACCTCAGTCAGCAATTGTACAAGCTAAAAAATTACTCCTACATTATTTCTACGATTTTTTTTTTAAGTGGCCAACACAAGAAGAAGCATATCCCCCCTTACGCAGGCAGCCAACACTTGCATATGCAAGCAAGAGCAGGAGGAAGCCTCTTCTTCATGTCAAACCATGTGGCAGACTGACACCGTCCCAGCCATGAACACGGATGATTCAGAAAGCCCTTCAAAATTTGGTCCACCAAATAAGGGAACTCCAAATATATGGAAGACCAAAAAGAGGGCTGCACAGCGTACGACATTTAGCTCCTCCCTGGAGCAAATATCGCATCTGCGTCAAAGTACAGAGGGAAAAATTGTATGAGTACTGCAATGGACCTCCAGCAGCCATTGAAATTAACAGAAGAACACTTGATCCTTTATGAATAAGTAAGCTCTTCACTAGAGATGTTCCGAAAGAGATTAAAACAAAATAATGGACTACATTTATACCTCCCTCAAAATCTCCGAAGGAAACCCAGTAGCTTCAAATGATGTGAAAGGTGGGGGCACATCAGCTCCCTGGAAAAATAGAACATAAAATAGACATGAGTATTCATTATCAAAAAAATAAAACATGAGTATGACAGACATGCCTTTTCAGGCCTGTTTGCATGGAAGGATGGATTCTAGAAAGATGCAAAGAGATGAATTCACAGGTTTTCAATGAGCAACATGAGTAGTGTAATGAAGTTATCATCAGTTTCACATAGGAGATGCCACACTCAGTGCTATGATCTGTGTGCACATCTTAAGTTAAATTATCTGTATTGACAATGATTATCACAGACCAAAGAAACCAAAAAGCAGTGTATCTTCTAGATGAACCAAACAAAAAGGCCAGTCTGAGTTGCATTTCTTGTTTCATTAAAGTGTTTACTATTTTTTAAAAAAATAATCTTGATCAAACTAAGGATTACCCTGACTACAAAATAAATTCCTCACTGCTGTCACCAAAGACATAATAACTGCCATTTAACTTTCTATTACATTGCAAGTAGCAGTGTTTTATAAGAGAATCTCTACAAAAAAAATTGTTATTCACATAGACATAATTTCATGCACTACTCATGGTCATAAAGCGTCTACACTGAAACATTGATTTTCGATGAAATGAAAAATACATATGGTAGAATCATAAACAAAGAATACGACCCTAATCGAGAAATTCTGTGGCGCCGCTCTTTAGTATTCTCTTATTTTTGAAACTGTAGTATTCCCTTATTTATTACATGTGTCTACTATTTAGGCAGAATATTGCAGCCCCTGGACAGCAAAAATACAAGTGTCCACGTCTATTCTTGGTAAACATGATAGAGATAAAAATCTATAATTATTTAAAAATTGTCTTATAGTTCATTAGGAATATCCACAAGTTCCTTAGGATCCTCAAGTGTTGCAAATTCAAATTTCTTAGTAGCTTTCGATGAAACTACCTCAATTTTTATGAAAAATTAAATTAACGTTACAACCAGGGATCCAGTTTCCCAATTGGAATGAAAATGACTAGTAAGCAAATGTTTCTATATGATTGAAAAGGTACAGATGCTTACTGTGACAGAAATTTCATGCTGACGGCGATAGGCATCTGGAGATGTGTCACTTGCAGCAGCTGGAGCACTATAACCTTTAGGCGCAGATGTTTCTTTGCGGGAAAGCTCACTTACTCTTGCAGTCTAAAAATGATGGGGGGAAACGTGTTTTAGCAAAAACACGGAAGACAATTTAGGAGGAAACTGTTTAAAGGCGATAGAAAAAATTTACTTGGACCAAAAGAAATCTACTGGTATAGCAAGTATACTTTGGATATTAATCAGGAAATAATTGCAAAAAAGAGTCTAAGGGGGTGTTTGGATGGGTTTTTTTAAAGTGACTTATATGCCAAAACCTATAAATTGGGGACACCCAACTTTTGGCTTTTAGCTTTTTTCGTACATTTAAAGCCTTAAGAAAGTGCTTAAAAGCATTTTTGAAGTTACCCAAACACTTCCAAAACTAAAAAATAGCTTAAAAGCCAAAAGTCACTAAAAATAAGTCAATCCAAACACCCACTTAAGGTTCAAACTGGGGGTGTTTGGATTGACTTATTTCAATGATTTTAGGCTTTTACACATTTTTTTAGTTTTGGAAGTGTTTGGATAACATCAAAAGTGCTTTTAAACACTTTTTAAAAGCTGAAAAAGTACAACAAAAAGAAAAGAGTCAAAAGTCAAAAGTTTGGGTTACCAACTTATGCCTTTAGACTTTTTAACTTACAAGTCACTTAAAAAAGCCAATCCGAACATCCCTTCTAAGTGCTGTTACAATAACTACAATCACAAAAGAACACAGATGAAACTCCTCTAAAACATACAAGCGCCAAAACATATGTATTTGCAAATTCTTTGTTAGATGTATCAAACCACTGGAACATTTACTACATAGGAAATATGATGCACAACATAAGGTTGCAAAAGATCAAGAAAAATGATATATACCATCTTTTCCAATTAATACATAGTACAGGTCCTAATTCGCATTTAAAACTGTCAAAGAGAACATGGGTCGTTAATCTCAAATAGTGATTCTCAAAATGACAATAGACAACCCAAGATACTATTCAAAACAAAAGTTTGCGGATTTCCCCTGTTGTGTGTCACTAAGTCACTGAAAGTTAGAGAGAGAAGAAATTGAATTCACATGTATTAATTAGAACTAGATACCTGAATACCCTCTCCAGAGGAAAGTTTGCTCAATGCACCATTGGTACCTCTGTTGTCACCACGGTCAGGACATTCACTTTGAGAAGACTTCTCAACTGATGAACTTACAGATACAGACGATTTATGTTGTGCAGCACCCACATGAGAAGTAGCAACAGGCCTCTCGTATTGGGTAGTATTGGTCTCTGGATTCCAAAAATAGAGATATCCAGTCTTACCATCAACTAGGCCTTTCCAAGGTTTGGGAAGGGTGGGGTCCTCGGGTGCATAACGTGGACCAGTAGAAGATGCAGTTGCAGTAGCAGCCATCTCAAGCTTCAGTATCCAATTACCTCTGGCACCAGAAAAGACATGACGACTTAAAAGCATGAAATGAGAATCAGAGTTAAACAAAGCAATAATACTAGAAAAGGACTCCATGAATCACATTTTTTATGTGTTATATTCCATCACCTGAATAATTGACAGTGTTACATAAAATGGTACTAAGAATGTACTACAGTCAAAATAGCTAAATAAGGCTACTCAAAAAAGAGAAGAAGATGAACTACACAAGGGAAGAGAACATGTTACTTCAAGAGTAGAAGATATGTTCTTAACAGAGACAAAGCAACTGTGCCCCTTGCCAGTGTTCAAGAAAGCGAGCGCGTCATCGCTTTAAGCGGTGAAGCAAAGCGAAGCGAGGGTTCAGCGCTTCAATTGGCTGAAGCGAGGCATGTGAAAAGAAGCGACCGCTTCTAGGCTTGAAGCGTGATGCGACCAGAAGCGGTGAAGCGAGAAAAGCAACGCTTTTATTTTTTCGAAGTAATACGTGATCGACTTTAAAGAATAAAAATAGGCATGACTTACCTAGTTCTTCCTCTTCTTTTGGACAATATTGACGATGCCAATGAATGGCTAACTGGAGTTGAGAATGCTGAAGATGAAGAAATTTTTGAGGAAGATTTTGACTTCACTTGGGGTGTTGTTGGGGAGGCAAGTGGGGTTGAGGAGAACCGTTATGATTTAAGAGGAAATACTTCAAGCTCACATAGGAGGGGAAAAGAAGTAGCTACAAGTCTATTCCTAGTGTATGAAGTTGAAAGAGATGGTGATGGACTTGAAGAAGATGATGAGCAGTATAATGATAATGGAGGAATACAAGATTTTGATAATCTTGTAGTAGAAGAATTGTAGAATTAAAAAAATTAGGTTGAACCATGCATATAACTTTGATTTTGCTTGTGTTATGTTATATGGAGGATTTGTGATGTCTAATTTATGGTTTTTAATTTGAAATTTTGGTTATATATATTGTCTTTATTTATTTTGGTCTCTTTTCTTTTAATTTACGCTTCACTTCAATGAAGCGAGCGCTTCGCTTAAAGCGTGAAGCGGGGCCTTATCGCTTTTTTCCGCTTCACGCTTCCTTGAACACTGCCCCTTGCACAGTTATACTGATAAAAGGCAAAAGGCAGCAGACAATTGTTTTGTATACCAATCCCCTTACCAACCAAAGAAACCCCACCCAGACAACCAACTGTGACCCTTTCCCACCTTGCTACCATGGTGACTCAATCCTCCAATAATACCATTGGGTAAAGGGTCTGACCACTACGCTACCCCTCCCCCCTTGAAAACAAAACACTTGAGGTCAAATACATAAAACTAAATGAGTGGGTGACCATTACAGAACTCTCAGAGAACAGGAACACTAACTATCTATAGAAATAAATAAACACGACTGCCGTTTTCCCTTAAGACTACAGGCCGGACGCACCTTATGGCAAGGGGTGTCATCCGACACCGATTCATCGAAAATTTAGTGTATATATAAAATCTGAAAAAACAGAATACGTGTACATATATTATTAAATGAAACCGCTTAACACACAGTGCTCTATGGCTCCATGGCTTCCTGGTTAAGCTCATAACTTATGTTGCATTTGCCCTGAGTTTGAACCTCCTTCTCAGTGAATTTGTGTGATTTTTTTAACTTTTAAGCACTTAATTGCAAAAGGATCAAAGAAAACCTATCAACCAAGCTCCACTTTTGCATAAATGGTAAACATTAAATTTATTTAACCAATTTGGAACTTGATTAGTCAATATAGATTTAAAACCCTAATGTTCAGAAATTATTCATTATTTCATCTAATCTGTTCTCTTCTTTAAATGTCAACATCACTTATGAAAATCTTGCATACGTCACTGACTACAATAACACGAAAGTGAGCTCCTCTCAACCAAAACATGCACACATGCATTATAATTCACGCAAGTGGCACTAGTTCAAAGGCATTTGAACTGTTGGAAGACAAAGCAATAACAACAAAGTCACGAAAACCTAAAACAAACAAATTCGAGGACAAACAATAAAAAAATGATCTACAACCCTACATTATCATTCACTAACACGTAGCACGGGTCAAAACGCCAAACCTAGTAAGTTCAACTTCAAAACAACCAGAACATCGAGGCCAAACAATGAAATAAACCGATCAAAAACCCTACATTATCATGTACTACCACGTAAATGGGGTCAAATGCCAAACCTAGCAAGTTCAACTTCAAAAGGACTACAACATCGAGGCCAAACAATAACAAAAAAATCATCTAAAACTCTACATCCTTATTTACTGACACATAGCAGGGATCAAATGCCAGATCTATCAAGTTCAACTTCAAAAGGGCGATAACATCAAGGCTAAATAATTTTAAAAAAAAAACAATCTAAAACCCTACATTATCGCTTATTAACACACAGCAGGGATCATATGCCAAAGCCAGCGAGTTCAACTTCAAAAGGACGACAATTTCGAGGCCAAACAATGAAAAAAAAAGGATCTAAAACCCTACATTGTTATTTATTAAACACAGCAGGGGTTAAATGCCAAACCTATCAAGTTCAACTTCAAAAGGACGACAACATCGAGGCAAAACAATTTTAAAAAACTAAAACCCTACATTTTTTATTTATTAACACACAGCAGAGGTCAAATGCTAAAAAAATTCAACTCAACAATAAAAAAAATATTCTAAAACCCTACATTCTCGTTTACTAGCACATAGCAGGTGTCAAATGCCAAACCTAGCAAGTTCAACTTCAAAAGGATGACAATTTCGGGGCCAAACAATTTTTTTATAAAAACCATCTAAAACCCTACATTTTTATTTATCACACACAGCAGGGGTCAGATGCCAAACCTAGCAAGTTCAACTTCAAAAGGATGACAATTTTGGGGCCAAACAATTTTTTTAAAAAAACCATCTAAACTCCTACATTTTTATTTATCACACACAGCAGGGGTCAAATGCCAAACCTAGCAAGTTCAACTTCAAAGGGATGACAATTTCGGGGCGAAACAATTTTGTTAAAAAAAACCATCTAAAACCCTACATTTTTATTTATCACACACAGCAGGGTTCAAACGCCAAACAAGTTCAACTTCAAGGCCAAACCTATCAAGTTCAACTTCAAAAGGACAAGAACATCGAGGCCAAACAATCAAAAAATAAATAACTCTAAAACCCTACATTTCTATTTATTAACACATAGCAGGGGACAAATGTCAAACAAGTTCAACTCAAGGCCAAACCTATCAAGTTCAGCTTCAAAAGAACATCGAGGCCAAACAATCAGAAAAAAAAAACCATCTAAACCCTACATTCTCGTTTACCAACACATATCAGGGGTCAAATGCCAAACCTAGCAAGTTCAACTCAGATCTGAATCATCGCGAGTATAAATGAGATATGATACCTGACAACGTCTTTCCGATGACGATGAAGAAGCTGATACAAACGATTCCCACCTCCGGCGATCACTCCCGTCCGTTCTCTCACTCTCTCTGCTAAATAAATTAGTATACAAAGGTATGAGTTAAGCAGCGGAGAAGCAGAGAGAAACCTACGCTTCCGATGGTTTGAGTGAGAACTGAGAAGCGTAGGAGCTATAAAAAGGAATAGAATTAGCTGACAGATGGATACTTATAAGAGAGCAGAGAAATGAGAAACGGTACAAGAATAGTGCGTATTAAACCCGCAATAATATTTTAACCATAGTTAGGTTAGTAAATGCCAATTACACCCACGATAATATTTCGACACGGATTAAAACACTCCGCCCATTGGCAGTATTAGTATGATACTATTGTTTTTTGAACGACAAAAATAATATTATATACTTACAAATTTATTTATTTTATATAAGTAAATTGTTGAGAAAAATATTTCAATTATCATCCATATTTATCTCATTAAAGGAAGGGTAGATACGGAAAAAAATTCAAATAATTTTCTAAAATTTCGAATAATTCAATTATTTTGAACTATGAAAAAAAAATCAATAATTCACTTGAGTATGAACTAACATACTATGTATTCCGTTTGTCTCATATTACTTGGCTTATGTTGACCTCACATGAAATCTCTTAAAAAAATTACAGATATATTTTACTAAATTAATCTTATTAATAATGCTTTGAAATTTTAAACTTGACTACTATTACTTTATGTAGTTATTTCATACTAAGAATAGTGTAGAAAAAAATTCTCTTAATTTACTATAATAGATAAATAAAATAAAATATCTACGATATGAACCAAGTAAAATGAAACGGGTGAATTACTTATTTTTCATCAAACTCCTTTACAAAAGATAGTAGTAGTTTCATCACAATATGTAATACTAGCTCAACAAGATGGGTGTTGGTATAGAAAAGCGTTTAGTTTTGTTTGGCTTGATTTGCCTAATAGCTCTTGTTATCGAAAGGTGAGCCAATTTGTTTTCTTGTTTGAAGTTATGCCTGACTTGTACCATACGCATTAAACCATTAGCAAGCAAGAATTAACGTGTGGGAAGTTTCATTTTCATTTTGTAATGAGTTAATAACGTCCATACAGTCTATTACATCTATCTTTATCATTTTCAGTCCTTCTGCAGGGCATGGATTCCCGCTAGAGTAGAAAATTTGCATATATGTTGTCATAATTATAAAATATTAACATGAACCTAACAGAATTTTTTCTAATTTGGGTTAAAAAACCACTTGTGTAGGTGGGGAAGAAAGAGCGCCCCCTCTTTTATTTAGGAAATCGAGTTAGCTGGGTTGGTTCCCTGTCCCCAATATGTGACGAAAAGATGATTGTCTATGAAAACACCTCTTATTCCTTCAATATTTTAATCTTTCGAAAAGTCACAAGTTTGTAGTTTGTACCATTTATTAGGAAATTATTCCATTTAATAATAATAGATCTTTTAGGGTTGTAGATCTTCTCAGTTGCAAATCAAAGAAATTTATTTTGTTTGGACAACTAAGCTTCCATATACTAAAAAGATGGCATAGCTTTGATTAACATAATTTTATTTGTGTAATATATTAGATTATTAAGAAAATATAAATAATTATTGAACTGCCAGATTAACACAAAGAAAAAATAGAACTAGAATGATTATTTGTACATTAATATAATTAAATGGTGTGAGAACATTTATGTTAATATTTAAGTTACATATGACCAGATGATGACTTTAGTTGGAATGTAGAATCAATTACCAAACTCCAAAGTATTAACGCGAATGAGAGTAATAGCTTCAACCAAAATGCAGTAAGATTGCAGACTAAGCTGAGTATACAAAAATAAAATTCTCGATAACGAATAAGGTAAATTCTATTATACATTACTATTTACAAATAATTTAGTAGAGTACAGAGGGGGGAATCAGCTGATTACATAATTGACTAAAAGTGATATATAATGGATTAATGGAGATGTCAAAAGGTTTTCCTAATTCTCTGGACAGTGATAATAAATAGGATCAAGTTTACAAAAGATCAACAAATTCTTACAGACTATAATCCAAGTAAGGGCCACTGCTTTTTAGCATGTTCTGGTAACAGTTTGTTTAAGAGTTCTGCAAATGATATTATCTCATAATAAGAAAAACAACTACTCCATATGAATATGAGGGGGTGGGGGAGTTGATTCATAAAACTGGAGGAGAAGATAATAATTAAACCTTGAGGCCTGAGAGATGGCAATGGACGACCATTAGGAAGACGTGCATTAGGGTCACGGAGCTCATCAAAGAAAGCGTGAGCAAGAGCTTCCAACTGCAAAATGAATCAAATAGATCACATAAAAGCATAATATACTAAAGTTTCCCCACACAAATGTTTGCTGCCTAAAATATGATATGGAATTTTCAACAAGTACTACTTTCTTATGCTCTCACCACTGTGTTTGAACTGGATGATAAGGAAAAAAAATAGGGAGAGTATACACTCACCGCGGTGCACCTCAGATGTGGAGAATACTGGAGAAGCCTTATCACAAGATCTACAGCTTCAGGAGGCATCCGTTTGTGAAAAATCTGTACAATGCAGGGTTGCGGCCATGAGTTTCTTGATGTGAATACATGCCATGCAATGCATGAAAATGTATCTTCTATTGAGGAACATAGCTCAAGATTCTTACCTTGTGCCAGGGGTGAGCTTTGATTTGCGGGAACTTGAACTCAGTGTAATTTGGATTCATACACTTGATTTCTTCACGCGTTGGTGTTCCAAGAACTTAAAGAGGACATTTTGATTTATTGAATTGTGCAAACCAAAGATCACAAATTTGAATCATCATTGAATCAACTAGATGGATACCTTGATTATTTCGACGAGCTGATTTACACCACTTTCACCAGGAAAGAAGGACTACAAGTTTTGGAAGAGAAAAGATTAGCATGAAACAATCAATTTTTATGGGTTTTTTTTTCTCAATAAAAGGAATTAAACTCACAAGACATACAACCTGACCAAGAAGCAGTTCAGCTAGGGCACAACCCACAGACCAAATGTCAATTGCATTGGTGTACTCAGTTGCTCCAAATATTAGTTCGGGCGCACGATAATAACGTGAACAGATATATGAAATATTTGGCTCGCCTTTGACCTGTTAGTATAGCCAAAATATGAGGATGAACTATGTAAATAAGATCACTAGATAAGACTGAGTGTTTCCACCCAGCAATCACACATGGAAGATGAATGAAGTCAAGAAAAGGAATCAAAGTATTTTCATATTGTTGAGCTATGAAAGGTACTTCTTCATCAGTTCTTTTGATTTGATAAATCCCAACAAGAAAAATATCTAATTCATAAGAACATCTTTAGCCACATAAAAATAAAAAGAAGAGATCATATAATATGCTGGAACACTTCCATTTCTTGAGTTCTGAGGATGGACATGATAAGATATCACACAACTTCATCTAATTCTTGTACTAACATATTATAAATGTGGCATACTTATGATAATACATGTTTCCTGAATTATCAAACAAAATATAACGCAACTGTCTTTAGCATCCAGTTAAACTCATTTTAAGAAATCCTCTTCTGCAGGCACAACTACAAGTGATAGACGTCATCAACTACTTACAGTTATATCATGGCAAGTTGTAGTGTTTCACATGCATGGAAAAATGAATAAATAGAATATTTGTTTCCAATTTTCCAAACAAGTCACAATCAAACGATCACGTCTATTCCTAAACTTTGTAGTGGCAAGAAGCAGAAAGACAAAAGTCGAACTTAGGTTTCAGACTTGAGAAGTAAGAACAGGACTTTTGCAAGCTATCAAAAAAATTACCAGGACTTTTGCACTCCCAAAATCACAAAGCATAAGCTGATGTGTGTGGGGGTTGACCTGCCATAGCAAATTGCATTAGTCAATATCACAATGTTTTTAGTTGATTGAGTTTAAGCTTCAAGGTCAAACCAGTAAATTCTAAGGTTTGATGTCCCTGTGGCAGACTCCTATCCCACGTATGTAAGCCAAAGCTCTAAATATCTGTACAGGTACATCATCAATCAAATATAGGTCGTAACAAAGATATGCTAAGGTGGGTGTAAAGAAGATGTTTTGCTTCTAGCCATAAACAGTAACAACAGTTACTACATCATAATCGCCACAAACAAATGATGCAAAATTTACTCAGGGCCAGATAAGCGCAACAGCATTAAATATTATCAACTTTAACAGTTATTACTACAACAGAGAACTTGTTATTTTAAGGTATTACAACTATGGAAGAACCTTTACTGCACATGAGGTCAACAGTTTAGGCCACAACCTAAATTTAGGGTTGCCTGTAAGACAAAAGGATTGCAAAGGGAAGTAGGCAACATAAAAAAAAACAATTAATATCACATTAAACCTGTATATGGAAAAGTGATATAGAAGGTGAATTAGTCAGGCCTCCTCCATATGTGGTTTAGCCGAAACTAAATGAATCTTCCTTTCAATTAAAAAAAAATAAAGATACATCTCCAATCTGATAACTGAGAACAAGTCATTAATTTTTTTGAATCTAGAACAAGTCATTAATTTTGAAGATTATTTTACTGAAATAGCTTTCTCATTTATTTCTTATCCATTTTGACAATGAGATAAATACTACAATGTTTTCTGAAAATAGAAAAGAACACTAATTGGGTAGAGTTATTGGCTCCCCTGGTCGAAGATAACCTTCTATATTGTTTCTCGTTATTTATGCATGAAGGATTTGGTGCCTTATAACTTGAAAATTTGTACTAGGGTTGACATCGAAGAGGCTGGCATTGACATAATATTTTGACACAGGATACAGCATTTACAATTTTTATAAACACCGTAACAATTTGAAGACAATGAAGGGGATTAAAGGCAAAGGAGGTTTCCATGACAACTTGTGGCACACTCGAGCAGAAATCGCAATCATCTTAAGCTATCGGACCACGTCCATTCAGTTTTGTTAAATTATAGGAAACATCCATGCAATTCGTCCTATGCTCCTTTGTTTCTATGTACAATGAGAGGAACTTTCACATGTACTCGCATGGAATACCTGATGTGTACAGTTTGACATATATCATAGGCATCCGTTGGTTTGCTTTGCTGTAATGTCTTAACACACGGTAGACAGTTTCAGGTACAAATTCGAGAACCAAATTTAGATAGAGCTGATCCTTTTCTGTGGTCGAAAAGAAGCAGTGCTTCAGTGAAACAATACTAGGATGATCAAGAAGTCGCATAGACTGCAATTCTCGATTCTTGTATCTCTTGTCCTGCAAGACCTTTTTTATTGCCACAGTTTCTCCTGTTTCAAGGCATTTGGCCAGCAACTTAGCTTTGAAATCAGTGACAATTGATTTAGTGATGGGAGTAAACATTCTTGATTATGGCAGTGACCATCTGTGACATATTAACAACTTATACCTGGAACACAATTCCAAAGGACCCCTGTCCAACAACTCGCTCCGCCATGTAACTTATGGTCTGAATGTCAAAGAAAACATTAGCAAAAAAGCTTTTAACACAAAGACCCACAATCAGCATGTAAATTTAGAAGAACTTGCTCAGTTGAGATTTATTTATATGTGGGGTGGAGTATGGATGGGTTATTCACTCACGAAGACGTGATAAAGAAGAACATCTCAATTATCAACCCAAGCTAGAAATACAACATTAAGTTGTGTAGGACCATGTAACCTTGCCTAATTAGCAGTCATCCCTAACTATTATAAGCTACATCCTAAATAAGACCGATACCAAAGTGTTCGCCGACTCTTTAAAGATATTATCAAGTTAAAGTCAAGTAAAGTCATCCCTGTCATTAGACACCCATCGTAGGTCCAATTTCTGAACTTTACAGGGAACAATATTTTGTAATTTCTAAATTTCAGGAAAGTTTAGAATATAGGTTTGGGAAATGAATAGTTTTTCAGGGAAATAAGACCTTTTGTTCATCTGGAAAGCACCAAGTCAATATGGTATGAGAAGATTAACTAACTTCATGTCATTAAAACTTTCCAGAAAATATGGAATTGATATATAATGCTCGCTACCTTTTTGAAGAGGACAAGGAAAAGAGATTGTTAGATTACAGAGAGAAGCTTGATTTTATGTCTCACATAACAAACATAAATCATGTGAGACGCCTTAATTGCTTGACAAGTAGACTTGTGGTTACATTTGTTTAATTAAAGATTGAAACATTCCAAATTAAGCAGTGGAACAAAGCTAAATTTATTGAAGTTATTCTGAGTTATGATACAGCAGATTTATTTGATACAAGCTTTTCACAGTAGTATAGTCCTATTTATTTAATGAATTTATTAGAAAGGAAAAAAAACATACAAATTGAATTTTGGATAATCCCAAGCCTAATCAGAGAAAAGGGAAACAAAATTATGCAATGGAAAATATACAAGCATAAGTAGAAAAGCCATGTAAGTTCATACAAAGCACCATCAACCATAAGCGTCTTTTAGTAAGGTTGAACAGTAATACAACTCCATCTCAGCCATGAAAAAGATATAAGCATGTGTTATTCAGTATTCACGTCTAGGGGTATGCATATCATTGATTTTTTGGGTCCTAGTAGAGTGCCTTATTTTGGGAACTTTTAAATTGCCTTTATTGATTCTTTCTTCAACTAAAGAAATGGTAAAACAGGTCACTTGTTAAGCAATTAAAGTGTCTCACAGAACATATGGAAGTGATGTGAAACACAAAATAAAATTTCTCGATTACCAGTAGCTAGCAAGTCAAAAGAAATTGAAGAAAAGAGGTAACTACAAAGATGTACTGAACCATTTTAGCCAAAAGTTACTTTTAGTTTAGTAAGACAGCTAACATCTCTATTAGACAGTAGGAATGTATGATTGTTTCTTGACTTATTATTATTTTTGGTTTCAAAAACTAAAAAGAATTAAAAAAATAAAAAACGACCAAATACTTGGTATTCTAGTACAAAACATATACTAAATTAATAAAGGAGGATAAAGCAATGCCATGAGGTAAAATCTAAGAATAGATCTTTCTGTCAATTGTCTATGTTACATCACAAGTGAAAGAAAGATGACACGAAAATCAGGGTAATCTGACTTTCTGATTTCCAAGGCCAAAACAAAACTGATTGAGAAAAGATTTACTCATCAGATCCATAGATCAATTACCAGCCCTAGTATAGATTGAGTTTTATTTACTGATTTCAGAACCAAAATGAAACTAAAGCAAAGGGATTTATTCATGAAATCCACGAGATCAATGCCATTAATCTCACAACATGAAAATTCTTATCCTTTGGATATGTTAGTTCTTTGGTACAGACACAACGATAAAAAATAAGTTACAAGTGTAAAATAACATTTTTGAGGTTGAATCAAATGATTAAAGATGTCACCTGCTTTGGCTGACCATTTTTTCCCCCAATAGTTGTCACGATGATGTGACCTGTTTCAGTTCCATTTCCATCCACAACAGTTGCTTCCATTTCCTATCAGGCTATCACAGTGAGACTTGCAAAGATAACTACGTATAGACAAGGGAAAAAAGAAATCATATAAAGAGTATGCATCCTATTTCCAAGAACAACCTTTCCTTCTTTGTCATCATTGATCTTCATTTCATTTATTTCTTTAGGTAGGTTGTCAATAAGCATGGCATCAGTAATACATTTGCCAGCTGCTGAAGACATAATACTGCCAGAAGCCATATCACTGAATTACAAACAATCTTCCTTATAGTACTGATAAATGGTTACGACTCAAATGACAGATTGTCAGCTTCTCAAAACCTGAATCATAAAGATACATAAATTAGACAGGACGCCAGTGATGCCGTACTAACATTCAGTGTTGTATCAGAGGAGATCACAGAATCCAGAAATTGCACTACTGTAGACATTCATATAACAATGACCTTTATTGACGCAAGCAGAACCCAATTCACTTTAATGACCTAAAAATTATGTTCATCCTGAAACGCGGTCTCTTAGTTCATATACGTGATTAAGTACTCAAATTAGTCAAGTGAGTCTCTAGAAGATCCCAAAATTAGCTTTCTAACTGCCTACCATTGTTCAATGAACTCCTAGACGCCTATAAAAAAAATTCTATAGCAGCCTCCGAAATTTTCTAATTGGAAGAAAACATAGCTTTCGACAAAATTGCAGCCATCTTTTTAACATTAAGAACCTTCACAGGGAGCGTGAGATCAATTATTCACTTGTTGACGCAAACTTATTTATGATTATTGCATCAACCGAAAGAGTACCTGCAGCGGTGAAGTGAATTGCTCGCATTGGTGACGGAATATTGTGAGTGCTACAGCAAAACCCTAAGCGCGGAAGAAGTAAAGTGGAAGTGAAAATGGTGTATGGCCAAGTTTTCAGGTTCTTTGTTATAGACTTCTGCGGTACTGCTCTTCTTTCCTTTCTCTCACTTTGGAGTTTGGATGCTCTCAGAATTTTGATGGAGTTGGCGGACCCAAGCTAATTTTATCCATTTTCGTTGACTGGAGTTTTGGATGTCCGAGATTTCCACGTGTAAGGCTCTGGTTGGTATTTGATAGGTTTACGTCATTATGTTGACTGATACAGTGTTAATTCTGTTCCTAACGAAGAATCTGTGTGCTATACAACTCCGTAAGCGGATGTAGGAGTTTTTTTACTTGAAAAAAGTAAGGTGTGGATAATTTTGCTGATCCAATGACCATTTCACCATGTTTCATCTAAATTTGAAAAAAATAATTTTTATCTTTAAAGTGAAAAATGATATTTAAATTTTGTAGTTTATTTGGTTATAAACATAAATTTGGATTATTTTTTTATTCTTTTTGCACAATCTAAAGTAAAAATACCTTTAAGTTATTTTTAAAATTCAACTTGAATTTATTTTAGTATTCTCGCCTTTTGTTTACTATTTTGTTGGATTATAATTGATGTTTTGCATGTTTATTCATTCATATAACTTCTTCTATTTGTTACAATAGGAACAGTGATATTGACAGTCCAATCATATTCGATTCTAAATCTTGTTCGACACTTTCAATAAAAGTTCTCCTAAATTCTATTATTATTGTAAGTATATGCTACTTTCAATTATTTAGATATTGAATAATATTTAATATTCTAACAATCATTTATATCATTTGGGTTTCTAACCAAACATATCTCATTCCTAGGAATCAATTGACAAATCGAAATAGTTCTCAATTGAAATATTTTATATTTATCTGAACATTTACTTCAATTACATATGATTTTTATAAAGACAACATGATTACTTCTACAAACTCTTTTACATTTGAATCATCGAGCTTACTACATTTACTAGAATTTTCAAATCTTAACAAGAAAACATCAATGAAATTATAACAGAAAAGACGAACAATACAATATATGATTAAATTGTCCAAGATAGTTTACTTGATTTAGCACTATCAATTAATTATTTGAGTCCTTCCCTCTTCATTATTTCCTTTAGTCTCTCTCTCCATTCTTTCCTTTAGCATATGAAGAACAGTGGGTAACGTAACCGCAACAGTGGGTAATGGCACGACTAAGCAAGCCTCGTTGCAGAATTGCAGCCAGGTAGTCAAGTTTAACTGAATTGCCACCCGAATTGCCCTCAAAGCACTAAGCTTTTATCATAGTGGAAGCGCCCCTTAACAAACACCTCAAATGTCAATCTAGACAAGAATAAACATATATAAATTATTGTACGTTACGTAACAACATAAGTGTTTTAATCTCTTTTATAGATTATAGTCTTGAATTTTTTTTTAATAGAATCAATTGTTATATACTATCAAAATTATTTTAGAAGTGTTTAAAAATAAAATTAATACTTTACTTCATTTTTTTACTTATATAATATTTCGTAATACTTTAAATTATAAAAACCAATTTTATAGCGATTGTTAACTAAAGACATTCAAAGTTAATACAATATTTTTTAAAATTTAATTATTTGATAACCTAGCTAGTTTGAACTTAAAATGTTTGATAAAACATTTCAAAGAATTGAAGACAATCCTATATTAAAACATGGTTGGTTCAAATTGAAGCGAATTAGACAAATTAAAAAATAAGAAAGCAACTATAAGTTTAATTCTCTACTATGTTTAATTATACTTGCATCAATAATAAAATTTCAAAAATATGTGCACAATAATGAGTAAGAGATTAGCAACAAATTATTAAGAAAAAATTAATTAATAATAACAATAAATACATAATTTATTTATATTTACGTAGGATATTTTGTTAATACTGTGCTTCTCACAATTAATACGTAATATTTTACGTCTTCAATCGTTGCCTCTTGGTCGAACATATTTCTTTTTTGTGCATCTTGGGTATGTTTTCTTATTTGTGCAAACTGAATTTGGGGGATTTCGGTTCTTTGGCGGCCCTTATTTTTGGGGGCATAAGGTCACTGCTATAGTGTCTTTGCTGAGCCGCCCTTGCTCATAATCTCTCTATAAACAGGGCTTATGCGTAGCATGTAATCGATTTGTTCAAGTATCTGGTGTTAAAAACCCCATCATGATTGATCAATTATATTTTGATGGGAAAACTGCCATCGCAAAACATCGCTGTGTAGGGATAATTTATTCATTCCTAAAAGGAACATATACATTACAAGCTGTTCATTTAGCCTGTAGGTCATTTCCTGCCTTTCAAAGGTATAACAATTACCAGAAAAAGAGAGTTCAAAAACCGTTCTGCTGGGGAACTTATGGAGAAATTCTCTTGAGTTGTTTTTCTCTACACTGAACTACAACAACCGAAGTGTTCAAACAACAAACTCTCTCAAGGAAAAACAAATAAAAAGAGAGGTCAACAAGGCCACTTCTTGATTTTCAATATTTGATCAAATGTACTTACAGTTCTTTTCCCATACAGATTTCTGATAAATAAAAAGAGAGGTCAACAAGGCCACTTCTTGATTTTCAAGATTTGATCGAATGTACTTACACTTCTTTTTCCATACAAATTTCTGTGATAACCCTATCATTCCTAAACAGAGCAGTATCAGTAGAAGGATGACCTCAGAGGCCACACTTTTCGTAAGTTTCATAAAGCACAAGTGTCTAAATCAATGGCATACCAAAGTTCAGCAAAAGCACGCAATCCCATTTTGTGTTTCATCATACAAATACTGCATACATCAAGTAGCAAGTGTAAAGCACATGCAGTAAAACAATAAGCAAATGAAATAAAGGTAAGGCATCAAAAACCTGAGAAGATCTCATAGATTTCAGTAAATTCATGATTTGCCAAATCCAACAGCAGCCTTCTTTATTTTTCGTGTATTTATGCTTTCAGGGGTTGGCAACCCAGTCCTATCTTCATATTTCTTTTCTAGCACCTGTAAAAATCCAGTTACAAAGATAAGCAAAAAATACTTGGTTCCTAGGTGTAACACCTGCCAGATGTTTATCCCAACTTTAACAATCATCCACTAACCACTAAATTGTCACGGATGGTGTCCAGAACTTCGTCAGTCATTTTGTCAAAGAAAAGAACTCCCTGCACATTGCTGGCTCAAGTTAAAAAGAAATGTTCAACGGGGACTAAGTCTTCTATTTAAGGCAAATTGTGGCATTCATGCGCTTTCTGATGAATATTCATCAAAGACTGCATACACACTATACAGTACTACAGATATCTGAACTCAACCAGTAGCACTGTTGAGTAGTCTTATAAAAAGAATCAGCCCAGCGAAGACTTCTGAACTCAAGTCTTTCCAGTTCTTACTCCTTTTTATTACACTGCTCAACGTCCAGTGACTGCAACTAGAAAGACATATAGAACATTTTGTCTGAATAAAAGGTAAATGCAAAAAAAGAAAAAGTAAATGCAAAGGGAAAATGTATGAGCAGGAGAGCCTGTAAATCCCAAACAACAGTAATTTTTTGGAAGGTACAGTTAAAACAGATCCTGCATTTATAGAAATGAAAAAGCACCTGTAGGTGATCAAATTCATGTTGGAAGACTCGTGCTGGAAGAGCAGACAAGCTTATCTCAAACCTTGCACCATTAATGTCCTGTGCGTCAACCTTAACTGAGTCTGGTCTCTGCAAACACACACCATATATAACTATTCTAGTAAAAATTTAGAAAGTCTGAAAACTTCACAATTCAAATAGCAGATTCAGGTTCCTAGACACTAAAGCAGTTAGCCAACAAAGATTCACCAGATAAGCTTTTGTAAAGGCAAACTGTTTTAGGATTGCAGTTCTACTTCAAATACTTTTGACTTTGTTTGGACAAGTCACCCAAAATCCAAGCAGCTCTATTATGTAATCTCTTTACCAGGTTAATGAGCCAGAAGAAGAATTATGCTGTATAAGTTGGATGTTACTAGTTGAAAAGGGATACACTTGCAAACTAGAGGATTAGGATGTCTTTTGGGATTAAGTCCTTGAGATGCTGTCTATCTTATATTCCTAAAGCACAACAAAAATATTGACCATTCGTAAAAAGTTAGATACATGTAGAACTGCTGATATGACATATGTATTTCCCCCAAAGCAATAGAAGCTGCAGGTTTCTGTAAAAGTTAGACTAGCTCACTGGAGCAACTTTTCCAGGAGCAGGAGACAGCAAGTCAAATTCTTCAGAATGGTGTAGCTACCAATTCAACAACATAAATGCTAGGAAAAACCCTCATGAGGTTGCGGATGTGGCAACCTTACCATCCTTTCAGATATATTCACAACTAACCTCATGATGTCATGAGTTGGTACATGGTATCATGCGTCAACTCCAAGCAAGTTAGGTTTGGCTATATAAATTGTCATTGGGTATGTCACTGCATTGAGGCTCATCTTACACCAATATTATACAAGATAGAAAATAAAGCGTACTAGGAGCTCTCTACCATTTCTAAAGTTTCATTTGAGATACATATATATTCAACACACAAACATTAATTTTTTAAATAAGAAAAGTATCAACTGAATAGCAGATTCTTGAGAGATTTGAATAGATGACGTCAATCATATTTGATCCCGCTCGACCACGGGGTTCATATTATCTCTCTCACAGACACAGAGTAAGGCAGTAGACTGACTCGAGGTCGAACAAAGAATGGTTTATAGGTCCAAGTACCTCAACATCGCCATATATCATTGGAAAAGATAAGCAACCTTCTTCATAAGGTATAATCCTCCTAGAATATCTACTGACACGTGGATTGACGAGAACAATCTCCTCCCCCTCTCCACGTTCACCAGCTGCATTAAATACCATTAGTTGAACATTCATTCCAACTTGTGGTGCAGACAGCCCAATGCCATCAGTTCTGCATAATATCAAAGCCAAGCATCCTTTACGGTCCTCTGAATAGCAAGCTTTTCTTATAAACAAAACAAAACTATGTATCTGACAACTAAAACATCAAAATCCAGCTATTCTTAATTCAATAAATCAGTCAAATACACCTCAATTCCAAACTAGTCGGATTCCATTATTCTAAATTTGTGTCACCCTTAATATTTTTGTTTTATTTTCAACATAATTAGACCTCCACCAAGCATAATCTCTTCCTATATTTAGGTTTGGGATCAGTCATGCTTTGCGAAGCTCCAATAGATTGAGTTATCCAGTTTACTGATTGAACAACTGATTTTTGCATTAAAATAAGTTATCAAAACTCAAAAGGATAAGTAGTTATGGATTGTAAGAAACAAATGGACTCACTTGTACATAATATCGAACATTTCATCAACTAACTTTTTCAAATTAGCGTCAAATTTGGCAATCCTCTTATTCTTCGCTCTTAAAATCGGGTCTGGATACTCTACAATTTTCAATGGCACCTCGAAGCTCAAATCAGCAGCTACCACACACAAAAAGAAGAATTTCAATTTGCGAAAAAAAAAAAATAGACTACAAATAGATTGATTTTTAGGTCAGAATCTAGAAGGATGCTTACGAGTAGCTATATCATCTCCCTTGGTTTTGGAAGATAAGACTCGCCTAGCTTGAGAGTAAACAGCCAATTTTGGAGGTTTATTACTGCTTGAGGAGAAAAATAAGCAGTTAGCTGATTTATATCGATGAAGAGGGTAGTTGATAGGGGAGAGAGACGAGCGACTGAGGAGAGGCCGGAGAGAGCGAGCGAACGAAGACGAAGATGCCCAAATTGCGGCAGCCATTGCCATTTGCCACACAACAAAATGGGCAATTTCACCTCTAAAGATGCAAATATTACTACTTTTGTCCTTCGTGTTTTGTTACACTCGAGTTTTAGACCCTTTTTTCTATACATTCAACATAATTCGAGAAAATGATTAAAATGGTCGTTAATACCTATGTTGTTTTATTTTGATCCTTAATATATTATACATGCTTGAAATGATCCTTAATATATTATAAAAAGTGTTCATTCTAGTCTTTCACCCTAAATCTAACAAAGATGTTAAAAGAATGTGTTATTTTTAACGGCGAATCCCACATGTAGCTAACAAACTATACCATTGTTATCTTTTTTGTTAGCTCTAAAGAAATAGCTCCATAGACACCACCATTTTATCTACTTTCTCTAACAAAATTCATTATTTTCTCTTTTCATAAATATTATTTTAACTCCAAAGCAATTTTTAGTCGTTAAATTATAATCCTTCTGATGTTATCGTCGATAGTTTATTCAAGTTTAAATTAAGATTTAAATGAGCCCAAAACAATTTGACAGTATCTAATGTGAAAGCTTCCTTAATTGTTAATGATAATGTGAAAATTGCTTACTTCAGTGAATCAAAATGACAAAACAATTTTTAATCACAAAAAGCATATAGAAAAAATAAAAATTTTACAATCGAATCAATAAACAGAAAATACCATAAAATCTCTATTAAGATAAGACACCCAAAGCTTAGCTAAGTCATTTTCCACAAAGCTACATCATATATATACATGAATTTTAATATGCATAAATGAGAATAGAGAACAATATTTAGAAATCGAGATAAAATAATATTTTAAGAGAAAAAATATTTTTTTTTTGTTAGAAAAAATATGATAATATGGAGCTCTTTTTTAGAGCTTGCAAAGAAAATAACATTATTATATTTTGTTAGCACGTGGGATTCATCGTTAAATATAACACTTTCTTTTATAATTTTTGTTAGATTTAAGGTAAAAGACTAATGTGAACACTTTCTGTAATACATTAAGAACCATTTCAATCATGTGTAATACATTAAGGACCAAAATAAAGCAACACATATACATGAAGGACCATTTTGAATCTAATCTAAAATATATATTTATATTAATATTAAAAAGTAATCATATATGAGAATTGCAACTCAAAAAACGGCTAAAAACTGACTATAAAAAACATTTGAAATAAAGAGACCCCCTCCAAAGAGGACATTACAGCTACAGGATATTATTGATCCTTCGATTCTAATGATTGTTTATAAAGTTTATTTAAAAATTAAATTATAGTTTGTTATTGATTCTTCGTAAGATTAATTTTATGTTGAGAATCTTAATTATATTTCGAGCTATTTGAAATAGATTATAAATCGTCTATATATTTGTATCACATCATAATTACTTCAAATTGGTATCATAAAGTGTTCATCATCCTTTTGTTAAAGGGAGTTATGGCTATGAATTTAATTGATGCTAATAATGCAACTTCAAGTAACGTTTTGGATCAATCAGCAAAAATCTTGATTAATTTGAGATTGGCTATAACTTATGGTTCATCATCCACCTAACTATCTATTCCCACCATCTCAAAATCTCTCTTTACCTATTTCTTTAGAAACTATTAATTAAGAAATTTTTTAAATTATTTTATTTTTATTTTAAATATTTCTTTTTATTAATTAGTGATCCATGCGTTCTCATCCAAGCTTAAAGCCCTTCATATTCCTTTTTTTTTTTTAAGAAAAAGATTATATTGATGGCAAATGTAATGTCATCTTCCAGAACCCTTTATCGATTGAACATCTATGTACTTAGTGGATATTGATCGTTATGGATCGATTCACGTAAATTCATTAATTTTTATGTAAACTATATATATGTGCATGTAGTAGTGGAGTTAAAAATATTGATAATTTTTTTAAGCAGTATTGAAAGTGAAAAGATAATTTTCTTTTAGAAATATTTTTAAAATCGGAGCGATTCATAGTTCTGATTACAAGTTCTTCTAAATTCAATTTTTTTATCTAAATAATGTGTATATGTATTTTTTTTTTCCTTCCTGGTTATCCTTCTATGTTCGTGGTGTAATGAAATTAAAAATTCTGACAAAGAGATATCAAATTTTGGAGAAGTCAACATGTTTTGTTTTTTGTTTTGAAAGTGAATTTTAGAGAGTACAAACAGTAAGTATATTTACATATCGTAGCTAGCGTGTGAATTTGAAAAAATAGTTATGTTTTTATAATTAGTTTTTGAATATTGCCAAGCATAATTTCTTTTTAACTTTTTAAAGCAATTCCGCTAGGTAAGGTGTGCCTAGGGCTAATTTTTATTAATAAGAGAAAAGAATCTTAAAAGAAAAATACAAGCAAGGGGAGCTAGACATTACCTTACTAATCCTAATGATATTATGAATTTTTAGGGTTTGTTTGGAAGCCACTCGGTAATTGGAATTGATGTAATTATTACGGTAGTAATTATCAACATAGTAATTACGCTGACATGCTAGTTTTCCACAGTGTAATTACAAGTGTACTGTTTGATTGCACAAGTATAATCATAAGGTTATATTAAATTTTAAATATAAATTAAATTATTTAAAATTAAAAATTTATATTAGACTAATAAGGGTCTTTATAAATGATATTAAATTAAATATTTAAGATATATATTGTCTTTTGAAATTATATTAATTAATATACACATGTTCTTAACTAATATTATAAAAAATAATTGATTTATATTTTTCAATTTAATATATTTTAATTAAATTAATCATAAATATTAAAAGTACATAATTTCTATGAACATCATGAAATGCATGTTTGATAAAAAGATCAATATTATAAATAGGGATAAGGGTCTGAAAAATACCACAACTTTGGCCAAATTTGTTGTTACGATACCAAACTTTCATAAGGACCTATTACCCCCCTAGACTATTTAATACCGTATTTTAAACATATATGTGTGCCCACGCAGACATAAAAAATACTTCATAATTATAAATAGTAATGTATCCATGTGGACACATATATACATTTAAAATACACTATTAAATAGTTTAAGGGGTAAAAAATACGGTATTAAATAGTCTAGGGGGGTAATAGGTTCTCATGAAAGTTTGGTATCGTAACAACAAATTCGGCCACAGTTGGGGTATTTTTCAGACCCTTTTCCCGTATAAATATAATGTCATAAAAATATAAAGCATTTGACAAAAAGATAATTTATCAAAGTCTAACTTAAAAAAATAGCTTGTATTGTAAAATATTGAGTCTATACTCCTAAAACAAATGAAAATTGAAAATATAACATAAGTTCTAAATTCAAAACAAAAAATTTAGCATAATATTCTAATGTCAAATTTCAACATAACATACATAAATATGATTTAAAAGAAAAAGAAAATGTAAGTCCATAACTTTATTCAATAATGAATTTTACTTTAATTTAAAAATTAAGATACTAACAAAATTATACCAATGAAAAAAAATACGAAAAAATTACATGGAATCACTTGAAGTAAAGGTTGAGAATAGGAAGGAAATGAAATATAAATAATATAAAAAAATATTAAGAAAATATTAGAATTATAAAAATAAAAAACAATGTAAAATAAAAGAAAGACATTAAAAAAATGAATGAATTAAAAAGTAATCAGCTTGTAATAACGTCATGTAATTACCAACAATTTGCAGTCTCCCCCTATGAATTGGAGAGTGAAATTACACCCTGTCAATTACACTCAATTACCTGGTGATCAGGTAATTACATGTCCAACCAAACAAGACAGATAGTGTAATTAGATCAATTACACCAAATCAAATTACCAGAATGTGCTTTCCAAACATGACCTTACTAATTAACAAGTATGAAGAAAATAAGAGTTGGAGTAAAATAAAGGCGGAACCCATCGGCAACTTCTTAAAGTTGGCACTAATTTTTATTTAGACACATCAAGTAGACTCTGTTCATTTTAAACACCTCATGTAGGGCCCTGATGTGTCATCTTAACACTTTTTTGACAATTAGCTAAAATTCCAAAGTGTGTATAATACATTTGTGGATGTCATGACATGATGACTAATTAGAAGTTAACATGTGACATTTGAGTGGAAAAATAATAATTTTAAAATAAATTATAAAAAATAGCTAATTTTTTTTTTTTTTTAAAAAAATAACCTATTTTCTATCATCCCACCCCCACACCATAGCCTTGCTTCGTCCCTTTTGCCTCCTAACCCTCCCCACCATTTTTTTGGTTCTTCTTCAAATTATTTTTTAAACAAAGATTCATTAGATTTTAATTCTTCTTTTTTTTTTTTTTGGTTGTAAATTTGATTTTGAGAACCATTTTATCGATAGTGAGGTGAGGTTCTAAAAATACGACATTCTTCTTCTATTTTTTTTTTTAAAAAAAAATATGTGTTTTGTTAATTCTAATGAATGTTCTTAAAACTAGTGTGATAGTTTTTTAATTTTATTTTTTCATATTTTGAAAGGTTTTTCATCACGATTTTTCATGGTGAAAGGTGGAATAAGTGGTAGGGATAAAGAGTGCAGAAGAAGTTTGAAAAAAATCCAAAAAAATACTCCTCATGCGCTCAATGGGTGCAACACACACAATGTGTCAAGTCAGCAAAAATATCAAAATGACACAACGGGACTCAATCTGAGGTGTTTAAAATGAACAAAATCTAAATAAAAATAATTTTAAAATTGACTAACCAAATACAAAATGTTATTTTTCAAAAAAAAACTAAACAGCAAAAATATTTATGAACCAAAAGATACTAGCAAATTTTGAAAGTGGGTGAAATAGGGTGTAACAAACTTTAAAATTAAACCACTTTAAAAATTCTTTCCATTTCTGGTAAGTGGTACTGGCAGCAAGTCTCTTGAGAAGTCATAGTCATAGTAGATAGATAGAAGATTGATTAATAGTGCACTTGGAGTTTTATGAATTAGGTATAATCATTTGTCATCAACGCAATAAAAAAATAAATAAAAATTATCAAAGAAAGACAAGAAGGGGACAAAATAAAAAAATACTACAAATTTGAAAAGTATGGTTTACACTAAATTAATGATCTTTAAAACAAGACTAATTCCTAACAAATCTCACATCTAAATGGTCCTCCTTTTGGATAATGCAAGCATTATTTACCACTCATTTATCCTAAGTATTAATGGACTTGTCTTCTTAATTATCTTATTTCCAAATATATAAAGCTTGACACTTCATTCCTAAAAGTTCTTTGGAAGTAATACTACTCTCAACTTAACTTTTTTATTTCTTTTTTTGATCATAAATGAATGATATTTTTGTAGGGATATATAAATATTAATTGGATATAAACCAAATTTATGGACGTAAAGTTGACAGCTTGTTTTAAATTGCTTTTTAGAAGAAGATTGACAATATTTATGAGTAAGAAATGATTATATTTTTAGATTAGAATCCATGGAAAAAGGAGAAAATAGAAAAAGAGAAATGAGAAAAGAAATAGATGTGGGGATAAAGCAGAAAAAAGTCGGTAAAGGTCCGTGAAAAGCTGACACGTGGACCATAAAATGTGTTGCCACTTGTTTCAAGGAAACCATAACGTAATTTTAGCTAATATTCTATATTACCGAGTGTCAAAAACACATTTAAACTATATTTTTTTTTTTAGTTTCATATCTAAATTAGAGTGTGAGCTTCATATTCAAACCATCACTTATTAATTTAAGAAACACACCTTAGTGATGTGTGTAATACACACTTTTTTTTATTTGAAAAAACCTTGACACATGACATTACACATAAATAAATATTTTTACCTTAACAAAAATTAAATAATAAACTCTTAATATTAATTAGAAATTAAAGTATTGCTATAGTTTAGGTGTGTTTTAGTCACTTATGTCATATTTATATTAAAATATTTACTCACTTTGTTTCAGCCTAATATAACTTGACATAAAGTTTAATAAAACAAAAAAAGACTTTTCAATTTTATGGTAATTAAAATTATGTCAAAATATTCTTTAATTTTGTGACATTAAACATGCTACATGAAAAACTGAAATTAAAGTGTCAAAAAAAGGAAATTAATCATTCTTTTTAAAATAGATTAAAATAAAAAGAATGTCATTCTTTTTTATATGAAGAAAATAATATATTTTAATATTTACATGCGATACAAAAGCCCAATAAGTACTTACCAACCAATTTTAGAAATCATTAACCTAAAATCTTTCTTATTTATTTTGTCTATTTCAAATTAACTGTTGTGATTCCTTTTCACGAGACGTCTTAAAAATATCAATTAAAAGATTTTTTTTAAAAAAATTAAAACCGTTTTACTCTATTTCATATGTACTCCTCAGGTCTTTGATTTTACCTTCGATGGCCTTTTTAAAGTATTTGTACTTCTTTCTAGGACAATATAAATAGCATTTAATAGGTTAAAGTAACTCCAGATGCAATTAATTAAGGTTTTAATCCAACAGTCGGTCATATTGGTGATCAATTTATGTTTACTTCACAAGGTGGATAAAGATTGTTAAACTGAGAGTATATTAGATTGATAAATATGTATAAGTAATTAATAATATGATAAAAATGTAAACTAGCTAGCATGCTATTCAATGTTAAAATCAACTCTATATATTTTAACCTGATCCATATATACATAAATAATCAAAGATAAATTTAAAATTTAAAAATAACGTTATATTATACGATACATGACTATAAAATAGTTAAATTTTCCCCAAATTCTACATTTACATTGCTAAAGGATGATTTGTGCGATGTTATATATCAACCAATGCAATTAATATACCTCATATATTTAAAAAGGAGAAAACGCTGCCAAAGCAGTTATAATTGTTTTTAAAAAATTAGGGAGATTAATGTTTTTTTTTGGCCCATATTTCTGCCAAAGCTGCCAACAATTATTACTATTTTTTTTTTAAAAAGAAACTTAATCCGAAAATCGCTGCTGCAGCAGTAAATTAATCGTTGCTTTTAGGGCTGTGATTTTAATATAATTTGTTTTTGACAAAATTACTGTTGAAGCAGCGATTTTAATTGAAATTTTTTAGCAGGGTTAGACGGTGCTAATGATGTCAAAGGATATTGCTTCCTCATGAGCGATTTTTCCTTTTGGTTTAAATAAATTGATATGTCGTTTATGCTTTTTGATGGAAAAAAATTGCCCTTTTTGGCTCCAAACTCAAAATTAAATATACTTAATCATCTGCTAACTCCTTTCTTAATTTTAAATCTTCCTTTTTGTTGCATGTTTTCAGGAAGATGAAGGAGTGTCATAGCTTGTCTAATCACTGATCTTCAGTTTCCAATACTTTTTTCAGTCTGGCTCTTCCTCCGCATCCTCATCATAGCCAACATCTCACACCTCCTAACTCGGGATTTATGCATTTAATTCTCTTCACACGTTAGAGTCATCTACCTCATTTTCCTTAGCTTGTCTACCACATAAATCGAGGTCATTTCCACCTTGTTTCGAATATATTTATTCCTAATTTTATCCCTCCTAGTATGTCCACGCACACATCTGAATGTCCTTACCCGCATCATTTTTAAATGCATCTCTCTACATTTGTTGATTCTTTACCTAACTTTCTGCATGATATACTTAAAACCTTACAAGATTCAAATTACAGTTTGGTACGTATACAATGTGCATCGATATCTAACTAATTTAAGGTCACAAAATTCAAATCCTCACTTATTTTCTTAAACTCTGAATAATCAACATCAATCTTTTGTTTTAGATAATTACATGTATAAATATACCTCTAAGTGACTGCAAAAAAAATACTTCATTAATTATTCAAGGAGCTAGGAATATGATTAGGTCAAGATTACCAAAAATAGGCTTCGATACAAAACTAATAAACGTAACTAGCTGGTCTTGAAGTTCAATTTAATGTGTATAATTGATTTCAAAATTTCAGGATGCACTATGCGTGTCTGTACATTGAACTAGGAGGAGTATGATAGTTCAAACTAATTAAAGGGAATCACATGTAATTAACATGCACCTTTTGCCTAACTTCTCTATTTAACTTTAATTTCGCACGATTCGCTTTAATTTAATTAATTTCTCAACCAGGAAGAGGACTCTCAGTTTCTCACTATGATACGAATTAGTCCCGACAAAATTAGTCCATATTTTAGTAACCCGTCCATATATTAATGGATTGGGTGAGTAACTTTTTTAGATGGATAAAATATGTGTATATACACATATTTAATCCATAGAAATATGAGTATTCATGGATAAAATATAGGTTAGCCTAATGGATTAAACTTTCCACTTTTATTCAGCCAAAATTCATGATATCACTAAAAATATTGTAACTTCTATTTTTTTTATTTTTTATGTTCTTATTATTTTTCTCTATAATTGAAGAGGTAAAGTCTTTGACCCTTCAAAAAGTATATACTATATTAAATGTACATTTTTTTTTCAATTATAATCATATTTTTTATTTGATTAATTTTATATTGGATAACAATTAATAGTGTAAAGTAAGTGAATCATGTATTAGTATTGATATTGAGTAAAGTTCCTCAAGCACTTTTATATTCCTAAAATGCAAATATTCATTTACTTTGAAATTAAAAAAAATATTTTTTCCTTGTTATTACATAAATTTATTTTATATTGAAAAGTTATATGAATTTTTTTGACTTTGATGATACAATAAAACTAAATAAAGTATTTTCAACATTTTTCATCTAGAAAAAAACTAAAACATTTTATCCATGTTTAATTCTAAAATAAAGTACTATTTAAACATGAAAATATGAATAGACTTGTATTTTACTCAACCCATTTTTATCCTTATAAATTATTACCCATTTTATATTGACCCATTTCAATCCACCCAAATTTTACCCAACCCGCCCATTTGCCACTACTAATACGAATCAACAATAATAACATATTTAATATAGTTTATTAGTGAAATTGAAGAGCATTGTGTTTAGGCAGACTTTTACTTTTATTTTGTGAAGGTAGAGACAAATCCATAGACCAATTTCTCTTTGAAAATAATAATAATAATAATAATAATAATAATAATAATAATAATAATAATAATAATAATAATTAATATATATATATATATATATATATATATATATATATGTATTATTATTATTATTATTTGGAAAAAGCTATATGGCAATACGTGCGGTAGATGTGCAATTTGCGTGCGGCGGCGTGCACGTCGTGCAATAGTTTCATTAATACAGATATTGGTATAAATCTATTAAATTTAAGCTCTATATGGACTAATTTAATTACAAGTAAATAAACCGTAACAAATATTAATTGGTAAATATAACAAAGTGCTAAAGTTCTATGCACAGATATAGAGATCACCATTGATATATAAAAATATTCCGCAATTAGATGACTAAATAGGTAGTTATAAGCAAATTTCCTGGCAAACAATTATTGAAACCTCAAAAATTTCTTGAAAAATTCTTGCACACTAATATACATAACTTAAATTCATAGTGAAACATATAAAGTTTTATACCTTGACAATACATAAAATCTATACACAATAATTCATTGATAATGTAAGAAAAAGGTTACACCGTCGATATTCAAAATTCAAATCGTGAAATTGTTGAAGTTCTATGCATAAATAGCATAATAAAAACGACTTAATATGATAACTAATATCCATATTTACATATTAAAAGTTACACTAATATTATACACTTTAAATTTAACTGTCGGTATATATAATTAATCAAATCGAACTAATTAATTAGTAAGCACTAGCTCGCTGTGACCATACACGCACACATCGTTGGCTGTTATTTATGCTCGTCAATTAACTGTACCGACGATTAAGTATAACTAAGAACTTTATAATTTATAACTTATTTATAGTAATTAAGTCTGATTAAAGACTTAATTACTGTTTTAAAATTTCATTTTAGATGCCCCCTATAAATATCAGCCCCAACTAACATTAGTTCCTCGTCAAAATCTCCAACTACAAAAAAAATACTTTTTTTCTTCACAACCCATCCCTCTTCTCTTCTTTATTATATAAAAAAAAATGGATAAAAGAACATGTGATTCTCAAGATGTTGAAGTTAGGAAAGGTCCTTGGACTATGGAAGAAGATTTAATTCTCATCAATTACATTGCTAATCATGGTGAAGGTGTTTGGAATTCCCTCGCTCGATCTGCTGGTACTATATAAAAAGAAACTAAATATAATTCTCTCATTTGATCGTTATGGTGAGATCGAGGAGTAATTATTGTTGTATATATTTAAACTTTTTCTTTTGTGATAGGTTTGAAGCGTACTGGAAAAAGTTGTAGACTTCGATGGCTTAATTATCTCCGACCTGATGTTCGGAGGGGAAATATTACACCGGAAGAACAACTGTTGATCATGGAACTACATGCCAAGTGGGGAAACCGGTGAGTTGATTTTTTTTTATAGCTAGGGTTTTGATGATTAAATAAAATGATGAAATTATATAAAAGAAAATTTGGAAAATTGTAGAAATTTCTCCTTCATCTTTTTTTTATTTTTTTTTTAAAATGAAAGATAAAAAAATCTCCCATGTGTTTGTTTGTGTTGGATGGATAAAGAGGAATTGTCCCAAAATCTCTTAGAACTAGATTTGGCATCATGAAAGAGAGTGATGGAGAATTTACAACGTGTTTAATGTAACCTAAAGTTTAATTTTTAATTTATTTATGATTTCTTATTGGCTGTCAAATATTCTTCTTCCTAATTCCTTCCTTTTCATCCGTGGGATTTTTTTTTTTTTTTTTTGAGGATGAACTCATTTTCCCTTCTTTTCTTCCCTCAAATTTGTTGAAATCCCTTGTGTTTTTTCCATTCAAGAAATTAATCCGACCATAATATCAAATTTCTAATGAATAATCAATAGACCTACCTTTTACAATCTTCTACTACTCCTATCGTTTTAATTTGTTTATCTTTACTTTTTTTTTTAGTTTGTTTTAAAAATCTCTGTTATTGTTATTTTTTGGCAAGTCTTTAATTCTAAATTTTCACGTGACATTTCTAAAACCACAATATTTTGATACATTATTCATATCTTTAGCTTATAAAACATGATTTAAAAGTTTTTTTTACTTTCTTAAAATGTATATTTTAACAAAATAAAACAAACAAACAAAATTGAAACAAATGGAGTATTTTCTATTTTTGGGAAGATTGTCCAAGCATAAATTACTTTTTTCTAAACCATTTTTTGTTTTACGGCTTTGATTTGACAGTCGAAAAATCTTTAAGCTTGATCATGTATAGGATATTCTATCCATATTAATTAACATGCACAAAGTACAAATTAAAACATGTCACCCCTACATTAAATTTTGTCAATTTATTATTCTCTCTTCATATAGGTAAAATAAAAAATACTTATGATTATAGGTCCTCATTCGGCCACCATAATTAGTAAAGCAAGGACAATTGTTCGACAGGAATTCGGCCTTAGATTATACCATTGAATATGACATATGAATTTATTTGCTTTTTGAGTTTTTTAAATATGTTATAATAGGTCGTTACTTCTCCTTATTATGCACATTTACACATGTGTAAAAAAACTAATAATAAAAAAAACAAAAGATTATTTATACTTTCACATTATCAATAAATACAAATTAAAAAAATAAGGGTCTTGGCACTATCAAATGAAAGATGATGAGAAACACAGGCTTGCAAATAGCTTTGATTGAAGTAGACAGATAACTTATTGTTTTGGTTCATCACGAAGACAAGGGGTCCTTCTTTTACCAAAAATGTATGTTTGGTACGAAGGAAGTCATTCTTCAATAAATGTTAAAAAGTTATTTTTCTGGTACGTACGTATTTAACTGTTAAAACTGTTAAAAGGGGAAAATCTTTTTTTTTTTCAAAAACCTCTCCGATAATCCAATATTTTTCATAATTTTAGGATTGAAAATGAGGGGTACTTACTCTTGTCCGATAATTCAATATAAAACGTTGAACTGGTTAAACACACTTCCCCTTAAGGATAGTTTAAGTTGTTGTGCACTATCAACGATTATGTAAATATTGTCTACACATCAGTATATATAAATTAAGTTTGATATGACTACTCAAAAATAGAATGAATAACCTTTTTACAATCAATTAAATTGAGCTGATAATGTAAAATATCGGTATATATAACTGAAATATGTATGTATATAAGAAATGGGACTTCGAATATCAGCCACAGAACATGGACGCACCCTTGATTTTTTACCAAAAATTAATCGTGACTGAAAAGTTTAATTTCAATATAATTTGAATAACTCCATTCATTTCATAGTTAGTGTCTTAGTGTATGAAAAGAAGATAATTCCGTGATCTTAAATATAATAAATAATGTGTATTTTAAAATTTATGATCTTAAACTTATCATGTAGAATATTGGTATTGAAATACTTATTGAATATAAAAAACACACTCTTTTTAAAACAAAAAAAAAAAAAAAAAAAACGTAATTGGAAATGAAAGAAGTATATTTTAAAATGTTATATATAGCATGTAATTTGCCTATTTTTTCAGGTTCATACTATAAATTCTTTTAAAAGTTTAGAATATAGATGCTAAATTCAAATAAAATTAATTATTGTCACATGCAGGTGGTCGAAAATTGCAAAGCATTTACCTGGAAGAACAGATAATGAGATAAAGAATTTTTGGAGGACAAGAATTCAAAAGCACATTAAGCAAGTAGAAAACATGAACAGATTATCGTCAAATATTTCAGAGCACAATAATATTCAACAAGCGAGCACAAGCCAAACTTCTACTAGTCTTGCGGATTCAATCGAAACTTACTCTGGAAATAATAACAACAACAATAATAATAATAATAATAATAATAATAATAATAATAATAATAATAATAATAATAATAATAATAATATGGGCACTACTTTTCATCATCAGGGCAATTTTCCAAATGAAAATATTTGGAGCATGGAGGACCTTTGGTCCATGCAATTGCTTAATGACGCAAACAACTAATTAATAATTATCAATTAATTAATTAAGCTGCTAGCTAGCTACCTACTATATGTAAAGTGTTAAAAATTCTCAATTATATTCCCATACCTATATGCTGCGTGGTGATCAGTCTGTGTAATACAAGTTTAAACTTTTATAACTCTATTTATATATACTAATGGAATGCATGTACATAATTTCTTTCCTTAATAGAATATTCAAGAAAGATATCAAGCTTAGCTTTAGAATGCATCCATGAGGACAGATAATTCTAGAAACAGAGAAAATATAATAATCCGTCAAACAGTACTCCAATCTCTTCGTTTTAATATATGTGATACTGTAATTTGTCACAAAAAAAAAAAAAACTATTAATATCCTCCATTGATCATTTGTGTGGTTATAAATAAATTTTTAGAGGTAATTAAAGAGAGAATTTAAAGTCAAAACTATTTCCTATTATAAAAAAGTGACATTTCTTTAGAAAGAACTAAAAAATAAAATGTGGTAGATAAATAAATTGAGTCAGAAGTACTAATTAAGGGAAATGATGGTGAGTTAATTAATTAATCCATCAAATCAGTAGTACTTAGAAAAGGGGTTTTAATTGTTTCTTTCTTTGGAAAGTTTGTTTTGACAAGGAATATATTAAATAGAATAAAATATTGAGAGGTTTAATTTGGTACACTTTTTATTTCTCTGGATTACAAAATATTTTGCTGCAACAGATCGGTAACAAGTTATTTTCATATTTATATAAAATAAATATATACTATTGAATTCTCTTAACTTTTAAGATTTTAATTCTTTTTAGCCGTTGTAAATATAAATTAAATAATTGTAAAATGACTCATAAATATATACGGCTGCCAACATATATACCGAACTAAATCCATAAGAAATCGACATGTGGAAAGGCAATATAACTATTTTGAGGAAATTAAAATTTTGCTTTTCAATAAGCTAACTATTTCTGTGCATGGCGTTGCATGTATGAAGTTCGACGTGAGCCTAACTCTTTAACCACTCTTAAGGAAGTCTCCACATGCTCCCTATCACTTCACATCAACTTTTTAATAATTACTCGCAATATAATCTGACTCTTAATAACTCAGTTAATTAACTATTTGAACTTCACCTAATAATGTTATAAAATAAACAGAAGCTTATCTACTTATCAAAAGTATAGTTGATTATTCACAAGTATTACATATTTACGCGCAAATGTATTAATGAATAAAACAGCCCAGTTAGGCACTTCATTTATTACACATACTTGGAGTTTGATATTTATTTTGGAAGGTTTATTCACGTCATTATCAGTATAGATGTTCGAGAATTGGTTGGTTCTAAGCAGTGGCGGATTCAGGATTTAGAATCCGTAGGTGCCAAATAGATTTATCGATTAATGTGTCAGCTTTTTTTCTTAAAAAACGTGCTTGGAGCCTTTTTTTTTTTCTTAAAAAATGTCTGCAGCAAATTTCTCAAAAAAAATAGGTACAAATGAAATTCAAATTTGCAACATTAGCCATCTAAAGTTGCCCTCCTACCGTGGCACCACGAGCCAATTTTGTTCACTGGGTGGCACACTTTATATTTATATAAATATTATATATATATATATATAGAGAGAGAGTTTCCGTCGAAGTTCGGGGGTGGCGTGGCACCCCACTGGCCTTCATAGATCCACCCCTGGTTGTAAGTATCAATAATCAGTATTTTCACTAAGAAGAGTAAAATATACTAGTCTCTCTAATTAAACAGTTTACGCTTCCTCATGTTACAATTTAGGGTTTTCTTCATTTTTTATTTTATATGTTTTTTTTAAAAGAGGCAAAGTTGAAGGTAAAAAGTGAAAAAGGATCTCAACTAAACGTTTCATTGAAATAACTTTTTTTCTTTACCTGCAAAACAGATAACACACAAACGCACAGAAGTGGATGCGCGGTGGAGCCACAATGGTGGTTACTGGTTAGGCAGAATTTAATTAATTGACTTAAAATTTATATTTATATTGATTTTTAAAATATCTATAAATAATTTAATTTATTCAAAACTCAATATTGAATGACAAAAAAGACGTGGAAAAGTCACGAATCTTGATAGGACTTCCTTTTTTTTGTGATCTTTAATTTTTGTCTTCAAAATGTTGGTTTTTAATTATTATTTTTTATCCCAGATGTTTAAGTGAAAAATAAATAGCTGAAAATACACCTAATAGCGAAAACAAAAAAAAATCACAAGATAATTTTTATTTTACAAGGCATAAGTTCAATTAAAGTACGTTATGTCCATGTATATAAGTTTATTGACATAAGTTATGCCTCAAGTATAAGTTCAATGGCATATATAAGTTATGTCCTAAAACAAGTGAAATTATTCCAAAACATAAGTGCAGTAATACAAGTAATTATTTCTAAGAAAAAATTAACTCCCAGGACAAAAGTTTAGTGGCTCAAGTTGTATCAAAAGAAGTAAGTTCAATGACACCAAATTATATTACACACCATAAATTTTGTAACAAAAGTTATATTACAAATTTGAAAGGCAAAAATTAAAGATTATTAGCGGGACTTGTTTAATTAGCCTACAAATTCACGCTAGTGGAATATTGTTGTGGGCTTTAGTAGAAAAAAGGTGATACGAAATATATTCCCTACAATTTTTGTCCGCCCGTTATTTTTCATCACATGTTTATCGAGGATAAAGTATGAAGTAATATAGTAATATGTAAAGGGACTTCAAAAAACTTAAAGATAAACTCCCCACGTGAATTATATATAGTGAAAATTTTATAATTGACATATATAAGACTAATTATTAGTTATGACATTATTTTTTATGTTTTAAGTTTTAACATTAAATAATTACGGGCTAGATCATTAGTTAAATAAAAAAAAGTAAAAAAAAGACTAAATATAAATTAACAAATAAATTAATAATAGTATCGATAATTAATAATAGGCATAAGGAAAATCATAACAAACATAATATTTATTTCCCTTGTTTAGCTCAAAACAATTATTGCCTTTTCTCTCACTTGTTAATTGTCTATCAAAACATAAATCAGTATTTTTTTTTACTCAATATCCTTATCTTTCTCCATCATCGTTCAAGGTCACTCAAATAATTTTATTTTCACAGGATTTTTTTGTTTTGCTATTATCCTTTTTGTGGGATGGAAGGTTTCTTATCAATATTAATTATGGTGGTAGATGGGATTGTACAAGTTAGTGTTTATTTCGTATGTGTTTTAGTGAATAGTATTCAATTTTTATTTCAACAAATCCTTTAATGTATACTGTTCAATTTTTAAATAAGAATTATTTATTTTTGACATGAATTTGGTATAGAAATTTGCATATACCTACAATGAAATTGATTTATATACTATTCTGTTAGTTTATAATTAAAGATTTTTTATAATTAACTTGATTGAATTTGGTATTCTTCTTGGTACGATTCTTATATGAACTAGTGTTTAGTGTTGGTATGAAATACGTATAGAACTAGTGTTCATGTTAGTGTTTATTTTGAATGTGTTTATTTCAAATGTCCAGGTTAGTATTTATATTGAATTTGCACTCTTTTGGTATGAATTTCGTATGAATCAGTGTTTAGTCTTGGTATGATATTGACATAGAAATGATCACGTTAATGTTTATAATTAAAGAATGCTTACAGTTGACTTGTTTGAATTTGATACTCTTTTTGATATGAATCAATGTTTAATATTGGTATGAAATTGGTATATAAAGTGATAAAAAATTATATGCATTTGGTATACTATTTATATAACAAAAACACAATTACTAGTAACAATTGATTTAAAATTTGTGTTCTTTTGGTAGAGAGACCCCAACTTGAATACTGGAAAGAGTTTGCTGATGTGAAATTCAAGAGGTTTAAAGTTACGTGTAACACATGTCGTTAGAAGAGACACAACAAGAAAACATTTTCAAAGTACCTTGCTGAAAATTAATCATAATTTATTTTTATTTTTATTTTATTTTAGCTGTTTAATTGTGACAAACATATCGGTTTGATTTTTTTTTTTTTTTTGTCTTTTAATTTAAAGAACTATGGTTTCAGAATATTTATTATGTGTACTTATTACTCCTCTGTGTATGCAGTGTTTTTGCAGACTAAAAAAATTTAAAATTGGTTACCATTTGGTATCCACATGATATCCAATTGGTGTCCATTGAAACAAAAATTAAGCACACACCGGTGTAGGTAATTAGTATCTAACTGATATCGAATTGGTATTTTTAAGTCTAACCATGTATGTCATTGGTATATAATTAGTATCAATCTGAAAATATAATTGTATGTTGTTTATATCCAATTGGTATCAAACTGAAAAAATTAAATCTAAAAATGTAATTGGTATCTAATTGGCTAGCTAAAAAATATAACACATCATTAAGATTTTAACTAAGTAATTCAAGCTAAAACTAATTAATATTATCTAATTGGTATCCATTTCGAAGGTCTAATTGTAATAATGTATGCATTTGGTATCTAAATAGGATTTTAAAATATTTAATTCTAACTACTTTGTGTATGCAGTGTATTTCAAAACTAAAAATCTCGATATAAAGCTGGTTACTGTTGATATCCTATTTGTATCTGACTTGTTGAAAAATTAATGCTAATATCATATGAAATTGGTATCCAATTTGTATCCATTTGAAAAAAATTAAGTATAACAATATATGTTTTTATACTCAACATAAAACATACTTTTGATTTTCAAAAATCATGAACGAAATTAATAAATTTTGTTTAATACTATGCATTAATGCATAATATATATTGTTGTAAAAAACTAAATTAAAAAATGAACGACATCCTAAAATATAAACGTGGAATGAAAGTCTAAGTCGATTATCTGTATGACAACTGATCTCCTTGATTTTGGTGTAGGATAATAAGTAATATCCAGAGCATGTTCTATTGTTATGCGCGGTCCATCATTTTCCCTTTTTCTTTTGTCCCTTTTGGTAATGAGGAGTTGCAATTTTCTTTGCTTCTCTTTTCTTCTCCTCTATTGTGCTTTGTTTCTTTTTGTGAGGGATAACACTCTTGTTCGTTGGATTTGTATTTTTGTTGGTCGAAGGCGTTTGAGTCAAGATGTTAAAAGATGGAGCCTCAATTTCAACATTAGAACTCACTTCTACGAATCTGAGCTCTAAGTGTATGCTCATCTTTCTTTGAAAAGCCTAAAATCTTGATTCTTAGTATTGTGAAAAAGATTTGGCCTTTCTTTTGAGTGTAAAACAAAAAAATCTGATTATGGTGAGAGAGATGATTTACGATTTCTAAGAAGAAGAATGAAGACGTGAGAGAGAATTTTTTACCTTTGAACGTGGGGGCGGTGGGGTTTTGTTTTGGTGTGTGAGAAAGAGAGAAAGTGATGATGGGGATGACTTGTAACCGTAAAAAAAAATAAAAAAAAAAAATAAAAATAAAAATCAATGTAATATTATGTGTGAAAGGTAACAAAATCCCTAAAAAGGGGTAATAGATAATCATTGATTCTCTCTTATTAATAGTATTTATATCACCTATTAATTAAAATATAATTATGTTAAATTAATTATTTAATAAAGTGGAATTTAATTGATCTTTAAATAAAAAATGATATGTTATAGATTGAAATTAAAATGTTACAAGTAGTAATATTTTGAAAGCAGATTTAAAACTTGTAATATTGTCCCTTAAATATATATGTGAGGTGATTTTTCCTTATATATATCACATGTTGGGTCGGCCATGGTAATTCTCACCATTCCAGAAGTTCAAAAAAATTAAATGATAAATTATAATTATAATTATAATATGTAAATAATAAGTGGGATATGTAATCTGAAAAATAAAACAAGTAATTTATTATAACATATTATAATTCACCATTAGTATAAAAATTTATTCATTGTTAGAGTGTATAAAATGAAATCATAAATAATAACCAAATTTAAAGTACAAAGACCAACATATATCATTTTCGATGTGAATTCATTTTTTGATTTCTCTACATGTTTTAAAAAAGGGCTAAATATTTATAGAAATTTCATAACATTACTAATATAAACTAACGTACCATTTTTTCGATTGTAATGATTTTAAAAGTAGATTAAATTAAATAGTGTGCTTTTGTTGAAGATGTTAACTCATGTCAGCTTTGTAGTCCATTTCTCGACCCACTATTTCCTTACCAATACAGTAGGCCCATATACGGCCCAACACACATACTCGGTTCCTTATACATCACTTCCAATATTTATGGGCTTACTGCTCATCTAATTTATACGTGGGCCGACAGCTCTATGGGCCTACTAATTTGGGCCGCCCAATAAGCACCCGTAAGCCATTTCCACCTTTGTCTTATTTTGTGCCATCTTTAATTTTTGCGCTCAAGACAAATAATTTGGGAAAATTGTATATAATAGCAAACTATTAATTCAAATTAAATGTTATAAACATAGTTTGATTTAATTGTACCCTATAGCAAACTGTTGCTATTTCGCCTCTCTCCTGGTGAATCTCGCTCGCCTCTCTCGCTTTTATACAAACGCAAATGTATAAAATGCGTTTGTGTTTGTATAAAGCGAGAGAAAATTGTATATATACATATATTTTTGTTCCAATCTCTCCCCTCTCCCAGATCTCGCTAGCCACTCTCCCAGATCTCACTCGCCAGTCTCTCTCTCGCCTCTCTCGCTTATACAAACAGAAATGTATAAATTGTGTTTCTGTTTGTATAAAGTGAGAGAAAATTGTATATACACATACAAATACATATATATTCATCCTATATACTTGTAATTATACAATACAAATATTTTCCTGCCCAGATCTCTTTTGCCTTTTTCTCTTTCTCGCGTTATACAAACACAAATTATACAATTGATTTTTTGTATATGTATACCGAAACATATAACTGCTTTCTTTTGTATATGTATAGCTAAATATACATAATTATGTTTGCTATGGAGCACAATTATGCAAACTATAGCTAGAGCATACAAAGATGATTTTTGTATTTGTTATATGTGAAAGTTGCTCAAATAATTTCTAGTAGAGTATAAAATTATATTTCCACATCATAATATCCCACAAGTTATGTTTTGTGCCCTTAAGTTAGGGTTTGTACTTTCTTACTCTGAAACCATGTTAATTTTGTCCTTATAAAAACCAGGATTTGCATTATTTTCCCTATGAAGCCATCTTTTATCTCTACTTTCTCTACAATATTATTTTTCTAAGGTTTATTATTTTATAACAAACCTGCAAACATCTTCACGAAATTGGAAGAAAATAATTACTTAATGAAGATGAGAAACTTAAATTTAAAAAAATTTATCACTCTTGAGTTGAGACTTATATTTTGACTTTTTTTCCTTACAACAAAACATATAAGTACACAAAGAGGCAAACTTTTCTTTGACAGACAAAAGACCATTAAGTATATGATTATGAGATTACAAACTTAAACACAACACAACATTGTCATTCAAAAAGATTATACATGTTTTTGTAGCTTAAAAGCTTACAAGAAACATCTTTACTAGCATCTTTTTTTTAAAATAAAAATTCCATTATTCCTTATACATATTAAGTAATTAAAAAGATATACTCCTATGTTGATATTATAGCAACATAAATCCCCTTAGGCCTTATTTACTAATTAAAGTTCAACTGATCATATTTTGAGTTTCTGTCAGGGTAAAACAGTCCAAAATGTCTCTCAGTTTCATCCCCTCCTTTTCTTCTTTCATCAAACATTGCAAACAAAAATGTCTCAATTCCCCTTCCAGGCTTCTTTGGAGTGCCATTTCTAACATGATCAATCAAATTCGTGTAATAAGTCCGCGCATTATCAGTCGTTGCAGCAGGGTGTCCATAAGAAGGCCATCCTGTTTCCGAAACAACAATTTCCACATCAGGTGCACCAGATTTCTCCAGAGCATAGTACATACTATCGACTAAGGCGTCAAAAAGATTCTGGTAACCAGCTGAGTTTGTTCCTGAATCTGTAAACAGGGCATAGGATAGTGGTATATCTTTCATATTATAAATGTAACTGAAATACGGGTAAATATTTACTAGCAATGGCAAATTGTTGTCTTTAAGAAGTTTCACTATTGGATCAGTGAAACCTCTCCAATCAGGATTAAACATACTGTTTTGTGGAGGCCATGTATTTGTTAACAAGGCTGAATATGTCGCGGTTGAGACTTTAATTTGATCTTGCAATCCTGCTTCTACTATCGCGTTATGAACATTTTCAATAGCAGGACCAACAAATGGAGCAAATTCTACATTCTTTGTTGGACTGATTTCATTTCCAACCGCGATATACCTGAATTTAACACTAGGGAGATAGGCTTTTATGTTATTGTTTACCCAATTTCTTGCTTGATTTGGATCTTGTGCTAGTGTTTTGACATGTTCATTTGGGACATCAACAAGGACTTCAATGTTACTTTCCCTAAGGGCATTCAAAACATTTGTGTCTGGATAATAAAGTCTTATTTTATTGATACCATTGGCATGACAATGATTTACAACATCAGACTCTGATGGCAAATTATCAGCCATTCTTCCATAACATACCCCTACAGAGTATACTCCTGCAATATTTGAAACAATAATTTAGCCAAAAAAAAAACATCCAAATTAAATCTCAACTTAATTAGTACTAGATGTCACATGAATAGATATAAATGACTTTAACTTGTATATACATCCACTACATATGGAATTTCTATCTACACTATCAAGGTTCAGACAATCATTTTCAAGATTACAAATCGATTGACAATTATGTGCATTATATATTGACTTGAAAATTTAATAGGGCTAAAACATTGTCGATGTATAAGTTAAGACATGATAATATTTTTCTACATTGTCTGATCATTAAAACAATATCTACAAGTAAACTTTATGAAGATATGAGATTTGAACTATTGAAAATAAGATTTGTTACACGCTACAACAAGTTAAGATTTGATGTGATAATATAAAAATTATTTATACTAACGGTATATATTGCTTAAACTCTATATATATAACAAAAACATTCTCAAAGAATAAACTAAACCTAAATATTTCTTCAAAAATATCATATAAATTGAGACAAAAATAAATATTTTTCTACGAGAGACCTGTTATTTGGAGGCCACACATTAACAGTACAAACAATGCAGCCATAGGCACAATAGAGAAATTCTTCGTGAAGAGAAAAAGAAGAGCCATTATGAAAATGTAAGAAATAACAAGAAAGTTTCAAATGAGAATTAATGTGAATAACAATAATCAAACAATTGCTTCTTATATAGAGAAGCACTAGATTTAGAAGCATATTCTGTGAACCTAAAGTTACTAATTTTCCAGTCAAGCACTATCGATAGTAGACCTACTAAAGACTTTTCCAAACAAGTTACGGAATAATAAATGGAAAGACTGGAAAATTGATCAAATTGCTGAAATTTTAGTCATCTTATTAATTATCTGAACAACTATGGGGTCATTTGGTAGCCATTAAGAAAGCAACTTATTCGTATACTCGCTCCGATTATTTTTTCTTGTCCATTATTTTATAAATAAATTGATATTTTTAATATATCAAGAAAAATTAACTTTTTTCCTATGTTTTACTCTTAACGTTAACTGCTTATTTCAAATTATTCTCCAAGACATAAACTAAACATCAATTTATAGGGATGTGTAGTAAAATAGTAATGTCAATTGTTGTTACCTTGATAAATGTGTCAAATCCAAATGTGACAAGTAACGTAAGGAATATTGATTTTTGTATAAGTTATATAAGATTTGGTAGCAAGTTAGAAAATATTAGGCTATTTATGTGTAAAATTAATACAATATTTGTTTTGTAATTTAGAAACTCACAACTAATAAATGAATATAAGTTATGTGAGAGAATTAATGTACTATTTTATATAGGATAAAAATAAAATAATTAATATCTATATATAATTAATGTCTTTATAATTCTAACCAACTAATTAACCGATCATGTATGTGTAGCGGTTGTTGTTGACTTGGAAAATTTTCAATTTACAGGATAATTTACTTTATAATTAGGTTGGTTTCATGATATATAATTTGGGGCACATCATCCCCCCCCCCCCCCTCCTTTTCCGGGGTCAATAGCTAGTTTCATTGATTAAGATCAAATCATATATATATATATATATATATATATATATAAAGGAGAAACATAGACAAGGTGATATAGCACCTCTCTATAACCTCCATTTCTATTTTTTTTTTCTCCTTTTTTTGACATTTTAAATTTTTTCTCCTTATTTTTAATATAATTATTATTTGTATATAATTAATGTTTTGTTGTAAATATATTATATTAATATGGATGTCCATAACTTTAAGATATAATTTCACCATTATGTGTAATAATACTCGCACCTCCATCATCTCCTCATTTATCTTCCAATGTTCCACACCCTTTAATCTTCCCCACATTCTCAATAATTAATAGGGAAAATTAGCTATCTAGCCATAATACCTAACATAATTAATCAAAACAACTACACTTTAAAATATTTATTTAAAATGTTCGAATGACAATATTTTCAAAATAATTTGTATCCAGATTTTATTATGTATATTTCCTTTTAATTATCAAAAGAGTCCATTATTGGACCAAATTCTAACCAATAACCAATTAAAAATAAAAAACAAATACAAAACTACCCATTAATATTTTTTCCACATCTTACACGTTTTCCACCTTTCACGTTTCTCAGTTGAATAATTTATTTCTCCCCACCTTTCACATTCACAGTTTCTCTTTCTTCATGTTTTTCTCCTAACCTAGAAACACAAATTATTCAAAATTCTTATAGATTCTTCAACAAAATCTCTGTATTAATTCAAGGAATTTCTCGGTTGATAAACAAAATCTCTATATCAATTCAAGAAATTTCTCGATTGGTAAACGTAATTTCGATTATTTATGTAGATTTCTTTTGATTTGTTTTTAAAAATAATCGATTATGGTGTATATTTCGGATAGTATATTTTACGGATTTTCCGTCAATTTTTTTGATCTTTATGCGAGTTCTTTTAGATATTCATCTAATATTTTTGTATTTCAGAGTTTTAGTCTTTTAAACAATTTTTTTCGATTTTTTTGTGATTTCATTTTAAAATTTCAGATTTATGAGAATCTACAAATCCATTCATATATTTATTTTGTTTGATTTTTAATACATTTATATTTGATAATTCGAAATTTACTCTTAGGGTTTTATATTTGGTGTTTTCATATTCACCAAGTATTTTGTATTTCAAATTTTTCAACTTTTAAACATTATTGTTCATTTTTTTTGAGTTTGTTTTCATATTCACCAAGTATTTTTTGAGATTTTTCTCTTTTCAGATTTTTCGACTTTTAAACAGTATTGTTCAATTTTTTTGTGATTTTATTTTCATATTTGAGATTTAGTAGATAGTTGTAATCTACATTAGCACCCATACATCATATATTGTTTGATTTTTATACATTCATATTTAATAATTTCGAATTTTGCTTATAGGGTTACTAATGCACAAGTGAATACGGATTCAGATTCCTTTTTGGTGAAAGAGATCGAAAAAAAGAACATAGCAGATGAAGAAGAAGAAGAAAGACAGAGTCAAAGAAGAAGGTTGCAAAATTGTATTGATATTAATTTTTGTTTGTCAATTATTTTTCTTTTCCTCATCATTTGTATTTTTATTTTAAAATATTTTATTTCTTTTTTAGTTTGTAGTCATTCAAATAGGTATATAATGTATTCCTCACAATTCTATAGATTATGATTGAATGCATAATTTATAGAATTGTAAAGAATACATTATAAGAAGGGAAATAGAAACTTATTGATATTCATTTTTTTGTTTGAAATATAAAATCATATTGAAATACAACCCGATATTTGAAATACAAACTTAGTAAGACATATTTTGTATTTTATTTGGCTAAAGCAGTATAATTTTTATGAATACATGATATATAAAATTGCGACAAATACATCACAAGAAGGGGAATACAAAATTATTGGTATTCATTCTGCGTTTGATATACAAAATGATATTGAAATACAATCTGATATTTATAAAAACTGAGTCAAAAAATACTTTCTGTAAATTTAAAGTGAAATAATAATATAACAAAACTGAATATTGAAATATAAATACAATTTATTTTGAATACAACTTATTCTATGTATTATGTATTCATCGCAACTGTATTTTTCAATATCGTTTTGATTTACAACTAATTTGTATTTATATTTTGGCATATACGTCACAACTGCCTTTATTTTTGTACTTCTAGAATACCAAAGAGTTGTATTCATCATAAATCAATACCAACAATTTTTGTATTTTAAATTAGTTATACATATCATTAGGTATTTGAATACATTTTGGATGAACACATATTCAAAGAAGTTCAAACATTCAATATCCAAAACAGAGGGCATTAGAAATTTTTCAACACTTCCACTCATATAAGATATAAAATACAAATTACTGTTTGCAAAATAAAAAAGAGTTGAATTCTTAAGAACAATGGAAAAAAACGCTAGAAAGAAAAATGGCAACAAATGCTCTTTCAAAAACATAACTGATGTTAAATTTTTTTTTTTTTTTACCTATTTTAAAATTTTCTGTTCCGTGATTTTCTCTATTCTGTTATTAATTATTTGTATTCTTTCAAATTAATCAAAATAAAATAAATATATAACTCAATCCTTAACAAACTAAAATGTTGACATTTTAAATAAATAGTAAAACTATTGCTAAGGAGTCCCATTAAAAGCTAAAATATTGTTGTTTTGAAATTTTTCCCTAATTAATATCATGTTTATTGCTATCTTTTTGTATGCCTCTAATTATAACAATATAAACAGAGGTCTTTAGGATGTGTGACGCACTTGCAAATTTAGAAAACACTTGAATATACATGGAGGAATAATATCATGTTTATATTATTACTCTTTTTAGTTTTGTTTTACTACTCTTTTCATTCTTGAAAAGTTAAAATGTTATATCAAATTGTATTTACCATCATAAAAATAAATGTATTGATACTTGTATGCCTATATTAAAAATCTCAAATCTAATTGGAGAAGTATTAATTTTGATATATTTTGTCTTCTTTATATATTTTCATAATATTTATTTTTAGATTAATTTCATTCCAATATTCATTGATCTCTTTGTATAATAATCAAACATTGAGGTTTGACGTATATCATATTCATTCTAAGGAATTAAATTTTTCAAATATATCAAAAATTTCATGTATGACACAAAGGGAAGTTCAATTATGCATTTCAGCTTTAGTATAGCATAAATCAAAAATACCATGTAGTGACACAAAGGAAAATTAAGTTGTTATGCATTTCTAGCTTTAATATAATATATAATTGTAGAAGTAATTTATTATATATATATATTTTATCCTCATCATATATTATTAGATCTCTGTTTAAAAATTTTCATCGTGATGTCCTTTTTGTTCTTGCGAATACAATTCAGTCACATATATCGAAATGATAGTCTTACAAATTAATGCATTGAACATTTCAACCAAGTTTAATATTTTAATGAATGAAAATTCTCAATTAAATTCTTAAAAATTAGATGATACGATCACAAAAAATATCCAAAAGAAAAATACTTGAAATATCTACCTATAATTTTTTTTTCATTTGCCTGCAAATAATTTTCTTAACTCAGTATAGTATATTTTCATTGAAAGACTAAAAGTGCTTAATAAAATTAATTATTAGAAATAAAAAATATACGTACACAAGAAAAAAAAAACACAAATATATGACACTCACATTTCAACTAGTTAAATATCTAAAAGAATCATAGTTTGATATAAAATTCAATTGAGAGAAAAAAGATGAAAAAACAAAATTTCATGCATATGAGTTTTTTAGTTCATGATATTTAAGTATGACTATAGGAATTGTTAGAATAGTTATATTTTGTAAGACTTAAATGTTTTTTCCTTGCTCCATACTAATTAAGATATGTAATGTTTCTATTGTTTTTGGAAGGAAAAAATTAAGCGTTAATGAAGCATATATATCTTGCCCGTTAGCCTTTTTTATAAATTCTCAAATAGATTGAACATATTATTTTCTTTTAAGTATTACTTTGTGCATTTATGAATCTTGAAAAGTTAAAAAACTTTAAAAATATTGAATACCATTATATTTATATCTACTCACCAAATGAATATCAACATTTCACAAAAAAAATTATTTAGTAGACAAACGGATGAAAGTTATTTTTGTGTTTATATTTTTTTTTTTTGGACGATACAATGAAATGTGTTTTTAAAGAAATTTTCTAATACCATGTTTTCATTTAATTGTTTCTTGAGTATCAAAGACTAATTAAATAAATGGTGGAATGATCTGGGAGACCCTTATATTTGACTCTGTTTGTAAGTTGGACCCTTGTACTTCTGACTTTATCAAATGGACCCTTAAACTCATTCAAACACAATACTTTAAACCCCTTTCTCATATAATGTGTGTGCGTATAATACACTTTTTGTACACATGAAATACCACATCACTTTTTAATGACACGTCATTATTATTATTATTATTATTATTATTTCAATGACATGTCATAAATCAAATTTTAAAAAGAAATAATATTAAAAAATAAAAAATGCAATTTTCTCTCTCCCCCCCCCCCCCCCCCCCCCAATTGCATCTTCTTCATTTCCATCCACCCTTTTGCCTCCCCCAAAAATAAAAAAACCATCATTTTCATCTTTCTTCACATTTCACACTCAAAAGTTTTCTTAATCATAAAATATGATAGATTGTAATTAACTCTTGCACATGTTTTAGGTTCTATTTATTTTGATTTGATAAAAAAAATTAAGAAAACTTCAAGTTGGAAAAAATATATTTATGAGTAAATTCAAACAATAGATCTTAAATTTATAAAAATGGTGAATGATATGTTTTCTTGCAAAAACTTTTCTAATTTTATATTTGATGATTATGATGATGAAGTGTATCTCAAAAAAGAAGAATAGAAAAGGGGTAGGGAAGGGGGTGGTGGGGTGTCTGGGGCTGAAGAAGAAGAAAAAAAAAAGGTGGGATTGGAGCTGAAGAAGAAGAGAAAAAAGATGGGATGGGGTGGGGTGGACTGAAGAAGAAGAGGAAAAAGATGGAGTGGGGCCGACGAAGAAAAGAGAAAGGGTGGGGGTGGGGTGTGGTGGGCTAAAGAAGAAAGATTTTGAGTTTTTTTTTTTTTTAAATTATTATTATTATTATTATTATTATTATTATTATTATTATTATTATTATTATTATTTTGTCTTATAATTTTTAAATAAAAATATTACATTCACTTGCTTTAAAACGAATGTGGTCTCACATTTGTCCAACTCGGCCATTTTAATGCCACATAAGCTCGATCAATGGTCAAAGGGGTTTAGAAAATAGAATTTCATTGAGTTTAAGGGTTCATTGGGCAAAGTGATAAGTAGAAGGGTTCAACCAATAAACGAAGCCAAATACAGAGGTCTCCCAGGTCCTTCCCCCTAAATAAATAGATAACTTAGTGAAAAAATATATAGTCAAAGGTCTGCTAACAAGATGTTTGTATACATATGTTTTCATATTTACTTAAAACAAAATATAGATGATGTTTTATATAACTTTTGATTTAGAATGTAAAAACTTAAGTTTTGAAAAAGACTTTTATGTATATTATAATTTCTTATATTTAGATTATACGTTTGAAAGAAATATTGAAAATAAAATTGATTTTCTTTTTTTGATGATTTTAATATTCGAGTATTAGAAAGAAAGAAAAAATAAATCATGAATTTGGTGGGCATTTGACCATATATGATTAGAAATTAAATATTTTTCATTTTACTAGAAATTTTTAAAATTAGAGTTGTGTTTTGTTATATTTTTTTCACAAATGAAACAAAATAACATTTTATTTGAAAATCTAAACATGGAGGTTTAATTTGAAATTTTCATAGTCAAAATTAATTTTTAAATAAAGTAAATATTATTTCAGAAAAAAGACGGGTGATATAGTTTATTTCTCCGCGTTTCTCCGCGCGGATAAGTTCACTAGTAGAATAAATAAGCATAACGGCACACTATTCCTACTACACCTATAGTATTGTTTTATTATGATAAAAATCATAATTAATAATTGTGAAATTAGGTAGTAGGCCTAACTTAAGCGGCAATTGCCTAGTCCTCATAAAGTGTCCATCTATTTTATTGACAATTTTTTGGGGGAGCCTTAACATTGGGTGAGATGGGTTGATATCATGTGAAATTAGGTCTTAGATTTAACTCACATTTCAAAAGCTAGCAATTGTCCAAGCCTTATAAGGAGTCCATTCATCTCATTAACCACTAATGTGAGACTTTAATCATTCTTTAACAATAATCAATCTCTTACACGACGATGAAAAATGATTTATACATTCTCTTAAACTCCTCTCACACTATACACAAATAAGGGTAAAGCTGAAATTTTAGTTACAAGTTGGCTAGATTAAAGTTTTTGAGTTAAACGGAAAATTACATGACTAAGCAAACACATACTAATTAATTATTTAGTATAGCTATAATTTGGGAAAATTACGTTTTGCTACTAACATATAACCATATGTATTCGAGCCATGCACGTCCAAAATTTGTATAATTCAGCTGCTAATTGTTTAAATTTAGAATTTATATATGTTTACCTTAGCTTGTATATAATTATTTTGTCGATACATTTTATTTGTATAAGTTATGGAAAATTCTTAAATGTATAAATACATAATTTATATATACTTTTTCTATTTGTATATTTACAAACGAATTATATAAACGAAAATATATATAGCAAATGAAATTATAGTGATAAAACGTAATTAAACAAACTATAGCTAAGAAGACTTGTTAATTAATTTCTTTTTTATGGAATTTCCTCAATATTATATGTGTTAAAGATATCAATTGTATATTTAAAATACAATTTGATATTATCCTTTTTATTTTTCCCTCAAAAGGGGAAAAAAAAGACCAGACCTCCCCAGAGAGAAACGTGCCCACGGATTTTGTCAGTATGGAACCCAGGGGCGGATCTATTAAGGAGCCAGGGGGTGCCACGCCACCCCCTGACTTCGACGGAAACTCTACATATACATAGGTATATATATATAATATTTATATAAATATAAAGCGTGGCACCCAGTGAATAAAATTGGCTTGTGGTGCCATGGTTGGAGGTCAACTTTAGATGGCTAATGTTGCGGGTTCGAATCCCATTTGTACCTATTCTTTTTGAGAAATTTGTTGCAAATATTTTTTTAAGGAAAAAAAAAAGGCTCCAAGCACCTTTTTTTTAAGGAAAAAAGTTGGCACATTATTTTTTTTTTATAATTGTTTTTGACTTAAATTAAATTAATTATACTATTACTCCTTTGACTTTTCTTTTATTTGATTAAATACAAATAAAAAGTTCTCTCTCTTCAACTATTTCCAAACCCTTCTTCTTCCAAGTTTCAACTTTCCCAAAATTTTCATTGCTCCATTCCAAACCCAAATCACTTGTTGTCGTTGCCTCCCGCCTCCCGCCGCCCGTCTTAGCATTCCGTACAACGGCTAAGCCTCATTTGGGTGCTATTGTTTTCACTTTTGTCCATCCATCCACAACCTTCTATAGATTGTAAGTTTGTAACTCTATTTTTGTAAGATTTTTTTATTTCTATTTCTTGAGTTCTTTCAAGTTTAAATGAGTGATTTTTGATTTTTGATTTTATATTAGACAAGAGTTTTGATTTTACTTTGATATTCTAAATTTCTAATGAACATTGTAAGACATTATTGGTTTAAAATTGTGTGATATGAAGCCTGTTAATTTGAATTGACTATGACTTACCCTATTAAATTTGAATTAATTGTGAGTTAAATTAAATTTTAATTTTTGTAGGAAAGTGTTCAGTGTTCTAGTTTTGTGAATTGAGATGGAGAAGTTTCTTGCGAAATTTAATCATTCTCAAGCAAGTTCTAGTACGAATGGCAATCCTTCTAGTCTTATGGATGACCTTAATTTAGATTCACTTGAAGCCGATCCAGGAAAAAGAGTACCAATTGCTCACTATAATAACCCTCGAATAAAGGATGAAGTGAGGAAACATTATATTCAAAAAGGGCCTTGTCAACCTAAAATGGATTCATATCCTCCAACTAAAATTGGAAAAAGAGTGCGTCAATTTTGTAAAATTTGGTTTGAAGGTCCATATTCTAAATGGTTGGAGTATAGCGTGGAGAAAGATTCTGTGTATTGTCTATGTTGTTATTTATTCAAAGATGATTTTTTCCATGGAAGTACAAGTGAGTTTTACACAAAAACGGGTTTTAGAAGTTGGAATAGGGCACTTGAAAGATTCCGTAAACATGTTGGTGATGTTAATAGTATTCATAACAAATGTTTCAACAAGATGCTAGATTTGTCAAATCATCATCAATCAATTCAAGTTGTTATTGATAAGCATTCTCAAAAGGTAAAAAATGAGTATCGAATGCGTTTGGAAGCCTCAATTGATGTGTCAAGACTTCTTTTACAATATGGATTACCTTTTTGATGTCACGATGAAAGTGAATCTTCAATTAATCAAGGCTTCTTTCTAGGATTATTGCGATGGCATGGGGACAAACATCCGGATGTGGGAAAAGTGATATTAGAAAATGCCCCACAAAATGATACTTTGACTTGTCCTATGATTCAAAAAGATATTGCCAACGCTTGTGCAAAAGAAACATTGAAAGCAATAATTGGGGACTTGAATGGAGATTACTTTGGTATATTAGTTGATGAGTCTAAAGACATCTCTCACAAAGAACAAATGGCTCTTGTTTTGCGTTTTGTTAATAAGAATGGTGAAGTAGTTGAACGATTTATCGGTCTTGTCCATGTTAGTGATACATCGGCGTGTTCATTGAAGAAAGCGATTTATTCTTTGCTTTCCGTTCACTCACTAAGTCCATCCAAAATACGTGGACAAGGTTATGATGGGGCAAGTAATATGAAAGGAGAGATAAATGGGCTCAAAACTTTGATTATGAAAGATAGTCCATCGGCATATTACATTCATTGTTTTGCTCATCAATTGCAACTAACACTAGTGGCTATTGCTAAAAAACATTTGGATGTTGAAGATTTTTTTGATCATGTTAGTAATGTGTTGAATGTTATTGGAGGATCTTTCAAGGGTAGAGACTTACTTCGTGATCACCAAGCCAAAAAGTTAGAGCAATTATTTGAATCCGGTGAAGTTCAAAAAGGCCAAGGATTACATCAAGAACGTGGGCTTCAAAGACCAGGTGATACTCGTTGGGGATCACATTTCAAAACTTTAGATAGCTTTATTGTTATTTTCTCATCTATTGTTCATGTTCTTGAAATGATTGAACTTGAAGGGTCCACATCAAGTGATAGAAATCAAGCGGAGTATCTTTTGACAAAGATTAAAACATTTAAATTTATTTTTGTGCTTCACTTGATGTTGAAAGTGTTGGCAATGTCAAATGAGTTGAGTATGATTTTACAAAAAAAAGATCAAGATATTGTTAATGCCGTGGAGTTTCTTAATATTACAAAGAAAAGATTGCAAGATATGAGGGAAAATGGATGGGAATCTTTGTTGGATGATGTTTCCTCATTTTGTGATGTGCATGATATCTTGATTCCCAAATTGGATGAGTCTTATTTTCCCGGAAAGTCAAAACATAAGTCTTCGGGTGTTACTTATGCGCACCACTTGTGTGTTGAAGTCTTTTTTGTTGTTATTGATGTGCAACTTCAAGAGCTTAATGACCGTTTTGATGTAGTGAGTAGTGATTTGCTTCTTGGGATGGGTAGCTTGAATCCGGTCAATTCTTTCTGTAATTTTGACAAAGGTAAAATCATGACTTTAGCAAAGTGTTATCCAAGTGAATTTGATGATGGAAAAATTCGAGATTTGAGCTACCAACTTGATACTTTCATTATTCATATGCGAAGTGGTAATCCCAAGTTCTCCAACTTGCAAGGAATTCGTGATTTGGCGAAGGCATTGGTTGAAGCAAATCTTGCGGAGACTTATTCACTTGTTTATTTACTTGTAAAGTTGACTTTGATTTTACCTGTTGCTACGGCTACTGTGGAGAGAGCATTTTCGTCAATGAAGCACATAAAAAACGAAGTGCGGAATAGTATTGGTAATCAATATTTAAATGATTGTCTAGTGTGTTACATAGAGCGTGATGTATTTAGAAATGTTAGTAATGATGTCATTATCGATCGTTTTCAGAATATGAAAACTCGTCGAGGGCAATTGTAAATGAATGATGAATATTTATAATATTAGTAATATTATTGAAAGTTTTAAATTTGTTAACTTCATGCTTTTAGTGTGGAGTGTAGATTTGTAATATCTTATTATTTATATTTTATTGATTGATTAATGATATATATCGAAAAGACGAATAATTTAATCGATAAATCTATTTGGCACCCACGGACTCTAAATCCTGGATCCGCCACTGATGGAACCTATCCTTCCGGAGTGAAGGATTGTCATCCTACAGAAAAGAAACCGGCAATATGATCTTTCCAGAAGCAGCCACGTCAGTCAACTTGATCATCAACCGTCCATCACACATCCCTATGCAAAAGGTCATATCCTACTCCACGTGTAACAATAATACTGCTTTCCTCCTTTCAGTGGGTCCCCCTATCTACTAGCAGTATTTTTCAATAAAGAAATAATTTCCTTTTTGATCCTTCAACAAATTATTACTAATTGAATTTCATTTTGGTCCTTTGTGAACTTTGCGAAACATATTTAATCTTGAAATCATGAAAATGCATATTTTTTATCTACATAAATAAAGATTGTATATTTTTTGTCTTTAGAATTCAAATATTAAGTAATAATACATGGATAATAAATGATCCAATAATTAAGAGCCCGTTAAGTTTTTAGAAAAGTATTTAAAAAATCTTAATTTCGTTTTAAATTATTAATTTCGTTTTCGAGCTATTCACATTTTTTTAAATACACCTTTTTACTTGACTAACTAAACTTAGATATGTCATAATCTGTCAAATGATATAACAAATAGTCTCACGTAATTACAAGATTGAAAATATATTAGTTTAATTAGTTAAGTAATAAATACTTCTAAAGTTATCAATAATTTAAAAATTAAATTAATAATTTACGTCAAATTTATAAGTGCTTTCTTTTTAAGTTTTGAATACGTAGAAGCAAAAAGAATAAAGATGCAAAAGCAGGACTAAAAGAGAATATTTTCTAAATCTAATGGTTCAAAGTTCAAACTACAAATGGAAAGATTTAAGGAATTATCGAAAAGGGCAAAATAGTAAAAGAAGTGGTTGAAACTGCTACAGCCCCACGTTAATTGAATGATCCGTAATCAAAAAATTTGAAAAGGATAAGATATTAATTTGGGATTTTTGGTCCTTAGAATTTTGGGGAAGGGGAAATGGGTAGGGCCTTTGTGTATGTAATATTGGGAGGAGGAGTTGCTGCTGGTTATGCAGCTCATGAATTTGTTAAACGAGGTGTCTCTCATGGCGAACTGTGCATCATCTCTGAAGAACCTGTATATATTACTTCTCTTATATTAGTTTCTTCGTTTTTGACTCTTAAAATTGGTTACTTTTTTCCTTCTTCGAGCTTAGTTTCAGCTTTAATTTATGGGTTTTTGTCTTCTTCTTGTTCTTTCTTAATCTGTGTATTGCTCCTTATTTCTTATAAAATGTTGTTTCAATTTTGTGAATTTTTATGCGTGTAATCCAATTTGACTAGGTTTTCTTCTTATCTGAGCTGAATTTGGGGTTTTGTGATGACTTTTCGAGACTAGATTAAATTTTAATTTTTAATCACATTGAAACTGTAGCTTCTAGAAAGTTTTAGGAGGAACGTAGTGATACTTGATTTGCTAGGATGAATCCCAAAAATCTGTTCTGATTCCAATAACAGTATCACAGGATAAAAATGCTAACAATCTGTAGATCTGCTATTGAGTTTTTAGTGCATATCGCCTACTTGAAACGCTGCTGGAATGGTTACTTGTTTTTACTGTTCCTCCCTCTCCTCATTCATTTTCTAGGAGGCAAAAAGATGCATAAAGTTAGCAATTTATCTATCTTGATCCAATTTAATGTCATTAGAAATAATAAAGATCATAGCTTCGAGTGATCTTCCCCTTTTATCTATCTTGATCCTTTACCTTCCTTGAGTTAAAACTAATGTCATTAACAAACTAAGACCAAAATTCATCAGATGCTTCCTTATGGAGACAATCATTCAATGGATGGTAACACATGATGGCTCTCTCTTGTTGGAGCTTCCTGAAGTTTCCTACCTCATCTTCTAAACTTCTGCTGTTCTTTTCAGGTTGCTCCTTATGAACGACCGGCATTAAGCAAGGGTTATTTACTACCAGAAGGTATCTCCCTGTTCAGATTTTTGTCTTAGACATCTTCCAAGTGGATGTTAATGCTTTCTTTAGATTTAAAGATAAGTTTTGTTGTGCATTGTAATTTTGGGGAAACATCCTACAAGCATTAATGGTGGAATCCTCCCTGGTTCTAGTTACAGTCACTTAACAAGAGTTATCTGGATGAGTGTTTCTTCTTTTCTCTCCTATGTTCATTCTTTTTTAACTTTTTGAGATTTTATTCTTTGCAGATCCTGCACGTCTGCCTGCTTTTCATTGTTGTGTTGGTTCAAATGAGGAAAGGTTGACGCCGAAGTGGTACAAGGAAAACGGTAATTTTTTAATATCTTTTGCTTCCATAGACCATAGCCTTTAAATATTTTAGCAGGCATCATTGTAATTCATCAATTTTCATTTATGGTTGTCATAGATATATTTAGAATTGTCCAAAGAGCATTGCAGTTACTGACTGCCTTGAACTTATAAAGGTTATTGAATTACTTGCATAGAGGTAGAGCTATAAAAATTAGAATCACACTGTGTGTTATTCTATTGTAGTTAATGTCGCAGCATCATTTTGTTGTTGGCATTTGCCTAAGGAATTGGAATCCCCAGAATTAATCACATATACTTGACGACATGCCCATACAACTTATTTAAAAAATGTCTGATTACAAATTAAGAGCTTAACTGGACTGTTCCAACTAGTTTAATTCATCACATATGGATGTCTTCAGAGACAAGCTTGATGTTTGTCTCACCTTTTGTAGGACTACCTATTGAGAGGATAGTTGTTTCATAAAAGAAAAAAAAGGATTAGGCTTTTCATTCAGCAGGTCATCTTTGCTTGATGTAGTAGAAACCTTGTTTATATGGGAAGACCATGAACTATTTCCTGATATTTATTATCTGCTTAAGTTTCATGTTTAGCCAACATTTTGAAAGATTAGAATCAGGGGAAAAGATTTTGAGAGTGACATTCTTGTTTTTCTTGGGCTGTAATTAGCTGCAGCAATACTGGTTTTGGAATCACTTAAAATGAAGCTTCAATAGCCATAGACATCATAAGGTTTTGTGATCTCTTTTCATGGAATGCACTAGCTGGGAACGGCAAAGAAAAAAAGCTACTGGTAACTGGCATCAGTGATTAGAATATGTTATTATGTTGAGCTAGTTCTTTTTGTTCTAGTTACTTTTTAGTGCAAAAGAATGAGGCATTTAATATCTTTCCTAGGATATTGATAAGTCATTGATTGTTCTATTGCCTCTAGGCATTGAGCTGGTCCTTGGAACTCGTGTAAAATCAGCTGATGTGAGACGGAAGACATTGTTGACTGCAACTGGTGAAACTATAACCTACAAGATTCTCATAGTGGCAACTGGTGCTCGGGTATCTAATTTATCTTCGGGCTCTTCTGCTGTAGCACCATATTTTGTTGCATTTTTTATGCATCAAGACATTAGAGTAGTGTCCTCTTCTAATGGATTGAATAAGCAGGGGCAAATGCAACTTCAAGTTACTGGGTTCGGGTTCGGATCCAGTACTTTTGACGTGGAACATAAAGTTATTTGCAACAAATTGTAGATGTTAACCCATAACTTCAAAAATATAATGAGTTCAATGCTAAGAACCCTTATAGGTTCTACCTTTACGGTTCTTAGCAAAAAACAACATACCCAATGTAATTTTATAAGTGGGGTTTGTGGAGGGTAAAGTGTACACAAATCTTACCCTTGCCTCTTTATCTTTACAAGGTAGGGGTAAAGTATGCGTACAACCTACCCTCCCCAGACCCCACTTGTGGGATTACAGTGGGTAGTGGGTATGTTGTTGTTTGTTGAGAACCTTAAAGGTACAGCCCATCCTGGATCCGCCTCTGTTAATAAGGTCCAGATACTTGCTTTAAGTGATTTCCCAGAGAAGTCAGTGGATACTGAAATACAATTCTGCTGTACCAGCTAAGAAAGACAATGAAAATTCTGTTGTTTCACAATACCTTAGCTTCTTCATAATATTGTGCATGTGATTTTTATAGTTAGTTTATATCAGTGAATATATTACTTGGTTTCTCTCCATAGGGACCGTGAAATAATGTTAAGAATTAGTTTATCTCAAAAAAATAAAAATGTTTAGAACTAGTAGCATAAAAATTGCCAATACAATCATTTTGATATGTATCCTGCAGAAACTAGGTGTGAAGCTTGTTAGCATAGATGTTAGGCTTCATGGACATTCAGATGAGTAGAGTTCATTTAGTTCAGTATTGGAAGTTTGAAACAGAATTGGATTAATGAGTGCGCCTCTGAGGGTTCATGCCAAAGGCTTTATTTGGTATGGACAAAGTTTAATCTCAAAGACTAAGCTCCCTAATGGACAATGAAATTAGAAATTTATAAAGGCTTTGACTTTTGGTTGGCATGTTTTGTTAGGCTTTGAAGCTTGAAGAGTTTGGAGTGAGTGGCTCAGATGCTGAGAGTGTATGTTATTTACGAGATTTGGCTGATGCAAACAGGCTTGTTAATGTGATGCAATCCAGCGGTGGTGGCAATGCTGTTGTAATTGGTGGTGGCTACATAGGAATGGAATGTGCTGCTTCTTTGGTGATCGGCAAAATAAATGTCACCATGGTCTTTCCAGAAGCACACTGTAGTAAGTATTCTTTTGTAATGATGGAAAACTTCCGTTTCTTTTTTTAACTCGAGCTTCTTTAGGTTGCTTGTAAATTATATTCCTTTGTGAAGTTGGAGAACTTTCTTTTCTGTTTCTTACTTGAGTTTCTTTAGATTGCTTGTAAATTATATCAAAAGTAAAAACTGTGCTTTCCCCTCTCTGGAGAATAATGCATTAGTATAACTTTAGTAGTTGCATTTCATCCAGAAAATACAAAAAGCTATTTGAAATCTAGCACATGCCTTACTCTCCAAACCATGCTATTAGTAGAGAAAAGCAGTGATCTCAGTAATCAACAAATGCTTTAAAGATATGAAAATTGATTAGAATGGGGGACTTCCGCCCACTTATTTCCTTGAAACATGAAATCAGAAATTGAAAGCTTATGTATGAGAAAAACTAATTTGTTTCTTAATTCTTAAAACCCAAAGTCCAAGAGTTAGTTACAGTTATAAACCATAAATGTGCAATCATTGCTACCTATTTTAAGTTCATCAGAAGACTAACCTGTTGTTTTTTCTAATGTTTATATAAAGCATTTAATCTTCTTTCCTTATCTTTTGTTGTTAGTGGCCCGCCTATTTACTCCTAAAATTGCAAGTTTCTACGAAGAATTTTACCGGTCAAAAGGAGTTAAGTTTGTGAAAGGAACGGTGTTGACATCATTTGATTTTGACTCCAATGAAAAGGTAAAGCCTGTTGCTTGCTTCACTTAGGCGGTGTTTGCTTGATAGCTTTTCGCAGAAGTGTTCATTTGAACTGCTTTTTCATTTACCTCTTTTTGAACATTTCCAACCTCAATTTGACTAGTTACTTTGTTTGTGCAAACTCAGTTTATTAGTTTCTGGAAACAGTTTTTGTTTTTTTTTTAAAATCCTCTTTCTGTTTGTATAAGAAAAGGTTTACTTTTACTGAAGAGTGAAGATTTTTAAATTCCGTTTAACATGTCACTTTGTTTAGCTGGAACTAACATTAATTAACTGTTGTATTTCACAATTTTATATATCACCTGAAGTCATACTGGACATGATGCTGAATGCGGGAACTTTTTATGTAGATGACTGCAGTGAATCTGAGAGATGGAACCAAACTACCTGCCGACATGGTCATAGTAGGCATTGGAATTCGACCAAATACCAGCCTCTTTGAAGGGCAGCTTACTCTTGAGAAAGGAGGGATAAAAGTCAATGGCCAAATGCAGTCAAGCAACAGCTCAGTGTATGCTGTTGGGGATGTTGCAACTTTTCCTGTGAAAATTTTCGGTGAAACACGGAGACTTGAACACGTTGATTCTGCAAGGAAGTCAGCAAGGCATGCAGTTGCTGCAATCATGGAACCAGAGAAAACAACGGAGTTTGACTACTTGCCATTCTTCTACTCCAGAGTCTTCACACTCTCTTGGCAGTTCTATGGTGACTGTACTGGTGATGTAGTCCATTTTGGGGATTTCTTGGGGAATAGCTTTGGTGCATACTGGGTGAACAAAGGTCACATCGTTGGGTCTTTTCTAGAGGGTGGAACCAAAGAGGAGTACCAGGCTATTGCAAAGATCACAAGGCTCAAACCAGCAATTGAGGACTTGTCTGATCTCGAAACACAGGGTTTAGGATTTGCATTGACATTGAGTGATAAACCAGAGCCATCGGAGGCTGTTGTTGTCAGCGGTGGCTCGGGTTCCACTCTTGCAACGGAGAAACCTTTACATGTTTGGCATGCAACAGCTGGAGTCATTTTGGCTGCTTCAATTTCTGCCTTTGCATACTGGTATGGTAGGAGGCGTAGAAGGTGGTAAATGTGTTGTTCAAGAAGCATTTCCCCATGGAAGATTTTTACACGTCGATTCCTGCTGTGTTGTATGATTTTAGCTTTAGAGAATTTGAAATACTTGGCCTGAAAATGGCTTCAATCTTACAAACATGTATTCTGTCTTTACAGTATATATCAATACACATTATCCTTAATCCCTCAACATGCTCTCTTTATGTTCAAATTATTTATGTTTTGACAGTAGTACATATCATAGGACGAAAATACAACTTTAAAACGACTAGGAAGAAAATCAATGCTATTGGTAGATGCTCTTGAAGAATTGGAGCTTAGGATAAAATAGTTGTATGAGATATTTGAGATTATTATCCTTAGTCCATTGGCGGACTCAATTCATCAGGAATTGGAAGGATGACATCACTCTTAGAAAAAATTGAAATAAAAGACGAGAGAATCCTGCTACATGTCACCATTTTAATTTAGGCATAATATATAAATGTATCATTTAACTTTGTCTTAGTAGACTATGTTTCAACTTTGGATGCACGCAAGTAGATACTTAAATTTGTATAAAATTGAACAACTAGATACATATATCTTACGTGATGTTCTACGTAACAATTCATGTTTTTCGTGTATTATACACATAGAACACATGTGTCTACTTGTTTAACTTTATACAAGTTTAAGTGTTCCCTTAAGCATATCTAAAGTTGAAGATTATAGCCAAGTTAAATAACATATTTACGTATGATGTTTTTAATTTTCATAATAATTGGACTTTAAAAGTACACAAATTCCAAATCAGGGCATTTGGTCTAGTGGTATGATTCTCGCTTTGGGTGCGAGAGGTCCCGAGTTCGATTCTCGGAATGCCCCGCTCCTTTTTTTTATGAATAATTTTTTTTCTTGCGTTAAAAAAGATCGAAATAAATTGTAGTAACTGGTTTACATATCTGAGTTATTTTTTAAAATTATTTTGTACTCAATTATTAGTATTGAATATTGCATTTTTATTTAATCGACATTTTAAAATCATTATTAGTAAGGTTTATATAATCTAAAAAATAGTATTATTAGCGATATCATAACCCAAAATATAGATTTAATTCCATTTTGAAAGATTATCTTTTTCTCTTGTACATTTATCCAATAAATAATAAATTAACCAAAAGGGAGAAAAAAAAACAGGGAACTACATATGACCCTATCAACAAGATTTTTCAATCCCCTTATCCTATTTTTTCTATCTCCCTCTTTCACTCTCTTCTCTTCTCCTCAATTTCTCTTTAGCTCAGCTACAATGGCTTCCACATTATCCACAATTACCCTTCGTTCTCCCTCTCCTATTTCTCCATCAACCACAAGCTCCACGCACGCTTCAATTTCCTTCCCCACCAAAACCCTAGAACTCCCCATTTGCACTCCCAAACTCTACCACCGCCGAGCAACTTTCGTCCGCCCTCTCGCCGCCGTCGAAGCACCGGAGAAGGTAGTCCAGCTCGGAGATGAAATCTCCAACTTAACCCTCGCTGACGCCCAGAAACTCGTCGAGTACCTTCAGGATAAGCTTGGAGTTTCAGCCGCATCTTTCGCTCCCGCTGCCGTCGTCGCCGCCCCTGGTGGCGCAGCAGCAGATGCTCCACCTGTGGTTGAGGAGAAGACGGAATTTGATGTAGTCATCGATGAAGTGCCTAGTAATGCTAGAATTGCGACTATTAAGGCTGTTAGGGCTTTAACAAGTTTGGCTTTGAAAGAGGCTAAGGAATTGATTGAAGGATTGCCTAAGAAATTTAAGGAGGGTGTTTCCAAGGATGAGGCCGAAGATGCTAAGAAACAGCTTGAAGAAGCTGGTGCTAAAGTTTCTATTGCTTAAATAAATTTGTGGTAAATGTTCACTCTTAGTTGTGTTTTCGCAAGAGAATTCATTTGTTAGATATACTTGTACCAATTTTCTCAAATGAAGTTTTTTCACCCGACTTTGCTTATGATTATACATCTTGTGATTTTTCCAGTTTTAAATTGTTAGTATGTTTGTTTAACCAGTCGTCTAACAGTCGCAGACTTATACCATTACACTCACAAGCAGAATCTTAGCTTGAGCCTTCCCTCACGTAACTCTGTTGAATGTTAATCATGAGAGTGATATAACTAATTGGGATAATTCTATGCTTGAATTATGTTCCAAGAATTATTGGTTCTTATGTTGGCCAATCTCAAGAATATGCTACTCCACTGTATTGAGTATGAGTTAGGTTGTCTTATTTTGGCTACTGGACATGAAAATAAGCTGATTCAGTGAAATGCAATGAACTGTTGAATGGTTTTATGCATGTTACTTCTCTGTATTCATCTATTGCAAAGATCACAAGCCTCAAACCAGCAATTGAGGGCTTAGCTGATCTTAAAAGACGAGGGTTAGAATTTGCATTGACATTGAGTCGTAAGCCACAGTCCACAGCCATCGGAGGCTGTTATTGCCGGCAGTGGTTGTGCTTCCAGTCTTGTACATGATCAATTGATGCCTTTGCATACCATATTGTTCAAGAAGCATTTCCCCTGTGAGATTTTTACACGTCGATTCTAGCTGTGTTGTATGACTTTAGCTTAGCTAATTCGGAATACTTAACCTGAAAATGGCTTACCCAATCTTTCAAATATGTGTTGTCTTTACGGTATATATCAGTACATATTGTCCTCAATTCCTCATCATGCTCTCTCATGGCCATATTGCTTACGTTTTAACACTAGTACATGTAATAGGAGAAAAAGACAGCTTTAAAATGACTGGGAAGAAAGCAGTGAATTCACGCATTTTTTTTTTACGTGAGGCAGGCATTTTCTAAATCTCATACTTGAGAAGGAAAATTCTAGTTTGAAGTGAATAGCACTTAAATGTGTGACCAATTGACCATTTCAATTCTAATCATGTTGGAACTTGGTATGATTACAATACTATCTGCAAGATGGAACTGAAATTCCATTTCTTTTTCTCTACTAAATAACTAGTGGACTTTGTTAAAGAACTAAAGATGATAGTGAGTGGATTAAGGATGGGAATATATCTCATTTGGTCCAAGAAGATTGGCTGTGCTTTTCTCGTCCTTTCATTAGGAAATCATGAAGGCTTTACACTAAAAATATAATACAGAACTATGAGTTAAAGCAGGGCATTTGGTCTAGTGGAATGATTCTCGCTTTGGGTGCGAGAGGTCCCGAGTTCCATTTTTGTAGTTTTTCATTTGTTCTCTCTATATTCAGGAACCACATTAAGATTTAAGAGGATTTTACGTAGGAAAAAATATAGATTTTACTAAACTAAAATAATGATACTTCGAAACTCTAACTAAACTAAAATAATGATACTTAAAAAAATTAAATTTGATTATTATTATTCTATTTAGTTATTTAGTACCGAGGATCGAAAGAAAAAAATATAATCAAATCTTCTTAATTTCATATATAAGTATTTGGTCCGAGGAATAAATTTGTCAAACAATATAAAACGGAGAGAGACTTGATTATTAATATATAATATATTTTTTAAAAGAAAGTAAATAAGAAAGAGAAAATCTCCCAAATTCACATTCTTGTGGAGTTTGTCCGAAGGTTGGATATTTTAAAGAAATTATTACTACAACGAAATAGTAATATTAGTGGTTATTATAAATATTAATTTATTTTAGTTTATCTCTATAAAAAAAAGTACCTATTAAGAGCGTGTTCGAATTGGTGTTTAGTTTGACTTATTTTTAGCATTTTAGTTTAAATTTAAGTGTTTATAAGTATAATTTTTTTAGTTTATCAAAACATTAACTTAAAGGAAGTCAATCAGTCCCTCACTAAATTCCCTCTTTCTCCAATAAATTTTGTATAATAATGGATTAAAATAAAAAATAAAAATGAGACCCTATATATAGCCTTATCAACACAATTTTCAATCCCCTTATCCTAATTTTTCTTGCTCCCTCTTTCACTTCCTTCTCCTCTCCTCAATTTCTCTTTTGCTCTGCTACAATGGCTTCCACATTATCCACTATTACCCTTCGTTCCCCTTCTCACATTTCCCCCCCAACCGCCAGCTCCAGACACGCTTCAATTTCTTTCCTCACCAAAACCCTAGAACTCCCCATTTGCACTCCCAAACTCCACCGCCGCCGAGCAACTTTCGTCAGCCATCTCGCTGCCGTCGAAGCACCGGAGAAGGTTGTACAGCTCGGAGATGAAATCTCCACTCTAACTCTCGCTGATGCGCAGAAACTCGTTGAGTACCTTCAGGATAAGCTTGGTGTTTCAGCCGCATCCTTCGCTCCTGCTGCCGTTGTCGCTGCCCCTGGTGGAGCAGCCGCAGATGCTCCAGCTGTGGTTGAAGAGAAGACGGAATTTGACGTAGTCATCGATGATGTGCCGAGTAATGCTAGAATTGCGACTATTAAGGCTGTTAGGGCTTTAACAAGTTTGGCTTTGAAAGAGGCGAAGGAATTGATTGAAGGATTGCCTAAGAAATTTAAGGAGGGTGTTTCCAAGGATGAGGCTGAAGATGCTAAGAAACAGCTTGAAGAAGCTGGTGCTAAAGTTTCTATTGCTTAAATGAATTTGTGGTACATGTTCTTTCTTATTTGGTTATGATTATCTGGGCAAATTACTGTAAGTTTTTTGTGTTTTTGTAAGAGAATTCAGTTGTTAGATAGTTGTACCCAATTTTCTAAAATCAAGATTTTTCACCCCTTTTTGCTTATGGTTCTGCATAATTTTGTGATTGTTATCGTATGTTCCAATTTCTTTTGATGCAAAACTAGTATCTAAGACATGGCTAGGTGATTTCTTCTCATCTGCTTAAATTGTGCTGGTAAAAGTTAGTATGTACTCGATGAAATAGTCAATATGCACGCAAGTCTTCTCAAAGTAGCACTACGCTAGTAACTTATATCACCAGTGTCGATTTCCTCAAGGTTGTATGAGTTGTAGTAGTAGTTGCAAAATCTCTTGTCCCAAATTGACTTAAGCCATGCCTTAGCCATCTTAGATAAACTCTAATGTGAAGCCTAGCTGATGAAACATATAACTTGTACAATTTCTCAAAGAGTTTAATCTCTTGATTTCTTTCATTCCCATCATCCGTTTATATACACAATACAATATTATAAGCAGCCTATAATTAAGGAAACTAACTATCTATATATAGGAAGTAAATATATACAATCTGTCAGAATATATTTTCATATATTCTAACACAGCCCCTCAGTCGAAGCAGGAGGTCGTCGAATGCTAAGACTGTCTCGAAAATCCCAAATAACACCAACGGAAGGACTTTGGTGAAGATATCCGCAATTTGATAACGAGAGGGGACATGCAGCACTCGAACCTGGCCACGAGCCACATTTTCCATTACAAAATGTATATTCATCTCAATGTTCTTAGTGCGTTGATGCTGAACAGGATTACCAGCCAGATATATGGTACTAACATTATCATAGTAAACCAAAGTAGCCCGTGAAATAGGATAATGAAGTTCCAAAAGTAAGTTGCGCAACCAACATGACTCAGAGACCACATTAGCAACCCCTTGGTATTCTGCCTCTGCACTCGAACGGGACAAAGTAGTTTGTCGTTTGACAGACCATGAGATCAAGTTATCACCCATAAAGACACAATAACCCGACGTCGAACGTCGTGTATCGGGGCATCCACCCCAATCAGAATCAGCCCAATCAGAATCAGTATACGAGATAAGATTGGTTGTAGAAGAGGGATACAAGTGAAAACCATAATCCAAAGTACCTTGTAGGTAGCGCACGATGCGTTTGAGAGCGTGCATGTTCTCATCCCGTGGGTCATGCATGAACAAGCACACCTATTGCACAACATAAGTAATATCGGGTCTCGTGAACGTGAGGTATTGCAGTGCCCCGACAAGACTGCGATAAAGTGATAGGTCCACAAATAGTACGCTCGTAGTAGCCCCTAGCTTCGACTTTGTATCAACTGGAGTAGGATAGGGTTTACACGATGATATGCCAGCGCGTCAATGATCTCAGCCGCATACTTCTTTTGAGATAAAAATAAATCGGTTGTATGATGAGTGATAGCAATGCCCAAGAAATAGCTCAACATGCCCAAATCCTTCATAGCAAATTCGAAGCTAAGAAGCGATATGATAGACTGGCGAAGCTCATCGGAGAAAGCAGTTAAGATAATATCGTCGACATACAATAATAGATAAGCCATAGAAGTACCTTGACGATAAACAAATAAGGAATGATCAGTCTTACTATAAGAAAACCCAAGTGTATGGACATAATCAGCAAATCTCTTATATCAAGCCCGCGGAGCCTGTTTCAGCCCATAAAGAGATTTCTTCAATAAACACACATGATTAGGCCTATCAGTATCCCGATAACCCAAAGGTTGATACATGTAAACAGTCTCCTTGAGTGTGCCATGTAAGAAAGCATTTTTTACGTCAAGTTGGTGAATCGACCATGCCTTGGAGAGAGCCAAACTAAGAACCGTACGAATAGTTACCGGTTTGACAACTGGACTAAATGTCTCACCACAATCCACGCCAACCTGTTGGGTTTTACCATCACCTACAAGGTGAGCTTTATGTCGCTCAAATGAACCATCATATTTTTCTTTATGAGTAAAAATCCACATACACCGAATAACATTAACATTTGGAGGACGGGGCACCAACTCCCGCGTCTTATTTGTAATAAAATCATTATATTTATCATCCATAGCCATTTTTCAATTCGGGTCACGAAGAGCAGACACAGGGTTACGGGGTAGAGGGGACTTTGAGACGGATGTAAGAAGGTTGAAAGACCTCTTAGGCTTATAGATCCCACGCTAATTCCTAGTAACAGGACCAGTGGGTAGACTAGAGGGAGAGACGGGAGTTGGTCGATGAGGAGAGCTAGGTGGGAGAGCGAAAAAAGACGTTGGGTGCGGCCCAGCAGGCAGCGACAGAGTGATCTGCCCAAGGGGCAGACCCGCTAGTTGGGCACAGTGGGATGGACAGTGGTGCGACAGGAAGGGGTGGAGCCGGTGGGTTTGTGGGATTAGTGAAATGTCTTACCGCATATGAAGAGGGTCCAGCGTTTATAAATTGGTACGAATGATGTGGAGAAGTATGTAACTTGGCAAAAGGAAATTGTATCATCAAATATTACATGACGGCTAATGATGATTTTTCGAGATGACAAATCAAAGCATTTATACCCACGATGATGTGACGGATATCTCAAAAAAACACACGGGGATAACCGGGGTTAAAGTTTGGTTATGAGAGTGGAAGGAGTGAGAGGATAACATAAACACCCAAATACACAAAGATTGGAATAAAATGGATCTTTCTGATAAAGAATGCTAAGAGGAGATTGATAGTTTAACTGTTTATGAGGAAGGATGTTGAGAAGGTAAGTTGTCATTTGTAAAACATGATGCCAAAAGTAAGGATGGAGGGAAGCATGGGACAATAAAGTACGAACAATGTTATTAATCGTACGGATTTGTCTTTCGGCTTTCCCGTTTTGAGAGGATGTGTGAGGACATGATAAATAAAACGACAGACCATTGACTTTACAGAAGTTCCAAAAGGGGCCATTATCAAATTTCTTGTCATTATCACATTGCATATTTTTTATGTCCCGCTCAAAGTGAGTTCGAATAAATGTCTTGAAATTTAAAAATGTGGAAAAGGTTTATGAATTTTTCGATAAAGGAAATGTCCACAAGAATTTAGAATAATCATTTATAAACAAGACATAATATCGATGACCGGATGAACTCAAAACGGGTGATGTCCAAAGATCACTATGTACAATATCAAATGGCATAAGAGTGCTAGAATTTAAAGCATAAAATAACAACTTAACATCTTTTCCAAGAGGACACGAATGACACATACGAACATCTCTACTTTGATTACAATCAATCAATTTATTCTTGCTAAGGGAATTCAACACAGGTGCGCCCGGGTGACCCAAACGATCATGCCAAAGAGACGGTGCCAAAGCACAAAAGTAGATGGTGAATTGACTGGATTTGTGATTGGATAAAGCTCTCCTCGATTGTTACACCTCATTACCAGCCTCTCCGTCTGAAAATCCTTCACAGAAAACCTAAAGGGATCAAAATTACCAGAGACAGAGTTATGGGTGGTAAATTTGCGGACGAATACCAAATTTTTAACGAGGTGAGGGACATGGAGGACATTGTTTAAGTGCAAGAGAGGACACGGGAAAGACAAAATCGTGTAACCATAGCCGTGAATTGGAATTGAGTGACCATTACCAACAATTATACCACTTTTATTGCTTTTATTAAAATAAGACATAAGGTTACCTTAGGTGGATGTCATGTGAGAAGTGGCACCGGTGTCCATGTATCGATTTGCATTCGGAGGAGTGATCCCAAGAGTATGCATCGCGGCTTCAATCTCCATAGACGTAGGGGCTGCTGTTGTCCATAATTGGGTCGGACCAAGAGTTTGAAGGATATGGACACGGTGGTATAACCCAAGGACCCCAAGAGGCCATCCACGACCACTGCTGCCCGGTAGCCCATGAAGAATATGGCGGAGGGTGCTGCCTCGTTAACTACTGTCCAGTGTCGCGGATGTTGCCGCCTTCCAGCTGACCACCACGGCCTGTAGGGCTGTCGCTGCTGGCAGCTCCTTTGCCGCTTCCCCGACCAGCATTGCTGCCTCGAGACCTGCCGTCATAATTGCTGCGGTTGTGGTTCCTCTTCCCACTATTAGTATTGCGGGTGGAAGAGGAATTATCAGGAACATCAGGAGGACCCTCGGACGAGCAAATAAGTAAGTCAGCGGAGGACCTTTGGGTTGCTTTCTTAGCACGGCCAACCTCTTCAAGAGTGAACATCGAACGGGTTTGATAAAATTGTGGCAAAGGATCGCGTTGGCGAATAAGAGTGGCCACACCTTGGTAGGGCTCGGTAAGGCTAGAGACCAATTGAAGAACCAGATGATCGGTAGCAATCGGGGAGCCGACATTCTTAAGTTGATCCGCCAGAGATTTGAGATGTTGACAATAGGCAAAGACATTCAGAAAATATGCCATGTCTACATGAGTGAAGTCGTACTCAAGGGTGACAGCACAAGAGTGTTTGTTATCCTGGAATATATCACGCAAGCGATTCCAAGCCTCTATCACCGTGGTGTCAGGTTCAAGAATTGTATGCAAAAGATCATGAGAAATAGTAGCATAGAGCCATTGGAGAACGGTGGCGTCAAGGGTGGACCACAGTTCTTTGTCCTCCTCTTGTTGAGGCCGTTTCTATGTGCCCGCTGTCGGAGGAATAATATGATTAATTACCCGATGAGATCTTGCATGAATCTTAAAGAGTTTCGCCTATGTGGAATATTGTACGTTCTCCATCTTAAGAGTGATGAGAACATGGTTCTTGATGTTGGAGACAACAAGAGCAGGATGGAAGGATAATTTGGAGTTAGACATGGTGATTAAGAAGAGAGGAAAAGGAAGAGGAGAAGGGCGAAACTTTTTAAGATGAAATAAATCAAGGGATTAATCTCTTTCATGGTATCAACTATCTAGGGCACAATCCGACATTCTTTCTTTGTAGTCGTGACCCCCTGCTGACCCCACTGCTGCCGCCTCCCTCCCTCCCCCTACCTTTTCCTCTTCCGCTATTCTCCATCACTATATCTCACTCAAAATCTTCCTTTCATCCTGCTCTTGTTGTCTCCAACATCAAGAATCATGTTCCCATCACTCTTGAGATGGAGAACGTCTAATATTCCATCTGGGCGAAACTTTTTAAGATTCATGCAAGATCCCATCGGGTAATTTATCATATTATTCCTCCGGCAGCGGGAACGGAGAAACGGCCTCAACAAGAGGAGGACAAAGAATTGTGGTCCACCCTTGACGCCACTGTTCTCCAATGGCTATACACTACTATTTCTCATGATCTTTTGCATACCATTCTTGAGCCTGACACCACAGCGATGGAGGCATGGAATCGCTTGTGTGACATATTTCAGGATAACAAACACTCTCGTGCTGTCACCCTTGAGTACGACTTTATTCATGTCGATATGACGGATTTTTCGAATGTCTCTGCCTATTGTCAACATTTCAAATCCCTGGCAGATCAACTCAAGAATGTTGGCCACCCTTACGAACATTAAGGCCGCGATGCATACTCTTGGGATCACTCCTCTGGATGCAAATTGGTACATGGACACCGGTGCCATTTCCCACATGACATCCACACATGATAACCTCACGTCCTATTTTAATAAGAGCATTAATTGTGGTATAATGGTTGGTAATGATCACTCAATTCCAATTCACGATTATGGTCACAGAACGTTGTCTTCCCCGTGTCCTCCCTTGCACTTAAAAAATGTTCTCCATGCCCCTCATCTAGTTAAAAATTTTGTGTCCGTCCACAAATTTATCACTGATAACTCTGTCTTTGTTAATTTTGATCCCTTTGGGTTTTCTGTGAAGGATTTTCAGACGAGGAGGCTGGTAATGAGGTTATATATATATATAGATAGACAATTTCTTTACTTATATCTTGCAATATATGTATATATACTACGGATGAAGAATGAAATAAATCAAGGGATTAATCTCTTTCAGTTGGAGAACGCCATCAGCCTCCATTGCATTGCACATAAAAGCTACTTCTTTGGTATGTAATCACAGTGTCTACTCTTGGCTTCAAATGTTGTCTGGTTTTTCTCCATCCACAGAGTATGAATGCATTTAGCATAAAATAATCTGTTTACTTTAGCACTTTGTGACTTGCTTTTGGAGTTCTTGATTGCTCAATCTAAGTGTTGCAAACATGTGTTGGCAATGAAATCTGGTTTGTTCATCCAAGATAAGAACCTCTTCCACAAGGCTTTAGCAAAATCACAGAAAGATAAAGATGTGGTCTCTATTTTTCAAGTGTGCTCGACAGAATTTCACATTGTATCCACATATAACCTCCATTTAGACAACCTATCTGTAGTAGGAAGCCTGTTTTCAGAACTAAATTACTAACATGTTTGGCTACACATTAGGATGTGCTTTCCTTGTATTTATGAGATTATTGAAAAAAGGAGACGAGTTTCAGGGATATTTGGTCGTGAAAATTGTGAGTATATGAAAAAAGTAATTTTTGTTTTCAAAGTGATTATAATATTTGAATAATGGGGTTGTTTTAAAATTTTTGTGAGTAATTTTGTGAGGATAGTTTTTCTTTCTTTTTTTTTTTTTTTGATGTTTTTCAAATTCTTAAAAATTTCGAAATTCAACTTCTCAATTTCTTGCAACTAGAAATCAGAAAGGGCCACTTGGTGATATCAAATGGGCATCTCCAACCCAAACACCAAATTTGGTGTCAATACTATTTTTGGTGTAATCAACTCCAGCCCAACTGCACCAAATTTTACATGAAAAAAATATTTTTTTCTCTCTTCATTATTATATTATTATTTCTTATTTCATTTATATTTTCTTATTTCATAAAACAAATTCTTTCTAAAACATTCACCATATATAATTCATGGTGAATGTCAATTACTACTTTGTTGAATGTTTATTATTTTTGGTTATTTTTAAGTACATTGTATTATTTGTTTAAAAATTTATATGTTTGCTTTTTTAATTTTTGTGAAGGTTAATTGTAGTTATATCCAATTATAATTTATAGTAGAATTAACATAAATTTAATTTTTTAAAAAAGTCATATATAGAAAAATGAATTTATAAAAAATCTAAATTTTATATCTAAAATTAATATTATAAAAATATTACATAAAAAATAATTAAATATACAAGAGATTTAATTAAAACATACAATTTATATAATGTTTAGTTAAAAGTTTGTATAATGAAATAATATTAAAATATTTAAAAAGTTAATTGGTGTGATGAATAGTGTTACACCAAATTTGGTGTAACACTATTCACACACCAAATTTGGTGTAAAAATTGATATGATTTGGAGCTATAAACACCAACTTTAGAATTTGATGTAAAATTTGACATTGAATTGGAGATGTCTTACCAATGGAGAAAGTATACACATTTTCTATGCACTGTTTCTATTGAATGCAGCTCATGGAATCATTCTTTCATTGATAAACACTTCTAATTTATCAATATATATTTGTTGCTTTATAGTTTCATATATGAGATGCTTAAAGGCTTTGGTTTTGGAATATAGGAAATTTATTTGTTGGTAAATGAATTGAACCAATAAAAAAAGTCATCTTGAAATTTTTTATATGATCAGCGTAAATATGTTCATTATATTTCTTCTTTTAATTTCATGAGTTGAAAATAATTAACATATATTTTTTAGAAGTAGGCGCTTCACACTTTATACAATTGAAATTTGAAAATCTGAAAAGTATAAATATTTGTACGGAATTTTCATTGTGTATAGGTTTAATTTTTAAATGACTTTGTATCTATAACTCAGTTATATTGTAAGACTAGTTAGTGTATTCTTCTACTGTATTTAAATTCTTGAAGTTTATAAATATTAGGTGAAATGGTCTGGTGAATCCTTGTACTTGTATGTGTTTGTATTGTGAACCCTTCTACTTGTTTTTTTTGTCATTTGAAACCTTTAACTAATTAAAACACAATATTTTAAAAATGTTTTTTACTACTCAACTGTGTGTATCTGAAACGCTTGACACGTAATTTTAAAAATAATTATAAAATGACACATGTATATATGGCCACTTCATGTCATTTTTCCTTTTATTATATTTGATTAATATACCTACACTTTCTCTTTCCAATTTTTATTTCTCTTTGCCAATGCCGTCTCCATCCCCACAATCTCACTTCATCACTTTTTCTTTATCTTCCTTACCCTTTTTCTTTTTCCAACCTCTTCTACTCTTTCTATTGAAGTAAAAAAATGTTGGCACGATTTCTGGTTGCTCACAATCTCATCGGAGTTCGGAGTTTATTTTGGGTTCTGTTGGATTGGGGTTTTGGTGATGACCGGTGGCGCTAAGGAAAAGTGGGGGTCTATTGGGTGGTCTGATTGTTTCTAGTTGTTCACAACTGGCGGCATTGTGAAAGTCGAGACTTATTGGCAGAGTTAGTTTGGGGTTTTTGTTGTTGTTGTTTCTCATTTATAGTTGTTTGTTAAAGCTTGTCAGAGATGGTGAGAACGAAGGCAGTTTGGTCAGAGAAGGTGAGAAGGACGAGAAGAAGGCAATAAGTTTGGGTTTGGTTTGGAACTGAAACAAGAGGTCAATGTCAAAAATTATTTGAGTTTTTTTGTTTGATTTTCAACTTATCTAGGTAGGTTTTCCAATTTATTTTCAAATTTATTTGTTGTTAAGTTTGGATTTGATCTCTATTTGTGTCTTTGTTTGGTTTTGGGGTTTTAGTTGATTACATTGATTTTGTTGATCTTTTTTGGGGATTTTGCATTTTTGTGCCTAATGTTAGTGTAAGATATTTTGATGGTAGTGTTATGCATTCCATGGCGTGTTTCTTAAGTAAGAGAGATGTATAATAACAAGAAACACATTGAAGAAATTTGAGGGAAAAAGATCGAAAAAGAGGCCAAGAAAACCTCAAATTTTGTCCAACAATGGCGTTAGATGCAAATAAAAAGATGATGACTTTATAAAGCCATAATGTGATCGTTAGACCCTTTTCCTAGGGTGTCACGCTCCTAATAGGTGTGTGTCACATGCTCTTTGGTATTAATTGTCACATAGGATGCCACGTCAAAAATAATGTTTAAATTTTTGTGTTTTAATAAGTTCAGGGGTTCAAATGACAAAGGAGTAAGTAGAAGAGTTTATAATACAATACAAACAAGTAAAAGAGTCAACATACCATTTCGCCTAAATATTATATTAAATTGTTTCAAATATTTGGTGTTTAGGACAAAAAGTAGTCATTGATACAAGAAGGTTCCGAATTCAGCAACGAGATAATAGAAACCAAAAGATATGCTAAAAGACCAAGGCATAGGGTTAATACAAGAGTATAAATCATGAAGGAAAACAGATAATACAACTTAGTAGAAGGTCGAAAGTTTTTTTGCGTGAATATTCTAAGCTAAGAAGACAAAACGACTAGTAGCTTTCTAAAGTTTTTTTGATGTCTTTTAAAATGTTCTCGGTCACAAAATTCAAACTTCACTTCAACGTTAAATAACTACAAGTTTAGGACCGAAAAGACTAATAATTAGTGGTAAGCCCCTATGTTTTGACACTTCACTTAAGGCTGATTGGGATAGGTCAACGTATGCTCAAGATTGATCGTTGATCTCAACTAAAGTGTTATAAGGATGTTCAATTCTATGATAGGCTCCCGAGAAAAAGGTCTTATTAGTTGTCCAATCACAAAATAACTTTATACATATAAATATTAAATCACCTTAGATCTCAACGAACAATTCTTCCAATTCCATAAAAACACAAATTATAACAAACATTTTCTCGATCTTGATTTTACCATGTGTCACAATCTGATTCGTCATCTTTCTCCCGTACACAAATGGAACCCCAAAAAAAAAAAGAGGGAAAGAGAGCGGTAAATGATGGATGATTCATTTTCAAGGAAGATCCCCAAAAATTACCGCCTGCATCCTTGGAAGCCTTTCATTTCTTATATTACATCTCAACCGTCCAAATCTTTCTATCATTTCTCATATTACATCTCAACCGTCCAACTCGTTCTTTCATTTCAGAGAGTTAATGAACCGTCCTCAAATATTTTCAAGGCATCTTTCATCTCAACCGTCCAAGCTCTGTTTTGACTGATAGAAACGCAAAATAAGCGAACTGTACGAAAATATAGTTTTGTCCAAAACTCCTTGCGGTTTTTACAAGCTCATTTATTCTCTCTCTCAACGAACAGAAGAGGCACGGCGATTTCTCCAGAAGTTTGCATACTCTGGTCGATTCTGGTTTGTTCCCTTTCTCTGTTATTTTTTTCTTTTTTACCTGTTATAGTTTTTGTATATGTGATTTTTAAAGTCTAGAAACCCTAGGTTTATAGAAAGGTTGAATATTTATGGAAGTTTATCTCTGTTTTTCTGATTATGTTTTTTTTTTTTTGGGACTTTTTCTGAGCTGGGGTGTTTTGATTTTTTTTTCTTTCTTGTTGCAGATTTGAATCGGTATAGAACTGAAGTGATTGAGTTTTGTAACCTTTTATTTGGGTATGTCGAGTGACGAAAACACAGAGAAGAGCAAAAATCTAGCTGGGTTGTCAGCTGAATCATTGGACTCTAAAACCCTAATGACTGATTCTGGACCTGGGTTGCCTGATGAGGTGCCTAGGGTTTCTGGTGATAATGGAAATGTGGATACTGGTGCTATTAGCGAGCCAGTTGTTGCTACTGAGGAGACCCCGGAAGTGGGGAATGATGCCGATGGTGATGTGGTGGAAGTTCATGGTTCACTGAATAGTGTGAGTGGGGGAGAGCTTGCTAGTCAAGGGGCTGAAGCAGATCAAGGGTCTGGACATTTGGTTGAGGAAATGAACGGAGAGGAGAATGTAGTTGGTGGTTCGGATGATGAGATGGTTGATGCTGTTGATGGAGAAACTGCAGAGGATAACTCTGGGGAAGAGCCAACGAGTGTAAAACATGTTTATGCAGTTGGTGACTTTGTGTGGGGCAAGATTAAGAGTCATCCGTGGTGGCCAGGGCGTGTTTACGATGCTTCCGCTGCCTCAGATTTTGCTATGAAGTATAATCAAACAGGTCGATTGCTAGTGGCATACTTTGGAGATGGGTCATTTTCTTGGTGCCCCCCTTCGCAGTTGGTGCCTTTTGTTGACAAATTTGAAAAAATGTCAAAACAGAGCACTTCCAAGAGTTTCTTGTATGCTGTGGAAAAAGCCTTGGATGAAATTGGTGTGCTTGTGGAGTTTCAAATGACCTGCCAATGCATCTCTGAAGAGAGTCGTGCTGGACTTTGTTGGCCATTGGCAGTGAATGCTGGAATCAAAAAGGGGGTTCAAGTGCCTGTTTCAGAAACTGTTAGTCTTTTACTTTCTCAGTTTGAACCTGCGGATAGACTTAAAGGTCTAAAACGTAATGCATTAACCAATTCTAATTCCAATATACTTGAGTTTGCTGTCTTGAAGAGTTGGCTATCTGCTTTTTATCATGCTAAGTATGGACACCCTTTGGCTTCATATTGTGAACCCCTGCTAGTTGAAGGTCTTGAGGACAAGAAAGAAGATCAAGTCATTGATGCAAATGACTTCAGCATACCCATTGAGGTTCCTATTCAGGGTCCATCAGAAGAAGAAATTCTTAATTCTGGATCTTCAAAGTTTCCTATGACTGCTTGCGACAAGATTTATCAGAAGAGGAAGCAGAAAAGTGTGGCTGAACTTATGGGAGAGAACGCCAAGCTCAAAGGTAAGAAGACAACTGAAGACAATTCTACACCTTCGTCTGTAGAAACATCCGAGAAGAAAAGGAAGAAGTCTGGTGAGAAAGCTAAAGGTCACACTGGCAGCTCGAAGAGTGTCGATGAAAAAATTGGTAAGAGGGAGAAGTCTGGTGACAGTGACTTGGTGAAAACAAAGACACTTAGTGTTTCAATTCCTGAGCGTGATGAACTTGGCGACCAGCAAGACATGAATGCGGGCCCTTTATCAAGGGAAAGAAAGAAGAGCAAGTATTTGTCACCTCCTTATACAAGCCCTATGTGGAATGCAGGAAAATCAAGCTTTAAGAGAGAACTGGAAATAGAATCTCAGAAATTTTCTGATATTTCCAAGATTGGTGAGAGGATGACAAAGGCTGCTCGTCTTCTTTTGTCTTCTCCCGATGCAAATGGGAATGAGGCTTTCAAGGATGACGTTGACAAGAATTCTCGGATCAGAAAGCGAAGCTCTAAGACTTTTGATACCATGGCTATCAATTCATCTGTGGATGAAGTACTGTCCGAGGTTCAGTCTACTGCTCTAAACCCTCTTTTATTGAGGAATGGATCGCTTGAGAAGGCCAGAGGTTTCATTTCCACTTTCAGAAACTCATTATATTTTGATGGATCAAACTACAAGCAGTATCACCAAGTGGAAACAGGAAAGAAGAGAAAATCTGTGGGATCAGGAATTGTAATTTCCCAGAGTGATTCTAAATCACCAGACTCCGTTCCTTCAAAGAAGAGGAAGACAAATCATGCGAAATCAGAAGTTACCAAACTCAAAAAAGAATCTGCTCCTTCTAGTCAGGGAAAAGAAGATGAGGATGATGGTAGAGAAGCTTCATCTGTGATTCTGTTGGTGACATTTTTAACTGATTTTTCTTTGCCATCAGAGGATGAAGTCATTCGAATATATAACAAGTTTGGAGAGCTGAATGAAGAGGAAACAAAAGTGCTATGTGATTCGAACTCTGTTCGAATTGTCTACAGGCGTGGTTCAGATGCTGCACAGGCCTTCAAAGAATCAGTAAGGCAAAGTCCTTTTGGTGCTGCTAATGTGAACTTTATGCTCAGCTATTCCTCTAAATCTGAGAGTCCACTATCCTCGCTAAAAGCTCGTAAGGGAAAGTCACAGGTACAACTATTCAAGCAGAAGCTGAAGGGGATGGCATCAATATTGGATAAGTGTAAGGGTAAGATTACAAGCGAGGAGAAATCAGAGTTGGAGAATGAGATAAAAGGCTTGCTGGAGAAGGTAAGTGCAGTGACTTCAACAAACCCATAGGGGATCCCTGAAGCTGGTTGCTTCAACTTGATGTGTTCTCCTTTTGTTGATAGTGTTAGTAAATTGTCCAGCTTATGTTGATTAGGATACTGAGAGCACTTGTATTAGGTTCATGTATGAAGTAGGAGCATAGGATGCTAGCTCTGTACAATTGATTTGCTCAAGTTACTATAAAGTTGCAATTACTTTGATTAGTTTGGTGTTAAGAGTTAGCTGAATCTGCAGCCATCCCCTCACCAACCAAAACTAAAAGGGAAGTAAAAATGCGTTTACGTTTTGCATTGAACATTCTTGTCATTTGTCAAAAGATCCTGAACTGCACTTATAGAGATAGTAGCTTGTATTGCTTGTTGAATGCAGGGATACACTCGTTTTCTGTCACTTTCTGAGTCTCTTATTTGCACATTCAGAGTTGATTCATACTGATATTGGCTTGTTTATGGATACGATAGCCTTGTTAACTTGGTATTGTCACGTGACTGCAGAAGTTTAGTCTCTATATCAATGGCAGAGTGCAGACATTCTATTTTTTTAAAAATGAATCATCAGTTACCTCGGAATGTACCTTCCGAGTGCCAATGAATGTCTGTGATAAGCTGCATCTGTGCTAAGCCAAGAACAGTCTCGAAGTTCTGCTAACCATGATATGCGAAGAAACGTGTTGTCCAACTAAAAGATGCTGGAGGCTTCAAGCATTAAACAGTTAAGAATACATCAACTACAGTTAGTCATTTTGAGGGAGTCAAGAGTACATTCAGTAAGTTAATGGCTCATAATCTTTGCCAAACAGTGATTGGAGCTATAAGGCTGTAAACAAGCTATGTAACTCTTGATTTGGATATTACCCCAGTTTCCATTAAACGAGCTATCTGACATTTTAGAAAAGTTATTTCAGGATTTGCAGAAAGTGAATTGTAGTAGGTTTCAAAACATGTTTGAAGAATATTTATTACTATTATTATTTCCATTTATTGAAGTTACAGAACTATAATTGTTGTAATAATATATATTATTACCATTTTGAATTAACTACGTTATTTTCCAAGAGAATAGTGATTTTTTTCCCCAACAATTGTTTACAAGGGAGCAAGGAAGGTTGAGTAGAACCAAAAATGAATAGAACGCTTAATATTCAATATCATGGCATTTACTATTTCGGATTAATTATGACCACTTAATTATTGGGTTGTCCTTTCAATGACATTATATATCAAGAACAAACATGAAAATACAAAGAAAAGAAGAATGATCTGGAAAATAAAAAAACAAACTTATCCTGATAAAAACACAATTTGTTATTAGGATTCTCTTGTCTCTCCGTGTTTAAATAAAAAAACAATTTTAGCACTAATAATGTAAGAGGGCCACACGTCTGCTACAATACTATGAGTCAAGATTTGTTATTATATTGATTGATTGGGTTGATAGCTAGGTGCAATCCATTGCCAATAGATTTACAATTTGTAGTTATATTGATTACAAATTCTGTAGAGATAATGTTGTTTGATATCTATTCGACATTTTATTGTTGTCAGTTACGAGTTTGGGCCTCTTTTGTGGAGTTAGGTGAAAAAAGGAGGCCCTTTTGCCACATTTTCGTGTGGTGCTTTTTCGAAGTTATTTGCAGTTTCTCATTCTAATAGTAGTAGTTAGTTCTTTGTAGTAACTCAACAGATTGCATATTCTTTCTTAACGAAGCAACAACATAGATCGTAGGAAGAAAACATCATATTTTATCTTGCAGTGTCCTATAACATAAACATAATCATGTTGTGCAACTGTTCCATCCCCCACCCTTGGGCCCAAATGCCAATCAATTCATATCTAATTTGTTACATTAAGTTGATGCTATTAAGCAAACTAGGGAATCATTAAGCAAATATGGAGAAGAAACTTCCCTTCATTATAAAAATAGAAGTATTCGTAACTAGTTTTTAAGATAAGAACAAAACAAAGATAGGTTATCTTTAGAAGGCAATTTTATGCATATGATTTAAATAGATAGTTTTATTATACCCTATCTTTTCTGAAATAATCAAAAGAAAACTTTAGATATAAAGAACAAGGGATAGCACTGTGATAAAAGAAAAAGAGCATATAATAAACTGTACAATTCACAAATAAAAGATACAAATTGGTGGTTTTTTACAGTTGAAAACCCCAAAATATTCTAATTCTAATAATACTGATCCTGATATATTGCTCTTTTTCCTTTTCACTGTTCATGATTCTCCCATTTCTGAACAATGCTGTAAACATTGGAGATACAACGGAGTCTCAGGTTCGAGCTCTGAGAATAAAGTTATACTTTGTATACTGAACTTTTAATCGCGCACAAATTTCAAACACTGGATGCTTGAAGAAAAAAAAAGTTACACAGTATTACCTTGAGAAGGGATTCCAGTGTAAGAAACTCTGCCAAATCCCAAATGACCAACTTGTTCATACAAATCTAACCAAAATTGTTCTACATCAAACTTAGCACTAGTATTGTTTTTGTCTTCTTCCCCGATTACAATTCCCAATGATTTCTTCAAATTTCCTGTAACGATTTCTTCATCTTTAACTGATCTTGTTGAAATTCTTCCATCTATACTGTCCAATTCATACGTAACGCAGTCACGATAACTGTAACTCTTCTCCATTTCTTCCTCCTTCTTCTTCTTCTTCTTCTTCTTCTTCTTCTTTTCCGAATTTTTACTTTTCCCCAAATATTTTCTCCCCATCATCCACGGGATCCTGAAAAACGCCAGTGCTAAAATATCAATCACGGCGCAGGGGCAGCAGCATAATGCAACGCAATCGGCTACAACTCCAGCTGTACATGACTTGCACGATTTCCCCGTACATTCGATCGGGTCGCCGTCGCCGTCGTTGTCGTCATCGACGACGGTAGCCATGTGGCGGTGGTTTTTCACGGCGGTTATTGAGCTGTTTCTTGAAGGAGTACTGGTACTACTCATCACGTTGCCAGTACTCTTGTTACGTGCAACTGCTACCGGAGATGCAGGGTAAATATCCTCCATACTTCTTTTAGTTTCTTTCATGAAAATTACAAATATCAAATGTTGATTAACAATTACTTAAAAAAAAAAATGTATAGATACATAAAAGTTTTGTAAAAAAAGTAGATATATATACACATATATTTTTATATATATGCATATAAAAATAGTATTTGTAAAGAAATTAAAAAGAGTGAAGGGAGAATCAGTTATAGGGAATTTGGTATGCTGTGAGTTTCAGAGCGTCTTTGACTCTTTTAAAGGTACCAATAAATAGTGCTCCCTCGTTTTTAACTATTTTTAAATTTCAAGACCAATGGGAGAGCCAATATTTTTTAACTAGGAAGTTCAAAATATGAAAAATATTTTAAAATAAGTTGCAATTTTTATTATATATACATAAAAATATTTATAATATTGCATTTAATCACGTATAAAATTTATTTTTATTGCTAAAATAAATTCTCATAACTTATGAAAACTTTTCCAACTCTTACAAAATACTATCAAATAAGTAAATCATAGTTTATAAATATTTATGAATTTTCAAATACATTTTTTAAATAAAAATTCACCAGTCAACAATAATAATAAACTCACTATTCTTCTTTAATATAGTCGTGTATGCTTGATCAATATAAATAACTTTTTTTTATATGTCCATGTTATCAAAAAAAATATTAGTAATGAATTACTATGATACTCATTATCATTATAATAGTTAAAAGATGACCTGCCGATGATGTAAAAGAGTGATACTGACATGTCTATTACCTAAAACTTAAACCTTTAAATATTCATAATTTAGGTTTGACGTAATACTTCCTTTCTTTTCTAACAACTATTTTACTGACCCTTTCCGTCATCACTAATATCCTTGTACAAGTCAAATTCATATTTTAATTGTAATATTTGCTTCCAAATATCTTCAACTTTGACATGATATTTGTGATTAAATTAACTTTTCAATCATTACATTGACACTTTTTTACAATCACCAAAATAAATTATCAACTTCGTATCTATTAAATATCGAATAAAAAATAAAATATCAAAAATAAATTAGTTACCGAATAAAGAATCGAAGAACCAAAAGCAAATTATACTAGTAAATATTTTTAGCCATACAATTTATATACTCCTGTGATTCCAAAGGGTAGAGAGATGTATTTAGAACGGACAAGGTGAAAAAAAATTCCCCAAAAAAAGAAATACAGGGAAAAAATTACTGCTCAGTTTGACTGCCTAAGAACTCAGTAGATAGCCATATTCTCCATGGAACATGGTGAAAAAATCATTTCACTATTACATATTTAACCACTTTGGGCAACATCTCACCCCAATCCATTCTCCACCCACCCACCCACGCCCACCTCCACGTACAAAAAAAAAATCCTTTTCCTTTACTTTCTACTTTTTTTTTTTTTTTTCTAGTTTCTAGAGTGCAATGAGGAGAAAACAAATGGAATATCTTAAAAGTAGTTTAAGATTTGGCATTAAAAAGGTGCTACTTAGTTAATTCAGGGTACTTGGGATTTGGTTGTTTTGGAGTTACCATTCTCCGAGCAAGGGTAGAGAGGTCTCAATCATTCAGTTTGTAGGATCAAACTCGGCCAGACTTGAGAGTAATGAGTCTAACTGCTCCCAAACAAGTCAAGGAAGCTCATTTGTTAAAGTAGTGTATTATTATACCTATATACTATTTTTTTTCAGATTTATATATATGGAAAAATTATCTAAATACACAACTTATTTTATCATATTCTTTAAAATTTCCTTACATTTGAAAAATTATAAAATTCCTACTCTTCTATCTCCTATTCTCGGATACATCACTTTACGTGATGTATTGAGACGTTGAGGGATATATCTGAAATCGAGACGTGATGTATCGGAATGTATCTGAAATTGGAATGTGATATATTTGGACATTTTGGGATGTATTCAGACGTACACGATGTATCGGGATATTGAGTGATGTAACCAAAATAGAGACACAATGTATCAGGAGTCCAGGACGTTGATGTATCCGAAACAGAAACGCAATGTACCAGGACATTGATGTATCCAAAATCGAGACCCGCTGTATCGGAACGTTGGGAATATGTATTCGAATTCTAGTAAATTTAAAAATTCTAGTATATCATTTAATCATGATGAAGTAACAAACAAACTTGTATACAAAAAAAAAGATGTAAACACTTGATTTGAATAAGTTAATTTTTAGAGTGTTGTTGGTGGGGATAAAGAAAAGTTGGCACAAGAATGAAAACAAAACATAGCTTAGAAAGGGAATGTAAGAGAAGTGACAATATAGACAGAGACCCTTCAAGCAGAATCCAAGTTAGTGAAACTTGTTCATCTAATTCCACTGGAATTGTCGTAAATTACATTCCCCTTTTATTTCATGTCTTTAATTTCCATCCAACATAATCTTTTTTTCACAGAACTTTGATCTCTTCTTCTCTGAATTGAATTGTCAGTAGACAATACCTTACTACTAGTACTATCACTACTTCCATCACCCATCACTTCCCTTATTTGTCAAATGTTATTAGCAATGATGGATGTTCAGCTAACACGTCCCTCGATTATTTATTAGATACTCGTTATTTTTTACTGAGTAGTTTTGATTCAGGTCAAGTCATAAAAAATAAGCCTTTAACGTTTGTTAGGGATGTGAGTACTTGGGTAATAATAACCTAAATTACATATATTTAATATTTTGGATAAATTTATAAATTTTTATTATTTGATATGGTATTTATTAACGAAAGGAAGTTGAAATATAAACTAAGCTAAGTAGTTATTAGCAAATTATTCAAAGTCCTTCCAAAAACATACGTGGGAGAAGGTCATGCTACTAAAAGGTCATGCTGATAACAAAGCGTGTTTGTCTTTACTCGAGGACGTATCGGGGTAAAAACGGCAGAATTTAGTAGCTTTAATTCATGTGTGTTAAATTTGTTATTATATATATAAGTTATAATTAAATTATTAAATTGAAAATTGACAACTTTAAAACTAAAATTCTAAATTCATAAACTTCAAGTCGTATTTATCTCCAATTTTACTACTGATATCTCTATTGTACAACTCCATCTCTATGTCCTTACCACAGTAATTTTAGATCGAGGAATAACATTTTTTTTCTTTATTTCTTTCAATATCGTACGTAGGTTAGCATTGAGTAAAAATGTTTCTTCTTCATTTCGAAAGAAGTTCTGAAGTTTAATTTATTTATTTGTATAATGGGTGCCTTAATTTATTGAGAAAATTTTAGAAATATAATAGACATAATTAGACTCTATAACGATAGTTTTGAATCGTACTCTATATATAGATATAGTTTCGTTTGCTATGGAGGCTGAGGTTTGTATATTTCTGTCTCTTTATATATTTTGTTTGTGAATATACAAATAGGATAAATATATATAAATTACGTATTTATACATTAGAAATTTTTCAGAACTCCGTTTGTATATTTCATTTGTCAATATACAAATAAGGTAATTTATTATGATTTTTTCATAAATTGCATACAAATAGTTAAGCATATATAAAATTCTAAATTTATATAAAGGAGCCAAATTATATAAATTTTAAATTTATACAAATCAGACGAATAACAAGAATTGGAAAAATCGTAGCTACGAATTGCAATTTTTTTAAACTATAGCTATAATATCTAATATAGGCTAAATATTTAATGTTCTCCGTAATTTTTCCTAATTAGTATGAGTAATTAATTAGGTCAAGATCCTCACCTAATATCACTAAATTAAATAGTATGATCACGAGGTGAGATCAGTGAATAGACATAATTAAAATACAAGAATTCAACTCCCAATGTGTAGAGTAGAGATTCCACATGTGATGTTTCCCAGATCTGAATACTTTTTTAAAAAAAAAAATATATTCTTAATATTCTTAATATTCAACATGGATCCTAAAGTCCATAAATTTCTTACTCAACAATATTTTCGGTATATATAATGTATTCTCATCCAATATTTACATCAAGTTATATAAATTTATAGATAATTTAATAAAGTAAAAATATATCACTAATTAAACATAACTAAGTGCTGAATATACGTGCAAAACACATTTCTTTCATCTATCGATGCGGTGTAAACTGTATGTGCAAATAATTTTTTACTAGTATTTTCTAAGTAAAGACAAAAAAATGCTAAGTGACTTTTTTCTATCTATTTAAATTTCAAGTTATAGTATATAAAGTTGGGAAAATCCTTTTGGCCAAAATGGTATTTTACTTAGGTTATTTTACCTTTTTAAACAATTTTATCCTTTTAATTTTAATACCTTTTAATTAAAAAATAAAAAAAAGATCAGTATATTTTTGAAAAACTTTTTTTACAGACTTTTAAAATTTCTGATCAAATTCTCTGACCATTTAGCATTATCCTATAAAGTTACTCAAGTTCAATATCTATATTGAGAAGATATAGTAAAATTAATCAAGGTACACATAAATTAATATGCTCGGACACCACATTAATTATATATACTTTAAATAGATATAAGCAATTAATTTTGCAAGTCCAATTAAGTATTTGGCTGTCAGTACAAAGATATAAAACGGATATTGAAGAAATCAAGATTATTAAAGTTACTAGGAACTTTAGATTAACTTTCACGTGAACTTGCTATTATTTACTGCTAAAAAGTTGTACATTCAACAAATGTGGTATTGAAAACAAATTTCAAAAGCTATTCTACTAAATGTAATTAAAGAAGAAATACAGTTGCTTTTTGTCTTTCGATGATGTAATTGGTTTACTTATGTAGTAAAAAAATAAATGGGGTTTTATAAAGGGCCAGGTGCTTTTCAAAATCAGAAAAAATTTAAAAAAGATACACAAAATAGGCTACAATTCAAGAAGATAATAAGTTGATGGATTGCACGATATATAGTTGTTAACAACTAGAGTACTTAATAGTTGCAAAATACTTTCTCCGTCCCATTTTATATGTCATTTTTTTTTTATAAATAGTTGGTCCATTGTTCCTTTTTTATTCTTGTGAGTTATTAGCCTTGAAAATATACATTTGATCAATTTAGAAAAGTTAAGTAAATGATTCATGTTCATTGGTTAAATTAATTAGTCAAAATAAATTAATTTATATTCATTGATTGAAAACTTGAGTTTCAAAAAAATTAAGGGTAAAATAATAAAATTACATTATTTCTTAATGTAAGTGCAAATATAAAATGGGATAAAGGGAGTAATAATCTTTTATAAAACAAAATTGTATGGTCATTTGTGGATATGTGAAGACCAACTTATATAAATAAGGAAATTAAAATAGCTATCACGCCTTTCATTACAATTTTTATTTAAAAAATTATTTACTAGAGTATCTATTTTTTTATAACCTCCTCCCCAGCCGTAGGAGCTCCCACCTTTGATCTCTTAGTGAGTCGCAATCTGGTTGAAAGTGAGGAATACTTATTATTCAAATAAATTCCTCTTCTTAGTTTTATTACAAATCAAATTCACCTAGTTGAAAAAAAGGAAAGAGAAAAATGAAAGAATACAATATTACAATGGTATGTTTACTCACCACACAATATTTTTACGTATCAAATTAAACAATTTAATCTTAGCAATTAAGATACGTATCATTCCCTCTGTCTATATAATTTATGTGACACAATTTTGACGGTGTGCGCATGAAGTTTAGATATGAAGTAAGAATTTTGAATCTTGTGTTTAAAATAAGTGTTGGACATTTTGCAAGATTATAAAATCTCAATAACATAAAATGAGAATATTAAATTTAAATTATTTGTGAACTTAAAAATGTCTTTTTTGTTTTTTGAGACATAGTTAAAGAAATAAGTGTGTCGCATAATAAATTGGCAATTAGATAGTTGGAGATTTGGAGTACTATATTTGTTAATGAAATAAATATACTTATTTCAAGTTAATTCTTACGTTGGAATCATTTTCCTCCCTCCAGCATCATATAATATTTTTCCATTTTGATGAAGAATCCAAACACATGAATACATTGATAAAACCATGGTCCATGCATATGAAAAATGGAAAAGAAGACGAACAAATATGAATTTGAGTTTATGAACTTTAAATTTTAGAAAAGACAAAATATTGAGTTTTGAATAAATTATTTATAGCTAGTTAATAAATTTTAAATATAAATAAAAAATCTAAGTAAAAATTATTGAATTCTATCAAATTTATCGGTAAAATTATTGGGGCTGCTACAAATATATGTATGTCTCTATAGCATTGAAGTTTGAACAAATATTGAAGTTCCAGTTTATTAAATGTAGAATACAGCTAAGCATCTTTCTGATCAGTTATAATATACTCTCCCCGTTTTAAAAAGAATGATCTTCTTTTCTCTTTAGTCTGTTTCAAAAAGAATGACATCTTTCCTTTTTTGATAACATTTTAATTTCAGCTTTCCACATGACATGTTTAAAGCCACAAGATTGAAGGACAATTTAGTACATTTGACATAACTTTGATTTAGGACCACAATATTCAAAAATCTTTTTTATTTTTTAAAACTTTGTGTCAAGTCAAATCAGGTTGAAACGGCGATAGTAATATTATAATATATGTGTATGTGCAGAGTTTGTAATAATATAATAGGCCATTCCCCACCCCAAGGACTTGGCTTCTTCTCTTTTAACCAAAGTGAGAAAAATGAGTAAAAGACTTCCAAAACCATGGTGTAGTGGATTGAGTTGTTTCTTATCTGATCAAATGTTTTGAGTTTGGATTCTAAATGTGAAAAGTAGTTGGTAGAGAGCGTCTCCTTCCAAATAAGGCTTTCTGTGGTACAAATTCAGATTAATCAAACCTCAATATAAATATCGAACATTGAAAAACATTATTAAATGTGGCTCAAAAATTGATGGCCATCCAAATCGCCAAAATCTTATGGATTTGATACAATATAATTTTGTATCTATGTATTTGAATAATTATTAGGTTGCACAACATAACTTTTTCTTAGTTGGACGTGGAATGTCCAAGCTGAATTTTAGCCAAAATAACTTTTTAAAGCTAATTTTAGTATAGTTAATTAAGTCAATATATTTTAACTCATTCAAATTTAGTCTAATTCGTTCATTTAACTTCTTTAATCAAATAAACACGGTCACGAGTTTAAATTTGGCGTACTGTGCATAATTATATTCATTTGCAAATTTGTTCCTTTGAAATAATTTTTAAACCTACAAACAAAGAAGTTAAGTCAAGTTTAAAGTAATTTCGAAGTGATTAATCATGCAAAATAAAACAAAATAAGTGATTATCAATTAAATAATGGTTTATCATGAGATTCTTACAAAATAATCTACACTGGCATAGTATCGGACGAATGACCTAAATTTGGTGTGGTCTTTAATTTTTTTCCTTCAATATTTTATTTTATTTAATAATAAATAATTTAAAAAGTATCCTAACCTTCAAAAAACAACATAAAAGATGGTACCATATACATTTGTATTTTTGTATCACAAAAATAACACAACATGCCTTCTAGGACAAAACAGATTTCTACGATATAACTTAATTCTTATCGAATTTATGTCGATAGAGGCATTAGTTTAAATTAAGAATTCACAAACTTTTCTTTTTTCTTTTTTTTTGGTTTCCCACCCAGTGTCCGATATTCACAATGGAGCCTGACTAAATTCGGATTCGCGCCGGAAAATTCCACATTAGGGATAAAACGCTCTCTAACAAAGACGACTCCATACCTATGGGGGCTCAAACCCAAGACCTCTTGATTAAGAATGAAAGAGTACTTACCACTCCACCACGACCCTTGTTGGTCAGAATCCACAAAGTTATTTATGCCTAAGTTCTCTACTTTTCTGCTGGATAATACAAAAATTCTGTAAACTTAATATCTTTTGAATAAAATACTACACAACTTATGCTGCACAAAAATACTTTATCCCAGAACTTTTCACTAAACGTGCCACAAAGATAAAAGTTAAAACCCACAAATTTAAAGGACAAAAATTGTCAATCCTGGCAATAAGTTTGGGCCCATAAGGTACCTGAAATGAATCGGGCTTAGCGTATAGTGGCCTATTGGGCTGCAGGGCCCATAAGGAAAGTGAAAACCCTAATGCCGTACTGCTTCTTGTATAAGTACCCTCCATCTGCTTCTTCTTCTTCTTTATTGTATGTAAATACTACTGTATTGAGTGTGTCACTGCAACAATTATAACTTGATATATTATTTGATTTGATTATTTTTTCTTTTGTTCGTTTGTTTGTATTTTGTGGGCTTTGATGATGGTGCTTTTTTATTTCTGACACCTCTTGTATGAGAAGAGCCTTCAAAAAGCTCTTCGCTGAGCAAATTAAGCAAACTATCTGAGCCTTTTCTTACCCCCAATTCCCTTTTTCCTCTTTTTTCATTTTTGTATGCATTGAGTGGAAATTCAGGCAGCCCCCTTCTCTTCCTATAAAAGGATATGGAAAGGGAGGTGTTAATCTGCTCGTAAATTAAAATTGCTTTTGCTCTTCAGATTTGCTGAGATTTGAACTAATCTCTGAAGCTGGTCTAGTAAGCTTTAGTACATCTTTTACTTTCTTATACTTTATAATCAATTAGACAAATTATTTTTTTTGAAATTGTCTATCAAAATATTGGTATATTTAATCCTCCTAGATTTAGATAACTCATCTGCTTACTTGAACCAGAGCCCCGTTTCTTTTTAATGTTTTGGATTAAAACGAATTAAATTGAAACTGTGTTATTTGATTCATAATTATACCAATTTTGTTACTTTTGATTGTGGTTCCGTGGGGGAGTTAATGAAAGCAGTGTCTTTTGCATTTGTTAGAAAACATGATAGGTTTTTTCTCCCAATGCCACCGCAAATATTTCTATCCTTGCTATATTAATCAACCTTTTTGTTTATTCAAACACTTATTTGGCAGTAAATAAAAGTTGCTACTACCGTCAACTGAACAAACACTTATTTGGCAGTAAATAAAAGTTACAACTAATGTACCTCTTCTACCGAACAAGATTGCTGATTGCCCAGCAGATATTGTAATTGTCGAAGTTACTTGAGTCCGATATCTAAATAATGGACCCAAAAAAAGTGCATAATTGAACTTGTTCAACCATGTCTCGTACAACACTCTAAATTAGTATGCTACTTATATATAAAAAACTTTGTTTATATCCATCATTTATTAATATCAAAATAAATAAATAATTCGAAGTCTTTAATAAAGTGATTTTCTTTTTTACAGTTAATAAAGCTTTTGTTTGAAAAATGCAGCGCATGATTTCGTGGATTAACAGTTGGCCACAAATTATTAAAGTAGAAAGGTGGCCAACTTGATGTAAAGGTGAAATCATTTGTACGCCACTAGGGTTAAACGCGTATAGTGTTGTTATTTTTCCGTATTCTTAACTAAAATTGTTAGAAGTAGAATTCATGTTAAATTAATTTAGAGTCAATTGCACTTCGTGTTCTGACAAAATTCAGTAATTCATTATTGTTTAAGAATTTGAATTAATATCTCCCAAAATAAAACAGAGTAAACTATTATTGTATAACAGCGGCACTTCAATTTACATAATTTTGACATTACATGATTTTGACGAACATAAAGAGAATAAATCAAACTTGACTCTGTATACAGTATGTAAAATAAGTTTTTTGATGAGAACTAGAATTCGTTATGACATCTATGTATTGTAGCCATTAAGCAACAAAGCTTTGCATTTGACAATTTGACAGTGTTTGAGGAATTAGTTCTCGAGTTTGATCTCATCGTCCTAATATCTATTCCGGTCTCTCTTGCTAATTTTTCAAGTTCCTCTTCACTCCTAATAACTTGATCAAAGCTAATGTATCTGTTGTATGATGTGTTCTTCATATCTTCAAACACCAATATATGTTCTACTGCTAATCTGTTAACGTCTACTGTCGCCAGTAGTCCGTTTCTAAACATTTCTTGAGCTCCTGAAATCACATACTAGGGTGTATTAGCTCAAAGTTCGGAAATATTACTAATTAGTTTTATTTACGTAATAAGAAAATTGCTAATCACCTTTAAGATAGGCAATGGTAGGGGTTGGATTTCTGCTGATAAATTCAGGACCAGTCACCAGACCAGGACATATAGTAGCTAGTTTGAATCCACTCTCCCTAGCTATGTTCCACGCTACTCTTTCTGCCTTTAGCTTACCCAGAGCATACCATAGCTGCAAATTTTCGTTCAAGTATAACGTTATTTAATATCCAGAGAAACAATAGCACTAAGTTAGTGCTGATTATGTACAGTAAAATAAAGGGGGGAAATCCCTTTTAATCTTGCAAGGAGCTGATAAGGTCTATTATAAGCTTTTAATGGGTTGTTAATTTTCAGTCTAGTGGAGAACTAGTAGTTGCTTCGTTGTTATCTTAACATTTTTAAGTTCAATGGAATAACCATGTAGAAATGATTCACCTAAAATGCAATTATAGCAAATAATATGTTACTTGAAAAGGAATTCGAGCTAACTCTTTACAGTGAGTACTGATTGGTAAAGTTAGAACTTGTTTTAATCATTAACTATACTTATTCAATGGGCTGCTACGATTTTTCTTTTTCAAATTTTTTGGTATTTATAATCAATCGACGCAATCAATAAGAGCTCACGTTGGGTCAGCTCACTAATGGATGATATTCTACTGCCACTCCCTATTTAAAGTTTTTCTACTACTCAAATTTGAAACATTTGATTAAGGGCAGAGGAATATCAATCATCTTATGAGGACCATACCCTTCATTTGTCTTATTTTACTATTTTAAGCATGTGTGATATTGAAGTCTTTTTGTGGGGTGCGAGTGGGGGTAGGTAGAGAACGCCAAATAAAATAACTTAATACCTTCTTTTCTATGCAGATAGACTCGTCACTCCAGCAATCATGATCAATTGTTCTTGAAGAGTTAAAATCTTGCCATACACAGGCTACAAGTGAGGATGTGAGCACGCAATTTCTGACTGAAGGTGTTATTGCACATGCCTGACTCACATTCTTAGTTACCAACACTTCTACTTCAACCATTGATTTCTACATAATAGAGTAACAATCAAATCAAGACTTCGCCTCCAAATTAAACGTAAGGACCACATAACTAAGTAACAGAAAGTTAGGCAAGTGCTTAACAAAGACTAAAATATCAGAAAATGGTTCATTTTATTTTGGTAGCATAGCTAATTAAAATCTCTACCAAAAGCGCCAATAAACTCAATAATTAATTAGACTTTTACACTGTATAATTAATAGGAATGTTGGCCCATGCTTGGCCAGACTACTGGTGTTGGAATGGGCCGCATATGAAATAGCGACATTTATTCTAGAAGAAGTAGTAGTGTACATCGTAATTGACATGGACATGGTGCGAGTGTGGGACATAAAGCTTTCAATAAAGCCTATAATGCCGCACTCAGGCCCCGTCAATCATAATAATCAGAATGATATTGTTAACGAGTAGGTGTTAATTCAAAGTGGTGAAAAATAATAATTTCCTCCAAAAATTACGTATTACTTTTGAATTACTTATACAATCTGATGTCTAACGTCTCTCTATTTATTTTGAACAAAGAGTCTACTCACTCCTTCATCACTAATACTATAACCTACACATAACATAATGTTTATATTGCTAAAATTTAAGTTAAAATGTTATCCCAAACTAATAAATACACGTCATGTGTGTAAGTATGGGCGGATACTATGTCGTGTGGATAAGTATTTACCTTTGGAGGGAATGGTAATTTTTCCTTCACTAGAGTTAATGGAAGAAAGGGAATTGCATTGTGCGCTGAAAGTTAGCAGTGTGGATGGAATTGCGATCTCTTCTCTAACAAACTGTACCGAACTCTTCTACTCAATTTTGGTTGTTACTATTAAAATAAAATCATAAGAAATGCGTTTTCCTGTTTAATGGTGTCATAAACTGTGTGGGAAGACATACTGAATATCCAGATAGGCCAGCAGGGTCCACGAAGGCAGCAGTGTGGAAGACACCGCGACAACCGCTGAATGCCTGCGATAGGCATTGGATATCATTCAGCCTCGCCATTACTGCCTCTACAGTGTTCATCGACCGTCTCATTTCTCCAGAAATTTCCATCTCTCTTAGCTTTTCCAGATCCTCTGCACTTATAGCATATTAGGAATTATGTCGAATTGAGTTTAAACAGAGTAGGCGAAGTCACCAAAGGCTGAACTTATTATATTGCATTCTAAAACACGAAATCAAACCACCATATGAATTGTAAAAGCCTAAATCAAATCAAATCAGTAAGAAAACGGAAATTAAACCGGAAATCAACCGGTTCCAGTAAAAACCATACGAATTGTGACAAGCGTTGAATACTGAAGCATACCGGAAATCAATTGCAAAATCCACACTATCTTTTCTTTTCTCCGGTAATTTAGGAGTAAAAATACTTTTAAGAGAAGAAATGACACCTTGTTTTTCCACGATGACTCGTACAGAGTAGCCACGGAGTAAGAGTTGATTGACGATGGCGATACCAAGGAAGGATACGCCACTGGTGACGCACACCTTCTTCTCTTCAAGCTCACGGTTGTGTCGATTTGCAGCAGGCAATTGCCCTGGGTTTTGGAATTCATCGCCGGCCTTTGTCCGGTGCACCGCCGCATTAGATAGCAGCATCCGGCGAAACTCCTCGATCTCAATCCTCCTGCTCTCATCGGGGCACACGATTCCCATGGTTGTAATTTGTATCTTTAGCTTAGCTTAAGCTACTGAGTAACTTCTTATATATATTCTTCTGGTTAGTGGGTAGACTATTAGAATTTTTTAATTTATAGATTATGAACATTAATTTTATTAGATTATTAGATTTGAAATTGGATCTCAAATTAACTTCTTATATTTTCATTATTTTTCCTATTGTGATTTGATAAAATATTTAAAATTTTATAATTTTAAATTAAAAACACACCAAATATGTTAAGGTTCATCCGCCCCTGTTTGAGCGGGTCTATTTATTTTCTTTTTCTGGCTTTTGGCTGTATTGTCATGCATAAAGCACCTTTAACAATGTTTGGCACAAAGGCCTGCTTTTAAGCCTAAGCCAATTTTATTGTTTCTAAGTTCAGATTTTAATTTTGTTATTAATTTCGCAGACACTAACTTGCAATCAAAACCTCTTTATTTGCTAAACAAGTTCACTAACAAACATTGTCATTCTAATTTTGTTGTTAGTTGTATAAAAGATCGCTTTTTGTTAACTATTTAAACTTTTACTTAGGTGATGCAACATAATTCTACTAACATATTACGTGTGATTTGTGAAATACTTGTTCTGTCATAAAAATTTTAAATAAATAATAAAAATTAACTAGGTAAATAGCAAACTTATCGCTTATACTATTGATAACAAGAATCTAGGATACTTCAAATATTTTTTAGGGAAGTCATTTTCATGATTTTTAAGCTAAGGAATTTGGTTTTCTAGGAAAATATTTTCTAAAAAAGTTATCTAATCAATTATGAGAAAATAAGAAAATGTTTTTCGAAAAAAGTTTTTATACGTACCAAACACACCGTTAAGTCTTCATTATCACTGGTTAAGCTATACTCCCTCCATTTCTATTTATAGTTTTATCATCATTTTGGGTTTTACGCCTCTTAAGAAACTATGTAAATTTATTATTGTACCCTTATTTAGTGTTTTTTTGAAGTCAAGTTTTTAACAAATGAACATGAATTAGTTTATTTTGATTAATTAATTACTAAGTTTTCTGAATTAGTTTATTTTGATTAATTAATTACTTAGTTTTCCTATGTTGGTCGAATACAAATTTTCAAGGCTAATAACTCTCAAGGATAAAATAAGAAGAATAATGTCATGATTTATGTATTGTGAAAAGTTGTGAAATGACAAGTATAGAAAAAATATCTATTTCTTGGGCCATTTGGCCATGCGATATCAAATCATGATTTGAAACCATGAGATTAAGTTGAAGTTTTGTTTGGACATGCAATTTAGATTTTTTATGTTGTACAATGTTTTTTCATAAACATAAAAACTCGTAAGTAGTAAAACTATTAAGGAAAAAGGGTTCGATATACCTCTCAACTTTGTTATTTAGAGTTGATATATCTCTCGTTATAAAAGTGACTTTTATATACCCTTACCGTTATACAAATGACTCGCATATACCCCTATCATAACAAAAAGAGCTCACAAATATCCTTCATCTAACGGAAATGAAAAAATTAGTTTTAAATTTATATTTTTGACTCTTAATATTTTAAAAAATAATCATGCAAGGGTGTTCAAGATATGTTTTAATCTTTATCATACAAAAATTGTTTTTTGACTTCTTTGATTATCATTATTTGAGTTTCTTATTTTTATTTATTTTTTTCTTTCATTCTTTAGTGAAATGAAAAAAAAATTAAACTAATTTTTTTGTGACTATATCATCATTTAAAATTATTTTTTTGACTATATTGTAATTTAGTTTTTGTATTTGTAAAAATAAATTGGGTCATCTTTAATAAAAATTACAAGAAAATTAGTGAAACATAAATAATTTGACCACCAAAATAATAAATTTAAATGAGTCATTGAAACAAAAAAGTCAAAAATAATAATACGTGTGAGGAGGATCAAATATACCCTATAGATTATATATTTTCTTAAAAAATAATTAAAATAATTAAATTTAAATTAACTTTTTCACTTTCGTTCGAGGAAAAAGGGTATACGTGAGTCATTTGAATACTCTTATTATATTCAAAGGGTGATATAGTAAAATTACTCTTCTATTTATAGAATCATCAATAGCGGACAACTATTGTTGAATAGGGGGTATCAAATATCAAGTATTCCCACTATTTCATATTAATTGAACTTGTGATGCATTGCACATCTATTAAAATAAATATTCAATGGTATAATTTAAACTATGCTTTTCATTATTATTCTTTGTAGATTTATAAATATAAATAATTTTGTAAGTAGTATAATTGATTTTCTTGAAAATATTAAACTTTATTAAAAGAAAGGATAAATATAAAAAATATTTCAAACATTTATCTTGATCTTTAAATGACTCACTTATTTTGAATGATGAAAAATAACACAAAACTTCAATTAATATGAAATAAAGAGAGAAACTAAAACAATAAATTAACACAGTAGAAAAGTTGTTTAGGGCAATAAATAGCGAGGGTTGTACATTGCTAGAATGATGTAGAAGTAATATTTATGGATCGTGGGTGTATCTAGGTGGGCTTACCTAGATTCACAAGGTATGTCCACCTAGATACACCCACGATCCATAAATATTACTTCTACATCATTCTAGCAATGTACAACCCTCGCTATTTATTTATATATATATATATATATATATATATATATTTATATTTATTTTTTATTTTTTTTAAATTTTATTGTTTAAAAAATATATATATATTTTTAACAAAAATACTTAACTATAAATATGTGGAAATCTCAGAGTACCAAGCAATAGATGGTGACGGAATGTATCTTTTAATTGAGGTTAGAATTTTTAAATCTTATAGTTATATTTTTTTCTTTTAAAATTGGGTAGCATTTTTCTAAATAATTATTAGTAGCTCCTTTAAAATTTAAAGTCGGTCACATTGGAGATTTCTAAAAAAATAATCACTATAAATTTTTATATAATAATGTGTATATTTACAACAAATATTACTATATTCTATAACATATAGTCAATAGGTTCAAGTGATCCTAAAACCCTCAAAATGAAATATAAGTATATTTATGATTTTTTAAATATAAATATTAAATTTGGACCCATAGTTTTTCAAATTAAATGGATACAATGATAAGAAACTAAAAATTCAATTTCATATCTTAGATTTACCTTTTGGTAATAATATAAATAGTCTCTCAAAATTTCATATACGCTCCCTTATGAATATCATACATAAATAAATGATGAGAGTAAGAAAAAGAATAAGCTAAGTCGCCGCCAAGTACCAGAAAAGTTATTGAACGTTTTTAAAAGTAGAATTCTCCAAAAAGCTTTTCAGAACATAAGCGTTTCGAATTATTATTTTTTTGTGAATGTCTTGCAAAATGTTCATTTGTAAGTTAATTTTCCATAATATGTCCAAATTATTATTGAAAAAAAATTTATGAGAAAAATCAATTAAGGTTTCTAATTGAGTCACGTGTAATGACCATCAACAACCAGGTGGTTGATGAATGCATTGACAAATAGAATGTTAGCTGTTCGCTAGGAGATCTACACCGAATGGAACAATGTGCTCTTTTTTCTCACATTCTATTAAATATATAAAAAGGTAGTTGCACATTTTATATATAAAATTATGGAGTGCTCTTTCTTCTCACATTCTATTAAATATATAAAAAGGTAGTTGAACATTTTATATATAAAATTATGGATAAAATCAATGTTAAAATATAGCCAGAAAGTTGAGGAGGATCAAAAGTGTATCAATATTGCAAACATAAAAGACTATTACTATTTTATATGAAAACTTAAGGATGATTTTGAATGTTAATTTAAAGATAAATCAAAGATAGTGTATCTCGCGCATCAGATTAGTGTATCATGTATAAAATGTAATGTATATTACTTAACAATTAATGTATCTAGCGCATCAGATTAATGTATCAGCACCTATATTATTGTATCCGTTTGAGGGATTTCTGCGATTATAAACTTTTAAGGGATAAATTGTAATTTTGCCTTAAAAGTATGTGATTTCTGTAGTTTGCCCATATTAAAATGGGTTGAAATAGAAATAAGGTTGGGTCTTGACCTGCCCAAGTTTACTTTGGACTCAAATGGGTTGGGTTCAAATGGGCTAAAAAATGGGTTGGGTCTTGACCCGTCCAATTTGACCTGATTAATCTCAATAATTTTAACATAGTGATATTTAACTTTTAAAATCATAATTCGAATTTCAGCTCAAGATTTTTTTTTAAAAAAGTAACAAATTGATAGATAAATCCTCAACGATGTTAAATAGATAATAATTCATACATTTAATATAGAAACATATCTTAGTAAAGAGTTTTAAAACGGGTTGAAATTGAAGATTGAATTGGGCTCAATTGAGGATTCTCTTAAAATGGGTTAGGCTTGGATGAGTTGACATTGAACCCAATTCAAATTATCTCGAACCCAATCCTTAAAATTCTGAGCGGATTGGACGGGTTACCTATGTTTAGGTTCATTTTTGATACCCCTAGATTCAGGTCCATTCCTATTTGAGCTCTCGATCGACATTTCATTTGGGCCTTTTGGAGTGACGTGTATGTGGAGGTGTATTTTCTAGAGTGAGTTAATATTCTACATTGATTGAAAATTTGATTGATAATCTACATGTATGAACTTGAACAATCCTTACTAAGCTACTATTTTTTAGAGTTAAATTAGACTCAACTGTTATTATCCTTAACCAAGATATAAGGTGATTTGAGTTTTGGACTTCCTTTGTCTTTTCCTTTAATCCATTTCTGTTGGTTATATTATTCATTATTAACACACACACGAACAAAAACCGAAAAAGAAGAGGCAAGAACCATTTCGATTTACACAAATATCCATTTAAGGCTATTTTTAGAAGTCCTACAACTATAGCCCGTTGAAATAATAAAGGAAAGAATTAGACTGACGTCTTAAATTTTCTTTGGTTATCCCTTTAGGATATCTATTTAATAAAAGTTCCTTGTTTTTTTCTCATAATTTATATAAACTTCTAAAATCATATTCTAAAGTTTATTTTCTATTAAATTGAAAATATTAGAATATAATCTAAAATTTTGTAACTTACCGTAAATATTAGACGACAATATAATATTTTATTTGTAAAGTTGAGCAATATATAAAGTATAAACAAATAGTATTTTATTATTACTATTTTTTAAAAATAAATTGGGAGTGGGGAAAGGGAAATGGGGGAGAAGATTACAATAGTAGGATTGAATCCTCACCAACAAAATGAGAGATCAGGTAACTAATCAATTAAACTACTAAGATTTCCCTATAAATAAATATTAGATCAGAGTCTAACGTACAATTTTTCAAGTTATATTTCCACAATTTTTAAAATTGGAGGAAAATTTATATAGTAGCCTAAAAGAGACAATTGTGTAAAATTAGCCGAGCCCTCCATCCCCTCACCCAAATTGGGCCTATGCATCCTAAATGGGTCAATACTTTGGGCTTTCACCAGTTATCACCAATTGCGAGGCCCAACTGTTTCGGTACCCGGCCCATCAATGCGACTCACTCACTACTTCTCCCTTTCCATCGCCATTGCTAGTCTTCAATAACACGCCAAGCTCAGAGCCTTTCGAATTTACCACCTCCATTTTTGTTTAAACCTCACTTCTTCCAGGTATTTACATAAACCCTAATACGGAAAATGGAAAAATGAAGGGAAAAAAAAAAGCTATTACGTAGACAAATTGGAAGTTCTTTTCGTTTTTTCTTCTGCTTTTAGGAACCTTTTTGTTAATATGAATTGTTTTTATTTTGCAAGGGGAAGAGGAAAGGAAGCTATGGAAATCCCAGTCCAGCAGAAGAAGCTTTCACTCGATATTAAGGCATATCTCAACATTTTACCCTTTCTTTCACATTGAAATATTTCTATTTTTTGTAATTAGCTCTGTTGCTTTTTGTGGAATACACGATTGTTTGAATTTTTCTGGTGTAATTTAGTTGTTTCAAAATGATTGTCAAATCAAAATTTCTAAAAAAGGACTGTATAATAGACATAGTTGATTGATTGATTGATGTATTTATCCGCATTTGGTGATAAAGAACAGTAAAGCACAACCATAATTAAATTAAGAGGAAAAAAGAAAAATTCTGCAAGGGTGATCGAGTTGGTTTAGCAGCTGATCTCCCAAATGATTGAAAAACCCCTCCATGCTTTCCAGGTGGAGCTAATCACACATGTTTGCATAGTGCGGTTTAACTATCATGCATGGTTTGCGGGCAATTACACTTAAGTAGGGTTTAACTTGTGCGCACGTGAAGGGTAGTGACTGCAGGTTACCTATCAACAAAAATAATAAGAAGAGGAAAAAGGAAAAATAAGTAATGTAAAGGGATCTTGTGATGAGAAGTAAGAAAGAGGGAGGACTTGGAGTGAGAAACCTTAGACTTCACAATAAAAGTCTTCTTTGGAAATTCGCTATGGAGAATGAATGACGGGAAAGAGACTTTGCGGAAGAATGTCATTGTTTATAAATATGGTAGAGACGGGTTTTGTGAGCCCGGATCTTTAAGCTCTCCTTATGGAATTGCACGATAGAGGTATATTGCAAAATATTTCTCATTTTTCTACTCTCTTTTGAGCTAAATTATCTTTCATGTATGCAGGGAAATAAAACAGATATAGTCATATGTGCTTATGATGACCATTTTATGGTAAGTCAGAAACACCTGATTTGGTTTTTGCCACATATGAGAATTATTGAGTCTTTATTGTTATTTTCAGGTTATAGCTACTCAAATAGGAAGCATGGGTACAATATTTCAGGCCAGGTACGAATCGTTTTTGTAAAGCTGTTCTTGCTTACATATTTGTGTTTTCAGATTTCTTTTGATGAGCATGCATTTGGTTTGTGCAGAAAATGAACGTCAAAACTGAAGCCTGTAGATGCTATTTATGTGATTTATGCTATATGAAATGAAATCAATCAATCTATCTATAAGTTGCTATTAAGTCATATTTGCTTTTGAGTTTCACTTGTTCTGTCTATTACTGTACTCTGAGCATGACTCGAGAGGTCTTTTAGCTTGTAGTTGAGTTGTTTTCATAATTGAATCTCCTCACTCAGTTGGAAAGAGTTTTTTCATATAACAGATGTAAGGTATGTAATCTTGCTGTGCAGGAAGGAGGAAGGAGTGTCGATCCATCCAACCTTTAGTGTTTCTGTATTACTGGGTAAACGCGATGAGGTATTTTATAATATACTGCAGTAATTTCATGTTGTTTTGTGTATAATTATAAACTTGATAAACTGCATCTTTCTCCGCAGCCCATGCTGGTTGCATGCGCTCGGCAGATTATTGAACACATAAGGTACTTGTGGGAACTGAAATTTATTATGATTTCGACTCTCTGTGAGGAATGATACCTGAATCAGATACTGATATTTCTCTACTAATCCAAACCTTGCTTATTCGCAGTAATGCCGGATCTTCTAGGTCTTTGGTTTTATCTCTTGGATTACGCGACCATTCTCTGGTTAGTAACATGCAGATATTTCACTCTCTTTGCAAATAGAAGTGTTTCTTCCCTTTAATTCATGACATTCTTTGACATGCAGCCCACTTTGAAGGGTATCGTTTCGGCTGTCACTGAGAACTGTCTTTGGTGACCTAGACTCTATCAATTTTGGATTGTTCATAGTTGTTATAGCCAGAAGAGAGAAACTTAATGATTAATTAAAGTCCTGTGAAGTGTTTATGCTTACTCCTTAATGATGTTCTATTATCAGCAAGACTTCTCTAGACTGTAAAAAAAGTGTTTCTATTGGTGTCCTTATTTAAAGAGGGGCTTTATGACTCGACTTTAGAAATGCATTTATTGTGATCATTTTAGTGTTTTGGTGCAAAAGGAGATTGCCATATGTTCTGTCTTTTTCAAACAATTCTAACGAGGATTATCTTTTTATGGTGCACAAACCTTAAAAACTTACTTTCATGTCAAAGAAAAGATGGAACTTTTCAATCCATTTGCGCCACAAGTTTTCCCAATCACTGGTTAGATTATCCAGTTTCACGCATAAACTTATAAATAGTTATTTGGCCATGATTTCGAATAATCACGTGTTTGTCGAAGTGACTCATTATAACAAACTTTAAGCGTGAAGTATAAAATTTGGAAAACACATTTTAGAAATTTTTACACCACAAAACTTCTATATTTTTATCAAAATGTGATTAGACCATTTTTTATTTAAGAATTTTTCTAAGGCAAAAGATAGACAACAATGTCGTTGTAGTATAGTGGTAAGTATTCCCGCCTGTCACGCGGGTGACCCGGGTTCGATCCCCGGCAACGGCGTCTTTTTTATTTTTATTAAAAATAATTATGCCAAAAAGGATCTTTGATGGAATTTGAGAGTTATTTGACCTAGCTAACCACCAAACAAAGGAAAAGAAACAGCTATCTTTTTAACATACAAAATAAAAATCCGACATATAAATTACATAACCTACAACTCAAAATATCAACACTAGGAATATCAAATGGACCAAATAGAGGTTTATTAGGTTTATTTCGGAACAAGGGTCTGGGTTTTGCAAGGGTGATTTACACAAGCTGCATTTTTTTTTTGCTCCTAGAATTTCAATTAATATTGAAGGACAACTTAAATACAATACCCAATTGGTATATTACAATAGATAATCAAGATTCTGACAATGAATAGCATCTCAAAATTTGGGTGCCTACTTTACATTCACACATATGGTACACAAAAAAATACAACAACCCGCTCGCCAAGTAACTTAATGATGTGCCCCAGCACAAGCATGTGTAGTAACTTCACCAACCATGTAGTGTAGCCTTCATATCCTCTAGTTTTTATCAGCGATTCAATTTCTTTTCCAACTGCAAGCCAGAAACGACAACTTGAGAAAAACATGTCATCAAGGGTTTCTTGGAAATTTGATAATAACAGTGCAAGAATAAAGCAACACTGCATTTTCAACTTTGTTCTAAAAAAATCAGATCTATGGAAGAAAATAAAGGAAAGGACTTCCCCGACAATTGTACAGCACATACCTGAACATTTTTCATCTTTTGTCTCTGCAACTCTTCCACAAGACTTCCAATGCTGAAAATTGATGAGCCTTCAGTTTACCATAACAAGCAACCAAGTTCAAATTTGTCAACGAATATCATACCTTTGTTGCAATTGAATGACCATTGATTGCAGTTCTCTCTCCCTAACAGAAGTAGCAGGCGTCTGCAGAATGGAAGTGCTGATGTTAGGAGGATGCAGGAGCGTGCCATAATTCAGACATACACCATGCATTTCTTTTACACACTCATGCATGGGATAGGGCACATCACCCCAACCCCAACCCCTTCCTTTACTAAAAAGGTTCTAACTTCTAATCCCTTAGGCCTTCGTGGAAAAGAGTTAAAGACTCAATATAAACCCCACTCTCACATTATAATAATGGTCAAAGGGATAACTGGTATCCCTACAACACTCTATTTCCTAATTGCTTGGTCTTGTCTCTTTTAATAATTAAAAATACATTATTTTCGAAACAACTTGGCACCATTTCCAGTATCATATTACATAACAAACAAAACAATTACCTGCGGAAGATCACTGGTCCCAGCTTCAGCCAAGTCTATAGGGTTGACTGAAACAGATGTAAATAACAAGCCGGTCAGGGGCAGGGGCAACACATAAATATAGTTAACATTCAACATTGAAAGAAGAAGTGGTCAAATGTGAACCAAATGTAAATAGATAATTTACCAGATCCTCGCTCTGTGAACTTGATCAGCTTCACTAATTCCTCCTAATAAGATGCAGAACAGATTAGCAACAGGCAACAGTGATGCACAAGATTTTGATGTAGTAGAAATTACCCTTTGCAAATTATTCTGCTGTAGAATGCATTGCAATGTTGGAAGTAGTGAAGCAGCTGCTAGACCTAGATTAATTGCACTAGTAGAACCTCCCTGAACTGGGTTAAAGAAATAGCTTGTAGGTTCCTGAACAAGTGGGAAAAAAAAGGCAATGGTTACGAAGCCATCGCCTAAAGAGAGATTGCTAAGTTTGATACTTACCATGAGATCACCAAACAAGGAAGTCAATGCTGAAAGTGAAACTAAAGAAACCATGCAGAATGCAACTTTATTAAGGAAATAGAAAGGAGACAGCAGCTGAAAGAACTAAAAAGCAAATTCCCTGACAAATCATTTTATGCTCATGTCACAAAGCAAACAGTCTTAACTCTTACATAGAAATGTTTCACTCCTCTTAATTAAGAGATCTTTAATAGAAAAGCTCAGAATCCGACAAAAACCAAAGAACAAGTTTCTCCCAAACCAACCTGGAAGGATTTTTCTTTTCTTTTTTTATGAAGAAAAAAATTATTTTAATGGATAAATCATGAACAAATATTGCGCTCTAAATGCACTATAAACTCAAGTATGTGGAAGAAAATATTGCCACTAAATGCTAACACAATGAAGGAATTTTTTTTCTTGGTGATCAACAAAGCAGCAAATCTTCAGCTTCACTTATATTAAACGGGCTTTGGCGCGGGTAACAATCACTTAGGAAGGTATGAGGAATGCTTGTAACAAGAAAATAAAGCATGGTCATCAAAAAACACAACAGTTTAAAGGTTATCCACAGTCTACCCCCTAACCCAACCTTTTCCACTCTTGTTGTTCATATCCTTGAATAAACCAATGTTTGTATGGCACTGGTATTTTTTTTTGTGTGTGTGTGTTTTAATTTTGCAAGTGATTTGGTGTTTTTTTTTCCGTTTTGCAAGTGATTTGGTGTTTTTTTTTCCATTTTGCAAGTGATTTGGTGTTACTTCACATGTATTAGAGACGAAATCTGGTCACTGAAGAAAAATCCCCTTCATAATGCATTATTATAGCTGGCCTGACGATCAATGCAAGAAGGCACAGTATATATACCTTGGTACTTAGATCTGCTGATGTAACTTGAAAACGTCCCTTGCGTTGGACAACAGCTCCTTCTGATGAATCTTCTACTGCGACAAGCATATTATCCAAAGACTCAGAAGGGAAGGTAACAAAACAAAGTCATTTAGAAAATCAGAACTCATAATAATCTGGAGGAATTTTTGTTTTTTAAACATCACCCAGCCAAAATTCATTGTCAGAAACCGGATTACCTAAATCTTTTTTATGTCGATACTGCAATGGGCCGCTATAGTTTCGCTCAGACTGGTACTTTGGATGTTGATATTCCCTACATATAGAACTAAACAATGTAACACAGCTTGAAACAACAATTTACTGCTCGAAATATGGAAAATGTAGACTGAATCATTGCCAATCATTGCATGTGATTTTAAGATGACATGGACTCCAACAAAAAGTTCTACATGCAGCTAACATCAAAACTCGAACCATGTAGGTTGTAGATAAAGTGCATTCTAGAAAAACTATCATCACTGATGTCAAAATTATAAGTAAAATTGGCAGGAACTTGAAGCATCTAAGTACTCAAACAATTCAATCCGCATTACACAATTAGAACAGAACCCATAAAGCACAAGAATCTCACTACTTCCTGGTTAGTAATCTTTGCAGATGTTTTTTTTAAAAAAAAATTCAACTGAATAACATTTACTTCAGGAACAAGCATCGACTAACTTGGGGTAGCACATTTTCAATGCCCTTCCTTTCTTTTTGAGAGAATACCATGATTTACTAGCAAATTAGTAGAATTACCATCCTATAATAGCTATCTTCATCCATATTGCAACTGTTTTTTGTTTTCAGAAAATGTTGACCAACTCTAGCGGTTCAATTGTGAACACAACAAATAAATATACCTCTCTCCATCAGTAACAACTTTTTTGGGTGAAAGAGCGTTATCCTGTAGCAGTGAACCACTAAAAAACTTTTTATGCCCAGGAATAACAGAACGTGGCAAGGAGCTACTCTGTCGCAGATTCTCACCATCATCTTTTCCACCATCTTGGTCCTCAACTTTCGCTAGTGACAGCATATCGTTCTGCTGATTAGACTCTGATTGCATAGTATCTTCCCAACTTGGACTACTAGCAGTTATGTCATCTTCACACATATCAAAACATCCCCTGCATTGGTACAACATTTTATATATATATAAATTTCAGAAGGAACAAAAAACTTACAAGTCGGAAATATAATAGTTCCACTTTTTCCTTAAAAAGGATTATTAATAATAATAATTCCACTATTTCTGGAGCTTTCTTGCTTAATTGACTTTCCCTTTTCTTCGACAATGACTACTTCAACAAACTTATTCTCACTTTCTACTATGTGAGCAGGTAACTTCATTCATCTGTTAATCTGATGCAAGCATGCTTTCAAGTCCAATCACAGGAGGAGGAGCTAGTTGAAAGATATTCCAGAAAAAATGAGGTTGGACCACATTATTTAACTCAATGAGAACCAAAACTTTTAAATCTTTCACATAGGAAAATCGGTAGACCTTGATCATAAAACCAACTGGCTAATTCTGTACCTTTAACTCAATTACTGGCTAATTTTATACACATTTAACTCAATTACTAGCATGACGGCTATGCTAATTCTATACCTCGGATCATTATACCCACAGCACTTGAGCATCAAGAAAGGTTTTAATATTTCAACATCACTTTCCTTAATATACCAGACTCAGCAAGACATACCTATAATGCAAACAGGGTTGTGCTTCCAAGGAATATCACATTCCAAATAGCAAAATATAAATATATATGTAAATACACACACACACACACACACATCTGGATAATGAAACCAACTGGCTATAATTTGGGTTGTGATGATGGATTTACTATCAAATGCCAATAGAAGAAGCAGAACCAGGAGGAAGACAAAATTCTTACTTGAGTGCTTGAAGAGGCTTAATAGGAAATGCAGCAAGTGAACTGTCCAAATCATGATTGTCATTCATCTCATCCTGAATGGAGATATCAACAATCATAAATCTGATAATGGACACATTTGAATAACTTGTAAAAATATCCAGTCCAAAGAGATAGCAGACTGGAGGTAATTGAGTATGACAAGAATTTCAGAAGGCTTATTGCAGCATCAATCCATCGAGAAGGAATAGTATATAAAGAGAAGTAATATAGTTCTTCAACATGGTTAATATGAATACCTCGTGAGATAGGACACTTGACTGATTATGCCTTTCTGCTACAGAACCAACATCACCATTCCCCTCCCTTTGCTTCCCCCTGGTACTCGAATCTTCAGCATCTGGAATGTCGTCAAAATCTGGAAGCTACAGACACCAAAAAGAAAGGATAAATAAATTTAATAGACACTAGACATTGTTACCAAAATTCAATTGTTCTAAGTGAATGGACAATAAGTACATACAAGAGCAGCTTGGTTCTTCAGATCCTCCAGATTGAAATTCCAAGCACTGATACCACGAATATACTCTTGCTGCATCAGTGAATATTCAGAATTACATTAAGATTGACCTTGAATATATCTTTGTGTGTATATTTGCATAAGCTACACAAACATCTGATGCCAATTTGATTTCTCAAATACGATGGAATAAAACACATCAAGGTTCTTTCACAAATAGGATCACTCACCTCAATCTGTAACGTAGTTGGTACCATCCCTAAGAATCATATATTTCTGTTTTGCTCTATTCGGGCCCATTTTGTGCTAATAATATTTTTTTCTTAATTAAAAGAGCTAGAAGTATATTTACAACAAAACACAAAACAGTCATTTGTATACTTTGACCTCCCAACTAAACAGAAACAGCTATTTTAAGTGATATAGTTTGTGATGTAATTATATCCAATAGCAATAACAAGCCTCCCCAAACTCATTGAAGTCTTCTCAAATTTGTATACACATTCTAGCATGTCTCTCAACTATACAATCGTAAACAAGGTTACAACTTTGGGTGAGCTTTCAAATACACACACCACTGCCAACTATGGTTCTCCAAAATCTTGGTGAATGTTTGAGAAAAAAGAGGAAAGAATACAGCTTCTCACCTTGCTTATTATCCAGATTTGCCGTATACTCAAATAATAGTAGATATTTTTGACACACTCTATGTATGTGTAAAATAATAAATAATAATAAAAATGGAGGAAGTAATAATAATTAGCAACAACAACGATGATGATAATAACTTATGTTGTAGTCAGAACTACTAGGTTACAACATTTTTAAGAAGGTTTCCAAAAAAAAATTAAGAGCAAATTAAAAATGAATTCAATGGGATAACACGTACAAAATCAAGTGTAGTTCAGGACCTTCCTCTTATCATTTCTAAAGTTCTTGGTAGTTAGAATAAAGGAGGCATTTTTTTGCTTGCTTATTCAAAATAAATAAATAAATAAATAAAGGAGATGAGGGGAAGGGGAATTTTTTATTTTCATTTGATATACGAAGTAAGCTACTTTAGAGGCTTAACAAGTATAAATATAAAATACAGACTCGCAACCAATGGCCAAAAACCCAGAGCAGAAAAATGCTTTAATTCCAGCAATGAAACACAAAAAGATGCTGTGGACACATTTGTGAATCGTGAGATTTCTCTACCACATTCTGCAGTTTAGGCACATTCAGTTTTCACCTGTGATAAATGGTCCTTGTCCTCATACATTGCCTGGTTCTGTAAAAGATAATCTGCTTCTTTAGCCTGATAGAGCAGTTCAAATTGTACAAATCAGAATCACATATGATTTCCGTATAATTGGGAAATGCTATCAGCCAGAAAAGCACGGTATAAGATGGGCACAAGACCTTAAGCATCCTAAAACGATCACCTAGAGGTGGAAGGCCATCAAGGATTGTACGTGCCAAATAATCATGTCCTCGTGCTTGTTTAAAGAAAGGGTGCTTCAAAAGCTTCTCAGAAGACGGACGCTTCTTTGGATCTTTTACTAAGCAAGCAGCAACCATTTCTTTAAAAGACTGCAAAAGCACCAAAAATTCAGAACCAAACTTCAAATGAATGAAAAGTTTGTCAAACACACAAACCTTAGAGAATCTCTTGTCCCGTTCATAGTCCAGGCCTGGAGGTGCATTCTGTAGGGTCATCAGCAGAACCTGAATTACAAGGAGAAAGAAAGGATCACAAAAGAACGAATTTTCAGAAAACTTGAAACCACTTCCTTGATTGTTTTGTATAGCAATGAACATCCATCAACCTTCATGGGTGGGTACTTGGAGAATGGTGCATGACCATGAGCAAGTTCAAGGGCTGTTATTCCAAACGACCATATATCTGCTCTGTTAATTTGAAACAATTATTTGAAGGCATGAGACGTGACCTAGAACCAACAATAGAACAGATATGCAGATCAGGTACCTACTTAAAATCATATCCATGCAGCTGCTGCATCACTTCGGGAGCCATCCTATTTAAGAATTCAAAAGAAAAAAAAGAATTGCAATTACAAGTAAAAGAGTTGGTCCCTATAATGATGACACTAACAAATAAAAATTACACCTCACCGCAGCTAGGGAACTTACCAGCATGGAGTTCCAACAAAAGTATTTCTTGAACGCTGCCTATCCCCAGTATCATACATGCAAGCAGCAACTCCAAAATCTGCCAATTTAATAGCACCATTTGAATCAATCAAAATGTTCCCAGCCTGCAGAGAACACATTCCAAAATATAAGTCAAAGCTGAAAACTGGCATCAGTATGCACGCTGGAGTCAGGAAAATGAAAATGAGAGTAGCTCAGATAAGATTAGCTAAAAACTATTCCCATGTGCTAATAACTTTGCCAATTTGGTTAACAATGAGGGAAGAAAGTGTTATTGATGGGGAGAAAAGAAGTGGAGGACTACAATGTTGGAGGTCTCAAGTTCGAAACCCCTTGCCAGCAAAAGCAAGGGGTTTGCCTTCTTGGTCGAGCTCATCGCACCAGGCTTGCCTAGTGCGGGTTACCTTTTTTATGTGGTTTGCGAGCTATTGCACAGGAGCAGACGTTTTATCCTGTGCACACCCAAAGGTAGCGGCTGCGGGTTTTCCTTGTCATAAAAAAAAAGGAAGTGGAGGAAGAAGGGTGAAGAGAAAGAGAAACTTAAGAAATTTGATCAAGACCAAATGTGAATTTGGATTTTCTGCAGAACATAACACAACTTGGTATCAAAGAGGCTCAAAATCCTAGACTAAAAAGCATATGTACAAAAAAGAAGCATCATCTCTCTTCTTCAGCAAACAATTAGTGAAGAATGCTTAAACTGTTATTCCACAAAAGCAGATAACACAGTGATACCTTTACATCTCTATGGATGTGTCCATGGTAATGAAGATACACAAGGGCTTTGAGGACCTCGCGCAATAATGTAGCAATTACAGGCTCTTCAAAACCATCAGGATAAGAAGATTTCATGATATGAAGGCAAGATCCTCCAGCCATGAATGGCATGACAACCCAAAGGCTGTGACCTGCAGTGAATGAGCAGTGCGCACGCAATACATTTGGATGATCAATCAAGATCATGGTCTGCACCTCTCTCCGGATTCCATCCTATTCAAATCACAAAAAAAATATTCTGGAAGCTTCAGCAATTGAAATGAGGCATACATTAGGCACACGAATGCTCCTTAAAGAGTTTCTGTTGAAGGGAGTATTAATTATGAATAAATGTGGCACATGCTGCCAAAATAATTACTGGAGATGATGTACATTCTGCACAAGTGAATGTCGTAACTTTGATTTTTATATTTAATTAGATTAATCTGTTTAATAAAATATGGATAAAATATAAGAAAGGCATATGTAAAAACTAAAAAGAGTAGATGGCCTACAAGCAGACAGTAGAATATAGTAACACACTAATGTAGCCATATCTTCATTAGAACTAGTAATACAAACCTGAGAACATTGTGCTTCAAACTTTAAAGCATGAACAAGATATTTACTCAAAAGAGTTGGGGCTTTATTAATAGTATAGAATAGTACAAGTCTGAATCTATTGTAGACATGAGTCTAGGAGACTTGCCTCCTTATGTAGATGGATCAAATAATTATATAGTCATGCAACCTTCAAACAATATACCGAATTCCTTTTCAAGAAAAAAGATACTTAATAAAAAATAACCAGGTAACAAGAACATATCTAAATCAAAAAGGAGGTTCGCAACACCAGCATTCTGACTTCTGACCATATTCAACACCAGGGTACTTTCCATCTAGCGTATCTCAAAGATATATATAGATAGCAGACTTACCAGATCATTGTTGCACTTCTCCAAATCTAGAACCTTGATTGCAACAATTTCATTAAGAGGAATGCACAGAGCCCGATACACAGTTGCACTGACACCATCTCCAACTTCCTCATATAATGTATAATCTTTTGCGTTGACAGGGAACTTTTTCTCTGTTAACTGTTCCATCATTGCTAGTTATATTGCAATATAAAAACCATCAAGCACTGTAGAGAAAAGAATGTGAGGCTTCTTCCAGTTATATAACATTTTGCTTGTGATCCACAAGATATTTTATAGCTCCAGCTACCTCATGAGATGAACTTCCCCTACCAATAACTTCAACAGGAAGAAATTCCTAAAATACACTAGATATAATTGGTCGACTTTTATCTCTCAGATTGACAAGTTTTATAACCCAACAACCTTGATCATAATGACTTGCCTTGATCACCTTCAAACACAAAATTGCCGTCAACGATTCTGAACAATACTTGAAAATGTCCGCGAAAATAAGACAACGAACCTTGGCCAATATATTCAGTGAGACCGCTCACAGAGATAATCTAATATTCAACCTGAGTACAATCCAGAAATGCAGTGGAGTACCAAAATAGTTGAAGGCTAGATGCAATCTGCCACTAGAAGCTGAGGCCTGAGTACACTCCAGAACTGACAAAGCAATCTGCTGGGCCAAATGAGTGAAGATAATGAAATGAAGAAACAAGAAAACTGAAATAAGATGAGACACACAAGAGTGTGTGTGTGTGTGTGAGAGAGAGAGAGAGACAGACAGAGTAAGAAAATGAATAAATTGGTCCACAGTTCTAATCCGTGACCTATAGGTCACACGGAGACAACTTTACTGTTGCTCCCCTTCGTCAAGAAAATACCTCCTAAGAAATTATAAAATGCCACTAGGTTTTTAGAAACATTTTGCTTCTTCAATTGGCGGTGTAACCTATGAGCTTCAATATGTTAACAAGAATAAAGTAAGGACACAAGCATTTTTGGCTGGATAGATCCCAAGTGAACACTATCGTCATGTCATTGGCCAAGAAAATTTGTAAAATAGCAATAAAACAGAAAGAAAAGTTGAAATATGCAAACTAGTAAACAGAAGAGAAAAACAATAAAAAACATAGAAATTCATGTGATACGAATTAGTTCAGCTAACAAAGCAAATAAGTCAACATCTAAAATCATGTATCACAAAACAAGCAGAGTCGGAATAACTTCAAGTCCAATGCAGCTGAATTCAATAAATCGTCTCAAAATCTAACACTTAGGTATCACATCATGGAATTAACACTAAACGAATCCAATACACAAGCAAAGGAAACAGATATTGCACTATCGCGAATAAATTTGATCTTCAGCAAACTATAACAGCTATAAATCTGGTATCCGGAGAATTGCAACAACAAATTTCAATCAGAAATGAGTACAGACCTAGGGTTCCGATGCGAGCTGATATGCAAAAGAGGAATTTCGAGGACTGAATCTGACTAGACTTTGACCGGAAAATCCAAATCCAGATAAAAACGGCGATGTTTAAGGAAGATGAATTTGGGGATGAAACGGTTGGACTACTCCGCCATTGATGATTAGGAATCGGAAGATATTATAGTTGTTACGTTGCAGTTAGTCGTCCCCGGCTACTCTGATCGAATCTTCGCCGTTTATTGAAGAGAGAGAAGGGTAATTTATTTATATATATAAAAAAAATTATAGCAAGTATTTTTTTTTTCTTTTTTTCTTTTATGGGAGAAACAAGTTTGACTGCACGACAGTACATTAATGGACTTTAGTTTCACCTTGGATGAGAAAAGTAACATGCCTTTAGGAAAAAAAAAAAAGGAACAGATATTTTGACAATAATATTGAAAAGGCACTCGGATTTACAATTTTTGCTTTCGTTTCCATGTTCAATGGTCGTCGTTTACAATTTTGCCTGAACAAGACTTTTGACATAAATTTTGGTGACCTTTCGTTGGTAGCACTGAGAAGTAATCTCAACAACAATAAGTAACAAATTAACAATAATATATACGGTAAGTCTAATCTTATAAGTGATAATATAAAGAATAGAATATACGCAAATCTTAATCATATTTTGTAAAAATAGAAAAAAAAAATTTTGAAGACATATTAAATCAAAATAAAAAGTAATTTCGTGTATGTATATATATATATATATATATATATATATATATATATTTAAAAAAAGGATATCATAAATGCAATATTTGATTCTTATTTTTCTTTTCTCATGTCATTAATATGTGTGTTATCTATTGTTTACAATAGTATTAGATTCTTATTTTTTTTTTCACTCATTAATATATGTACTATCTATTGTAAATGCACTATTTGAATCTTATTTTTCTTTTTCACGTAACTAGTATACCATATATGTATTATCTTGGCTATATTGTTAGAAAGTTTAACATTTTATGTGATGATTTTTTCTTCCTAATTTTTGCTTTTAGCAAACTGATAAAATCATAAATGATCCATTTTGCAAGAAACTACAAATCCAACAAACTTCCTCTACTGCAATATTAAAAGTTGTTTCGCTTGTTTCAGACTCAACAAAACTCTTCAATATTTAAATATTTTTTTAAAAAATAAATAAATTGAGATTTAGGAAATCTCAAGTGTGGAGAAACAAAAACATCAACAAATATTTCTTTTGTGGTACATAGGAGAACTAAATTGATTTCTTTATATTATTCATGGATTGATTTATTTTAATATTTTAAAACCAAAGTAAATTTTTAAGTATTTTTACAATATTTAGGTGAAATTAAAAGTTGCTTTATAAATACTTATTTTAAAGTTAGAATAACAAAAATAAGGTAAAAGTTATAAGTTAGGAAATATTAACTCATGTCTTATAAGTCATAAACTAAAGGTCTATCCAAGCATGCTCTAAATCTACTAGAGAATAAACTATATATCCTTGGTGTGTCTTTTCAAACTAGTAAATTTGTTGCATGTTTGTAGCTTTTGTTCATCGAAAAATCTGCACATTTATTTATCTCCCTCCAAATATATGTGTTATGAATTATGATATTGTTCATTTTCAACAAATATTGACAATTTTTAAGAATGACCTTAATATATTCTCCTCTTCGATTAATTTGACCACAAATAAATAGTTTATTCCCCCTTCCAATCCTCGATTGCCCCTTTCTTTTGTTGATTATAGACCTTGTTTGATAGTCAATAATTCCCTTGTAAGATTTGATGTATGTTTTTTTTTGGCTTCTCAATTAGTGTTTGATATTTATATTGGAGTTCAATTAAATTCTGATTCGCATCGAGAAGTTTCACATTAGGAGGTAAAACGCTATCTAACAAAAGAGGTTATGTACCGAAACTCGAAACCTCTAATTAAGGATGATCCCTATATTTACTTTGATATAGCTTGAGAAATATTAAACAACTATACAAATAACAGACAATTCAAAAGAGTTAAAAAGTGTTGAATAGAAGCAATGGAAAAGGGTAAAATTTTTTCTGTTTATATAATGTGAAATTGAATAAAATGTCATTAATTAATTATTTAGTCTAAAAGTATTCTTTCTTACTGTTAATAGTTGATTAAAAAATGTCCTATTATTCTTTAATAGGTAAAAAAAAAAAGTAATTTTCCTGATAAAAATATTAGTAAGTTTTTCTTTCAAATTTTTTATATTTCTAATAAAAAAAATTCTTATTAAAGAATTCAATTCTTATTTATTTTTACAATCACTTTAATATATAATTAAGTAGGAAATAATTTATTTCCGTAAACACTTTAACAATTAATATAGAATAACTCATATAACTTTTTTGCTGATGATATAGTTCGTATGTATAAGCTCATAGCAAATTCATAATTAATTTTTATTTAGATAATGATAAAAATAATTATAATAAAATAAGATTATTTTTTTTTTTTATCTTTTCATATGAAGTAGAATATGTAACAAATCGGGACATTTTCGCACAAAACTAGTGACGACGAAGACATTTTAAGATCAAATTATTAATTGAAGGCATTTTTATTTACATAGTTTAAGATCATTTTTTATTATTACCCCGTGGAAATAATCTCAACATTACTAAAACTAGTAAAACTAATTCCAAAATTATTAATACACCATACTCAGTACTCCCTCTGTTTTAAAAAAAACGACCTAGTTTGACTTGCCACAAAGTTTATAGAAATATAAAAGACTTTTTAATTTTGTGATCCTAAATTAAAGTTATGTCAAATATATCAAAACGTTCTTTAATCTTGTGGCCTTAAACATACCCGAAAAAAATTAAAAATTAAAATATTAAAAAAACATTTTTTTTAAAAAAAAATAGACTAAAAAATAGATTATTTTCATCGAACCACGCGCTTGTCCAAAGGGTTACAATTTATAACGTCGTCCTCCACAAAAATACATTATAGTCGTCGTTAATCTTGGCCCAAATTGTACACCGATTTACATCATCCGCCATGTGTACGGTTAGGATGAATTATGACATTTAGTCAGTCCACGTAAGTCAAAGTTCCGATGAAAGCATCGCTATATTTAGTAAATAACAGTTCACTGTTCATTCTCTTTTATTTTACTTGTGGAAACAGCAAAACATAAAATTGACACATTTTGTTGGCCAACTAGAAAGTCCTTATTTCTTTTTTTCTCTCCTAATCTTAACCAAAATCACTTTCTTGAAAAATTTATGGAAACAAGATTGTCTGTATTCCATTGTGTGGATGTTTCTAAGTTTCTTGTTCTTCTTGCAAGTAAATGTAAGAAAAAGTTGGAGTTTAGACCATATTTGTCATTTCACCGACAGTGGAACTGTGCAAGTAAGGGATCTTTGGTAGTAGTAGTAGTACTAAAGAACAAAGATAAGAATTTTCAGGAAAACTATTTGTTAAGGTTTACTTTTCTCGAAACCCCATTATCAGTTTTGGTATTTTGCTGGATTTTTATGGCAATTTTAAGTTAAAAACATGAGAAAAGAAGGATCTTGATGATAATAACTCTTCCATTCTTGTTTTATTGTTTTGTCTCAGTGGCAAGCTGTAAGCAGTATTGGTTCAAATTCTTGTTTTTTGCTTTAGATCCTTGTGGTTCGGCCTACCCCTGCATAGTGGGAGCTTAGCGTATCGTTTTTTTTTTTTAGAGAGAAAATGGCAGGTGGTAAGATGAAAATATGTTTTAGTAAGATATATAGTTTTTCGTGCATGAAGTGTTCGTTTAAAGAGGAACATGGTCAAATTGGGAAGAGGGGTTTTTCAAGGATTGTGTATTGTAATGATCCTGATAATCCACAACAGGTGCAGCTAAATTATAGAGGGAATTATGTTTCTACTACAAAGTACACAGCAATTAATTTCATACCCAAATCATTGTTTGAACAATTTAGAAGGGTTGCAAATATATACTTTCTTGTAGTTGCTTGTGTTTCATTTAGTCCTCTAGCTCCCTATACAGCCAGCAGCATTTTAGCGCCTTTGCTGGTTGTGATTGGGGCAACGATGGCCAAAGAAGGGATCGAAGATTGGAGGCGCAAAAGGCAGGTATATGCTTAATGTATTTTGATGCTTGAGAATCTTTTGTGCTAGCTACTGGTTAATCCTCTTTCATAGATTTTTATGCTCTGTTTTCCTCAGCTGGGATCAAATAGCTCCCTGTTCACCAATCACGATCAATTCTAGCTAGGGTGAAAATTAATCACTAAAATGGTTTTCTTTTATGAATGGTTAAATGAACTAGGATTTAACTTTGCCAATGTGGTTTAGCAACTGAGGATAATGACTTTGGGGCAGTGTTGATTTCATAATGGGGCTGATAGGAGTATTTATGATGTGTCTGGGCAACAATGCTTGTGAAAATAGAAAACAAAGAGTTGTGTAGTGACACTTTTTTACTAATAGTAGTGAAGCAACTTCAAAAAGAAGAACCTATTTGGAATAAATAAATAAATGCAGTGCCTTTCTTGACCCTCGGGTTCATTGCCTTAATGAACATGTTCTATAATTGAGCTTCCCAAAATGACTAGTAAATACAAAGATATTTTCTCAAGCACAAACGTTGACTACTTCATACAATTTTTAAAAATGAAATTTATTAAGTACTTTAAAACATTTTGTTTTCCTATTGGTTGAACACAAGTGTTTCAATTTTTTTATTTCCCTGGTGAAAAAGATTCTTGAAAAGGATAATTTACTTAGAATAGTTACTGTTTGTTGCAGCATGTATCTCAGGTGTAAAATCAGATGTACTATAATGTGAGTAATCTGGATGCCATGTCGAAAAACATCACTAGGACTTTCTGATGTCTTTAGTTGTGTAATTGCAAGGTTGTGCTCTTACTTTCTGATCAATAGTTTGCTCTTAGTCTATGTTGGCATGCCTTTGGTTCTGGCAGTTTGACAAAAACAAATGTTGGATCTTGGCATGCTTTTGGTTAGTTGTAAGCAAGTTCGAAGATATATTCAATGGTCTTTCTTTGTAAAATTTTAGTTCTTTTTTATGCAATCTTTTTCAGGATATTGAGGCCAATAACCGGAAAGTAAACGTATACACTGAAAATCATATTTTCCAAGAGACTAGATGGAAAAGTTTACGAGTTGGTGATCTTATTAAGGTGTACAAGGATCAATATTTCCCCAGTGATTTGCTTTTGCTTTCATCAAGCTACGAGGATGGGATATGTTATGTTGAAACCTCCAATCTTGATGGAGAGACTAACCTTAAGGTGAAGCATGCACTAAATATCACATCCTCCCTGCAAGACGATGGTTCTTTTCAAAATTTTAAAGCTGTTGTTAAGTGTGAAGATCCAAATGAAGATCTTTATACTTTCATTGGAACTCTGTATTATGATAATCAGCAGAACCCTCTTTCAGTGCAGCAAATACTTCTGCGAGGGTCCAAGCTACGCAATACTGATTATGTTTATGGTGTGGTCATTTTTACTGGTCATGACTCAAAAGTCATGCAGAATTCTACAGATCCTCCTTCTAAGAGGAGTGGAATTGAGAAAAGGATGGATAAAATAATATATGTTCTTTTTGGTACCTTGATTACAATAGCTTTTATTGGATCTATCTTTTTCGGGATTGAAACTAAAAATGACATTTCTGGTGGGAAACTAAGGAGGTGGTATCTTCGACCAGACAAGACAAGTGTGTTTTATGATCACAAAAGAGCTACACTGGCTGCATTTTTCCATTTCCTGACTGCCCTTATGTTGTATGGGTACTTGATTCCTATTTCGCTATATGTGTCTATTGAAATTGTGAAGGTTTTACAGAGCATATTCATCAATCAAGATAGGGAGATGTACTATGAGGAAACAGATAAGCCAGCTCATGCAAGAACATCTAATCTGAATGAGGAACTCGGTCAGGTTGACACAATACTCTCAGACAAAACAGGCACCTTAACATGCAACTCCATGGAGTTTGTTAAATGTTCAATAGCAGGTGTTGCATATGGACGTGTTGTGACAGAGGTAGAGAGGGCCCTGGCAAAGAGAGATGGAGCACAGGAAGTAGGTGATACTTCCAATGACGTGAAGGAATCAACTGACCCCGCTGTTAACTCGGAGAAATCTATTAAAGGATTCAACTTCAAAGATGAGCGTATAATGAATGGCCAATGGGTCCATGAGCCTAATCGAGACATGATACAAAAGTTTTTTAGAGTGCTGGCGATTTGTCATACTGTTATTCCTGACGTGAACAAAAAAACAGGTGAGATCTCCTATGAAGCAGAGTCACCAGATGAAGCTGCCTTTGTCATTGCAGCAAGGGAACTTGGGTTTCAGTTCTTTGAAAGAACACAAAACAGAATTACACTGCATGAATTGGATCATCAGAGTGGCAAGATGGTTGACAGGTAAATCTTTGATTTGGTTTTTCCTGTATTGGAATCTTGAATATTCAGAAGTTCTGTTCAAAGATGTGAAAGTGGTTTGCTCATCCAGTAGCCAAGAATACATCCACATTTCCCTATTTTGTCCTTTTGGAATGTGGTTTATCTACTCTGTTTTATTTCATCTCTTTCAGTTATGTGGTGTTGAAGAATCCCTGGCAGGGCTTATTTCTGTTGGTTGATATTTTCTCAGGGATTAAATACTAGTTTTGTGGCCTGCCAAGTGCCAACCAACAATAGTAGCTTTGTCCTTCAGATTTGTTGAAAACATAATACAAATAAATAAGGTGGCAGTTGTTTCAGAAACAGGCGACAAAAGTCCATTTGAGAAATGTTTTAATTTTTTTTTTAAAAACATGAAAAACTTCTCTTCAATCTTGTTTGTTTGAAAAGATCTTTATAGAGAAGTTGAAAAAGTTTTTTGACAAGAAATTTTAACATCTTTTGAAACCAAGCATCAGTTGTGTCTTCTGTAGATGAAAGATCACATGTTATCAGAGTAGAAAGGTCCTTGGTCCTGAGGAAAAAAATCAGACCTGCACCTAAAGGACAAGTTGAAGACCTAATGTAAATAAATGAAAGTTTCACCTTTCAAACCTCTTGTGCTTCCTGTAGAGAGAAAAATCAGCTTATGTTTTTTGATGAGGTGATCACACAATTCAACAAGAATTATTGTGTTAATTCCAAACTGGGATGCTATTCTCTTCCTTACTCTCAGCCCCTAATATTCTCAACTCAGATGCTTTTGCTTCAACAGCAAAGCAAGATTCATTGTTTCTATAAACCAGTTATGTTTAATCTGCTTTGATAGTGAGATAAAATGAGATATGAATAATATGCTGCACCTTATACAACTCTACGTTTCTTCAGTTTAAACAAAAATAAAATGCTGCAATGAACTTAAAAATTATATCAGCGCGTCGTCAATTCTTTACCTATCAATTGGTTATGGAATTATTTTTACCCTTTTCCTTTATTAGTTTTATTGCTTTCTGCATGACGTGGTCTTCATTTCAGATCATATCAGCTCCTTCATGTCTTAGAGTTCAGCAGTTCGCGGAAGAGAATGTCTGTAATTGTAAAAAATGCTGAGAACCAGTTGTTGCTCCTCAGCAAAGGTGCAGACAGGTCTGTATCTCCGTGCACTGCCCTTGCATGTGTCTAGTTTTTCTTATCAAGTGATCAATATGATTCAAATCCTCCGATTCTGTTTAATTTAGACTGATATCTTCTTGCTCGTAATATTTCCTTTTGTTAGTGTGATGTTCGAACAGCTTTCAAAAGATGGGCGGGTCTTTGAGGGTATAACAAGGGAACACCTTAAACAATATGCTGAAGCAGGGTTGCGAACTCTTGTTGTAGCTTACCGTGAACTTGATGAGAAAGAGTTCCAATCATGGGAACAAGAGTTTTTGAATGCCCAAGCTTCTGTAACAGCAGATAGAGATGCTTTGGTGGATGCTGCTGCTCAGAAGATTGAAATGGACTTAATTCTCCTTGGTGTTACTGCTGTTGAGGACAAACTTCAAAAAGGGGTGAGCTGTAATCTTGTGTTGCACATTGCATGCAATTTAGAGTAGCTTGCAACCTCCTTTTTTCGCTTTGCGTTGTACATGACTTGCTCCAATTCCAAACTGATTGCTACAGGTCCCTGAATGCATTGATAAACTTGCAAAAGCTGGAATTAAGATTTGGGTCTTAACTGGTGATAAGATGGAAACGGCTATCAATATTGGGTAGGTTTTAATAGTAAAATGATGCAACTTCTATAATCAAACGGTGAATGGAGTTCTCATCATCTTTCTGAATGTCCTCTAGGTATGCTTGTAGTTTATTAAGACCAGATATGAGGCAAATCATAATTACTTTAGATTCTCAAGACATATTGGACTTGGAAAACCAAGGAAACAAGGAGACTATAGCAAAGGTACAGGATTTTGGATTTGTTTTGCCTACAATAACACTTTTTTTTTTAATTTTATGTTTTTCACCAAGTTCAACTGTCTTAGGCTTCACATGATAGCATTACAAAGCAAATACGGGAGGGAATGTTACAAGTAAGCTCAAGCAGAGGAACTACTGCATCATTTGGTTTGGTCATTGATGGCAAATCATTGTCATTTGCTCTTGACAAAAAACTAGAAAAATCATTCTTGGAGCTTGCAATAAATTGTGCATCTGTTATTTGCTGCCGGTCCACTCCTAAACAAAAAGCTCTTGTAAGTGCTATCCCTTACAGTTTTGTATTTAGAGAAATTTTTTCATGAGCTGTATACAAAATTTGTTCAATATTTCATTTTGTTGGCCATTTGAATAATCTGACAAAAATATTTGAAGATATGCAGGTTACCAGACTGGTGAAAGTTGAAACACACCGAACTACATTAGCAGTTGGGGATGGGGCAAATGATGTAAGCATGCTGCAAGAGGCTGATGTTGGGGTTGGCATCAGTGGTGTTGAAGGAATGCAGGTTAAATATTTTTGTCTAGTTCTTCCTCTTTTGTATTTTCCTTTTATCTTCCTCCATTTCTCAGCATTTGGACCCTCCCCTTCCCTTTTCTTCGTTTTCCCACTTCACTTCACCTTTTCCTTGTCGGGGGTGGATATCTTTCCTCTAGTGGAGGTTTGGGCGAGGGATTAGGTAGTAGCTTTGGATGTCCTGTTTTTTCTGTACATATTGCTGTATCTATTCTCCCTAGATTGTGAGCACATGTAATTTTGATATCTTTTTTAAGGTCTGTTGGAGGCCTAAAAAGCTACTGAAAAATGAGGATATAAGTACATCATGCAACTGTAATATATTTTAAGGGAAAAAACATGCAATGTAAGATCCACCGGTACATGACTGTTTAATTATATAATGTAGTGTTTTGCAGCAATCTACTCTTTCTGTTGTATTATTTTTTCTGCAGTGAATTAACTTTCTGAGCAGAAACAAACTTTCTGACTAATGAACTTGATGATAATTGTGTCTTCTACTTGGTGTGTTGCATATCCACAAATTTCAAGTTCTTAATGTAGGAACTCTGCTAGCCTAGTAGCTGCTTATGATTAGTCTGCATTATGGATAGTCCGACTTTACGAATTGTAGCAAGCTTGAATTTAGTACGTTTTTATTCATCATTAGTCATAGTTCTGGAGGATTAGGAATTGATAATCAAGGAGTCGAGACTTAATGAGGTTTAGTGAGCTATTTTGGAAAATGGAGAACAGAAATAACGTGAGGTACTTTAGTATATGTTAGCTCTTTTGTGTGAGACACTTCTCCTTTTGCTGATAACTGTTCCTCTGAAGCGCCTTATAACTGTTTCATGTTCGGATTTGACGAATGGTTTCTCAGTGGACTCTTCTATATTTTTAGATTATTTCTAACTGCTCATGTGAATTTTTTTTTATGCTTCTACATTGATGTGAATTGCAATAGCATGACAAATTGTCATTTTCCAAAGATGTACTGGCTTTGTTTCTCATTTCAACATTCTGCCATTGATATGGATTTTTGACTTAGCAGGAGCTGTAACACTGTTTTTCCCCTATCAGTTGCTGCTGTTTTTTTTGGCATAAATACTATTTACAAAGTCAGTCAATGCTTAGAGTCATAATCTTTTTGCTGAAGACGTTCTCTCTTCTTGTCTCTCTTGATAGACTGTGATTTCTAATTGTGTAGTAGGCAATATGAGCAGATATGCTTTCTGCCAAACAATGTCAATGTTTTAGAGGAGTTAAACTGATGATTCTGCAAATCTTACTAGGCTGTCATGTCAAGTGATTATGCAATAGCTCAATTCCGTTTTCTTGAGCGCTTGTTATTGGTCCATGGCCACTGGTGCTACAGGAGAATATCGATGATGGTAAGTATTCGCTATTTGTTCTTGGTGAAATAAAAATAAAATTGGATATGACCAGAAACCACATCAGGCATTTTGTTCATCTTGAATTGTACCATTCTTTTCTTACCTTATTTGTACAAACTGAATTGATGTAATTAACATTTGCAGGATTGAGTTGAATATTTTTATTTAAGCAGGCGTGCAAACATAATTATATAAGCAGGCTTACAGTTTTTTTAAACCATTAAGAAGTATGACAGACTATAAAGTGAATAGCCAGTTTCATGTTCGGTTTTGAATTAGAGACATTTATGATCTTCCTGATATCACCTTGGCATGGTTGCAGCTATGCTACTTCTTTTACAAGAACATCGCCTTCGGGTTGACCCTTTTCTGGTTCGAGGGCTTTGCTTCTTTCTCTGGCCGACCTGCTTATAATGACTGGTATATGTCATTATATAATGTGTTCTTCACATCACTTCCTGTGATTGCTCTCGGTGTCTTTGATCAGGATGTTTCTGCCCACCTATGTCTCGAGGTTTGTCTCCTATTTTATACTTCCTTTTAAGCACTGCAAACAAATTATAGTATTTATTTTAACAAAAAACTATTTCATATTCACCTACTTACAGCTAGACAAAAGCATGATAAGGAAGTTAAATAAAGGAGTGGTAACATTTACATGGTTGTGAATGCATAAATCACCTACATATAAGTATGCACTTAGGATTAGGCAAAAGCACGATGACGAGGTTACAAAAAGGCATTGCATCGTTTCCACGTTTTATGTATTCTTTGATCTCTTTCCCAAGTGGACACAACTATACAGGTGAGCAAGAGGCCCTCAACCTTGAAAATCTTTTTTCTTAATTATTACTTTGCGGCAAAAGGTCTGATAGAAGTGAAGATTCTCAAAGGGATTACCAACAAGGGATAGAAGGTTCTGTTAGACGAGGCACGTGAAATGAATTATGTGGTGCTTTCATGCATAATATTCTATTTATGTGAAGATGTAGTCGAATGATTCAGTTACAAGATTTAAATGACTAGCTATCTATGAAGCCCGTTCATCTGAATTTTTGCTCAAGTTACTGATACATGCAAGTCGAGAAGGATTTCTTTTATATCTCTCGTAGCATCTCTTTTGCAGTTTCCTAAGCTCTATGAAGAGGGAACGAAGAACATTCTTTTCAGTTGGCGTCGCATTTTAGGCTGGATGTTAAACGGTGTGATCTGTTCTATGATCATCTTCTTTGGCACCACCAATTCACTCGTGCATCAAGTATTCCGGAAAGATGGTCAACCAGTTGACTACGGAGTCCTCGGAGTGATGATGTATACGTGTGTGGTGTGGACAGTCAATTGTCAAATGGCAATCTCTATCAACTACTTCACTTGGATTCAGCACTTCTTCATTTGGGGCAGCATTGCCATTTGGTACGTGTTTTTAGTTGTTTATGGCTCTCTTTCGCCTATAATATCTACAACCGCGTACAAAATTCTTGTGGAAGCTTGTGCTCCGAGTCCTTTCTATTGGCTTGTCACACTTCTAGTTGTCGTTGCCACTTTGTTACCATACGTTACGTACAGGGCATTTCAAACAGAGTTCCATCCTATGTACCATGATCAGATTCAAAGGAAACGATTCGAAAGTTTAAACAGTGACTTTTCTGAGGAGTCCAGTGACAGAGGCAAACAAAAGATAGATCTTTAAAATATAGTTTGTAGTTTGTCAGTTGTCATATTACATAAATGACTGTTCAATTTGTAAAGTTAATCAAGTTGTGTAAAGTAGATACTATACAACAATACTAAATGAGTGGGGCTAGGAAAGTAGAAACTAACATTTTGAGGTGTCATTTTTGGGGTGAAAATTATTATCATTGTAACATTCTAAAAACATCCCTTTTGCTTAAGGATTTGATTCAAAATTACCCTTGAATTATTTGGAAAATGAAGTACATATACCCTTCGTTTAAAGAAAAAAAAAAATCTTAGATTTTCAGAAATTCGATAAAAGGAGACTATAATAGCTCATGTGATCCAATTGCTGAAATTAATACATCAAACATCAATCAACGGACAACGCAAGTCATCCGGGGTGCTTTACGAGATGTTCATACTTTTTTCGTTTCAAAATAGTTGTTATGTCTTAGTTCTAGAAAGTTAATTTGACTAATTTGTTGAATTAAATTAGATTAGATTACTATGATATGTCAAAATTAAAATTTAGATGTTAAAAATTTATACAAAATAATATTACAAATGCATTTTTTACTATCTTAAAATATTTGATAAAAATTTCCATTCTATACGCATATAGTTAGATGATTTATGAATGTGGTGTACTCATTTAATTGATGTTGATATATACTATAGCTATGTTTGTCTTATTTCCTTTTCATCACTCGTCGTTTCATTAGTTTGTTAATTTTCCTCTGCCCCGAATTAATTGTATCTTTATATTATACTATTTTCAGTACTTGTTTTTAAATGTTTGACACGCTGAAAAATGTGTTAAAACTATGTGCATTGTTAATTTGCTTAAATTCAAAGTTTTCCATTTATTTTTACTATTCCAATTTCAATACTGACATATTGCCGACTTGCCTTAAGTGCTATGCCGGCCCCCTTTGAAACAAACTGCGATACAATGATTAGCTTCTCACCAATGTTTAATATGATTCGTCCAAATTTATCTTTTGAATATTTACATTTACATCATCAATACATTAAGAATAAGTTCAACCGATAAATAATTGCATTTCAGAAACGTAATTTATAGGATATATTTCAGTTATAAATTGTGATTCGGAAACACGACATATAAATTGGGACAAATGATTATGACCTGCAAATTGCATTTTAAAAAATCAACTTATAAATTTTCAGATTTCTAAAGTTCAGCTGCGATGCAATCGACACACATCAGATGATGCATTATTGTATGTTTTCAAATGACAAATTTAGTGCTGGAATTTTTATATTTTTTTTGTAACAAAAGGACATTAGTAATACCGAATAACGAAGAAAAATACAAGGGAAATAGGCCAAGGAGATAACGTTTAAGCGGCAAAAGAACGAACTAAGCACTGCATTAGCACATTTGGATGTAATTTGGAAAGAATATTTAAGTCCTTTGTTATGTAATATGTATGATAACTTAATGAAAATAATAATTAATATATGATATAGTAATCACTGTAGCTTATTAAAAGTGGCTATGCAAATAAGAAAAATTATTAAGTTTAACCAACAACTCACAACACAGTCAAATATTTGATTATTTTGGAAAGTTTATGCTTTTATTGATTTGAAAAAGAAAAGCTTGCAACCAATTTTTTCATTAGAAAAGATTGGGTTTTTGCCTCTCGACTTTAATCATAATTATTTTCTTTGTTTCTCTCTATCTATTTAGCTATTTTGTTGTATGAACGGAAAATGTGTATAAGAAGATCAAGAAAATTATACACTTTATTTTTATTATTATCGACGTAATATAATTTAATCGAATGAATTAAATGAAAATATGTTGATGCACGCGTGTAAAGTGGATTGTTATGAAGGAAAAAGTTGCACCTTCTCAACTAAAAAGTAGATGCGCCCGAAAAGGAACGAACATCGCGTTTTGTTAATTAGTCAAAAATTGACAGATTCGAGTTACTTACTTATAGAAGCTTCCAAAATTGAAATAAAAAGCAAAGTTATGAAAAAGGTTATGAAAAAGATCTATGATCGTAGATTTATAGGGGGAAAAAAAAATCTTTTTCCATCATGTATTAGAGAATTTATTAATTCGACTAGTTAGAACTTATTTCTTAATATTCTCTTGAAAATTTCCTCCAACTTTCTTTTTTCAAAAAAAAAGAAACTTATATGGTTAAGTAGATTTATCCAAAATACTCCTCTATTTCTTCTTGAGTGAATTTTCTTATCAGAAAAAAAAAAGTAACTGAATGAATTTTCTTACCGTTTAAGTTAATTAATTATATGTAACAGTTTATTTATGAAGAGGAACCTAAAATGAGAAAAGAGAGTAAATATCCTGCTTCAATCAGTAATTACAGAATATTAATTGTTTTTTTTTTCTTTATAGCAAATTAAATTAATTTTAATTGTTTAAACTCAAAATGTCGGACAATCTTGTATGATGTGTTATAGTTTTAGAGTATGTTTGACATTGCTGCTAAAAACAACTTATTTTTAGAAATACTTTTTAAAAATGGCTTTTTAGAAAAGTGTTTTTCAAAAAAAAACAATTCGTGTTTGGCTAATTTATTTGAAAAATATTTTTCATAAGCAAATTGCGTTTGGCTAATCTTTTTAAAAAAGTGTTCTTTTAGTCAAATTACAAAAAATGACAATTATTAATGTACTTCTAATATTAAAATTATTTTATAGAGAGAAACTACTTTATATATCTATTATAAAAAGTTAATTAAATTTTTATTTTTTTAAAAAATAAAATTTATATATTTAAATTTTCAATCAATATTATACCTTTTTTGGGAGGATGAAATCTTTAGTTGTTAATTTTTCTTCTTTTTTCTAATCTTGAAAAAAATATTGTTGATACCTTTTTCCTAATTCTACAAAATAATACGTAAAATTATATATAATATATAAAATAATAATATATAAACATAAAATAAATTATAATTTTTTTATATAAAATAAAAAATAAAATTCTTAAATGAAATTTAACTAAACTTATGAAATATGCTAATTAACTAATAAGAAATATATTAGTAAATATGTAATTATGCATATATGAAAAAGATATTTTAGTCTTGAGAAAAATAATTTTTTATTTTTGCTTTTTAGTTTCTTCCTAATTTTTTTTAGCTTTTTCCCAACAACAGAAAAATTCAATTGCTTTTACTTCTATTTAAAAACACTTTTACTGATTTGCCAAATACTTAATTTTTCAATAAATTTTTTTTTTCAAAATAATTTTCTGCCCTTCCAACAGTAATGTCAAACAAACTCTTAATTGAAAAAATCATATAAAAATTTGTAGTTTATTTATAAAATTTATAGTATTCCATATTTTATTATAATAATTATCATATAACTTTTTAAAAAAATATTTTAATAAACGCAACACATGTTTTACATCTATGTTAAATTTTTAAGAATAGAAATTAGATATTTGAATATTTCTTGAAAAAAAAAAACCTCTCGTTACAACTTGCACAAATACTATAAAAGAGCAGCTGGAAACTGAAATAGTCCGTCTTCCCTGTCATAAATAATTCTCTCTCCATTAATAAGATCATAACCTACAGAGACAATAAACGTGCACCAGAGCGTTTATGAAATTACAACTACTCACATGCAGGAAGATGAATATTTCTCTCCTAGCTTTAGCAGCTACTCTTCAAATAGAGTGGCGGAGATTGCCGGAAAAATCTCCGATGAAATTAAACGTGATTCTGAGGTGGTAGAAGAGAACGTTGACGGTGCCGATGAAGAAGAGGATTTTGAATTCTCTTTGGTATGTGAAAATCCTGAGGATTCGGTCGGCGTATTCCCCTTCGACCGTCAAATCCAGCCTATTTACCCCGTTTTCAACCGCGATCTGTTACTAAATGACGTTTCTTATGACGTAGATCGCGAAGGTGTTAACGGTGAATCGTCGGAAATCGTCAATAGTTCGGTTCAAGTTTCGTTAAAGGATTTATTCTTAGAAGAACGGGAACCGCTGTCGTCATCATCTTCCGAGGTCGATGAGTTGGAGAGTGTACCTCCGGGAACGTATTGTGTATGGAAGCCGAATATGACCGAGCCTTCACCAAGCAGATGTAAGAAGAGTAATTCAACGGGATCGGCGTTTAAGCGGTGGAATATTCGAGATTTGATGCGCCGGAGCAACAGTGACGGTAAGGACAGTTTTGTATTTCTGACACCGGAAAAAGGATTGAAAAGCGAAACGTCCAAAGCAGAGGACTCAGCAGAGGTGTCTAAAGTTGCCGGAAAATTGAAGGCAAAGGGCAACAGTAGCAGCGGTAACAAGGCATCTTCGATGACGGACGTTTATTTACGGAACCAAGCGGCAAAGGAAATGGATAAGAATAGGCGCAAATCATATTTACCATACCGGCGAGATCTGGTAGGTTTTTTCGCAAATGCCAGCAATATTGGTAGAACTTTTCCTCCTTTTTAGCAAGCTTCCATTTTTTAATAAATTAATTAAGTGTTTGTAAATATCTTAAATGAAGAACATGTGCGGCGATTCCTGAATGATTTAGTTGTTATGGCTTGATTTGTTTAGAGGTCGATTATTCACACGGATGATTCGCGATAAATTTTTAGAGAAATATCTTTTATAAGCCTTGTTTAGTGTGTTTATGAATAAATCAAAAAGAGAGGAGAACTTTCTAGCTTAGGACCTAAAGTGCGCTACGCTCCACTTCATTCCTACCTGCCATCATATTATTTGTATTTTGTTGTCTAACATATTCTTTATGAAAACTTTAATTAAAAGTATATTTTAGTAACTTATTTTTATTTTGGAATTTTATTTTAATTACTGTACTATTTTAGATAGCGAAGGAGTAATAAATGTAGTAACTACAAGTAGAAAAAGCTTTTTCCAAAGAAGTGTTTTGGCGTAAATAAATAGGCATATAGATTGTTGTTGGTTGCATTTAAGTTGCTTGCTAAGAGTTGGGGACTCGAGGAGAGATCGTGGGGGACTTTATTGTATAATCAGGAATAGTCAAAAACCGCGCCAAAAAAAACTACTCTATTCATTATCATTATTATTTAATAATCATGACTCATTTTCTAACCTTAATTATCAATGCCAAATCCTGAAACACAGCTTTTATTAGTGTTTCATTTGGTATGAGGCGTAATGTATGACAGTTTCACGATAAAATAGGGGACTATTTTATTTTGTGTTTGATTGGAGATATTAGATAGTGTTGAAATTATTTATTCAACTACTTATACCTTAATGATAGGATAAGCTATTTCATATATATATATATATATATATATATATATATATATATATATATATGGTGAAATAACTTATTATGAAATAATGAATCTCGGGATAACTTGTTTCCAATGACCCGAAGGCTAAAGCCAGTTCTGTGGCTGGTTGTTTGGTTATGGAAGTTAGCTTGCTCGATTTATTGACCGAAGAAAAATAAAGTTTCCTAAAATTTGAGTATCAAAACAGGACATTTTATGCCAATAAGAACATTTATGCCAATAAGAACATGTCACTAGATAAGAGCAAAATAAGAATTTTCTAGTTAAAAGGAGTTTTCAAACACAAATACTGTACGTCGTTCTTTTTAAATTAATGGACTAATCAAATAAATGAGATAATACATGAATTATTTATTAGTAAAATGCACATGAGCCTTCGTATTTTACCTGGACATGCGATATGAAATTAAATGATATGAAGGTAAAGTTTGTATGCACATGTAGATTTTTTAAAGTTGAAAACTATCAAAATTTCTTTAATTCTTACCTAATATGACCAAACGAACGAATGACAATTCATAAACAAGCTATCGGAATTAATATTCCAAGACACCGTATTGATAAATCACATAATTTAAATATAATTAAAAATTATAATTTTATATCGCAAATTTAATAGCTCCAGAACTTTCACTTCACATGTTGTGGCCCGTGGGATTCAATTCACATCACGTAATCCTTTATCATTTCACTCCTCTCTCCACAACTTAATTACATAAATAATGATGCACGTCTAGCTAACCAAATACTAGTTTGCTACAACACTAACATAAATTAAACTATTTCCAAGTTCCAACTATATATATAAAAAAAATAATCATATATAATTGAATCTAGAGGTTAAATGGGAATTGAGCTGAATTTGGAGAGGAGAGAAGGATCAAATGGACCTAGTTATTAATTAATAAACGAATTATTGATCCGCTCAAAAGTTACTTAAATTGAAATAAATCAAAAAGGAGGTCATAATCCAATTCATCTAATTCTTACTAAATTTTTATTTTAAAAAAAAAATAATTTTATAAGTTTTTTAATACCTAACAAAGCTATATTGTTTTCCTTTATTATGGCCCACTAGACATATATTAATTGCTAAAGACCAAAAAAAAACCCAGCACATCCCATGTAAGAATTACAAGATGACAAGATAATGATGTATAGAACTTAGAAGGTGAATTGTAGTAATGTATCTAGTAAAAAGAGGAGAGAAAATAAAGGTGGGATAGTAGTAGTAGTGTTAAAGTATTCATATTGACAAGTAGTGAAGGAAAGTAAGTCCTTCACATGCTGCTTTCAATAATTAGTCAAAAGATCCGTGAAATCTGCCATATCCGTTGGGTTGTGCAATCTACTTAGACCACCTCCTGCCTAAAATTATCTTTTTCTACTGTCATTGGGCTTTAAGTAACTGAATGTGATCTGAAAGTGATTGTTCTGCATACTCTATTATGGTAGTAAATGCAAGATTTTACCCGAGTTTGATATTTATATCAGTCTAATATAAGTGAATTGTTGAGGCGTGAGTGTGATATATTCCTTAAAAAAGATATTTAAGAACATAAAAGGATGATTTTTCAATATTTTCCTTCGCAATCAATGTAGTTAATCTGAAAATGTAAACCACTAAAAAAACCATTTAAAAAAAGGAAAATTTTGGGAAAATAATAATAACAATATCCTCTTGAACTTTGAAAATTTTGCCTTATTTTAACTATAAAAGAGTCTCAAAACTTCACTTATAACGCACTGAAGAGAGTAGTTAATTAATTACTTACACATCCCACATTTATCACTAAATAATAATTAATTAATATGTATTGTCATGTTAATAAATGATTTAACCATGATATATGAATTGTTATAGTTTGATGTAAAACCTAGATGCAATAAAGTCTTAGCAATCGCTAAAGGTAAGAAATTTAATGTCGTAAAAGTCTTTTTCCTCCCACTTGAATAGAAGAATGAAGAGAGGAAGTCAATTGCCCCTTCTCCAGCTAACCGATAGGGAAATCCTTACACAAGCCCAAAAAAAAGCATGGATCTAATTCATACAATATCTAATTCGTGTATATGTTTTGTATATTTGAATTTACACACATGATTAAATTGGGCTGACGGGCCAAAAAATATGATAGAAGCCTTTGAATATTATTGACGGGCCATATTTGTGCAGCTTGAGATAGGCTCGACTCAGTGCCGGCAAAAGGGGCCCAAAATTTATTACATATTTTATAGAGTATATAATTATAATTTATAAATAAAAAGAGTACTATTATAATTACCTTTTTATAAGCACACTATTATAAATTCCTTTTGGTCTCCTCGATTTATTCAAGTCGAAGCAATTGAATGTCTAACGATAAATTGTACATGCTAGTTGTAGCAGAAATGTAAATGTCTATTTATTTTTCAATTTTAACCCTGTATGAATTGAGCTAATTTAAAGGGATAACAAGCAGTTGAATTAGTTTCAAGTTTTTAGGTAGTTAAGTGAAATATGATAGATCTATAATTATGATTTATGCCTGCACATGTAAATAATTTTACTGACGCCTCTGTTTGTTAATTAACAGAATTATTTATTCCACAATCTATAAATACAGATATGAGAAAGCGACTCAAGGTAGAACATTTTTGTCCTTCGCAAAATTCATTCCACTTGTAATATATGGCAACAGTATGACAACATTCTTTCAGCTTCTCATCAGTCAACTTTTTTTCCATTTCGAGTTATGAAAGGTTGCTTAACTATATACAACAATTAGAATTTCAACGAATATATATAACTTAAACTCGTAACTACGATAGAAAAGAAGGGGTGAGGTCCTCTGGTACTATAGGGTTTGATGTGTAATTTGACATCTTACCTATGTACAATTATGTGCCTAATATGTCGAAACGATGAGTAGAAATATAGACATTCTCAAATTGCCTAAAGAGGTTTGAGGAACATTTGCATGGACTTAAAGGGGCCAAAAATCCAGAATTTTCATTCTACCATACAATGCCTAAATTAAATGGAACATTCATCATTCTCTCTACCCTTTCCCAATTTTGTGGATTCCTTAAGATTATGGCCTCTGACATCCCTCAGAAAACATAGGTCAATTAGTCTGCAATCTGCTAGGCTTTCATCTCGGTTGGTATATTATTATATATGTTTTCAAAAAATATTCCTTTATTTCAAAACGATGCGAAAAATCCAAACCGAGAATGATGGCTAGGTGAGGGGCATTTGGGAATGTTAAGGCCGGGAGGATATAGTTTCTTTTTCATTTCCACGGTAGTTGGTAAGAGCTATAGCAACTTACAATTCAATTGATTGGGAAACATACAACACAACGATTGGATAGGGAGTAATTAGATCATGCCAAAAATCATGTTCTGTGCTCTATACTGAGAGAGTGTGATTGGGTTTTACTCTATATAGGTGCTTTCTTCGTGTATGTCTTGGTAGACAAAATTTGTTAAGAGATAACAAGAATGTGATGTAATGGTTGAAACTCACACAAATTAACCAAAGTTCTAAATCATCTAAAAGGATCAGCAGGGAGCTTGTGGGAGACAAACAGGTATATAAATCAATTTACAAGCCAAAGTGCAATAGGGACTTTCAACATTATCCTAATGCAAAGGTGAGAATTATCATACCTTTATTCTAAATAAACTGACACTCATTTGCAATATATGGGTAACCTAATAAGTTAAAGTTGGTGCTTGTGCAACAAATTCTTTTTGCTGGTCACTATTTTATAAACTGAACAGGTGTATCGCTTAAATTAGCCAACCACATTTTTATCCCTCCCCTCCCCCTACCCTTTTTTTTAACGGTAGATATGAATTCATAATTTTAAAAAAATAACTGAGTAACTCGTTGGATACATCGAATGAGTAAATAATTTTACAATGCCGACAAATATTATTTATTAAAAACTCATCTATATCCTCCACATAAGGAGAATTAGGCCATACTGTAGCAGAAACATATGGTCCATAGTGATAATAACTAAAAAGTTCCACCACCATATTGATAATTGAAGGAGAGAAAAATTGAAAGAATGTGAAGCAAACCACAAGTAGCATTAGATTGAAGATAGGACCTTATCTTTTCTCATCCACTACCTTTCCTTTTATCTTTCATTTACCATCCTCCATTCATTTTTTTTTCTTCGGTACGTCGATTTTTTGTTTGAATTTGAGGTAGTCATATATTTTTGTTTTTAATATTGACACCTGTCACTTCACCACTTCTAATCGTGACATGTGGTGAGCATTGATCGGATAAGGGATATTTGGTAATTAATATGTTCAAAGAAATTAATGTTGATCTCAGTTGAGTTGAAGCTAATTGAAGGAATTCAAAAAAATTGGTTTGGATATTGTATTCACAAATAGGTACATAATATCATCTTCCATGGATACACGTATTTAGAGATTTAATCCCTCTAATATAATTGTGTAACGTTTATTCCAATTTAATCATTGGATATATTGGAAGGGATACAATGAAAAAGGATCAACAACTTTTAAATAAGTAGGGACGGTCGATCAAGAAGGATGCAAGTCTGGTGTATTAGTTATCATACATACAATGAAAAAGGATCAACAACTTTTAAATAAGTAGGGACGGTCGATCAAGAAGGATGCAAGTCTGGTGTATTAGTTATCGTACCCATGGCAAACGTTGGGTACATAGCACAGTACCAAGCGGATACTACAAGGAGTAATTTCGTTCTGACTTCCAAAATAGTAAAATACTGCAAATGTACAATTACAAGAGAATATTCTGACTCTAAATCTGATGAATTTGGTACTAAATTGAGATTATGGCCATAATTGTTACTCTGGCGAGGCGAATGGTCATTGCATATGCATGTCCAAATTATGAAAATGACCATACGACAACCAAATAAAAGAAAGAGTGCAAATGTAGGTGGGAATATAATTTGTATTGCCAACATTGTCCATCATTCAGTGGTAGAGTCAGAATTTTTACTCAATAAATTCAAATATAAGAAGTAAACACGCAACGAAGAATTCAAAGAAAATTCAACATTTACTGCATATACATAAAAAAAAAAAAAAAGATTTTAACTGTCTATGTGCTAGTTTAATTTTCCGAAAAAAGACAGAACCCTTCTTCCTGGCCCCGTTATCCTATTTCTTTCCTCCAATCCCTTGATTTATTTTTTCTAAAGAAAAAAAAATTAGTTTCTTGAATGTAAGGTTCTTGGCTTCTTAGCCATATGATTTTAAGGCAAAAGTAAGATGCAACATTGAATCTCCAACGTACAAACCTCATCTACAATGGATTGAAGCTCTCATTTGCTTAGCCATCACTTTCAACATTGTCTATTGGATTGGTTATATGTAAGAGTCCTAAGCAGCAATAATCAAGGACCCATCGACTAGCTATAATATTACTAGTGAGTAACAAAGTAGTATAAAGGGCAGGCAAAAGCTAAAGGAAGCTCATTGAGAAATGTCAACTGCTTCCATTAACAATTGCCTTACTATCTCCCCTGCTCAAGCTTCCCTTAAGAAACCTACTCGTCCCGTTGCCTTCGCAAGGCTTGGCAACTCTTCTTCTTCTTCTATTCCAAGTCTCATCAGAAACGAGCCCGTCTTCGCTGCCCCTACTCCCATCATCAACCCTATTGTGGTATGAACTTAACTTATATCAGTGTATTTTAACCTGTTATAACAAGTTATTTACATTTGACGTTACTTAATTTATTTTTTAAGCAAGACATTTTTTTGTTTTATCGTATTGGTAACGACTTATGTGTCCATGCATGCTAGTTCACGTGAAAATTCTATATTGGCATAGTTCTGAATTCAATATTGGCATAGTTCTAAACTTTAGTTTCTAGCTACTCTTATAATTGGTGGTGTTATTTTTGGCCATGAATCTCCTGAAGTTAGGTGAATTGATGTAGCTCTGAATTGTACACGTCTATTGCGTGTACCCCATGACATATAATATATTTTTTCCATCCTAAAATAAGTGTTATTTTAACTTATTTCACACTCATTAAAAAAAATAATAGTTTACTGAGTTTCTCCTATTATTACTCCGATATTTCTTGAGAATTGAGCACTAGTTCTTTGATACAACAGTATAGTTCGAAAAAATATGTTAATTTTTTATTTTGAAATCCTAAGATGACACTTATTTTGAGATGGAGCAAATAACAAATTAAACTTGAAAATGAACCAAAATAGAGGTGGCAATTATGTAGAGGTTCTCGCAAAATGAAAATTAAATACGTAGGGCCGTATTGTGAATTCTGTGGATAATGTTTTTGCTCTCTATTTTTATTTTTTTTATAATAATTATTACTTATTTGACAAATTCAATAATCGAATGGATATCCTCGTATGTGCCCGTCCTAAAAGTGATAACTACCAGTCTACCATAAGTTTGTAGGATGGTATCTATTTATTACGTTGTTTTTGTCTTAATTTCTAGTTTTGGTATCCACCTAAATCGAAGATTACCGACCTTCTTAATACTCCATTGTATTAATTATTTTACGTCGTCTTTTGACATCTCCATCACTTTATAATGTGGTTACTACTTGCTATAACCAAACTTGCTTGCATTTTATTTGAACTTAAACGCGAAAGCCGAAATTTCTCCTAATAACTAATCTAAATTTTTTTAAAGAAATATATGGCGAACAAATATTTAAAGATAAATTTTCAAAATTTATGGTCAAACATTAACTTATATATTATATATACGTCTTCCAAAATGCTAATGAGAATTAGAAGTTGCAGAGAGAAGAAATGGCAAAAGAATCCTACGATCAGGCCATTGCTGCACTCGAGAAACTCCTCAGGTTTGTACTCTCTCTACGACTCTTCCCTCTAAATCAAAATACTTCTTTTTTCTTGATCAAGTGGGGCCCAAAAAATATGCATACATATATACGTACACAAAAAAATGTTAAAATTTGCAAAACTGCCGAGAAAACATAATCATGCAATGTTTATTCGCAAAATTCAATTTCTCAGCAAGAGAACATGTTAATTGGTTTCAATTTCTCCTTAGTGCGATGTGCTCAAACCACAAGTCTTTTTTCCTATCTGAAATATCGCTTCAATAATAATAATAATAATGGTCTAATTTATTTTATGCAATTACAGCGAGAAAGCAGAACTTGGACCAGTTGCTGCAGCAAGAGTTGACCAGATTACTGCTGAATTGAAATCAGCAGATGGCAGCAAGTCTTTCGACCCTGTTGAGCACATGAAAGCTGGCTTTATTTATTTCAAGACTGAGAAATATGAGTGAGCAAATTCATCACTATCTTCAAATTAAAATTTCTGCATATTTGATGTTGTAAGATTCGTGCCTCATAATTTTTCTTCTTTTCTATTAATGTACCAACAGTAAAAACCCAGCCTTATATGGTGAACTAGCAAAGGGCCAGAGCCCTAAGGTACCAATTCCTTGTTAATTTGTTGTCTAATTTTATTGTACGGTTTCTGATGAGTCTATTGCCCAAAATATGTAACAGTTCATGGTTTTCGCGTGCTCTGACTCGCGAGTGTGCCCATCCCATGTCCTCAACTTCCAACCTGGTGAGGCATTCGTGGTTCGTAACATTGCCAACATGGTCCCTGCTTATGACAAGGTCAGTAACAAATCAATCAATTATTTGGCTCTGGAATTGAATTTTTAAAAATAAATATGGGATTGAATTTGAACAGGTCAGATACTCTGGAGTGGGAGCAGCCATTGAGTACGCTGTTCTCCATCTTAAGGTGGAGAACATCGTTGTCATTGGCCACAGTGCTTGTGGAGGTATCAAAGGTCTCATGTCTCTACCTGAAGATGGTAGTGAATCAACGTACGTCACTCTTTAACCTTTTCTACAATCATTCATTCAAAACACTTATTGATTATTGATTAATAATCTAATAATGCAGTGCCTTTATTGAGGATTGGGTGAAAATTGGTTTACCTGCCAAGGCCAAGGTTCTGGCCGATCACGGAGATAAAGAATTTTCACATCAATGCACAGCTTGTGAGAAGGTAAAATTCAAATTTAACTTTTCGAATATCAATTAATTAAATAGCAGATTTGACGAAGATGAAAAATGTTGCAGGAAGCTGTGAACGTTTCACTTGGAAATCTGCTTACGTATCCATTCGTGAGAGAAGGATTGGTGAAGAAAACATTGGCATTGAAGGGAGGATACTATGATTTCGTGAAGGGAGGATTTGAGCTGTGGGGACTTGAGTTCGGTCTTTCTCCTCCTCTTTCCGTATGAACTTAATTCAATTACCATTTGGCCCTCACAATTTCCTTCCTTTTTTTTCGCCTGACAGTACTTTTGCTTTGCTTATGTAATTGCTTCGCAAAATAACTGTGTATGTTGTTTGTATGTATTATGTATGTATCAATCAAATATGGAAGAGGCACTCCTTTTTATATTTCTGAAATAAATAAAATGGAGACTACTTATGGTTTAAAAAGTTGTAGCAAGGTATAAATACGTTTGTGGTGGGCTTTGGTAGGTAAAAGATGTGGCCAGTATACTGCACTGGAAGCTCATGTAGAGACAAAGAGATCGTCCAGCAACAAGAGGAATCCCAGATTTAATCTGTTATCTGAACCAATTCTTGCTCATGTACACCAAAAATTGGCCATAATAATAATCTACGAACACTCCTTTCGCCTACAATTATACAAGTTTTTTTCACTCTAGTTTAACTTCCATGATGCTTCCATCATTTATTAGTTTCAGAAAACAATCCATCACAAAGCGGAAAATTTGTCTTTGTTTGTAAACAAAAGTTAATCTTTCACTCATAACCAGATGTTTTCGATTGACTCTAAAATAAAGAAGTTCGAATTTGATGAGGCTAATGGATTTTTAAAAAATGCCAAGAAAAGACAAAAAGAAGGATTTGAAGTAAACTTCACAAAAATATCTAGTCTAGTAAATGAAAGAGCTGGCATCGGTCGACGCTACTAAAACAAGCCATAGCAGCAAAAATAAACAAGGAGTTTAATTTCTCTTTGGTACTGCATCATCATGGAATATTAATGATAGTTCTGATATGAATTCGTAGAGCCTGTTTCGATGGATTTATAAGCATTTCGATTTAAAGTAAGTGTTTGAATGTTTATTTTAACCTAAAAACACATAAAATAAGTCAATTCAAACAGACTTTTGATATTCAAAATGATTCATGACTACAACCTTCAGTTGTATGAATCGCTGAAAAAGTACCAATGATCAAACTGTCAAATGGGCTTTGACATCTGCACTAGTGTTTTGTTGCCCTGTAAATTTAACGTCAATAATAATATAAATTGACTATCCATATATTTAAAATAAAAATTGAAAAATGCAATGTAAAAAGTAGTTGGATTTGTAGGAAAAGAAGACAAATAGCCAAATCTGCTCTGTTTTTTAACTGTCGACCGGCCGTACTTTTTTATTAACCAAAGATTGCCGAAAAACTTTTACACCCATTCGTTACTTGGCTCCACTTAAGGCTAAAGACAGAGAAGATTAGAAATGCATTTTGGGGCATCTAAAAAAATAGGTCCAATTAGCTAGTAATTTTTATAATTAAGATATACTAAGATTATTTTGAATTTTTCACTGATATGAGCCACTCTAATTTAATTTTATTTATTATTCTTCATGTTATGTAATAATATCCATTGGGTCACGACCACAAGGCAAAATGGGCTTAGACGCTCTGGTTGTCCATTTTTAGGGCTGCTATTCAAGACATAAGCAGCATTTGCAACTATATTTAAAATATAGTCAAAACTTAAAAAGAGTAGCAGGACCTATTTCTGCAAACTTTAAGATAGTAACATGAAGTTTAGTTCTTGCAATTCAAACTTCAAGCCACTGTCCTAAATATACCCCACGTGCATATTTGTTTACTGATTTACCGTAAAGATAAGGTAAGAGCCGCATACATTTTTACGTTTCCCGTCTTTAAATATAGAATGATATTAGATATCTTGTTATTGTTCACCACACAAACATTATTCAAATCAGAAAATAATATCAGACAACAATTATCATTCGCTACATGGATAAAATAATTTTGCGACCTCGGATGAATATTCAATTAATTCATAATGACATTGATGAGTCTTTTTTCAAAAGAAAATGATATATATAAGTCAAACTTTTAATGAATGATATAAATAAGTTTTTTTAAAAAAATTTGGTGACATATTAAAATCTTTTTCTTATAAATAAATTTCTGAATGTGTATTTAATTTTTATATTTTAAATACTCTTAGTAAAAATTATAGAATGTATTTTAAACTGCAAAATGCCAAAAATTAGAATGTGCTCATGCTATCTAGATTGTGCCATTGTGGACAGACCAGTGTAGAAGGGTTCCATGGGCCTGACTTTGTTGCAACGGATTGAAACAAAGTCACAGTCAGACCTGATTCGTTGATCAAAGAGAGGGGCCATTAAAGGTGCAGCGTTACTCCTGTGGTGTAGCATACACATGAACAATAGTCACGTTGAGAACATAGATCACACAATATTAGAAAGAGCACCCGAACCGAAGAACCAACTAAATCGGGTCTCTGCTCTGCTCTAAACAAGTCAGCTCTCGGCAGCTGTCTTCTTAACAATGGCTGCATCTTCACACTCCTTGGCTTCTTCTGCTTGCTTCTCCACAACTCCGACACGGAAAATTTCCGGCTCAGATCGATTTCAACTTGCTAAGTCTTTACTCTGCCGGAAAATACCTGGTTTCGCCGGCAGTGTGGTCTGTGCTCGGCGTATTTGCTCTAACTATGCCTCTTCCGATGACCAGTCCAACTACAGGAAGAAGCTTATGGATAGTATTTTTGTGGCATGCACTTCCGTTGCCTTGTCTTTTTCTCTCTATATAGCAGACGTTGACCCTGCCTCGGCTTTTGTAGTCACTTCACCCAGGAAATTGCAGACTGATGAACTTGCTACTGTTCGCCTCTTCCAGGAGAATACACCTTCCGTTGTGTATATTACTAATCTTGCTTCCAGGTGATCTAACAATGAGGATGATTTTTTTTCTTATATGTTGATTCACGAGCATTTAAGTTTGTAGATATAGTGCTTGATGAGAGTCTGCTAGATGTATTTCCTGTTATTATAATTGACGTCCACCTTTGATTTTCCGGTTTGGTTAATTTGGATTCCGTCTGTGATATTATAGGCAGGATATGTTTACATTGGATGTATTTGAGGTGCCTCAAGGGTCTGGGTCAGGCTTCGTCTGGGATAAAAATGGAAATATTGTTACTAATTATCATGTGATTCGAGGTGCCTCTGATCTCAGGTGAGTTAATTGTCAACTAACTGGCAACACATTTATCTGTTTTAAACAGGTTTCTATTTCATAATATCTGCCTAAATGATTTTAGTGTCAAGTTCCTTGCCACAGTCGTTATGTTATTTCAATATGTTATCTGATTGCTCTTATACTAGCATAATTCCACAGTCGTTATGTTATTAGGAAACCTGCAGTTTTTTTTCATGATATGAATTTGGTTGGATTGGCACGTCTCTTACTTGCTTAATTTTGGTTTTACACTCTAATTTCTAGAGCTAACAAGTCTTAGTTTTGCTCAGAGTGACTCTTGCTGATCAAACTACTTATGATGCAAAAGTTGTTGGATTTGACCAAGATAAAGATGTTGCTGTATTGCATATTGATGCACCAAAAGACAAGTTGCGACCGATACCAATTGGCGTATCCGCAGACTTGCTCGTTGGTCAAAAAGTATTTGCTATTGGAAATCCAGTATGTGACGAAATAGAAACCTGCTAGAGAATTATATTCATGTAATAATAGTACTTTTATCTGGTCTGTTGTCGCTTCTCTAAACCTAGTTTGAGCCCATTTTCTATTCAGCTTTCGCTTTAGAGGAAAACAATTGTCTTGCAGGCGTTCATGAGCATTACAACAATTGGAAAATATAACTTTGCATATAGAATGCTAGTGCATTTTTGTTATCAATAAAAATTGTGCAAGTAAGAAAAAAACCAACTGATAGCGAGTACAACTTAGTTCAGTCTTCTGTTTCAAATGTTTGCTCGTTAGCCCACCTTCTTCTCCAGCTAAAGAATCAGTATCTGAAAGTTAGCTATTACTTCTGAACATTTATCAGCCTGCTAATATTTTCAACTGCTTCTTTTCCCATGAGTTTAAAGCATAACGATTTCCCCCCTATAGTCTAGTGCTCCAACTTCTGCCAAAAGGTGTCACCGACTTACACTTAAATCAAAGTACTTGTTAAGGGCCCTAGAACAATTCTTGACTTACACATTGGAAATCTCTTGTTGCAATGAGTACATGTTTCTTGTATTTAGGTACCCCCACCACTTCACACCTCTTTTTCCTCTTTATTCATATAAATTTACTATATACATGAATATTTCACTTCTCTTTTATGTTTCATCTGGAAATACACGATGACTGATCTTGAATATAAATATCTTTGCAGTTTGGACTTGATCATACACTCACCACTGGTGTTATCAGGTATTTAGACATTTCATTTATGGTACACAGGTTCCTAACGTTCAGATATTCCAGTGAAATGGTGCTAATTATGTTGAGTAAAGATAGGAGATAAAATAAATGAATCTAGCCACTCAAAGTCGTGGTAAATGGCTTGTGCCATCAATGACTAACGAAGTGAAGGAAGTAGACGAGAGGAAATCAAATAAAATGACATTATCTTCTTTCCTTTGTTTAAAACGGAGATGAAGTAGAGAATTTTGTTTAATCTTTTCCATGTATTTCAACTGAAAGACTAGCCTTGTGATGTTGATGTGGTTGTCACTGTTGAGTGCCTTGCACCCATAAAATCCAAGAAGCAAACATAAATATTAACCATATCTCATGGTAAATGGATACATATGCATAAGCAAGCTGTGCTGGATATGGATTAACTTAATGCTATGGATTATACATATTCTTTAATATCACTGATTAATTTATATGTTTCTAGTGGCCTTAGGAGAGAAATCAATTCTGCAGCTACTGGCCGCCCAATCCAAGATGTTATTCAGACAGATGCAGCAATCAATCCTGGTAACAGTGGAGGGCCACTTCTAGATAGTTCTGGAAATCTTATTGGAATAAATACTGCTATATATTCTCCTTCTGGTGCATCATCAGGTGTTGGATTTTCAATTCCAGTTGATACCGTAAGTTACTGTTTGTCTTTCAAAATTTTATTATTTGCAATGCTAAGTGAAACTTTTAGGTCGAGTATTACTCTTCAACATACTTCCCCATATAAAACAAACTAATTTATTACATAGCCCTTGCTTCTACTAAGAGGTTGTAGTCTCTCCCCTGAAGATTTTGATTTTTACCTATTCAGGTCAGTGGCATTGTTGATCAGTTGGTGCAGTTTGGGAAAGTCACAAGGCCAATTTTGGGAATAAAGTTTGCACCTGATCAGTCCGTTGAGCAACTGGGAGTTACTGGAGTACTTGTCCTGGATGCTCCTCCAAATGGTCCTGCAGGCAAAGCAGTATGTTATTTCCTGTATCTTTTCCCTTTACATTCCTTAGCAGTTTCTCCTTCCTTTTATACACTACAATCATCAGCTCCACCAGTTATTTCAGTCAACCAATTTTTTTTGATGTGATTGTTTATACAAGCCAGTTTAAATTTGTGACTAACATGATGAAACCAAATATGAGATGTTAAATCTTGTACATGCAGGGTCTTCTACCTACTAAACGTGATTCCTATGGAAGACTTATTTTAGGTGATATAATCACATCTATAAATGGAAAGAAGGTCTCTAATGGCACAGACTTGTACAGAATTCTTGACCAATGCAAAGTTGGAGAAAAGGTAATTCATACATCTATTACGTAATTTTGCATCTCTATTGTTGGCTTAGAATTCATATGGAGTACAGAGCATTTCTCAAGCATACGCCAACTCATAACTCTTTTAGATAAACATTATATTTGGAATTGCACCTTTGCTTGCATAGAACTTTATTAGTTAATCTTCCTTTTTATTTCTGCAACTTTATTTAAGTGATATTTAAGAATACGAATAGTTAGTATTTGACCTTGATATTGACAGTAGTAAGGCTTTCTCTATAATTCCTATGACTGCTGCTAAATATTTTATTTTCCCTAAGTTTGTATACGTGCACCTACTTTTTCATTAACATTTCCATATTTCCATTAGCTTTTCTCCTACCAGTATTTGTGAGATAATTGGGAAGTATTCAGTATGGGAAGGTAGTGAAACGTGGAACTACATTTGTGGGAATTGTAGTAAGCTAAGCTTACGGCTGATGTTATGAACAGGTAATTGTGGAAGTGCTGCGTGGGGATCAGAAAGAGAAGATCCCTGTACTTCTGGAACCAAAGCCTGAAGAATCGTAGTTCGTCAAGTGGATAAGAGTATGTGTTGATATGCATTTCTTGGCGAACATGCCCATATTATTAGTGCATCAATGGTTGAATGGTTGTGTATATACAAAAACTACACTTAAAACTAGGGTGCACGCAATATAGTTGGGAGTCTTAACACTGCTGCCTAAATATTTCTACTATTAGATATCCTCATATTGTATAATGTTAGGTAAGATGGGTGTCCACATAAGTCAGGATGACAGAACTACATTAATCTGGTGAAATTCTCAATCCTAAATCAGATGAAAATGACGAAGTAGAAAATTATTTGGTTAAACTGTAAGCATGAACTGGTTTGCCTTGCAAGTTCCTTAAAACTTAAACAGCTAGATGTGACAACAAAAGGATAGTCCGCTTATTCTATTTACATTCAAGATACAGAAAGACCAAATTGATAAAGAAACGCTATCTACCCTGACAATGAAATTTGAAGATTTTAGTCCAACACTATTATATTAACATTCAAGATACGGCAAGAACAAATTGATTAAGAAACTTTATCTATTTTGATGAAAATTGAAAGTTTTCGTCTACCATTATTCTATTAGCATTCAAGTTGCACCAAGAACCACCCAAGGTCTCAGTGGAAAATCTTCCACCCTTAGCCTGAGGCCAGGTGCCGAACACCGGATCGGATGAGAACCCAAGAAAAAAAAAGATTCAGAAAGAACAAATTGATAAAGAAATGACTGACAAAGAAATTGAGAACTTTAGTGTACCATTATATTAACATTCAAGATACACAGAGACCAAATTGATAGAGAAACTTTATCGACTCCAACAATGAAAAATGAAAACTTTACATTCATTTCTAGTACAAATCGTATACCACAAGCAGGAGGACCTCAATTCCTCATTGCCCAAGTAAGACAATTTTATTTTCCTAGTTTGTCTTATCCAAATGTACAAAAAAATAATGCCCCAACATGACAACTAAGACCTTATTCTTTCATTTTTCTAGTATATCAATCTCTTGATCCTTGAGGAAAATATGAGACATGTTACCAAGAAGTGTTTCCAGGGATCTTGATTTCCTGCTCCCCACTCTCCCTGATTCTCTTAATAACTCAGTTAATCTCCTCTTCTCATCATCCACATCAGGATTTGCTGTCCCAAGTTTCTCCTCCCTCATTCCAACGACGAATTCTAAGATTTCAATTGCATCATCCGTCCTGCAAACATAATTAATGACGATTATATTGTTATAACGAAGAAAAAGCAAACAGAAACCAAACATAATATAATAGTAATATGACAATCAGAGACAGCAATTACCTGCCCATTGCATCATAAGTTCCAGCAAGATTGCTGTATATTCCTAATGTATCTGCGTGATACGGTCCACATTCAGTCTCTAAAATTATCCTTGCTTCTTCAAATAAGTCTGCAGCTTCGTTAATTGCATAAAGTTGTACACAGGCAAGTCCCATTTGGTTTAAAGTAATACCAAAAATTGCAGACTTCTTCTCTCCAATTTCCCTGAATTTCGATACTGCAGTTTTCAGGGAATCGTACGAGTCCATATACTCCCCCAGAATATAGTACAAGACCCCAATCTGGGCTTCAATTCCTGCAATAGTGCTCTGTTGTCCTGGTGCATTTCCATACACTTTTATGGCCTTCTGAAGCAACTTGAGTGCCTGATCAGGTTCGTTCATTGACTCATAGATCACAGATACATCGACGAGACCACTTGCAATCTCTTCTGGATGGCTTCCAGGGACGGCCTTAGTATAAATCCGAAGTGCATTTTCACAGTAAGATTTGGATTCCCTGAATTTTCCAATCTTATTGTACAAATCAGCCAAACGTACATAGACCGATGCAACTGAGGGATGGTTTTCTCCTTTGGTAGACTTGAACATAGTAAGAGCTTTTTGGTAAGCACATATAGCCTCATCATACCGTGCCATAGATAAATATGCATCGCCAATGTTGCAGTCAATGGATGCCACTTCAGCTTCCTGGCCACTAGCTGCCATGGCCATGCCTGCTAAAACATAATGCTCAAGAGCAGCCTCGTAGTCTCCCTTCGAATCGCAGATAAGCCCCAAGAGTCTCCTGTCAGCAGCTTCTTCAGGAGAGGCTGATGAATTATTCTCCCTATGAATGTCAAGTGCCATTTGACAAAGCTTCTCAGCCTCATCAAATTGCATAGCTTGAACATGTGCTTCAGCCACATACCTACAAGTCTCGCCAAATCTCGTGTCTTTCTCTCCAAGAACTTGCCTTTGAATTTCCAGGCCAGCAGTGTAGCATAGTATCGAGTTCTCTAACTGTCCGAGCATGGCATATGTATCACCTAACTGCATGCACCCTGCAAATTTTGCGAGTGCATGATTTTGTCCCACATCCAAGTCAGGAATTTCAATTGATCGCTCCAACAGCGGAATTGCCTCGTTGTACTTCCCTAATCGACAATTTAACGCTGCTACAACGTGCAAACACATAACAAACTCTAAACTGCTCCTACCCTTTGCAGAACTCTCAAACGATTTCATGGCTCGAAGGGCTAGTTCAAGAGCCTTTTGAACATTTTCTCCGGCCGTTGAAATCATATCCCTGGCTTGTTTAAGTAAATAGGGTCCTAAATACCCTGCCTTAGATGAATCCTCATTTGCATTCTGCAAAGGAGAATTCTTCTTACTCTTCATGGACATAGTTGCATTGAGCTTTTTCAAATTCCCAAATCTTTTGGGAGAAGGCTTTTCATTAAAAGACTTACTCCTTGATCTTGGTGGCTTGCTAGATATTGGAGAATCAGTTTGCAAAGGAGAAAACTTCTTTCCTTTTGCCGACCAAACAGAGTTGGGACTTGCAGGATATGTTTTAATTTTTCCCAACTTCTCATCATTGTGTACTTTGTCATGCTCAGAAAGCCCCTTCTTACTATCCAATTCACCAAAATCTACCCCTGCAAGGTACCTTAACTCAGAGTCAATTCTCGATTCCTCACCATACGATAGAAAGCTCCTTCTCGAAGGAGAATAGTCGGAGCTCTGCATTTCATACACATTATTGTATAGCTGCTCAATTGAAGTGTCAGCACCCCCATTTATATCTAGATCCATCGACTCAGTTTCGCGACTATGTGTACTCAACGGACTCCTCGGAGACCCCTGATCGAAAATTTCTCTGTGAGGTAGAAAATGGCCATTAGGTTCTTTGTGATTTCCATCAACAATCGATCCATCCATGGCAAATTCAGGCATTGAATCTCTGTTTCTTCTACAGACAAAAGGGGAGATAAATTAATATATTTTCCTTCAAAGTAACAGAAATCCTACATAATCATAAATAATGAACTTATAAGCAATAAATCACAAAGCAACCTTTGACTCTAAAAGATTAAACCGCACACGAAGCATTAAATAATATTTCAATGTGCAACATTTAAATAGGGAATTCAATTTATAACTCTGCCTTTACTTGTTAATTACTCCTTTCCCCTGTTTCAAACGTAAGGATGTTCAAAAGCATTTCGAGATCATATCCACATTCCTTCAATATACTCTTCATAAATTAATTATATTTGATCATAAAAGGTAAACAAACATAAAATTTCGATGTCTACAACCGCAATGAAACAGAAGAATAAAAATTAAAAAAAATCGTGTACCTCAAATTCCCTTAATCTTTGTGAGGAAAATGCAGAGAAAAACTTGAGAGACGAAGAATAAGGATGTTAGTGTTATATATTGAATTAACGTGTTTATGAGTAAATAAAATTTATTGGTCGATGATGATGGTGGTTACAGAACAAGGAAAGGAAGTAGGTAGAGAAGAATCTGAGAAATTTTGATAATGAGAATTAAGATAGAATGTTGAGATTGAAAATGGAAGAAAAAAATATGAGTGGGGTTACAGAGAGGTTGGAACGTAGAAGCATGAAGATGACTTATCATCTGCCAAAACTTTTCCCCTTCAACCGCCCAATTCCCCTTTCTTATTTACTTCTCTCTCTTATGTATCCCTTCTTCTTATTTTCGGAGATTTTTAAAAAATATTTTCCACCTTATGCTTCGCTGTGACTTTGTCATACATGGCGCCATTAACGGTTTTCAACGCCATCGATTTCATGCACACACATATACGCACAATAGACAGATAGTGGAAAAGATATTTATAGGATCTGTTAATTTCTACGATTTAACAATATTATAAAAAATTATTACACAATTAAATTATATTGTGTCTATTTTATAGTTATCTCACATTTGAAGAGACTAGATTTTATATATATCCTTTGATGGACGTATATTAAACTACACTGATATATCTTAAGTTCATATATTATATACGTAAATGAAATATTTTACTTGTAATAACAAATTATTATTTATTTTATCAATTTATGTGGATACTTTTTATTTTGTGAGAATTGATTTTATATTTAGATAATAAATATTTTAATTTTAATTAAAAGTATTATAAATTACGTTACGTAATAATTCAGAATAATTATGAGGTATATTAAAAAATGAATTTGCTTGACTCATAAAATTTAAAGACTATCCTATAAATTGGGATGAACAAATTACTAAAATTATCTTTTGTATAAAAGGAGAATTATTGCCCACAAGTTAATCACATGGAGCAAACATTGAAGGGAAGTTCATTAGTGTTTACACAACCTGCACGTGTCACCTTCAGTAACGTATTACGTGGCATCAGATAAGTGGTCCCCTTAAGTCTACCATGGAAATAGGGACCAGTTCCGCCATAATCAATTTTTTCTGGTATGGCGGCCTGTTAATTGTCTTGTTCTGTTTCCCTGTTATGTTTTTAATTTTCGAAGAATCATGAATTTATTTCAAACAAAACAAACTTGTGAATGAGAACTTTACTCCCTACGTCCAATAATAATTATCCATTATATTAATTTGAGATGTCTAATAATATTTATCCACTTTATGTAATCAATACATAATTTTATAGGGATCATTTGGTGTGAGGGATAAAAATAAATAGTCTTGAGATAAGAAAATAGTCTTGGGGTTAAATTTTGGTTTCTTGTGTAGTTGTCAGTGACGGAGGCAACATATAATGAGGTGGGTCATCCGACCCCCCATGGCGAAAAATATTACTATTTATACATGGCTAAAATTATTTTTTAGGTATGTATAATAGATGTTGAACCCTCTTCCACTAGTTTGTGTGTTTACTTCTCAGATTTTGAACCCCTTATTAAATTTTCTGGCTCCGCCCCTGTTAGTTGCCATGTTTGGGATAACTTATCCTACCATTTAAACCATAGTAATGGGATAAGTTATACCATATACCTGGTGGGATAAGTTATCCCAGGATAACTAATCTCAGAATAATTTATCCTAGGATAACTTGTTCCCAACCAAACGATCCCTATAATTCCTAATTTACCCTTATCATTAATTATAGTCATTTCTTTATTATATTTTTTAAGATATTATATTTATTATATTTAAAGAATGGTATAGTAAAATTAGTCTACTATTTATAATTTCTTAATAGATATGTTAAGTTAATAGTGCACAACTATGAGAGAGTAATTACTTGGACACATTTGCATGTCTCTTTCTTCTTTGTTTTCTCTTTTCTATTTTTTATTTTTATTTTTATTTGTTGGGCAGATTTTAGTAAGGATTGAATTTTACCATTCTGGACAATGATATGACCAACGTTACATTGTTCAAAGACAGTTTGATCGAATATTGATTTTTAGCTTCTCCTATCTATTAGAAAAAGAGATAAACTACTATTTTTTCTTTTAGAAAATCTGAAATTCAATAAATAAATAATTTTTCTTTTGTTTTTGTTAACTTTCTCAGCTTTTATCAATATTTCCATAAATCAAATATAACTTCTTCTTTTTTGTGTGTATTATTTTATTTTAATAGAGATCACAGGCGATATCTTGTAGTTTCAACTTACACATGCATCAAAATGTACCTAGAAAGTCAAATCTGCACCTTGATTTGTACTTCTATAAACTTTTAAATAATTAACTTGATTTTATAATGTCTCGTTCTCTAAAAAGAGCTGGCAATTCCCATATTTTTAATTTTATTTTTACTTCCAAGCAACTAATACACAAAACTTGAAATAAATTATTAAATTAATATGAACATCAAATGTGGATAAATTTTATTTTCAAGTAGTCAACCAATCAGAAAAACCAGTGTAACCATAAGGACGGCTAGACAGTCATGTACCGACCAAAAGGGTCTTCAATAAAATGTTGACAATATCAAAAACTTGCAGTTCAATGAATGATAAATTTTTATTATTTTTTTCCTCTTAAAATTGATGCTATTTTCTTAGGGTTAAAGAAAAAAAATCTTGATATATGGTCACGGACTATCATATACAAGGGACCATCTGTTTTCTTTTAAAGTCTTTTATCTACCTGAAATTGAGGAAATGATTGAAAAATTAGACCAATTTTCTTTGTATTTTTCAGCTTCCAGAATTAATTAATATCATAGATTAAACAGAAATGACAAAAGTAGTTCAGTGGAATATCATTAGTCCCACGGACGCCTTTGAAAAATAATAATATTTGGTCCTCACAAACTATCGACGTCATTGGACAAATTTAATCATTAAACTAAAAACTATTGGTTAAAATATTATCTATCAAATATTCTTTTTATATCTCTATTTAATTTTTGTTTTGTATAATCAGATCATATTTTGATGGTATAACCTCTTGCTGGGTGGGTGGTGAGGCTTATGGACCTACACTTAAGTTGAATCATTGTACATGACAAAACTCTATCTTAAAAAAAAAACATAAAAAATAGTAATATATGAATGTAACCATAATTTTTTGTCGATCGTCTCATTTGGAATAGTTGTTTGATAAATTATCAATCTTTTTATTTTTCTTGTAAGGACCTTTTAATTTATTTTTTTAAAAAAAGTCTAGATATTATTATTTAGCAATTTGAAAATTTTATGAAAACATATTTACATCACAGTCTCACATTATGTAAGCACATATAAACATATAGTCAAATATTTTGTGATTTATAAATAGAAAATTGAGGAATATAAAACAAACATTTGATTTGAGTCCATATTCGTCAAAAGAATAGTTTTTCCCAACTATATGCACAACCTAGGTATGTACATGATCGCCAATTCAATTCTGTTTTTTTTTAAAAAAATTTGTTTGATTTATTTTTTATTTTAGTCTATTTAAAAAAATGACTTGTCCCTTTTTAGTAATTTTCTGATTTCAAATTTTCACATCTTCTTTTTAAGGCCACAAAATTAAAAAGTATTTTGATACATTTAATTAGGACAACTTATCGAGCAGATTGGACGGTGATTTGACCTATCAAATATCGATTTTTAAATTTACTAATTCGCTTGTCAACCAATATATATTGGTCGGTCCAATAACGAATTTGCACTTATCGAACTGTTATCAAACGATGTACCGGCTAACCTTAATCTTTTTTTCTCCATGAACTCATCTTTAAAAAAATTCTTTTCACCATTAATACAATTAAATTATAAAATTCTTATTTACTACAAAACATATATTGATTAATAGTAAATATAATAATTAATACAACAACAAAGTAAATAGATTTTCAAGTTTTCAGCTTTACCACTATAGGATTAACCAGATGTAATTATATATTATGAAAAAATATTAAATGAGGCTAATATACTTAAGTTAAAAGTGTAAATATGGTAACTCTTAAAGGGTAATATTTTATCCGATAAGGAAATTGAATAATCTGTCACATCCCAATAAGTCATTAATTATAGGATTCTAATCCGTTAATCAACCGTTTATTCTATAACTCAATACCAATAAGCCACTTTGCGGCTGACTTATCGATTTCAGTTCGATTTTGAACACCCCTACATTTAATAGATCTTTAATTTTAGACCACAAGATTCAATTTTATTTTTTTACTTTCTTAAATTCAATACCAAATTAAAATAGGTTATTCAATTTGAAATGGATAGAGTAATAATGACAAACTTTTACCATTTAAGTTTTTCGGCGTTGTATCTAAGTAAGCTAGATAGTAGCTAGCCAGCGATATAGGGCCAAATACAACTCATGTAACACGCACATTTGTAGATCTAAGATTTAGCCTATGCTTCCAATGCCCTATGCTCGTTTACGATTAATCCATCATTTGCCCCTCTATTTCTTTTTTGGTTTGTTAGTGCTCCGTTCAATTTTACTTATTTATTATATTAAAAATAGATGTTTATTTTTATTTATCCAATTTAATTTATTATTTCATTCCTAAATATAATTTTCAAAAAATTAAAGTAAAAATCTACGGAAGGGGTATCAAATTTAGTACTGTACTTAATTCATTGTCTGAATTGTGTCCAGGATAGCAAACAAGGGAGAATATATTTGGTACAGTCTTTGCTAAAGAACAAACTAATCAAAGATATCGTATCCAAAACACTTTGGAAGTCAGTAGAGATATAATTAAGAAAAAAATTGTGCTAATCCCGACGCAATAATAATACTGTGCGGATTTCTAAATTATGAGTCTTACGATAAATTTCTTTTTTCGACTTAATAATAATAATAATAATAATAAACCAAGTGCATATTGAACCTGTCTTTTTATATTATACTTGACCTAACTCAATCCTAAAAGTTAGTTTACGAGGGAAAGATTGCTCACATCTAGATATAATTGGAGCGTGAACCAAGACCCCAAACAAGGATGTACCTGATTCTGATATCATGTATTGATTTGGTAGTATTTGAATAACTAACCTCAACAGCTATCTCATAATGAGAATATTGATTCTCCAATCAATGTGAAATTATACTAACTCACTTTGCAAGTTTTCGATTAGAATTATAGTATTATAAATTTTTGTCCACCTCTTAAATTAACTATCTCTGGAAATATTTTAATGAAGTAGCTGTTTTATCAGCAACCATGGCATGGCCAAGTTAACGGGCCCGGAAATTGATTGTAAATGATGGAAGAACGATCTGCGCCTAATTAAGTGGAAGATATGTTTCCAATTATTCTAAAAAAGATTATGATTTGAAATGAGGCAATTTTTGAAAGGACAAATCAATGTCCTTTCTGGATTTGCTCCTGTTGGCCCCCTAATCTTTTTCAAGTATATTAAATAAAAACAAATATTCATATAATTATAAATCATCTCATTAAAAATAAAATGAAAAAAAATAAGCCGCGTGAAGTTTAAATTGAGTAATTTTTTGAAAGAAAAATTCATAATTTAGTAATCATTTGAGATATTATTTTGTGCGTACACTTGTACGTGGACAGTCATAGTAATGGTACATTTGTATGTGTTTTGCCAATTTCAGGCAGAGACACATTATAGGCAGGAATTCGGCTTGTGGCCCATTTAACTGGGCCTTCATATATCTTACCAAGAAGGGTGCCAGGGATTGGGATCATGGGATTTGAAAGACAAGCCTAAAAGTGGCATCACCTCAAAAATCTAACTTATATTCATTCATTAATTAATGTAGGGATTTGTTTATGTGCAAAAAAAAAAAAAAAAAAAAAAAAAAACCAAAAAGCAATCAAGTGCATCAGGGGCGGATTTAGAGTACTGGATGGGAATTGGGATGGGGTTCTCAGAATTCAGTAACTTTTGAGCGAATCTTATATTTGTTTTAAATTTTTTTTTTATATATATATATTAAAAAGGAAAAATTACTTGGATGGATGTCATTTAATAAATAATTATCGATTTTAGCGATATTTTTTTTTATTACCATTTATAGTAATACTAAGTCAAATCTGCAATATGTATTAAAAGTGAATTAAGTATGCAATATATATGTATTATAATTGTTTTTGAAAATATATTATGCTTATTTGGTAAGAAGTTGACACATTGTATTATAAGTGTATTAAAATGTGTGATAAATGTATTATCCATCAATAAAACTTATATTATATGTGAATAATAAATTATTCTTTGTAATATGTATTAAAATTGTATTATAAATGTATTAAAGTGATCAAGTGAAAAAAAATATTTTTACTATAAATGGTAAATATTTTTTATTTATAGTATATTTATATAAGTTTTCCAAAAAATGTGACTTGGAAGCCCAATAACAAAGTGTGTTATTATTAATCTAATTAAGCTTTGTTGCTCTCTTGATAGCGGTACCAATTCCCTTGGTCGGTCACAATGTAGCTAGGTCTTTATTTTACTTTGAAATGAATGAAAACCATAAACTTTAATTAATTTTAGATTCGCCCTGGAGGCCCAGTCAGATTGTAAAACTTTTGACTCCCTGAAAATGATTGGCAAGTAATGATGTTAATTGCCGATTGGTTATTGATTAAAATTAAAATTAAATTAATTTAATTAATTTTTAAATTATTACAATAAAATCAAATCAAATATAATAATTATTTTTCGATTTAAATCGATTTTTATTCCAATGGTAAATCCTAATGACAGTTAGCACTTAGGGGTCGTTTGGTACAAAGATCAATAATGCAGGGATTAGTAATGCAGGGATTAGTAATGCAGGGATTGGTAATGCAGGGATTATTTTTATCAAGTGTTTGGTTCATTGTTTCTTATCTAGTTTTGTATGTGGTTTAAAACTCTACAAAAAAAATTATTTCCAACTATACCCTTGAGTTATTATGGGATTTTCTATTTCATGTAATTGAGTCAAGGTAGATAATTGATGGACAATATTATTTTTTTTATAACATTTTAACTAGCTAGGAGAATGAAATTTTTATTGTCATGTTAACTATTTTCTCACTTAAATTATTTGAGAGTAAATAATTGTCATCTTAATAAATTGGATTTAATATCTCAAAAGGTCACACAACTATAATAATTTATAGAGAAAATTTATTGAACTTTGTTTTGTATCAATAAATTAAAAAAAAAATCTTTATCATAAAATAAAATAAATAAAATAAAAATAAATAATAAGTATAGCAAAATAAATTAAACTATTTTAGACTACTTGTGTAATGTTTAATGGATTTCCGTTAAAAGACAATATTTGACTTATGAATTGTTCTTAAATTCATACATCAACATTAGCAAATTAGTCGGATTATAATATTTTATATTAATAATAAATAGATTAAATAACTCATATTTTAGAAACAAAAAATTATATCTAAAAAATAAAATTTGTAAGCTAATTTATTTAAATAAATTTGTTAGTATAAATATAAAACATAAAATCAAGAAAATAAATAAAATGATTAAAAAGATTTGAGGGGGTATTTTTGTCTTTACGTAGATTAGTCCCATGGTATTAGAACTAATACCTCCAAATGGAAGGTATTAGTTATACACCCTAATCCATGTATAACTAATACATGGATTGATTATACATAGACCCAAAATTCCTACCAAACATAGTACTAAATAATACCACACATAATACTTGGACTATTTCTCCTAATACTCCCTACCAAACGACCCCTTAGTGGTCACCACCAACTTATGAAAACTTAATTTGCCTTTTTTTCCCTCCATACTATTCATGTGGTGCCATTCTCCTTTTTGAATATCTTTGAATATTTCTGTAGAAAATTTCCAGTTGGTTGGAAAAAAGGCAAAGGAATAATTAATGTATCAATGGCACTGAAACACCATGGCCAGTGCTATTAGCTCCACTCACATGGTATATAATTGTGTTCATGCCCACGTGATTATTTTCATTCTGCAATATTCCATGCATGCAATAATTCACGTTGTACGTATTACGTTGTTTTCACTAGTCGTAACTCATAATTATAGCTCAATCGATTACGAGTAGTGAAAACAACGTAATTATACCAAGTAAACGTAACGACGTGAATTAATACTTTTTTTTGTAACTAGCAAAACCTTTTACCAAAAGTTACCATAAAGGCAAAATTCACTAACCAGTGCTATATGCATTTTTTGTAACTAGCAAAACCTTGAATACTTACCGCAACTGGTTAGTGGATCCAATGTTGTATGACTGGAACAGATTTTATATATAAGCTTTGTATTGATCAAGAAGTCACAAGCAGATTGTTTATATTTACCAAAATGAAGCGGAAAATAGGAAAGGAGAGGCCGTTTCACATTGCTATATTACAAAATAGCTGATGAGAAAAAAAAAAACATAATTCTTAGCATAGTCCTATATATGTCTCCCGGGGCGGAGCTAGTGTATACTTTACAAGATCGACAAAGAACTCATAACTTTGGAATGAATTTTATATTTATTTTTAAGAAATCAATTGGAACTGTATAAATTATTACTTCAGAACTTTGTAATTCGCGCTCTATCTGTGCGTGTCTTACCAAGTTCACTATAACAATAAATTAAAATGACAAAATTATGTTCTAATCACAATAAAGTAACAAACTTTATCTATAACTAATTAATAACACTAAAAGTAGTTATATTTTATTCATTATAAGATTACTTTTATGACACAATAAAGGATTAATAGTAATATCAACGACTAGTAATCTTCTAGCACATGCATCTGTAAAGTTTTATGATCATATGTTCTTTTAGTGGTACAATTTAGAGATATACATTGGAAATGACTAGTTTTGTAAACTTTATTACTCTTCTGTGCTGTGACACATTTTTTTTTTCGTTCATTTCAAAATAATAATCCTATTTTCTTATTTGACAACTATTTAATGACTCCATTTCCAAATTCACTCTTATTGGATCCCATTTAATATTTTATTATGAAGAAAAAGTCAACTAAAAGTAAATATTAAAGTGATTTTAACATGATAATTTGATAAAAATAACAAAGTCTTCCTTATTTCTTAAAATTTATCTTGTCTGATCAAATTGAGGGAAATAAAATTTAATGACCATGCATGAAATTAAGTGGGTAATATTGTATGTAGCTAGGAGGGGGCCTACACTACCAATATCATCCATAATGCTTGAGGATCTATCATTCCATTTAAGGGACTATCCTCCAATATCCAAATTCTTATCCACATATACATGCCGTACACTTTAATAAATTTTTTTTCTCTTTGACCCATTTTAATAATAATATCTGAGGTCTGAAGAATCTTATACGTTCAAACTTTGTGATACCGCTCATCTTTTGCTGTTGGAGCTTTAGCTCATATGAAGAAAAAGAGGAGATACCATGTATTCCTACTGTGTGGCTTTTAGTTTCTTGGACTTTTTGACTGCCAAAAAATTAAAGAGGTCCTTCGAATATTCATATATTCTTTATTCACCTTATCTTCTGTTGCTTTATTATTAATCCAATTAGTTGATCGACGTTTTCCTTTGTTTAATTTGTTTCTCCAATTTTCTGTTTTACTTTGTTTCAAAAAGAACATCTCTTTCATTTTTCGATAACTTCTTAGTTTCAACTTTTCACATGATATATTTAAAATCACAAAATTAAAGCATTCGAATAAATTTTAATCAAGACCACAAAATTACTAGATATTTGTTAGTGTGAATATGGATTATTTCATCAAATATAAAATGATCAGAAGGTTATGAGTAGGGGAGGAATGAAATGGTCCAAATTAGTGAACCATGGAATAAATTGAAATATTCTTTGAATGGGACTCTACAATATGGGTTCATGGGTATCACAAAATACGAATGTGTTTGGGGAAAAAAGATAGGAGTTTTGGTCAAAGATAGTATCGTTGAAGAACAAGTATCCATGTCCAAGACTCAATGCAACACTTTTTAAAAATATTCTAAACAGATTTTTGGATGCACTTGCTAGTTGCAGTAAAATTGCTGATCATTATATTTCTCTGTGGTGATTAATTAAGAAAAAGGTTGTTTGGTTGTCGGATATGAAATATATTATTTTTTATATAACTTTTTCTATCCCTATTTAGTTGTCCACTTTAGAAATGACACATATTAAGGCAATAATGATTAGCATAGTGAAGTTACAATTTTATCCTTATATATAGTACAATTTACAATTTCAAAATAAATTCACTCAAGATAACTAATCAATGCTCTGGGAAGTTCATAAGTTTATTTATTGTATTTATGACAACTTTTCACTTCAAAATTACAGCCACTTCTTTGAATTCAAGTGAAATAAATTGGAGGGAAACAACATACACTTTTATAATTTTTGTATCTTCACTATGCTTCTATTCGATCTTCCTTTTAAATTTTTGACTTCAATAATTTTTGGATCTTCAATCAATATAAGTGAGCCTTCTACTTTGATAGGAGTATTAGTTAAAACTTCAAGTTTATTTCTATCCATTTTTTTGAGTAAAATAATTATTCAAAATTTTTACTCATAAACTAACGAAATGCTTTATGTGTAACTTAAAGGATTATTTAACTTCCCAAGTATAATAAATGTATTGTTTGGTTCCAAAAAGGATGAATTACAGCTTACTAGAAATTTTCAAGAAGTTTAAATGAGGATATAATAGAAAATTTCTTTTGTTCTTTCTTGATTTGTCAAAATGGACAAGTAAATAGGGATAACTAAAAGAGAAAGTATGGACAAATAAATAGGAACAGGGAGTAGGTAGATATAAAAATAAGTTATTTATGTATAAATTTAATGCTATATTTGGTGAATAATTTAGAAATCTGCACGTGTGCAGAATTTTCTATTTCAATAAATGGCCCAATGGGTGTTTAATGCACTTGTATGTGCGCACGCCGCACGCTTTGATTCTGGGACATATATTATATACCGTCATGTGATACATTTTGAATTTCGAAATTTAAATAAATTTATCTTTGATCGTAAATCTTTCATATATTTTTTAAATATTTTGAATTATCAATTATTGTGACTTTAATACTTTATACATAGATTACAAATATAAAAATTTCATTTTAAAAATTTGAAGATTCATGAACAAATTTTTGATCAAAGACTCTAGAAAAATGAAATTTTTCCCATTAATTAGGACAGAGGAAGCAGTACTATAGTTTTTTTTCAATTAAAAAAGAAATGGATCCGAACCATTTGTATTAACGCAAATGTTTGTTTCTCTCTTTGTGACATATATAACCTGTCTAGATCAGACAGACACCAAGATGGAATACTACTTTCATGTTTCAAAGACTTGTATAAATAGCAGGAGACCTTCACACTTGTTCCTCAAATATCTTTTCCCTCAACTACACTACACGCATCATCTTTCACTACTCTAACTGCTATAATAATGGATCATAGATACGAGTCTTCCGAGACTCTCAGGTATTCATCCTTATACGCAAATGTTTTTTTTTTACGTCACTGTTTAGATTCGAGTCTAATATTTACTCAATTATACAATACTCATCAAACATTTATAATAACTTACAAAAACTTTGGACCGTTACCTAACATATAGTATAATTTTCTCATAAAATTGAAAAATATAAGCAAAATTTTAGACCGTTGTCCATAAATTGTGAGAGAAATAAAAAGAGATTTATTTACTAAAAAATTATTCATGGGACTACAGGAATAAATGTGCAGCATGCTATCGGCAGTTCAACAAAAAGGAACACTTAGTGGAACATATGAGGACATCTTATCATTCAGTTCATGAGCCCATGTGTGGTGTTTGCAAAAAGCACTGCCGCTCTTTTGAATCTTTAAGGGAACACCTTATTGGTATGCTATATCTACCCAAATATTCCTTTATCTGAAATAATTAATTTTTGAGTTTAAGTTATATATATCGTCACCCAAATAATTAGGAATTCATATGATGTGCAGGGCCACTTCCAAAGGCAGAATGTGAAAGAATTTTCAAGGAGCGCGGATGTGATATTTGTTTGTCAATCCATGGCAGTCGAAGTTCTCTACGGGCTCATAGAGAATCATGCCTCTCACGTCCTAATAATAATGTACGCAATTAATTCCAACGCACTTGTGTTCGTCACATCTAAAAATTTAAATGGTTTAAGTGAGCACATTTTCCATCTAGCCGCAGGTAGAATGAATACTTAAATATGTGACGGAGTATTTTAAGTGATCACAATCCACTGATATTCAACCCTATGTCACTCTAATTTGCCAAAAAAAAAATAATCAATATGCCCTTCGCATGTGAGCGTGAAACTTTTACATGAGCCAAACACATGAATTTTTTTTTTGATAATAAGACTCAAACACAAAATCTATGTCAGTTCTGATACCATGTCGAATTGTGTAACTGTCTTATTACAGGGTTTGTTGTATCGCATGGCTAATTTGGGGATTCAAGATGAACTAAGAATTGATAACAGCAGAGGAAGAGTGGTTGCCCTTGCTTGTAAAATGGTTGGTGGTGGAAGTGATGGGTCTTTAGATCTTTGTGCAAGGGTTTGTCTCATTGATGAACATGAAAGAATCCTCTTTCATTCATATATCAAACCAAATATTCCTGTCACTAACTACAGGTGATCAATTTAAATTAATAACGTAAAAAATATTAACACAATTAATAAATTTCAATCTTTATTATAACATTTTATTTAGTTACTATGTTATCAAACGGAGTAATAATACTTAAATACTTTCACATTCCTAGTACATAAAATTTAAACTCAAATATTAAAGCATGTTCACTTGTTTTTGGTCTTTTTGTGGCCCATTGTAAATTCCTACGAGACCATGATAAGAATTTTCTTATATTGACGATGTATTATATATGTTGATAGGTATGAAATGACGGGTATAAGACCAGAATATTTGAGGGATGCGATGCCATTAAGGAATGTGTCTAGAAAAATTGAAGAATTTCTTTGCAATGGGGAACCTATTTGGCAAATCCGTTCTAAAGGTGGAAGGTCTAGGATTCTTGTAGGCCATGGTTTGGATCATGATCTTAAATGTTTGGAGATGGATTATCCAGCAATAAAGAGGAGGTAAATTAATTGTTTGATCATTTATATAATCTAAAAATAATTTCGTAACTTTATTGATATATTAAAAAAACATAGAAATTAACTCGTACTCATAGTTGTTATTATATATATATATATATATTACTCCGATCCTTATAGATGAACGTTCTAACAAAGACAAACAACATGGGAAAATAACAGTCAAATGCCTTTGAGTCATCTAGTTTATAAAGTACATATAAATATTTATATATATATATATATATATATATATATATATATATATATATATATATATAGTATATTTTATATTAAATACACATACACTTATACATTTGATATATATATTTTATACCGATACACAACATATACAAGCGAAGTACATGGATAATATACTAGGACCAAATTTTTAAACTAGATGACCAAAAGCCAAAAGGTACATTTACGTAAGTTACCTTCTAACATTTTATTTTTCTTTCTGAAGGGATACTGCAAAATATCCACCACTAATGAAAACAAGCAAGCTCAGCAACTCTCTCAAGTACTTGACCAAAGCTTACCTCGGGTAATATATATTAATAGTGCATCAAACTTTATCCTTATAAATTTTCTTGAGTACCAGAACTATATATTATTAATTTAACTTGTTGCAAGTTACGTTTTTATAAAAAATCTAAAAATTGATGGACAATAATATAATGAAAAATGTGTAGGTATGATATTCAAATTGGAGTACAAGATCCCTATGAAGACTGTGTGGCCACAATGAAACTCTACATGAGAATGAAATTATCACAATTTCACAAAAAAGAGAATTATCCTCTTGCTACTGATCCACAAAATAAAAATAACTTTGCATCTTGGAGGCAAAATGAGCTTGAGAGGATGACTCCTGACCAACTGTTGGATTTTTCAAGATCTGATTATTATTGTTGGTGTTTGGACGCACAAGATTAATAATATATATATATATATATATATATATATATATATATATATATATATGAGACGAAGGATGGAAAGAAGATATAAAATAATAATACTGAATGTGTTATGGATTCTTATTAGTAGATATCGATGATTCAAATAGTATTCAAGAAAATAAATTTAGTATCTTCGAGTGTGTACTTACGTGCTATTGTAAGATTTATATAATACAGTTACATTGAAATAAAAATGAATTTAATTAGTTGCAAATTCTTTGATCAAGAACAGATGAATGCCTACATATTGACCAAGTCATTTTTTCATTTGAAAATATATATATATATATATACACACACACTTGTATAATACTAATATATGAAATTATTAACATTCTACTTAGCAATGAAAAATGAAATCATTTGATGATAGGAATTTGAAATGACATAAAATGTTTATAGCTATTTTCTTAACTGCAAAACCTTAAACTATTACTACTATTTTACAAATATACGAAATTATTTTTGAACGAATAGTTGTATGTATTCAACAAGTATTAAATTTGTTTGTGAGTTTGATGTTTGGTTGTTAAAATTACAAGGCCAAAATTGGAGACAAGTAAGATGGTCATCCGACTAACAAATTTTTAAAAATAAAATAAAATTGAGGTTGCTTACCTAATACCTCAAACTTAATAAAATTAGAAAAATTATTTGGGATGAGTATTCTTTAATAAATAATTACTGATTTTAGCGATACTTTTTATTTATTACCATTTATAGCAATACATAGCAATACTATGTTAAATTTGTAATATGTATTAAAAGAGAATTATATATGCAATATATATGCATTATAATTGTTTTCTAAAAAATATATTATGTTTGTTTGATAAGAATTTGACACATTGTATTATAAGTGTATTAAAATGTGTGATAAATGTATTATCCATCAATCAAACTTGTATTATATGTGAATTATAAATTGTTCTTTGTAATATGTATTAAAAGTGTATTATAAATGTATTAAAAGTGATCAAGTGGAAAAAAATGTTATTGCTATAAATAGTAAATATTTTTTTATTATAGTATATTTATGTAAGTTTCCTTTATTTGTACATCACACACGCATAATAATTTTATTTTTTTTTACTATGTCTAAAGTTAATCCTAAAATGGCTAAGCTGATAAAAATTGTACACTTCGACTATACCTCAAATAGGATTTCCAGAATCGACTATATGTGCACTTTCCATGGTTATATTACCGTTAATTGTTTTTTTGGGTAAAATTGTATTAGAATTAATTAGTAGTCCTAAAAGTGGATATTTGTCAAAATCACAATGGATTTGGCGCCACCTTGATATGGTACAATTTCGGGTTCAACAAGGATCTGAACAAGACTTTTTTGCCATTGGCCCAACTCCACACACACTCCTAATTGAGATTTGGAAGAAAAAAAAAAAGGCCTTCCTTTTCCTAATCTTATTCGGTCACATGCATACGGTTTAGGTAGAATTTTCGCAATTTCCTAACTCCACATCGTTTATGCAAAACAGATTTTCCCATCAACTTTTTTTTTTTCGGTTTTGACTTTCTACTTTAACTAGGATAGTGTAAATCTAATGCTCTATAAATTAAACTCTTCAAACCTCTCAGACATTATAATCATTCAAATCTTCTTTCAATAATATTCTCAACAAAAACAAATTAGCATCTCTTGTTCAAATATATTTTTATCATCATGTCTTCTTCAATAAAGTTCTTAACTCTAAGGACTTGCGATGGTAAGGAATTTGTACTCGATGAGGCGATAGCCGTAAGATCACAAACTATCAAGGATATGGTTGAAGATGATTGTGTTCCAAACGTCATTCTCCTGCCTAATGTTCATAGCAAAACAATGACCAAAGTGATCGAATACTGGAAGAAACATTCGGAGGGAGGAGTCTCCAAAGGCATGTTGATGGATTTTGACAAGGCTTTTGTGAACGTACACCACTCGATTTTGCATCTCTTATCTTAGCTGCTAATTTTCTTAACGATAAGGAGATATTGGATATGATGTGTCAAGAAGTTGCCGATAGGATTAAAGGGAAAACACCAGAAGAAATGCATAAAGAATTTGATATCAAGAATGATTTTACTCCAGAGGAAGAAGAGGAGATTTGTAAAGAGAATGCTTGGGCTTTTGAATGATTTTATAGTTATTTTGAAAATTTGTTTTTTTTTTATTTTAGAATTAAAATTGTCTAGTTAGCTATATCCTTTTTTGTTTAGTTCTATTCTGTTGTTCCTCTTATAGAATTGTTATTTGGTTTTTATTGATTTATAAATTATGTTGAAAAGAAATTAAAGCTATTTATATTAAATTTGAAAAAAAAACATTCATCCAAATGGTTAAAAGATGATTTTGATATCTCAAAAAGAAATATCTACATTTAAATTTTTAATAATTTTGAGTTATTTTCGTTCAAAGCATATCCAATTGACTTGATATAAAGAAAAATTGTTGGAAGAATGTATAGAAAAAGTGCTACAGCACGAGTGAGGTCTTACTTGACGAGAATTCAAATTAATTGAACCCTAATGCGGATATTAAACACTAGATGAAAAATTAAAAATAAATAAATTGAAGGAACGTATCTATGTATCGTCTTTCCTCTTGCACAATATATAGTGTATCTTGGGGGTAATAATGGATGAGCTTAACATGTTTTTTTTTTTTTTTGGTAACTAACAACTTTATTAATCACCGGGAGAGAATTAAAAAGCAGCTCAGTCAACTCAACTAACTATTCTAGAAAATATACCTAATTAGAACCCAATCTATATATATATATATATATATATATATATATATATATATATAAAGGAGGAATATAGACAAGGTGATGTGACACTTCTCCATGGCCTCCATTCATATTTATTTATTTTTCTCCTTTATTTGACCGTTTTTCTTTATTTAATTATTTGTTTTATTTTTAATATCTCATAAAGTCTTTATATTCAAGTACTTAACTTTTCACCTCCCACTATAATTATATTTTCTTTATTAGATATAATGTGCATATATTTATAACTCTCATAATTTTCAACTTTTCATATTCATAACCTTTAAATATTAAATATGAAACCTTATGGTATTTAGGGATGGCAATGGGGTGGTGTAGGGCGAGGGCGGTGCAGATTGAGCTTAACCCGTAAAATTTTTAATCCGCCCCGCATAGCAATTCTTTTCACTTTTAACCCACCCCACCCCGCCCCGCATAATTTTTTTAATATTTTTTTTCTAGTTATGTTTGATACTAAAAATAAAATTCATAAAAATAAATTCATTTTTTCAGTAAGTTGTATTAATTTAATAGGATATAAAATTTTATTTTTTAGAGGTCAATTAGGAAACATATAAGAAATTGTATTATTTTTTATTGAACCATTTTCATTTATTATCTTGAATAGTTTAGTATCTTTAATGAAATTATCTTAATAAATAATGATCTATCACTCTTATAACATGTAAAAAGTTAAAATTAAGTTTGAACCCATATAAAATCACATATACCCGCAACCTACCCCACTCCACATTAATTTTAAAAAAACCCACTTCAACCCGCGCCTGCATCCGACCTGCCCCACACAACCTTAAACCTACCCCGCCCTTCATCCACTCCGCCCCATTGCCATCCCTAATAGTATTCCTGCATTATTTTCTATATAAATTCATATTTTTTTGTTTCATGATATTCTATCCAAAGTTACCCTTCATTTTCACCATAGTACTATATTCATGCTTTTATTTGGCTTGAAAAAGAAGAATAAGGCTCTTGAATAGTGATAGGCTTGTGAAGTAGATGTTGACAAGAACTTAGATAATGATGTATTGATTTCTTTTCCCTTCTATTTCTTAATGATATGTGTATTGTACTATTTCTTTTTTTCTTTCTTTATTTTTTTCTCTCTTTTTATTTTTATATATCTCTATGATGCCTCTTAAATTTAATTTTTATATGAAGAAAGTTTTTGAATAGTAATAGATTTGTGAAGTGAATATCAATAGAGTGATGCCTCTTTACCTCTGTTTGACTTTAAAAAAGAAGAAGAAAGCTTTGAATACCGATAGGCTTGTGAAGTGGATATGACAAGATTTTAAATAATTATGTGTTGATTTTGTTTTTCCTTCTACTTTTAATTTTAATGATTAAAGTTGCAATGATATGTGTATTGTATTATTTTTTTTTTCTTTCTTTCTTTCTTTCTTTCTTGTGTTTTTTATGATGCCGCTTAAGTATATTTTGTATACGAACTTAAAATTTAATTCGAAGCACGAGTAACTGAATTTTAGAAGTATGAGAGTTATTTGTTGTATAATTTCTATTTATATAATTTGGTATCTTATTTTTCCTCATAAAAATGTCAATAAAAAAGTAATCAAATAAAAAATATAATAATATTATAACCAAACAACACGAAATAACCCCCCCCCCCCCTCTCTCTCTCTCTCTATATATATATATATATATAAAATTAAATTACAATTACTAATATAAATATATGGACACCGTTTAACTAATAACAAAAGGCTGAAAGACTTATGCTACTCTTACTTTTTTGGAAATAAATATTAACTTTTGTTCTTCAATTGACAAACTTTTCAGCATTTTGTTGAAATAAATCTATAAAAAGGTATATAATTCTTTTACTCATATTTAATTTTTTATAGCTGTTTTTTATATCGAAATACTAGTATTATAATATTTTTATTTCTTTATCCTTAGTATAATATTTTTATTATATATAATTATGAAATTACAACTTTTTCTATAACATATTAATGAGTCTTAATTATGAGGAGGAGATTAATTTTTATTGAGTAATAAACATCAATACTTAGCATTTAAATCAGTAAGAAATTTATTTCATTTCTTCAATTATTAAAAGGAATTATTAGCAAACTTCAATTTAATGAAGTTGAATCACTACTACTTTGTAGTTTGTATACAATTATTTTACCTTCTTTGTTTTTATGTGTGCTCTTTTACTTGTACGACATATAGGGAGAAAAAAGAACAAAATAATAGTAGAGGCATTAATGAAGGATAAACGATAGGGAAGTAGTATATGCCAGAAAAAAATGTAACTCAATGGTTGTTTTAGTTTCTTTTTAATTTTCACATTTCATTTTTATTTTATTTAATAACAATTATAGAAAATATTTTTTTAACTTTTATTTAGATTAAAATAAATTAAAAGGGTCAATTGCCAATAAATGCTTGTATGTATGTGTATCATAATTTACTACGAAATATTTGCTACGTACAATAGAAATGAAATTAATTAAAGTGTGTGTATATATATATATATATATATATATTATAGCTTATTGCTTAAGAATAAATTTTCTCTTTTGTTTAATATTAATTGTTAAGTTTAACAAAATAAATCATGTTAATATTTATCTTGATAATATAATATAATATAATTAGAGCAATTAATGATGTTATAACTGGAGAAAAAAAAAAGATATGACATTGATATATAGAGATTAAAAAAATTAAATTTTTAATAAGAAAAATGGGATAATTTCTTTGGATTTCGCTCTACAACACTCACTTGATATTACGCCTATATCCCTTATTTTAATTTTTTTAAACCATTCTTTAAAATTATTTAAAATAAATATAAATCAATTATAACTTGACAATTTTTTCCTTCTTTTTATTAATTTCTTTATATTAATGCATATTATTAAAAGCATGACTTATTTAATAAATACTTTAAAAATAAATCAACACAAATAAGTTTATACTATAATATATATTATATAAATATATATGTGTCCTTTTTTACCAAACAAAGATTCACAATTTTTCATATTGATTTATTTCTTAAAACTTTCACTATGTAAGTCATTTTTTAAAATAATGTGGATTAATATGAAGAAATTAATATAAAAAGACAAAAGTTGTCAAATTATAATTAATTTATATTTATTTTAAATAAATTTAAAGAATGGTTACAAAAAAAAAATCAAAATAAGGAAGGATATACGTAATATTGTAACTACTGGGAAGGTAAGTTTTGTAAAATTAACCCTTAAAAACTTTAACCATTGCGCGAAGGGCAGACAAATTCCCTAATTTCTACTAAATTGGAGATTAGCTCATAGCGTTGCACCTAGACCTTACACATTGTTTGTCATTACAAAAACCAAGTATGGACTAATGTCTGAAGCTTTGGAGGCGTTGTAGTACAACACATGTAAACCACTTCTCGAATAATGACCGTGATGAGCTTAACATATTATAACAGAAGAAATTAATTATTATAATTGCTATGAAAATACTTGTAATACTCCAAATTTTAGGACAATATTTACCACCGCTTCTCAAGTAATTAAATGTATCATTGACCAAAATTTTTATTAATTAAATTAAGGGAAAAGGGTCAAAAAAAATCATTAACTTTGTTTTATTGATTGATTGTGTCTTTATTGTAAAATGAAGTTATTTTTGCTCATGTCGTTACTAATTTCATCATTTGTTCCCTTCAATTGGATGGAAAGACCCAAATCAATTAAAATTACCAATTTACTTAAATTACCCAATTTTAACCCGATCTAACCCACTTAAAAATATAACCCATTTTTGTTTATCTTCCCTCTCTTTTCTTCTCAGAAAAACTCGTTTTTCTCCTTTTTTTTTTTATCCACTTTATTAGCCTTAATCATCCTTTTTATCATCATCATTTTTTACAGTGAAGTATTTTCTGTCATTTTTACCCAATCTCATCCCAATCTCTCCAGCTCTAATTACAATTCCATCTCAAGATTAATCTGTGACTAATTCAAAAGCACACAATTTTTTTTTTTGCTACAAGAATATAGCCACCACCTACGCCGCAGTAATCTTAGCCAGAGTTTTTATCTTTCATCGGCAGTACAGTTGTTCACAAGTAGAGAAGACTACGGAGATGAAATGGTAGAAATTGGAGGGTGTTCAACAAAACGCGCTTCCTCTTTCAGCAACCAAACAACAATCACTCCCACTGTTCAGACTTCTAAGCCACCACAACAATCAGAGTGTGTGGGTGTATTCAGAATTTTAAGATGATGGGTGGACTGTTATAAATATGTTGACATATGATAAAAATTTCAAATTTCTAACCTCGCGGAGAGAGGTGCACCTAGTCATAATTGCATTAAAGTGTTTGGATTATTGTTATCTGTTGTTTCATAATATATTGTATTGTACTGTATTCTATTATATTGTATTGTATGGTAGATACAATGTTTGATTAGACTGTATTATTTATTATTGTTTAATAATATTTTTATTGTTTTGTTTGATTGTATCATTCTGTATTGTAATTTATAAATTTACTAAAATATTTTTAATTATTTTAGGATATGAGGTTTGATTAGAATTAAATAATATAGGATAAAGGGTAAAATAGTATTATGCAATATTAAGTAAGATATAATTGGAAAAAGAAATTAAGTAACAATGATAACACACCAAATTAATTGTTTCATGAAAGGGGGATTTTTATTGTTATGTAACAATGAAATTTAACAATACAATACATTTTAAGTAACAATCAAAACAAATATTGTAGGTATGGTAATGATACAATACAATACAATGGCTAACAATAATCCAAACAAAGTGTAAGTGTATGTTTACATATCTATATTTCAATATTTTTTTAAAAATATAACACTATTATATATGATATCGTGAGGAAATCATGAATTTACGTGAATCCGGTGACTCCTCTTAGATACTGTCTCTGTCCACAATCCTCTCTTCTCCTTATCTCCATCTCCGACGAGCCACTACCAATCAACAACCAGTAAACAAAACCCAATCTGAAACAACCAAAACCCACTCTTTCGAGTTTCGACCTCCTCCAAACCCACATCGTGAATAGTGTCCAATCACCACCGTGAATCCCAACTCCGGTAAACAGGAGGAAAACGAATTAGAGCTTCAAGCTCCAGTAATTCTGACAATTTTTTTAGATCTGGCTGGAAAATAATGCTCTGATTACCTATATTTATTCATTGTAGTGTTCTTGTGTTTTTGGGTTCATAATCATTGTTACATTATTTTCTATATTGTTGGCCTCTGTCGTATGATTTTATTGTTTTTGAAAAGGAACACAAGTTTAAAGGTGAAGATGAACAAAAATGAGTTGTATTATTAATTGGGTCGAATTGGATTGAAATTGAGTAATTTAAGTAAAATTGGACAATTTTAATTGATTTGGGGCTTTTCATCCAATTGAGGGGCACAAATGATAAAATTAATAACGACAGAGATAAAAATAACTTTATTTTAACGGTAAAATATAGTTAACCAATAAAACAAAGTTAAAGGAATATTTTTGACTCTTTTCCCTTTCTTTAATCATTATGCCAAATTGTGAAGTACCTTCACGCACCAAGAGGGGATTATTGCTTAGATGATAAGCACCCTCTGCCTCCAACCTTGAGATTGTGGATTCGGGTCAAGGAAGGAAAAAAAAAATGGAAATAGGAAAGGGGCCTAAAAAGAAATATACCTTCACACAACTCTCAACAGGGCATGGGTCTACGAATTCCCAAGGCCCTCGAAAAACCAGATGAAAAGTATGGCTTATCAATTTAATAGCTGATAACTTGTCCACAAGTTCATTGAATCTGGTCGTTCTCATAATTGGATATCTCACTAACAAGAGCAGAAAACTGTGCAACACATATAATATCATCCTTAAAGCTTGTTCAAGGAGCATTACAACATAATTAACTCAAGAAACCTTAGTTTCACCTGAACCTGCAACTGATTTTTCATATCATACAATTATATTAAACTTTAAAGGATGACACACAAATAGACCCAAACATGGCACACGACTACATTGATCTGGAATTGCATAGTACATAGCCAGATATGAGTGAGCTGAAGGCCAAAGCAGCAAATGAAAGGAAGGACAATGCTACAGAGGCGCTTGCCATATCAGGAAACTTGTCCTTGCCCCAATTGGACTGCCAATCATCAATGCGAGTGGCAGCAGAAGATGAGGCTGATATCAGAAGATATGTTACCACCTGTCATTTAGAAAAATAGTAATTTTTAACAGAAATTATGAATATCAATACAAGCTCTCCACACGTTTAGGCATGAAATCAGGAGTCGCCTTCAGTTTCTGGCCTAGTCACCAAGAAAATGAAGCTCCATTTGGTCTATGGACCAGGTACCAGCTTGGCTAAACAAGTATAAAATGTGCTCTGGTTCTTTATTCAACCTTCGAAAAAATTAGATTGCCTGCAGATATGACCTAAAATTGTTTATTTAGTTGCATTAAAAACTTAGTCATGTCCCCTAAAATGTGGATATTTCATAATTACTTGTAGATATGACCTAAAATTGTTTATTTAGTTGCATTAAAAACTTAGTCATGTCTCCTAAAATGTGGATATTTCATATCAGCTTTAAAGCAACAGCTTATCATCAATCAAAACAAAATGTCTCGGCTACTAAGTATGAGATTATACAAAATTAATTACAACCCGATAAGTTTATGTAGTTGGGTCTCAAAAGGACCCTTGCTGGTATATCCTTAGGATCTCTCTCCTGGAACCACTTGGTGAGGGGGCTTTGTGGGATGGAGACAATAAGATTGAAGAGGAACTTCACATAAAGAAATGAGAATAGACTGATATCTGCTAGCTACAACTGAAGTATGCTTTCTTCAATGCCCATTTCATGACTAATTCACAAACATCTGAGTCCATCTTAATATATAAAAAACAATCTATGCTAACACTAACCTTCGTAACTGTAAAATATTGGCTCTTAGAATTAAATTAACTAAACCTGAAGTATACATCAAGCACCAATAAATAAACTAGCTATTTGTAAGCAAATTGCAGAAAACGGAACGGAAATATAGAAAATTGCCAAAGGACCTCACCAGAAAAACCAACAAAAGAAACAACATTTCACTTGAATTCGTATCTCAGTAAGTTAAAACCTTTTAAGAACTATTTAGCGCAAAAGAGAATTACCAAATCCACAAAGGTGTATCCAACCGAAAAAGGTGTTCTGAAGGTTTACAAACTATCATATGCCATATCGTCTTTGCAATCTCTATTGCACTTGATTTTTTTAATTTCGTATCTTCCACACAGATTCAACTAGCCATTAGGAGAGTTCTAGTCATTTTAGCCTTACAGAATTTAGAGGATACACAAAACAAAGCCTATTGGGAAATGCTTATAGGTACAAGATAGCCATTTCGAGGATACACAAAACATAGCCTATTGGGAAATGCTTATATGTACAAGATAGCCATGGAAGGAACCTAATCACAGGAATCAGTCTGCTAGTGCAGAGTATGCAAACGAACTTAGTAACACTTAAATTCAGGAAGGACTGGCATTAATGTAATCACATTCGATTTGTTTGGTTTTTAGTAAGGGCTCATTATTGGTTTAATGGGAGAAACTTATCCTCAAGATAAATGTAAAAAAAGGAATTTGTGCTTATGGAAGACATATAGCCGAGGGTAAGTAAAATTTAGGGCTCAAAAGGAGTGTGCCACAAAAAAGGTGATTCTACAGTTGGGATGGTCCTGTTAGTATTTTCCAGCCAATGAAAGTTAGCAATTAATAGGCACCTAGATGATCATAAAGGAAAAATTCCTCCAACCCTGCAGGAATATTTTTGAGTGAATTCTATGACAAATAAACATTTTTATGGGGTATATGATTCCTCTCCATCCCCTTTTCTGTTCATTTTACTTACAGTTAGATAGCTACAACAGTCTTCACCAGGCTAGTACAAAATCATCACCACCATCAAACGATTTTTTCCTCTCAATCAAAGCACTCAATATCATAATTAATAACCCATAACTTCCATTACCCCCAAAAGAGAAAGAAGTCAGAAGTTCTAAAAGCTTAAAACAATTATGGAACTTAACCATGAAATATGCATGTATAAAGATAATAAATCTTATATTTATTATTTTGCTATAAACAACATGTATTTGTGTAATTGGACGAACCAACTTGCCTGATCAAGGGCAAAATCAAACATGTAGCGCAAATTATGCTGCACGATGTTCTTGCCTGTAGCAGATTGGTAGGCTAAATCGAATGCCTGAGCTGCTGAATACACAAATCCTATGACATTCACTGACATACAGTACCTGCAAAGTTATTCACCTACCAATATTATCATTCATAACTACACTACCCGCCTAACACATTTATTCATTGCTCTGAAAGAGTGAAACTTAATGGGCTGCAGAATTAATTCAGTCAATGTAAAGAGAACAACTGACAAACCTGAACTCCTTGTAACGTTCGAAAGAATCCAGAGCCCAACCCTTATTCCTATCAGCTGCCATAATAGAAAATGAAACCAAACAAGACATAAACCCAAAAATCCTAAAACCTAAACCCGCTTTCTTTACCATCTCATCCCTCCTCACTTTTCTTAAAATCGACAACTGTGGCCTTCCTCTCCGCCGACGGTTGCCGCCGTCGTCACCTTCCTTAACACTAGCTGTACCATCTCCGACAAACAGATCCGCTTTCACCAAAGCCGGTGGCTCCTCCTTGATAAACTTCTTCACCACCGCTTCCGGTATCGGAGGTTTTTCCGGTGGACTCCCCGTCGGAGCTGCAGAAGGCTGATTATCCTCCAGAGTAAAGGACTCGTGAGGAAGAGAAATTTGATCGGAGGAAATTGATGATCTCGGCGGAGATTCCACCGGCGGGGAAGATACCTTAGTAGAATCTCTGCTAACGGTAGGATGAGCAATAGCAGTAGTATAAATACTCTCACTAGCTTTATCGGTTCCGGACTTAGTAAAATCATTTGAATCGGAAGAAATTGATGAACTCGGCTGAGATTCCGCCTTAGTAGAATTTGTATTAACAGCACCATTAGCATTAGCAGTTGTAGAATTAGGATTAGTAGCTTTATCTGTTTTGGACTTAGCGGAATCATCAGAATCGGAGGCGCTATGAAAACGAGCTGGAGAAGAGAAAGTAATAGCTTTATCAATTTCAGAATCAGTAGAATCTGAATCAGACAGGGAGATATGCTGCTGTTCATTCTCCATAGCCGTTTGCAGAGTCTGCTTGGTATGATTCGATTCCATGATGAAGAAACAGAACAGTGCTGCTACAAAAATGGGATTTGGGGTATGAAAATGGATTGAAACGGAAAATAGAATAATGAATAGAAGTTGAAAGACGAGGTCTCTGCGATAATGATAGTTTTGGCGGTTTCCACTTTCGTCTTCCACGTCTGAATTTGGGAAAGCTCGATATTTAGGAGTTAGGACTGCTACTAAATACGAGTATAGTATTCAAATGTATAGAGTACTCTCTTACAATTTGAGTAAAAAATTGTGATCTAAAAATTAAAATAAACCATACTGGCTATAAATTATATCATTCTTTTTATAACTAGATGAAAAGAAAAATGAGTCATATGCCATTTATCCTAATTTTCCAAACGAAATTATACTGACAAATCAAGAAAATAAAAAAAGACGTATTAGAAACGGTACAAAGTGTACTCAAAGCATCCTTCGTTAAAAAGCAGTGCGTTGACAGATTAACTTGTCACTATGAATCCTCGAGTTATTTAACAATTATTACGCAATTGAATCCTCGAGTTATTTAACAATTATTACGCAATTTCTACCTCCCCGTGTACGTAAAGAACATTAGTAGATTATCGAAGAAAAGTTGCAGCCTGATAACAAATTGTTCACCAAAATGAAATTTCTGATCACTAATCACCAGTATCCAGATTCGTAAATCATAGCCACTTTTACATGCATATCTCCCAATTTCACATTGATGTTTACAGACCTAACTAAACAGAGACGGATTTAGAGCTAGTTCAGTAGGTTCAGAAGGTACCCGTTACTCTCAACTTGTATTACGTATACAAATGCAAAGATATTGTACATAAAAACGATTACAAGAACCCAATGACTCTTTTAAGTTCTGGATGCACCTACGTTTCTGAAAAGTTGGCTCTAATGAAAGTGGTGAAACATTCTCACATGCCTGAGAAGTATTTGCGAGCTTCATAATACCGATCCAACCCTACGTTGAAGAGTGGGTGAACCTGTTCCAACAGACATTTGGAATAAGGACCAAATACATCCCTGGGTAATGGTGGAGAATCAGCTTCGTCGGTCCAGCTATACTGAGCAATTGAAAGACCACTTAAACAGTAACACGTATGGTAGTAGTCTCTACCCTTCCCAGGTTTGTCTCTGAAACCACCTACTTCAATCTACATCCACAGCATGATATTAGAATCTTGAAAAAGATATAAAAGCAACATAAACAGGAATAATACACTGCCAAAAGAATCTAACACTAATATCTTGGTGAGTCGCAGCATCTGATACAGAATATTTAAAACCCACTTAACTTTCTTTTTCCCTTTGAAGAATGAATAAATAGTTCCCCATTAAACACATGAAAATTGAACTCTAATTATGAAATGAATGCAAAATAGAGCTGTTGAATCCGACACCAATTAAGAGAATGATTAGTTCACGACTTCACGTTCCAAAACAAATTCAAAAAAAACATTATATCGAATACACATGCCTTTAAAAGGCTCTTGAATTTATATGTTAAAGGAGAAACAATGATGCTCGGTAGACAAATGATATTCAAGCTATTCAAGCAAAAAAAAGGTGTGGTTTAATGATGCTCCAAAATCAGACAACAACTCCATCTTCAGACGAAACTAGGAAAGAAACCCGACATAATAATTTACTTCTTTCTTTAACTATATAGGGCCTAGAAAGCTCAAATAAAGCAGTTTCTCATTTGCAGATCAGTGATGTTACAAATCTAATTAACAAAATCTTAGCTTCTTATATGATTATAATTTTCTTTGAGATATTTTCTTTATCCCTTATTTTCCAGCTTGTGCTGCTGTACATATGCATTACAATCATAGACCAAAGCAAGGGACATGCAAGAGTGAGCAGGGATCTTCAGAATATATTTTCTCAAAATTTAAGCACCTGGGAGCAAAGAAGAACATATTGTTGCAGATACATGCTGTCAAAGAGAGGCAGCATAGCTATGGGCCGGTTGATAAACTCATATCCAGTATCTGCTATCTTTGGGCTTTCAGAAGCATTATCTTGTCCTACACCTAAAAACAATGAAAAGGATGTGATTAGAAAGTAATTGTGATTAGGGCTAAAAGAAAGGGTTGGGCAGGCAAAAAGAAAGAGATAGCTAGATAACGCAACATATCTGGAGAAAAATATTAGGAGCTGTCAGAGTTTCAAACTTCCAATGAAATGCTCTACTAAACAATCTCGTTACACCATCAAATGGATAATTGAATCAGGGTAAGGGACATACAACCCATTTGATTATCCTACTTGTACACACACATTGTTTGAAGCATAAAACATATGGTACCCAGTAAAGGTGAAGTCCAGCTGATAGCACTATAGGTTACTACCTACCTGCCCATTTGGAGATATCAAGTTCATATACAATCCAAGTGCCAATTATGTGACAAGAGAAGTGGTTTAAGATGGAATATTCTCTTCCCCCTTCATTTATTAAATTCCACCCACTGGATTCCCTTATAACATGATATGCTTTATTTAATTCAGATTCAAGGAAACAATTGGATAGCACTGCAACAAACGGTAGACCAGTGAATCGTACAGGAGTACTTTCTTTTTGGCCTTTTGAACTATTGTTTCTCAAATTGATATACCTTCTTGTCCAAGAGGGAAAGTCTCCTGAACATGGGAGGATGGCCCTTCCAAATGCTCTTCTTCATCAGATAACTCCGACTCTGAAGAATCATCAGCACTTTCTGAACTGAGGTCATTTGACAGCCCTAGTTGTTCATGGACTACCAAATTTAGTCTTTGTATAAGAAAGACTACCGCACCCTGGTCAATCAAAGTCATCTTTAGCTCAGTAATAATTAAACTGGAAATGGGAGAGTTCAGAACATAAAGGTAAAACTGGTAAATCACCTGCCAAAAGGAATAGCAGCCATCGACTAATTTATTTGTCCTGCCTTGAAATCCACCTTCGACTCCTTGTCTAAATACCACCCAATCCTAAAGATTCATAATCACAATACATCATCTCCATCAATACCGTCAGATGATCCAGATTTAAGTAACCATCACTTCACCAACAACTCGATAGAACTCAACTTGGGAATAGTTATTAAAAAAGCAGCAGAATGAAGCTACTAAGAGAAGTAAAGAGACTGAGAGGATGTCATCTAGAGGTACTACTATACGAAAGATGTTTAGAAGGAAAAGGAACTAATATGTTGATTAATAATCTACCCCCAACAATCCCAGGAATGCAGCAGCAAAACCTGGTAAAGGAATCCCCTGCAGCTGCTACAAAATGGACCAGTCAAGTAAATATAAGGTGAAACCAACGTCAAAACAAAAATTCAAGGCCAGAAGGCCATTCCTGAGTTTCTAGATATCCTCCTATCCACCATATAAAAGGCAGCCCGGTGCACTAAGCTCCCACGCATAGTGGGGTCCAGGGAAGGGTCGAACCACAAGGTAATAAAAGGCATTCAAAAGTTTAATACTCCAACATCACCAATAAGGGACAACTACCAAAATGCTCCATGTTATTTCCCAGCTGTTTATCATCTACTTCACTTTTTTCCATCTGCTAACTTTTCCAGTGCATCAAAGTTATTTCCTATTTATTCTCACTTTTGATTCCTAAATATCCAATAAATAGTTGTATCTGTAAAAATAAAATAGCCTACCATTGTAAAATCAATGATTTTTTGTTTTTGTTTTTTGGATTATGGCTTATCACCTTAACTACTAGAATAGTCTCATGTACTCAGTAATTACAGCACTAAAATGCTTCTCCAGTTCTTCAATTGCCAGCTGAGATTCAGCTCATCTCTACGTTCTTTTTGTTCTCCTTTTCATTTTATGAGAAGTAACAAAAAAGCAATGTGGAACATTTGTGAAGACAAACTAAAATGCAACTATTATAACAAGATACTTTTCTTGTTTCAGTTTCTTTGATCAGTCATGAAGGCCAGTAACAAAAAAGAAATGATAATATCCCATTTCATGACAGTGAGAGGAATGCCACAGTCCTTAACCCTGATGGGGAAAAAAGAGAGTACACACACACATGATTATCTTAGCAACATTCATCAGTCCCCAACAGAGTCCTAAAGCAACTTACAATTAAACCTGGCAAGTCCAATCGATTCACTTCGTTGATCAGAATCATTGCGGCCAACCCACAGAAAGTATACCTAGAAAATGAGTTAAATGTAAAGGGCTTCAGTAACATCATAAGCTGAGAAGTGATAGTTCTACTACGGCAACTAACACTGACAGAGAACTATAAGAAAAAGAGCGAAACAAGATTAGAAAGATGAGAATATCTCCAACGTGAGACTTACCCACCATGAGCTTCAGAACCTGGTTCGCCAGCAATTCCACCTTCATAAGTCTGACAACTGAAACAAAAATGGGAGAACAGCTTAGGAAAGGCTTATCCAAGAAAATACATTCTTATAATGAATTCAAACAAAAAATGAGGGACATTAAGGAAAAGAAAGATCTACCACCTGCTTCTTATCTTGTATTTCTGACACAAACTAAGAATAAATTCTTATTTATCCTAGCTAAATAATTCTTATGATGAGACTGGAATTAAATCAAGAACTCGAGAGAACAAACTAGAATAAAAGAACAGTTCCTTCATCAACTTTTATTCTACAGGGACTTTCAACTTTCTCAGATGGCAAGAATTAGGAAATATCAGTTATCTCTCATATTTTATTCCCTGATAAATGGAAGCTGTCATCAACTCAGAGTCATGAATATGCAAACATAACATCGTTCTGAAATGATACTTGGAAATTTGCTTCCCTTACCAATGGGATTGAATCTCAATGGAAACCTTCAATGCAACTAAAGCACCAGCCTCTGTCATGCATTTAGTACGTATAATTAACTAGTCACCATGCACTGACTACTTGGTGACAGTAATATGAATACTCCAAATCCATTACTTCGGGTCATCCCAATACTCAATATTTTGTCTTTAAGATATATTAGTTCTTAAAATCTCACACCTGCTCTGCCATAAACATATCTCTTACCAAACAAAAGGATGTCTGGCAAACACAACCTAATGCAAGTTTAACAACAACTAACCCTCTTCTTTTCCTTAATCTCAACTAATTGATGTAGTGGCTTTTGGGTGATTGTAGGTCTTTAAACAGTTTTTCTTCATGTGATTTAGAATCTACCTCGTTGCATTTATAGCAACTTCAATTATTTCAGTATCGTACCTAGGCTGGTATATTTGAAGGTTAATGTAAACACGATTAAACCATTTCGACAAATCTTTACTCATGATCCTCTATGCGTGCTATCTTGTTGCATCTTTTGTTGGAGGTGAGCATTTCCAATCTGATTTTCAAGCTTGTATGACCACAAATCCATATTAACATCTATAATTCATGACAGTTAACTAGTGAACATGTTGGGTTTTATAGAAAACAATCACTCACATATTATCGCTAGTCTCACAACCATTCGTAATATAACTTGCTTTCCATCCTGATAGTTATTTTTTTTATCTGATTGCACTCCTCTAATACTCCCAAATTTCTGCCATGCTCTTTTAATTTTATATGTTACATCAGCATCAACATCTATCGTGTAATTCTCTTGGAAGACAACTACACTAGTAAATCAAAAAGAGATATTACAGCTTAAGTATGAAATACGGTATACATAAAGAGAGTTGAATGAGCTGTAGTAGATGAGTGCGCATCTCAAACCAACCTCAGGATGTAATTTCCAACACCATGAATCAGCTCGTCATCCACAATGTTTAATATATTTGCAACCTAAGAAACTAATGTATCAATTAACATGAAAGCACATTATTCCAAAGACAATTAAGAAGAAAAAGGTCAAACTTGAGAACGTAACATGCGAGAAACGTGTATGTAATAAAGTATAAAATATCTATACAATTTGCAAGAGAGGCGTGCATCAGAAGGCTTTGATTGCCTCGTAAATGAAACTTGGGAAATGTTAGAATCTAATTTATTTTCAAAAAACTAAAGAGTCTGTTAAGTTTCATATATGTAGCTTGCATGATTCATCAATAAAAAAATTATATTTCGTTAAAGCTTATCTAAGAGTTTTCCATCCAAATGCAGCAAAAATAATGAAAATATCACCAGAACTCAGATCACAAGGAGATCACACTTACAGAAATGGCAGTATAACAGGCACGAACATCTACTTCTCCACCATCATGCATCCTGCAGAAAATATTTGAAGTTTGAAACAAAATGCTAGAAACAAGTAATCTCTCAGATGCTGTTTGTTAAATACACTTGGATCTACAAACTCAAGAATACACACACAAACATTTTATACATTTACAGATCAGGGTAAAAGTGTCAACTACAGTGCTAGTTCATCCAAAAGTCTAGTTCCCCTCAGAAGGAAAACATAACAAAATTAGCAGGTAGGATTAATCAGGAGAATCAGTAGCAATGGAAGAATATTAGCATATACAACAGAGAGATGGAAAATTTTAAAATGGATAAATGAAGTTGCAAATAGAAAGAAAAGCACCTAGATTTTTTTTCCAGAAACTGATAGATAAATACAGCAGACTAAGAATGAGATATAAAGGAAGACATGATTTGGGGAGCTGATCAAATAATGTAAACAAGTAGAAAACATCCTACCTGAATCCACCACTTGCGTCTTTCATTCGCAGCAAAAATGTGTACAATTTTTCTCTGAGGCATATTATTAGATCAATGTCAACAGGAATGAACAATAGATAAGACACCAATAAGAACATACTATAGCTTGTGCACCTATTAATTGATGACAGAGCTTCAGGTTTGCCCAAAGTTATGAGTGAATTGACTGCAGCATAAGTAGTTGCAAGATGAGGCATCTGAAAAAAGCAATACAATACAAATATTACTTCAAAAAACCTTAATGATAGGAAGCACAAGAACTGTATAAAATAAACAGGTTAAGCAGAATAAACAGAGCTTGAAACTGTTAAATTTGTGATTCTAAAAGAAACAGAAAAAGAGTTTCAAGATAACTTAGAAAAGAACGAATAACCAGGCCAATAATTAAATGCATATTCATCAATTCAGATGACTATTTCCCTCTAATAGAATTATCTTTTAATTTGAAGTCCTCCAACAGAATTATATAGAGTTAACAAATTTACAATATTCAAATCAACCATCATCACAAAATAAAGCAGCATACTGCATATCAAAAACAATTGAAGACATCAGAAAATCAAACTCAATGTGAAAATAAGCATGAAGAAGCTGACACAAATCTGATTTAACGGCACTAAGAGTGGAGTGGGAGAATTTGACTTGCCTGACCAGGTCCACCTCCATAGCCACCATCTTTATCCTGTGAGGAAGGTAACCGTAAACAACACATGAAACTAAATCTTACCGCATTTTCTTGCGCGAGAAGTCCAAAAACAAATTAGCTAGAATTGCAGGCAAGAAAAAAAGGACAGTTGCACCAGTAATTTGGTAAGGTGGATGATAAAACACATCACAAATAACAGTCAAGAAAGATACCGATACAATAAATTCTCTCTTAAGCAAATATGGTAATAACAATAATTTAGGATAACATTCTCATCACCATGTATATCACATTTCTACGACTAGGCTCAAATATCACTACGGAATCTTTTCTCCATGCATCATTATTAGTCACCCCTAAACACAATCAATCATGTGCACTGGTCTATTACTCTTTATGATTACAATTTCTAAGCAATAGCACAGAGATGAATACAAGTAGTTCCAATTTTAGTTCATAAGAACCACAATAAATTCCTTGGTGGAAAAGCCTCTTGAAGTTTGTTATAAAGTCTACCATATCTTTGAGAAGTCTACAGAGACTTTTGAGTTTTGTACGGTAGTGGAAGCCTATTGAAGTTGTCAGCCCTAAACAAGATGTAACTGGGCGCTTAGAATATAGCATGTACTTTAGTAGTAGCCTTTTCTGCTTAGAACACTTATCTTCAAATATCAATTTGGCCATAGATGTACAATCAAATTTTGAAAATCTGTCTTCAAAAAAATATCAAGTTCCAAAAGCTGGTCCAGTCCAGTTTTGGGAGAAATTGCACTTTTACTCACAAAATTTCAAATTTTCCAAGTAATATGCATGTAAAAACACAACTTCAAGTTCCAAAAATCACAAGTTCAAAAACTCAAATTTTCAAGTTTTAACTTCAAAGGAGCTAAAACAATCTCCCTAAGTTCAATGCTTCAAACCCACTTTTTTCACCACAAGACATTCCTTCTGCTCAATACGTAAAAAAAGCCTGATGTTATATATATCGTGCTCTTGTAGCAAAGTATGGTCCTAAAACAAACAAAAAAGGTGATTCATTACACATAAGTTTTCCTCAATGAAAGTGATCCTATTGGCTTGCTCTGCACCCATCCCCAAAACAAATACACTAGATCCCTATACATTTCTTTTTAAAGAAAGACATCGATACATAAACAGCAGAATACATAATGAACAAACCTGGCAACGGGTCAGAAAGTCAGTTGCATCATTTTCCAGTTTGGCACCAATAGATTCTCCCAACAAAGCAATTGAATGAAGTATCCAGTAGCAAAGCCATGGTCGACTAGAAAGAAAAACTTAAGTAAGGCATAGAAATAGTTGATGATAACAAAATAGCCTTTGGTTCCTGGACTAGAATAGATGCCAAGATCCCATCTTGATGAACACATTGTCCAAACTTTTACATTATGTTGGTGAGATATGGGAAAGGGAACCAAAGGGCATGACTTAACGAAGTTGGAATGGACATTGGGAATGGGAGACCACAGAATTCTTCCCGTTAGGTTATATTGTTGAACCCATTATATTTATAAAATTTATGGTTTCATATATACTATTTATTGTACTTCCAGGGAAAATTTACACATAGATTTACACCCCACATTGAAATTATTGGGTTCAAATGAACCTGATACACCAAAGTTGCATACCCCATGGTGGATAGCACATGTGCTAGTGAGAGATAGCATGTTTCAATCCATTAGTTGAGGTATGAGCAAGTTGGTTGGAAAACATTGTTATCCCCCCACAAGAAAATGAAAAAGAAGAAAACCTTAGTGTGTCCTACACTGACAAGATTAGTCAATATGAACTTATAGACAATCCAACTATGTTGTATCTAACTAAACATTGGTGAGAGCTTTATTTTTATTTTTATTTTTAATAACTACGGACCAACTTGTGCGCACCTCAATTAATTCCACATGGTACGTCCTACCTCCCACTAGCATAGGTAGTGGGTAACTCTATCCATCAATGCTTGGACAGAATAAGAACTTGGGAAGAAATCACTGAAATTTTTGCCTTTGAATTTGAGACCTCGTAATTCTCGTCCTAGTTCATTAACCACTAGACTACACTCTTAGGTGGGTGCTTGGGGAGAGTTTATTTGAAGGTCAATATTCATCCACGTTAGCTTGTTTAGCTCTTTCCTCTCGTTACCATAGATTCTTCTATTGAAAGCTCAGTCTCAACTCTCTCACTAAAATTGAATCTTCCAAACAGTGTTCTTTTCTTCCTAAAAAGTCACTCAATCAATCAATAGACTAGATCCCAAATTAGTTGAGATCAGCTATATAAAGCTATATTAACTGAGGTACTACTTCATTCAAGTCAATTCCATTCCAATACTTAATAATTTTCCTGTTAAAGCACATTAAATTCATAATACGAAATACTTTCAGTTATTTTAATTTTGTTTTCCTATTAGCCACCAGTTAAAATTAGAATCTTCAACATTGCAAGTGAACTCCACACATTCGATGAGTGGTGAGAAACGATCATAGAGAGAGGGAGCTTACCTGGCATCCAAAACGGAAAACGACGGACCAAGTTTTCTGAGACCTTGGCTAAGATAATCGAAGTGTTTGTCACGTTCCAGCTCTATGCTTTATAAAAGAAAGAAATCAACACAAAATAAGTTCATCAATAAAGGAATAAGAACCCTAGAAATTGAAGAAGGTTGAGAGCTAACAGGTCGGACAGGGAGTTGGGAGAAATGCTGTAGAAATAATCGTATATCTCTCGGACTCGACGCTCCACCACCCATTGATCTTCCAGCGTCTTCGTCACTTTCCTCGACTCCATTTTTTCACTACAACCGATTACTACTCTGAGTGTAAATTTCGTCAGCGCCAAATCAACGCTCGTTTACTCTTTCTGCTAACTTTTCTCCATATGAAGTTTGATTCTAATTTCTATCTTTTGTCTTCCTTGGGCTGATCCCATTCTTGCAGGCCCAGTTTTTCTAGTTTCCGGATTGTCTAGCCCATCATGTTACGAGCCCAGCCCGATCCAAGTCATAGAAGGCCTAATTGGGGCCTGGGGGAAGTGCACAAATAGCCGATATTTAAAAGAGAAATTTAAAAGATGACTAACATTTGGATATAATTAAAGATTTATAATTATAGTTTTGAATACAGGTGAATACATGTTGTATAAACGAATATAACAAATGACCGAAGAAGGTTCAAGTAATGCCGGTGTGAGGCCTTCATATAGTTTACCACTTTGCACAAGCTTCATAAGAAAGAGAGCGATACATCCATGATGATATAGTTATATCAATTGTATTCATTCACTCTTGTATCACTTGTATTCATATGTTACATGTTGTATTCGATACATACAAGCTGATTTATCAATAATTATTTTCTGAATGGATGTGTTAAAAGTTAATATGTGACAAGTAAAAGTGAACGAAAGAAATATTAAGAATGGTGTGAGAAAAAATATTAAAATTTCTTAATCTGCTAGAATGAACAATAAATGAAACATATGTATATGAACCAAGTAAAATGAAAGGGTGAGAGTAGATAGCAACTTGCCAAATTAGCAATCCATTTCTACATTGACGTGTTCTAGATTAACTAAGACCTTTCGCATTCAATAATGGAGTGCATTATTATCTTAATCCAGCACGCCTCTTTCCACATCTTCCATTCTCCCACTAAATTCAAAGCAAATTCTAAATATTAATTTACTACTTGGACAGAGCAACAAAAATCTGATTTGTCATCTGCAAGTTCAGTGTACAAACTACAACATAATTATGTCAAATAACTCAAAAATTATAGCCCAATTCCAAATTGAATTATTTAGCCATCCTGTTATATCATCGCGGGTCGCTTGGTGTCGGCCGTTCGACCTATTTCTAGTCCAAAAATGTACATATCATGGAATTCTTGTCTCCCTTGTATTACCTTTTTTTTTATTCCAAATAAAGTTCAATTTCATTTTATCTCTGTTCATTAAAAAAAAAAAAAAAACTCTTGACATTTTATGCATTTTAAAACTTACACTTCCTCGGTTTCATTTTATGAATTTTAGTTTGACTGAACGTGAGTTATAAAACGTGATTATGACTTTTGAAATTTATAATTTTAAACTTTAAATATGGGTAATATTACAAAATAATTTCAAATTTCATAGTTTTAAACCTATATCATGTGGAGTGTTAATTATTTTTTAAATAATTTCGATAGTTTTTTTTTCAAAATTAAGAAGTAGAAGCAGTAGTAGTAAGACACGAATGAAAAGAAATGAAATACTCTCCTTTATAATTTCATGTCATGCGAGATCACTTGTCCATATACAAAATTTAAATATGGTGAAAAATTTATCTTTCAAAGTTACTTATAAAACTTATCCGCTCAAGAAAATTTAGCTTACAAAGACGCACAAGGGCACCAAGGAAAAGATATAGACAAATAGGTCCTTGGGGTTTTGTTTAATTTCTTATTATTACTCAAGCTTTTTGAGAAACTTAAGATAAAGCAACAATATAATTAGTTAAGCTAGTTTAGATATAATGAAATTACTTCCATAAAAAAAAAGAACACAAGAATAGTAAGTAACATAACGTCAGGAATATAACCAAAAATAATCCAATTGTTCTCTTTTTTCGGAAGGAGTTGAATTTAGAAAAACTTATTTAGCTATGATATTATAGAATTTATCTTGGAGTTGAGTTTGAAATTTTCACTTTAAATTATTCATAAAACGTCAAAAACAACTTTAATTTATATTTATGGCCAAATGCAAATAAATTCAAATTCATTTTTTACTTTGAAAATAAAAACTATTTTTTAAAATTTTCATAATGAAATATGACAAACACCCCACATAATGCCCTTTTGATTTATTCTTTTTTTCTAAAATTTCACAAAAACATCATATTTCCTCTAGTCCATATTAACTGAAAACTGCTCAAATTTTTATAGTTCAAAGTAAGTGAATTTTTTAAATTTAAAAGAATAATTGAGGTTCTTTTTTCATATATTTTTAATGAAGTTTTTAATTATTTTATATTTTCTAAAGAATAATTTAAAATAATCATAAAGATAATAATAAAAAATAACATTTAAATTTAATCTTTAAATATTTTACCTAACAAATTTGTCTTATATGGACAAGAGCACATCGATGTTGGCTTTTGGACTCTCTTTTTCATTTTACCCTCCTTTTAACGTTTGATTAATTTATTTTATCTATGTTTTAACATATAATTTTTTTTTATCATTTCAATCAAAAAGATATAATTTTTTTTTCATAAAACAACTACCATCAAGAATAAAATAAAATAAAATATTTTAAGATAAAATATTTTTAACAAAAGACGATACATATTTTGAGAACAAGCATGTGAGGTCACATGCGTGAGGACCTACACGTGTTACAATTTTATATGCACTTACTCAGATAAATTTAATCAGAGTTGAAGCAGGTCGCTTCTAAGTACTGGGCCTTCGCACTTCCCTATAAAAAGGCGATACTCTAGTGAGTCATCTCAGCCAACTGGAGTTTATTCTTCTCTCTGTTTTTAGCAAGTACAAAACCCTTTGCTGTAAATCCAAAAAATTCCAATGGCGATGAGGCGTGTAGCTTCTACAGCAGCTCGTGCTATTACTTCACCTTCATCCTTAGTTTTTACCAGAGAACTTCAGGTAATTAGCCATTTCTCCTCAATAGCCACTGTTTGTTGCTTTTGTTTTATATGACTTAGTTTTCGCCCTTGTTGGATGAATTATCGGGAACCGGGACGGATCATCTCCGATTCTTCGAGAATCAAGTGAGTGGGGACTGGAACAGAGGAAAGGAAAGGAATTGAACGTGAAAAGGAAAAAACAAATACACTTTTTTTGGTGCTCTACCAATTTGATGCCTTGCCTCTTCTTTTTGGCTTTTCCCCCTACTCTCCACAGCAAATGAAATGGCTCGGATATTCGAGGGCTACTAACTTTTCAGTTTTCATTACTGCGTCCTTTTTACAGCTTTCAGTTTTAATTTGCGTGAATATACCTAATTTTTATTAGGGTAGAGTTATATGTTTCAAATTAAATTGCTACCAAGTTAAATGGAAGAATGTTAGATAAATTTAGTGAGGGGAAGGTTATATACCAACAAGGGTACTCCTGCATCCTCAGAGAGAGGGTGTTCGGTTTGAGTCTTCCTAGGTATGGGCGCGGCGTGAATCCAGATATTGTTGGGCTCCAATGTGGATATCGGACACTAAGTGGGAAACAAAAAAAAATGAGGAAGGTTCTATTAATTTGTTATTTTTAGATTGTTTTTCCTTTAACCGAAAATCTAATCCGGCAGGACCACAACAGTTCTTTTGCGATCATTACTAATGATACTTGCTTGCTTGAATTTTCACATGCGATTTCTGATATTTTTATATGATGTAGGTGAAGAGTGAAATGTTTCACGGGTCTCAAGGACAATGGCAGCAGTTTGTCATTTTCTTTGCATCTTCACGTGCTATATTGTTACTTTGTTTATACTAGTTCGACTTGGAAAATCTTTTCATATTCAGTTGTCTGGGGAATAAATAAGATATTTTTCTTATTTAAAAATATACTTATTATACTAGAATATACTTATTCTCCATATATTTCAGGAAAATGGCAGTCGTGATTGCCTAATTTATGTGAAGATCATGAAATTTCCTACTATTAATTGTTGGTTTGGATGAAAATGATCAACTTAAGTATATTGAATATTTGCTTATTTCTTGCCAACTGGTGCATCTACAAGATAGTAGGAATTGGATTATAATATTAGCACATCCAGCTTACTATATGACCTTAAAATATTCATGTATATTCTGTCTACTCACCTTTTATTTCTTCATTATTTTACAGGCTTCCCCTGGCCCCAAAAAGATTGTGGGTGTTTTCTACAAAGCAAATCAATATGCTGAAATGAACCCCAACTTTTTGGGCTGTGCAGAAAATGCCTTGGGGATACGTGAATGGTTAGAATCTAAAGGTCATCAGTACATAGTCACTCCCGACAAAGAAGGACCAGATTGTGGTTAGTTACTGCTAATCTATAATCTCTCATGTTCTATCCATTACTCCACTGAAGCCTATGCATTTCTAAAGATAATCCCTTTACCCTTCATGCTTGTACAACTAAATACATCTGAAAAGGAGTAGTTTTTTACATTTAAAACATGCATATATGTGCTTAAAGTTTTTTCTAAATAAATGGCTCACGTGAGGAGAATATAACGGTCATTGCAGGAACATTTATTTAGATAAAGAGCAAAGCGAAGTAAACAATATTTGCTTTGTTAGTGTTGGTCCTTTGCTGCTAGTGAATTATGATCAGGACACTGCGAGGTAGTTCCTTGCAGGAGGGAAAAAAGAGTGTATTTTACCTTGATATACAGGTGTGCATTTGCAAAACGTCTATACTTCAGGACTCAGGTGTTAAGTTGTACTAGTTTGATAAGACTATGGCTAAATTTTGTACTTTAAACAAGGATTTATCAAAGTCGCAGAGGCTTGTTTAGTTGTTGAGTAGAGTGCACACATGGATGCTTTAGTAGTAAAGATTTTCTGATGGATGACATGCTTAGCGTAAATCCTCGCTTATTAGTATCTTTTATCATGAGAAAGAATGGCGGCGCCCTAGTCTGATATACAAACTACTCTGTGTGTTAGTTTTTCACTGTTGAATCCTTTACTATGCTCTATACAAAGAAATTTCTCCTGAGCTAAAGTTTTTGTGTGTGTCCATCTATAATAGCTTTTTTTTTTTTTCCATGACTCTCTCTGCAGAGCTTGAGAAACACATTCCTGATCTCCATGTGTTGATTTCAACCCCTTTTCATCCTGCCTATGTCACGGCTGAAAGGATCAAGAAGGCAAAAAATCTACAACTACTGCTGACAGCTGGAATTGGATCAGATCATGTTGATCTGAAAGCTGCTGCTGCTGCTGGATTGACAGTAGCAGAGGTCACTGGAAGCAATACTGTCTCAGTTGCGGAAGATGAACTGATGCGAATCTTAATTCTTGTCCGAAATTTCTTGCCTGGACATCATCAGGTCATCAATGGGGAGTGGAATGTTGCTGCAATTGCGCACAGAGCTTATGATTTGGAAGGCAAGACTGTTGGAACTGTTGGTGCAGGACGTATTGGCAGACTTTTACTCCAACGATTGAAGCCATTTAACTGTAATCTACTTTACCATGACCGTCTTAAGATGGATTCTGAGCTAGAGAATCAAATTGGAGCAAAGTTTGAGGAGGATCTCGATAAGATGCTCTCGAAATGTGACATAGTGGTCATCAATACGCCTCTTACAGAGAAAACAAAGTAAGGTTTCTGTTTCTGTAATTACACGTCGTAAACCTATACAGTAAGATTTATTGACAAAGCTTCTTATAGTCAAGTTATTTTAACAATGACTTAATTATGAGATGAACTAAGTAAAGCTAAAGTGAATATTCATTGAGAATGAAATATGACATTAAGCGAAGGAAAGGAGAATTTTAGGACTCACTCTTTGTTGTCATCGTAATTTTTTGGTATCACTCTAGATCGCATATAACGTAGTTGTATATTTAGATTTCCCTATTCTATTCCCTAAGTTAAGAAATTCTCTTGAGCACCCACCATATACATTTATACAAGACTTTGGCTAAGCTCAAAAAGACTATCTCAATGATGGCCCTCCATGGATTCTCCACCTATATAGGCCATGGGTAAAGTTGAAAAATTGCTTGGCCAAGTTGTCTTTCACCTTTGGCATGATGCAGAAAACATTTGATATTCTTTCTGTGTGAACCACTGCTACGAGTAATATGTTCTTAGAGATCATGTTTTCTTTTCCTTCTTCCTTTAATTTTCTATTTCAAGCTTTGTCATCAGTTAGAGGTCATCGGTAGGATGATAGATGTTCTCAGCAACTTGTGTTACCAGAATAATATGATGACAATGGAGTATTTTTAAGATTCTTGGAGATGTAAGAGTTGTTTCTGTCCGTACATCACTCTTCTCATGTCACTAAAGTCATTGATTATTTCCATGCGCTATATCGCAAATTGCTCACAATTTTAACTATGTGATCCAGAGGAATGTTTGACAAGGAAAGAATTGCAAAGTTGAAGAAGGGAGTTCTAATTGTAAACAATGCTCGAGGAGCAATTATGGACACTCAAGCAGTTGTTGATGCTTGTAACAGCGGTCATATTGCAGGTATTTTAACATAACCTGAACACATCATCCAGAGATGAGCCCTCAGCTTTAATATCAATTGAACACATCATTATATTTTTTTCTTCAATTCTTGCTTATTTCTTTTCTTCAATATATTTTATCAAAATTCGGAAGTAGTTCCATATCTTGTTGAATTGCCGAATCCTTTGAAGAAAGAAATACTTCTAAAACTATATTGAGTGCTTTCTTTTGGTTATTTTCCCCCAAATTTAGGATACAGTGGAGATGTTTGGTACCCACAACCAGCTCCCAAGGACCATCCATGGCGCTACATGCCAAACCAAGCTATGACTCCTCACATTTCTGGGACTACCATTGATGCACAGGTTTGTAAATACTCTGTTTTCTCTAATTTCTTTAGGCTTTGCTTATTCTTTACTTTCACGACATTATAATTGCGAGCAAACTGAGAGAAGCTTGTTACTGGCAATTTTGCAGTTGAGGTATGCAGCTGGAACAAAGGATATGTTGGACAGGTACTTCAAGGGTGAGGATTTCCCTGCTGAAAATTACATTGTCAAGGATGGGGAATTGGCACCTCAGTATCGCTAAATTATTAATGTACCTTAGAGTTGTGCCTAGATTTCTGTGTCAAATAAACTGGCAAGCTGTGTCTTCAATAAGCTGATAAAATTGGCTACTTGTGTTCTTTTAGAACTGTAATGCAGTTTTTCTCCGGTTGGCTGTATCGTAACATTTGTGATGGAAACATGTCCTCTTCTGTGATGGAGGTCAATGCATGATCCTCCAGTGTCTTTCTTGAGTCTATAACTGAACTTCCTTGCTATGGTAGTTGTATTGGTGTTGTCCTGGACATTTTATGATTAAAAAAATTATTATCTTCTTTGCTAGTATTTGTTGCAGTCGCTATGTTAATCTTGCCAGGGAGAACCTGGGAAAAAAAATGAATGAATTACAATGGTGTGAAACAGAATTGACATCACAGTATGTTTTGCTTTAAATGTATATTGGGAAGAAAAGACGACTTCCTCAGTTTGGAACTTAAGATTTTCAAATGACCTCTTTCTTGACATACAAGCGAATAAATGTGATGTATGTGCCATTTGACACCCAAATAAGACCTAATCCAAAAATGATCCTGGGTGCATATTGGAGTGGTTCATTTATAGTTGAGCTTTTTCGTCTATAATAAAAACGTCAATCACAAATTGCTACAGGTGCTTTCAACAGTGTATATTTCTCAGAAGTAACTCCTTACTAGTTCCAAAATGCAGAGAAACAAAAGGTTCAAGCTTATGATTCTTTTAATGAGTAATCGTTTGAACAGTTGTTCAGCTAACTCTAGTATATAACAGTTAGTAATAGCTAATTCTCGAACACAAATCAGAGCCACTATATCTTTCAATTGCAAGTAGAAGATGCAGACGGATCACAAAAGGAGTGCAGGGAGCATACACGTGCACTGTTTAAATAATTGGCAGCATTGTGCGAAGAAGATTTGTCATTCATGACATGTGCCTGTGATTTCCTATACCGAATGTTTGTGGGATAATCTTAGTCACCAGTACCTAAAATTTACTTTGAGAATGATAACAAGTTTCATTTCTCACTGATTCAAACTGTTTTGCTTAAGAAATTCAAGGTCTTTCATTTGCAGCTGAACTGCTTCTTTTGATAATTGCTTGGGCTCTGTATATTTGATATCTTCAGTTCCATCTGCCACTCTCTTTGCCTTGTCTTTGACAATGATTTCTACCTTTTGCTGCCCAACTGTAGGAAAGACAGCATTAAGCATGGTACTTAGCAGTTTTTCATCCTCTTCTTCAATCAGATCCCTTCCATAGCAACACACATGTATAGCTTCCAGAGCTTTCTCAGCACGAAATTCCATGGGGATTGTAGGTGCAGGAGCTCCCAACTTTGATCGCTTCTGCACGAGTAAAGGAAAATGTTGGCAAAATGGGCTCACTATCTTAATACATTATTTATGTCTTAACCGTACCGGGTATAACACTGGACCATAAACGAGAGTTCAAATATAAGTGTGATATATGGTTATTAAACCGTGCACATTCTGTGCTTGGTGCTAAATCTGATGAAGCCTGCAATGGGAGGGCTGACAGGCTGCTGCAAACATAAATTTACTTGATATACTATTGTAAATAAGCTTCTCAATAAGAGTTAGGCAGAGCTATGCTGCTTGAATCGTCCAAGAATTCTGTCCGTGTGTGTCGATGCTCTAAAATATATGCAGTTTTGGAGGATTCAAACAACATAGAGGCAGAGTCCTAAGTACCACATCAAAAGAATGATGCAGAAACAAAAGTTGAAGCATGCTTCAAAGACGGTATCTGAGGAAGTATGCTAATAAAATTTTGATAAACATTGAAAGTAAGGTAATATAAATGAAAAGAAGCTAAAAATCGTTGGCAAATGAAATCTTACTAACCTCTCTTGCTTCATTCATCATTGCAATGAAGTTTTGCTCTTCAAATTCAATATCATTTGCTAAACTAAGCCTTGCTACCCCCTCCAAAATTTCCTCAGATTTGAGTAAACCAGCTCCTACAGCAGCTAACCAACAGCACAGTAGCACATACAGAGGATCCCCTGTCTATCAATAAGGCAAAGGAAATCAAGGTCAATAATCGATAGATAAACCAAGGCACGCCACTTGATTGCAAGTAAAAATTACCTTTCCACGTCGATCTCGAAATTCATAAAAAGCTCTCGAATCATTAATGGAGCACTTGTTACCGACTCGCCTCCTGAACTCAGCAAAATCAATAAAATCACCACCAACACCACCTTCCTCATTGACAATTCTGGCTATGAGACCAAAAACAGGGAGTGAACCGATAACCTTATTAGCGAAACTGGAAATTGGATTTGTGGTCTCATCCATATATGCCTTGACGAGCAAGACGGCACCGCCATTGGAGTTGGAAGCTGCTTTATTATTATTCCTTGTGGATGGAAATGTATAGAAACGTCGAAAATAACGAAGAGAGGGAGAGATTGAGTTGCAGTAGATGGAGGAGGAAGAAGAAGGAGAGTGGAGAGAGGAGACAACCACCATAGTGTTACATGTGGTGGACGTTCAATCTTTGTTTTGATATTGCCCCCTTTTGTTTATCTTTTGGGTATCTATCTGGCTATGAGCTTCATTATCTACTCTAAAATAATACTAGTATATAGTTAAAAATATATTAAAATCATCTACTTTCTTTGTAGCCCCTTTAATAAAATTAAATTTATTTAGATACTTGTAGTATATTTGATTAAATTTTTCAAAAATGCTTAGTTAAAAAATTAAGTCTTTGTTTTGAGTAATAGTAGAAATACTTATTTTTAAGAAGTTTTAAAAGCAATTTTTTTCTAATATCTTTTAAAAATATGGCCAAACACCAATTACTATTTTACTACTGATGAAAAGAGTTTTTATATATATTGGTTAGTCCAAGTATTGTTCTTTAAAGTTTTTTTTTTTTGAAAAATAATTCTAATAAAAATGCTTTTTAAAATAAGAAAATTTAAAAACGACCAAATATGCTAGTAGTTTTTTTCCTTTTCAAATTAAATTTGTGTGTGACTAATTAATTTCAAATAAACGTTTATTAATATTAGAACAATAATTTGTATTTGATCAATGTTTTTGAAGTAATTTTAAGGAAAAGCATCATTTTTAGCTTATAAAAAATAGTTTTGGTGTAAGTATTCCTCTATTTTTTTACTCCTATTAGAAATCTGGATTAAAATCTCTTCTATATAGTAATAGAAAATATTTTATCTTCAAAAGTTAAATTTTGTACAACTTATCTGAATTAGTCGAACCCAGGAAGCAGGTATCAAACACAAAGTTGTGGAGAAATATTAATTCGGTACTTAAAAATTTTCTTTTGACAAATTAGTCAAATAGGCACTTGAAATTAAAGCGAACCAACAAGGGTTGTGGCGGAGTGGTAAGTATTCCTTCATTCTTAATCAAGAGGTCTCAAATTTGAGCCCCGGAATCATCTTTGTTAGAAAACGTTGAACTTTAATGTGGATACTGAACAATATTTGGAGAATAAAAATAAAATAAAATTAAAGCCATATCTTAAAACTCCATTGTTAGTGGCGAATGTTCACAGGCGCACTGCCTCTCTGGCCCCAATTCCCTAGCGGACGGCCTGCGTTACTTGCTGCTGCAGCAATAGAATTGAAATAAAGAGACTTTGGCGGCACTACTATATCACTACTCACATGCTCCTTCCCATTTTCGTGCAAATTAAATATACTCATCCTCCTGCTCTACGCCAGCTGCTCTCTCTTTCTCTCTCTTTTAGCACCTCAAAAGGTATGTAAACGCTTTTGCAAATTACTCAACCGTTATCCTTTAAATATGAATGTTAGGTTTATTCATTTTGCAATTTTCCGTTGTTTCTTCTGTGCTGTGTAGAGTGGTGAAGTAGAGAGCCAAGGGTGAGTATGGGAGCTTCTTCAAATGAAGAACTCAATTTCTCTTCCAATTTCAACTTCGCTTCCTCTCAAGATCTCAGATTCTCTAAGCAAATCCATGACAACGTTCACGGCAACATCTACATTGATCCGGTATGTCGCTGTCTCTCACTCTCTGCCGGCTAGTTTACCTTCTACATTTATGTACATGTTTATACCTGCACTGTTTCAATTTATAGGTATTTAGTTTTTCTTTTGTTTTGTTGCTAAAGAGCAATTTCAAATGTGTATGCTACATAGCCAAAAGTGTACTACTATTTTAGAGGAAATTGATAACTGTCAATGAAATAAATGAGAATTCAGAGCTATTTTGAGTTGCATTCATTCATTTTTGTTATCCAAAGTTTTCTATGGGTAAGTCGTTGCAAAAATTGTACCCACGTATTAGCCAAATTTGATAACTGTCAAACTGAATAAATGAGTTCAAACCTATTTTGAATATCAATTCGCAAGTTTTTGTTATCCACAATTTTCCTAAAAATCTTCAACAAATAAAAAAAAAATGTTATCTAGAACGCTTGTGCCTAAATTTTGATTTTGTTTCATTTAATGAAAGATTAGTGACCATGTGACCATAACAATTAACAAGACAAGATGATTATTTCTTCATTCATGATTTATTCGAGAAGCATATCAAGGTCAAAATTCATAAGTTTGTTTTGCTGGTAAGAATGGATCGATCTCAAAAGAAATGAGAGTAACAAAGTGTTTTCCAATACTGTCCTTGGTTAACCTGTGATGCAATCCTCCTTCAGCTTTCAGGCTAAAACATGTATTTTATCCAATAGATCAAGGAGTTGTTATTCACCCGTATTTATTTATTAGTGTGCGAGTGTTTACCAGGCAAGAGAGACACTAGGGTGTGGTGGTTACTGTTTTCTCATTGTGATTTCAGATCTACACTCTTATTTTCACTATTCTTATACATGTTCTTTAACTTCTTATTGAGAGCTTTGTGCAAAGAAGTACTGGAAGTTTAATCTTTTCTGAACTTTGCAGCTCTACTTGAAGTTCATTGACACAGAACAATTTCAAAGGCAAGTTTCCTTATCATGTACTTCTAGTAGTGTAGTAGTAGTGGTAGATCTCAGTTTATTGCATGCCGACTGTAAATATATGTACTTTGTCGAGTATATGTTTTCATATTGGCTGCAATCTGCCTATGACTTGATGGTCATCTTCTTTTTTTTTTCCGTTTGTATGTTCAACACTTTCTCATGAGAGCTTTATTAGAATTATTGAAACTGTTTTTTTCTTTTGTTTTCCAGGCTTCGTGATCTTAAACAACTAGGTAAGTTACTATCCCTTGTTCCCTATTTGCATACATGGTCGCAGGCTTGTTTATGCTAGAACATCAAATTTAGCTTTGTGATTTGATATGAGATTTGAAGAAGTTTTCTCATCTAGAAGCTACGTGTCCGCTGAAATGCTTGGCATCCCAAATTTTAGTTCTTTCATATTGCAAAATTATTACTAGTAAAATGTGGGATGCCATAAAAGATGTAAGTAACCTGTATTTTATTGTAAGTGATTTTGGTTACCAAAACTATGATAAAATTGATAACTATCTTTGCCTCTTAAATATGTTCTGAAATTATCTGCAACTTTCAGCTTCACTTTGTGAATAGCGGTGACACTTGAATGTAAATAGTCTGTTTCAACTTCAGAGGTATCTAAATTGTGGTTGCATTTCAGACTGTCATGGGATCCTTGTAATGTCTTAAGGAAATTGCAATATATCTTGTTTCTTAGTGTCCTATGAAGACATATATATAGAGGTTATTCAAATTCTGGATATTCATGTAAATGATGACTTAAGAACTCATAATTAGCTTTTAAGGCCCTGCATGCGTATCTCCCAGACAAGCCTCTTGCAGAGGCAGAGGCAAGCCCAAGGGTTACAAGCCTAGATACAAGTTACAAAAACACTATATGGTCTCCTATTGCTCAATGGGTAAATTTCACCTTCTGTTAAAATGAGATCCATGTTATCTGTTTGAGAAGTTTAAATCATCCATCTTCCACTCAGTACTTGATGCAGCCATTGGCTTTTACTGTTATGCTCAATGTTGGTGGAAACCTTGTAAATCCAGGAGTTAACAGCCTGGTAGTTACTTGAATTTGTTACTAACATGAGCTCTTGGATTCACTTTAAGGTGTGGCACACATGGTTTACCCAGGTGCAGTGCATTCTAGATTTGAGCATTCCCTTGGAGTGTATTGGCTTGCCAATGAAGCTGTCCATAAGCTTAAAACCCACCAAGTATGAATTTGTTTATACTATTATTTTGGTTTCTCAACTTGATACTACCTGAGGGGTTCTCATGTAATCCTAGTGTTCCTTTTACAGGGTATGGAACTTGGAATTGATCACTTTGATATACAAACAGTGAAACTTGCTGGTAAGTGATATGGAATGCCTTGTGCATGGATTGCTCTTCCTAATGCAGAATAATGAAGCTTCCATTTCATTGTGGTTGAATTTCTCAGGTCTTCTACATGATATTGGACATGGACCTTTTAGTCACTTGTTTGAACGCGAGTTTCTTCCTCAAGTTCGCAATGGATTGGACTGGTAATACTTTCATGTGGAAGGAATTCTGTTATTTAGATACCTCTCAAAGATATATGCCACATTCTCATGCTATTCAATTTTTCTAGGCTAGTAAGAATTGAATTTTTGACATTTCCAATTCCCTGCAACATACTCAATCTTAGCAGAAGCTTCTACTTTTAGTAAGGGCTTGAAGTGATCAAATAAGGAAGAAATGGATTTTACTTTTTTAGAGTGAGAATGCTTTCATATTGCCTTCTTGGATGCAAGTCTTTAGGAAAGCTCTAGTTTTGCCCTTTTAACTTCAACAAATCAATGTCTCTATCCCAAATTAGTTGGACAGTTTTATGACTTAATCATAGGAAACAAAGTTATGCTTATAGCATACATTATGTGGTAAAAATCCCAAAGTTGTAATTAATCATGGTGGAGGACCTTGTCGTATGATTATTTTGTTTAGTTGTTTCCAACTGTTTGTGTCTGCTCTTTCCTGCAGCTTGTAGTGTTGATATTGAGAAAATATTTCCTAGTTAACTATCTTATTATTTTTGTTGTTCAAGTTTCTTTGAAGCTTCTTGCACTCATAATGAGGTGATGTCATTATTATGGTGTAGTGCATATTAATGACCTTCTTGTCTTCTGTTTTATTTTAGGTCTCATGAGCAAATGTCTGTGGATATGATTGATCACATTGTTGATGAGCGTCGTATTGATATTGATTCAGGAACCATTAAAAAGGTCAAGGTAAGAAATTATTTTGATTTATGCTAGGAGATGAGAATGTTAATTTGCTTATAACATGTAGTATTTGTCAGTTTTTTTTAAAAAAATATTCCCTCTGTTTCAACTTGATTGTCCGGTTTTGACTTGGCACGAAATTTAAGAAAATAAAGAGGACTTTTGAATCTCGCGGTCTTAAATTAAAGATATGTAGAATGTACGAAAATTGTCTTTTAAACTTGTGGTCTTAAACATGCCATGTGAAAAGTTAGAATTAAAGAGTTGCCAAAAAAGGAAAGAGACACTTTTTTTTTTAAACGGGCTAAAACGAAAAGTAGGACAAACAAACTGAAATGGAGGGAGTATGAAGTATTTGTGCAAACTTGTATTGTCTCCAAAAGCAATTTGAGTTTAAGGTGCTACTCAAGTATGGTAGACATGTGGAACTTTGGATGACATCAGCTATTGGCTGAAAGAGAATTTGTATTTTTGGAACTAAAACCTGCAAAGAGATAGCTTCTTTCATTAAATTCTCTTGAGCTACTAGTAAAGAAAAAGCTTCTGCTGATTTGCAATGCTCTTCTTTACAATGCTTTTCAATGGTAACTGATGTCAGATCTTAGTAAACGAATTCTACGACCAAGTTATGACTATACATTGGTTGAGATAATAAAGTTATCACCATTCATGTGAGTTATTATTACTTCATGCAAATTGTAGCTATGACTACGTTGGTTGAGATAATGAAGTTATTCACTGTTCATGTGAGTTACTATTTCTCCATACAGCTAAAAGCGAATTGATTGTACATGCCACAAGTCATCATAAGACTTGTTTATATTGTAAGCAGGAAAAATTTTAAACGTGTCCTTTTGACCTCTATATTTGACAGGAAATGATACTTGCTAGTTCCAAGTTTACGTTGACAAAAGTAAGTCCTTCTCTTTCCACTTTCCAGCACATAGTTATCAGGAGGAAAAAAACATGATTCTTGCAATTTGACTGTTTTCATTTGACATGCATTTACACTTCAATCTGGAATTTTTAGCTTTTATGCTCATCATTTCACATTATATTCCATTTTTGAAACTTGTGAACTGCTTCAATTTGATTGATTGATATGTAGAGCTCAAGGGAGAAGCAGTTCTTATATGATATTGTGGCTAATGGTCGAAATGGAATCGATGTTGACAAGTTGGTTTCTCAACTATAGATTATTCTCTCTTTTTTTTTCCCAACCTATTCTTTTCCTGCTTTCACTGGATGAAGCTTTCATTGGTTTGCAGGTTTGATTACATTGTCCGAGATAGTCGAGCGTGTGCTGTAGGATGCAATTTTCAGTTCGAGAGGTTTTTTCTTTCATCTTCTTGGTTATTGTAAATCGACATCTTTTCACAAATATCTGAGAGAAAGGAAAAATAATTCTTTACCATGAAACTGTCTTCATTTTCTGTAGGTTGATGGAAACTATGAGAGTATTGGGAGATGAGATATGCTATCGAGCCAAAGATTGTTAGTACTCAAGTCTTACCATGATCTTATTTATTTTTGTTTGACTCGTGGTCTTATTATTTGTGTGGATAAATCCTCAGATTTAACCATCCACAAGTTATTTGCCACACGAGCTGATCTACACAGAACTATTTATACTCACGCTAAAGTGAAGGTACATAGCTAATTTGATGAAGTTGTGCACTGATCTTCTCATCAGCATATCTGAAATGTGGAAGTTATCATTTTGTATGTCATTTTTAAGTGTGTGGACGTTTTCAATTTGTTTTCCCATCATTGTACAGGCAATAGAGCTTATGATTGTGGATGCACTAGTGAAAGCAAATGATTATCTACACATATCATCACATATAGAGCATCCTTCTCAATACTGGAAGGTCGGCATGGTCTTTTTGTTAGCTTCAACCTCCTTAATTCATGGAACCATGAAAATAATTTCTGTGTATGTGGAAGTAGTTAGATGACACCATTTTAAAAACCATCGAGACTGCTCCAGACCCGGAACTGAAGGAATCTAGGGATTTGATCCTTCGCGTTCGAAGGAGAGATTTGTACCAGGTACTGAGGTTATCTAATGGGTGTTGATTAAGCGATTATATGAGTGTTATTGAATGTTTGAAGTTTACGGTCAATTCTTGTTTCTGTACATTGCAGTTCTGTAATGAGTATGCTGTCCCAAGAGACAAAATAGAGCATTTCAAGGATGTCACGGCACATGATATTGTCTGTTCGCAGGTAGCTAACATATAGTAGACTCTGTTTTTGGGAGTCTTTAGTAATTCTATGGTAATAATCATTATCTTGCAGAAAAGTAGCAGTGAGATACTTAATGAAGAGGATGTTGCTGTGACCAATGTCAGGATAGATCTGACTCGCGGGAGGCATAATCCGCTTGAAAGGTTTGTCAAAATGGGTCATCCTATGCAGTTCTTGCACTTGCACAGGACTTCTCTATCTATCCCTCTCCTCCACTTTTATCATCATTCTGAGCCTTTTAATTTATTTTCTTTGTATGCCGGTTGGACGTGTTGCCTCTGCCAGTATCCATTTTTTCAAGGTACAGACTATGGGCTCTACAAGTTTGAGCATCAAAATCTATTCAATTACTTTTCTTGTCCGCATTTCATCTTTCCTGACCTCATTCCTAATGATTTGATTGAAATTAAGGATTATGAAAGTGACGAGAAGTTCTCTATACCTGATGATCGCATCAGCCACTTGCTGCCATCATCATATCAAGATATGATTGTTAGAGTCTACTCCAAAAAGCCCCACCTGGTCTGTCCAGATAAAGACTCTGCATTTGTTTTTTGTATTCTTCTCCATTATGTCTGATCTCATTTTTTTTGTATCGTACTCAAATTTTCAGGTGGAAGCTATTTCTGATGCATTTGAAAATTTCCAGTTAAAGACTTATGGAATAAAAGCACAGGTTCATGCAACACCGGAGAAGAAAAAACGCCGTGTATGATATTCCCCCAGTCATCACTACAAAATATATTCTACAGTAGGTCTATTTGGTTATAGTATATCTCAAGCAACATATTACAGCCAATTTGTACAGAAGTCTTTAAATGACACGTGAAAGGGCTCTCAAGAGTTATACTAGAGTTTTTGTAGAAAGTTGCTACCATTTACTGGATATGATAATATCCTCCCAGTATTCTCAACAATTTTCTGTATCCTAGCACAAAAAATGGATTCTTGGTATGACCGACTTCTGAATATTGCAGAAGCTCATGCTTCCGTAGTACCTTCTCTTTCTACTCGGTGGTTGGTGAATGAATATAAGGGGATTTGATGTACCTTAAGTTTGTTTATATGCTTAGTTTTTGAAGGAAAAAGCAACAGTTATATTCATGATGAGTACCATCTATTTTGACTTGTGCAGAATTTGCAATTTGCAAGTTGCAACTGCAGAAAGGTAACACTAAAACTCTTGAGATTTATAGCAGGGATCAATTTTTGATGGGGCCTACGTATAATCTTGGCACTCATTTAATTACGCCATATATTGAAAAGTATTGATCTTCCATGGAACAACATATTAGCTGGGAAATAGTCGTGCTTCTCTATCTTTTGAAATTGATGGTTGGTACTAAGCAGCACTAGATTGTTGATTGTAGTTTGATTTTTCATGCATGCCATTGATGATGAGTTGAACAGAGTGCACTCTTAAATTGGAGATGGTTAATAATGAATTCTTTTTTAAATCAGTTAAATTCCCATGATCATTAATTTTCATGTTCATATTTAATGAAAAAAAAAAACATTATTTGAAATTTGTGAAGTGGCCTTAATCTTTTTATGAAAAAAGTGAATTAACTTTTATGGATTAAAACAGGTCCTTAGTTTCTTGATAGATAACTAGTCAAGGGATGTAACTTGTAATTTCTAGGATAGTTCAAGGATGTAGTTTAAAGTTAAATTTATAGTTAAAAGGATGTTTTTGGCCATCTACTAGCAAAAACAGTTTGCTTTGCCCTTTTTATAAGAATGGACTGGTGTCGATTATGATCCTGCGAAGAGAATAAGTGAAGCAAAACAGAAAGTGAAAAACAAGTACTAATGTAAAAGTGAATTGATGGTTGCTAGATTGATCCTCTCCCGTTCTATTTTGGGAAGATAATCTCCTTGATTTGAGATCAAATATGCTAGACTTGATTTTCATTCTTGATTGATTGTAACTGCAGTAAAACAGATTGAGTGTCATCATTAAAACTTAAAGAACTTGAGGGTTAACACATGTGAATGCCCAAACTCGGAGAATGGCTGCAGGGCAACAGCCACTTCAATGGAAACTCAATCTCCGGGCCAAGGCCCAGAACTTTAGTCTTCAAATTTTTTTTACCGAATTGCTAGTTTTTTCTGTTCTCTCTCAAGTTCAAGTACTATACATGCTTCATCCATCTTAAATCTCAAACAAACCCAAACCAAAATCCCTGAAATCAAGACTCCATCGAAAGACTCCGACGTCCCAACAAGAACAACAGCGTTACCAGTTCCAAATCAAAGACCAAGACAAGGATTTCTCAGAGTAAACCTAGCCCTCTTCATTCAATCAATCAATCTATCATGGGGAGAAAGCTGGAATCTCTGTACTTGTTTTTATCCTCTTTGCTTCTTTATTTTTCAGGTTTTTGTAATTGGTGATGCTTCTGAGATAAGTAAGAAAAAAAAACCCCAAACTTCACTATTAGATGAAAATTGAATCTAAACTTAAAATCCCACTGAACAGTGTAATAATAGAGGATTCATTGTTCCAGAATTCTCTCAACTCATGTAGCATTTGTTACTTAGATAGAAATCACTTCTTTGCAAGTTGTCTTCGATAAGGCAAGCTTCTTCCTCCTTTTCTTTTCTTTTCTTTTTTTGAAATGGTAACACAAACTTCTTTGTTCACCAACCATATATACACAAGGACATGAGTCAATAATACTCCCAGGCACTTTTACCAAGGTAAAATCCTAGTGGTCCCTTCTAGGCCCTTAGAAATCCCTTTTCCGGCTATCTTCCATCACCGGATCCTCCTCCAACCCTTTTCATTCCTATCTTTCTTTCATTGTTCCAACCATGGATGACGATATCATCTATTTTGCTGTAGGATTCAAATCTTTCGATATTACCAAAGTAGTTTCCAGGGCGGAAACTTGGTACGACTGGGTAGAATGAGGTCGTAGATGATGACCAGGATGAGTATTAGCCGAAGACAATGGAGTGGTTAGCTTTCGCTCTCAAGGAAGCATCGAAGGGACAGGGAAACTCAGTATGCAAATGGAAGTTTCGAGACCAGTTCGCGGAGTTCTTTTGCTCAAGGAATTACAACAAATCGGGTCGTTATGTTAGCATCCTTAAGTTGCAAGGTAAAAGAAGAGCCGTCATTTTTATACCTGAGTGGTCTTTAAATTCTGGTTGACTGGATATAGCCACCAAAATAACGAGATTCATAAATGTTAAAGCACATAAGGCAGTTAAGATGATGCACAGAGAAACTGAGAAGGGTCTTTCATATTCGGATACTTTCAGAAATAATAAATGGGTTACAAGAGAAATGAATGCTGCCAAGATCCAACAAAGAGGGAAAAAACTCGTTATTACAGATGCTACAACAACAAACCAAAACGAGATTCTAGCAAAAAGCGTGATTGGTAGTCTTCCAAATGAGGTATCAGAGGCTTCTTTTTCAGAGATTAGATGATGGGTGGCAAGCACATGGAAAAACAAGCACAGCATCAACATCTACGATTTGGGCTATAACCGGTTCCTCTTCGAGTTTCCTAACAAAACAGCGGTGGACCATATTGTTAGAGGAGAGTGGTTTTGGAAATCCCACAAATTCATCATGCAATGGTGGTCGCCGACATCAACCTTTTCTCACAACAAGTTAGACTAGGTTTGGATCAGAGTAGTAGGTATGCCTCTCCAACTTTGGTCACAAAAAGTTTTTTGTGAAATCGGAAACTTATATGGTGGTTGGATAAGAACGGAGGAAGAAACAAAATTATGAATCCATCTTAAATGGGCCAGGATGAAGGTGAGAGGGGATGACGACTCAGTTCTGAAGTCAGTTGAACTAGTCCATGAAGGTTTAACCTTCAAAGTTCCAATATGGGTAGAGATGCCGGTGAAAGTGGTCGCCGATAGTCGTAGCGAAATTCCCCTAAAGACGAAGGGATTGTTGGTATTCAAGATGAAAGCCTTTTAGGCTTTACAGAGGTGACAGGGCACGTGGACTCGTCTTTCGATCCTGAGATTTTGAATTAGCCAGTTGTCTCAGCGCTTGTCAACGCATGCGTGGCTGAGGTCCCACTTCCCACCACATCAAAGAAGTCTGATGCTGTAGTTAAAAAGAAAAATTTAGGCCCAGATTTGCTGGCCTAATTCGTTTCAACTGGCTAATGAGTAAGCCTTCATCTTTTTTAATTGACCCAATCTCAACGAACTTAAGGCTAATAATTCATATTTCTACATTACGCTGAACTGTGAAGAAGGAGAAGAGGCAGAACAGAATCGAGAGGAAACTGAAAAAGAATATGACTTTCATGAAGATAGTAGAGAAGAGGAAGTGAGGGTAACTGAAAACTCCTAAACCCTAGAAGATAGTGCCATGCAAGTTTCTGCTATGTTGAGAAGTGAAGATAACATCTCTGGGTTGACAACAATTGAAGACGCAGTACCTTTGAATCAACATAGCCCAGGAGAAGGGAGGATCCGGATTTTGATATTCCTATATGGATCCATCAGAACATCATCAAATTTGCCAAAGAATTTGGTGTAGACATCAAGGGGTGCAAAGAAGAAGCAACAAGTTTATTCATGAAAATTGACTACATGAGACAAAAAAATTTGAACAAGCAAGAAAAGAACAGGAGAATAACCCCGGCAGCAAAGGGAGCCAAAGAAAGCCAAAGAATTGAAGAGTCTCAAGTATGAAAGTAATTTCAGAAGCAATGGTACAAGGACCGGGGGGGGGGGGGGGGTTACAAAATTAATATTGATCAATGACATTCTCCATAGTATCATGGAATGTGAGGGCCCTGAATCAGGCAAGCAAGAGGTGTATCATCAAAAATTTAATTCACGAATGAAAAGCTGATGTTTATTGCTTTCAAGAGACCAAAATTCAAGGAGATATCAAGAATTTGGTTAAAGATTTGTGGGCAAACAGAGGGGTTAGATTTTGTCAGCTGGAAGCTAGTGGGACAAGGGGAGGTGTTTTAATGGATGAGAAAGTTTAGACAGGAAAGTTAGTAGTCTAAGGGCCTATTCCCTAACCTGTAAGTTCACAGGGAAGAACCCCGACTTCACTTGGTGTCTTACAAGCATTTATGCTCCTAACAACAGAGTAGCAAGGAAAGAAGTGTGGTGGGAGTTAGGCTCAACCAGAGAACTTTTTAATTGGCTTTGGGTAGTATGTAGGGACTTTAACACTGTCAGATTCCTTTCAAAAAAGAGAAACTGCTCTAGATTCACAAGAGCAATGCATGATCTGTCTGATTTCATTGAGGATTTGAGCCTTTAAGATCCGCATTTGATAGGGGGCAAATACACTTGGATGAAAGGCGAGAGTCACGATGTTGTTGCCAGGCGTGATAGGTTTTTATTTTCTAAAGAATGGAATGAGGAATTCAAGAACATTAGGCAGACAACCTTACACAAGGTGACCTCTGATCACACACCCATTTTGCTCCAAAGTGGGAACTGGGAACCTAGCGATCTTATTTCAAATTTGAAAATTGGTGGCTGCAAACATATGGGTTTCTGGATAGAGTTAAGATGTGGTGGAATTCTATAGTCTGTGAAGGAAGGTCAGATTTTAACTTAGCTTTCAAATTGAGAGCCTTAAAAGATAAATTGAAAGAATGGGCTATGACCTCCCATGGGAACTTAGCAATGCAGAAACAGAACATCCTTGCGAAGCTAGCAGAATTGGAGGAAATTCAGGATCAAAGAGCATTTACAGAAGATGAGACTCTCAAAGGCAGAACTCCTTGTAGATTTTGAAAGCATAGCTAAATGTGAGGAAATAGCTTGGAGGCAAAGATCAAGGGTCAACTGGCTGAAACAGGGTGACAACAACACCAAGTTTTTCCACAGATCAGCAAATGCCTATAGAAGATGTAACAATATTTATGAACTAATGGTGGATGGGAAAGCAACCAAAAATCCATAAGTTATAAAGAAGGAGATTGAGGAGTTCTATCAAAGATTATCTCCCGGGAGTGCTTTCGAGAACACATGCACCGCATATTGCATCAACATCTTCTACAAATAGTTTACCAATAAAGGATGTCATCCTCATGGCAAATGAACTAGTGGACTCTAGAGTCAGAAGGAATATACTGGGCATTCTATGCAAGCTAGATATATAAAAAGCTTATGACTACCTCAATTGGAATTTTTTGCTAGAGACCCTCTCTAAAAGAGGATTTGTAGGCAGATGGATAAGATGGATGAAGTTCTGCATAAGCACAATCAAATTCTCTGTCCTTATCAATGGCTCCCCTATAGGTTTCTTCTCCTCACAGAGAGGCCTAAGGCAAGGAGATCCATTATCTCCTTTCCTCTTCATCAATGCCATGAAAATTCTTAATGATATGTTGAAAATTACTCAAGAAAATAGTTGGTTAAAGGGATTCAAAGCTTCACACAGGGAAGGCTCAAACTTGGAGATTACCCATTTGCAGTACGCTGATGATACATTGATCTTTTGTGAGGCTAGTAAGAACCAACTCATTATTCTCACGGTCATTTTTGTTCTTTTGAAGAAATCTCAGGATTACACATCAACTGGAATAAGAGCTTTCTATATCCAGTTAATGAGGTTCCTAACCTAACCTCATTGGCTGGGGTCCTTGGTGGAAGTATTGGGGAGCTACCAACTGTCTATCTGGGCATGCCTCTGGGTGATCAGAATAGGTCTGTAGATATATGGAATGGGGTGGTAGAGAAGTGCGACAAGAGGTTGGTGAACTGGAAAAGTCAATATTTCTTCTTAGGAGGAAGATTAACACTAATCAATAGTGTTTTGGACTCTATGCCTACCTATATGATATCCTTTTTCCATATCCCTGATGGGGTCATTGAGAGATTGGATGTTCTAAGAAGAAATTTTCTCTGGGAAGGGAACAGTGAAACCAAGAAATTCCACTTGATAAAATGGGATGCGCTAATTGGGAGTAAACAAAAAGGGGGTCAGGAACTTAAAAACTCAGAATCAATGTCTTATGAATGGCTCTGGAGATTTGCTTCTAGTGAGTTAGCTCTCTGGAAAAAAGTAATCCAGCTGAAGTATGAAATGACAGATCATTGGACCACCAGAATGGTCACTGATACTTATGGGATCAACCTTTGGAGGTCCATCAGAAACTTATGGCCAAAGCTTAGAGAAAATTGCAGCATAAGAACAAAAGAAGGCAGGAAGGTACTTTTCTGAGAAGACAAATGGTTAGATCAAGCCCTCCTAAGGGACACCTTCAATGATATTTACACCCTAAACCAACAACAAAGGGCCACCGTGGCTAAAGTCTGGTCAAATCAGGGATGGAATTTGAGTTTTAGAAGACCTTTTAATGACTGGGAGATTTTGAGGTTAGTTGAGTTCTACAACAATTGGAGCAATTCAAAGGAACTTCAACTGACCAAGATAGATTGGAGTGGAAAGGCCACATTCAAGGTAATTTTAGTGTGAAAGGGGCCTATAAAAAATTTAACCCTTATGATAATCAGATTGAGGACTGGCCTTGGAAGCTTATATGGAAAGTCAAAATTCCTTATAAAGTTTCTTGCTTCACTTGGCTTGTGGCTAAACAAGTTGTTTTAACCCAAAAAAACCTCATGAAAAGGGGGATACATCTAAGTCCTAGGTGTTTTTTCTCTAAAGAAAAGGCTGAGACTGTAACCCACCTTTTTATACATTGCAGGATTACCCTTCAACTATGGGAAATGTTCCTAAGTAAGAAGGGCCTGAACTGGGTAATGCCTAGGAAAATAGATCAGACTTTGAAGATCTTGAGAAGTTATGCTAACCTGTCAGACCATAAGGATAGGTGGAAAGTTATACCAGTTTGCATCTGGTGGGCTGCTTGGACAGAAAGAAACCTCAAGTGCCATCAGAACATGAGCAACAATATCCATAAGATGATGATGAAGTGCTTAGTTTTGTTTCATTTTTGGTGTAAACAGGAGTATAGGGAAGATCTAGAATCAAGTATGGATGTCTTAGGATCATTGTAATTTTTTGTTAAAAAGGGTTGAAGATCTTCTAGATACTCCTCCTCAATTGTAATTAGAAAACCTGTAACTTGTCGTGGCAGGTTTCTGTTTTTGTGGAAATAGAATACAAGTTGTTACCTTCTGAAAAAAAAAAAAAAAATTGAATCTGCCCTTCTCTTGCCAAACTTCCCTATAAATGTTGATCCAGAGGTTAAGCATCAAATGTCCAAGCAGTGCCTTATCTCATTAACTTTTCTATGCAGTATTTCTTTCTAGTCTGTTATACAAGTTAGGATTTTAATGGCATCCCCTATAATCGAAAGTGTGATGTATATAAATTTGGAATTTGCCTGTGGGAGATATATTGCTGTGACATGTCATATCCAGATTTGAGCTTCGCAGAAGTTACATCAGCTGTTGTGCACAAAGTACAAATTTAATTTCAGTTGTATCTTGACGCCAACTGAACATGGACTTTGTTTATTGAAAGTTAAAAAGTCAAAAACTCTGCGTCAAGTAGGAGATGAAGTCGAGTTTTGTTGGAAAAGATGGATTTGTAAAACAATTCGGACAATAGCAAGAGAATTATTAGTTTGGATTATGAATTTAGAGGTGTGGCGAAAAAATAAACAGATATATATTGCTCCACATTTAGTTCCTGAAGTGAGTGGACGGTAAAATGGTGTACCTTTTGGCCTAATCCGGGGGGTTCACATTATACATGATATTTCAAAAGCAAGAAACTGAAATTGTTGAATATATGATGAAAATAATGATAATACTCTTCACAGAGTATCGTGAACAACTCAATGCAGGTCTTAATTCCGATAATTCCTCACTTAAACGACATCTCTAACCAGCAATCTTATAGCTTGGATTCACAAGATTATCGAGGCCAGATACAACTTGTATTGATTCTATCACATCTCCCACCTTCAGATCTGCCAAAAAGTCCTCATTTTCTGTCACATAACCAAACACAGCATATCGACCATCCAATATATTGGCATTGCTAGGAGTCAGTTCACTTTCTTTCAACAGCCAAAACACCTGACTTGAGGCAGAGTTATTCTCAAATTCCTGTACGCGCCAATATAATCCAATGAGTTTTGACAAATATAAAGGTCATCAAATAAAGTTACATGAAATAAGCAGATGCAACATCAAAAGTAAAGGTATCTCACTTCTCTAGCCATGGCCATTGTTCCAAAAGCGTTGAAAGGTAGTCTTGTTTGAGCCTTGTATAGACCAAGATCCTGTAGAAATTATTCCAGAGCCTTATTATATACAGAAGGAATAAGTAGGAATATAAAGTGAAAAGAGAAGAATACCATGATAAAGGCAAATATGAAACCTTTGTTGAGTGTATCAGAAACATTTTGGCGGGTTTAGCATAACGGAGAATGTTCATGTTTAAGGCTGTGAATTTGAAATGGTGTAAGTAGGGAAAGTTTAGTGCTGAGGGAATATAAATCCATTTCTCAACACGGATTCCTACTCTGTGGATGATGGGAGGAGTGAGATCTATGCAAGAGCAGGCATGCCAAAGGCCCAAATGCTGGGGCAAGTGATCTTTCTCTCCACAATTACAGGTCTATGGTAATTTCTAAGACCATCACAAGAAATTAGGTATAAATGTATAATCCATATGGCGATAGTCTGGCTGACAACGTCTACTCTTATACTGTTTATAACTTCTACTCAGCAATTGGAGAGAAGTAAGTGATCAGGGGTAGGACACCAAGAAGTTAAATTTAGAGGTGGCAAAATGACTACAACATGAACTTACTTCTAAAGTTTCTCCATAGAATGGTGCTTTTTCACCAACCACCATAATCTCTAGAGGTATTGTCCGGGTTTTCTCTGTACTGGGGTCAATAAAACCTTCAGCTGGACCTTCAGGATCTCCTGTTTGAACCACAAACCCATCCGCTGCAGAACATCCACAATAATGAGTTTCAAAAACATATACAGGTCACAAACTACACAGACAACATTCCTTGTTTGATGCATAGACAGCTTTATTTGTCCATCCGTTCTCAAGAACAGAGCTAAAATCATAAGCTTACCTCTTTGAATATCCATGCCATCATAGAAATGCCTCTCGACCAAGTCTATAAAATTTCCAGCAGTAACTGGAGCATTATATCCATCTAGAACAATACGAAATACGCATTCCTCCAGGTTGGGATTGTCTTTGACTTTGACCTTCATATCCACAGTTGCTCTTCCCTTCAGTAAAGGCATATTTTGATATTCTTCAGGTACTTCATATGGGAATCCATCCACCATATCCTCTTCAACACTGCAGAAATCGAATGCCCCAGGAAGATCTCAGCTGCAGTCAATGACAAGGGGTCTAAATGAGAAAGGCATAATTTTGGAAATTCACCATTTTTAAAAGTTTTCGTCACTCCTCACTTTCTATTCCTTGAATTGGTCCATAGCCAACAAAAATTCTTATTTTGGTATTCAAACAGGAATAAGTAGCCAACTTAAACATGCATCCGTCCATTGACACTTTGGTGCGTCCATGGCATAAACTCTACCAAAGCAATTGCTTTGTGAAAGTTTCTGAAGAAAAAGTTATTTTGGACCAAGGTTTTGACTTTAGAACATTCCAGTACTAAGCACAGAAAATACAACACTGTATATGGATATTGACTTTGCCTAAACCAAGCTACCCAATACATATTCAGGGCAGAAGAACAGACACTTCGGCTAAGTATGTGCATGAGTGGTCTCTTTTTCAGTCACACGTGAAGTTAAAATTAAGTACATGAAGCAGTAACCAAGCACATACTGATGCATCATCAAACAGAAAATCAATGCCCGACACCTCATTCCTCTTTACAACTTGCAGGGTGCATGAAAATGAGCATCAAAAGAACAAGGTAAACTAAGCTATCAATACGTTTTTATAAGTAGACTAAGCTAGCTATACTTACCCTCCAACATAGTTAAGCAATTCCTTCTGTTTAGGTGCAACAGCATCTCGATTCCTGTCTTCAACAATCTGTTGAAGCTCACCTAACCCAGCTTCTAGTTTGTTTAGCAATTCAATAGCGTGGTCAGTCTTTGACTTAGCTACTCCTGAAACAATCAAGGTTTTCCCTTCCTTGAGAGCTCGAGATGCTTGTCTTGTATTCTACACAGTTAAAATATGAACCACCATTACGAATCTAGAGAACTACATTAATGAGCAGATTCAAGCCAATAGATAATCTAAGTGGGAGCAACTAAGCAAATGACATCTTACTCTTTCAACAGAGTCAAGCGCCTTGACACCAGCAATCTTGAGACTATCAGTAATATCTTCAAGGGGTTTTTGGACTTCTCTTATTGCCTTGTTGTCTATAGGCAATGCATACCTCAATAACGCCCCTGGATCCTTAATTGGTGGCCCTGAGATTAATACAGAGACATCTGGCAATGCTGGGGTGCTCGCATGAGCAGGACTCAACCATTGCGATCCAGGTAGTCCAGTTATCAAACTAACTGACAATGCAACTGCAGCTGCACATTTCTTCAATGACAAGAACCAATCTTTCTGCAGGTTCAGGAAAAATCTTCATCACATAAGTTCCTACTTATTTAGAACACGCACTTGAGAACTTTAGAAAGAATTATCAACTGCAGTCTTGTCATTACTTACAAATGCTAACATTGTACAGTTAAGGCAGTGAATTCGGCTCAAACTACATGAATACAGTAGATTTTTTTTATACTAAAAATACCAACACTGCGAAGTAATAGATGCAATTGTACTCTCGAAGACTCAAACTTCTCATTTAGATATTGAACTCCCATTATCTCATTTGGAACTAATGAACACCCATTTTTTAAATAAAAATGAAGGAGAATAATAGAACTTACCTCTTTGTCTTGGCATTCAGATTCAGAAGGAAGCGAGCGTTGTGAAGAACATAGTGGAACAAAATGGCGGATCGATCCTTTACTTAGAGAAGGTGCAAAATGGCTGTAATTGAGCTTGGGCTTGATGGATTTGGTAGAAGTTGTTAATGGGGAAGAAAAATAGTGGCAGGAAACAGATGCTGCCATTGATGAATTTACAACTAGTTTGTTTACACAGTTACGCAAATGTAGAGGACATTTAGGTTTGGAGAAAAAAATATCTCTGACAAAATGTGAGTGGTATTAATGGAGAAATTGAGATTGAAAATTAGGTGTAATGGACAGGAGGAGAGTGGAAAGAGATAAGGATAAAATTGGAATACCAGAGACTCAGGTCAACCTCATGCTCTGGATAAGATGATTGAGTGTCACTTCACTTAGATATTAGTAATACGCCACATTTAGTGGGTTCTGGGCTTTATCGCTAAATTAGGCCGAGACATTGCACAAAATTTTAGTTGCGAATTTCGAAGTGTTAAAAGAGCGCGTAATGATGTATTCGAGAATATGAGAGAAAAAATATTTATAATTTTTTTAAATGATAAAAAATTTTAAAAAATATAATAAAATAAGTTGTGTATTTAAATAATTTTTTTATTTGTTCTGTGCCCTTTCCCTTTAGAATTATAGGCGCGAGATTTGTTATGAAAAATATTACTCTTCGTCTCTTTGATTGTTGAATTGCAGGAGGTGCGTTTGTTGAAAAACATACAATATAAATAGGATAATATTTATTTATTTATTGTATTTGGAGTACGTTGTTGAGTCCTAGAGGCAAATAATTCTTTTTATTGTAAATCCCCTTATTGATTGCCCAAACAGTATTTGTTAAGGTTACTTATACAGAAGTAGTAGATAACAACTTCAAGGACAAAAACTCTTTCATAAGATATGGATTGCTGATATCAATGGCACCAAAGCTACAGAGAACTCATTATTCAATTTGTTACCTAAGTTTGGACAGTAAATCGTAACTCAACGAGTTAATATCTTATATGGTCATTTAATTTTGGATAGTTTACTTAGAAAGTCACTCAACTTAGATTAGTTTACTTATAAAGTCACTTAACTTTGTTTTACAACTCAAAAGTCATTCAACTATTAGTATTTCACCTAAAAAATCACTCATCTATTAATTTTTTACTTAGAAAGTCACCCAACTATTTTAAATGATTTTTTCACTAAATTTTGTTTTAAACTATTTTTTTATATAAAAAGATAGCATGCTCATTTTAATTATTTTATTAAATTTAGTGAAATGCAATTTTTTTTTTAAACTATTTTTTGAAAAAAATGATAAGATTAACTGTGTGTTTGTTTGGATTACTTCTTAATTAGTAATTACTTCTCGATTCCATCATCTTCTCTTTTTTGGGATCATTTTTAGCAGCATTAATTCGAGTAACACAGTTGCTAGAATGTTAAAGAATTTCTTTTCCCGTCAACTGCTACCGTATGTTTTTCAAAAACATTATAACTAAATAATTTGAACGGGTAAATAAGATAATTAAAATGCTATCTTATTATCTCTTAAAAAATAGTTTAAAATAAAAATTAGATTCAACAAAATTTAATTAAAAATCATTTAAATTAATTGGGTGACTTTTTAAGTAAAATATCAATAGTTGAGCGACTTTCTAAGTTAAATATCAGTAGTTGAGTGATTTTGTGAGTGAAATACCAATAATTGAGTGACTTTTGAGTTATAAAATAAAGTTGAATGACTTTCTAAGTAAACTACCGTGACTTTCTGAGTAAACTATTCAAAATTGAGTGACCATTTGAGATATTATCTCGTAACTCAACTCATGTTGGAATAAATGGTTCACGGAGGATCAAGATTTTTAAGTATATTAAAATTGCTTTTACTCTTAGAAACCATACATTATGCAATTATATGGAAAGCAGAAAATGCCAGCAATCATGGAAGCTAAGGGAAACAACATCTCTCCGGTATATAATGTGAAGCAAATTTAGTAAGTAGTAATTATAAACCGAGGTAAAGAATCTATATTTAACTTTTAAAAAATTACTGAAAATTGAATGACTAAAGCAAAAACCGCAGAAATTCGTATTCTCGTGTAAATAGGAAGGGGATAACAGAAACAAAATCTAATCTAAGGGGATCATAGTCTTCTGTTGAGAGTTGGGAGATATCAGACGACGTTTTGGAGCTCCACTTTAGATGGTTTCTCGTCTTTGGGAGGCGGGTTGCGGTAAATGACGATCAATGCCAGCTGAACTAAAGCTAATAGTGCTCCAACTCCGTTTCCAGTCTACACGATATCAGAGCATTACAAGTTAATTTGTATACAAATCAATTCCAGTTACAGAAACAAATACTGTAGATGAAATTTAAGAATAAAAAGACACACCAAGATGTAGGGATCAAACTTGAGGAGAGCATAGCCGGCCCAGCAGATTCCATTAAGGAAGCATGCTATGGAAAGCGTCTTTGGCAAGAATTCAGCACTCTTTGTTTTGATCACCTTGTACTGTTTTCAGAAAAACCACAAAAATTAAAATTAGCTAGCAGAGTACAAAATAAACTACTGTAAGTTTGATACTCTACATATATGAAATTAATCAACACCAGAACTAGGCCTTTGTACATACCATGATTGTTAGAGGGGATCCATACATACAAATTCCGAAGGCGGTAGCCAGAATTCCCACAACCGTGGTTCTACTTGCGTAAGTGTGCAAGCCTAACATGGTTCCAGCTACGGCGGCGGCCAGCCCCACGATTTCACCGAACAAAATGGAAACTATTTGTAGCTGAGATTGAAAACACAAAGTGTTACATATAAGAGCATAATTTTTAACTGACATTAAAAATTGGTTTGATAGTTACCCGATATCTTTTGTCAGTGTAGAAGAAAAATATGGAAATATAGCACAACTGCATGAAGAGACCAATGCTGTTGATGGTGACCACAAGAACGCTGTGTGGATGAACGAAAGGCATGCCGTAGAAAATCCACATCATACAGTTCATTGTAGATGCAAGGTATGGGTACGGGTGGAACTCCTCCACCGATTTGTTTTTGATGATTCGATAAAATGTTGGCCTGAATTAATCACAGAAATCAAATTCAGTAAACACAAACTTTGAGGATAACAGAGTATATTTAAACTTAGATGCCTAATTTGATTGATGTTTCTATGAATTAAATCTCTTTATTAAGTGACTACACATGAGATTAATCGAATCGAACTTCTATTAAGCAAATACATAGAGAGAAGATATATTACATTGGCGAAGCAAAGAGAACGAACGATAAGACATTGCCTGCAAAAGAAGAAGAGATCGAACATTAGAGAAATTCTTTACATAATCAAACACGTATGCATGTATGTATGTCAACAGACTTAAATTCATACGTCCTACGCCTAACCCGTTCAGATTAGTTAGAATTAATGCTGCCATGTATGTGTCCATGAGAACTTTGATAAATATCAGGAAAAAAAAGCAGAGGAAGAGTAGTTTAGACAAATCGATTCATCAAAAAAAAGCATAAAAACCTGGTTCATTAGAAGAAATTCAACAAAATCGAAGTATCATCACTCAATTCATTCACCAATTCGAATGAGAATCAATTAACAGAGTTCAATCAACTTAAACGTAACTATAAACACTTTATCCATTCAAAATAAAAAAATAGAAGAGAATCGAAAACTCATACCGATAATGCCGACGACAAAACGAATATTATCTGCACTCATCACCATCTTCGGTAGCTTTTGAGAAAAAACTTGAACGAAAGAACAGAGGAATTCCGGATTCAGAGAAGGGAAGAAAAGTGTGACTAATGTGATGGAGGGAAGAGAGGCGTGTTTATATAGATAGTAGAAATTAAGTTAATAGAGTTTTAGTGGGACTGTGTCCTAACTAATCCAAATTTAAGTCGTTTTTGGATTCTTCGTTTCTTTCATCTACTCCGATTAGAATTTCATCCAAAACTTGTTTTAATCCAATCCTTTATAAACAAGGTTTACTTTTTTATTTTTCGTCTTTATCATATCTTACTATATATACCAAATGATTATATACGTAATTATGGAATAGTTAATTTAACTAAAATAAAGTACATGAAACTTCAAAATATTAATTAACTTAAAGAAATATTTTAAAATTCATGAATCAATAATTAAATATAATTGAATTAGCATTAAACAATAACTTGATAAAAGTCTTGCCAACGATACAATATATACTCCAACAAAGTTAAAATTATATTTACGGTGCGATTTTATTTTCTTTATTATTATTATTATTATTATTATTATTATTATTATTATTATTATTATTATTATTATTATATGAAAATGCCCTTTATTTCAATATTGTAGTGGGTGTTTCGTTTAGTTTAGTTACTATAAGTCACGTAATTTTCTATTGATACCATTTTCCCACGTACACTAAAACCTCACTAAATTAATACTTGGTTAATTAATAATCTCTCTAAAATAATATTTTTCTTCAGTCTTGACTTGAGCCAATGGAAAAAAATATTGCATTTCGATAAGATAATAAGATAATATATTTTCAGAAGACTCCTATATAAATATATGGTCATGTTAATATTATAAATTAATAATTCTCTTTAAGTACAAATATATTTAAGACAATTTAGTGAAATATGATTTTGTGTTCTGTTTTTTGTTAAAATTTAAATCTAGGGGTGTGCATTTGGTTTTTCGGTTTGGATTTTTCGGTTTTTGGTTTTGAAAAAGTATAACCCAATCCGAATCAAAATAAATATGGTTTGGTTTGGTTTGGTTTTTCTCTTTTCGATTTGATTTTTTTTCGATTTGGTTGTTCGGTTATGTCAATAATTAGAAACATAGTCAAAGTATATATATATATATATATATATATATATATATATATATATATATATATATATATATATATATATATATATAATTCAAATTGCAAATATATATTCACAAGTAAAACGTAAAACACAATACTTAAAAGTATATCAATTATAGATGTCCAAACATAAAATATAAACTACAACATAACGAAAGACAACAACTAAAAAGTGACAAAACTGGTTTTTATATATAATTCGGTTTTTTTGGTTTTTATTTTTCTAAATCCGAAACCAAACAATGTAAATTATAAATCCAAAACCAAACCAAAAAATAATCCAAATTGGAATTCGGTTTGATTTGATTTGGTTTTTCAGTTTAATCCAAATAGTGCACACCCCTATTTAAATCTAATTGAAGCTCATCTCTAACTTTTCTTATTGCATCCAAAAGTTTCGAGATTGTCTTTTCAAACTTTACCATAAAATTGTGAAAAGTTTTAAATGTGATAAGTGTTTCCCTACCAGTAACTGGTTCCAAAGGTATTGTATTATCTTCAACTTTATCATCAACATTATTTTTTTAATGCCACAATTTCTTCTAAGTTCTAGACCTTTGAACATGTATCATTTTCACTCATCCAGCAAGTTATTAATGTCCATTTTATTGCGGTAACCGAGATCATTAATCATGACCTTAAGTTCATAAATAACGTTTTCACAAGTGGGTTCATTTAATAAATTCTCTAAGGAATCATCCTCGGATGAATTTTGAGATGTTGAAATACTCTTTAAATTAATAAATATTAATTTATCAATTAAATGATACCTTTATAAAATAATAATATTCCATGGTTCCACCTATAATAATTTAGTGAGGTTTTACTGTATTTACAAATAAACCCCCTTTCTCACTAATTTGCAAATAAACTCATTTTCCTAATTCTAATTGGTTAATTACACCAACTACGTTCCTAGCGTGAAAGTCAATTATATTATTAAAACAAGAAAATAAAACTTTGATGAATAATTAAAGCTAAAATAAAGTAAATGAAACTTTAAAGTATTAATTAAACTAAAGAAATATTTTAAAATTCATGAATCAATATTATTGTATTACTTAGCATTAAATATAATAACTTGATAAGAGTCTTGTCAACCTATTACAATATATACTCCAACAAAGTTAAATTATATCACGGTGTAATTTTCTTTTATTATTATTATTATTATTATTATTATTATTATTATTATTATTATTATCTTTTATTTTCAACAGACTACACGCCAAACGAGAGTGCAGTGGTGTTCCGTACTTCCGTTTAGTTACGTAATTGCCTATTGATATTATTTTACCAATTATATGCAAATAAATCGTTTTTCCTAATTCTACGTGCCCTGGAACGAGAAAGTCAATTATATTATTAATAAAAAGATAAAACTTTGATGAATGTTGAAATAAAAATTGAAAGTTAGAGTAGGAATCTTAATTTGTTTAAGATTTGTTATTTTTGATATTTATTTAATTGTATCTATTTAGGATTTTTTGTCCTAGTTCATATAAAGTAGGTTTTCTAGTTCTAGTTTAATTTGATTTCTTGCTATTATAAATAAGTATTATAAATAGGGATATTGCTAGTTAGTTTTAATAGACAAAATATACATAATAGATAGAACTTGTAATAATTTTCAAGAACTTTTATGTTTATAAATAAAATATTATCGTTCAAATTGATATTATTTATTATTATTATTATTATTATTATTATTATTATTATTATTATTATTATTATTATTATTATATATAAAAATATCTTTTATTTTAAATAGACTACGACGCCAAAAGAGAGTGCAGTAAGTTATGTAATCACCTACTTGTACCATGCTTCCACTTATTTGCAAATAAACCTCTTTTCCTAATTCTAATTGGTTAATTACATCAACTATATACCGTAGCGAGAAAGTCAATTATATTATGAATAAGATGATAAAATTTTGATATTTAAGTTGAAGGGGGAATTTTAAATTGTTTAGGATTTGTTATTTTTGATATTTATTTAATAATGTCTAGTTAAGATTAGCTTGTTCTAGTTTATATAGAAATAAATTTTATAGTTCTAGTTTAATTTAGTTTCTTACTATTATAAACAGGAAGGTTGCGAGTTAGTTTTAGGAACCGTTTGGCCCCAAGTTTTATTTGGGAATATTTGAAAAAAATTTGGCCATTGGCGTTTTGGCCACATAACTTGGAGAATTTTTTTTTGCCAAGTTCCCAAATACTAAAAAAAACTAGTTTTAGGAAACTTTAAAAAATTCAAAAATTACCCCGAACTTTTATATTTTATAAAAAAAAAAAAATACCTATATTTGTTACTTCCTACTAATATCTATTTATAGGCATAGTTTTTTTTACTACCTCCTCCGAAAAAGTTAGAGTTTTAATTTGAATGATAAAATTGAGAAAAAAGAATAATCTTTTAATAGATTGTGATTATAACCGAATCAAACTAATATTTATCTACCATATCAATCCATTATTTTTAGTTTATAACATGCATCAACCACTCTATATATTAACATGTCACCAACCGAGTATTAATATTTACAGTTTTACACCAACCATATCTATCTATTGAATATCTACTGAAAATATCACTCATCTCTATATCGTCTAGTCTAGAAATAAAAGCTTGTCGGAGAGATTGTTTGTAGAATGTGGGAAGATTATATAAAGGAATAGTTTATTACTACCTCTCCGGAGGTTGTTATAATTATAACCGAATCAATGACAAGTTTGAATATGCATTAATGTTCTTGCCTATATTGTTATTTTGTTGTTGTCGATTGTAATCATTATGGTATAAGGTTATTTTTAATGGAACACATTCATTATAAATAGATAATACAAACTTATGGGTATTTTTAATAGTTTTTAGAACTTATGGGTATAAATCATATTTTTTGTAATAGTCAAATATTTTTGGGACCAAACATAGGGTGTTGACTTGGAAAAAACTTGGCCCAAGTATTATTTGGCAAAAATACTTGGGAACTTAGGGCCAAACACTAGCTTAATATACAGAATAGATAGATTCGAAGCATTATTCAAAAACTTTTAGGTTAATAAATAAAATAATGTCCTTCAAATTGATATCAAAGCTTCTCTTATTATTATTATTATTATTGTTGTTGTTGTGGTCGTCGTTGTCATCGTCTTTTATTTTTAATATGAAGTTAAAATGAAGCTAGTAGAGTTTTAGGCGGACTGTGTTGCAACTAATTCAAATTTTATTATCATTATATGAAAATGTCTTCTTATTTTTAGTAGATTTTACTAACCGTCAAAAGAGAGCCGTGAGTAATTGTTGAGTTAGTTATTGTAAGTTATGTAATCATTTTCCCACTGATTTGCAAACAAAATTCTTTTTCTAATTCTAATGGGTTATTGCACCAATTACATACCCTGACGTGAAAGTCAATTAATAACTTTTATTCAAGAACTTTTATGTTTATAAATAAAATATTGTCTTTCAACTTAGTATCAGATCTTCTATTTATTTTTATTATTACTATAATAATAAGGGAAAAGGCAGAAGTACCGCCTAGACTATGACCAAAATTTCAGAGACATGTCTTAATTAAACTAAGGTCCTATTACCCCTAAACCCATTTTTTGTAATTTTGTGCATCTTTTTGGCTTACGTGGCATCCAAATATCTCTCACGCACCTCAATTGTGTGGAGTCATGGAGTGTGTCACTAAGACAAAGGGTGTATAAAATTACAAAAAAAAATAAGTTCAGGGGGATAATAAGACCTTTGTTTAGTTAAGGTGTGTCTCTAAGCTTTCAGTCATAGTCTAGGGGTAGCCTTATCCCATAATAATAATATAAAAATGGCTTTTATTTTTCATATGAAGTTGAAATGAAGTCAATAGAGTTTTAGTCGGACCATATCACAACTAATTCAAATTTTATTATCATTATATGAAAATGTCTTTTATTTTCAACAGATTTTACTATCCGCCATAAGAGAGTCGTAAGTGTTTATTGAGTTAGTTATTGTAAGTTATCCTTTTCCCACTTATTTGCAAATATATCCCTTTTTCTAATTCTAACTGGTTAGTACCCTAACGTGAAAGTCAATTAATAAGAAGATAGTTTAAGTCTATTTTTTTTTATACTTATCTCAATTAGATAAGTGTCAAAAACATATTTAAACCATTCCTTTTTTTCCTTAGTTTCATACCTAAATTAGTGAGAGCTAAAGTTTCATATCTAAAATATCACTTATTAATTTGAGAAATACATCTTTTTTTTATTACACTCTTTTCATGATGTGTGTACTACACTGTCTTTTTTATTTTTAAAAAATTGTCAAATCACACTCTATATGGACAAAACATTCAACCTTCACAAAAATTAAATAAATTATTAGTATTAATTAAAATTAAAGATTAAATAAAGATATCCCAAAAAGTTTTGAAAGATGATATGTGGGATGGTTCTAGTTCATAAGCGAAGGCGCGAAGCGCTAGACCAGTGTTGCCAATGCATCCGTGAACTTCTTTTTTCTCTGGGTAGTGGAGAGAAACTTATTTTCCCATCGTTTTGACTGGGTAGAATGAATGCGAGAATGAATGCGAGAACGAACACGAAAGCCCGCACCCCCCAACCTTTGTAAAATTGATATATTAATATCATATTTGGTTGCAAGGGTACAAAGACCTACGGTTGTCCTACAAGACAACAACCTCTAAGAGATATTGGAGAAAGATCAATTTGCATATCTTTCGTCCAATACCTTTTAGCAAACTCGATGGTACCATTTTAAGATATTATCGATTTTTATTCTGAAATGGTTAGATATTATTTTATTTTTTAAAAAAAAATTAATTCTACCCCACTCCACCTAATCCTTCGCTTCCAATTTTTTCTCATTTTGAGTTAGATATACATATCATTTTAGGAAAGTTTTTTTTACCTGTTGCAAGACTTTTATAAAATATTTTTTTTTATTTATGTTATTTTTGATACACAAGTAGAAAATAATTCCTAAACATATTTTATAAAATAAATTTAAAAAATAAAAGGACTGGGTATAGTGTGTGGGGGAGGAGGTGGTGGAGTGGGGTAAGAAAAATAATTTAATTAAAAAAAATATTTTTTTTGGGAAAGCAATACTTTAATCTTTAATTTTTAATTAATACTAATAGATTATTATTTAATTTATATGAAGGCGGATATTTTATCCATACGGAATGTCTTTTGGCAAAGTTTTTTTAAATAAAATAGAGAGTGTATTACACACACCATGAAATGTGTTTCTCAAACTAATAAGTAATAATTTTGGTATGAAACTCACACTCCCAATAGTTTAGATATGAAATTCAAAAATAAAACAAAATAATATAGGTGTGTTATTTATACTTTATCTCTAATATTGATAAGAAGATAAAACTATTGATAAAAATTAGCGAAAATTATATGAAATAGCAAACTATTAATTCAAATTAAATGTTATAGTCATAGTTTATTTAATTGTAATCCGTAGCAAACATCCCTTTTTTTGGCCATCTGATTCGGTATACAATTAGCCATTTTCGGTATACAATTAGGCATTTTATACATTTCGGTATAGAATGCATTTGTGTTTGTATAAAGCGAGAGAAAAGTGTATATACAAATACAAATACATATATTTTCATCATATATACTTATAATTATACAAATACAGATCTTATTATACAAATTACAATGTTAAATGAATTTATACAAAACTGAACAATTTGTATAAAATTGGATGTTTGTAGTGAATTATACAAATCAAAAGCTCCATAGCAAACATAAAATTTGCTATGGAGCGCAATTATACAAATTATAGCTATAACATACAAATATAATTTTTATGTTTGTTATATATGATAGTTGCTTTAAAAATTAGTACTACTATTTGCTTACTAAATATTTGTACAACTCCTATCGAACTAGTAATGATGCATTTTATCCTACACATACAATCCTTATTCTTTTTGTTCCGTTAATATTACTACTAGCTTAATGTATAGAACTCAGGAAGAAAATTACCAAGTTGTTTATCTTGGAATTCGTAATTCAAAATAATAAATGAATTTGTAACGACCAAACAGTTCTTGATGTTAAACTGATAGATTAATATAATCAAAAGTAGTGAATGAAAGTTTTAAATAGTGAAACAATTGATGAAAGAAAAAGAATGAATCTTATTAGCCTATCTTCGGTGTAGCTGTTTTACGGGTCACAAAATATATTATGAAAATTACTTTAGATTTCGCGTCATATGTTCGCTCGTTGGAATGAACTTTAGATTCCCAAAATGCTAAGCAGTTATTGGTGAGCGTTATCCTTTCTGAAGACTGATAATGTATACCTCTGAATTGTAATTTTGAATTCTACTAGATATCGTTGTGACTCCGAGCTTTAGATGGACTAGAGCAACCTCTTGAGGTGTAGGTCAATGTTGTGTCCCACCTGGACGCAACTAAGTTGGACTTGATTGGATTTTGATCGCTCCATATTGATACCAAAATCGGGTTTTGACTATACATAGCAGAAAATAATTTTGATTTGAACTTGTTCTCTTATATTTTTAAAGGCAAGCGCAAAACAAAATTAAATTGTTCCAACGGATGTGACCGTTCTTATAAGGATAGATTCATATTCACACGCACTTGATTATCGTAAATTTGTAATGACCTCTCGAAATCAATAATCCTCAATTCTCCACATCTCAACTCCGTAACCATATGCATATTAAAGGCTCCTCAAAGACGTGTGAGCATTTCTTTGAAGACTTTAACCACCTATGTTGATTAAAGCTTCTGCTTGAAGTTTAGACAAATTGGTGTCTTAAATCCAAGAAATTAATGGGATTCTAATTCGTCACATAATTGTTAAATTGTTGCCTCTTGACCAGTGTATTAGAAAGATTAGGAATAAATAATGTCACAATTTTAAAAATCCTAATGTATACGGTGACAAATCGAAACTTTGAAGACCAAAAATGAAATAATGATGGTACTAGTAGTAGTACTTTGTTGTGCTCCTATTTTGTTTTGTTTATAGAGCTGACAATTCCTCTGTAGAGTCATCGGCCCAACTGGAGATTCTCACCTGTTGATAGCCCAAGATGTACTGGCTAAACAAATGGGCCAAACTTATTTGACTTGGATCTTAGGAGGAAGTTTCTAGCCCAATTAACTCGACTTCATAGTCCACATACTTGAGTAAAGTAAGTTATGGTTAATGGCGGGTGTGTTTGGTATGGAGAAAAATAATTTTTAAATTTTTTTCATGTTTGGTTGGTTAAAATATTTGAAAAATATTTTCTCAAAGAAAACAAATTCATTAAAAATGAATAAAATTACTTTCCAGATGGAAGTAGGAAAACAAGGGTCATAAATGACATTCCAAGTTTATTGTCTTCTCCTCACCTACCTGATTCCCCCAAGGCCCAACCCTCACCCCTTGACCATCACCCACCCCCTCACCCCAATTCCCCTTCCCATCAAGCCTATATATTGTTTTGGTAGATAACATATAAATGTCATTATGATAATATTTCCTTACTTACTTACCAAACACTAGAAAATAAGTAAAAAAAATCGCTTATTTTCAAAAAACTATTTTCCTTTCATACCAAACACACCAAGATAAAGAGCAAATTATCATTTTAAATCTCATTCATTGATGATGGATGAGAAAGACAGTACTCTATTCTGTTCATTTTACTTGACGCTAGGAGTGTACAGTCAAATCGTAAAGTCAAATCGAAAAAAATGATTTGTGATTTGGCTTGATTTGTTTAGCGTTGAAAAAAAAATATTGAACACTCTTGGTTTGGTTTGGTATTAAAAGAAAAAAATCAAATCAAATTCAAACCAAACTGACATAATATATATAATTTTATTTTATTTTATAGATAAAAGAATATTAATTATAATCTCCTTTGTTAATATATTTGTAATTACTTTATAATTTTTAATGCTTAGATATATTATTTCAAATTTGGGATTGTAAACTTTTGTAACTATTTTATTTTGTATTCAGACCAAAAGTTACGATTATACTGTTATAGTTTTTCAAAATTCGAAGTTAACAATTTAGTTTGTAAATATTTTGTCTTGCATTCAGTTGGACTGTAGCCTTTAATCTTATAAATTTTCTTTCAACATTTTTAAAGTTTAGGTGAGAAAATGGCCAAATCCACCTCAATTTATAACCAAATTCTCAACTACACATTTATATTTTATGGGAGTTCTATTACCCCTTTAAACTACTTTAGCAAAATATATATCACCCTAAAACTAGATAACCATATTCTTTGTATATGGTATGTACACGTGCTACAATTGTCAAATATCATTATTATTATTATTTTTAAAAAGTAAATCCTGTTCTTCTTCTTCAATGCCAACAAAATCATCTTTACTCTTCTCTTCACTAGATGTTGAGACATGTTTTTATTTTTTTTCACTGTAAACTCCCCTAAACATTTATTTGCTTCCACCCCATTTCTCCCTAGACACCCCACCCCCACCCTCGTCTTCCATAACCCACAAATTAGATCTCAATCCAATATCCATATCAACACGTATCATCTCTTTTTCGGGTAAAAGAAATCAACAATATTTATCAACATCATCACCATCACAACAACAATTTTATCAAGTCATTTAGATCAACCCCTTCACCTCTCCCACCCAAATTATGCAATCTTGGCATCAATTTTAAGTTCGAAGTTCTTGCTAATTGTCTTGGACTTGAGTACGACTACGCCCTTTTGAATCCTTCTTTAAATAGTGAAGGATTTATGCCTTTTAAACTTGAGGAAATAATTTGGATTATCAAGATTGAGCATAATCGACTGGTGGTTGCTGCTCAAGTTCCTAAAATCGTTATTGAGTGTAGTTTGAATTCTTCATCGAAAAATAATAGAGATTAGAGATAATATCTGAAGGTTGGTGAATTTTATTAGAGTAAAGAGATTAAAGATGATTTAATTTTATTCACTATATGAGCAATAATTTTAATGCTTATTTGGTGATTTCGATGGTGATTTATAGTGTTAAGAATTGTGAGTAAATAGTGTGACAAATAATGAGAAGTATTAAAAGATGGGTGAAGACATTGGTTGCTATGGTAGTGGATTAGTGGTGGTTCAACAATGGTGATGAAGAACATGTAAGGTGGGTGATTTTTTTGAGTGATGAGAGAGAAAATTAAATAAAAGACAAAAGTAAAAAATTATATGTAAAAAAAAAAGTCAAAATATTTTTAAAATATCTTTTTATTAGTTTTTTCAACTTTCACATGGCATAGAGAGTGTGCTCACACTCTTGAAGGTGCATTTGATTATAGGGTGTGAGCACACTCTCTATGCCATGTCAGCACTTAAGGGTGTATTCATACCACTTTAAAATAGTTCAAGGAGGGTAATAGGACCTCTATAAAATATAAGTGTATAGTTGATAATTCGATTGTAGGTTGATGGTGCATTTAATCATTTTCTCAAGTTTAGGTTATTAAACAAGCAAGTGAAATATAATTGATCTCTTTTTCAATCACCGTATAGTTATAAAAAAAACCCGATAAAATGAAAAAAATTGACTAAACCCAAAACCAAAAAATATAACTTTATGTGGTTTAATTTGGTTTTTAGATTTAATAAATCGGCATAATTGATTTATATTTTTTTAATAAAAAATAAAATCAAATCGACCTTTGTACACCCCTATTTCACACTTTTCCCTCTAAGAAACTATTTGTAAAGGGGTCTGTTTTACTAAATTATTATCATTCATTGTGTTTTGAAAAAATTAATTTGATTATAACTTAATATAATAAGGATATTATCGGAAGAAAAACAACAGATCTCTCTCTTTTGATATACTAAAACTAATTCTATCAAACGAATAGTGTTCCTATTCTTCCTCTCAGTGGCGAAGTCAGGATTTTTAATAAGAGAGTTCAATATCTGAAAAGTAAACATTCGAACTAGTGAAAGGAGGTTCGATATCTATTATGCATATCTAAAAAATAATTTTAAACATATATAAATAGTAATATTTTCTACCGAAAAGATTCGGATGAACCCATATACAAGTATATGCTGCCTTCCCCCTGCTTCCTCTCCCGTAACTCCCAATTCTTGCAAGAGAATACGTGCATGGCTTTAATTCTCATCCTCTATTACCTTTATTGTATTTGTCTTTTTCATTAAAAAGTATTCCAATTAATAATAACAATAGTAATAATATCCCAAGTAGATATAGAGAATATGTGGAGCATTGTTTATGAATTATATATGCTCGTACGCGGAGTTTACATAACATTTACTTCTAAAAATTCCATTTTACGCGGTATAGTCACCAATCAAAAAAATAATCGTCAGATATATAATATTCCATATATATTTGATGAAGCACTAAATGTGTAACATCTCCTTTATGTTTTTCTCTAAAGGCTAATACACCTACATTTAGTGACCACCCAAAGTGTGTAAAAAGATTAATAGATCACCAAGCTATTAAACTTTATATTCACTTCACTTTTTTTTCATTAAGATTATTTACAACGTTTAAATTGATCTTTCCTTTAACATTTTTCAATAAAATATTTATAAATATCAAAGGTGGGCACGTAAATCAAGAAATGTCGATATATTAAAAAGATTCTTTGGTCAAAAGGTGTCTCCCATATATCAATTCGTGCTCCACATTCTCTTCACCTTAACATATAAGCAATTAAAGTAATACAACTTTTTTAACATAAAGAGACCATTAATAATAAAGTCGTCTTTAAGCCTTAAGCTCTCATCCACACCTATTCTTATCGGCCGCACTATAACCCATCACTCTTTTTCTTTAGTACTTCTTTGTCCCTAACTATTTGTCTGTCTACTTTTAAATTGACATATATATTAAGAAAATAATTAATGATATAGTAAGTTTATTATTTTATTCCTATTAATTATAAAATAGATGAAAAGTTTTATATTTTTCAAAGTAATTAGTTATTTAATTGAGGGTATAATAGATAAAATAAATTGTCCTTTCTTGATTTGTCAAAATGGACAAATAATTAGGGACAAGTATAAATGAAACATGGGCAAGTAATTAATGATAGAGGAAGTAGTTTTTTTCACAACAATAAACATCTCACCCGAGAATCTTAGTAATTTAATTAATTGGTTAAATGAATTATATATTATTGTGATGGTTTGATTTCCTACTGCAATTTCCTTCTCCATTTCCCTTTCCTCCACCCTCAATTTTTTTTATATAAATTTCTATACTGGTATATATAAAGAATTCTAGCACAACTCTGTTAAGGATCAACTTATTTAGCTAAAACTATTAGGTTCAGATAAAGAAAAGGAAAAATGTAATGGAATGTTATCCATTTTAAGGTAAAATTGCTCTTCGAACCTTTACGAAATTCTCCCATTTCTTACGTATAGAAGTTTTCTCTATGGTCGCAGAAAAACATAGTACATAGTTATAATTTAATTTCATGAATGATCACTAATATTTATTTATGGTAATAGATAGAAATGTTATAAAAAAAAAAAAATTTAATCATATTATAGTCACTAACTTTTACTTACTATAATAAGTAATGTTATAAAAGTATTTCCGTCACATGAAATTACTTCTGCCCTTAACTAACTTGGTAAAAATAATTTTAAAAAAATTGTTCATTAGACAAAACTTTATTGTTAGACCATTGACCTTTTTAATTGTTAGTGTAAAACATCTAAAATGGTATTGACACTACTTTAGAGTTTAGAGTAAAATTTGATGTTATGGATTGAAGATATCCTTATAATAGTAAAGTCACCTTTATCATTTTGTGAATTAAAGTGAGTAAATTTCAATTACTTTCAATTATGATAAAATAGAAGTAACAATTTTATGAACAATTATAGCAAATGATTAAATTTGAGTGTTAGATTGAGAACCATGCATAATTTGCTTATGCATGCGGAAACAATAATACAATACTTACTACTAATGGGATTGTCCCCTTGATTCCATTAATACAAGATGCCCGCCACTGTTTGCGTAGATTAGAGATTAATGATTACATGTTACGATACTAAATTAATTACAACATGTTCAGTCTTTATGGAACAGCCTTAAATCATGTCATTACAACGTATAATACCATAGTCTGCAATATATGCTATCTTCTCGAAATGTGTGAAAATGTAGTTAGCTTTTCTCTCATTTATGAGTTGTAATGGGTGGAAAGTTATATTATTATTATTATTAGAAAATAAGCTAATGTTTTCTTTAACATGAAAAAATTAGAAGTTAAACGTTAATTAAGGGCAAAGGCCAAGCTTGATTTTACTTTCGAAGTATATGTACTTTATCATTAAAAAAAAACTTAGTAGTATTAAGTATTAATTTAAACGGGTCTCGTGTCAGTCAATTTTGGAATAAATTTTTTATTCTCTGAAATGCTCTGTTAAAGGGCATGACTACTTTTCTTTTTTAAAAAAAAAATAAAGAGTAGAGAATAAATTATATATCTAAAAGTAATTAAATTAAATTCACAATGTTTTTATCTAGATTTCATTTGTAAAAATATAGTACTAAATACGTCGTTGCTATAACGTTTTTATCTAGAATTAATTTGATTGATTTAAGGAATTTTAATGGAAATGCTATAAATTATTTAAAGGTATAGCCTATTGTGATCAATAAAATAGATATGATATTCAATTCGAATACTAAAGTTATTCTAGAATCTATATGATAATTTAGTTCTCAAAATGCTCGATCTGACCTAGAGTTTATCACTTATAGCTAATCGCTAATCAGAAACATAAACATCAAATGAGAAATCCTGAATTAGCTGAAGTCAATCTTTTACAATCTAAATTATTAGTTCATGGAGTTCAATCATTTCTCAGGGAAATATCAAAATTAAAAATTAATTTATGAAGTTTAACCTTTCATAATTTTAATGTAAAAAAATTAATGTTCAAACTCGAATAACTGATGAAATTTAAATTTTCACATTTAATACTTTTTTTTTATCTTATATTAATTGTCCATCTTATTATAAATAGTTATCTAAATTCTCGAACTATTGCTAGCTTACAAAATTAAGATAAAGTAATTAAACTTTTTCCATTATGCTCATATAATTATCTCTTTTATAAAAAATGTAAGCACACTTATAAAAAAATTTTAAAAAAAAGATAATTTAAGTGGTAAATTAGTAAAATATTTTTTAATTTATATTTTTTTCCAAAAGGTGTGTAACAATTAGTATGAAATGACGGAACCAATTCAAATACTTTCTCCGTTTAATTTTACTTATCACACTTTAACTTGATACACCATTATAAAAATAATTATTGATATAAGCATTTCGCTGAATTATCCCTATTAAATAATATCTTGAAAAATAATTTGAAAAATAACTATTTAATATTGAAAGTTAAATATTTATTTTAGAAATAAATGACAAATCTAAAAGTGAACGGTGTATATAGTTAATGATTTGGATTTCAAATCAATTAATAATTCAAATTCTAAAAAGATTTATGAAGTGTATTTTGGAATTGCTTGGACGGTTGTCTAACAATGACAACTGGATAACACATGTGGGAATGTGGACATGTCCCACCCACCACGTGTCACTTCCTCAATCCCGGGCCTTAAAAGATTTAACTTTATCCCAAATACATGTCGATTGTCGATGACCCCGGGTTTGATCCAACCAAGAATATCAAATTAAATTAAATTATTTAATATTTTGAAAATTATAATTTATAAATATTAAAATAAAAAATAATTAATTATATAATTCGACTTTTAAGGTGACATAATAAGATTTTGTTGGTGAATCAAACAAGTTTTTCAAAGAGAAGTATCGAAATCATTTTGAATTTGATGCAAATTATCATTTCGTTTTTAAATTATTGACAGTCTTAAAAATATTTTAATTATTTGATTAACTAAATTTAAATGCATCCCGAATCTATCACATGACATAACAAGTGGGCTCAAATTCTTATAGAATCATGTGAGTCTTGATAAAAAGTCGGGCGATGTGTTAAAACACTCATAAAATTGGCGAGAATTTTAGGGTGTATTTCAATCAATGGTATATTTAAGTTCAACTAATCAAATAGGCATAATACATAAACATGATTCTTAATTTGGCGTTAGCTGACAATTATGATCTTTAACTTTGGGTGTGCACAAATAAACACTTAAAATTGTATAAAATTGAGTAAATGGACACATATTTTCTACATGACACCCTAGATGATAATTTTGTTTCTTACGTGCATTATGCCATGTAGGACATGTGTGTCTATTTATTCAATTTTATATAAATTTAAGTGTCTATTTGTGCACACTCAAAATTGGAGGGCATAATTGTCTGTTGAAGTCAAGTTAAGAATCATACTTATGTATTATGCCAATCAAATAAAAAATGTTTATAAGACTGTCAATAATTTATGAACAAAACTATTAATGCGTGCCAAATTTAGGTGTCTTCTTATTACTTCTTTAGAAAAAAAAACCGAATGAAATAGATTCTTTCGTGTATCCCGCACGGTTTCCTTTCTTTTCTTCCCATTTGAAAGATCCATATCATACTTCCACTTTGGATTTATTGACTATCTGACCCCTCCTTCCAAGCAACCTAAATTTTATTGGTCAATCATAACATTGTTTTTTTTCTTTCTAAAACTATGTGAATCTAAATTTTTCAAAATATGAACTGAGATGTACAATTCATCGTAATTTTAATAATTTTCTAATGATAAATTTATATTTACTTTCAAAGTCTTGAATTTTTTTTTGAATAAATTTATATTTACTTTCAAAGTCTTGAATTTTTTTGAATCAACTTATAGAATATCGAATTTGATTTCAATATATCTTTAAATCCTCTTTTTGAGTAAATAATGAAGAAGAATTTAGTAAGATTATCTTGACATTTAATTTAATTCGTAATACAATAATGGAAAAATAGCGATTTTAATCTCTGTATAATTATATAAATTCTACTTTAATTCTATGTGTTATTTGACTGGCACATTTAACCTTCAATGATTTGAAGTGTGCGGTTTTAGTCCTAGAAATTAATAAAACTTAACTGTTTAATAGAATGATTATTTTAAAATATAGAAAGTAAAATAAATTGAAGGGTCGGTGATTTTAAATATTTGAAGAATTATGTGCATAACAAAATTTGAATTTAATAAAATTTAAACATATGAAAGTTGTTAGGACACCATTGATAATCTTAAAGAGCATGTCCACCCTTTCAAATGTAATTGTTTTTGACCTTGATTAATAATCATCGAAAGAGAAAGAAAGAACGAGTTGCTAATGAATAAAAAATAGTACAAACATAAAAATAAATGAGATCAATTTATATATTGAAGATAATCATTCTAATGTATATTTTTAAAAAAATATATAAAATATTAAGATAATTTCAACTTAACAAATCGAAAACCATATGAGATTAGGTGAACTGTGATAAAAGATTTAACATATCATTGTAGGGGAAATAGTGATTTTAGTCTCTTTATCAGTGCATAATGTCAGTTTTAATTTTTGTGTTATTTGATTATGCACATTTAATCTTTAATCAGTTGAAGTGTGTAATTTTGATCCTTGGAGTTAATAAAACTTAACTTTTTAACAAAATAATTATTTAAAAATATATAAAATAAAATAGAATAGAATAAAGGATTGGTGATTCTAAATGCTTCAAGAATTATGCATATAAAATTAAAATTATAATGTTCAATAAACTCTCCTAAGTTCGGAGTGAAAATTATTTTTCTCAAAAGTGTTACATCCTTTAATATTTTACTTCAGTTTATAAGTGATAAAAAATAAAAGTATTTTATAAATATAAATTTTTGATACCAATTTTGCATGATGATGCTACCTTTTATTTCCCCACTAAGGGAAACGGAAAGGAGTTTTTGATTCCCTGGGTCCCACGAAAGTGCCTGTTAGAAAGGTAGTTGGCAATATGAGGAGGGCAAGACATCAAAATTTGATCACCTGTAACGCACTACTACACACCTCCGTTGCAACCTCCACTAGAAAAAAAAAACTTAAACTATCTCGGTTTCACTTTTCTTTTTTTTATCCATCACTTGGGTTAGTTGTTACTCAATTTTTCCTATCTCTCCTAAGTCCTAATATTAATACATTTATCATAACATTTTTATCTTCTCTACTTGCGTTTCCTGAACGTATAAATTCTTATTAGGAACGTTTTACGGATATATCTCGAGTTGTCACATTCAAATGAAAACCGACTATAATGTTTCTTTTTTAAAAATTTTAACTCACAAAATTCCAACTTGAATGCTCATGTGTATAAATCTTGATTTGGTAAAATAAGGATGACAAGGATCACATGATAAAAATGAATCGACGGTAAAGAGGAAACAGTGACACAGCCATTCCATCCATCCGACATACTCCCGACCGCAGGCAATGGCTCCTCTGGGGGACACACACTCTCTTCCCTGATCTGGCACATAGCTAATTTTCCCCATTAAATAATCAATGAATATTTCTAGAAACTATACCCCTTCCAGACACTCACGGCGCAAGTTAGTCACTCCCCCATTAATATCATGCTTCATTTTTATATTACCCAAAATACCCTCTACTATACCGTCCATTCACTATAAAATCCCCATCGTTCACCTCTATCAACTGTAGTCGCAAAATAAACTTACAAAACAGCATGTATACAGACAAAATCACATAATACGCCTTCGCCGGAATCTTATTTTCACCGTCACAGGCCGTTATAGCTCTTTTTTTTTTTTTCCAGTTCGGAGGTCAAATAATTAAACTCCGATCTGAAGAAGTAGTTATTCTAACTGCTTCTATTTAATCTGAAAACGGGAAAACCCCTGAGCTGGGTAAGGTGGATTTCGTGATGGGATTTTGTATTTGTCCTTTGGAAACTCCTGCTAGATTACTGTGGAGTACTAGTTTCTTCCGCCACAAGCTTATGCTCTTCTAAAACTTTGTCAACTCTCTTTTTCATACACATCCCCTGCTAAAAAAAGAACTCTGTTCTGGAGTTTATTTTCTCTTTTCTGTTTTGCCGGAAACATATAAATAATCTTCTGTGGGTAAATAGGCGATCTTCCAGATCATTGAAAATATGGGATCTGGGCATATATTTTTTGACCCGTCGTCGTGTCACGGCAACATGCTGTTCCTTGGCAACGGAGATCCTGTTTTCCGAGGTATTGATTAATCATTTATTTCCTAATAGTATTACATTACTAGTATTGTTAAATTCATGATAATTTTCTTAGTGACTGGAACTCGTACTTTTTTTGAATAGAAGATGGAGGGTGTGTATTATTTGAGCAATTTTTTGAATTGAAGATGGAGTGTGTGTATTATTTGAGCAATTTGAATCATGTAAATTTCATTATTCAAAATTACAACAAATTAATAAAGTAAACACTAGTAAAATTTTGACCATCTTAATTATTCCGAATCATACAAAACGAAGCGAATGGGTTAACTTGTAGGGAAGGTAACATGCAATAGATGATTTATGATTTCCCGAGTATGAAGAAATTTCCCAAGAGGATAAGAAATACATAGATCTTACACGCATTTATTTTTTAGAATAGAAAAGTTACTCCGATAGATCATTGTAAACTATAAGCAAAACTTCCAATGAAGAGAATTTTGGCATCAGGAACAGATGGATCAAATTATGATGCCAAAATTCAATCCACTTAGGATATTATTTTTATAGATTGATTGTTTCTATGGTACAGTAAAAATAAAAATAAAATTGTATCAACTTCTTTGCATGTAAGTTCTAAGGTGGCCTTTTATACTATTCTGTTTTGACGCTTGACTTGTATTAATACAGGACCAAGATCGACGATGATGAAGATGGAGGAATCCTCGAAGAGGCGACCCTTCTTTAGCTCACCGGAGGATCTATATGACGAGGAATACTACGATGAGCAGTCACCGGAGAAGAAGCGCCGTCTCACTCCTGAGCAGGTTAGCATCCTTCTCTTTCTTTATCTAGACGAAATATAACTAAGTAATTCGAAATACATTTTCTTTAATAGTTCGATGAGTAGTTATACAATTCAACATACTGCAGCATATATCTAATATAATATTATATATCTTGCTAGCTATCAAGCCAGTTAAATTATCTTGGTTCAAGCCAGTTAAATTATTTGTTTAGTCAATTATAATTAAGTAATTAAAGAAGATTCACTCTAAAGTGTTTCTGTTTTTAATTGTAATGGAACATATTCACCACTATAGCATCAAATTCTTCACAATATTGTGTCCGTGATTATTCGAGACCTTTAAACCTTGAAAAGAAGAGAATTTCTTTTTATCAACAAGCGTTTTCTTTAAGCAAAAATTTATAATTTTGTGGATTCGATTACTTGCTGAGCAATAAGTGCATGTCCTGCGTTGTTGGGTACGTAAATGAAGGTGCACTTGTTGGAGAAAAGCTTTGAGACAGAGAACAAGCTGGAGCCCGAACGCAAGACCCAGCTGGCCAAAAAGCTGGGGCTGCAGCCCAGGCAGGTGGCTGTATGGTTCCAAAACCGCCGTGCCCGGTGGAAGACCAAGCAGCTCGAAAGGGATTATGATCAGCTCAAATCCTCTTATGACTCTCTTCTCTCTGATGTTGACTCCATTCGCAAAGATAACGATAAGCTCAAATCTGAGGTATTACCATATAGTAGTCTTGATCATTTTATTTGTACCAACTTCTTAAGATCGGGTTTTTAGGTCGATTTTTGACATTTTTATTAGTAGTATGTATTATGGCCTTAGCTTGCAATACTCCATAAGGAAGAATGAACAAATCATGGATAACACCCGACTTTTGCAACAATTTGATCAATGATTATGTCGTAGTTCTCTTGAATATAATCCTGATAAAAAATCGCCTTTCACATTAGAGAGTCGGTTACATGACGATATTATATGTATAGAATAATATGATGCCTTATTGAATAAAACTAGCTAGGAGAGTCTATGATACCTTGTAGTATATAGTAGAAAATATTAAGATATGTTTGTTGACGAAATTTGTCGGCGAAGTTGGTAATTGGTAGAAATTTTAATCTGACTTTAATTTGAGGTCATATTCTGTGCAACACCTGGCCATCAATAGTAGTAGTGGGGAACCTCACATACAATATTCTTCCTCACCTACAATAGAAAATTATATCTGTCAATGTCCTTCTGAGTCATCTTGCATCAAGTCACACAAACAAAGTAGCATCTGTTCTAACCCCCCACTTTCAATGTTTTTTCTATTGCTTGGATTTCAATTTCAAACAAAGCGAATATACTTTTGATATATTGGGAAAACTTGCTTTAAAATATGCGTAGTGATGAAGACCTTACTATATAGATAGTGGATGTATCACTATCAGTTACACTACTGTTATTTGATAGTAAACTTTTAATTTATTCCTTTGCTTTTATTTTGCACCTTCGTTTTTTAAGGGGTCGTTTGGTAGAGTGTATTAGAGAATATAATGCATGCATTATGTGTGTATTAATAGTACCTTGTTTGGTACACTTTTTCACGTCATGTATAACTAATGCTTGTGTATTAGTTATACACTCTATTGTGTATTAACTTGTGTATTGCTAATACCAAAGAATTATAGGTATTAGTAATACATAACATTTTAATACTTGCATTATATTAAATAATTACAAAACTACCCTTAAAGCCTTTTCATTTTCTTTGTTGTCAAAAGTTTTTGTTTTTATTTTGATTTGCTTTTCGGTGTCTTTTAATTTTTTGGTGTCTTCATAGGCTTTATGACCTCTTAAGTATCTTATTTTTTTTTTTAAAAAAAACAATTTCAATATAATTTAATAAAAAAATTTACTATTGTGACGATAAATTTGATAAAAAAATTATTTGCAAACTCTCCACAAAAATATTTTGACGCAATAGTCAACTATTTAATATTATTTTTGAAAAAAAAAAAAAAGAAGAAGAGTTAATGATGTTTTTAGCAAAGAAATTTTTTTGATGTTTTAGCAAAGAACTTTTTTGCAAATGAAGTGTACAAATAAATAAAGTGTGAAGGGTATATTTGTAAACATATATTTTTTAATAGAAATTATGCAAGATTTGTTATTTCTAATACATCAAATCAAACAATGTATAAAAAATAATGCTTGTATAACTAATGCAAGTATTACTAATATAAGCACTATTAATGCAAACATTACAAATGCATCCTATTTTGCATTATTCTTATATACTGTACCAAACAACTCCTAAAAAGTGATGTAATAATAGAGTTAAGTTCTTTGAATTAACAGCATATTTTTTTTTTTAACAATATTACGCTTAGTTGACTTATAACAATAGGCAACTCTTCATAATACGTCAAGAGTTGGTATATATGGTAAGACTTATGCATCTATATGACCCATCAAATCAAATTTTATATACAGTTTATCATAACTTGTTGTATAGTAGGTAAACTTGACTTGGCTTGTGTTTGAGGTTACTAATCCCACTATTTATAAACGCCACATGTGATTTATGTTTTTAGCTGACATGATAGTGTACAAGTTCTTATATATATTGTATCAATATGTAGAAGCTAATGAAAATATTTTGTTAATTGGGGGAAAATGCAGGTTGTTTCATTGATGGAAAAGTTGCAGGGGAAAGTGGTTGGAGGAGCAGGGGTAAATGAAAAATCTGATGTCTTGGATGTAGATGCTATGACAACGACCCTTCAAGTGAAGGTGAAGGCTGAGGACCGGTTGAGCAGTGGCAGTGGTGGGAGCGCGGTGGTAGATGAGCATAGTCCACAGCTGGTGGACAGTGGGGACTCGTATTTTCACACTGATCATGAGGAGTATCCAGGGCCTGGAGGATGTAATGTTCCGCCACCCATGGATGGTTTACAATCAGAGGAAGATGATGGTAGTGATGATGGCAGTTGCCATGGCTACTTCTCTAACGTCTTTGTGACAGAGGAGCAGCACCATGAAGAAGGAGAAGAGCCTATTGGATGGTTCTGGTCTTAATTGAATTTTAGAATATTGTATTACAGTTTTTCTTATCTACGCGCGCTTTGTATGTTGAAATAAGTGTTGTAATTGGAACTTCCAATTTAAACATCTATTAATATGCTTTTGCATCTTTTATTCTCTTGATTTATTTCTATTCTTGATGTTTCTTCATATATTTCACATCTAGTATTTAAATAAACTACATGTTCCAATTACGTGCTTGATCGATACAAGAGGAGTTCATATACTAGTAATTGACGTGTAAGGATTACATGTCTAACGTTAGGATTCTAGGGTAGAATATAGTACAATGTTTCGATCGAGTGTATAAAAATGACGGAGCTGTAGCCCACATATGGGTTCAACAAAACTCAATAGATTTTATTCAAACAATGAATTTGTTTTGATGAGTTTATGAAATATGTACAAAAATATATATATTTAGAACCTACTAATCGAGGGCAAATACAGAAAACAGAGATCACTGCTTCGTCAATTACTGCTTTGTATACAGAATCAGCACCTCCATGTTACCTACAGCCGCTGTCTAACTCAATGTTTTGCTATAATACTATAGTCTCATTAAATAACTATTCTCTCCGTTTCAATTTATTTGTCTGATTTTGACTTGACATAAACTTTTTAAAAATAAACAAGACTTTTAAATTCTATGTTTTCTAAACTAAAGATATCAAATGTATATGTCTTTTCTAATTTTGTAATCTTAAAAATGTCGTACAAAAAACTGAAACTAAAATTCTCATAAAAAGACGTTCTATTGAAATAAATTGAAAGAGATGGACACTATTGAAAATGGGTACAGCAGAAGCACAAAATAGACATTATAGCCCATGTCATTAATTTGTTTTTCCTTAATGAACCGCAGTAGATCCATTCCTCCTCTGCCCCATTGTCGCGGGAATGATACTTCATTTAGCACTTGTTGAAGAGCCAAATGAGTAAATAAATACATATGTTCTTTCTATTGAGTTAAATTTTTAAATGAAATAATCGCTCTTTTCATTAACACTAACATCTAAGGCTCTTAAAAGAGTAAATAAAATCTGGACAAATAATATGTATGGCCTTTCTCTCCTTAATATAATTTGTGTTGTGCCATTGAAGAATATCCCTATCTTTTCTCAAGGACACAATGTCCTAAAACAAAAGAACAAAACTGATCTGATTAGCAACTATTGCAGTGTCCATGTGCAACACTAATATGTACTATGTGAGAATATATGTACAATGTGCGTACTACCTATGTAGTATAGACTAGACATGGAATAGTCAATAGAGTTTGTGCTTTCTTGGCTTAATTTGATGAGCGACCAACTCAATACACCATTTACTGCCAGTCGCCAGTGAGGCATCCCATGTGCTGACTCACATTTTTTGCTCAAATCATCATATATTATAAGGAGAAAAAATCAGATGGGATGGGTCATCATTCATGTCCAATATGGCTGTAAGGTTGTGAACTGCAGCTGGCACATCTTCAATATGATGTCATTTGTATTATCGATTTAAAATTAATATGCCAACAATCTATAATAGCCGAAGTTTTGAGTCAAAAAGGTGACGTACACAATCTACCATGATGTAAGCATTAGTAGCTGCTTTCACGGCTTGAAGGTCACACAAAAATGAATTTATCATCGCTCCAAAACTTTAGAGAAAATGACCAAAATGATCCTTGATGTATAGGGGTAGAACTTTCTTGGTCCTTTATATATTGTTGTATTGACTAATGTCTATTACACTTATAAGGATAGTTACGTGATCCTACCAGTACACGGTAGTTGTGTACTGATACTGCACTTGCTCTTATTTTTGTTGAGTACAGGGCATCTTTTAATAGCTATTAACAGACCTCGTTTAGAAGATCAGTGATCGCTGATTCAAATTCAAGAATGAGCCAATTCTTCCAAGTTGCCTTGAGTTCTCTTTGTGTCTAGTCCATCATATTCGGACTTAGACTAGTTTTTTAGATGATTTTCTCATTTAGACTTATGAATGTTGTTAGAGGTTGGTACATTGACTTTCAGGTTCTAGGTATTTAATTCCGCATTTGTTTAGTTAATTAACTTGCTTCCGTAACTTAATGCCTTGGTTTTCATAAAATTTGTTAGTTTGGGTTGTAGTAATGGTTCTCCCACCGGAGGGTTTGTGTAGGTGTCAATCACGACGGTCTGGGTCGTGACAAAATTGGTATCAGAGCCCTAGGTTCGTTAATCTCATTGTACCAAAATGAGTCTAGTAAAGTCTTGCGGAACGGTATGATGACGTCCGTACTTTTCTTCGAGAGGCTATATGACTTTAGGAAAAACTCACTTCTTTCTACTCTTTCGTGCTATGATTTGAATCCAATTGGTATCTGAGTGATACAAATTGGTATCTTTTCTCTTTCACTCTATTGTCTGAACTAAAGCAACAAAAGTGGTAACAACATCGTTAGCAAAAACGGATGTGTATAGACTATCGACTATTAAATAATGTCACCTTTTAGAACAAGTATCCATTGCCTCGGATAGATGCCTTTTTGATCAATTGCAAAGTGTGTCGATTTTCTCTAAGATTGATTTAAGGTCTCATTACCATCAGCTAAAGATTGAGGCGGTTAAGAATTGGGTTCGACCAAGTTCTAGAATTGAAATTAGCAGTTTTGTGAGGCTCGCTAGCTACTATTGTCGCATGTGGTATGAGTTGAGTCCAATTGGTATCTCTCATTTTCAATTGGTATCTCAACGAAGTGAACTAGACGTCGTGGTCGCAACTGAGGGGCCACAAGCAAAGCAAATTGGAAACTGAGAAGGTTCCAATTGGTATATGACTCTAGGGTTGGTGTGAATGCATGGATGATCATGAATGGTCATCCATGGAGCGAAATAATTAATTAAGAATTTGGACTTACCTGTAAATTATATCTTGGAAACTTTGAATGCGTGCTTCCGGTTGTCTGAATTAACTGCAAATGTGAAGTTATAATTGCTTGAATATGATGTGGTGATTATGTGCACAATAAATGTATGTCTGAACTTTGATATGTACAATATGCTGGCCTGGTCGTTGAAGTTAAACAAGTTGTAAATACTTAAGTATCATGAAATTCGTTGTGAAAGAAAGATTTTGACTTAGGATCGTGTGAGTGTCTGGGTGTATCTTGTGATGTGTGAGTTGTGGTGCTGAATTAACAAGAATAAATTGATTCGTGTATCGTGGGATTGACTGGGGGTAGACAATGATTATCTTAGTTATGAGGATTATTCTAAAATTGCTAAGTAAAGCTGGGAACCTTTGTGGAAATTAAAAAAGAAAATAACACCAGAAAAATTATTGGCAGGGGTTCTGTTCCCGTTGTGGTCGTTGGGGCGAGATTATTCCCGCTAAGGCTAGACCACCAGTGCGGAAATTTTTCCACCAGAGTGGGATGAGGCGAGGCAGAACCTCAACCTGTCTCTCCTGTTTTCCCCTAGTCACAATTATGATCCCCGAATAGCACCCGAACTAACCTCCTCGATCTAATTCATTGTTCAGCAATCGAATGTAAGTTGTAAAGTGTGTTAAATTGTGGAGAACCTGGGCATATGAGGAGGAAATCAGTGAGGCCGTGGAGGCCGGGGAATTGGTAATGCAGGTAGAAGAGTAGTGCAGCCAAGCGAGGAGGTTGCCCGTCAAAACGACAGGGCTCAGTTATATGCTTTTTCGGGCAAGACTGAGTATGAGGTGTGTGATGTTGTGGTCACTAGTGCTGCTCTTATCTGTGCCCGGATAACTATTGTTTTGCGTGAACTGGGTTCTACTTATTTGTACGTGTTAGTTCAATTGCCTTAGAATTTGATGTGGTTTGTTGATATACTTGATGCCTCCATCCATGTTTCTATCCCAGTTGAAGAGTCAGTCATAGTCACCCATGTGTATTGTGTCATCCTATTGTGGTTATGGATTTTCAGATTTGGATTGATTTGGTTATGCTAGATATGACTGACTTGATATAATCTTAGGCATGACTTGGTTGCCTCCTATTATATCGGGCTTAATTGTAATACTAAGTCGGTAACTCTAGAGATACCCGATAGGGAAAGATTAGAGTGGGAAGGGGTGTACAAGCCTAAGCTAGCTAAGATCATATCCTCCATTCGGGCCAGAAAACTGGTGAGGCATGATTGTTGGCTTATTGGCTCATGTTCGGGATGTTGAGGTTGAATCCCCCTCAATTAAGTCTATTATGGTGGTGTCAGAATTGAGAGAGCTTAAAGCTCAAATCCAAGGGCTTCTTGATAAAGGTTTCATCCATCTTAGTGCTTCCTCATGAGGTGTTCATGTCTTGTTTGTTAAGAAGAAGAAGGGTAGTATGATAATTGATGATTTTATCCTAACACATGAGGGAGTGGATTAATACCAGAATGACAAGTTTACGGATAAAGAAAGTTTTATTCAGTATACTTGGGTGAAGGAAATTGAAGATTTTAGTAAGAAAGTCCACGCCAAGATTGGGTTTGTCCTTTAAATTTGATAAGTATACCTGAGTTTTAGGTGTCATGTTAATGAAAAGGTTGACTTCATAGTGATAGTCAGGGCTAATTGAGCGTAATGGTAATAAGAGTTTGCGATGGATTGTGATGGGATACAACTATATAATGAGATTGTTGATTAAGTGAATTTTGTATAGTAATTACGACTTGCGAGTACCTAAGGTTATGGTTTCCTAATATTTGGTGAGTAACGTGGTTGTATGGAAAGTTTTAAGATATGGTGGGACACCACTTGAATAAAATTTAAAAGAGCTAGGGTCATCATGATGAAGAAAGATAATGAGATGTAGTAGAACCTTTAGAGAGAGGCGAGAGAAAGAATATTTTATTTGATTGCAAAGGATAAAGAGTTATCTTTAGAGGTGTAGATAATTGGGTTCAGAGACGTGTGATTTCATTTGTTTTGTTGTAGTTATGCTAATAGTGTCACAAGTGTGTCGGATTGGTTAAAAACTATCAAAAAAGTCTTGGGAAAGGAGTGTGTGGGCATTAATTTGAGGGTGATGACAAGTGTTTGGTTTTGTTTTGAGTCTAGTAATGAGTATGATTGGATTGTTAGCGAAAGATATTGTAAGATCGATGGAGATGCGATCGATGATAAACGAAGATTTATGATTTCATAAAAATCTTCAAGGTACAAGTTAATGTTGATAGATAAAGGGATTGTGTTTTATGGTGGAAATTACAATTCAGATTTTTCATTGTGAGTCTATATTCGTGGTGACGTATTTTGTCAAGGTATGAATTAGCAAGGTGAGAAATGATCAACTGCATCCGGTATTGAGCATTTTAAAGTACTTACACCTGGGTTGAGTCGTAAGTTTACTACTATTGATTGTTAAGTACCTAAGAAAGGTTTTCTTATAAAAATATCGGTTTAAAGTAAGATTAAGGGTCGGAGTATTTATGATGGTTGTTAGTGTGGTAAGTATGATGCACTAGCTATGCTATAGTGTATTTTTACTTTTGTGGGTGGATCAGGGGTACCAAATCATGCAATGATCTCTTCGTTGAGTAGGAAGATTGGGAAGTTTTGATTATTTCGAATGACATAATTGGTGTTGTCTTAGAGTTGTTAAAGTATTTTAGTGGTTCTACATGTACCACCTTGCTTATGAGAATTTATAGAAGAGCTACTATGCGTATTTGTGGTTGTCCAGCAATCTTAATATTCCTCTAGTCGTCGAGGTCACGTTTTGTTTATGTGTGGTTGAATGTGGGGATCATTGTGTCCAATTCTACTGTATTTAAGAGGTAATCTACAATTTCTAAATCTAGCATTTTGATAGTGTTGTTGGAGGGGTTGTATTCTTGAACATATCCCTCGATGAGTATATGATTTCTAAAGATCAGATTTGTTATAACTTAAGCTCATGAAAATTTATGTAGTGGGATGGAGATATTGTTAAGAATTGTGATTGTTAAGTATTATAAGTGTGTGTTGGTTGGTTCAGGTCCACTCATATTTGTAGTGAGACTTGGAACTTTATCATGCCTAAGTGCTAAAGGATTCGTTTGGATGATTATGTCAAGGTCCTTGATAACATGTAGTAGACGTGTGTACGATCAACTTTGGTGGTTGTTGGGAATCATTTTTGTTGTTAGTTAAGTTTACATACAACAATATTTATCACTCGAGTGTTGAGATGGCTTCATTGAGGCATTGTAAGAGAGGAAGTGTAGGTATTCAATTAGTTGGTTTGAGGTTGGAGATGTGAAATCCTTAGGGGGTAATGAGATTCGGTAAGAAGAGCTTGCGAGATAAGTATCTCCAATAATTCAACGATTCAAATACTACTCTACCCTTACTTTAGCCATTCTTTCCTAGTTGATCACTCGGGGACGAGTGATGGGTAAATTAGTATCTATTGTAATGACTCGATTTTCGTCGTTATGAAAAAGCCAATTGGGAAAGAATTGGGGCCAGAAACTTTTTTGTAGTATTTGGATTTTCCCCAACCTAGTTCAAATTTGGACGAAATCGAAGTCATTAAGATGTAGGGATATTTGGTAGCAAATGAGAGATCTATTAATGAATTTGATTACATAAGTGGATAGTTAAGACGTTAAGGATTTCGTACGACTTTACGAAATTGAATTCGGGCGAGTAGAGCTCCCGAAATCGATCTTAGCGTAAATGGTATTTACTGAGCGTCGTGGGTTAGAGGTGTGTTGTAAAATGAGAATTTTGGAATTCTTGAAATAACTCTCTATCTCGAGAATGTCGCTTTGGCACTGGGTTTTGCCGCTTTGGCGGGGTGGTAGCTGCTGTGGCGGGCCCGACACGAACTAAAGCCGTTAATAAACCCCTAAACAACCTTTTTATGCACTTTTTGACTTTTAGAGCTAACTAACGATCCCTAGGCAACTCCTACTCATTTTTCACCGTTCTTGAGGCTAAAGATAAGTTTTTCACTCCCCGAATCAGTTTTTCGATCCGTTGAACGTAATAAAATTGGTGAATATTGATGGAGGAGGGTTTTGTTATAGATTCTATGGTGGAAACAACCCTAATTTGTATAATTGGGATCATGTGTTTGATATAGGGTTCATAGAATGGTTAGTATTTCGGGTAATTAGTAATTATTTATTGATTTCTATATTATATTGATTGTTTATAGACCAAGAACAAACGGAACGAATCCAAAAAGGGAAGGATCAAGTTTCTTGGGGTTTCAAGCTTGTTTCGAGGTAGGTGATGATTATGATTCTATGATTGTGTGATGTATATTTGTTCTTGCTTCATTATGATACATGTATGTATGCGAATGTTGCATTATTGATCATACTTGTTGTAAATAAGATAGATGGATATCATTGCCATGAAATCATGACTTAAATGTATGATCTTGATGATGTACTTGTGTTTGTGATTGTGGTGTGTGAATGGGATCGGATTGCCACGTTCCGACATGCTAAATGTTTGGGTTTGGATTTCATGAGATGACCATTAAATTTGGTTCCGTGAGAGGACCATTGAATTGTGTTGTGTATCTACTTATGATGAGTTCGTTCATATCTAATGATGATTGATATTGGAAGACGGTATGTTGCTCTAAATTGATATAACTGTGATATGTGAGAATCGTGAAATTGTTCATTGTTCGTATATATTGATGATATTGTATATGTTTGATATGTGCATGTGATTATATTGTTGTATTGACTAATGTATGTTATACTTATTGGGATAACCGTGTGATCTTACCAGAATACGGTGGTTGTGTACTGATACTACACTTGCTCTTATTTTTGTTGAGTACAGGGCATCTTCCGGCGGCTATTGACAAACCTCTTTTAGAAGATCAGCGATCGCCGATTCGAATTCAAGGGTGAGCCAATTCTTTTGGATTGCCTTGAGTTCTCTTTTTGTCTAGTCCATCATATTCGGACTTAGAGTTGTTCTTTAGATGATTTTCTCATTTAGACTTATGAATCTTGTTAAACTTTTGGTACATTGACTTTCAGGTTCTAGGTATTTAATTCTGCATTTGTTTAGTTAATTAACTTGCTTCCGTAACTTAATGCCTTAGTTTTCATAAAATTTGTTAGTTTGGGTTGTAGTAATGGTTCTTCCACCGAAGGATTTATGTGGGTGCCAATCACGATGGTCTGGATTGTGACAAATAGTTAGTTTAAAACTTGAAAAATGGTTGGCTTATGGAGATCTCCTAGGATGCGGAATAGAGTTTTTTCTTTTAATCTAATTTACTTATGTCATATTTGTTTCAATAAACTCGTTTCTTTTCTTCGTATGTATAAGAATCAGAGTTGCTGGAAACTATTGCTTTAGAGAAAAATTGAGAAATAAGTGTAATTTGTATTTTTTTTTATAAGACATGTGGGTGGTGGGTGGACTGAAAATGGAGCATCACCTCTAATGGTGAAAGAAAGAAGATTGAGGGAGAAAGAATCTGTGAGGTGTCAATTTTCGTGGAACCCACCGTTATGTTTAATAGAAATTTTCACCTGTATAATTAGTTTTTGGGCTAAAGACCAAAATGAGGATATTTTTCTATACAGACTTTTTCAACAAGGTGATATATATAAAGGATGAAAAATGTTCAACCCTCATACATCAAGAACCATTTTGATCATTTTCTCAAAACTTTTAACTAACACAGATATTTACAACAAAATTATAGACTAGAGCAATTATTATCTAATGTCAGATGATAAAGTCTCCAACTTATAAAGTTCAACACAAGGGAAATCATCAAATGTACAACACCAAATTAGTTGAATCATTATTATTAAAAAATGACTACATAGTTTGCAAATAACAAAGGTCTTTAAAGCAACTGCAGAAATTGACTCAATCTCATTCAACATTAAAAAAAAGAACATATATATTAGTTTGTGGATCTCAACAATCAAGTTCAGAAATATGATAATTTTATTAATAATGTGGCCAAATTTTGATTCCCTACTTGTAACGGTTGTCTTATTTATTACTTTTAAATCATTTGCTAAGTATATAATTAACATTTGTGGATCAGGAAAAAAATAGTACAAGTAGTAATGTCGTATATAATTTATATATTATACTCCGTTATAACATCAGAAAATAAATATAGATAATTATCATTTATGGATCTCAACTATCAAGATTATGCCGTTGAAGTACACAAACCCAAAAGATAAAATATAATTTTGGCAGTCCGGCCAATTATTGATTTTTCCCTTACTATATTTAACGGTTATCATGTAATCATTTTAGTTTATTTTTGGTAGTGATTAACAAGATCTTTTAGTTCTTTCACAATTCAAATTCGAATTGTAAATGATATGCGCGCATTATTGTCTAATTAAAGTCTTTCCTATTATTGGTTAAACACATAAACAACAAATTAATTAGCGGAGAAACAGTCCTACTCAAATGATGTGGCACCAAATTCAAAATTGCTTTTCTTCTGTTGTAAGGTCAGTTCAAAATGAAGTCTCAACTTTCATAAGCAGAGGGATTATTTTACCATCGTTTTAATTCAAAAAATTATCTCAAAAATTGTTATTTTAAGAAATTAAAAATTGAAAAATAGTTTTAACTTTACTCTTTAATATTGAAGAAGTATGCATAATATTTAATTACGTGACAATTAACAGTTGAAAATACCACACTCGAAGCTGATTTTTTAATTTTTCTTTTCTCTTCCGCGCGTAAAATTGAGTGTATTCATGCTTTTTGTCCGATTTATTTCACTTTTTAATGGGCACAAAAAGAGTTAAAACGGCGATTAGAATGAAACAGAATAACTATGAGTGTCGGTAATTATGACAAGACGTAGGGGTAATTTCGCCAACGTGAAAATCGCGAATTTATGTCCTTGGACTCCCTCTGCTCCGCGGTCACATGTACATATCCCGTGCTGCCGGCCCAATTAGAGCCGTCTCATTCTACTGTTCTCGCCGGTTACAAATATCTCTTATTACTCTTCACTCACTATACACATCAAATCTTCCATTGTTTAGTAGGTTAAAATCTGCGTGTCTCTGAAGAGGAGAGTTCAAAATCATTTCGATTTGCTGCTTTACCCGATCATTTCACCGCATTTTTCTGGTATGCTCAATCTTCGCTTACTCTGTTTATTTATTAGTTTATAGGTATGTGAAAGAGGTAGTATTGTACATTCGAATTACTAAAACCCCTAAACATTGCATTTTTTGTAAATCGCTGATGGAGTAATCCAATTGTATAGGTTTGTTGATTGTATTTGCTTAGAAGTTGCTAACTACGATCTGCGGCTGTTCTTCTCTCTGAGATCTTGGCTATTCTACTTTAATACGTTTTGGATTGTTTTATCTTGTAGTTAGTACTTGTTGGAGTTGATTGTTCTGATCCTGTACTGTAGATGCGATTTCTTTGCCGTGACTATTATTATTACTAGGAAATTTTCCGTTAGTGATTGTTTAAAAAGAATTTAATGGAGTTTGACGTATCTAATCATTGTTTGAATAGTGATTCACAGTGCTTTGTTGCTAACTTGGATGGACAAAAATGAGCTAACTATGTCATTTGGCCTTAACTTAGGGTTTCGCTCTAGGCTAAAGTGTTATTTGTCTTCTTCTTGTGGGGTTTTTTCAGCATGATTTGAGTAAGAAGTTGCGTGATTTGTACATTGGCAACATCTATTCTACTTAATTTACTGGCTGAATGATTTTCACACTCAATGCTACCAATTCAAAGTGAAGTAATGTTGTCAAACCTTCAATGTTAAAGTTCATCAAATAAGAAATTTGATTGTTCATTCAGAAGCATTAGATCATTATGTTACTTGTTCTCTTTTTTCTTCTCAAAGGCATTAGATTACTGTGTGCTTTTTCCATTTCTCCAGCTAATGCTACATCATTTACTTGATAATGTGAGTCCCCATAGTTAATTTGCCGAATATTGTCTTTTCTTTTTCTTTCTTTCTTTATTGATGATTGTGGTGTCATGCCAGCTTAGGTACCTTGACTAATCCACTAGGTAACCTTCTACACTAAAGCAAATCAGCTCATTCCAGGTGTTATAGCTGCTAGTTTGAACCTGGAATCTTCAGGTTGATACTTCTATGCCTAAGCTATTTAACTATCTCCTTAGGACAACATAGATGGGTTTTTATTTCAACTTCAAATCTTGAATAGAAGCCTTAATAGCTGTATTGTCACTAGGATATTGTTCCTCTATGAAAATTTACAATTCTCATTGAAGCCTTGTGAGATTGAGAATATCTTCCATCTATTGTAACAAAATTTTCAATAGAAGAACAAATTCTTGATATGCCAAATTAGTGAAGAGACCTTGGAAGAAAAAGAAATAAGTTACTTGAATGACCACAAATATGAGAAAGCATTGTTGAGGTCCAAAAGTTAGTTCTAAAATCCCCGTAGTTCAAATATCTGTTTATTATGTTGCTTTCTCCTCTTCTCCGGAGTTCACATATCTGTTTATTATGTTGCTTTCTCCTCTTCTGTTCCTTGAGAAATGATTTCTTAAGTGCATTGCTGATGTGGCTCTTAATAACCCTTTACACTGCTGGTATTTCAGAATCTACTCCATATATGATGTCTGAGGAAGGTTCTAGAGATCTCATTGCACTACCTGAAGCTGGGATGAACAATGAGATCCCCAGTAATGGGGGTGTTCCGGTGATAGGGGTGGAGAGCGTTGATATAAATTCAAAAGATAAGGAAAGAGAAAAGCCTGCCTTACTGGTTGGACCTTGCCTTAATGGAGACAGTAAGGGGAATACTGGGGTAGAGGTGGGAAATTCAGAAGTGGAATACATAGAATCTGAGAATTTGAATGATGTAGAAGATGTTGACACAAGTCTTAAGGTAATGATTTCTGATATAGTTTGATGTTTCATTGTAGTATTTTGCATCTCTTTTTGCCTTCTTTATATTGGTTACAAAAGTCTCTTTTAATGTCTTTGCCTCTCCTTTTTCATTTGTAGACACTGTTGACTGGGCTAGAATCCAAGGACTGGGTTTTAGTGTGTGAGGCACTCAATGACGTTCGGCGTCTGTCCCTATTTCACAAAGAAGCAATGGTTGATATGTTGTAAGTCTTTGTCACCTAGGATATAACCTGAAAGATGTTTGATCATGATGTTCTAGCTGGTTAGACATATCTTTTTGTATGCTCTCTCCTTTTGTTCTGTCTGGTCTTACTTATGTTTACTACTTAAAATGAGCAGGGGAAATGTGATCTCCCTTGTTGCGAAATCTTTGAAAAATCCGAGAAGTGCTGTTTGTAAGACTGCTATTATGGCATCAGCTGACATTTTCAAAGCATACTGTGACAGCATAGTTGATTTGATGGATCCACTGGTAACTTTTCTCTTTTGTGACTTGTGAATGCCTTGGCAATATATTTTCTCATAATTTACCTTGTCCTTATGCTCATTACGTGACTGTTTCCTTGCTTAGCTTGTACAACTTCTTCTGAAATCTTCACAAGACAAGCGATTTGTATGCGAGGCAGCTGAGAAAGCTCTAATAGCTATGACAACATGGGTTTCTCCATCACTGTTGTTACCAAAGTTGCAACCAAATCTGAAACATAGAAATCCTCGAATTCGAGCAAAAGCTTCAAGCTGCTTTTCTCGAAGTGTACCATGTCTGGTGAGAGTTCTAAGTTCTAAAATCTCTTCCTTATGCACCCTGACCTGTGAATTTTAGTTATTACTATTTTCATTCTTACAATTTTTTCCTGCAATTCATTGTTAACCCAGTTTGTTTGCTGTTTGCTGACTAAGATCATTTCCCTTGGCTATGTTTTATTGACAATATCTTGATACAAAACTCAGCTCAAGGAGGAAACACTTCTTGAGAGTGTTTTACTAATTACTTTACCGGTTAAGGGAATGACTAGGTAATAATTTGTTAAGATCTTTCCCTTGGCTATGTTTTATTGACAATGTCTTGATACTAAATTCCACCCTAGTAGGAAACCCTTCTTGAGAGTGTTTGAAGAATTATTTTTCTGGTTAAGGAAATGACTAGGTAACAATTTGTCAGTCATTTGAGTATATTAGGATTTTTTACATGGTTTCTCCAATACGTTTTGTTCACAATGCTATAGGTAGCCACTTTCATTAGTCAATCCCCTTGTGGTGGTTAGTTTATTATTCAGCAGTATATATTTGTTCTTGTTGAATGAAAACAAGAAAGATTACATCTTAGTGGACCCTCAGCACAGGAAACATTTCCTTACATTTGTGCCTTTTCATGTATGATCATATCACTGAAATGTGAAAGAGGAATAAACTTCGTCTTGCTCTTAGCTTTTGTTTTCTTAGGTGTTTGCCTAATTTCCTTTTTACTACTAGATCTGGTCTTTACTAACACAGTTGCATGTTTTACAGGGAGTAGAGGGAATCAAAGCATATGGAATTGAGAACTTGATCCGAATAGCTGCATCCCAGCTCAGTGACCAGCTTCCTGAGTCGAGGGAGGCCGCTCGTACACTGTTGCTAGATCTGCAAAATATCTACGAAAAAGCACTCAATGTTACCCCCCCACCAGTAGTGAGTGAAGACCCAGAAACAATTTCTGTGAGTGGAGACCCAGAAACAATTTCCTGGGAGCATTTCTGTCAATCAAAGCTCTCGCCTTTGAGTGCTCAAGCAGTTCTTCGTGTAACCAATCTCACTAGGGAGGGTATTGTTTTAGCTTCATAGTATTTGTGCAAGCAACGAGCTATAGTTCACCATTGTCCTTCCCCATTTTTTGGTTTGGTTTCTTATACCTGTATATACCATGAAAGGTTTGAGGTGTTTGCGAGGCAGTTAGACCATATATAGAACTATAGTTCTATAGTGTCTTGAAATATGGTTTAGAATACGTTTGCATTATACTTAAAAGTCATTCATGAATGCTTGTTTTGCAGTGCAGTATACATGTAATTGTGCTCGTTCATTTTTCCCATGGTATGTTAATGATTGAAAAGCAAACTCCATTATTGTGAAGTCAATAGAAGTTGTTCATAATGGCATTGTTTACCATGCTATGTCAGTTTGGGAGTTGCTGCTTTTTTCCCATGGTGTATTAAATCTATTGTTTTGGGAGCTGCTGCGTTTCATCTACACGCTTCCTTCTAATGATTGTCTTGTGCTCTCGTATCCATCTTGTGTTGAATCATTCCCTATGATATATTTGGAGATTTTCATAGTCCACGTACATCAGATTTTTTAATTTAATGATGTATAAAGCTATACTTGTGAAGTATCCTCTATGAAAAGGGAAGTCCTGTCTGAACAAGTGTGATAGGTTGGTAGCACTTCTGTTTGTTGAGGTGATGGCTCCTTGAGGCAAGAGGATCTTCCACCGTGTGATGGCCAACAACTATGCTGGGATTTAAATGGCAACTGTTAGAATCAAGGGCTTTGCATAGTCCATCAAGCAAGCGCCATTTTCAGTAACCCAACCTGGGCCAACAATATACAATGAAATTTTTTTTTTTTTCTGAGGAACTCTAATTTGGCGTAGTGCGTCATACTAAATTCATCAAAAAGAAAAATGGTTGGAAGATAAAAGTTTGGACTTGGTCTTGTGTGTATCTTCATCAACACATGTTACGGGTCAACTTCCTATGCCGTCCGAAATTCTTTAGAGTGAAAGGTCTAATACATATATTTTATATAAACGTTCATCTCAATCCTTAAAATAATAATCATTTCAGTAATTGCAATGTGCAAGTAATCTCTTCATTTCCTCCTTAGATCATGAGATTTCCAAAAGGATTCAACTTACAATGAAGAACCAAGAACTGGGCACTGCCACACGGGTTATAATCCTGGCAATGGTGATATCAGTGCTATCGCTATTTGTTTTAGTCGGAGTTCTTGTCCTGATTCACATCTGTGTAGTATTGAGGGAGTTTAACAGAAGAACCGACAACATTAATATGGCAGAGAGAGGGAGCACCAGCATGTCCATGTCCAAGGAGGATATAGAAAAGCTTCCTTGCTTCGTTTTTCAAGCCAAAGAGAAGGGAACTAGTACTCCAATGGACTGTGTAATTTGTTTGGACAATTTCAAGGTGGGTGATAAGTGCAGAATGTTGACTCAATGCAACCACAGTTTTCATGCTGAATGCATAGACTTGTGGCTCCTGAAGTCTCTCTATTGTCCAGTTTGCAGAACTAGCACCGATATTCTGAGGGGCTGTTCCATATCTGCAGGAGAAAGCAGCTGATGCAGTGGAAGTGGTCAAACGAGACAAGAATTGAGTTGAGAGAGGGTCAAGAAATTGATAAATCTAATTAGTTGATAGCGTCTAAACTCGTCTCTATTCCTGGTTTACCAAAGAGCTCCATTTCCACGCAGCAGATGTTCTGTCCTGGACTTGGGGTGACTCTATTGGTGCTTAGCTAAAAATTTACTACCAGAATTGAACAAAAATTATGTTGTTGCTTATAGTTTGTGTGGAGAGTGATGTTCTTTCGTTTGTATGTATTTAGATACATTTAAACATAGGGTTACACAATTATATTATACTAACTTGTGAGCTATGTGGAAAAGAGTAGTACCAATGAATGATCATTATAAAGATTACCTTATAAATACCGTAACCTGATTGTCTAAATATTTGGGACCTGTGAGTGCATAAACCTTAAAGCTCTTGAACATATATTATATAGCTCGATACCTGTCTCTGGCCTCTAGTTCTTGTTTTCTTTCTCGAATACAAATGAAAACTAACAAAGAAAAAAATCAAAGTGACAACATAGTACAAGCTACAAACCTCCTTACATTTTCATCATAGGTGTAAGCCGGCGTTCGACAAGTGCTAGTTTGGTTTAAACCAAGAATATTCTTCACTTTGTAACTAAACAGCTACACATCGAAATCCCACCTTGTTTACCTTTCACGTACAAAAATCAGAACTTTTTTTCATCCAAGAAACCATGACTTCTCTTCAATTTTCTTCTAAGGAGCACAACTTTTCTCTTCACCTCCATTTCTTCCCTTGGCTGACATAATTAAGCAGTTTGGAACTATGAAAATCATGTTATTTGGATAATATTATATTATGTCTCAACAACGCCCACTCACGAGTGGCCTGATTCTTTTTCACGGATCAAGCACGTGAAAATATCAGGTGCTATATTGAATTGTGTGACTATCTCATCTAAAAATCTAACATACTTACGTGTAGTGCCTTCTCTCTGTTTTTGAAAGATGGGCTGATGGAAGAACTTCTAATGGGGATTTACAGAAGGGACAGGACTAAACATCTCAATGTCATTACTTCTATCTGCATTTTCAACTTAATCAACACATTCTGCCCTACATTTTCACAGCCTTCTGCTGCTGAATGCATCCTTCAACTTGGAAAATTTTCAGTACCGTATAACGTGCGTGCTGAAGTTGGAAACTGGGGTAGTTTCTTGAATGATGAAGCCTGTGAAGGACCCTTTCGAGACTACCTCTATGCAATGGGAATCAGAGCAAATAAAACAGGACAAATGTACCTGAATTTGACTCAGCAAACGAACTGCTCGACACAGATGAATGATGAAGGAAATGGAATTGATGTTTTCGGTTGTGGTATTGAGAAACTAACAAAAACTGGTGGCAGCTGCTCATATTTCTCTGTTAATGATGCTAACATAAAGTTAGGAGACAAACTCCGAAAGTTTGAGTTATAACTGTCAATTTCAGGACACTGCTGATAAAAGAGGTCATTTGTGCGAGTCCTGTGTAAATAGCTGGAAAGATATTAAGGAAATGAAGTCGAAAAATGACAAATACACGGAGGCAGAATCAGATATATGTAGGTTTGCAGTATTAGTATCACAAACAAGTACTAGAATTACAGATCAAGCGTGGCTCAGAAAGCTTTACATTTGCCTTTCAAATCAAAAGCAGCCTGTGAACTTTGCATATACCGAAGAAAAAGAGCAAGAGGAAGAAGAGCACTCGGAGCTGACAGAAAAACACAAGTTTAGACCAGGTAATCCAACTTTTAGAATTTTTTGCATCATTAGAAGATGGATTATTTCATGTTTAATGTGTAATTTGAACTTGAAACAGTTTTATCAGTTCTAATTGGAGGAAACGTAGCAGTCCTGATAACTGTATTTATCTCTGTGTGGACTTTCATACATAAGAGGGCCAATGTAGATGCATCTGAGAAGAAATGTGGTAATGTTTTTGCCACTCAGTATACCTTCTAACAGTGTACAAGAATTTTTACGCTATTAGGTCACTTAAAAGATAATTGCCACCTTTTTCATCTTTGTAACTCTTGAACATGTTCCATATACGGACTGAAAAGCTTGACAACTTAATTGGCAGCTATACATCTGGCAATGCCAAAAGATTCTAGTTTGGAAGTCTCCATTGAGGAGGTGTACTCTGCTACAAACAATCTAAATGAATCAAACTCATTGGTGAGCGGACAGCAGGTTAGCACCTATATTAACTTTGTTCTCCATTTATAGGAACTGATTTTTACTGTTGAAAATTGAAAAAATTCTTGTAGTAAGGGTGTATAGAGGAATTCTCCCTAATAATCAGGAGGTTGCAATAAGCACATAATCCATGAAGAATGTATAGAAACATTCCTCAGGGAAGTCAAAAGCCAAACTTAATGTCAGACATCCAAACCTGGTAGCGTTGCTTGGCTATAGCAAGAATGCCAAAGAATGTTTCCTCATTTATGAAATTTGTCCCTATGGCAATCTCTCTCAGTGACTCTTTGGTATGTAACAATTCTCTCTGCTTTACATGTCAACTTCTCCAATTGTTTATGCCTTCCCTCAACTACTCTTACCTAGAAGCTCCTATCTTTCAACCGGCACAAGTATTGTAAACTCTACTCAGCAAGGATTAAATAGATGCTTTTTTGTCTTTTATAGGATTTGAATGCTAAGCCACACTATTAAGTGCTATTGAAAGAGCTATTTCATTTCCTTTTGTTTCCTTGTCCCTTCCCTCTATTGTGTAATGGTGAATGGTGAGATTACCTTTGTTGAAGCAGCAAACAATAGAGTACTATCCTGGACCCAAAGGCTTGAGATTGCCATTGCAAGTGCTAAGGGACTCATGTTTCTTCACACCTATCATGACAGAAGTATAATCTACCGCGATATAAAGGTAGAAAATGGTTATGAATTCACTTCAAAGGTTTGAACTTTGGACTTTCCTGAATGGCTAAGTCACTTGCTTTATAATAATCCACAGCCTACAAACATACTCTTAGGCCAGAATTTTGACGCTAAGCTTTCTGATTTCGGATTGTCCAAGGTGATAGACATTGATGAATCCTACATGATCTCAGAAGTGAGGGGCACCTATGGTTATGTCGATCCTGAATATGAAACAAACCATCATGTAAATTCAGCAGGCGATGTCTATAGTTTCGGAATAGTACTTCTGCAGATCCTCTCTGGAAGGAAAGTTATCAATATGAACATGGAAAAACCAACACGGCTGGACAAAATTGTAAAAAAATATCCCTTTCACAAATCAATCATTCATTACTCATAGAAGATTATACGAATGTTGATAAATACCTGTCATTTCAGGCAAAAACGCTGTTGAGGGAAAGAAGGGCAGTGGAATTTGTTGATCCAAAACTTCATGGAGATTACTCAACAGATGCTTTCCAGCTCACACTGGAGCTAGCTATTTCTTGCATTGCACCAAAGCAACAAAGACCCTCCATTGAGAAAGTTGTTGACAAGCTGGAGGAGGCCTTAGCTATAACAAGAAGGGAAAAAGCTTCAACACCTCACTCTACACCAGTGTGGTCTTCAACTTCCTTCCAAGAACAATATAGAACAATAGTTGAAAATGTTACCTAATCTATCTCATCATAGACAGTTCATTGAACAAGATATATACTGTAGTAATATAGAAGTGAAACATTACATCTATATATCAATTCATTACATTCCCACAAAACTCGAAAACAAGATCCTATTTTGCATTTGAGCTACAGAAATACAAGAAAGGTCTCACACAAACAAGGATGCATATTGTTATCAGATCATAAAAAGTTACTAACAAACAATAACACAAACACAATATAGCGTTTTGGTCTTATCTACACTGTATACAAGTGACCTCAAAAAACAAAATTGCTGTGTTGTATGACATCTCAGGAGTATCACAAAGCAGGGGGGGAAACTACAGCCATGCTGGATTCTTCTGAGGGGTAACAATAGCTTTGACTTGCAAGTAGTTACTTAGGCTGTAGACTCCCTTTTCTCTTCCATGTCCACTCATCTTATAACCACCAAAAGGAATGGCAGCATCAAAGATGTTAAAGCAGTTAACCCACACTGTCCCTACTCTAAGGGCTCGAAATATTGTGTTGGCTGCATCTATATTCTGGGTAAAAGCACTCGCCGCCAACCCTAATGTGACGTGTTTGCCCTTCGAATAACCTTTTCAATGTCCCTGTTTGTTTCAAGGTCAGGTTCAGTGTTAATAAACAAAATACAAGCACAGCTAGAAAACATACAAATGAAATGTAATCTCACTTGAATTTCAAGAGGGACTGCACTGGTCCAAATATCTCATCTCTGGCAATCAGCATGTTATCCTGAATATTAAAAAATAATTTTAAACAAAACAATTAGATGTCATCAGTACGATGTTCATCTTTTTCACCTTATGTATGGATATATTCTATGGACAATGGCAATTATACCTGGACATTTGAGAAGACAGTAGGTTGGACATAGAAGCCCTTGGAACCCAATTTTTCCCCTCCAGACTCGAGAGTTGCCCCGCTTTCAGTACCAGATTTTATGTACTAAAGGATCTTCTCAAATTGCTCGGTATCAATCTATAGATAACACAAAAAAGTCATGTCACAACTACTTCAGAAATGTAAATGGAAGTCCGTGATTACTACTTTCCTTTGCTGGAACTTCATGATTTAAGTTTGTGTAAGATGCTGAAAAGGAAATAATAAAGGTACCATTGCCTGAAAAGTTGGCTACATCCATATTGGCGAACATATATTATTCCTTCTTGTCCTTAAGTTGGCAAAGAATTTGTTTAACTATTCTCTTTATATATATATATATATATATATATATATATATATATATTATCCATGACAGAGGGGACAGCGATACACGAAAAAACAGTACCTGAGGACCTTGTTCAACTCCCTTCTTGAAAGGGTCTCCAACGACACGTTTTAAAGCACGAGCCTTGGCTTTCTCCACAAATTCATCATATACTCTTTCATGTACAAATGTCCGAGATCCAGCACAGCAGCATTGTCCCTGCAGGTACTTAAAAATTATTCCATTCCGGAGCAAGCATCAAAGGTTGCAATTTCTAAGAGTGGAAAGAAAACAGGCAGAATGAGCCAACTCAACAGCTCTATCAACGTCTGCATCTTCACATATGATGAAAGGAGATTTTCCTCCGAGCTCCAATGTAACTGGCTTTAGGTTGCTCTTTGCAGCTGCACCTACAACAGCTTTACCAGTTTCTGTGGACCCTGTAAAAGCAATCTGTAGACACCAAAATGAGTGATGTAGAGACACATAACAATTTAGACATCACAGAAAAATTAAAAAGTTACCAAAAAATAACATTTTATAATGCAAGAAGTAATGTCGAGGGCCAAGCTGTTTAAATCTATATGAAACAAGTACTAGAAGATGTCAGTGCTCCTTCAGTCTCCCTCACCTATTCCAGAGTATTCACTCAGAAAACTTTACACATCACAGCTGTATCAATAAAAGCAAGCATGAAATACAAAAGCTGAAAGGACATCAGGATGCATAACCTCTTTATGTTGTGTGACTTTTAATGGGGAAGCTAGAAGAGAAGGATATAATTTTCTTCATTTTCCAACATGTGGATTATACTATCTAACGAGAGGCTATAATTAGGTTATTTTCCTTCTTTTTTATCTTCTTTGGGGTGGGGGAGGGGGTAGAAGTAGCGACGGATAGCTTCATTGCAACCTAGAGATATGTTGAAATTGAAATAGCATGTTCTGACACTCCTTTATATAATCCAACATTTCAAATTTGATATCAAAACTACCTTGGACTTTGCCGTGTAGGTTTATCAGAAGAAACATATGCCATTTGTTCAGTAAATTCCTGTTCAGGAACTAAAGCCGAAATTCAGAAAATACCTTATCGGTATCCATATGACTGGCAAGATCTGCACCTGCACTACCGGATCCAGGAATGACATTTAAGACTCAAGGGGGAAGTCCAACCTGTCAGATGGAGTGAAGCACAAATTACAGGCTATCATCTTCTATAGGCGGAGAACTCTTTGAGTTGAGATGCAATAACAATGGAAAGGTTTCCACTTGTATATTTGAAACTACTGAATTTGTAAACAACATATTTGAAAGAACCAAATGACAAGTACAAATGAGTACTCATTAGAATTCTGTGACAACACGACCGGTGTAGACAAAAAGTATAGTTACCCTAGGGTACATACCTCATGGAAAAACTTTGACACATACAGGGCAGAGAGTGGTGTCTGTTCTGCAGATTTTAGTACGACAGTGTTACCGCAAGAAAGTGCAGGGCCAACTTTCCAAGCGAACATTAATAGCGGAAATTGCAGGGAATTATCTGTTCTGCAACACGAATTGGCTCATGCAGGGTCTGAACATGGTGCAGACTGTCAGCAGGAGCTGTAAGACCATGAATTTTATCAGCCCAACCTGAATAAGAATGTAAGCAGAAATACTTAGAAAAAAACATTCAGGGTGATTCAGCAAAAAACAGTAGAACGTCACTGGATATACAATAAGTGGTTATTAAACTGTCAACAGGAAACACAACACCAATTTTTTAATTTTCTTAACCAGCATAGTATCTGAAAAGACGAATGAGCATTGGTATTTCTTCATTTGCAGCTTGTTCGTAAGGCTTTCCATTATCCAAAGTCTCAAGTGCTGCAAGTTCATCACTGTGCTTCTCAAGCAAATCAGCAAACCGCAACATTATACATGATCTTTCCTGGAAATATTTGGTTAAGTAAGCACGTTATTGTACAAGCTTAAGTAAGACAGGGAGCATACACAAGCTGTAATTGTCTACAGAGGCGGATTGATTTCTCATATGGCCACTTAACTAATAGTTATTATCTCAAAAAGTCATTTTTCAACTTGATTCCAATTTTCTTCAACAAAGAAAGTGACTTATATTACTCAAATAATTACTATTAGTTGAATGACCATCTGAGAAATTAACTTCAGTAGACGGACCAAATGATACAGGACATAAATATATATGTGAAAAGTACTAAAATGAGAGCAAATATTAAAATCTAAACACATAGGTCCGATAGATCAATGTGTTTAGTGATAAGAACCTTAAAGGTTGAACATATTAAGTTTAAATTCTAAATTCACCTCTCATGTTGGGACAAGGAAGAGGATATGGAAAGGTAAGAAGGCTCGGTTACTGTACATATGCTTACATAAGCAGTCATTTTAGGCCACGGTCCTTCATCAAATGATTTACGGGCAGCAGAGACTGCACGGTTGACATCTTCAGTGTTGGCCTCCGCAACCGCAGTAATGGTTTCCCCTGTTCGAGGGTCAAATGTATCCGAAAGCATTAAAATCTCAAACAAATCAAGTGGAGTAATTTCAAGACACAGTTAGCTTGTTTGTTCAATCATCAAGATACAAAAGAAAAAAAGCACAGGTGAAAATAATTCTTCTCATTAGAAAAGGACTACTTTAATTATAATCTAAGAATGTACTTTTGGTATACTATAGAAGTACTTGCAATATATTTATCGGAGAAAAATAACCATCAACTTTGTTTAATAGTTAGAATGAATTCTCAATTAAATCCGATCGCAACTCATTAAATTAAAATCCGAACCAAATTAAATAAAAAAATCCTCACCATCTATTTATATATAATAGGAAAATAAAAACGCCACATGTCAGCGCCACAAATATTTAAAAATTTTAAATAATAAATAATTAAATATTATAAATTTAAAATTGAAATAAAGATAGACACGTGTCATCAACTTACACAAATAATGACAACTTTCAACATTTTTCAAAACAAATTTAAGATTGTCTTAAATCCAATTTATAAATTTGTAAAAAAATACTTTTTTTTAAAAGGTTGAAAATTTACTTTCATGATATATATTTAAGTTATAATGCTAAGAAAACTGTTTTTTAAATAATTAAAATTATTTTAAAAAATGATTTTAAATCATAGAAAACAGGGAATAACAGTATTTATATTAGAATTTAAAAAGCTTAAAAAATACAGAAGTTCGAAAACTATTTTAAAAAGGTTGAAATTTTACTTTCATGATAAATATTTAAGATAATGCTGCTAAAGTTTAGGATTTACAAATTTATAATTATCTTTTTTTTTAAAGAACACAAAATATTTAATAAGCATGTATTTGATTCCCCTTTTTACGGAAAGTTATCATATATTTTTAATGCAAATTATTTTAACTATCTTTCCACAATTTCTAAATTCAGTATTTTAAAAATAATAATAATAATAATTCACAATTATTTTAAATAAATAGATTACTGCATTTATATAAAAAAAATTAATATTTTAAACATGATAAGAAGAATAATTCTATAAAATCCTCTAAAGGAAAAACTAATAAAAATTATATGTATTTTGTACCAAACAATTTACAAATTCTTACGCTTACAAAAATTACAATTTCACAAACGAATTAATCTTTATTGAGAAAAAAAATATTTATCCAATTAAATAGGGAGTTTTAAAATTTCTTTTCCACATTGCTAAAAATTAGGATGCGATAACTATTAACCAATTCATTTTGAATTTTAAATTTTAAGAAGCCAACTGGATAAATAAGTTACAGATAAATAATTTATATAATTAGTTATTCAAAAATTATATAAGATCCTCAATTAAATATAATTGTTCAATTTAAATTTTCATTAATTTTAAACTTCTCTCTTGCAATTGTTGAAAGGAATTTACTCTTCATTAGGCAAAGAACTCCTAAACTTCATTTTGTCAAGGTAAGTTTGTCAAATATTTTCAGATTTTTCTTTATTCATCAAAACTGAATAGTAATTAGCCCTATTTGTTTGTGGTTTTACTTTTGTGAAATCAATTATATATAGGTAAGTGCATATTACAGCGGAATGATGATAATTAGTGCTCAGACAATTGTGAAGAAACAAAGGAAGACATATGCGAGTGAAAAATAAAGAATTACGTGTGAAGAATGTCACAATTAAAATTTTTGATGAATATTGTTGTGCATTACCAGAACGAAATGGTATATGACGCTTAGATAATTTACATTTTTTTCTTTTTTATTTCCTCTAAACACAATAAAAAATAATATTTTGTTTCTTTGTAGATGTATTTTTAAGATTAATATTTTTTCTGTTTCTTTATACGGAGAAAATGGCCAAATGACCCCTCAATCTATAACCGAATTTTCAACTACACACTTATACTTCACGGGGGGTCCTATTACCCCTGAGCTATTTTAAAGTGGAATTATTTCTTCCCTGAAATGTCATTATCAGGCATTTGTCTTGTGGTAAAATACACGCACTTGACACGTGTATTTCACCATTAAATGATATTTTAAAAAAAAAAAAAAAAGTTCTCCTCCTTCCTCTTTCTTTCTTCCCCAATCATTTCTTCAACCCTAACTATACTAAACACCATTTTTTTACCTCAATAAATTTCTATATCTCTAACATTTTATAAAAACGAAAATTCAACTCACCTTTTCATCTACTCCGAATCTCTAGAGTCTAGAAGATAGTGGTCCTAATTAATCAAATTTTTCATCCAACTAATTCAACAATTTTTCCATATTTTTTTACATTTGGTTCAATCTTATTCCTTAGACAATTTCAGATACACATTAAATGGGTCATGAACATTTGAGATCAGATTCATCCCGTGAAGATTCCACCGACAACTCAAAATAATCCCGGATGAGAAGATCAATTTGTAACACCAATTTGAGAAACCTCTCTCTCTTCCCCATTCTTTATTATTCCTCCCTCTAAAATTTTCATGATTAATTTATAATTTGAGTTTTTGATTTTGATTCTTCATCGATTTTAGGATAACATGTAGGATCCTTCTTTTAAAATGTAGAAGAAATTGTTTAGTTTAGTTTCTTTTATTAAGTTTGAAAATATTTTTAAATATTCAATTGCTTCACTTTGATTTTGTTACTCTTGAATCCATCACTTTAAAAAATATTAATTAATGGGTATGTTTTTTTAAAAAAATAAATTTAATTTGTTAGATATATTCTAAATAAGTTTATTGAAAAATTATTTATTCATTAAATGCATTTGTTGTTGATAATTTTTATTCCAAACATCCATTGAAAAAGCTTCAACAATGATAATGGTGAAAAATGTATAATTGTATAAATAAATAAGAAGAAAGAAAGAGAAAGAAAAAAAGAAAATTAGAAAAAAAATGGAAATTAATAAAATAGGCAATTCAGCACTTAAGGGGTTATTTATTATATTTTAAACTAGTTCAGGGGGTAATAGGACTCCCGCAGAGCACTTAAGGGGTTATTTATTCTATTTTAAAGTAGTTCAGGGGGTAATAGGACTCCCGCAGAGAATAGGTGTGTAGTTGAAAATCTGGTAATAGGTTGGGGGGTCATTTGGCCATTTTCTCATTATATGTGTATTTTTTAAATAATTGCCTACAGAGAATTTTTATTGCTTAATTATTTTTTAAAATTAAACTATAATCTATAAAGTGCACAGAAAGATTTTATCGCTTTAAAAATGAATTGAAATAAATCTATAATCTATAATCAAAATTATTATAAAGACAAGAAAATCGTGTTAGTAAAATCATCATCAAATATAAGTGTTTTTTAAAAAAAATAATTGTTCGCCTTTTCATTTTTTGTTAAATTACTTTTATTCGAATTTATGAAGGTTGTTTAATTAACATATTTTTTAATCTACAATATGAATTTCATACTTCTTTTGTTGAATATTAACTTTGATTTTTTTTTTTTATGAATTTCAGACTTTACAATGTTAAATTTTACATGAAAGACCATAATTATTGTCTTAAATGTAGTAGCGACAAAAAAATATAAGTATATATATATATATATATAAAAAATAGGAGGAGTGACAGCACTTACATATTAATACCACCAAAAACTAACTTTTTAAATATTTAAAATTAATTACATGTAATAGGTTAAATAGTAAATTACTATTTTATTTTTTAAATGATCTTAAAGCATTTTTTTACAATTGTTAAATAATTTTAAGTTCTAAAAATAGAATAATATAACGTGTGTGATTCTTCTTTTATGAAAAATATTTTTAACTACCTTTCCATAACCTCCTTATTTATAACAAAACAAATGCAGATATTTGGATGATTTATTTTAAGATTAAAAATTTTAAAAAAACTTCAAGATTTAAATAAATAAATGATAAGAATAAATTTACTAAGTTATTAGTTTAAATAATTAAATAAATGATAAGAGTACTTTATAATTCACACAAAAATAGAGAAGAAGATAAAGTCAGAAAAGAAACAAAAAATTTATTAACTAACTAATTATAAATATGTTTTTAAAATAACTATTTCATGCATGATGGAGTCTCTTTAAACGTAATTTATATTAAATTAACTAAATTAATTCAAAATTTTGAAATTAAAAAATTAAAAATATTTTAAACTTAAAAATCTTGGTAAAGGAGAAGAATACTTATGCACGATGGAGTCTTTTAAAACATAAATCAAATTTAATTTAGAAAATTAATTTAAAATCTGAAATTAAAAATATGTTAAATCTGAAAATATTTTATATTTAAATAAAAAAAACATAATCGTAACATTTTATTATTTTTAAAAAAAATTCCCACGTTTTTAAAAAACATAGACAACTACCTCAATAATGTTGTGCTAAAATTTAGGAACCACAAATTTATGTTTACGTTTATATAAATAATGATGCTATAATTTAGGGTTGTATAGCGAGAGAAACAAGGAATGTTTTTATTTTTGTTTTTGTTAATTATATAAAACGTCATCCAAATTGCTTGAATAGTTAATTTAGAATTTAAATTTTAAAATATGTAATTAATCTTATCGTTGAAAGCACCACATTTTTACCCACTAAAACGTAGGCTTTTGCTCTTCTTTTTTGTTTATTTTCTATAGTTATATTTATCTAATTTATTAATATTTAAATTAGATATTTTTTAAAAAATTTATTGCGATTATCTTTTAAATTAGTGGATAAATTTTAAATTTATGTAATTACAGTTGTCTTTTTGAATTTTGAGTTACACTATGATAGTGATGTATTAAAGGTAAGTTCTTTATATATATGTATATATATATATATATTGGAAAATAATTTTATGACAATAAAATTTAAACTTTTGAATTTAATATAAATAATATTTATCTATATCTAGCGAGTGTTAAATTCTATCTTAAACAATATAACGATTATAAGTCTTAGAAAATTTAAGAATTCACAATATTATATAACAATATTAAATCAGGTTGAAAATTGTTATTCTAAAATATATGGTAAAATTTTTCTTAATTTAAAAAAAAAAAAATTGAATACAAGATAACTATAATTACACACAATAGACTTTTTTAGCAGGTAAAGTTCAAATCAACAACCTCTCATTCATATCCATATGTTTTCTGATACTACTCAAATTCAAATTTAAAATATTCTATACAAACTTTGAGTAAATCTAATATATCAGCTGTATTAATTAATTCTTTTTACCTTTAAATTAATTTTATATTATACTTTTACTCAAATTTTGTACGGAAAAAAATATTTTGATTTTGAATAAAGCATACATAGAAAATATATCAACATGCCATTAACTTTATGATATCAAATATTTTATTTGAATGTTAGAATCAATGACATAATTTGTTTTTTATCAAACGACATAGAAATAGTGGTGCAAACACATAAAAATATTTGAAGTATTTCATATTTGATCAAGATAAAATAATCATAAAATTAATAGTATCCTTAGAAAAAATTCAAAATAATATATTATAAAACTAAAACCTAGCTCTGTAGGTATGATATTTTAATACAATAAAATGAATTGTGTATTAATAATATTAATTTAATATGCTCAAATAAATAAGGTAATGATTTGTATTAATATATTACTATTATAACAAATTAAATATATTATTAAGTACATAATATATTTTATAAGTTATTTTTAATTATATAATTATTGCATTGTAAATCACGAGCAAAGTAGTATCTCATCTGAATAAACTTCAACCTCTAAACAAACCAAATTTATTTTCAATTACTCTTGGTGAGTTTGTCGACCCAATAGAAAAGAATCAATATCTCCATCTTCCTCAAACGTCACCAAGTTACTGGGTTTGCGGCAATTTGAGGCAAGTGTAGCTGGAATTGTAGTACAAGAACGCACTGGATTTGGGACATTTGTCTCTGCTTTTGTGGTTGGGTTCGTGGCGATTTAGGCGGCAACTTCTGCTGTTGATCCTGCTCACAGGGATGTGATATTTTATTTAACTGCTAAGTTGATTCTTGTCTACTCAGGTGTTGAGATTTTCCTCTGGCAAGCTATTCATTTTATTGCGTTTTATCTCTTCTTTGTTGGATTTGTATTAGAAGTGATGAAGTCCATAAAGGGATTGTTGAGTTAGATTCTAAAAAAGGCAAAACTAAGGGAACTGCAGAAGATGGAAAAAGGCAAAGTTATTTTCCCTTTTCATGGAAGACATGGATGAAGATGCGCCGCGCCACGCCACCATTAGAGGGGTTTGTTTTTGAATTCTTGGACTTGGGTAGAACTATAACGGGAAAGGTGGTTTACTTGTTAGTTGGGTTGGGTGCGGGTAAAGTTATTTCCCCTTCTCTTGGAAGCCATTGAAGAAGATGCGCCGCCGCCACGCCACCATTAGAGGGGTTTGTTTTTGAATTCTTAGACTCGGGGTAGAACTATAACGGGAAAGGTGGTTTACTTGTTAGTTGGGTCGGGTGCGGGTAAAGTTATTTCCCCTTCTCTTGGATGCCATTGAAGAAGATGCGCCGCCGCCACGCCACCATTAGAGGGGTTTGTTTTTGAATTCTTGGACTTGGGTAGAACTATAACGGGAAAGGTGGTTTACTTGTTAGTTGGGTCGGGTGCGGGTAAAGTTATTTCCCCTTCTCTTGGAAGTCATTGAAGAAGATGCTCCGCCGCCACGCCACCATTAGAGGGGTTTGTTTTTGAATTCTTGGACTTGGGTAGAACTATAACGGGAAAGGTGGGTTACTTGTTAGTTGGGTCTGGTGCGGGCACAGATATTTTCCTTCTCTTGGAAATCATCTACTCATGGAAAAAGATGCGCCGCCATTAGAGGGGTTTGTTTTTGCTTTCTTGGACTTGGGTGGGTTTTACTTGTTAGTTGGTCGGGTGCGGGTTATATTAGGGGCGGGTGGTTTTTTCTTTTCAATTTTGGATAATTTGGGCTGAATCGGAGCTTTTCGTATTTGTATGCTATAACTATAATTTGCATAATTGCGTTTCATAGCAAACATAAATATGTATATTTTGTTACACATATACAAAAAAAAGCAATTGTATAATCTATTTCGATATACATATACAAAAGATCAATTGTATAATCCATGTTTATATAAAGCGAGAAAGAGAGAAAAATAAAAGAAAACTTGGCAGGAAAAGATCGTATTTGTATAATCATAAGTTTATAGGACGAAAATATATGTATTTGTATATGTATATACAATTTTCTCTCGCTTTATACAAATCTAAACGCAATGTATACATTTATGTTTGTATAAAGTGAGAGAGGCAAGTGAGAGTGGCGAGCGGGATATGGGAGAGTGGCGAGCGAGATCTAGGAGAGGGGAACGAAAATATATGTATATATACAAGTTTCTCTCACTTTATACAAACACAAACGCATTTTATACATTTGTGTTTGTATAAAAGCGAGAGAGACTGCCCTGCAAGAACGAGAGTGGCGAGCGAGATTCATCAGGAGAGAGGCGAAATAGCAACAGTTTGCTATGGAATACAATTAAATCAAACTATGGTTATAATATTTAATTTGAATTAATGGTTTGCTATTATATACAATTTTCCCTTAAAAAAACTATAACGGAAGATAAATTTAATTATTAAATGAAAATTTAGAGGCATTTTTTACCCTTTACTCTATATATTTAGCTTAGGTTCAAAATTTCTTTCTTAAACTTAGTTTAGACAATCTAAGTAAACTAACTGTGTAACCTAAAATAATTAGGTCTACATTATACCATCTAAACCCGTTATAAGTGAAGCAATGAAGTCATCTCGAAAATAAGATAAATGGATAACTTGTTACAACTTATATCAAAATTATTTACACTATCATCGGTATATATAAACAAGAGAAGCTAGAATCATACTCCCTCCGTTCCTTACTGTAAACTATCGATCCATAACATTTGTCATTTCATAAAATTAATGCATAAATTATATTCTTCCTATTATACCCTTGATAGTTAATTAGTCTTGAAAATAGATATTTGACCAACCTAGGAAAGTCAATAAGTAACTAATTTATACATTGATTAATTATTATCACCATTACATTACTCTATAAAATTTGATTTTGAAAAGAAATCTCAACAAACAAATTAAAAATAAAAGATGAATTTATTTATCATTTATTGAAAAGTTAACTTAAACAAAAAAAAATTAAAAAGGATAGAATTGTAAAGTTACTTAATTTCTTAATGCACATGAAATCTAAAAAGATCGAGATTAAAAAAAAAAAAAAGGAATGGAGGGAATACTAATTACATAAGATGCATCGAGTATCCATTGGTGGAGACGAGGACACTTGTAGTAGAGAGGAGATTTAAGTAGAGTGACCAGTAGCAAAGTCAAGAATTTCGTCAAGAATTCAAAAAAAAAAAAAGAAATAACATATATATAGCGTAATTTTTCAACTTATAATAGAGACAGATTTGCTGCTGCTATCAGTTGAGAAAAAATGCGCGGGCATGCAGAGGACTACTTGCTCGTCATCAATTAGTTGATTCATTAGAAATATATCCTCAATGCTTATCCCTTCCCTTGAGGTTTTCTTCTGTGTTCCATTCCACTATTCCTTTCCTGAACCCATTAAATGAAAAAAAATATTGCCTTACGTATGACTTTTTACCATTATTTTTTTCTGTCCAATAAAACTAGGTACATAAAACAGATATGACAATCTAATATGTACCTTAGAAACTGCACAATTTTGAGGCACAATCAACTAGAAAAGAAGGTTGTATTTCACATGATTGAAAAAGGAATGATGTTGTAATCAAAAATGTCAAAAGACCTATTGTTCCTGAAATTTACAAAAAGATTAAAAAAAAAAAAGGGGGTGGGGGTGGGGTGGGGGGTACTAGCTTTGTCATTACTCACTAGTACCTTTCAGTAATGCAAGGTGTTCTAACTAATTACATATAATGTCGCCTTCATTCTGCAGAAAAATCAGGCTCATCTGGCTTAAACAACTTGGGCATTTTTAAGCTAGAAGAAGAATCAGCCATCTTCTGTTCTATTCCTCTTCTCGTATTAGCAGCAAATCGTTTGGCCAAAATTGTAGCTCCAAGTTGTTGGGAACCACGAGAACCACTGTCTACTAACGGTTGCTCAGGACCAGCGTCATCAAAACTTTGCTCATTGTAGTTACCCTCATCGTTAGGATCTTGATTATAATAATAACTCTCTTGTAGGGCCAACTCGTATTCCATCTTTTTCTTCCTGTACCTTCTCCATGCAGCCTGTATAAAACAAGCACCCCATGTTCTCCACTGATGAGAATAGTACCTAAATGCATGCTGTAACTTCATGCTGTGAAGACGTTTAAATTGAACTGCAAAAAATTTCAGGTCTTCAGCTCGAAGTGCAAATGCTTCAACTTCAGTAAGTGTTCGCACAGTTCGAGTTGAAGCTGGCAACTGCGTTGAGTTAGGCAGTAAGGCCCAAGTCAGCAATTCTTCACCACAGAAGTCATTAGGTCCAAGGGTGATAGAATTGAAGAATCCAGATCTTCCCCCATTTGTTGTGGAGCTTTCTAGTTGTCCCCTGATGATAAAGAGCATCTCATTCACCGGATCATCTTCTAGAACAACATAGGTGCCCATTATGCTCAGGGTCGACACTAGGCGTTCACATATTGCATCAAGCAGCTGGTCATCCATTTGCTCAAAAAATGGAACCTGCGCAGTCAGGAGATTTTGGGATCTCTAAAGCTTAGCAAACAAAAGTGGATGGGCTTAGGCATTTACAGAGTAAAAATACAGCTCCAAATATGTGGCTGATGCAAATACAAAAGGTAAGGTGCATCACAAGTCAAAGCTTAAATTGATGACTGAAGAGATAGAACTATTTTATTTATTCATTCACTAATACTTATTATTTCTTATGCATTTCTTTTGCTCAAATCTTTCATTTTTGTTCAACTACTGGTCAAATATTTCTGCCTGCAGCTCTTTTCCTTTATGTTTGCCTCCTGAAAGTATTTCAATTCCAAGAGAAGTGAAATACTGCAAACACCATTTATTACATCATCAGGCCATGCCATATATATATCTAAAGATCACAATGACAAGGGCAACCTTGATAGCAAATAAATCTATTATCAAACATCAACAGAGCTGATGCAAATGTCATAATCTATGAACAATGATTGTTTCTCATTTCCGGGTCTTAACAATGTAATTAAATCATGAAATGTGCAAATATTTTGTTAAAATACGCAAATGTCGGTATGTACCATTCATATCAGCTATAGCAATTTAGGAACAAAGGATTTCCTGGGAACCAGTGGTCAGAGTTTCTGCTTGAGACACTGACAACCCATCAAGACTCAAGAAGAAAAGAATGCAGCATACATCAATATGTCATGATAGTCTAATATATAATGCATGAGCCAAGCAAAATAATGATATATGTAGTGCCAGAAAGACATACTCGTCGGACAAGATTAAGGCATAGGTGTCTTTGGATTTGACGACGAAGATCCAAAGGCAAAGATTCCAAGATCTCTTCTTCATTAACTCCTCTTGTTGCAAGCCATTTACATTGATCAAAACGGCGAACACGTTCTTGCAAGTCTTCAGGCAACTGTCGGTGCCTCATCCATTCTTCTATATCTCTTTTTCTAATTCTCCATTCCTCAATTTTTACGGTCATAGATTGCAGATAAGTCTGGAAAGGGCAGAAATTTCAGAAGTATATCAAGGACAAAGAAGCATGTCCTAAACTAGATGAAACAAATGAAAAATAGTAGCTCAAACTCTTAAAAAACCTTACAAATCACCGACTAACCCCTAAGCATAATCTGAAAGCAGTATCCAACTCAACCCAGAAGTAATGTTGATATATATTATACTATCAAACCCAATGGACCTAAGCTGCTTATAAATTGAGATTGTAGGGAACATATCTAGAGTAATGGCACATTGCAGGAATATTAACTTGAAAAATGAAATTGAAGCTCTTAGAGGTTTCTGATTACTCTTCAAAGAATTAATCCAACTCCGTAAGATATTTGGCTGGAAATTAACACAAAATTATGTAAATCAACTATCACAAATTAACAAAATCTTATCAACAGCGTTATCATGCTTAACATTGTTCTAGAGGTGAATAATTATAACAACTTGAAGGTGTCTGACATAACATGTATAGGTAATCATTCATGTATATAAACCATGATGAAATTACTTCAGATAACTGCACTAGGTGATAATAGTGATCTAGACAGACAAATATTATCCTCAAAATCTTACCTGCATGTTTCCAATTAACTGTGCAAAGAGAACTAAACCGAGGATACTTATGAAAATGCTGAATAAGGTTTCACCAATATATGTGCTAGTATTCAAATTCTGCCCATATGAACTGCAAGACAACATTTGTAAAGATAAATATAAGATTTCTACCTGGAAAAAGAACCGAGGAATTTGATGGTATCCTAAGCAACAAAGGAGACAAGGAATTCATTTTCATTAAATCATTTATGTGATCCAAAATGACTAAAATCTTCACTGTGACATTTTATGTGGTAGCCATACATGATCCAACACAGTTTTCAGAGGATCGCTATACTTTATCATTTACAATGATTAACAGCAGTGAAAATGCTTGCCAAAAATTCAGTAGCCGAGATAGACAACGGTGAACATTTTATGAAATCCTAGTCCAATCTTAGCTGCCTGATGAATTAACCAAACACAAGAGACTGGGTACCAAACAGACAGAGTGACTTGCATATTCAGATGCAGATCTAAACGCAAAGAGTCCTTTAAAAGCTAGACTAGAGTACATAAATTCTATCAGAATGTATAAAGTGGAACGGAAAGCAGCTAAAGTGAAATAATATTCTTCCCAATTTCCATTTCAAGAAGATTGACATCATTCATTTCTGATGCTCCCATATTACCCTTAATTAGTCTCTTTTATTATAGGAATGATATGGCATTAAGACCAAAAGATCTAAGGGTTTCTTTTGGTAACTCACCTATATTTAGCGTATGTGTAAATAGTATTTCTTTCTCAAATACTGTCATATAAATAACAAAAAATGAAGGAGTATTTCAGAAGACAAATGTCTCTAGGAATTACTTTGAGACGCCAACTTTCAATTATAATCACCAACACCATTGAATATACAAAACTGAGAAGGAATGAAGGGACTGAAGACGAAGAGTAAATTTGCAGTTCCAAGAAATCAAACCTCAAATTCCTTAGACCCCACCAAAGACAGTATAAATATTTCTCCATGAATGATGATGAAGCCACTTCATTAGTAAAGGCATCAGCGAAAATTCCAAACTTAAAACCAGAATCCTCATCATTTACAGCATCACATTTGTCAAGCACTTTTGTGCTGTTTTGCCAGTAGTCGCGTATATAACTATCCTCATCAACATTGTTACAGTCTAAAAATTCAAGAATGCAGGGTGGAACTGCATCACGCTCCTTATTACATTCAGTTGCCCAGCAAGAGAATTGTCTTCCTATAGATGCCACGTACCAGGAAGCTCCTGCCACCTGCACACAAAGAAGAAAAGGCACAATTCTCAAATCAGGTGATTTCTGTCTATGTCTTTGACATCAAATCCAGCAAATATCTTGCGTTGGAATAGATATATTATTACGAAACGAAAGGGAATGGGAAATGAGTATTTACATGACTCGCTAACATGAACAGAAGGAGATTATAAGCTGCTCCTGCCCAGGCAGTTTTAGCAATAAAACCTGTAGTTTTGATGATCTGCTGATTTAATGGGAAAATAACGAATAACCTTGGCACATATTGTATGAGAACGATAAGTGCAAGTGTACTTTTGGAATGACCAGAACCATTTCTTTTTGTTGCTGGGATTACATACCGAATGACAATCTGCAATGGAACTATTAATTAATACTTCAAATTTAACAATAAACGGAGTACTATTAAATAGATATGTACTGACTTGAGGCAGGGGAAGCGCAGCTGTAAAATCAACGATGAAATCAGTCTTGAGATATCGTATAGCAATTTCACGGGGGTCCATAACAAGCTCACCCCGGCCGAAAACCCTAGAGCTAGGAGCGACAAAAGCGGTGCGGAACTTCATGGCAATGTGGAGGAAGTAAAAGATGTCCGTGAGAGAACGATAGATGGTAATTTCACGGGCGGCTTCGTCATCAGTGGACATACAAGCTCTTTCGCTGACGAAAGGTACGTAGAAGTAGAGTGGATCGATGAAAAGAGAGATGAGACAGGTAAGGAGGAAGACATAGTTCCAGCGATTGACAATATCGCTGTTTGGATCGAGAATTTGGCGCCACCATGGCACATCAGTCGAAAATGATTTGTTCTTCAACGATTGATGTAAATGACGAAGGTGAGACGCCGGCTTTTCAAATATTCTAGTCATCTTCCATGGCGGAGTCCGATATCATAATCGGATCCCGGAAGATTATCTCTCTTCTGGAAAACACAACACACGAAAAAATTAATCAAATTCCAATAAATTTTTTGTATTATGAATGCAACTGTGAATGAAAAATTGTGGTATAATTAGGGCTAGAAAAATAGGATAAAGAAGGAAGAATGAATGAAGAGTGTTCCATTGAAGCTCCTTTTTTCATCAAAGCTTCCTTTACTGCCATTCAAAATTATGTGAGGAAAACCTGTGACTTCGGAAGTTTGTAGGATTTGGTTAACAACACATGTCAAAGTTTCAAATTTAATTAATTAAAATAACATCCTAATCATCATTAGACTTAATATATTTTCTTCCCTAAACATTATTTTTCATCATACTGGAAAAAAGGCGGGAAATTAGGGACAATGAAATGGGCTTACTAGTGCGACCACGAAATGGGCCAGGCCCATTTTGATTCCTTTTCTTCTCTTTTTCTTTGGGCCGTCTTTTGTGGGGAGGAGGGAATTTCGATCTATTGATTCATACTTACCAAAGTCACAGTAATTTTCATGGAAAAACTATTTAATTAAATAAATATTTCTATAATGGATTATTAATTAAGGTGTAATAACATCAGATATACGTATCTGTATAATTATATTTTCGTCTTTCATTTTTTTCCAAATATATAGTAAAGGCATAATTACATCATATATATGAATCTGCATAACTATATTTTTGCGTTTTTCTAAGTCATGTATGGATACATCACAAAATTGATATCAAATAGATGTATTTGTGCACAAAGTGCACTAGATACATCACAGGTACGCAAATATATTGGATACATCAATGCTATTTTTTATATTGGATACATGAAATTAATATCGCATACACTACATATTTGATATTAAATACACTGAATGAAAATTGGTATACACGGATACACTTGATATATTAATGCATATTTGGTATTAGATACACATATACAAAAATAGTAGAGGGAGGGGAGGTCAGGAAAAACACGAGTGAGAAAGGAAAGAGACGAGATACAGCTGCTAGATATAATATATTCAAAGGCAAATACAATATATCTACAAGCAATATGAACAAGATAAGTAATTTTTTGAACTATAATGCATTGAGTAATTAGCACCTATATTAATGTACTTTATGAAAGTTGCTTTTTTTTCATTTATCAAAGACCCCTTAAAGTTGTCTGCATAATAAAAGTTTAAATATAGCACGAGTTTTGTTTCAAAACTATACAAACTACGACTCAAAAACTCATTAATGATTTCAGACTTTTAGAACTCTCGTCTTCCCTAAGCACTAATTTTTTTCTGATAATCTTAACCCAAAATATAGACAAAATCTTGAATGGATTTATTTCCACAGAAGTAGGGTGCGAAATTGGTAGGCCACTTGATTTATAAAAAGTGTGAATGATGCATGGAAGATATGGTTTTGATATGTATACAAAAATTAAATAGAGATGCTACACGTTTCCTACAACTTTGTTTCTTTCAATACTCACCATAATTCGCTGATAGCGATTTTAAAAAAAAAATATCCCTTGCCTTCTCACGTACACTATTATTGATCCTAATTATTACTATATCAATCAATTCAATAATTGTTGTTAATCGAACTTTATGTTGTTTTTTTTATTACACTCTTCAAACTTAGTTTTGTAAATATATTTGTGAGTTTGGTGCGTGCAGTATGTTGTTTGATTGCAAATGACGGAATATTCTATAACAAGTAGAATCATAGCCTCGTTCTTGAATATACAAAATTCTTATAGTAATATTTTATTTACCCGTTTAATATATCATAGTTCTTAGTTCTATTTGATTCGAACTCTTATTCCAATGATGACTTAATTTGTTCCATAAAAATCGAAGCAATGTTATTGGTTTTAGCAGCCAAAATTGAACTTCTCAAGATTGAGTATTACAAATATATATTCCTATCGGCTTAAATAATTTGTAAGAAAATATTAATTAGAAGAAATTTTAATTATATTATTCATAAAGTATAAGTTTTCTTTATTGAATACTTTTACTTTATTTTTATGTGTCATCTGCTTTATAATTGAGGTATTTGCAATATTCAAAATAATTAAATTTAAAAAATAATAATATTATTTTAAACTTTTATAATAATAAATAATTTCATATAAATATTTTTAGAAATCAAACACAAATATTTGAGTCTAGGAAATATAATGTGCGAATAATTAGGATCTTCATACAATATATATTATTTTGCATTGATTTGAGACTAACAAAATCAAGTTGGGACACGTTACCTTTCAAATCTGTGGCCCAGGGAAGGCACTACATTAATCCGTCCATGGCGCTACTATCCCACGTAAGCTTTATTCCCCTGTAATAGTACTTCCTTCATTTAAAAAAGAATGACTTTCTTTTTTTTTTAATCAATTTAGAAAAGAATAATTTTTCATTTTCTTGGTAATATTTTAATTTTAACTTTCCACGTGACATATTTAAAGTCACAAGATTGAAGGGCAATTTAATACATTTGACATAATTTTAATTTAAGACCACAAGATTTAAAAGTCTTTTTTATTTTCTAAAACTTTGTGCCAAGTCAAATCAGGTCACTCTTTGTGAAACAAAGGAAGTACTATTTTATTATGAAATTTTATTTATTTTTTAAAAATAAAATATATTTATATAAAATCATTTTTGAAATATTATAAATTATATTAATTAATAATTTAAAATATTTAAAATATATATATAAATATTGTGGTGAAAGAATAATATAATACTTTCCATCCCCTTTTAGTTGTCATATTTCATTTTTTTAGAGTCAAATAATACTCCTTATATCTCTAATTATTTGTCCACTATTCTTGTTTAGTTGTCCCTAATTACTTGTTCATTTTGACAAATCAAGAAATTACATTTTTTTAAATATTATACCTTCAATTAATTACTTTGATAAATGTAGAAATTCTTGAAAATCTCAAGTTTTTAATTCATCTACTTCGTAATTAATAGAGATAAATGATAAACTCACTGTGTCAATTATTATTTTCTTAATATGTGTATCAATTAAAAAAAGAACAAGTAATTAGGGATAAATGAAGTAAGAAGTTTTGACTAATATTTTATCATGTATTTTTTATCATATTGATATATATATATAATTTATAATACTTTAAAAATTAGTTAAATCGACCTTCAAAAAACATAACATAACAACTAAAAAGGACCGAGTGAGTATATCATACTTTGGGAAGAGGAAACAACAGCATCATAGGTTGATACTCTGATCTCATCTTCAAACTCTCTTATATAACTATTAAAATAAATAGTAAAATATTTACATTATTGCAGATTGAATTGGTCATGCAACTGAATATTTCCACTAACTCTTTTTTTTTTTTCCTCCTTTTTCTTCGTCCTTTAACAACTCTGGTTGAGGAGTTAATTATTTTATTTTATTCTGCCTATGCCAAAGTTCGAATAATTTCGTGTTTCATGCCAATTGTGAGATACCCCATTAAATTATCACGAGTCGCTACTAGCTAGTAAACTTATAGTGTCAAATTTGAAAATCTCTTCTTTTTAAAAGTAATTAAATTTTTTTAAAAAAAATAAGTAAATAATAATTTGTGTTTGATTAATCAATTAAAATTTCTTTTATCAATATTAAAACAATACTTTGTGCTTGATTGAAATTTCAAAAATATTTTTGAGAAAAAACTACTTCTACTATTTAAGCTTTTGAAAATACAACTCTGAATATTATTCATAAGCACTTTTTAAAAATAAAATTTAGTCAAATACCAAAGTTCGCCGACTCTGAATATTATTCATAAGCACTTTTTAAAAATAAAATTTAGTCAAATACCAAAGTTCGCCGGCCAAAACATTGACTTGAATATTCTCACTTTTGTTAAGAGTCAAACATGACATCTTTAGGGAAAATGCTAGTAACTAGCAAGTATATGTAAGGGCAATAAACAGGTTGTTTTTACTCGCTTTTATGCAATTAATAAAAAAATTTAGTAAGTTACATGCACTGGTTATAGAATACATATAATTTGAAGGGAAAATGTTTAAATATGCCATCGAATTTTAAAAAAATATTTGTTTTATGTCATTTGTGTCATTTTTCGTTTGAGAAAAAAATATATTTGAGCCTTTTCTTGTTTTGTGGCCAAGTCAAAATTGACCACATATAAATAACTGGTTTTGCAAAATCAGAACTATTTTCAAATTAACAAATAATGACATATATGAATGCTAAAATCTTTTTCGCAAAGGCATAATACATAAACATGACCCTTAACTTGGCATCAACTCACAACTATGACCTTTAACTTTGAGTGTGCACAAGTAGCTTAAACTTGTATAAAATTGAACAAATAGACACATTCGTCTTACATGGCATCCTACGTGGCAATTTTGTGTCCAACGTTGCATCCTACATGTATTAAGTCATGTAGGACATGTGTGTCTATTTGTTCAATTTTATAGAAGTTTAAGTGTCTATTTGTGCACACTCAAGGTTGGAAGACATAATTGTCCGTTGCAGCCAAGTTAAGGGTCATGTTTATGTATTATGTCTTTCTCAAACAAAAAGAATATAGACGAGACAAAATTTTAACTAACAATAGCACTTTTTAATTTTTTACATAGTAGTTAATGCTAAGGGGTCGTTTGGTTGGGAACAAGTTATCCCAAAATTAATTATCCTGTGGTTAGCTATAGTAAAACCTCTATAAATTAATATAGCTGGGACCATGAAATTTTATTATTTTATAGAGATATTATTTAATCGATAAATTAATATTTATTAATTTAAAGAATGGTTTAAAATTTAATGAATGTTAATTTTGATTATAACAAAATCATTATATCTTACTAATTTATGTATCGTATTTATTGATTTCACATAAAAAAATATTATATATAAAGTATAATGAATACATCAAAATCATTGTATCTTACTAATTTATATATCATATTTATTGAATTGTCACTATCGTGCAAACAAAAGAGCATGAATGACAAATGTGTCATGAATATATTCATTGGTTTGACCACAAAATGCATGGTAAACGAGTTTTGTTTATGGTAGATAACTGTTCAACCCATAATAGAAATATTGAAGAACTACAAATGTTGAATTGTTTTTCTTGCCACCCAACATGACATCCAAAATTCAACCTTGTGATGCGAGGATAATATGAACTTTCAAGATGTATTATCGTAACAGATTTCATCGTAGGATATTCATAGGCTATGAAGTGGGACAAATTGATCCAACAAAGATTAATGTTTTGGATGGTATCAATTTTGCAATCCTTGCTTGGACAACAAATGTTTAGCAAGAGACAATAGCAAATTGTTTTCGACATTGTAAAATTCGTTAGGGGATGCAATCTCAGAGAATTTGAATGAACCCACTTGTAAAAACGTCATTCATGAACTTGAGGTCATGATTAATGATCTCGATTACCACAATAAAATGGATGTCAATAACTTGTTGGATTATCCGGGTGAAAGTGATGCATGTTCAGAAGTCCAGAGCTTAGAAGAAATTATGGATATCATCGAAAAAACAATGTTGATGATGAAGTTAAAGATGATACTATATTTTTGGAACCAATTACGCATAATAAAACACTTATCGCATCTAGAACTCTTCACAATTTTATGGTGCAGTTCAAAAAGACAACACCAGAGCTCTTGGATGCAATAAGAAAAGTTAGAGATGAGCTTCAACTAGATTTAAATTTTAAGAAAAAACAGAACATAATAAAATCATATTTCACTAAATTGTTTTAGATTTTTTTTTTAAAGCAAATTTACCAATAGACAGTGTTAAGCGGTCTTTTATTAAACATAAAAAAATATCAATAGGGACAAGTGCGAGCAAAGGATCAGAGCTAGGCCTTACCTTACTAATCCTAATGAAGTACCTAACTTCTGCTACCTAACAAACATGAAGAAAATAAGAGAGAGAAAGAACTAAGCATTTTCTGATCATCACAGAGTTTGTAATTCATTCCATGATGATATTACAAATGAGGATACTTAAATAATGTAAAAATATGTCAATCAAGAAGAAAGTTGAGTTACTAGCCTCAAATTTTCTATTACAAAAGCATGAATTAAAAAAAATTGATTGCCCATCAAAAGTAATTTAAAATATTTTTCTCTTGTCTTCTTTTTCAAACTTATCCAACAACACTTGATGATTCAAACCTTTTTTATGGATTTATTAGATCTAGTTGAACCTATTGATACTGTCAAATGGTTTTGCTTTGCTTGTCACATCAGTAAGTGCCTTGGAACAAACTCCTCAGTCATTTTACCGTCCAACTATGTTGCCTTCCATGTGTCTTCTTTTTGCTTTTGTTGCTTCCACTTCTTTGTTGCCTAGGTGATATATCCCCTTCCCTAGCCACTCTATCTAAGCAAGTGTCCAGCATATTGTCTTCATCATCTTCATCAAGAGAATTTTCACCCAAATCCACTCCATCTTCATCAAGAGAATCCTCACTCAAATCAATTGTATTTGACACTAAGACCCTTGATTCATTCTTCTTTGCAAGCACACATTTATGCACAAATATGGAAGCTTCTGGACTTAATTTGCTATTTAAAGCAGGTGATGAGACTTCTTTTTCTTGGATCAAATCGTTGTCATTCTCTGTTAACCTTACTTGCTTTTCAGTAGTCTTCAATAAAGCATCAAAACTATTCGAACATAATAGGTCTTTTGAGGCATTACTAGTATCTTGCCTCTTCTCACTGTCATGAAAATTTTCAATCGGACTCTTTTCACTCTACATGGAGAATTATTTTGACTAGTAGGGGAAATGATCCGACTACTAGTTGATTTTTTTGTGTGTAACCAGTGTCCAGTTTTTAGTTGGATTCTCGTTTGCAACTTGCAAAAACATGCTGTCCAGAATTTTCAGCATCTTCAACATCAGAATTATTTTAGATATATTTGTACTTTTAAAGAATTATTAATTTATGATATTAATGGAACCATATATTTTTTATAGGGATCTTCTGAAAATATATTATCTTATTATCTTATCAAAATTGGTGATTTTTTCCATTGGCCTAAGTCGGGACCGGAGGAAAATATTACTTTAGAGAGATTATTAATTTATAGAGATTTTACTGTAAATATGAAAATCAAACAAGATACAAAAATTTTATTCCTTTACTATTTTCTTTTCTAATTATTATTTATTTTTATCTATCACTCCAAACGATCGCCAGTACTTAACCTAAAGTATGGTGAATCTACTGATGGACGGGCAGTGGTTAGAGCAAACTCCAAGAAAAGTAGAGCAACTCCATAATCTTGTCGAATCCTGCCGTTTATACCTTAATCTTGTCGAACACCTTTTATTTAATTTTTTCTTAAATCACTTTGAATATCGATCTTCACAAACAAATTAGTACACCCTTCGTCCCATATTATTTACCCACAGTATCATAACTATATATATTCTATAATTAAGATAATTATTTTTTTCTATTTTGCTCCTTTTTTTTCTCTTTTTGTTAAAAAAAAAATTACTATAAATATTGTAAACTCTAAAAAAAGAACTTTCATTATTGTTAATTTTGGCAACGATAAATAAGGAATTGTGTTAAAAAGAGTAAAAAAAAAAAAAAGGTAAGTTAATGAAATAATCTTTTTCTTTATGATTTATTAAAAAAAGTACAAGTAATATAGAAGGGAGGGAGAATAGTATATCTTCTATTTTTCAGATAATATAAATTAAAAAAGCAAACAAAACTGAAATAGTTGAGAGTGCTAAAAATTCTGTCTTATTTTCGGCTTTTCTTTGATTTACACAATTTTGTGGAGCAAGGAGGAAACACCACTAGAACTAAAACGAAAAACCCCACCACTTTTTCAAAAGTTAAATAAATGGAAAAAAAGCTGAGTGAAACACTACCAAATATGTAAAGCCTTGATTTTTATTGTATTTTTATTTTTTGTAGCCAACAACATATTTAATTTTCTTTTCTTCATCATGGAGAAAACAAATTGCTTGTCCAAATACTTAAAAAAGGAGAATTTCAAAATGTTAGGTCTTTGCAAATATTGATAAATATAACTTATAAATGTAAAAAAAAATATGGTTATTTTGATTTGATTTTTAGTGTCCAACTTTTCAATCTCCTAAACAAGATGGAGTTGAAATTAGAAATTTCTGAATTTTAAATTTCAGAATATATACGAATGTCATATCTAATATTATAGCCGCCCTACACTCCAAAATTAGCTTCTTCTTTTTTGGTGATTCTTTATTTTATTTTTGAAATTTCTTATTTTATTTTTGAAAAGAAAGGATGATAAGTAGTCAAGTGCAAGCTAAAGGTGCTTAGTACGTAGGGCGTTAGAGGATTACTAGCTTGATAGCTCCCTAGAAGTTTCCAATCTTAAAAGTTGTGGTCCACAATTTACATAAGCAACCAAATTTGCCCCAATTTAATGGTCACTTCGCATTCACATATTTCAACATCAGAGTTAGTCCAAGACATACACAAGAAGATGACAACTTTGCCTTATTTGTGGTACTCATGTCACATAAGTGTCAAAGATTATCACTCCAGATATCATTAAAAAAAAGATATATAAAATGACTCGATTGAGATCTACATATAAATTAGCTTAATTTATTTAATTTTTATTTAACAGCATCTAATTAATATAATATTAGACACACATATACAATTATGAGTGATCGCCGATATATAACTTGTTCAAATAACCTACGTACTCATATGTTATTCGTTGTATATATACGTTACTTTTAACCTTCATTTGATTTGATCATCTCAAATCTTATCCTACAATATGTAACATGCCCACAACTCATATTAACAACACTATTAGTTTTACTAAAAACCATTGTAAACATGTAGGAAGACCATTTACTAGCTCATAAGAGTTAACGATAAACTAATATAAAATCCTTATATAATTTTTTATAAAAGAAATGTTTACTTCAATCAATTTTTTTAAAGAGAAGTGTCACAAATATTGAGATTCGTTTGGCATTATAGTATTTCATTTTTCATAAATGTAGAAATGTTAAATATTTTGTATTTTGTGTCCGACAATAACCGATCACTTCTCTTTCCTCGTTGTATATTTTTGTTTTCTATGAGTCTGATCTACTCTCTTTGTTTTTACTATTATTTTTTCTAATGTAGCAGCATGTAACCACAATCTTTCTTGTAGTTGTCATGTCGCCGTCCGAGCCAACTCCGTGAGTTATTTTATGTTGCAAAATATTGGAAATCATGAAAAATTATGTAGCTTGAGGCGTGTCTAACACACTATTTTTAAAGATATTGCATTCAATATAAATTTTAGATCGAGAGAAAATTCAGCAAAATAAATTTAAAGATATTTGCTCTTTTAGTCTTTTCTCACGATTTTTCCTCCTCCTTTCATGAGCACTTGAAAAGTATGTATAGAAAAGATGATATTCAAAACGTCTAAAACAAAGAATAAGAATGGTAGTAAAATGTCATAAAGACTAATAAAAGGCATTTGTAATTAAAACAATTTACTCAATCAAATAGTAGAAGTTTTAAACTATGTCATAAGTTATTTGACCAACCATAATAGCACATGAATGCTGTCGTATTTAAGGCTGATAAATAAATAACTATCTTGGGATAATTTTTTTAACACTTTTTAAACTTTTTCCTTTTATTTTAATAAAAATAAAATTTAACTTACACAGATATTTCTAATCTGGATTAAATCATACATTTGAAGAAAAAAATTTCTTTTTAATTTCGTGCCTAATTAAACAAGGCGACATAATATTGCTTATGATGCAAATGAAGGTTGCTTTCAATGTCCAGTGCGATATGTCAGAATATCAGCTAATTTGGTGCCTCCAGTTAATACATCCATTCACTGACAAATACTCACACTCACCCCACCTTCTTGCTCTGCAATTTCATACCCCTACCCCTTATCCCCACTCAAAATATTCTACTACTCCATTAGAGAAGCTCCAGCCAAGAAACAAAGTGGGTGTGGTAGATAACCCAAATCTCACACATTAATAAGGATTAGAAAGTATATATTGGGTTCTTGTCATATAAAGTCGAGATTTTTATATTCCATAATTGAGTTTATGTGATATTAATAATGCCCTTTCTTACAGGGGATTAGTGTCATATATATATATATATATATATATATATATATTGTCTTCATTTATTCCATTTGTATAAAAAGAAAAAGCAGCTAGTTCCAATTTCCCACCAACTTTTTGTTCCTCGTCCCAATACTATCATCTTTGTTTTTTTCCTTATGGTGTTTTGTGTCTGTCCCTTTGATCTTCTTTCCTGTGGGTCACTCAATTGCTCAGTCCACTCATAAAATTCTTGGATTTTGCTTGCAATATCTTCAAATTAAGGGAACCACTAGCCATTTATTGGGTCATTAATTTCTTCAAGATTATAGTATGAGCTTCTCTTCAAGTGTTTGATAACCCCAGTAATGGATATTGAAAGTTGGGGCCGTCAAAATCCCATAAAGGTCAGAACTTTGTAATATTATGTTGCCCATATTTGAAAAAATTTGAGGTTTTGAGTCATTTTTGATAATCCAATTTTGTTGCAGAAAGAATCATGGAGGACAGTTATAGCTTTAGCGTATCAGAGTTTAGGTGTGGTTTATGGAGATTTGAGTACTTCACCTCTATATGTATACAAGAGCACTTTTGCAGAGGATATTCAACATTCAGAGTCTAATGATGAGATATTTGGAGTTTTATCATTTGTGTTTTGGACATTAACTCTTATTCCATTGTTAAAATATGTGTTCATTGTGTTGAGAGCTGATGACAATGGTGAAGGTGGGACTTTTGCCTTGTATTCCCTGTTGTGTCGATATACCCGTGTTAGCACTTTGCCTAATGGCCAATTGGCAGATGAGGATCTGTATGAGTACAAGAATGATAGAAATTTATCAGCTGATAGGATTGGGATGAGCTTGAAATCAACTCTGGAGAAACACAGATTTTTGAAGAAAATTTTACTCATTTTAGCATTGATTGGTACTTGTATGGTTATCGGTGATGGAGTCCTTACGCCTGCAATCTCAGGTATATATGATCAGAAATTTCAATATGTGTGTGAAAAATCATTAAAATTTTTATAATTATCATGCTGTGAACCTGTAATCGCAAAAGTGCAATGAGTTCAGGTGGTAGGTTGAACGATCAAATTTAAGTTCTGGATCCGCGTCGTGTATAATGCTTGTTTGACTTAGTTTATTGCCAGATTGGAGATGTGATCTTGCTGATAATTAACCCTTTTTTTAAATTTTATTTATGGTGCATTGAATCTGCAGTGTTTTCTGCTGTCTCTGGACTAGAACTTTCAATGGCAAAGCATCATCACCAATGTGAGTCCATATCTTTTGGCAGATCTATTGTTCCCTCATGGCCCCCTTTCCCATATCCCCTTGAAGAAAATGAAGAATCATAAGTCATATCTATTTTATTTTACAGCTTTCTTCCATATTATTAAAAGATGCTCATCCTTGTTATGTCAAAATAGTATTTACTAGATGATATTCTGATGCTCTAGCTAACTGATTAACTGAAAAGACCTAGGAGTGTTTATGACCAAGTGTAGAAGATAATGATTGGAAATAGTTTCAGGTCTAGTGTATGCCTGGTTAAAAGTAGTCATAATGAACTACTCCCTTTGTTAAAATTTGTTTGTTTGGTTTTGACTTGACACAAAGTTTAACAAAGTAGAGTTTCAATCTTGTGTTCTTAAGCTATACCAAAATGTTTTTTAATCTTGTGATCTTAAGCATGTCACATGAAAATTGAAATTGAGAGATATTCTTTTTTAAATGGACTAAAAAGGAAAGTAAGACAAATTTATTGAAATTGAGGGAATATTAAGATAGAGATCAATTCCTTATGGCTGATCTCATCTGATTATCTTTAGCTTTTCCTGATGCCACTATCATATTATAATTTGGTTTGTGCATAGTTTAATCAGATATATCTGGGTTACATGTAACGAGACTCGGGGATTTAAAGTTGGTTTTCTTTATCTGGAAACTTTTTCTAATGGACGTGCAATTTGTGACATGGAGAGGTTGCTAATATCTGATGAAGATGCATTATTGTGGGTCCCTTGATACTAAATTGAAGACAAAAATGTATATGGTAATCAAAGTCATATCAACATCAATAAATAAATAAAGTTAGGTTCTTTCCCCACTGTGGTAGACCACATTGATGTTATCCTTATTTTTAAAGTGAGGATTCAACTTGAGACTAATAGTTTTTATTTCATAAAGCAAGAAGCTGCTGGATAATGTTTGGTTACATCAGAAATTGACTAGAAATAGTGGAAAAAGATTTAATTTGGTACAACCACTATTATATGTATAAAGTATGTTAGTCTGATTAAAATGCCTATTCCACTGAATTAGAAGGGAAAACATTATACCACTGGTATGATGTCTCTTGGAGCTCCTTAAAGACAAGTGTTTTCTCTGTTGTGCTTGTATCAGGATTTGCATATCTGGTATATAGAATACGAGAAATGAGCAAATAGTTTGTGGAGAATGCATTAGACAAGTACACCTATGAGCTTTACTACATAGTACTGCCAGTCTTGAAAATATATCTAATCTAACATTAGAACATTCTAACACAGCAAAAGATTTACTGATATTTCTTAAAATTGTGGATTGTGATTATGATAAGGAACTGTAGAAAATATTTACCTAAATAGTTGGGTGTATCCATTTGGCAGCACAGTGATAACTGATCTATAGTTTTGTTGCAACTGTTTGGAGAATAAGCTAAGAAATCTTATTATTCATATAAATATTGCTTGTGGCCCATAATATGGATATTTGTTCCTTAAGATGGACTGCTACTAGCAACTTATGGATTTATGTATCAAGAAATAATCTGAAAATGTGGTTCTAATCAATCATATAATTATAGATACGGGACGGTTATTTGATAATGCTTCCTTAACTAGTATGGAGTTTCGATAATTTCTCGAGTTAATTTTTGAAATTATGGGAGTCAGAAAGAAGCAAACTTGTTTTGTTTCTATAGATGATGAATTTTAGTTTCGTCTGCTGAAATGATGTCACTGATTATTGTTATCTTCTAGATCATACTAATGAATAATGTGCTGAAATGATTTTTATCCTGCAGATGTAGAAGTTCCAGTTGCTTGTGTCATACTTGTGTTCTTATTTTTTCTCCAACATTATGGGACACATCGACTAGGATTTCTATTTGCACCGATTGTGATTACATGGCTTTTGTGCATTAGCGCAATTGGGGTGTACAACATCATCCACTGGAATCCCCATGTTTACCAAGCATTATCTCCATACTACATGTACAAATTCTTGAAGAAGACCCAAAGAGGAGGATGGATGTCACTGGGTGGGATTTTATTATGTATAACAGGTAGCCCATTCATTGATGTGAAATTGTTGTCTTAATGTTTATGGTGGGATTTGCCATTTCTTTGCTTGTCAAATTCCTCAAGTTATTTGAGTTAATTTTGTATTCTCTTTGCTTGTCCATCTTTCAGGTTCAGAGGCTATGTTTGCTGATCTTGGACACTTCTCACAGCTGTCTATTAAGGTAATTAACTTGAGTCTTAAAACAGGACGGTTTTGCATCAGTTCCTGAACTTTGCTTCAGAAGAGTGCCGTCAAATATGTACCCCACATTGTGGAGGATACTGAGCTGATGTGTGTTAAATTGTTTATTGTCAAAATGAGATTTTCTGCTATTGTTTTGTTCAATATGAATAAAGGTCCTTGTAGATGTACCAAGTTAAAGTGCTTTATGTTGGCAACTGCAAATTCAACCAAAATCCTAACAAGAGCTGCTTCTCTGCAGATAGCTTTTACCTTTGTTGTTTACCCATCATTAATTCTTGCTTATATGGGACAAGCTGCGTATCTTTCCAAGCATCACGTTATTGCAAGTGATTACCACATTGGGTTCTATGTATCAGTACCTGGTAAGTACTTTGCTCCTCTTTTCTCTACATTTTCATTTTTTTTTTCTTAATGAATTTGAAGTTGCAGCATCGTTATCTCTTTTAACATCTCAACATATTCATATGTTTATCGTTGTCTCAGAAAAACTACGCTATCCTGTTCTGGCTATTGCAATACTTGCTGCAGTGGTTGGAAGCCAGGCCATCATCACTGGGACATTTTCCATAATCAAGCAATGTTCTGCTTTGGGTTGCTTCCCAAGGGTCAAAATAGTACATACATCATCCAAAATCCATGGCCAGATTTACATTCCAGAGGTAAACTGGACGTTGATGGTGCTGTGCTTGGCAGTTACTATTGGCTTCCGTGACACAAAACACATAAGCAATGCATCAGGTATCATCAACAGCTAAATAATATGCATTATTATATAAATGCCTGATTAAGTTTTATGTTTTCATAGCTTATTCCTCCTTTTCTTTCCTGACCGGAACAGAACTCTCTTTAATACATCCATGGACAGAACAGAAAATTCACTTCCCTGTTATTTTCTTATTTTAAATTGGTCCTGTTGGTTCGTTATAACATTAGAATCACTTGGTTAGTTACATGTTAGTAGGGAAACTGCAGGGGTAAGTTGCAAGTTGTATAATTTAAGAAGACAGCCTTCTAAAAAGATACTACGAGGAAGTTAATTAACACTCAACCTCATAGAAATGTTATAGATAGACAATGACAATGTTGGTTTAGTGTCTGCAATGCTTACATGTAATTAGATTTTGCTGATTTACCTTTTCTTGAATGCTTGTGTTTTGCTAAGGTTAGAAGAATGCTAGGTAGGACTAAATTTTGTTGGAAATTACAGTGCAACCTTTCCTCTTGCAGGTCTGGCAGTTATAACTGTTATGCTGGTCACTACCTGCTTCATGTCTCTAGTCATTGTCCTCTGCTGGCACAAAAACATGTTGTTCGCCATTTGCTTTATATTCTTCTTTGGTTCCATTGAAGCGCTCTACTTTTCAGCTTCCCTAATCAAGTTCCTCGAAGGGGCCTGGGTACCGATTGTTCTCTCTTTTATATTTCTTGCTGTCATGTATAGTTGGCATTACGGAACCCTGAAGAAGTACGAGTTTGATGTTGAAAACAAAATTCCCATCAACTGGCTGCTCACCTTGAGTCCCAACCTGGGTATTACACGGGTCCGTGGCATTGGCCTCATTCACACCGAGCTTGTTACAGGAATTCCAGCTATTTTCTCCCATTTTATTACCAACCTCCCTGCTTTCCACCAGGTCCTTGTTTTCCTTTGCATCAAGTCCGTCCCAGTACCTCACGTGAGACCTGAAGAAAGGTTCCTTGTTGGAAGAATCGGACCCAAAGAGTACCGTGTCTACAGATGCATAGCACGATATGGTTATCGAGACATTCACATGGACGACTCAGAGTTTGAAAAGGATCTAGTTTGTAGCATAGCTGAATTCATCCGCTCAGAGGGACGAGGACAGAGTTTTGAAGCTGTAGAAGATATAGACGCCAATGAAAGGCTGACGGTTATTGGGACAACTTCAACACACATTGATGGGATAAGAATATGCGAGGACAACAGAGAGTTGATTCATGTAGATACAGAAATGATAGAGATCAGCTCGCCAGAAGTACCACGAAAAAGAGTAAGATTTCTGGTGCCAGAAAGTCCACAAATGGATTTAAGCGTTCGCGAAGAGTTGCAAGAACTTATGGAAGCTAGGGAAGCAGGGATGGCATTTATACTTGGTCATTGTTATGTTAGAGCTAAAAGGGGTTCAAGTTTGATAAAAAAACTGGTGATTAACATAGGATATGACTTTTTAAGAAGAAATTGTCGTGGACCAACATATGCATTGAGCTTCCCTCAAGCTTCAACTTTGGAGGTTGGAATGATCTACCATGTATAATTTGTGATAGAATTGTAGCATATGTTTTCTTTTTTGGTATTTCAAATTCGAAAAGCTTTGTAAATGTTTTAATGGTACATGAGTTTTGCTTTATACAAGGCAATAAAATACCACCAAAAAAAAGGGAAATACTGAGCTTTAAAGGCAATGTATGTTTGAATAAAGGGATGAAAATATCAGTTTAACAAGTTGTTTATTGTCTTGCTATGTATAAGTACTCTATTACTTAGGCATATATCTGAGAATGATGTTTATTTTTGTGTAGATTATCAGTGTAGTTTAACTTATGATAGTACGTTAATTATTATTTTTATACATAAACGTTATTTAACTTGTGATCTCTATGGTTTGTTTCTTTTTGCTAAAAATAAATAAATAATGGAATTTTGGGATGAATGTGAATCTTTTACTTAGAGTGCAGAAGACGCAATGAATCTTTTACTCATTCTTTTTTGACAAAACGTGATGATGTGGAAGAAGGGCAAATGAATCATTTTTTAAGTCTTTAATTAAACAAAAAGAATGAATCATCTTTTTTTTTTAAAGTCTCGAATTAAACAAAAAGAATGAATCATCTTTTTATTTTTAAGTCTCGAATTAAACAAAAAGAACTCACGCAAGTTCCTCAAGGTTCGAATCCCACCCTATCGTATTACGTCGTCGTTCAAGTGAGGGATACAAATTAATAGTTCTATAATAAAATAGGAAAAAATTGTTTGGCCAAAAAATTTGATCAGAATGATATTTTATCTATATTATTTTATCTTTTTAAATATTTTTACCATTTTAACTTTAATATCTTTTAACTAAAAAATGAAAAAAAAACATCAGTTTATTTTTAAATAAAAAAAATATTATAGTTTTTTTTAATTTTCTGGCCAAATTGTCGGGCCATTTAACACTTCTCAATAAAATAATAGTTCTAAGGATAAAAAAAAAATTATGGCCTGTTTGATTGTCATGTTAGAGAAAAATTATCCCACAATAGCTAATCACAAGATAATCAATCCTAGAATAACTTGTTTCAACCAAATGACCCTTAATCTTTTGGTTATAGCGTACAAAAATTGCATTGAATGTGAAATTTCATAAACTTTAAAATTTATATAATAAAAATATAGTGTATTGGTAATGCTGATATTAATTATACTTGTATCAGTGATATAATATTTAGTTTGATGTATTTTAAAATATCATTAGTAAAATTCATTTTAATTAATATTTTCTTTAAAAATGTAACAAGTTAAGAGAAGTTAAATAATATAAAATAAAAGGGGTATAAAAAAAATTAAAAATATTATTAACAACAACAACAATATATACCTAGCGTAATTTCAAGTGAAGTTGAAGAGGATATAAATCATAATAATGTACATAAATTTACTCATATCCAATCCTTATATGAAGTATAAAAAGATACTTCCTCCCTTCGCTTTAACTTGATGCTCATTTTCTAAAATATATTTTCATTTTTACTTGTCATTTTTGAGTTATTATCTTTATGTTTTAAATTTAATATCAAATACTTATTTTTCAAGACATCATTTAATAGGGAATAATATGGTAAAATATATATATATATATATATCAATAATTATTTTCTTGATGGATGTGCCGAGTCAAAGTATGATAAATAAAAGTGAACAGAGAGAGTAATTTTTAACAGATTTTGGTGCACTCTAATGACAATGTATGTTAATATTATCAAATTAATTAAAAACAATTACAGGCGATGGCTTATAATAATATATAATATAATTAATAATTTGAAAAATAAGTTATTTGGATTGTTTTTCGACCTATGCATATTAATTATACACTTTATTTCATATAATGTTTAGTAAATTAATCCATAAAAAATCATGATAATAATAGTTATACAAGGAATTTTAGTGTATATATTCGTATGATAAAAGACATAATTGCTCTTTAAAATATTTTTCACATTTCTTCAAAGCAATTAACACTTTTTAAAAATATGCAATGTGATTATTTTTAATGTCATCCATTTAGTGTGTAATAACTTTAAATATTCAATTGACAAAGACGTGAGTTGAATGATCCAAGTAATAAACAAAGTTAAATATAAAGGCAAACGTAAATTGAAGGGTTCAAGTGATAAACGGAGTCAACTACGTGGTAAATAAATAAAGAAAGTTACCGGCATAGCAGACGCACGCATGAGTTCTGGTCTTCTGACACCTGTCTTCTATGTTGTTTTTATTTGTCTAGGGAACATCACTTTCGACACTCTAAAGGTCACGTTTAACCTTATCATTCTCGATTACAGTACCTCAACACCCAAGGCTATTTCCGTCAATTCACTCATGCGCTGCAAATCCACTCTTATTTACTGACCAAACTCTTTATTAAACAAAAATTAACAACAAAAAGTAAAGAAGTATTTGATTCCTCTCTTACTTTTTATTTTAACCAATTTTTGTATAGAGTTAACTTCAAGTTTTTAGTTTCCTTAATATAATACTACTACTACTAGCCATTTGCTCTGTTTCTCACTGTATTTGTCTGCTCTGTTTCTTTCACAAAATTAACAACAATGTGAGCTTTTTGTCTTACCTTGTATTAAATTGTTCAAAGTTGTAATCTTGGATAGTAACTTGCAAGAATCATGAAAAGGAATTGGGTAGTCTTATTTCTTGTTGTCTTTCTTCTATTGATTGAATTTTCATCAGCCTCAGCAACCCCTGCTGCAAGTTAGTGCATTTCTTAATTTAAATCATCTGTTTTCTTCATTCAAATCTTTGTTTTTTTTTTTTATAAAGTTTCAATCTTTTTTGTTTTTCTGCAGAGATTGTTGGTGGGGTTGTTGCTAATGTTGCGTCTGTGATGTTTAAGTGGGCGTGGTCACTAAAATCGACGACAAAAACAGGTATATTTGGTGTATATCCCCTGTTTTTGTTTTTTCAATTGTCAGTAAATTGTGCCTTTTGAGGGTTTGTTGAAATGACGGGGTTTGTTTGTTTTGATTATAGCAGCTGTTTCTAGCCGTTCAATGATTAAATTTGAGAGTGGATACGTTGTTGAAACTGTGTTTGATGGAAGCAAGATGGGAATTGAACCTTATTCAGTGGAGGTTTCTTCAACTGGAGAAGTTCTCATTTTGGATTCTGAGAACAGTAATGTTTACAGAGTTTCAACACCATTGTCTCGATGTAAGTTGTTATGTCTTACAGCATTTCGTTTCGTTAAAGTGTTGTGTAATTCAAACACTGGGAGCTCGAAATCAGTGTCTTTTTTATGTTCATTATGGTTGTGATTGACACATTCTCTATCTTTGTCAGTTTTCAAAATATTCTTATTCTAATTGTTTTTGTTGCGTGTGGGAACATGTCTCCACATTGATTGATAGCTGAAAAGATTTGAAAGCTATATATAATATGTACGATCTTAATGGTGGGAGGCCTTTTGATGAAAACCGTGCAGGTTTGGCCCAAAACGGACGCTAGCACACCATGTTAAGAATATCTTTGAGCTGATTTAGCCCAACAGCTTCGTTTACAAGCTTTATGCGAATCTGAATTTTATTACAATGGACTTTTTATGTTTGGGGTTCATATTTGCTTTTGTGAAGATGGAACATCTCTTTTTTTTCCCTCTTTGTTTTTAGTTAAGTTGAATGTAGAAGCATTCCATCTTTTTCTAAATTTGTTAATTTCTGCTTTCTGTATTGGGACCAAGTTCTTTGAGTCTTGAGTGCTAGGCTAAACTTCTATGCTTTATTCTTTACTGAAGAGGGAGGCAATCATTCTATGGGGTCCTCCATGTTTTTCTAATCCAATCCAAAATAAAAGGTTGCGTCTCTTGTGGGTAAAGAATGAACTCATGCTTCTGCACTGTTTATTATTCCCTTAAATATTATTACTACAAAACTTTGAACCATGCTAGGCGGTCCTACTATGGGAGTTACAATTGTTATTCAAATACTTTTCACTCAAAAGTTTTATTACTAGTATACAAGAAAGAAATAATCACACTCTAGATACTTGAATAGCTTTACAGTATTCACTCTAAAATCTCGAATACTTTGTTCAGTTTTCATACTCTAAATTACTTTCAAATATTCCTTTCTTTTCCTTTTGAGTCGAGATTCACATTCATTTCCTTACCATGGGGCCACTTCTTGAAGCAGACAGACCTTGGTGGTTCTTTCTGTTTAAACTCTTAAGTTCCCTCCTCTTCTTTTGTGACCAACGTCTTTCACTTTACTGTCTAGTTGCTTATGATCCTTATTCTAAAGTAAAATGAGCTCTTTCTTAATTTTCGGGGGAACACATCGGTGGCCTCCTAAACTTGGCACAAACTTTTACTTAGACACTTCAACTAAGCTTTGTTCATTTTAGACACCTCATGTCGTGTCTCGTTGTGTCATTTTGACACTTTTTATATTTTCAAAATCACATTTTAAGTGCTTACATCTGACGCGTCTTATGTGGAAAAATAAACGAATTGATATGTGACACGTGGAAATTTTATTTTATTTTTTAAAAACTCAATTTTACTTTCTTTTTTTCTTTCTTCCAGATCTCAAACCCCATGACCCCACCTCTTTTCTTCTTCTTCTTGCGCCTCCTTCCCCTTCATTTGTTCTTCTCCATAAAAAAGGCAAAAACATAGGTTAGTTTACAAAGTAAAATATGTTTTGGAGAATAAGGGAAATCATACCAAATCGAAAAGTTTTTATATGACATTTAAAAGAAGATGATTTCTTGTGTTATTTCGATTGGGATTTACAATGAAGGATATGTAAAATAAATTTCTTTTTTTTTTTTCATTGGAGGTTGTTCTTTATTTCTTTTGTATTCCTTGAAATCAATTTAATTTTCACCGAAGAAGGTAAGAATGTAAATCGGTTTTTGTCATTTGAAAGAAGTTGATTTCTTTTTTTGTTCCCTTGAAATCGATTTTGTTTTTGAATATGAATCATGATGCAAATTCGATTTTCAAAGAAGATGGAAGAATCAGAGAGTGTAACCTAGTAAAATATTGTAGAATTTTTTTAAAAAGATGTGTAGTGATGGAGAATGGTAGAAGGTGGAGAAGATGGAAGGGAGTAAGCAAGGAAGAAGAAGGAGAAGAAAATATTTACAAAAAAATTCAGAATATTTACAAAAAAAGTCATTGACGCGCTCAAAATTCGTGTAGCACACGTACTATGCTTAGTCAGTAAAAAGAGTCAAAATGACACAACGAGACGCGACATGAGGTGTCTAAAATGAACAAAGCTTAGTTGAAGTGTCTAAGTGAAAGTTTGTGCCAAGTTTAGGGGGCCACCGATGGGTTACCACTTAATTTTCTGGGTAAAAGTAGATATGTGTTTCCACTCTCAATTAATCAAATACCTTCACTAGTTGTGTAGGATGTGTGTTTTCACTTTTACTTGTTGCATTTTGTGCTGCTGTATTGTTCAGCTTCTCTCACTTCTTTTCTTGCTTTGGAGGATTACATGTGTTTTAGATGTGGATATGTGCTTCTATAAAATCATGTTCCACTTCAATCAAATTTTGATATTGTGATTACGCGGATGATTGAACTGTAGATAGCCGTCCAAAATTGGTTGCTGGATCTCCTGAAGGGTACTCGGGGCATGTGGATGGGAGGCTACGAGAAGCAAGGATGGACCATCCTAAAGGAATTGCCATGGATGATCAAGGAAATATATACGTTGCGGATACCATGAATATGGCAATCAGAAAAATCAGTGATGCTGGTAAACTTTTGGATGTCTGCCTAACATTTGTCCTGATTGATGCATAAACTCTTTCTGCTATGAAATCTAACCCATACCAGCATTTGGCTGGCTCATCTAATGTTACATGCATATGATTATGGTAGAATCATACGGTACTACTAGTTCGATAAGAAAATTAATGTTACTAGAAATTCAATTGAGAATCGTTCATGACTCCAGCATATTTTATATGCAGGAGTTGTAACTATTGCTGGAGGAAAGTCAGCCCGAGGTGGAGGTCATCTTGATGGGCCAAGTGAAGATGCACAATTTTCTGACGATTTTGATGTGGTTTTCGTTGGTAGCAGCTGCTCGCTATTAGTTATAGACAGAGGAAACCAGGCAATTAGAGAGATACAGCTCAATGATGATGACTGTTCACACCAGTATGACGACAACAATCTTCAACTTGGTAAACCCCGACCCTTCTACTTCTTGGTGGAACCAATTAATTCACCACTGATTATGAAAGAAGTTCAGAAGAATATGTATTTTGTCCCTGCAGGTGTGGCACTGCTTTGTGCTGCTGTATTTTTCGGTTACATGCTGGCCTTGTTACAACGTAGAATTGGAGCCCTTTTTTCATCGAACAGTGTAAGCAACTATAACCTTGAGAATCCGTTTCTTTGTTCTTTCCCTAATCATAGAATCTATCAAATATTGACATTCCCTAGGAATATGGACAAAAAGGAGATAGAACAAAGATGAAAGATGGATGCAATGAGCATAAAATTCACTAGGAATCAAACAATAATTCCTCATTTATGTCAACACCAAGCTCCCTACACGTGTGGATTAATAGAAAGGAGCAATTAGTGCGGAACATCATGCAAATCTTTTATGCATTTCCTTCTTGATTGGCAGGACGATCAGCGCGCTCCTGTCAGAGGCATGCAACATGCACCATATCACAGAAATATGAAGTCAGTGAGGCCTCCCATAATTCCGCCAGAAGATGAATACGAGAAACAGGATGAAAACCTGTTTCTATCACTAGGAAGGCTTGTTATGAACACTGGTTCGACTGTAGTTGAAATATTTGGAGGAATGTTCTCAGGTTTCAGAAAGAACCCTTACCCCCATCATGTACAGCAGCACTACCATTACAATCACAAACAATCGAGTACATGGCCAATGCAGGAAAGCTATGTAATTCGAGATGAAGACGAGGCCCCGCCCCTTGATACCAGAGACCCTACACCCCGAAAAACCTATCCAATCATGAACAAAGACCCGGAGAAACCACGACATATCAGACAAAGTCAATCACATTATGTAGGATGGAATGGCAATGCGCATGGGCATAGCAATTTTCAGCAACAACAACATCAACATCAGCAACAGTTTCTTCCACAAGTGTATCAGCATCACGACAAGCACCAGTCATCAAGTCCTCAGACATACTACGAGGAAAGCTGTGAAACGAAAGAGATTGTGTTTGGAGCAGTTCAAGAACAGGATGGACGACGTGAAACAGTGGTGATAAAAGCAGTTGATTATGGTGATCCTGCTTATAATAGTCCCAACGTTCGATCCAGGTACAACTACAGCACGCGTTACTCATTCTGATGGTAATAGCTAGACCATTGCGAAAAACATCAACTTGGACTCTGTCTGGATTTCACTTCTTGTATCTTTCATAGGGAAATGGATATGATCATAGAAAGCAGCACAAACAAACTAGTATATGAATTCTGAATTTCTTTTGTAATCCATAACTTATGGTGAATCTTATATTTTCTTTTTTCCTAGCAGTAGTAGTACACTTCACATTTTGAAGCCTGATTGAAACTTATACAGTTACATTTGTACGCGAGGTTTAAAGAGGTAGGACAAGTAAATTGAATCTATCGAGATAACGAAATGTTTAAGCAAGAAAAGTTGAATAAGCTAAGACTAATTGAATGAATTTAAAAGATTAAGCAATTGTGGCCTGATTTAAGTGATTATAACTCCGGACAAGCTTGGTGATACTATTGAAGAATATTGTTTAGACACAAATTCAAATATTTAAAAATAAAATATTAGATGATCTACGACATGAAGAAAATGCTATTGATAAGACGTTGAGTAGTGTGGAGATCAATTCCCTTTAAAAACAATCAATAATGACCTAAATATAAAGTAAACTTAAAGAAATTTCTCTTGGCATAGCATGCATACTTGTCCAAAAACAGGTCTAACTTGAGTTTTCAAAGGAACTTTAATTTGTCCCCAAGCAAACACATGAAAATAACTTCAGCAGGTATACTGAAATGACTTGTGGAATTTAAACAACATGTGACGCAAGGGGATTGATCTGACCCTCAACTGTTTGTTCATATCTCGACTATTTCATTTAGTACTTGTTATTTTTTTCATTAATATATGTATCAAGTAACATTGTCGATCGTCAGAACTTAGACACTTGAATACCTAAAAATTGAAGCGCAAATGGTCTTATTTAATTAGTACCGCAAGTTACAAAAATAACTTTTTAATCACTCAAGCTTTTAAGAGAAGAGTCATCAACTTGACCAGTAGTAATGCTTTTTTCTCAAGTAACATCAGTGTGGATAACTAACTGAAATAGGACACATGCATCGTGGTCACTGATTAGTATACCATGGCACGCAAAATTTTGTGTACTGCAATAATTTAGCACGCAAAATTTTTTTTATTTTTTATTTGAAAAAATATAAAATTACAATAGTTGTGGAAATAGATCCTTGTGATAGGGCGCTTTTCTATATCTATTTCTTGTAAGCATAATCCACGGCTCGTCAAGCAATAGGCAATATGATGGAAAGTTGAAACAATAACGCTAGCGAGTAATTTTGAAAACATTACATATAAATAAATTCATATAGATGATAAAGACAAATCAAATTAACATTATTGATGCGTTTACAAAAAAATAGAACTCAAAAGTAGAATATATTTAGCAGCCGGTTAAAGTACTCGTCACAAAAAATTTGAAAAATAAAAATAGAAAATGCAGTAATTAATAATTACGAACTGTGTGTTTACTCTTGCAACTTTGGACATAAACTCAATTCAAAAAAGCTAAATTATATATAGGGTTAAAATTGTCCAAGATAATATAAAGAAACATAATTCTCTCTACAACGAAGGTGAAACACTAAACAATTAGAATAATATCAATTGTGTTCATTGTGTACCACATTATGGCCTTCCCCAGGACTCGGACCCGAGTTCTTGGCTTCAGTTATAGAAACTGATGAGCCACCAAGTTGATGAACTTCCATGCGTTGGTTATGAGAATTTGAGCGCTTGATTGATTCATTAGAATGATTTGTGATTGAACGGCATTGGATGTAAGTGACTAACAAAAAGAAGGTGAAGAAAATAGCAAAACATTTTGTTGTGCCCATTTTCATACTCATTTGATTTGATAGATGGAGAAGAATATAGTAAAATTAAAATGGCTTAATTAGTGAAACAAGTTGAAAGAAAAAATAATTGTGAAGAATGAGTATTTATAAATTTGATGGGGAAATTGTCGAAAAAGATGGCGTAAACTTGACTCATTACCATACAAATTGCATTTTTAACGATAACCTACTGCTAAATTCTAATCAACAACTAAAGCGAACAACAGGGGAACCTCAAAATATTTCTCTCTTTTTTCAACTTTGAATTTGGTCAAAACAATTCGAATTCAGTCTCCAAGTAAATCATATTTTCCCTCAAACAATAGAAACTTTAAATTAAGTATATGAGGCTACAAAATTTACTCTTCTACTTAATTAAGATAATTAATTTCTTTCAGAAGTCGAATGCAAAAGATGGTGATACAACTCACACAAAGTCCCAATATTTGTTTATTAAAATGTTGAAAAAGTTCAGAAATTTGATGACGAAAATTGATGTTGGTCCTCTGAATTTACAGTCAATGATAGTATGATCATATGCTTGAATATTGCCTTTGATTTTCACTATTTTGTTTATTTCATCCATGAATATTGTTTGGTTCATAAATGAGTAGATAATTGACACAACAAATTTCTCCTTGCAATACTTACACTTTAGTAGGTGATTTCTAAAAGTGTCAACTTGCAAGATGACACTATTTGATATATACCTATCAAATTTAAAAACCATTATAAGGCCTTAACGCTTTACCCTTAGATCAAAAAATTATTTTGACTATGTTGAATCGTTATCAATAACTTTATTTGATCTTTTTGAATCTAGATTTTAGGATCTCCAATCTTCTATTATATAGATAGAGTTACCATCATGACAATTTGTCCTTAATCATAGTCTGAGTCTCTAATTAGGTTTTATGTATGTGAATTCGACACATTATTCTTGGTGACTTGACATAGTCAATTATGATAATTCCACTATAAAAAATAGTTTACTAATGATATTATACCTTTATTCTATATGCTGAGATTTTTTGTTATACATTATGCTTTCTGCCTTTTTAATTATCGTTTGACCATGGCAATATATACATATAACATCAACGATTTGGGCCAAAATGAAGTGTCATCGACGGAGTCATTTAACTTCTCCATCCACTTTATCTAAGGCTATAAATTCAACCTTAATTAATGTAGAACATGCAAGGAAAATTTCTTTGCATAATTTCCAAGACACCAATCCTCCATAATTGTGATTATATAAATTATGAATTAATTAGTCGATTTTTTTTTATACAGCCCACAATAGTATAACACAATTATATCAAATCTTTCTGTGACTCACATTCTTAATTATGAGATATTTCATATATACACTCTGGTAATCAAATCATGAATGTTCTCAAGTAAAATTAAGAACACAAAAGATTGATTAAGAATTTGAAGGGGAGTTGATACTATATGACATATGTGGCAATTATTTTGGAGAGAAAAATTAGAATATAACATCCACCAAGCACTCTAATTATTATAATCAAAGTGTTAAGTTTTTTTCTTCAACTAATTAAAGTGCTAACAAATACATATATATTAATATAATAAAAATAAATTCATACACCATACACTAGATTCCATATTCCCTTTATTTAGAGTCTCAGCATTTGGTTGCTTGTGTCCTGCTCCCTCACCAATTGCTTCTCCAGCTACACTAATATTTGCACACAAAGAGTTTGGTGAAATATTATAACTTTATTTATTATATTAAAATCAAATAAAGACAGAATTATTCTCCTTTTTCTTCTTCTTTTTTGGTCTAAATTGACTAAAAGCTACTGCTACTAGGAATAATAAATACAATAACTTTAGGTGAAAATAAAAGAACTTAAGAGTTATATATAATTTAAAGGTTCATCTTTCAAGAATATTATTAGGTGGAAATACGAACTTCAAGACTTTTATATAGTGTTTGCAAATTTAATCACTACTCCATCTCTCCATACAAAAGTATTTTGGATCACGCTTTATTTTTCGAAATTTAATATTAATTGATTTTCAGAAAATTAAATTAAATTAAATTAAATTAAATTACTTTAATATTTTAAATTTAAAATGAAACTATTTAAAAAAATTATTAAAAAACTATCATTTTTCTCCTATCCATATGGTAAGAAAATATATTTTAAAATTTTTATTATTTAACTCTCAACAAATATAACATGATAAATAGTTTGAGATCAACACATTAAAGTACAAAACATATATATAATCACTTAATTTCACATTTAGTAAATGCATGTCAGATCAATTTTGTATCTCATCACACAGATGCTCTTTATTAATATGACCCCTTTTATGATCAGAGATTGCAAAAAATAAATGTATGAAATCTTTGAAAATATCATTTTCTCTTATTAAAACCATAATCACAATTAAAACTCTATCTCCTCAACATATCTTGGACCTTGAACTAAATTTCTTTTTTCTTTTAATTTAACCAATCATAAAACATTTTCAAAATTTTATGAAGTCAAGATGATAAAATAAATTACTGATAGCTTGAAAAAAAAAAATGTGAATCCTTCACTTCTGAGCTATTCCCTCCATTTCATATTTGATGGGCTTTTTATTAAAATTATTTGTCTTATATTACTTAATCACTTACTTTATCAGAACAAAATTAATTAAATTTTTTTCCATTTTATCCCTGCAACTATATGACCTTAGGAAGTTTAAACAAATTTTGAAGACAAAAAAATTTCTTTTTTCAATAGGATAATTAATATAAACAAAGGAACAAAATAGTAAAGTTTCTCAATCTATTAATAATTTCTTAATTATTATGTAATATAAAAATTGTCCATCTAATAGGGGACAGGATGACTATATAATATAGCAACGAAGTTTCAATATTAATAACTTCTATTATTGTCAACAAATAAAAAATTACTCATATCACCAAATAATTAACTTTCGGATCATGATGGTGTTGCACTATAAATTGATCCATAGCTTGTTTTTATTTGTTTTAGTAATAGAGGAATTGAAAAAATTGATACGGCATATAGTAGGAGAGATATTATAGTGTATATTATTCACGAATGATATAGTATTAATTAACGAGACATGTAATAAAGTTAGTAATATAAGGAAAGTTTGAATATCATGATATATGATTGAGGTTAAGCAAGGAAAACAGAGTATGTGAAACTCAAATATGGTGACTTAATCAGAAAAAAGAAGATCGACAGAAAAAATAATCGTTGCTTCGATTTTCGACCGTTGAGGACTTTAATACCCTTGTAAGAATTACCGGGAATAATAGGTGACTTTCAACAAAACAATCCGTTAATTGCTAAGACAAAATGAGATTAACTAGGAGAGGCGCCGCATGCCCACAGTTGAATAGATATTCTTCCAATAAAAAATTGCCACGGGTACAATCATAACTAAGCCGAAAATTAGTTGGCTCCAGCTGTGTTCCTATAACAGTTGTTTGCACCCTGTACCCTCCCACTAATAATTTGTCACCGGCATTTCCCGGTTTTCCGTTTAGCTCTTCCTATATTTCCGTTATAAACATTCTCAACAAATGCACAGAGAGAAATCCTGATCCCAATGCTTTAGGGTTTCTACAAAATTCCACATTTATCTGCAAACAACAAAAGCCCTAATTTGAAGGGGTTGCGGTTTGTGTGATATTTTCTTGTTGTTGTAGTTGTTAATTTCTTGAAACATGGCGGGTCAAACAAACCCGGAATTATCCCCAAAAGACTCAGACGTGAATGAAGAATTGCAGGAGCTTGAATTCACGAAAAGGGGTTGTTGTTTCTGGTTTCCACCTTTCACATGTGGCAGAAGCGTATGGGAACGGGTGTCTACCAGCGATCAAAAGGAAGAACCCCATTGGTGGGACAAGGGTTTGATCGCCGTTATGAAAGTCAGGGAATGGTCGGAACTTGTGGCAGGTCCAAAATGGAAGACATTCATTCGACGGTTTAATAAAAATCGTTCCAAAACAAATAAATTCAATTACGACCCGTTGAGTTACTCCTTGAATTTCGACGATGGACCAGGGGTAAACGATCAATCGGAAGATGATCGTTTATTCCGTGATTTCTCGTCGAGATTTGCTTCAATTCAGGTTTCTGCTAAGTCTTCAATGGATTTGGGCAAAGACCCACCATCCTTGTTGTGAATTCCTCAGCCGCCGGAATCTTGATTGAAGCGGCGAATTAGGAAAAAAGAATGACCATGATGTGGAGTCGGACAAGCGGCGGCGATGGGCCGAGAATTGCGGCGGAGAAATTGGGCAGGGCTCTGTTATTTGCAACGCTTGTGACGGTGATGAAACAGGTGGTTTTGATTCTCTCTGACATAAAATTTGGTCGGTTGATTGATTTGGGGAAATAAAAAAAGATTTGAGTACTGTTATTTTTTTTTTAGTTGAGTATTTGTTTTATTCGTTTGATTAGTTAATTGCTGTAAGGGAGTAAGTATTATTCAATTCAATTCTTTAATAATGTTACCACCAACTTTTGTTTGTTTGTGTACAGTTTGATAAATCACAGGATTTTTCTAGTTTATTTTGATGATTTGTTCCATCAGATTATCATTGAACTTGTAAATGGGATGATTCATAAAATTAAAGTGATTCAGAGTAAGTAATTAACAATAATGTCTATAGAAGGTTATTTACTATTGAAAGAAATAATATTTATGGCATTGATTAAGAAGAGAATGTTAACTTAATCTGTACTATAAAAAGATATTAACTATAAAAAAGAATTTAATTGAGTTCTGAATGAATCATCTCCTTGGTGTAATGGCGCTTAAATAATATAGAAAGCAAATGTAAGTTTTTTATTTCAACAGCTGTCTCAGATCGAAAACAGGTGAAGTTCTTTCGTAGTTTATAATACTCTATTTCATGTCATGAGCTCATGCTGCCAAAATTTAATTTAAATGTGTACTAACATACCATAAGTAGTACCAAAAGATGCATTTCTTTTGAAAACAAACTAGAAAAAAAAGTAAGACAAATAAATTAAAATGAAATGAGTACGGGAGTCTCCGCAAAGACAGTACAGTGACTAGAAGAACGCCATTGAAACCATGGTGAAAAAGGTTGGAATCCAGTAGCCTTTTGACTGTTACTAATTTAGTTGGGTCCTTCTATGTTACACAAAGTGCTCAACCCTCCACCAAGATTTGCTAATTGCTACCAACATTTTTTCTACTTTATAATCATTTTATCACCTATGGTAGGCATCAAATATACTATATAGTAATTCGTTAAATTTCAGGTTCGCTATACGCTCTACGTTTGTTGACCCAATTGATTTCCATATCAACTAGCATTATTATTATTTGATCATATATGGCTTTGATTATATGGTGGGTGGTAGTTGCAGCTTCCTTGGGGTTATCTGAGAAGACAAAGTTACTTAATCTAATAAAATCGACATTAGTATTAGTACATTAATAATAAGTTAAACAATTGAAATTCATAATTTATAATGATCAAATGAAGCAGAAGAAGAGACAAAAAAAGTATGATGAATAACCAATAATGGACCTACTTCTTGAGCATGATTGAAAGGTGAAGTTTGAGCTATTATTAGTACTACTAATATGTGTGGACCACATAACTAAAGTCATTTTTCAGTCACTGCAGAATATTTGACAATTCATTGCCTAAACCAAAGGAAAATACAATGTTCAAGTCCAAATAAGCTAGCACCCCACCCTGTAAGATACACTAGTTGAATAAATCTAAAATTCTTCTGGTCCACTTTACCAATGTGTGGGCTTCATGTGGTGCAGATTTTCAAGATATAGTCTTTGATAAGGACTTTGTCCTACTATAATCTGCACTCGTGATTCCACATTATTTTCTCCCTCCAGTGAAAGATGTCATTTACTCCACATAGGGAACTTTATAGGTCAAATGACTTTGGTCCAACGGTACATATACAACACGCGTTATGTTGTTGGTTAGGACTTAGGAGCATGTTACAAGTTCAAATTGCCAAGTATAGTAGAGCCAGAGCCTCGGATATAAATAAGAAGAAGAGAGAAAAGGAGCAAGGAGAACTTTGTAGGACAATCCAACTATTTGCCTGAATGATCCCACCATAGAATGTGGAACAATTTAGAAGCTGTTGCAAAAAATAATTTGTGCCACCTTTTACCCTACATCTAGGGACGGAAAGAAGAAAAAGGAGAAGTACAAAGAAGGAAAATATAGAGGGAAAATTTGAGGTACAAAAGGGAACTTTTCTCTCTCATCTTATAGTCATCTGAATTTGTAGGCCTAACTAATTTAGATTCACGCAGCGTTGGTCCATCTAAGAGTTTTTCCTTTCTAAGACTCGAACCCCTGACATCTTGTTAAAAGTTGAAAGGATGGATCACTGCTAGAACTAGGAAAGTTGTAATGTGTTTAATGTAGCTAGGCTAAAGAAGTCAAACTTTAAAAACTAAGGAAATTTAACAATGTTACTGTATTAAAAGAGAAGTACATTTTCAGCTAATTATTAAAGTTTAAGCCTCAGTGCAACATGTGAGGCTACATTATTATTGTCAATTAACTAATAATTAGTAGGGGGTTATGATATCTAATCTCTACTTGCAACTTAATGATTCTGCAGCACTCTTTCTTGGAGAATCAACAAGGCTTTAATTACAAACAGGGTCATATTTGAAGACAAATGACACATAACTGATGCCACTTAATATGGTCTCCAACAAAGCCACTGCTTTCATGGATCCCACCACTACACCAAAAACATGTGTTCAAACACCGCCCTTCCCTACAAACACCCCTCCTCCATTGCAACAGAAAAGATGAAAGAAGAAAAGAAAGAGTGACGTTTGCTTGTGTGTGGTTTAAGGCAAAAGATAGGTCAATAAAACCACGTAAGCCAAATTAATAGGATGCTTTGAGAACCAAAGAGAATCCCAGTCTTCATTTTCTATAAACTATGACGACAGTGCCATAGGGCATTGGTTTGGTTCAAGGGTAAAAGAACAATCCGTGAGAGATATTTGAGTTGAGCACATGTCACAAGTTTGAGTACTGCCACACACGAAAACCTGGACTTTAAGTGGACGAGGGTAGACAGGGGTCCATTATCTATCCAGTGTCAATGTTGAGCCTACTAGCAATTGGAAATTTCTCCGTTATCAAAAAAATGAATCCACACTTGTGACTCTAAGGAAAATACAGCATTCACCTTTTTCAAGAATCAACATACCCAATGTATTTCCACAGGTAGGGTTTAGGGAGGGTAGAGTGAATGCAGACCTTATCCTACCTCGTGGATATAGGGAGGTTGTTTCCGAAAGACCTTCATCTCAAGTAACACATAACAACTCAGTTTGAAACTGCTTAAGGACTAAGTTGCAAATTTTGGGCATGTTACAGGTGGTTACTAACACAGCTCATGACCATTGAAAAAAAATGTTATCCCTACACTCTGATCATTAGGCTTCATATGTTAATCATGAAAGAATTCATGAACCAATTGAATGAAGAGATGACTGTACATTTACAGAACTTAAGAAACATAAGAATAATAGTAAATAGCAGTTGTGGAACAAACTTTTGAATCAAGCTGATTATCATTTATCAAGTATGGCATGCTTTGTTGAACCAGCATCTAAAAGAATACTAGCCAAAAGGCAAACTCACCTCTGTGTTATCATTTAACAAAAAAGGATAAAACAAAGAGAATAAGAGATCAGAATTCACTACATGCCTTCTGTTCTTCTAAGCCACGGTAAGTCCATACCAGAAGGAGGCTGATCTTCCATTTGGCAATCTGAAGAACTTGCGAATTTGCCTCTTTTCGACCAAAGCCAAATTTTGGAAACAGAATAACTATCTGTTTTTGTGCCGATACCAATCTTTTTCCCCTCATTCTCTTCGTCAATTGACGGATTAGGACCGTGCTCTGCCAAATTGGCTCGATTCATATTATTCGTCTTTCGCTCATTGTCCAAGGCTACCTTAAGATTAGCATCACCAACCACATACTGATATGAACCCATTGAAAAGCACCTCCTTGCGTCCAAATTACTACTACTGCTCTCTCCTACTCCTTCTACTTCCTCTCCCCCATCATTCAATTTTCGAAACTTGCCAAGTCTCACGGGAAAGGTTGTTTTAGCAACTGCAACTTCCTCTAATTCCATGGTCTTTTGAGAAGTGGGGTACTCATGATCCCCATTACCATGATAACCATCATCATCTCTTGGCTCAACGTAATCGAAAATTGGATTTTCAATGGGAAATCCAGGATTGAAAAGAGTTGCTCGACAAAGAGGGCACGTTGAGTTCGAGAGGAGCCAAGTATCAATGCAGTTGATATGGAAAGCATGGCTACAAGTAGGGAGCAATCTCAATTTATCCTTATCAGAGAATTCACACAAGCAAACAGCACAATCAAAGGGCTCTTTAGGACCAACAACCTCTTTGTACAAAAAGACAGGCAATGCATCAATAAATGCTTGATCCAAACCAGAATCATGTAAATGGAATAGCTGTTGTAACTGTCTTTGCAAAGCATCTGAACTAGAAACTTCAGGATATCCATTAGATTGAGATGATGTTGAAGAAGAAGGGTGTTTGATAAGAAACCTAACTAGCAAATGAAGCAGACCAGATATGAAAAACAGGACAGCTAATATAACTATAATGAAAAGAACAGCTGGACTAATCTTGTTTCCAGATGAGGATGAAGAAGATGAGTTTGGTTCCTTATGAAAACTAGAACTTCCACCAAATGAAGGAGGAGATGGGGGAAACAGAGGAGGAGGATATGTAAAGACACCATCTTTTCTATGTTGAATCCAATAACTTTTCAAATGGGTATGCCTAGAAACCCATCTTTGTGACTCAACTTCACCAAATGAACAAATCATCTCAAAAACACATTAAAAAAAACCCAACTTTTTTATCTCCCTTTCACAATCTCAGAAGCCAAAAAAAGCTCAAACATCCAGAATCACTATCCCTTCAGATTCAAGAAAAGTTGGAGTCTTTTGTTTTTTTCAAAAGAAAACACAGTTTACTGACAGAGCAAATAACAAGAGACAGTGATGAAACCAAACAGAAAATGCTAAAGACAGAATCTTTACCTGTCTTGATTCCCACTTAGTCACCATTATACAGAAAAACAATACTTATAACAATCCCTTTATATAAAGAATCACTTCTGGCTGCAGCAAAACCCTAAGACATTTATAGGATCTTGAAATCCCTTATACAACATAAATAGAAAAAAAGAGAAAGTTTGAATATTTTTGAGCCGATTTTTCTCTCTCTATGTTTAAACAATTTCTACCTTTTAGCAAATAGCAACAGTGCCAAAAAAAAAAAGTGTGTAAAATATAAAACAGAGAAGTTAGAGGGGTGATTTTGAACTGGAAAAGGACATTGACTTATTTGGAAGCCAAAAGCTGTCAACTGACAAGTTTCACTATTCTCTCCAAAATATACAGTAAAAAATGACAAAAAGAAATACTCACTAATGTTGCACCTTTTAATGCCCTATAAAAAAATTAGTAAAAGATAAAAGGAAAAAAAAAGGTAAAAGGAGAAAAAAGATAAAGAGAAAATGCTAAAAAGGAAAATCAATAAAATTTAATAGGAAATAAATAAAATTTAATTAGAGAACATTAATGATGAAAAACGGAAATGGAAATAGTATGATTTGGATGTATCAATCTAATGGATTGTTCTTCAGGTTTCAAATCTCTTATTTAGTTACACAATTAGCAAATTACTACTATTAATTCCTTTGATATAGGCATGTTGACGATATTCTTACTCATTTTTTATAAATATTTTTGGGTAATAAACAATAGATTCTTTATCAATTGCCAACTGGACCACTTTCAAATTTTGATATGCCTTATTTTGAGCACAAATTTTTTTATATATTTTCCTCCCATTCGCACCAAAAAAGTCATATATTAGTAATAAAATATTTTTTGACAAAGACAATTCCATATTTATAAAATCGAACCCGAAACTTTATATTAATGTCTACCGTTCAAACAAAGAAATAAAATGGGCAACTTTCTTGAAGTCTAAGCAAATGTAACGTACTTTTTGCAAGTTTCCGAGGATTAGATTCCGTTTGTACTGCATAGGATCTGAGGAAAAAAAAAATCTAAATGCATAAATAATTGTTAGATATAAAGATACTGTATTTCTTTTTGAAGAATTTTAAATTTTTTTGTAAAACAGTTCTCAAAAGAGTCAAGTGTTAATTTATAGCATATATTATGACTTATCAAGCCAAAACGAAAAGATAAAAATATACTATCTACATTTTACATATCAATATTAAGGATACACCACAATAAATAAAAAATATTGCGGTAATTATTTAACAACAAAAATATTATTGATATATTATATTTAGCGATAGTGATATAATATGAATCTTGATCAGCACTCATACAAAATGATATTAAATATAAAAAAATTATTGCCACTAAAAGTTTCTTTCGCAGTAGTATATGATTTAAACCAAACCTCTTACTTACACCAGATTATTTTGTCTTTATTAAGAAGGCAATTATAATCAAATGAGGAATTTTTATTTAAAACAAGTGTTAGTCGTTGAGAAAGGGATTAGATTAGCAAAAATACATTATAAATCCCTAAATTGCACCACACGATGTGCTAATCTTCTTGTTGAATTATTCAAATAAATGGCCGAAATTGTTTTCGTTTTTTTTCATGATTATGACTTTCACACAATAAGTTGCTAAAATAATAGATATTTGTCTCATTTTTTTTTAATAATAACAATAACATATTCAATAAAATTCTATAAATAGATCTGAAAAAGAATAATTATAGCAGACTTTATCCTTGTCTCAGTAATTTCCTGAAAAGTGGAAATTGGAATCCTTTCTCTTCTAGGATTATTGAGAGAGTGTTTGGATTGATTTAAAAGTTGGTCAAACCTACTTTTAAGTCCGTTTTTTACTTTTAAAAGTGTTTGACAAATATAAAAATAACTTAAAATAAGTCAAAAATAACTTAAAATAAATTAGAAAATATTTGACAAGGTTAAAAATAACTTAAAATAAATTTAAAAAAATCAAAACTAGACCTTCTCCTACTTTTTATTTTTTGATTTAAAAATCATTTAAATTTAATTTTTTATTTTTAAGTTAATTTTTTTTTTAAGTCAATCCAAAGTGACTCTAAGTTTAGGCAGTTTGAGTGGGAAATAAGAGTTGAACAAGTTGAGCCTTTGGGTCTTGATTAACTTTTATTTGTGGGCTCTACTTTTTTATAGAGAAGTCAGAAGTGGGTGGGGAGCAGGATTTTGTGTCTAACATAATCTATTGCATACAAAATCCTGCTTCAAAATTTTTGAATTTGATAGATCTATCAAAGAAATTTGATTCATTAGTATCGACCACAAATTTTGAGAGTAGATTTTAAAATTTATTTTTTAAAAATATATTTGATATTTTCAAGTTGTCATGAACTAACTCAAACTTTCATTAGTATAAAGTTTCCATTTTTTTAATACATATCAAATTATTTTTAAATTTTAAATTTCAACTTCAAAATTAATACGAGCAATATTCAAGTTGACAACTACACCCTACCCTGCTTTGGCCGCAGTAATCAAAATTCTCTTTCTTTTAGCTAAGCACAATAATACTATAGACAAACAAAAAGGGTCCAACTTGATTAATGAAACCAAAAAAAAAAAAAAAAAATTTAGTACGGCAATGAAAAAGTTGTTGTCTTTCATCAGAACAAAAAGGATACTTGACTAGGTAGGTCTGGGAGTGTAAAGAAGAAAAATGGTTTGGTCAACTGATTTCTTGCCCTTTTTGGCAATGGTGATGGTGGAATGTTGTGAAATGTTGATGATTACACTTGGTAAAGCAGCCATGAATGATGGATTGAACAATCTTGTTTATGTTGTTTACTATAATGCCCTTGGTACCCTTCTTCTTCTTCCTTGCTTAATCTTCCATAGGCTCAGGTTTGTCAAAAATCATCAATTCCCGTTACCTATTTCTTGAGATTAGTCAAATTTAAAGTCTTAGTATTTTTTTTTCCAGAAGCAATATGGTTCCTATTACTTTGCCTATATTGTGGAGATTCTTCCTTCTTGGCCTGTTGGGGTATTATACTAATTTCTTCTTTGTTTTATTGTTATCAAATTTGGGGAAAATTTAACTTGTAAACTGTATTGCAGAATTTGTTTGGTGCAAGCCGTGGCATTTAAGGGTATTAAGTACAGCACTCCTACACTGGCAGCTGCTTTGGGGAATTTGATGCCAGGTTTTACATTTTTGCTTGCCATCATTTTCAGGTAAGGCCTAGACAACACCTAATTTCTTGTCGATTTATATACAGTGTTTGTAGCAACATAATTTACCATTATCATTAGGTTTACTAATTAATGATTGTTAATGCTATAGAAATTAAGCTCACTTTTGTCTGAGTGAAGTGCATAGTTAGGGGTTTCCACTTTCCAGTATCTAAATCATTCTCTAATATGTGCAAAAAGTTGCTATCTTCTGTTGCAGACCCAACTGGTTTGGCTTAGTTAGTGCTTCAAAATCACTAGATTTTGGCTTGAGCTTTTTCTCGTCTTGAATATAGTAGCGGACCCAGAATTTGTAGGTTATGGATGCCCATTTGCTCTAAATCTACAGTTCTACTAATCACAGAAATGTGCTCAGTGAATCTATTTTGGTGTTAATGCTAGTTTCCTAGTAAAAATGTAGTGATCGTGTAAAGAACAATGGGTGCTTGAGCATACAGTAGTGTACATGTAGGTCTGCCATTGCTTGAATATTTGTTGAAACTTAATATATTTGTCCACAATTGTGTGATGGAGGACAATTAAAGAATTTACTGATCCGTGTTCTCTTTTTTGTGGTATTGACACTAGCACTATTTTCTTCTACAAGTAAAAGTGGTACTATGTTAGATCATCAGTTTCAGTTGTAACAAGTTATTCGTTCCTTCATATCTTTTGCAATTTTCAGGATGGAGAAGTTAGATATAAGAAAGGCCAGCAGTCAAGCGAAATCTGTGGGCACCATAGTGGCAATTATAGGGGCATCCATCATGACACTATACAAAGGACCGAGAGTACTAGGATCAAATTTACCTTCTGATTCATCTCATCACGAGTTAGTACTTCCACAAGAATCAAACTGGATACTGGGAGGTCTTCTGATTACTACCACCTGCATCATGTCTTCTGGATGGAACATTCTTCAGGTAAACATATGAGAAAGTGATTCAAGATTGAGAAAATGAATTATTTGAAGTTAAAAATCAGCTTAACACTCTCCCAGAGTTGGCAGTGCATTTCATGTATGTAGGACTTATTTTAGTTAATGATACTTCGTTTAAAACATGTCATAGTAGAAGATGGTTCAATCTGTTTTCAGTTCATAACTAAACATTTTCTCTCGAGCAACCTTTTGGTGGGCTCGATTCATTTTATACTTGATAAAATTTCACTTCTTTACTTACAAACCGTCTCAATTATTTTAGACACTAAACTGTGGCTGCTATATTGTTTCGTAGGTATAAATAAGTTTATATCTCACAATTAGCACATCAGTCACATGCTCAATTCTGTTCGTATTTACTCAGACAGATACAGTGAAGAAATACCCCGAACACATGACAATAGTGTTTTTCACTTGCTTCTTTGGGAGTATTCAATGTGCAATTTTAACTCTGGCATTAGAAAGCAATCCAAAGACATGGATGGTGAAGCCTGGGATTGGGATGATAGCCATTGTTTTCTCAGTAAGAAATTTAATGCATTTTTCATTTTCTGTTCTCTTCTTCTCCTTGTTCTTTTTTATATATATAGATATATTATGTATGTGACTTATCGGTTATATATCTTAAACTCTAGGGGGTTTCTGGAAATGTCTTTCGTTACAACGTTTTGACATGGTGCTTGGATAGGAAAGGTCCTCTTTATGTAGCCATGTTCAAGCCCTTGGGAATGGTCATATCAGCAATCCTGGGGATCATATTCCTTGCAGATCCACTCCATTTAGGAAGGTAATATAGACTACGCCATCCTTTTGCCCGTGCTTATACATCTTCAATCAACTAGCTTTGTTGTTCAAAAGTAGATTAATGCATATATTAAGTGCTTGTTCCTAAGAATTAACCTTGAACCCCTTGTCTGCTCTTTTCCCCTGTATTACACCCTCCATTTGAATATATTTGACTGGATACAACGTTTAACAAGGAAAAAAAAAGGATTTTGAAACGTGTGGGTTTAAACATGTCATAACATATTCCTTCTAATTTTGAAGAGCCCATAGCCAGCATTTTCATTTGTTCATTTCTAGCATTTTCTCACTTATCGGAAAACGAACAACATTCATGAAGTGAATTATTTGTTTGAATGTTGTGTGCAGTGTTATTGGAGCAGTTATTATATCTGCTGGATTTTATTCTGTTCTGTGGGGGAAATCTAAGGAGATCAAGTCCATGCTTGAGGTTGACGACATTGTTTGTGTAATTGACTCAATAAATCAAACAAGCCCTCTATTGCACAAGTAAATTATAGCAAGAAAAGCATAAGACTAAGTAATGTTACAAGTAAATTATAGCAAGAAAAGTGGTTTAGGCTTCTTCTGTTAGTAACCTCGCATTTTATGTGTTTTGCTTAACGCCCTCGAGAAGTTGGTAAGTTATACTTCCTCAGTCCCTCTGTTCCCATTTAGTTGTCAGGATAATTTGCTTGAGATACTTGTGTTAGGTTAGAAATAAAGAAAAAGATGGGTTATTCATGAAAATAGTTTTTCATTTTCAAAAGAGAAGAGAAAAGTGGTCAATGGAGAAGGATGTAAAGTGAAATGTACATTCAGCTTTCACTTATGATTACGAGTGCAAGAAGTAATCCTTTTATAGGGGTGGAGAATTGGAGATATTCTGTATGGTCTATGGTGTATTTTGTTGAAGTAGATCACTGATGTCATGTTAAAGTATGTGACAATCTCATTTAAAAGCTTAAACTATTAGAGAGAGAGCAGACTTTTATTATTTAATTATATTTTCAACATATTCTACCTGACAATCATAATTGATAACGAGGTTGAGAATATTGTTGTGGATCTAAAACACACATTTTATCTCTGCCAATTTAGATACTATATAGGAGACGTACATGACACATAATTCATGTTAAAGCAGGTAAAACTTAGATGTTCTAGGTTTGAACTCCATGCCACACATTAACAAATTTACATATTTGTATTTAAAAAAAAATTGAGCCTACACATGTCCCTATTGATCAAGGAGAAAAGTTATCTGATCAACGAATTAACCTTATAGTTAATTAAACTTATATCATTATATTTTAAAGCATAATCTTAACTTGAAACTAAGATTAAAGATGCCTAGGAATATCAGTGTTGTTTAATTAGTATTGTTTCAGATTTTAATGTAGCTCTTTTAATTCCTTGCAATTTTTTCTTTGATAAAAGAAGCACGTCAATTTCACAATTTGTCAGGCACTCCCACTGTTTGTTTTTTTAAAGCATTATTGGTGGTGAAAGTATCAATAATTGAAGGGAAACGCATAAATTGTCGAAATGTCAACAATCAATTAGTGTCACCATTCACCTTCCACTGTGTTACCATTCCAAACTTCACTTGTCTTTTTTAGTTGAATGGGTGCCAATTATATCCGATAACGTAGGGTAGAGTGGAGTAATAAGTACTTATTTATGTTTAATTAAATGTTTGGTGTTTAAGCTTGACTGCATATGAAATCATTTTTGTTAAAAGGTGTATTTATTAGGGGTGGCTCGACAATGTTAAAAATAAGACGGGTGCCTTAGGCCCCCAAATTTAAGGGGCCTCATTTTTAATAATAATAGGTTATTTTTTAACAAATATTGAATACTATTTGTAGAAAAAGTAAACTTTTCATGAAAAATGAAGAAATTATTAGAAGAAATTTGACATATTAGGAGTACTATATCTCATGAAAAATAATTTAAAATAAAAAGTGTTATATTATCAATTGAAAACTAGAAGAAATTAATTATATAAAAGTTATTAACAATTTAAGTTAAGGCCCCGTTTGATTTTTTGCTTTAGGCCACTAATATGTTTAAGCCGCCCCTGATATTTATCCACACAAATCTACATTCCAAACTTCACTTGCTCTTTTGTCGTTTATTTTAAAGGAAACGAATTATGTAGAGTTAGTAGATTGCCCCTTTATCACACAAAAGCACAATATAATAGTCACTCATCCTTTATTTACTCCCACAAGCAACTCTCATCTCTCATGAGGCTACGTAGCGTGCCCATTCATCTAATGTTTTTTTTCGTCTTTAATTACATCACAATTATAAGCACCAACTAATTTCCTTTCGGCAAAATGATATGTCATCCATTATTAAATTTCAACCAAATACCAGTAGATTTTTACATAAATAAGATAAGTTCATCATATTTTGTAGGTTGTGGTCTTGTCAAGCCTTGCACATCATTAAAATAATATTGACATCGAAGAAAAAAGAAGGAGAATTGAGGATATAAAATCTCAAGACTTTCCATGTAATTAGGTTTCAATAAGAATTTTGGACTCCAATCTCCGATGATAGATAGATAAAATTGGCAACAATTAATATAATGAATCAATTCTTATTCCGCATTAATAAATAGTTTACCACATTTAGTCAAATACAAAAAGGTTTATATGTTAGTTTTGGTTTAATTATAAATTGTACAAAGAAGAAGGTTTGATTCGAAAAGAACTTTTGCAAGTTGAAAGTGCTGTCTGATTAGAAAGAAATAACATACTTTTTGATGGATAGATGGTTTAAAATTAACCAAATTTGCACAACCTCTACTCTAGATAAAATAAAAAAACAGAAAATGTCATCTCCAATATGGGACCTTAGGAATAAAAAAAGGTGTAAAGATTTCAATTTTAATTTCCATATAAACTTAGCTTAAAAAACAGTTGCTTTAATTCCTATATAAGCCTAGCTAAAAAAACGGTTGCTTTAATTCTGGTCCATAATAGATAGTTTTATTAAAAACACACTGGTATGATTAAATATCAGATTTTTCAGGTAGAGCTCATGTCCGCCACGCGTAGAAATTGATATTTGGGAACCACAAAAGTTGAAGTTCTTGAAGCAAAAATGGGAAGCAATAACAACAGAGAGACAACTTTTTACAAAGAAGTGCTACCATTTACAGCTATGGTGACTATGGAATGTGTAAATGTTGGATTAAATACACTTTACAAAGCTGCTACTAACAAAGGCATGAGTAATCATGTCTTTGTTGTTTATAGTTATGGTCTTGCGGCTTTTCTACTTCTTCCATCTCCTTTCTTCTCCAGCAGGTACATGGTCTGTTTTTTTTTTTTCTATTGCATGTTTGTAAAATTTGATCAAGAATCTGACGGGGGTTTGAAAATTTGGATTCATCTAACTGCAGATCAAGAATACTTCCACCTCTCAATTGCTCAATTCTGGCCAAAATCTTTCTTCTTGGAGTTATCGGGTACCAATTTGACTCTTTTTCTTGGTTTTTTCCACTCTCAATCTGTCAATATGCTAAAGCCCCAAAAAAAGTTTAGTTATTTTCGAGAAAATCAGGATTATTGGATGTTGTTAGTCTGAGCAAATCAATTGAATTTGTTGATGAGAATGATCCCACATCAACCTGAGAACACGATCTCGTTGTAAAGTTTGGGCAATCTTCTTTCCTTTGAACTGGTTTGACATGGTATCAGAGTCGGATCCATTTGACCTGACCATGAATATATTTTTTTTAGCTGACTTTTGGAGTGTTAGTTAGGCCCAAAGTCTAATTGAACAGAATTCAATTGTTAAAGTTAGTGCTGAACCAATAAAGAGAGATCAAAAAGTCAACCTCAATAATTTGAGATTAAAGTACAAGTTGATTGATACTTCAATAGTAATTCTGTTTCATATGTGGAAATCTACTAGGCATAAGGTCAATAAGAATTCTTGTAACGTTTTGTCCTTTTCTCTATTCTTTGCGGTTTATTTTTTCGAACTTTTTTTTTTTCATTATTGCTAACATAGATGGGACTGGGCATTTGCACAAATGACCTCTTTTGAGGGCACCACATATATTCGTTTCACATTAATTCAGCAGGCTAAATTTGTCCATGAAAAGGAAAAATGCATCCACTTGATTGTAAAGGCGAAATTTAGCTACTGCAACGAGAGTGACATAATATAAAGATTAACCTTAAAAAAAGGACATACGGTGCAAATTATTCGGGGGTAAAGTGGAAATCCAATTCACACCAGTAACATTTTAGACTATACGCTTTGATGATCATTAATCAGTGTTCCATTCTAGTAAATTTCGACAAAATAGTCTAAGAACAAAATATAATTATGTTTTCTTGCTTTTTTATAATGTATATTATAGTGCATAATTGGAAGTGCAGGTGTACATCACAGATAATGGGGTATACAGGCATCAGCTATGCCTCTCCTACGCTTGCCTCCGCCATCAGCAATCTCGTCCCTGCTTTTACTTTCGTCTTGGCTGTCATTTTCAGGTTCTCTTTAATAATCTCATTATCTAATTTCAGGCCATTTTCTTAATTTTGTTGTCCTCACTATAATGAAAATAGATTGGTTTTTTTAATCTCCAATTTGTGTCAAATTGTTGACATCTTTTGTCAGCATCCACCATTTTTTCCCAACCGAAAAAATAGTTGAAACAAAGGATAAACTCGACTAAGATTACTGATATCTAAGTTGTAGCATGTAGGCCATTTGATCCATTATTTAAAAACAAAAAGTTGTAGGCCAAAGGACAAAGGTTGAAAATAATACCCGGACCATTTGCACAAATGGCCCCTACTATGCGACTAGTATAGTTATATCGCTGGTAGCTCCCTGAGTTAAACTTGTCTGTAAAAGAAAAATTCATCCAACTCTACTTTAAATGGCAAAGTTAAGTGAATTTGACTAACGGGGACAAAATTTAAAGAATGACCTCAAAATAGGCCTACGGTACAACTAATTCATTTTACGCTGATTTACAAAAATAAACACATCTGTGGATTGTATTTAGATGTTGGCCACTTTTCATAATTCGACTTGTGGTGTCAAGTTCAAAAGTGGCTCTCTGGTTTTATGTTTTAGAAGAAGAAATTTGATGAGTGGAACTGTTAAAACAGGATGGAGAAGATACACTTGAAAAGATCAACCACTCGAGCCAAAGTGTTGGGCACGGTGGTGTCCATAGCTGGAGCATTCGTAGTGACTCTCTACAAAGGCCCAAAAATATTAGTGCCTACCACATCCACACCCAATTTACTTCGTCAACATCAACCTCTCAGCTCATCTCAGTCGAATTGGATGCTTGGTGGCCTTTTCCTCACAACTGAGTATTTTTTAGTCCCCATGTGGTATATAGTTCAGGTGTGTTCTTTTTACTCGTACTCAATGTTTACAACAAGCAAATTAATGCAAAATACGTGTCTATATACAATTTTATTTCATATGTATATTCTCGCTTTATTTTGTGACTCGTGATTAAATGTGCGGGCAAGTTTTTTCCAACACAGACTTAGTCCCTGAATAGAGAGTTTTTGTTTTTTTTAATGACAGACATGGATTATGAAGGTGTATCCAGCAGAAGTGACGGTAGTTTTCTTCTACAACTTGACTGTTAGCATCCTAGCTGGTATTGTTGGATTTTTATCTGAACCTGACTCCAACAAATGGATAATTAAACCGGATATCGCACTGGCCTCCATCCTCTGCTCTGTAAGTGAAACGAGAAATAAGTTTGATTTTTCCATATCTTTATACAATATATTTTGGTACGTCTGTTCATGTACGATGAAATGATATGTGTTGCATCACACAGGGAATATTGGGTTCGTCCCTAAATAATACAATTCACACCTGGGCTTTGCGCGTAAAAGGACCAGTGTATGTAGCAATGTTTAAACCATTGTCCATCGCGATTGCAGTTGCCATGGGAGTCATTCTCTTAGGAGATACTCTTTATTTGGGAAGGTACAAACTCAAGTGCCCAATTCTGCACACAACACATTTATTTTCTTTAACGAATTACGTATGTCATCATAATCTAATTAACTACTTTCTTCTTTGACAATCAGCATCCTTGGAGCAACGATAATTGCAATTGGATTCTATACGGTAATGTGGGGAAAGGCAAAAGAGATGCCTGAATATAATGATTCTAGTGATCTGGAGTCGTCTCCAGATCAAAAGTTCCCCTTGTTACACAATTACAAAAATGAAGGCATCTCAAACAAGTGAACAATTAGTTTGAAGGCAGAAAGGGATGTCACACAAAAGGCATTAGCTGCAAATCAGGAAAAATCACGCCATCTTTTATCATTTGGCTTCAAAGTACTGAATCACAACAGAATGGTCCTTTTGTATCTCAGGAATGAACTAAAGCCTATTTTGGTACTGTAAGTAACTGGAAAAAAAATATGGAACAGGTAATTAAGGCCTTGCTAGTTAATATTAGTTGAACAGGATTGTATCTCAATGGATTCTAATGTAATTTATACTAAAAAAGGATTATTAAACCTCGATGAGGAGTCCTTTAGAAATTGACGTTTCGCAGTGAATTATTTAGAGTGAATAATTTTACATTTCTAATACATCTTTTAATTTTTTTAAAAAAACATCTTTAATACATAGTTATACATTATGTATACATGATTATACACTATTTATACAATATTATGCAATATATATAAATATCGATACCAGTAGTGTACAAAATCTAATTGAAAACTGAACCAAAGCGCAATCGAGAAAAAAAATCCGACTAGTGGTTGATTTGACTTGGTTTGGTATTGAAAAAAAATCCCGACTATATTTGAGTTGGTTTGGTTTTAACTAAAAAAACCAATCCGAGACCAAACAAACCCGACATTATATATATAATTTTAAAATATTATTTTATACATAAAAATATTTACTTTGATATAATTTTTAAATATTTCTTTTACTTTTTCATAATTTTTATCTTTTAATATATTATTTCATAGTTTTTCTTAGTAACCTGCAGTTTGATTGGCCCAATCCGTTTGTTTACTTGATCCATAGGCTTCACCCGAAACGACTCTTCGAACAATCTTAAAAGGTCACTTAAGTATGTGAAATTATTTAAGAAAGTCACTAAACTTACTTTTATATCAATAAAGTCACGCAACTTATAAAATTTCTTTTATAAAATCTCTCAAATTAAACTATTTTTTCTACAGAATCATTATAACCAAAAGATAAAAAGAGATAATTGCACAAATTACCCTACAAGTTTAGTTTTATAATACTTTCTTCCGTTGTATTTAATAATATTATGTTTACCTCTTTTTTTAATAATATTTTTCTTAACTTAATTAATATTAACTCTAAGTGTCCAAGCGTTAAGCATTAATGCACTTGGCTCATGCTTCGTCTCTTCAAGTAAATTTTTAGTTGGTCTTATAGCAAACAAAAAAAAAATTCATGAACTGGACTTTCAAAATATTATATCAATATTTATTACCCTATTAAAAATAATGAGGAAACACAACAAAATAGTGAAAATGAATAAAAGAAGACAACAAACCTGTAATTTTTCAAAAAATTATTTCAACCTATAATCCTTTCAATAGTTCTGCTTCCTTGGCTTTTAATTGAAATTTCATTTAAATTTGTGGGTCGAACATTTGATACTAGTATTTTAATATGGTATTATTTAGTGTTAGGGATGGCAATTAATAGGGTGGAGCGGAACAGAGGCAAGGCGGTTTAAGCCTTAACCCGAAAAATATTAACCGCCCCGCTCCATATCAATCCGCACCCATCCCGCCCCGCAACAGTTCTTTTTAAAAAAAATAAAAAGTTAAATCAAATTTGATACTGCTAAATTATTTTCACATCTTTCAAAAGCCAGCAAATTTAGATAATGTAATTAAGGATAATATTTTTTATAAGTAGTATTATATGTTCATGATTATATTTCACATCTTTCCAAAAGCCAATAGATTTAAATGGTAATCAGTTTTTTTGTAGCAGTGAGGCAGTGATGCGTTAATTTTGAAAAATTGAGTTTGTAAACTAAATTTTTAGTTTTCACCAATAAAAAATTCAAAAAACATTTTTAAAAAAAATATATATATAGTTTTTATGTGTACAAACATGAAATTCAGCCAATAAAAACACAAGTTAATGCAAATTCACGTTTTCAATTTCACTGAAAAATAAAATAATGAACTGATTTTGAATTAACTTTTGTTTTGCTTAAACCCACTACCGCCCCGTCCCCGCTCTGCATAGCCTTAAACTTGTAATTACCGTGCATAGCTTACAAATCACCTCCGCTTTATTGCCATTCCTATTTAGTGTGACGTGCATGTTTGTATGGAGTAAAAAATTAATTTGTTTTGTGAAGTTAGATTATTATTATTATTTTTTGATAAATTGAATAAAAAGATGCTATAAAATCAATTAATTAAATAATATGTGATAAAGGGAAACTTAGTTAAATAATAAATTTTTATATTAATAATAATTAGGTTAAGAAAATAAATATGAGAAAAATAAAATAAGAGAGATAAGCAAAATATTATAAACTACTTGAAGGGTAGTTTGTGCAATTATCTTTTTTATCTTTTGGTTATATTGATTTTCTAGAAAATTAGTTTAACTTGAGTGACTTTATAGAAAAAAATTCATAAGTTGAGTGACTTTATTGATACAAAACTAAGTTGAGTGACTTTCTCAAATAATTTCACATATTTGATTGACTTTTTGAGATATTTACTTGTAAAAAAAATATAACCTGCAGATTGGAAACTAAGTGGATTTGGGGGAAAGATTAAGCTAATAGCAATAAAAGAAAGTACACCAATTTTCTCTCTATTTTTCCATTATCGTAAAGCATTTTATTTTCTTTAAAAGAAAAAATTAGAGAGATTTGACATTGTTGTACAAGTTAAGTATGATATCTTGTTCCTTTGATCGATATTCCCGATAAATTAGTAGATGGATTTACAAAGAAAATCAATAAATCAAAGTTAAATATGATTTTAAAAAAAAATTGACTAGTGATTTGATTTAATATTTAAAAAGTTGAATCATAACTAATTTAGTTTTAATTATTTTAAAAAAGGGTCAAATTTAATTTTATTTGTATAAAAGCATTATCGGAAAGAACTCGAGGTTGAAGCTAGTGCAAATTGATAACAATATTTTACCCTCTTGCACAATTTTTAATCAAGTAAATATCATTTTCGCCGCCACTCAAATTTTGATGTGTACCTAAAGAATAGGATAATTTAAAATACTTTTTTTTAATTACATAAATTAAGATTTGAATTATTTATTAGGCTCTTAAAGTAAAATGGAACAATCAAAGTCTTCTAAGCTATTTCTAGAAAGAAACATGTTTGACCAAACCGACACTTATGGGGTGTGTTTGGTAGGGAGGAGAACTTTTTGAGAAATATGTTCTTTCAATTTTCCTGTATTTGACTTTCTATTTTGAAACTTGATTTTTAAAAAAAAAATTCTAGAAAAAAGTGAACTTCTTAAAAATAAAATAAATAATTTCCTTAATGAAAATGAAATTTCTCTTGTATAAATAACGTTGTAAATTTATTAACTCCTCCCATCCATCAATATTGTTAAAAATATTGGGTTGCGATGAATCATATGCTTATAAACTTTATCTTCTACCAAACTCACTAACATCCAAATTTCAAAGGCTTAGATCTGAAATTTCTAATCAAAATTAGAGAAATCACATTCATCCTACATATGTCATTAGATAATTTTACCAAAAGCCGTTTATTTAATCACATCTACTGAACCAATCATCTAAAAACTTGTTAAATTGCAAATCTGGAGCTAAAGACAAAGTGAATTTCAATTAGTATATTCGTCGTACATGATATAAAAAATGATATCTCAGCTCTTTCTTTTTGACTCGTACAAATATTGTCTTCTATACGTGCACACCATATATAAAAATTTTTTCCTTTCAATATTTTACAAGATCTTATCATTTAGCTGGCGGCCAAAAATGGGAAAACAATTGTCAAAGCCATCCAACATGTATGCTACTATTATTTATTCCCAATTGGAATATAATATCTTAGTGCATGTCTTCTGCTAATATTATTACTTATGTGTTTGTTATATATATAGAGAGAGGGGACGTTACCTCCATATATACTCCAAAATCAGATTACAAGTGATATTAATTTCTAGTATTATAAACAATGCCTTTTGTTATGCTCAAGAATCTCTTGCTATCCCCTCTCCGTAAATTCATCCACAAAGATTTCCATGAGATCTTCGAGAAAATGACCCTCATCGATAAATTATTTTTTCTGGTAAAGAAGAGTTCGACCGAATATTTTATTTTATGTCCTAGTTGATCCTGATTCGATTTTTTTTTTTGTTTATTGTCTACGTAGTAACTAATAATTGAGATGCATGCAGATTGTTCATTTTATTGATAAGTATAACTTTTGGCACCGGCTACCGGTGTTCTTTGGGCTACTTTATCTTGGAGCACGGCGGACTCTTCACCAGCAATATAATTTGATCAACGTCGGTAGAACACCTACCGGCGTTCGATCAAATCCGGCAGATTACCCTTATAGAACTGCTGATGGAAAATTCAATGACCCTTTTAATGAAGGAGCAGGCAGTCAACTTTCTTTCTTTGGCAGGAATATGATGCCTGTTGATCAGGATAATAAGGTATATAATTGCATAACTCAACAGCAAATTAAAAACTAGCTCATCATTGCCCAAGTCCATAATTTCCTTTTTCATATTTTTTTTAATTAAAAAGAATAAAATGATATTTATACAGTTAAAGAAGCCAGATCCAATGGTAATAGCAACGAAGCTGCTAGCACGAAGAAAATTCATAGACACTGGAAAACAATTTAACATGATAGCTGCCTCTTGGATACAATTTATGGTTCATGATTGGATCGATCATTTGGAAGACACTCAGCAGGTGATCAGTTAGCCTACTTTTATTTAGTATTTTTTTAGGCCCAATTTCAGAATTAGCAATTTGATACTGATATTCTTTCATTCAATTAGTGAAAATAATTGGGAAACTTATGTAAAATATAAATGGGTCATCTAGCTAGTTTACCAACATTACCACAAAAGTATACGTTATGCATACTGTATTTACTGTACACATATTTTGTAAACTAGATTTTCCAAAAACATTAAACTGTATTTTTCTTTTAAGTAATTTGTGACGTATTTTGTTGGTACATTAAATTTTGTGCACCAGGTTGAGCTAAGGGCACCAAAAGAGGTTGCTAATGAATGCCCTCTCAAGTCCTTTAGGTTTAACAAGTCCAAGAAAACTCCAACAGATTTTTATGAAATCAAAACCGGTCACTTGAACAGCCGTACTCCCTGGTGGTAAGATCTCTAAATATTTATCATAAATTCATTTACACAAACTAATTAAATTATTATCTGGTCCAAAATAAGTGTTGTTTTAGAAAAGAAAGAGAGTGCGGAATAATTGTTTTAATTTTCACATGAAGGGACGGAAGTGTAATTTATGGAAGTAACGAGGATGTTTTGAAGAAAGTGAGAACATTTAAAGACGGACAGCTGAAATTAGCAGAAAATGGACTCATCCAACAAGATGAAAATGGAAAAATCATCTCTGGTGATGTTCGTAACACTTGGGCTGGACTTTTAACTCTACAAGCTCTCTTTGTTCAAGAGCACAATGCTGTTTGTGACACTTTGAAGGTATAAATACTAATTAATCATATTGGAGTTTAACTATTAGTAACACGAAAAATAAGACAGAAGTTTAACTATTAGTAACACGAAAAATAAGACAGATTGTTATCATATGTATTATGTATGTCTATGTTTGAATCTCATTTTTTTTTTTAACTCTGATTTTCAATATTTTAGAAAGAATATCCAGAATTAGAGGATGAAGAGTTGTATCGTCATGCAAGGCTAGTCACTTCAGCTGTCATTGCAAAAGTTCACACAATAGATTGGACTGTTCAGCTTCTCAAAACCGATACTTTGCTTGCAGGAATGCGTGCCAATTGGTTAATATTTATCTCTCTTACACTAGTTATTTTGATATTTTACCATACTATATATCAACTATTCTATCGTCGCGCGTGACTAAAATTAATTTATGTCGCAGGTATGGATTACTAGGAAAGAAATTCAAGGATACGTTTGGGCATGTTGGTTCCATTTTAAGTGGTGTTGTGGGAATGAAGAAAACTGAGAATCATGGAGTGCCTTATTCCTTAACTGAAGAATTCGTGTGTGTTTATAGAATGCATCAACTCTTACCTGATACACTTCAGCTAAGAAATATAGATGCCACGCCTGGACCAAACAAATCTCTCCCTTTGAGTAATGAGTAAGCCTTCATTAATCATTATACGCTATATTAGTATAGTGACAAAATAAAAATGTCATTGTAACGAACTTTACTTATTATAATACTAAATTAACTTTATATACAGTATAATTTCAATATTATATATACATAAAATTAACATAATTAATCAAATTGTAGAATTCCGATGGAAGAAGTAGTTGGGAGTAAAGGAAAGGAGAATTTATCAAGAATTGGGTTTACTAAGCAAATGGTTTCAATGGGCCACCAAGCTAGTGGAGCTCTTGAGCTTTGGAATTATCCAGTGTGGATGAGAGATCTTATTGCTCAAGATGTTGATGGAACTGATAGGCCACATCATATTGACCTTGCAGCTCTTGAAAGTAAGTTTATTTTCTATTACAACTGGAATAAATCATGATATCATCAATAAAATGGCTTTACTGTTAATAATTTGGTCCAAAAATATCTCTATTGCTATTTAATAGATTAAAATTGCTTCAATTTGGCATAGTCACATTCAAGTAATTGAACCGTACATGTAATCTGTTCAAAAACTATAAGTATGCTTAAAGCCAGTCACATAGTAACTTTATTTTTTTTTTGAAAAATTAGATTTTTTTTCCCCAATAATCAACGGTTCATTAATTATATTTTGATGGCAGTTTATAGAGATAGAGAAAGAAGTGTTGCTAGGTACAATGACTTTCGAAGAGGAATGCTACAAATTCCTATTTCGAAATGGGAAGATTTGACGGATGATGAAGACGCAATCAAAACACTTCGTGAAGTATATGATGATGATATAGAAGAGTTGGATTTATTAGTGGGACTCATGGCGGAGAAAAAGATTAAAGGATTTGCCATTTCAGAAACTGCGTTCAACATATTCCTTCTCATGGCTATAAGGTTTGTAACTAAAAACAAGAAAATTTTATGCATTACTATTATATTTTTTTTACACAATCAGGTAACTAACTTATAAGTTGATTTCGAATTCACAGGAGGTTAGAGGCAGATAGATTTTTCACGAGCAACTATAACGAGGAGACGTATACAAAGAAAGGATTGGAATGGGTGAATACTACTGAAGGTTTGAAAGATGTTTTAGATCGTCATTATCCAGAAATGACTGATAAATGGATGAATTCAAACAGTGCATTTTCTGTTTGGGATTCTTCTCCAGAACCTCACAATCCTATTCCACTCTATTTCCGTGTTCCTCAGTAGTAGACCTCAAAATCATGTGTGTAACTTTTTATTAATACCGTAATATGTACAAGTTTGTATTTAAGGTGTCTTGTTCTATTTTATTAAAATAATCTATTGTTTCTTGGTTTGTGAAAACAACTAGCCATTAATTAATGATCATTTGAGATATTAACTCGTATTAGATATATCTTGGGATGTTTTATTATTAAATTGTCGAGGATATATATATATATATATATATATATATATATATATATATATATATATATATATATATTTGCACTAACAATCCTATATATGGACCAGCTTGTTGTATGGAAAACATTTACATGGACCATGCATCATAATGCTTGAAGATTAATTCAACAAAAAGTAGGTATTTATCTTTATCTGGAAGTTTAGAATTAGCGGTATCTATTATACTTGAAATTATCAAAAGGTACATCTATGTTTTAATTTGGTCTTTTAAATATTATATAATGTACTGTTTGATTCTTGAAATTTTGATCTGTCAAAATGTTAAAACAAAGCAGTAGGCATCCATATTATAATTACATTCGCATATTATTCCTACGTGAACACGCCAGAAGTATAATTATTTAACAATCTACTTTATATTTTCCAGCCATGGCACTTCGAATATATTCATATATGATAAAACGCTTTCTAATATAAACAACTCCATTCCATTTACCCGTCCAGCTCAACATCTTGGGGTAAATACTTTATTATTAGCTTCATGGGGAAAATGAGTAGGACTTCTATTTTATTTAAATATAGGCGTTCATAGATGATATTGAGCTATATACGTTTGGGTAAAATGTCTGAATCGTCAAAGCCATCCAACGTGTGCTATTTTTTATTTTTTATTTTTGCAAGTAGGTCTAATTCCTTATGCTTCGGTTAATTATATAGTATCTATATTAGTATTATATAAAGAGGATGTTCTCTTCATATATATATATACACACTCCAAATTAAAAAAAAAACATCATATCATATTACAATTTTCTTAATTATCGTATAAATTAAGACGAACTTAATAACGCGTTTGGTTATGGCATTCCTTGAGAATCTCTTGCTATCCCATCTTCATAATTTCATTCACAAAGATTTTCATGACGTCTTTGAGGAAATGACTCTAATCAACAAAATTTTGTTTCTGGTAATTCTTTTATTAGATTAATTATCTTCTTCTTTCTTAACCCTAATTTTCAAACTGATTATATTTACCTTTTGAACTAATAGGAAGCTAAGACATCCTTGTACAATAAACTTTTGCTACTTTGATCAGAGTTTATTAAAATATCAAAGTCATGTCTGATTTTCGACTCAAAAGAGGTGATCAACATTACAATTAATTTCTTTCCATTATTATTATTTTACGTTCGTTATAATAATTAATGTGAGAGGCATGTAGATGGTCCATTTCGCTGATAAATTGAACTTTGGCACCGGCTACCGGTGTTCTTGGGGCTAGCTTATCTTGGAGCGCGGCGACGTCTTCACCAGCAATATAATTTGATCAACGTCGGTACAACACCTAGCGGCCTCCGATCAAATAGAACTGCCGATGGAAAATATAACGACCCTTTCAATGAAAATGCAGGCAGTGAATTTTCCTTCTTTGGGAGGAATATGCTACCTGTTCATCAGCTTAACAAGGTAATAAGTAATGCTTAATTCTATTACCTTTAGTTTAATTAAAAATCAAGAGACCTAATTTTTAATTTCTTTATTCCAAAAAAAATAAACATAAAAAATTGCAGTTAAACAAGCCAGATCCAATGATAGTAGCAACGAAGCTACTAGCACGTAGAAAATTCATAGACATAGGAAAACAGCTTAACATAATAGCTGCCTCTTGGATACAATTTATGATTCATGATTGGATGGATCATATGGAAGACACTAACCAGGTCAGCCTAGCTACTTTTATTATTATTTTTTTCGGCGACTCAAGAATCAATTTCATTCTGAGTAGATAATTAAATTTTATTAAAATAGTTTCATTATATTGGCTAGTTTTTATTATTGTTGGTAATATTAATGTCGTGCATGCATGCACAGATGAAACTTGATGCACCTAAAGAAGTTGCAAGTCAGTGCCCTCTAAAGTCTTTTAAATTTTATAAGTCCACGGAAACTCCTACGGGCTTAGATGAAATCAAAACGGGTCACTTGAACATACGTACCCCTTGGTGGTAAATATTTCATACTGCAATAATTTTACATTTTTGCTCTAAGTGAAACATTAGTACAATGTATATATGCGTATTAAAACAGATGGCATGTTTTTCTGTTCTTTATTAATGTTTATGATGATGATGAAGGGATGGAAGTGCAATTTAGGGAAACAACGCAGAGGATTTAAAAAAAGTAAGGACATTTAAAGATGGAAAATTGAAACTATCAGGTAATGGGCTTATCCAACAAGATGAAAATGGAAAAATCATCTCTGGTGATGTTCGCAATACATGGGCTGGACTTTTGACACTCTACGCTCTCTTTGTTCAAGAGCACAATGCTGTTTGTGATGCCTTGAAGGTACTAACTAGGCATATTAATTACTCACTCAATCCATTTTTATTTGTCATATTGTTGGGCTTTTCGAAAATTACTATAAATTATAATTTTTTGCATATCAATACATTATAAAATATTAGTCAAAGTTCTTATAGTTTGACTCTAAAAAGTGAAACCATGACAATTAAAAGTCAATGGAGAGAAGCTATTAACATCTTTTTTCTTAATTAGCATTTAGCAATAAACTTGATACGTTAAAATACGTAGACATTGTATCTAAGTTTTAACGTATCATACATTATTATTATGGAATTCACTACTAAAAAACAACATTGTCGCTGGTCCGTCACTATTGCTCATCGCTAATTTAAATTTGTCCCTAAGTAGGATTAGCAACGAATTTTGGTGTTTAGCTACAAAATTTTTCTTTCGCTAAATCCAATTTTTTCTTGATTCATTTGTATAGATAACTTGGTTTTCCATTTTTTCAGAAACAATATCCAGAATTGAAGGATGAAGACCTGTATCGTCATGCTAGACTGGTGACTTCTGCTGTCATTGCAAAAGTTCACACCATAGATTGGAGTGTCGAGCTTCTCAAAACTAACACCTTGCTCGCCGGAATGCGTATATCTTGGTTAATATTCTTATAAATTATTCTATCCCGTTTCATATGGCACCGCATTGACTCCGCATAATGTTTAAGGAGAAAAAAAAACTTTTCAAACTTACGGTCCAAAACAATTCTTAACTGATTGTAAATTATTTCACTAAAAGTAAAAGGATAATTTTAAAATTAAATTATTTCTACTGTAAGGTGATTTTTTTTTTTTTTTTGACAAACTAAAAACAAAAAGGTGACCAAAAAAATGGATTGAAGGGAGTAGTTATTTTACTTCTTTTTTTTTTTTTCCATGTTTGTGACGAAATAATTAATATTGTAGGTATGGATTGCTAGGGAAAAAGTTTAAGGATACATTTGGACACATTGGAGGAGATTTTTGGTTGAGTGGCTTAGTGGGAATGAAGAAACCTAAAAATCATGGCGTGCCTTACTCTTTAACTGAGGAATTTTCGAGTGTCTATCGTATGCATCAACTCTTACCTGATACTTTTCAGCTGAGAAATATAGATGCAACACCTGCACTAAACAAGTCTCTCCCTTTGACTAATGAGTAAGTAACTCTTATATACGCGCTATTTCATGCAAGATGATTATATATAATGTGTTAAATTAAAGTACTCATATTTCATTAGGATCTCAATGGAAGATTTAATTGGAGGTAAAGGAGCGGAGAAATTATCTAAAATAGGGTTTATTACTCAAATGGTTTCAATGGGACATCAAGCATGTGGAGCTCTTGAGCTTTGGAATTATCCAGTGTGGATGAGAGATCTTGTTGCTCAAGATGTTAATGGAACTGACAGACCAGATCATGTTGACCTTGCAGCTCTCGAAAGTAAGTTTATTTTTGTACATATTCGTTTCATTTTTTAAAATATTAATTTACTTATGATATTTGGATGGTAGTTTATAGGGACAGGGAAAGAAGTGTTGCAAGGTACAATGAATTTCGAAGAAGGATATTCCAAATTCCCATCACTAAATGGGAAGATTTGAGCGATGATAAGGAAGTTATTGAAACACTTGTTGAAGTATATGGTGATAATAATGTAGAAGAATTGGATTTGTTAGTGGGAATCATGGCGGAGAAAAAGATCAAGGGCTTTGCTATTTCAGAAACTGCTTTTTTCATATTCCTTTTCATGGCAGGAAGGTAATTGGTATACAAATTTTATGTGTAGTATATATGATGAGTTATAAAAGTTGATATATTTTGAAAATGCATGGCAGGAGGCTAGAGGGAGATAGATTTTTCACAAGCAATTACAACGAGGAGACGTACACAAAAAAAGGATTGGCATGGGTGAACACTACTGAAAGTTTGAAAGATGTGTTAGATCGTCATTACCCAAAAATGACTGAAAAATGGATGAATTCCAGTAGCGCATTCTCTGTTTGGGACTCTTCTCCACAACCTTACAATCCTATTCCACTTTACTTACGTCTTCCTCAGCAGTAGATCTCTCATCTATACATATATATTAATATACGTATTGTGAAGTTTGTATTAATGTATTTATGGTTCCTTGTTCTATTTCTAATAAGCTTGCAGTACTGTTTCAGCTTGTAATATTGATGTTTTTTAATAAGACATTTACAATTTCATATATATCAAAGTTTCATGTTGTTATGTGGTGCAGTGGTAAGACTGTCTCACCTTAAGGTCTTGAATTTGAGCCGTGAGTATAAAAATTATGTTGGAGCATCACCCTCAAATGATGCGCAATCATAATTTAGTGAGAGCGCGTGCTCCGGACATTTGGTTTTGAAAAAAAAAGTTTCATGTTTTAATGTTACGAGAATTCTTGTAACATGAGTCTTCTATAACGTAATTATTGAAACTAAGATAATTGAATTAGTTAGAAAAAGTTTAATTATAATTATATGAGATAATTTAAGCAAACAAAACTATATGATAAGATTTTCATATAAATAATCGAACCGAACTATGCTCTAGAACCGATTTACATTCCAAACTCATTTGGGCTCATTATTTATGGAGGCCCACTTCCATTATTAATCATAATTAACAAGCTAATTTCGAATTTTTGATAAAAGTAAGCCACTTTTTAAATTAAGTATAACTTACATAAATCTCATTGTATAAAATTTAAATTACATTTTATTTCTACTTTTTTCTATTTTACAAAAATCCCTTAAAATAGAAGTCATCCGAATACATAAGTTTTAGTCGGATACATTATATGTGATACATTGCAAAAGCTGGCAGTTGCACCTTTTAAGAAAAATAGTTGGCTGTTGCGCTTTATTAGGAAAATTAACCTAAAATTGAGTTTATATCCCATGATTCAAGCACAAGTGATTGTTATCAATCCATCCCAATCTGTAACATATTCATATCTTTCAAAATTCAAATTTTCATCATATCCATCAAGCCGCCATTGCAGCCCAAATCATGAAGAATTTAAATTAATCGACAATATTGGCTGATACAATATTAATTTATATCGATTTTGTTGAGAGAATCAGGAATTTGGGTAAGCGAGATAAGTTACGAAGGTTACAAAAGTGATGGAATTGTTGTTGGACAATCGATTTCATTTGGTAGTAACGTTTTAGGTATTATTTTATTCAAAAATAATCAATGACAAAAAGACAAAATTCTAACAGGATAAACAGATATAAAATGTTACTATCAAATACGTTTTATTGATTCGCTATTAACAATCACGTTTTAAGGCTAAAATATTACCGACAATAACAAATCTTTAGAATCCAATTTACTCCATTAGTTACTGTCACCACACTCGTTAAATAATCTCTAGTATTCATGAATCTTGTAATTGTAAATTTTCGGATATTGCATAAGAGAACAATGAATGAATCAATAGTTACACTAATTTTCTAGACCAAAGTGGAGCATGTAAATGTAGCAGGATCATACAAATCAGGAACCAAGTATTTCCTTCCATTTGTACCATGTGCATTGTAGCTTGCACCTGTAGTTTTGTCCACCAGTAAATCTCCAGGATAGCCTGGGTATGCGCCCTTGGCGTAGACACCAGGGCAAGCAGATGCAGCTTCTAATGGCGCATCTGCTTCTGCTTCGCCATTAGAAGCTGCATCTGCTTCGCCCTGGTAGTAACCGTTTCCAAATGGGTTCGTAGCAGTTCCAGCTAATAAGCTAGCTAAGTTGATCACCATACGGTCAACACCCACATCGTTGTTTGGTGCACCCAGTGGTGGGGTCTGTGTTCCGTAGATGGGCTGGTGGAATGGCCAGGCGCAGTAGCCAGGACACAGAGTCTCTGAGTTACCAACCCAAATATAAGCAAATTTGTAAGTTTTACCATTAATAACAGCACCCTTAGAAGCCCCATGAGTTCCACTTCCACTCCGATTGACACAGAACCCATCCACAGCAACATCAGAGGCGGTCAATACAACATTAATGGCATCTTTCTGTTCACCCTTTGTTGCCAATTGCACGATTTGTTTCTGGGTCAGTGATTTTCCAAGGGAATAATTTTCGATGAGAACTTGTTTGCCCAAAGAGAGGGAAAAGGTGTTCTTAGAATTGGCGAGATGGTAGTATTTTTCAGTGGTTTTCCACCATTGTGCTACTGATGGATTGGTTTTCGATGGAGTTGAAGAAGAAAGGGAGGTGATGAAATCAGATACAATAGCTCTCTGGGATAGCTTGAATTTGCCATACCAAATCAAATTGACAGATATTTTGCCAGAAAGAAGTTCACCCTTGTGGTATTGCAACAGCCGAGTCTGTTCTACTAATGCAGTTAGCTTTCTTGAAGCAAAACACACATTGATGAAAGAAATCAATACAAAAAGTGATAAAATGAAATGGGAAGTAGACATTTTCTTTTTCTTTTTAGTATTACTCTAGGAAAACTGTATTGAAAAGCTAAATAAAAGAATTGTAGTTTGGATCCTATTCATGAAGAACTTAATTCATATCCCCAAACGTTAAATTTTGAATTTTTATCTATTTAAAATTGAGGATTCATAGTAATAGCGTTAGGGTTTCAGAGTGAGGATATATGTCCATCTTGAAGTGGAACGAGAACGTTTGCTTCTTGAACTGTGAAACGAGATACACCGATAGTGAAACTAGCCGGAAAATTACTGAATGAATCTTCTACAAATTTCGATACTCATTCTAACTCCGCTACATATCATCACTCTGTAATGAAAAAGCAGAAAAAAAAATTGGTACTAAAAACAGTAATTTCACAACACATGACGCACAAGAAAATTCTACTTGATATCAATTTAAGCTTTAAGATTGAATTGATGTGGTGAATTCAACATGGTATATATAAAAACACACTTTTATTTGGTCGTATTTTAAGTACGGTTGAATAAAGGAGTCCAAAAACTCTTAGGGGAACGCAAGGTTGCCTTTGAAGTCGTCGGCTGAATTGGAAAGAAGAGCGTCGTAGAAATTCGTAGAGGAGTTGTGGGAGTGAGGTTGATGGTGGGACAGACGGGGTGCTATTAATGGAGAAAATTTTGTCATTAGAGAAATCGAGAACATCATCGTGTCGACACTCAGTAACGTTTTTGCTTAAAGATTCGTTATTATTTGTAACGTATTATCCTTAAAACGTGATTGTGAGTAACGAATTAATAAAACGTATTTGACAATTACGATTTATATTTGTTTACTCTATCAGAATTTTGTTGTTTTGTCATTGATTATTTTTGAATAAAATAATACCTAAAACGTTACTACCGATTACGTTTATTCTAGTTTTGTAAACTTTCAAAAAAAAACTTATTATTTTGGTGAATTAGTTTAAATAGTGGCTTACTTGGGTCAAAAATTCGCTAATTTTCGAAGTTGAGATCGATTGTATAAATTTTTTCAGAGAACGTTGTTTCATTTAAATTTATCGTAATTAGTTTTATAATATTCATATACTATATGAAATTAAAATAGAAAATACCAGTAGACATTTTTTTTCTCTTTATTTTTTGTTGATATATAAATTTTGAAGGAGACAAAATATATATAGTATAGGTAATTAATTGTGTAGCAATTATGAATTTTGATTCATTTTTGTGACCCAAAGTAGTCTGACCCACGAATTTAAGGTCATGGCTAGGGATGACAAAATGGGTAATTTATATGGGTTTTCATTCAAATTATCATCCATATAAATTATCCATCTTAAATGAGTCGAGTCGTTTTTATTCATTTAAAATATGAGTCTAGTTAATTTTATTCATTTTTATTTAACTGATTTTCGATCAATTCATATTCGATTCGACCTACTCATTTTTCAGTCCTAATCATTGGCCAAGAAGTAAGGTCCAGTATAAATTCAGTTCGGAGGTCCTAGTCCGACTATTACGTAGCGTCCTTTTGCGCTTTTAACATATTTGGTCACTTGATAAAAAAAATACTTCATTAAAATTGTTAGTAAAATGTATAAGAAAATATACACTAAATATATATATATATATATATATATATATATATATATATATATATATATATATATATATATATATATATATATTATGAATTTATATGCAAAATTTATACTTTTCGGCTATTATTTTAATGGGCTAACGGCTAAATAATGTAAAACTTCCACTGGGTTAAGTAGTTCAACATAGTAAATAGAGAAAATTATAAAGGAGAAATCATTATGTAGGGTAACGGATAGGGGTAAGCAAAAATCAAACCGATCAATAAATCGAATTGAAAAAATGTGATTGGGTTATTGGGTTTTAATGGGTTTATAAACAAAGTTATTGGGTTAGTGGTTCGATTTCGGTTTTGACTATTAGGTTATTGGGTAAACCATAACTCAATAAGACTGTAATAGTTTACTACTTTACCTTTTTAAATATTAAATATTAATAATTTAAAATATAACTAGACACTATAACTATATCATATTATCAAAATACTCCACCCACTTCACACTAGGACGCTATAGTCTTTATTGTTTACTCAAAACCTAAAGATTGAATTAAGGGTTCGCAATTGTAGCTATTTGATTTTAGTTTTAGTTTTAGTTTGTAATTGTAGGCAGTAGCTTTTGCAAGTTTGTAAAGGTATGTAATTTGATTAACATTAGAAATTTCATATTATGTTTTGGCCGTGACATGAAATTGTAGCCTTGGTACTACATTTGCTCTTATTGATGAAATTTCTAATTATCTTTCTTTTTTTACTATATCAAAGCATTTAGGAAAGTGAGAAGTCATATGTTATTTTATGGACAATATCTTATGAGCTAAATCGAAAACCGATAAAAAAAATATCTTATTGATTTATTATTGATCAAACCGAACTGAACCGACCGATGCACACAGACACGATTACTAACATTAATGATATGGTACAAATGAATAACGAAATGAAAAATATTACTAAGATATTTTGTATAATAAAGAGTATAATTTTTTTAAAACCATTTTTCCTCAAAAATTTCTATTAAATACTCGTGATGATAGTTAGACCTTATATTATCTTTCTAATTTTTATTTTTTTTTGCATACTCTTCAAACTCTTTGATGTGTTCCTATATATATGAAATAAATTTGTCAATTCTTGAACCACCATTTCCACATTCACCAAATAATGCTTACTTACTACCAGGAGCAAATTTATGTACATTTTTTGGGTCACCCGAACCCGTGGTCATCCGACTAAACTCGATATATTACTTATATAATTATTAAAGAATATATTAAATTAAAACTTGTTGACTCCGTTCTCAAAATGGCTGAATGGTTCACTGGTATGACTGCAAGATTTCAATACAAAGATCGCAGGTTCGATCCCAAGCAACCCCAATTTGCTTCAATTTATTTTTACCAACTAAAAACACGTTTTTCACTAAAAAAAAAAAAGCTAAATTAATTTTTATGTATTGCTCGCTTAGTTATTGTTATTATAAATTTTTTGATCTTATCTTTAAAGCAATGGTGCACCCGTTTTCTTGAAATCCTGAATTCGCCTCTGCTTACTACCTTACGAGTCTATGACGACTTGCGTAACAGTCATTCTTAATTTAAATTCAGTTAATAAAATCATTTTCAAGTCAATTGTTATACTCCATGTAAATATTAAAAATACTTCTATACTAATAATAATATTGTACACCAAAGTGATGAAACGTCAATTTCGTGCCTTTTTTTAAATGTTATCTATTTCAGAGAACAAAAGGGGTACACTTTAGCACGTCTATCTTCAAAATATTTCCCATTTGGTGCTTTTTAATAAAACATTGGAAATTTTGACTTTAAAAAAATACAGTTATTATTATTCAGTTTGTGATAGCAATTGATAAATCGGAAATCAAAAGGAGTTAAAAAATATTTCGTATTTCTATCATTTAGAAATTACAATCGATAAACTATCCACTATCCATATATCCACAAATACAAGCATGATTTTAGCACAATATCATATCATATCATATCTTGCACAATATCAATGATGTGATTCTGCATATTTAAAGTAGAATATTGTCCTGAATTTTTTAGAATCATATTAGATATTTAAATCATATCTGATATGGTCCACAATTTTAATATTTTAAAGACGGCTATCTAATTTTATGATAGATACGGGTTACTTAATTTCAATAATATTTAAAATATTGCTAACGTAAAATTTTAGCAGTTTATTTACCTAAATTATTTCTATATTTAAAATGAAATGAGTACCTGTCGTACTAGTTACTAGCTTGTACAAGAAACTAAAATATTTATATTTATTGATATCGAATCATTCACTAAATAATTAAGAAAGTGGAAATAGAAATATCATAGTTGACTTCATTTATCTTTTGCTCATTCAAAGGATTAAAAAAAAGATTACAAATAATAAGTGAAAGTGACAACCTTTTATTAATTCAAAGTTTAAAATATTAAATGTGATCATAGAGTTTTATCCGGTATTTGAATCAACCAGCCTTAAATATTCACTGTGTAAACGCCATGTCACAAATTTTGAACAAGTAAATATCATTTTTTCGCATCCATCCAATCTTTAATGTTACCTAAAGCATACCGTAATTAAAATGAAACTTTTATTTAATGATAATATAATTTTTAATTGGTTTCCACTCCAAACTTGAGAGTTGAGACCATTCTTGTACTCTAATTGGAATTGAAAACTTTAGATACCGTTGTCTTCAAATTCTTTGGTTTTTATTCAAATAAATACGAAACTCCTATAATTTTACTTTTCATCTCATATAATTTAATATAGTCCATTTATATTTGTTGATTTCTAAAAGAAATTTCTTAGGAGGAATTGGGATCGTTGACCATTACAAATTAAATAGAAGAAATGACATTTTTAGATCTCTTATAAAAAGGACATACAATTTTAATAGGTGTGTTAAGTCAAAAATTGATAGTAAGTAAAAATGGATGGAGGTTGTAGTACACTTATTAAGAATACAATGATTGGTGTAGTGAATTTATCATATTTAGCCCTATTAATTGATAGAGTTTTAAACATATATCACTCCCTACATTTTTCAAAGACATTATCTCAATGTTAATAAATTAAGGATATAATAGGAAGATAAAATTGGCCTTCCTTGAATTTGTCAAAAACAACAAGTAAAAACGGAAATCAAATTAAAAGATATTTGACAATTATATTAGGACTGATGGAGTATATTGGTAGGAAATTTAATCAAGCAAATGTGATTGGTTAATTAGGATGGACCGATCTCTACGAATATTCTTCAACTCTATTATCATTTCATGACACGGTTTTTTACGTTATTCGGTGTTCGGTATCCACATTAGTGGTAATTTGCTCATGAGAAAGGTGATTCTATACCTAGGGAACTCGAACTCGAACCTGAAACCTCTAGTTAAGAATGAATGGGTATTTACCATTCTATCGCGATCCTTGTTGATCATGACACATTTTTTATTCCATATAATTTACACAATTTGCCCACACCAATGCAGGAATTGGCAGTTCAATCCATCACAAGTGAATCCCACAATACGTGACATTTTAGTAGATAGTTTTTGGTGCTATAAATCTAATTATTGTCTAAACTAAATATTTATGATATAATCAGTACGTACATGGCGTAGTTGAAACTGCAGCATATAAAAAACATTGACTGGGTAGTTAGAAAGTGTACATGGTCACACGACATGATATCATTTCTATATGTTATTTTTCTCCAAGTTACACAATTTGAAACTGTTACTATACGTAATTTTAAAAAATTTCGTGTATCTCTTGATTACGTACATTCAATCGTTGTTCACATTTGACACTACCATATTTAAATTATGACAAAGCAGATTAGGTCACTTTGAATATGAATGTAAAAAATAGTTTTAGAGTTAACCTAGCTAGCTGCCTGCCTTGACTAACTCATGATGTGCAATTCTTTTCTACAATTTTCTTAAAATATCAAACCTAAATAGCAGTTCATCCAATCGATCAAATTAAAAATAGCTGACACTTATAACATGTGTAAAGTTAATGTATAATCTATATATATCAGCTAGAAAAGTAAATTGTGAATTCAGTCAACTATTTGTATTTTTTAATATAATCATATGATATTTAAAATTTTCTAGTTCAACTAATTAAATTTCACACAATGAATCGAAGGAAAAGCTCTATTTATCAATAATTTCGGCATGAACAATTTGAACCCAACACTTTTGAAGAAGGGTACGTACGTAGAAGAATCTCATACATTCAAAAAGACCGTCAAATGTAAAAAGTATTTCGTATTTGCAAATTTCAAGTTGATCTGCTTCATTTGGCCAAACATTAGAATTGTCAAAGGACCATATCCAACCAGGTTTTAAAAAAAAAATAAAAATCGGGGCTGTGCATCTGTTACGTATCTCTATATATAGTGAGGATGTTGCCTTCATATATGCTATAAAGCGTATATAGAACATAACATTACATACAATTGTATTGTTTTTAATTACTATCATATAAACTAGGAAACATGACTATGATTATGCTCAAGAATCTCTTGTTCTCCCCTCTTCGTGGTTTCATCCACAAAGATTTTCATCAGATACTTGACAAAATGAATCTCCGCGACAAACTTTCATTTCTGGTAATCTTTTTACTTAGTCTATTTTTCTGATGCCCTAATTCTTGATTATGATCATATAATCACTTAACGCTTCATATATATGTTGTTTTTAAAAACGTGTTTCTTCAATTATTATAACTTTTCATACAAAGATGTGTCTGATGAAAGAAAGAATATTCTAGATAAAATCATATTATTAACCATATTCTCTTAAACGTGACGATCAACATGCATATGCAGATAGTTCATATCATTGATAAGCATAACTTGTGGCACCGGGTACCGGTGTTTTTGGGGCTAGTTTATCTTGCACTTCGTCGGCATCTTAATCAGGAATATAATTTGATCAACGTCGGTAGAACACCTACCGGCGTCCGATCAAATCCCGGGGACTTCCCTTATAGAACTGCTGATGGAAAATATAATGATCCTTTCAATGAAGGAGCAGGAAGTGAATTTTCTTTCTTTGGGAGGAATATGATGCCTGTTGATCAACATGACAAGGTACTTAATAACAATGCTTCTTGCCCTTTCGTTTAATGTTATGATAAATTAATTAATCATAATCAAAGTCAATATGTTCATAAAGTTGTATATTCTGATGGTCATGTTAATACTTACATATAATTTCTACACTAGCTATCACCTATCGTGTAGTAGGTAACATTTCTTATTAAGTATGATTAATCTTATTTTTTATGAACCGTCACTTTTTATATAAATGAAAACGAAGCTGCTCCTTTCCTTGATAATGATTTTGTTGGGTACTAAACAAGGGCGGCTCTTGCATACAAAATTTGAGGCATATGCCTTAGGCCCCCAATTTTGGGGGACCTCAAATTTTTACCAAGAATAATTTTTTTGTTGATTTTTTTCATACAATTATATTATTTCGTTCTTCTTAACCCATTCAAATAGTAAAAATCAATTATTTTTCGCTAACACTTTATTATTTATCTGTTTGAACTATTTTTATCCAAATCTTTGATAAGGTAGAGTAATAGTCTGTCAAAAATATGAATCAATAGTTGAAAAGTATTGAACAAAGTAAATTACAATTTTTTTTATTTCTTCTTAAATTTTCAAGCAATGCAACAAACATATTAAAGTAGGATATACCAAGTTATCAACTTCTTGAATCAAATTCTTTGATTTTAATTCTTGTTTTTTATTTTAAGTTTGTCAACTTATTACTAAGAATTATGTTAATAATTCGTATAGCAATGGCCCTAGTAAAAGAATGTTTTCTAATGTTGAATTGATAAAATCTTACCTAAAACTAATAATAATTAAAAAAAAATATTTGAAGAAATCTTACCTAAAACTAATAATAATAAAAAAAATATTTGAAGAAATCATCTATAAAGAAATTTTAAGCAAAAATTTACATCTAAAGAGTTAGAAAAATAATTTTTAAATAAATACATATAAAGTTTAGATTTTAGGCCTCTAATTGAAATCTAAAAGTTAGAAAAATAATTTTCTTTTTTTACCATTCCTAGGAGCTCTTCCACCCCTTTTGCTCCAATGGTGACTCGAACTCGCAACCTTCGGGTTGGAAGTGAGGGGTGCTTACCATCTGAGAGTTTTAAATAAATATATATGAAGTTTCTTTAGATTTTAGGCATCTAATTGAAATTTCGCTTTAGGCCTCTAATTACTTTGAGTCGCCCTTGGTACTAAACGATGTAATATATTATAATAACACCATGTAATATTTTTGTTTACGTCTTAAAATTAGAACTTAAACTATTATTTATTTTTTAAAATAGAGGCGAGTTGGCATCTTAATAAATGTGGTGTTTTCAAATAAAAATTTGTAAAATGCATGCAGTTAAAGAATCCGGATCCAATGATAGTGGCAACAAAGCTGCTAGCACGCAGAAACTTCATAGACACAGGAAAACAATTTAACATGATAGCTGCCTCTTGGATACAATTTATGATTCATGATTGGATCGATCATTTGGAAGATACTCAACAGGTATAATTCCCGATCGAACCAATTTAATTAATAATGACAAAGTTTTCTTAATTGGAAAAATAATGTATTTTAATTGTTTGTTACCATAAGATTGAGGAGCTTAGGGCACCTGAAGAAGTTGCAAGTCAATGTCCTCTCAAGTCCTTTAAGTTTTACAAATCAAAAGAAACTCCTACCGGCATTTACGAAATTAAAACCGGTCACTTGAATAGACGTACCCCTTGGTGGTAAGAATATTTCATAAATATATATATAGTATACATTTTTGTTGCTCACATATATGTTTTTAGACGTTAAGTAATTTGCGCGTGTACATGAAGGGATGGAAGTGCTATTTATGGGAGCGATGTAGAGATCTTGAAGAAAGTAAGGACATTTAAAGACGGAAAATTGAAACTATCAGAAAATGGACTCCTTGAACAAGACAAAAATGGAAAAATCATTTCTGGTGATGTTCGCAATACTTGGGCTGGACTTTTGTCACTGCAGGCGCTATTTGTACAAGAGCATAATCTTGTTTGTGATGCCTTGAAGGTACAAGTACTCAAAGACGGATCCAAGATTTCATCATACTTTTATTATTAATTTTCAATAATATTGTTGCAGAAAGAATATCCAGAATTGGAGGATGAGGACTTGTATCGTCATGCAAGACTGGTGACTTCTGCTGTTATAGCAAAAGTTCACACCATAGATTGGACTGTCGAGCTTCTCAAAACGGACACCTTATTTGCAGCAATGCGGGCCAATTGGTTAATATTCTCATACAAATTAGTTATTTCTAACTTTGTCATTCGTACTTAATTAATGACTATATATTTGGACAGGTATGGATTGTTAGGGAAGAAATTTAAAGATACATTTGGGCACGTTGGAGGTGCCATTTTGGGTGGTTTAGTTGGATTGAAAAAACCCGAAAATCATGGAGTGCCTTATTCCTTAACTGAAGAATTTGTGAGTGTCTATCGAATGCATCAACTCCTACCTGATAAACTTCAGTTAAGAAATATAGATGCAACTTCTGGACCAAATAAATCTCTCCCTTTGACTAACGAGTAAGTCATATATATATCATTGTGATTTGTGTGTGTATATATATAAGTGTAATTATTTTACCTAATAGTATAATTGCAATGAAATTACAGAATCCCAATGGGAGATTTAATTGGAGGCAAAGGAGAGGAGAATTTATCAAGAATCGGGTTTACTAAGCAAATGGTTTCAATGGGGCATCAAGCATGTGGAGCACTTGAGCTTTGGAATTATCCAATATGGATGAGGGATCTTATTGCTCAAGATGTTGATGGAACTGACAGGCCAGGTCATGTTGACCTTCCAGCTCTCGAAAGTAAGTTTATTTTATCCCGAGTATCAGTTTCATGTATGATTACTGAATTCTGAATCGTATCAATTATATGTGACGTGCAGTTTATAGAGACAGAGAAAGGAGTGTTGCTAGGTACAATGAATTTCGTAGAAGGATGTTGCAAATTCCGATTACTAAATGGGAAGATTTGACGGATGATGAGGAAGTTATTAAAACACTTGATGAAGTTTATGGCGATGATGTAGAACAATTGGATCTGCTAGTTGGAATGTCCGCAGAGAAAAAAAATAAAAGGATTTGCCATATCTGAGACTGCCTTTTTCATATTCCTTCTCATGGCATCAAGGTTGGTATTTGGTACTTGTGAATTTACAGGTAAAGTATGTTGATTTATAGAAGAATTAATCTGAATAATTGCAGGAGGTTAGAGGCAGATAGATTTTTCACAAGCAATTACAACGAGGAGACATACACAAAGAAAGGATTGGAATGGGTGAATACTACTGAAGGTTTAAAAGATGTGTTAGATCGTCATTTCCCAGAAATGACTGAAAAATGGATGAATTCCAGTAGCGCATTCTCTGTTTGGGACTCTTCTCCACAACCTCACAATCCTGTTCCACTCTACTTCCGTGTTCCTAAACATTAATTTATTTACTTATCCAAAATGAAATATGAAGAATTAAGGTTCCTTATTCCATTATTAAGCCATTTCACGTAACTGTTTTAGTTTGTTAAATTAATCATGTTTATCTTTATCTAATGATTTTTAATAAGATAGTTGTAAGTTTTATGTTATATATATATGGAAGTATAATGCTCTTATGTTGCCCGTGTAAAATTAGTCTTCTTATTTAACGTCAAAAATATTTTGTCAAAATTTAACTAAATCAAACGGAAACTAAGATGGTTGGAGAGATTAGAAAATTTTGATTCTAATTTTAATTATGAACCGGAAATTTTATTAACATCAAATAATGATTTTGAAGTTATAAAAAATTGAGGCCCATTTTAATCATTCGATCCGAACAGAATCACGGACAATACAATATGACACCATTTACATTCCCAGCTCTTTTAGGCCCATTTATATACGTTCATTAACCAAAGGTCTAGGATTCGAAGGAATTTTTTTGGGTAAATTTTAGAAATCACATAGTTTTAATATGAAATTACAATATATCCCTCTTTAGCTTGTAATTACATTAATCCCTTAAAAAGTAACACAAATCGGATACATAATATATAGCTCGGATACATTAAAGAGTATCTCGGATACATTATAACATAAATCGGATACATAATATGTAGTTCGAATACATTAAAAACCAGCTCGGATACATTAAAGAGTATCTCGGATACATTATAACATAAATCGGATACATAATATGTAGCTCGGATACATTAAAAACTATCTTGGATACATTATAAAATAAATCGAATACATAATATGTAGCTCGGATACATTAAATACTGGCTCGGATACATCAAAGAAATAAGGGATTTTAGAGATTTTTAGAAATAGAAGGGGATATTGGAAATAAGGAAAATAACATGTGTATTTCAGTAATTTTTCTATTTTTTGTTTGTTGGGAGCATCATCCCCAAATAGTCCTTGCGGTGGATGCTTTATACAGATATATACAAATATAATTTATACAAATATCATAACAGATTTCATTAAATTGTAGCCGTGATTCATAATTATAGACCTTATATTTTTCATGATGTGTTCCTATAAATGACTAAGTTTGTTTCACATGTTATTCATAAACTTATTATTCATTATGATTCACGAACTGAGGTGTTTTATTATAAAAATAGTATTTTGACTGGTTTTAAGAGTCGCCGCTTAATTTTTAAGGAAAAAATCAAGAAAAAACTATAGTTTTCAAAAAACTAAAACAGAAAATCTAATGAAAACTTAAAGGGTTCGGGGTTCTTAATAGCATTTTAGGAAGGGTTTGAAAGCACCCGAAATGCCTGCTAATACGCGGTTATCCGGCAATTAATTATTTGGCTAAAAATACTTCAACTTAATTTGAATAGAACGATTGAACTATTTTATAGTTGAGACGGTTTAAAAAGGGAAAAAGGGAAATATTGACCTACGATCAAAGTGAGATACTTCTCAAAATTTATTCTTTTAAATCTTTTGAAAGATGATCGATTTAGTTAAATTGTTAAAACAAAATGAGTGTCTTTCGGGGAATTGAACTTTTCGACCCTAAGATTAACGATAAATACTAACAAGCAAAACAAACACAGTAAAGTAAAGAGAGAAAGAGGGTTGGGCCCAAATCTGGTTTCTGTCTGCCTGGACCAGTATTCAGGCCCATTATCGTTTTGGGCATTTGGCCCATTTGAGTTGCACCTGTCCTAGACTAACACAAAGTAATCATTCTTTCTTTTGGGCCTTAGGCCCAATTTTCCACCTGCCCTAAGAATTAACGAAATAGTAGCAAAATTTAATGACAAGGGCTTAGGCCCAAAAAAACAAAAATACAAAAAAAAAATGAAAGGGGAGGCCTTTGGCCTAATCTTTTCAACTCTCGATCTGCTCCGTATTTTTAACCCCGGGACCTATACAACGATTTTTGATGGATGGCTCTCTCGAATATGCAAGGGAACAGATTGAGTTCATAGCGAACTCAGGCAGATTTTAGATGCAACAAAAAATGGAAAGAAAATTAGCGTCCAAAAATAATAGAGTAATAATGTATCTAAGACAGATTATTACAACAACCCCTAAACTAATATAAGGAAAATAACTCGATTGAATTAAACGACATAGATTTGGATTAGGGAATACAAATTCCAAAGGTATTAAAGATCCAAGTCACGCTAATGATAAGATAATAACTAGTTAAGCCTCGTTTTAACACTTGGAATCCACAACAACATATATACAACCAACAACTTAATAAATAAATGCATGCTAATAAATGATGCTAACAATTAAAGCAAAACATGCAAAATATTCAATCACAATACCATAGTTGGACAGAGACAAACTTTGAAATGAAATATCTACTTTAAGTGACTATGCTACATCAAGAAAAACAGCACGACCACACTAAACACAAAAAGTCAGATTTATTTCTTAGAAACAAAGGAACTAAAACAGGAGGAAAGATATTCAACAATTAAACAGAGAAAGGAACCCAACATAGTACAAGACTAATTCGTGTAATGTGAAGAAACCGATAACACATTAAGTAGCAAAACTGAAGAGAAGAACAAGAACCAGAAACAAATTGCAAATAGGGAAGGAGAACGAGACCCTGCACTTCACATTAACTGAATTATCCATAAATAACAACTTTAGACATCATTTCAGTAAGACATCAATACTCAAAGAAATGCAAAAAAAAAAGAACTCAAACAAGTTGTGAGTGAGCTTAAAAAGTCAAATTTAAGGAGCAAGAAATCGACGCAAGCTTCATCAAGGAAAACAACCATGCTAACAAAGAAAGCCGTTAACAGTAGCTAGAGAGAAAACTCAATAGAATTAAGATTACTCCGCTAGTATTCGATTTATGTTCGCCACTATGTCAGAAACTAGTAACCATTTATCCACAGAGCTAATTGAACTAGTTGGGCAGGAAACAGAATAAACACACATCATTCAAAAGTAAAATGATCAATGAGACAAAGATGTTACCTTTCTTAGGGCAGCAACTGGGACAAGACGAGCAAAGAGACATCAGCAAATTCCCACACCAATTTACACTCAGATAGCCGGCTCAAAATCTCGAATCAACTCCCAAAGGACTCTCCTCAGAACTTAAAAACAAAAATCGTATTCAAATTTCTTTAAGTATAAAAATCGATCGTTCAAGAAAGGTTCCTCAACTACAATGAGGAAGAAGGGGGTATTATATAGAGGAAAGATCTAGGTTTTTTTTTTTTGGGGTCGGGTTGGGTTGGTAGAATTGGGTTGCTGGTCGGTGAAATTTGGAAAATTGGGTTGGCTGGGTCGTCTGGTTATGTTTTGGTATTGCTGATGTATAGATGTAATGTATATGGATATTGTATTGTTGTATGTATAGAATGGGCTGGTAATTGTTGAAATCTTGGCTGCTGGGTTATTTTTCTTGGAATGGGTCGGTTTAGTTGAAAGAATGGGCTGGGAAATATTAGTGTTGTCGGCCTAACTTGGTCTCAAAGATGGAGTTTAAAGTGAGGTAGCCAAATGAACTAATAATTGGCCAATTGTGGTTACAAAATTAACCAAATTGAATTTAATTTGTAAATTAGGCTAAATCTGAATGAGATGAATTTAAACAAGATTAATTAACAAGCTTCTTAAATTTAACAAAATAAAATCATTAATTTAATCAAACTAATTAATTCAAAAATGTTAACTATAATTTAAGCTAAACTAATTAGCAAAATATTTGTGTAAAAGTAAAATCTTTTCGACATGATTTTCGAACATTTATAAGGTATACTAATTATATAAAGACATATTTATTATTTAGAAATCATAAAATGACTAAAATTACCTAGAAATAACTTGCAATAGAGTTGATTTTTTATAAAATTAATTATTCCAAATTGTTTGAAATTAATGAAGGTCAAAAATTAATTTCTATCGTGGATGTCCAAAATTGGGTGTCAACATGAGGTAGTACTCCTTTCTTTTAAACCAACTTAACTCTAAAATTATTTACGAGATCCAAATGATCCTATGAGCTAATCTTAACTTTTTTATAGCTGGAGCCATATTGCCACAGTCATTATCTACATTTAACAAAGGTGGCTATGCATCCAAGGAAACTCGAATCGGAGACATCTGATTAAAAATAAAGGAATACTTATTATTCTAGAAAATCCTTAATGATCATGTCACGTTTTTTATTCCAAGATTGAAATTATATCAATTGGGAAATTTTTGGGAATAACGTCACTTTTGAACAATTACGTTAAAGAAAAATTGAAAAATGAGGAACGAACAAAGGACTTAAAGTATTGAAAAATAATGGAACGACTTAAAACTAAGTTTAATTTTAGTTAAACACATATTAATCAATAAATTGGTTATAGCTGATTAAATCCACAACGAAGGTCACTTTTTAATTTGCGTGCAAAAATAGTTTGCAGCCGGCGGCTTGACTCGACTCATCTGTCTTAATCAGTATAATCAAATATTTGATAATATTCGAAATTTAGTGGTTCAATTGAGTACGTAATTTATATATGAGCACCAACCGCTCATTGTCAGCAGTCTCCATTTACAAGGTTAATTTGATCTCAAAATTTTTAATTAAAAATAGAGAGATTTTATCATTCTATCATGTCCGTCATTATTTAGTCAATCAATCAAACAGAACCGATCATCTCTAAAGCTATGGAGTGAATTTTTACTACACTATATCAAATGTCATTATTAATTTCTTCTAGTTGTATAATTTGGTATTGTCATTCATACTAGATGGTTATAACCCTAATATATATCCTGCTAGGGTGGCAAATGAGCCGTTGGGGCCGGTTAAGATGGGCGGATGGTAAGCACCCGTCACTTCCAATTCAAAGGTTGCAAGTTAAAGTCACCAAGGGAGTAAAAAGGGGTGGGAGCTCCTAGGAGAGGGTAAATAAATAAATTAAAAAAAAATAAACTTAAAAAAAGAAAAACCTTATTATTTTTTTGTTTTTTTTAAATACAACATAAAGATAAAACTTTTATTCTTCGCAAAAAGAGGATTAGGACATTACTATCATCCAAACCTTAAATTGCAGACCTAGAGCAAAGCAAAGTGAATGTCGATTACAATACATCATAACATCACAATTCACAACACGTCAAATGTAATTATTTTTGTCTTGTCGTATTTGATGTTCTCATTCATATATCTTACCATTAAAAAAATGTATTTTTAAGCTCTTTCTTTTTAATCAATCCGATACTTTTTTCATCGTGGTCCTATTCTCAACATGGCATGTACGGTATAATTTTCACGTGGAATTCGTCTTTCTTTCTTTTTTTCCCTTTTATCTTTGCCTAACAAAGCTATAAAACGTTCTACGTTTATTAAATTTTTTAATTTTATAAAAGGTGCTAATACATTATTTACGAGTTTTTTTTTTTAAGGATACTCATGCCTTTATGCTTCTGTACTTATCTCTATATATAGAAGGGATATGTTTCCTCCAAAATCAAGCATTTAGAGACCCGAATATATTACAAGTGATATTTTCTAGCTTGGAGGAAATTAAATTAACAATATGTCTTTTGTTAATCTCTTGCTATTTCCTCTTCGTTGTTTCATTCACAAAGATTTTCATGATATCGTTGACAGAATGAGTCTTCTCAACAAACTTTTGTTTATGGTAATATATTCTTTACTAATTAAATTATTTTTTCTTTGTTTTCCACCCAAACTAAGTTTTAAACGATATTGAATTGAAGAATATTTTTGAGATACCAAATATGAGCTAGTTGATTAAGAAATCACGAGTCTTTCAAAAATGACCTTTCTACCTTCATAAGTTGGAGATAAGATATCTGCGTATTGCGTACACATCATTCTTTTTATACCCTAGTTATGAGATTACATTGGATTTGATGTCTATTATTAATTGTTCAATTTGTAATTAGTTTAATTTGCTACAGAGTCAAGTTATCTTACCTCTTGGTATTATCTTACACAATCACAATTGTTTTTAATTAATCCTTTATTGTACGTACGTACATTTTAATTAAAGCTGTGACATGCATGTAGATGGTTCACTTGGTTGATAAATTGAACGTGTGGCACCGGCTACCGGTGTTCTTGGGGCTACTTTATCTCGCAGCACGGCGACATCTTCATCAGCAATATAATTTGATCAACGTCGGTAGAACATCTACCGACGTTACATCAAATCGGGCCGTTAGAAAATACAACAACGACCCCTTCAAAGAAGGAGGTGGCAGTGAATTTCCTTTCTTTGGTAGGAATATGATGCCTGTTGATGAACATGAAAAGGTATAAACTTGTTTATAAACATACATACTTAAAATGCTTATAAGCCAAAAATTTAATCAAAAGTTACATATTAGTCATCCCCTATAGGGGCCTGTTGATATAATTAGATGGGTTTATTTAAATAAATAAATAAAAATAACTAATGAATGTGATATTAACCATCCCAAAAATTGAACTCATTAGATATAAAATTTTGAATCCACCTTGCAACTTATAAGTGCTTGTGGTTTGACCAAGGTTTTACCTATCTAACCCTTAGAGCTTGTTTGATATTGTTATTAGAAGATCAAAAGTGTTTTTTTTTAAAAAAAAAAGAAAAAATAACTAGTATTTGGTAAATCCTTAAAAGTCCTTTTAAATGAAAGCAAAAACAAAGAATTTCTTCTCAACAAAAGCAGGTTAAAAGGATAAGAGAAAGAAGAAAATTATTTCTTTGAAGACTAAAATATCTATTTCACATACATATATATATATAATTACGAATATACTTTTGTTAATTAATTAACATATCTCATAAGTTTGATTAAGTTTCATTTAATTTTTTTTTTTTATTCTCATTACCAGGATACTATTAAATTTATAAGTTTTATAAAACTAATTAAGGGTACATACTTTAACGTTTTCCAAACACATCATGTTACTGGAAATTGACAAAATATACCCTTGATTGCACGGCGAAGGAAATAGGAGTACGTCCTTTGTGGTAGCATCGTTTTCCTTGCTATCTGTCGTTATATATATATAGAGAGAGAGTATATTCAAATTTGAGTTTAAGTTTTATATGCAAATATTGCATAAATTATTTATAAGATCATGAGATGGTGCATTGTAAGTACTGTTTTAGTCATGCAAGGCATTCACACAAAGGCAAATTTAAGTATTATTATGAATTTAATTTTAAATTTTTTTAGTATTGTATAGATGGTATCTTTAAAGTTATCATTTGTTCATATATATCAATTAATTTCTTGCAATTTTTATAAATTTTTAAGCATAATTTTTTTGTTTTATTTTTAAAATGTTAAATTCAAATGTATTTGCGCTTTGACGTATGGTCCCCAAAGAAGGTCCAAATCTAAAATGAAGTTTTGTGAATTGGGACCATACATGCAATGCAAGGTCACTTTTGCACCATTGTGTTTTTGCCTAAACCTTTGACAATTCAAAATCTTGCCACTAATAATTAAACTTGCGATTTTAAAAATGCAGCAATATATATATATATATATATATATATATATAATACATGCAATGCAAGGTCACTTTTGCACCATTGTGTTTTTGCCTAAACCTTTGACAATTCAAAATCTTGCCACTAATAATTAAACTTGCGATTTTAAAAATGCAGCAATATATATATATATATATATAAGTTGATTTTTCAAATGATGAAATCAAATCAAACTAATTAAATTATTTTTCATAACTTTGATTTTTGTTGGTATTTTTGGTTATTTAACTTTTATCGATTTTTTTTCTATAAAATAGAGTATGACAACATATGGTCAAGCACATATTATGTTGATTAGTCCAACATAACGTTACCAAACCATTTTCAAGGAAATGATAAACTTCCTCACAATGATTTTTTTTTGTGTGCTGAAAAATTAAAGATCTACTTGTGAGTTGTGATATGCTAGGAGATATTTGAATTAAGCATTAATGATGAATAGTTGATCAAAGGACTCAAAGATAAATTATTTTTGAACATGAAATATATAATTTTCTTTTTTAAATTACAGTTAAAGAATCCAGATCCAATGGTAGTAGCAACAAAATTGCTAGCACGCAGAAACTTCACAGACACAGGAAAACAATTTAACATGATAGCTGCCTCATGGATACAGTTTATGATTCATGATTGGATCGATCATTTGGAAGATACTCAACAGGTCAGTTAATTAGCAATTTGGTAATGAAATGCTTTCAATCAATTTGTGAAAATTAATGATTCGTTACGTACTGTAATTTAATTAATTTGTTGGTAACCTTTTATAATTTGGTGCATATATATAGATTGAGCTAAGGGCACCTAAAGAAGTTGCAAGTGAGTGTCCTCTCAAGTCCTTCAAGTTTTTCAAGACCGAGCAAACTCCTACGGGTTTATGTGATATCAAGACTGGTCACTTGAACATGCGTACTCCATGGTGGTAAGATTTCATACTGCAATTTTAAGGGTTTGTTTGGAATTGAAATATGTGTAATTACTAGAGTAATTTGTACTTGTAAATGAAGGGATGGAAGTGTTATTTATGGGAGCAACCCAGAAGTTTCAAAGAAAGTGAGGACATTTAAAGACGGAAAATTGAAACTCTCAGAAAATGGGCTCCTTGAACAAGATGAAAATGGGAAAATCATCTCTGGTGATGTTCGCAATACTTGGGCTGGACTTTTGTCACTGCAGGCACTCTTTGTTCAAGAGCATAATCTTGTTTGTGACACCTTGAAGGTACTAATAGAGTATACATAATTACAGGATATAATTAATTAACTGTCCAAATAAAATTTGAAATTAGTACTCCTACAATTCAAGTTAAATTGCACTTATGATTACTCTTACAACCTGAGTTGATTTTCAAATTTCCAGAAAGAATATCCAGAATTGAAAGATGAGGACTTGTATCGTCATGCAAAGCTTGTCACTTCTGCTGTAATTGCGAAAATTCACACTATAGATTGGACAGTCGAACTTCTCAATACCGACACCCTTCTAGCAGGAATGCGCATTAATTGGTCAATACTCTCATGATACACTAGTTATTTTTATTTTGTCAAATAGTACTGAGCATGACTAAAATTAATTTTATGTTTGCAGGTATGGATTGTTAGGAAAGAAATTCAAGGATACATTTGGGCATGTTGGAGGTTCCATTTTAGGTGGTTATGTGGGAATGAAGAAACCTGAGGATCATGGAGTGCCTTATTCCTTAACTGAGGAATTTACGAGTGTCTACCGGATGCATCAACTCCTACCTGATACGCTTCAGCTAAGGAATATCCATGCCACGCCTGGACTAAACAAATCTCTTCCTTTGACTAATGAGTAAGGCAGCATTATTAGTTTCATCAAATTATTGTACGTAGCTAATGTAATTGATTTAAAATTATAGGATCCGGATGGAAGATCTAATTGGGGGTAAAGGAAAGGAGAATCTATCAAGAATCGGGTTTACTAAGCAAATGGTTTCAATGGGGCATCAAGCTAGTGGAGCTCTTCAACTTTGGAATTATCCGATATGGATGAGGGATCTTATTGCCCAAGATGTCGATGGAACTGACAGGTCACATCATATTGACCTTGCAGCTCTTGAAAGTAGGTTTATATCTCATGACTAAAACTACTTAAAAAAAAAAAAAAAAAAGAGTATAAATAATTGATCGTGTTGTTTGGATGCCAGTTTATAGGGACAGAGAAAGGAGTGTTGCTAGGTACAATGAATTTCGTAGGAGAATGTTGCAAATTCCCATCACTAAATGGGAAGATTTGACAGATGATGAGGAAGTCATTAAAACTCTTCATGAAGTTTATGGTGATGATGTAGAAAAATTGGATCTGTTAGTTGGAATGTCCGCTGAGAAAAAGATTAAGGGATTTGCTATCTCTGAGACTGCCTTTTTCATATTTCTAATCATGGCATCAAGGTTCGTACTAAAAGTGAAAAAAAAAAAAAAAAAAACAATCCATTTATATATAGCCGTTATGCATAATATTATGATTTATAGAATGACTAATATTGAAAGTTGATTTAAAAATTTACAGAAGGTTAGAGGCAGATAAATTTTTCACCAGCTATTACAACGATGGGACATATACGAAAAAAGGACTTGAATGGGTGAATACAACTGAAAGCTTAAAAGATGTACTAGATCGACATTATCCAGAGATGACTGAGAAATGGATGAACTCCAACAGCGCCTTTTCTGTTTGGGACTCGTCTCCAGAACCTCACAATCCTGTTCCTCTCTACTTTCGTGTTCCTCGGACATAGGCCCCTCCCTCCTCAATATACTTAAAATCAAAATAAAAAGAAGTAATGTGTGTCGATTATTTTTTACCTGCAATTGTGTATTAAGATTCCATGTACTATCTTCACTACTTGTTTCATTCAGTGAGCCGTTTTATGAAACTATTTCAGATTGTAATATGAATTTCCTCATATTTTTAACATGTGGTTTTGTTTTCATATCTAAGAGTTTTTTCTACGTTTTTATTGTTTCAAACACGTACTTTAACCAACAAACTTGTATAATTGGCTGAATTGAACAATTAGCATTCTTGTATTATACAACAATTTAACATCATTTACAATTATTAATTCATTTAGGCAGAAGGCCACTTCCATTACTCATAAGACATGTCCTCCCTACCTCAACTCAAAGAACAAAATTTTGAATTGAATAAAATGAGAATGTTATTCTTCTCTAAAATCAATGGAAATTGGGGAATTTCCTTGTAAGAATTTCCTGTAAAAATTCATTCCACGTATCAATCGGCCCTGGCAAACACCAATGGATACAATCACTATAGCCCTTCATCCATTTATTACCCCAATAGGCTCCTGGATGTCCATCTGGTCTCATTAACATGGCTCTTGTCACGTCCACTATTTCAAACATGTTACCATTTTTTTCTCCATCTTTTCTTGCTCTTTCAATTTCTTCGATTTGAATGCTCCTAAATTCCCAATCTTGATCACCAATTTTAACTTCATCTCTAGTATACGGTCTTGTTCTGTTGCAAAATCCCCCCTCATTCCATGCTCCTTGCTCGAATTGACCAGCGGAGAATGTCCTCAAAAGCACAACAATACCTATTCAAAAATCGTAGGAATGAGTTCAACTGAACCTAGTATTTATGATAATTTTAAAAATTGAACCCATCAAGATTAAAACCGAGTCTATACCTGAGCATTCCACGCATTTGTTTATGTAGTTGAAAGCAGCTTGAAATGCCCTTCGAATGGTGTAACCAGGGCCAAGATCTTGAACCCCTGCTTCCCCACAATAAACACATCCAATAAGGTTTCCATTTTCGTAAAGATAATTAGGTCGAAGGAACCAATGTCCATCTGAGAAAATAACATAATCTATGTTGGGCAAATGTTGAGTCCAATTCCCATTTAATTTGTCCAAATGCAAGTCAAATCCGCCCGTGAACGAACCATTGATAACTCTCTCAGTGGCAAAGACAAGAAATTCTGTGCGGAGGACCATGAGAGTGAAGTTATGACGAGGAAATAACCATGTTCTGAATTTGTCTTCAACATCCTTGTACGTGTCTGTTGGACTTTCTTCCTGCAAGTTTTTGTACAAAATTAAATCTTACTTTTGTTCCATAATTCTTTTTGTCAAAATCTCAGTTGGTGCATAAAAGATGATGATTGCTTAGTGGTTCTTTGCAGCAATAGTGCACATGATATTTGTGTAATAGTAATTATCAAAGAAGGAATAATGTGAAGATAATTCGGAATATAAAATCTTTGTTGCATGTGAAAGGAGCAGTTGGAGAATGAGTCACATAAATTTGGCATATTGCTTAGAAGTCATTTCTTTGACACTTTACAATTTTAGATAGAATAAAATGTAAATATCTTATACCTAGCCTAAGCCTAACCAAATCCCAAAAATTAGCTCGAACTGTCCAAGTCCATATAAGAAAATCAAAAAGTGTGAAAAAAAATACCAAAAGTGATAAAATAATTTAAAGTACTTCATTTGTTCCAATTAATGTGGCATTTTTCATTTTTCGAGAGTCAAACAATTTAAGATTGATCGGAAATTTATACGTGGAATCTTCAATTTTTTTGAAATGAAATTTATATATTTGTAAACTATGTGAAAAATATTATAAGTCACAATAATTGATAATTCAAAATAATAAAAAGATAAATGAGAATTTTACAATCAAAAATAGATTTGTTTGAATTTCAAAATTCGAAAAATTGCGACAGAGGAAGTATATTTTTAATATAATACACAAACAAAAATAAAAAATTACAGAGGAGTAATATTTTTTACGAGCATTTGTGGAAGAAAGTAAAGATGGGACGTACAATAATAATTTGTGCGTGGAATCTTTAATTTTTTTGAAATGAAATTTATATATTTATAAACTACATGAAAAGTCACAATAATTAACAATTCAAAATAATTGAAAGATAAATGAAAATTTACTATAAAAAATAAACTTGTTTGAATCTCAAAATCCGAAAAGTATCACTTAATTGAGACAAAAAAAAGTATATTTTAATATAATAAACAAGTAAAAATAAAAAATAACATAATACTCCCCTCTGTATTAATTTATGTGACTTACTTTCCTTTTTAGTCCGTTTCAAAAAAAATGATACAATTCTATATCAAGTAATAATTTAACTATAAAATATATATTTTATCCTTAATAAAATGATTTACAGTCACATAAATTTTTATAATTCATTTTGGACCATAAATATTAAAAACCTTCTTTTATTTTCTTAAACTTCGTGTCGATTCAAACTAACTCACATAAAATTGGAAGGAGGAAAAGAGGAAGGAGTATTTTTTTAGAAAAATTTTATTATGTGAGAGGCACACTTATTGTCAGTTGTATGAGGCTTTTGTTGGCTGCCAAATGTACAAATGGGACCCATACCTTTATCTATTTCATTTTCTTTCATCTTCTTACTCTTTTTCATTCATTTTAAACTTTTCCTTCATACTTTATTTTTTCCTCCTCTGTAAGCTACTTTATTTGTCGAAGTCATAAAGAATTTTTAAGACTTGTCCAAAATGTCTAATATGCCTTTTTACATTTGTATATTATATATTTGAGAAAAAATTAAAGTGAATGTGACGAGAAAAATTTAATTTTATTTTTGAATGAAATGAAAGAAATTGAAGGTAATGAAATTAAATTTTGCGTGTTAATTTCATAAAATTGGACCTTTTATTTTTCCGTACGTATTTTATAGAATGATATATACGAAATATGAGAATTTATATACAATTTTTTTTGTGTTTGTTTATAAAAGATTATACATTGTTTTTTTAATATAACTGTTTTCATCATATATATATATATATTTTTTTTTAAAAAAAATAATAATAAAAAATAAAAAAATTCTTTGTTCTATTCATGTGTTTCTCTTTATAATTAAGTTGTTTGCATTTACTTCGTATTTTAATTTATATTTTTATTTTAATAATGTCAAGAATGAATTTTCGTGTTCAAAATAACTCATGTTTTTTAATTGATTATTTTTATTTAAATCAAGCATCATCAAGACATAGTATATCCCCACTAAATTTTTAACTTTTTATAAAAAAAAAAATTGTTGGAACGAATTTATCATATTTCTTAAAAATAATTAAATTCTTAGATAATGCATTCATTTTTTGAAGGATCCTATATATAATTAGATCAATTTCTTATATTATCATATATTTTCTAAAAATCGACCAAAACCAAACAGAAAAAAAAAATGAAAGTGATAAAAAATCGATTAAATTAATTTGACTTGATTTCAACATTTAAAAAATCAAATTAATTAATTTAATAAAAAAAATTATCCAAACTAAATCACGGCTAATCCTACTAAAAATAATTAAATTCAACTTTTGATAAATAAACTAATTAATACGAAAAATAATAAAATTACAAAAAGAAACGGAAAAGAAGAAGAAGATATGGAATAGGAGAAAAAGAATAGAGACATGGAGCCTTTTAACTTTAACTTCATCTTTTCTAGTGGGACCCAGTCTCCAGTTGGCAAAGGATGATAGGATCTCATACAACTATTGTCTGACATGTAATATATGTGAAATATTTCGTATTTTTTTATGAGCATTTGTGGAAGAAAGTAAAGATGGGACGGCGTACAATAATAATGTATTAATTGAGAAATTAGCGTCCGAAGAACATGGGGAAACAATTGTCGTCCAAGTGTCAAAGTCAAACTGACAACAAAAACCTACTCCATCACATCTTTTCATATTTTAAGACCTTGGAAAAAGAGCACAGATCACGCATCTCTATGCAGTTTTAATAATTATTGGTGCACCAAATTACGCAGTCCTAGAGAGATACACAAACAAGTATGTTCATTCTTTTATAAAAAAAAATGGAGGTGTAGTTTCAAATTATATCATAATTGAATAATTATAAATTCAGCTCTAGGAAGAAAAGTAGAATGACTAACCGAAGATAAAATACAGAGTAGGGACTCCATATGGTTCCTTGCGAGGGAATCGCCTATAAACGCCATCGTCTTTCCTTTAACAAATGTTAAAAATGTTTTAGCATTGAAACGGGGAAGCGTACATTCTTCCGGCTTCCATCTCCACTGCATAAAATCTTCATCTGCCCTTCCGTTCAACAAACAGTTTTTTGAATAAGGAATTGTTGGACAGCTAAAGTTTGTATAATACAGAGAATTACCCTTCTCCTCTAAAACCCAACTACCATTCAACAAGTCACAATCGGACCTACTGTAATCTGCCAAAATATGCCAACGATCAATTAAAATTCAAGGTCAAAATACAAAAGTAATAATATGAATCCCTCAACTCCGCCTATATGAGTTTAGCTGGCTTGTCTAAAGCCTTGGAGCAAAGAGAAGGATTATATAATTCAGGTTGACACCCAACGTAAAACTAGTGATTAATTAATTAAAAATCTTACAATAAGCGGCTTAAAGAAAGGAGTTTTGTCAACTTAATTACCTGCAGGCTGAGAGTGATTAATAATTTGTAAGGAGTTAGTAGGAGGAGCTGAATCTTGTTTGCTTGCGAATTTGAGGATTGGGCTGAAGGGAAAATGCAGCATGTAGCAGCTGAAAATCACAGTTAGAAAGAGTGAATAGAGCAATAAAAAACCTGGGCTTCCCAAGTTAAGAAACTTGTCCCCCTTGAAGACATTATAATTTTGAACATTCTTTCGTGTCTGGACAGAATTACACAAACTCATCTTCATTTAACAACAACGAGAGAAGAGAAAAATATGAGTCAATTTAGATCGGAGTTGTGAGAAAAAATAGCAGGGAGGAGAGAAATGTGGTGCGTTAAAATGAATATGAGTGCCCTACTTTTAGAGAAGAATGGGTTCATTTTTATTGAGTAGGTAGTGGTTAGGTACACTCCTCACTGAACCCATCTGCACGACAGCTCATATATATAATCTATCTTATATACACATGACCGCTTCAGACCCAACATATATATACTACATAATCCTAGGTGATAAACAAGTTTAGCAATTTATTATTAATGTTCACCACATGCATTTAACATATCTATATATACCATCAAAGTTATGGTGGAGTGATGAGTACTCATTTATTATTAATTAAGAGGTCTCGGATTTGAGTCCCTTTGGGTACAAACTTGCCTTTGTTAGAGAGTGTTTTACCCTAATATGAAACTTTCGGGCGCTAATCCAAATTTAATCAAGCCTCAATGTGAGTATAATGTGGTATTGGACACCAAATGAGGAAAAAAAATTAACATATAAACTACTCTATGTTCATATGTACTTGTCCACTATAATCATTAACAATTTGAAAATATTTTTTATTTAATTTATAAGTAATTATAAGAAATTATTTCTTCGCCATTAAATTCTTTTTATCTATTCAATAAATATGATTTGGAAACACTTCATGAAATTTACAGCTTGAGTTCTCGTCTTATATAGCGAGGACCTTTTCTTAATATTTGACTCAACTTTTATTGTATGTATACATTGTTCAATAGGCATAAATTCCAAAAACAATTTGGTTTATGATTTGACAATTTCATTTTACTTTTATGAAAGTAAATTCTAATTAATACTAGTAAAATCAATTGGTTGACTATCTAAACTTTCCTGATAATAATAAGCTTTCGATGCTCCACCTCTGTAATTCCCTTTCCCATACCCTCAATTTGAATTTATTTTTTTAAAAAAAACACCAGCAACTTTACATTACTCAACAATTTCATGTTTTGATTTGATATGTAATCATAACAAGAACTATTTAATAATATTAAACACAACAAACAAAATAAAAATGACCCTCAACTTTGTTATTTAAAGTTAATGTATTCCTTGTTATAAAAATGACTTACATATACCTTTTCTGTTATAAATATGTTTCATATATCCTATTATAACAAAAGTGAAAAAAATAATTTTAAATAATTTTATTTAATTTTTAGTTTTACAAAATAGTTGTGTTATTTGGGCCCATTATAAATACTAAAATTTACCTAAATACATAACTTATTTTACCACATTTTCTAAAATTTTCTACCATTTGAATTTTTTTACAAAAATCTCTACCCTCTCCTATTCTCGGATACATCACTTTACGCGATGTATCAGTTGGATACATCACTTTATGTGATGTATTGAAACAGTGAGTGATGTATCCGAAATAGAGACGTGATTTATCGATAAATTTTGGAATGTATCTGGATTTCATCAAATTTAAAGAATTTTTGTAATTTAAAAAATAATAAGAATTTTAACAGTGTGAAATTTATGTAAAATTCCCTAAATACTAGTGTTGGATAGTTGAGCAACATTTTTGCTTGTGGAGTAGCCTATGGACCGTTTGGAAATATTCAGCCCAATTGTGGTTTCCGCTAAACAGCCCAACTATGCAGTTTCGGATCAAAATTAGCTGACATATTGCACGACTTCCCAAAATGAAACTTGAGAGATCAGCATCAGCTATTGACAGAGGCAAAACTCCATTAAAACTTCCTTTCTTCACCTTCCAACCAACTACTCCCTTCACTTCCCTCTTCCGCTCGGTAAGAATCTTCCTTCCTTCCTTTCACTTTTCTCTGTTTTCGAATAAATCCTAATTCGATATATCTGTGCCCGAAATTCGGCTCTATTTTTGAATAAAAAGAAAATGCCCTAAATCATATAGTAATAATACGTAGACTGTACATTGTTCTGTCAGTCTTGAAATCGTGAGGTAATTGGCTCTTGTAGTTGTTGTTCCATTTCTTCTTTTGTTAAAACTTATGATTGTGTTGATACAGTGCTGGTTGCAAAGTCAAGTCGAAACGTTGGAGTTGGAAACATAAAATGGGGGACGAGAAGGATGCGTTTTATGTCGTGCGCAAAGGGGATGTGATCGGGGTTTATAAGAACTTGAGCGATTTGCAAGCTTTGCTACGAACATCTGTATGTTTTCCTTTACCTTAGGTTAAATACTTTTCTGCTTTTGGGCCAAAGTCAGTTTCCTTTATAGTCATTGTTATCTATTGTACTGCTACTTTTTTTTTGGGGGTCTTTTATAGCTCTAGTATAAGAAGAGTTTAGCTATTCCAGCTTTTGAACAATGATGAAGAAATCGAGCAAAATGGATACATTATAGCCTACCCAATTAGTTTAGGGTAGAAGCTTAGTTGGTTGATTGATTAATTAGAGCAAAAGTAATAATACTATCAGATGTTTCTTTTTTGAATGTATTATTTTAATTCTTATCTTTCAGATTGGCGAACCAGCCATAAGTGTTTTTAAAGGGTATCGCCTGACTAAGGAATCTGAAGAGTATCTGGCCTCTCATGGACTCAAGAATGCAATGTATTCTATGGATTTCAGTGATGTTCGAGACGATCTCTTTGGGACTCTCATCCCATGCCCATTTCGGGTTAGAAAATTAATCATTCTACTGTTGTTGAACTGGCATTAGATGCAGTTGTCTTATCTATTTGGTAGTACTGTCAATTTGATGATATTTGGGTCAAATTTTGGCTATTTTCCGGCTTTGAAAGATATATATCAATCCTTTTGTTATCATGATTTAGACTATAGTATTGCACCCACTAGCTTGACTGACTGAGGTACTAGAAAATTGAAATAATAATAATATTTGCTGGCGACAATTTTTTTCGGTGATTTTTAAATGGATGACACATTAAATAGATGTGATTTAAACTTTTACCAAAGGAGAACTTTGAGTTAAGATGCATGAGAGGGGAAGTGAAAGTTGAGCTAGATTTATATGTACATGAAAAATAAAATTGACTGGTGGAAAAGCTAACAATTAAAAACAACTGAATACTATTGAAAAGCTTAATGTGAATAAGCTGAAGAATTATTTTTTGAAGTGTTATCTGGTTATGTGATATGTAGTAGCATTTCAAAGAGAAAATGTGATACTTGCCTATTCTCGTGGCACACACCTTCCTGGTGATAATGCTACTGCCATATGTTATATTGCTTCAAGACTAATTCTCATATGTGGGGGGAGGGGGTCTGGATCTGTCTCAAATGCAGAACTGTACTACTGTTACCTTATGATCACAAAAGCTTGCTAATAGCTGTACTAATGTGATTATTGGGATCCAAATTTTATATTGATGATAGGTTCTGTCACTTTGGATTTGTTAGTTTTTTCTTGCTTTGTCATTGCCGTCATGTCGAACTACTTCCTCCATTACGTCTTACAGCCACAAACTGGTAACTATAAAGTGAGCATAATACTGCTTTTACAATTTTCAGCTAGACCCAACTTGAAATGCTAATTTTTTGGTATCCAATTATTGAAATGTCCGTCTCCTTTTGCTCTGTTGAATACATTTTGTTCCATGAAAAGAAACAACATTAGCATGTTTTTTTAGTTATAATTTTACATCAAGCACCATTCCATGCGGATGGATTTTAATGTTTCATGTTTTTGCAGCAACCCGGCTCTTCAAAAGATAAAATTGTCGGGAGGACCGTTCAGGAAAAGAGGATGCAGGTTATCTCTTAATGGCCAATCCATATTACTCTTGCATTATTAAATGGGGCATGTCTTTCTTGAAAATCATAACTGCTATACTTCATTTGGGACCAGCTTCAGTCATCAAACTATATCATCAATTATTCCCAAGCATTAATATATTCTGAAGTAGGATAGGATGGAAATTTTGTACGTCTATTATTATGATTTTTCTTTTCCTGGAATAGTAAACTAATTGTCTGGCCTAGTGATGGTGGTTTCCTCGATAACTCTTTTAGTGTAACGAGAACTAACATCTAGTAGCAGAGTAAATGTCGTGGATAAGTCTTTGATATTCACTTTGTTTTATTCCTTCGTTCAGATGGAGTTGGTGGCATCTCCTTCATTTGCAGCTGCTGGTCAGCAAAAACTTGCTAAATTGGACAATTTCCTAGAAGCTCCCCCAATTTCGTCATATCCTGTAAGTTAATTTTTTTTTGTATCAAGATGTGCAAATTTTTTCATTGTCTGCTTTACCTGTATGTTGATATTCTGAGGGATAGGATCGTGTTAGCCTGTCACGACTGAAACCACCCAATGTCCTTCATCGGGCAAACCAACAAGAAATAATTCTTCAATCACTTAAGCAATGAGAGGTAATAGAAATCTAGAACAGTGAATATAGCATAGATAACAATATCTGATAAGCCTCAGGAACTGATGTAACAACTCACAAGTCATGAGTCACTAAGAATATGAGATACAATTCTGTATGAGATTAATGCATAATCAATCTGAAGTACAAATCAGAACAAAGAGACCCTAAGTTACCATGAACAAGCTGATAGCTCAACAGCTCACACTGGGATGTTGATAGATCTTGAATGCTCACTCACGTCCACTGAAGCTTGATTCCATATCTGCACACTCGGTGCAGAAGTGTAGGGTGAGTAAGAGTACTCAGTAAGTATCTTTGACCTCTCCAAATAAGATAGTGGCAAGAGACAATATAGAAGGTACTCACTTTTAAACCTGTGCAATTACTATATACAATAATTACAGAAATGGTAATGTGCTTTGAATTTATGTTTTGAGCCACTGTATTTATTTTGTGGTACTTCAGTTCCAAGTCAAAATATCATGTCTCTGTGACATAGATAAGATATTGTAGCTGAGTTAGTCTTATTTCACCAAATAGGGTGGTATGACTCGATTGTAATATGATGAACACATTGTTTTCTTTTAAGTACTAGTATCTTTATGTGATCTTTGCTTGAAGCTTGGAGGAACAATTTTGTAAATAGATACCTTCAGTCTCCCTACATGCAGTGTTCATGCATTCTTGAGTTTGATGGGGCTTCAAAGGGGAATCCTGGTCTAGCTGGTGCTGGGGCTGTGCTGCGTGCTGCAGATGGAAGTATGGTATGCTCCCTATCCTTTTAGAAGATGTGGTTTGTCACCACAAATTTACAGGTTTTCGACTTTGTGATTCTTTTCTGTAGGTTTTCCGGCTGCGTGAAGGTGTAGGTGTGGCAACTAACAACGTTGCTGAATACAGAGGCGTAATCTTAGGGCTAAGATATGCTCTTGAGAAAGGTTTCAAACACATTAAAGTCAAGGGCGATTCGAAACTTGTCTGCATGCAGGTCTTCTTTCTCTTCTTCTTACAGCTGTTTTTTTTGTTTGTTTTAGTTTTAGTTTTATTTTTAATTTGCTTTAGTAAATTAGTCAATTTTTTCTGCTTTCTCACTTGTAATATCCTGTCAAATTTGTATATCTTCAGTAATTTGTTGAAACCACTGATTTCTAAAACAATTGCTGAAGAGCTTTTTCCATCGAGTGTCTGAGACATATTCATTAAACTGGGCTACACCAACAGAAAGTGAACCATTCCAAATAATGAGACACATGGTTTTTAACCAACTAGTTTTTGGACATGTACATCCCAAATTAACTAGAGTATGATTTTGCATAATCACATAAAATTATTGAAAAATGTTTGAGTAACAAAACACAAATTAATTAAGATTCATGAATGTGATTCCTAGTTCGCGACTTGATGGTTGAGCTCTAAATATGCCCATATGATATTTGACAATTCGAACAAATGTATTTCAAGACTCAAAGCTCCCCCCCCTCTCCTCCCCCACCACCCAAACCACCACACACACACACAAAGATAAATGAACGTGTGTATAATTTATTTAATCATATTTCATAGTCATAGCAAAATCAACCGAATGGATCATGAACAAATCTAATTGAAAAAAATATGAATTTTGTGGAGGACTCCAATACTTTCAGTTCTATAAAGGTCTCTCTGGCTGCCTTTTAATGCACAATGTTATCATTTTTTTTCTTGTTTTTTCAAGCATTATCCAACCAAACTCCATGTCTTCACCTCGACTTTTTTCTCACAAATTGTGATTCTGCATATTATCTTTTTTCTTTTGATGAGTCAGTTGATTAGGCCAGCTACATAAAAACATGAAATACTATAATAATGACTGTTTTGTCGAATGTCTAAGATTTTACAGTGACAGGTTTAGGAGCGACTGTAAAGACCCTATAGGATTTGAGACATATTCAGCCTATATGTAATTTGATAGGAATTATGGGTCGGTATAGCTTGCCTTCTTGATGGTACCTCATCCACTCCATCCCAAGACACACCTAAACCAGTTCAAAAGTGAAGCTATTCTTCCCTTGCAACCTATGCGATCTTACGCTAAGATCATATGTGCTTTTGCCGTGCTATTTATATTTCATTCAGTTTTATGTTTTAGCTGGAACTGCTTCTGGGCCGGTCTCTTGTTTTTACAAATTTTTTCATGGAACAGACTCAAGGAATCTGGAAATGCAAGAATCAGAACATGGCTGAGCTATCCAAGATTGTTAAAGAGCTTAAAGATCAGTTTATGTCATTCCAGATCAACCATATGGACAGAGTATGGCCAATTTTCCCTCTTTTGCTAATTTGAAGCTTACTGAGCTTGTCTATCAGAATTTTGATTTTCGAAGTCCTTATTATATCTTGCAGCTGCATGTTGTTTTTGTGATAAAAATGGATTAGTGTGGTCTCTTGTGACCAAAAAAGGTGCAAGTGGTGGTACCTGAATGTCATGCTTAATTTATGCAATATATATAGGTTCTCTTTTCTTGCTACTCTGTTCTACGAAATTGATTTTATCACCTTGTGCTAGAAGTGAATAATCATGCTTCCCTAGTCTATCAATTCACTCTGTTCTGGTTGCTCTGCATGACAAGTTCAGAATTTTCCTACACATAATTGTTCCTTTCTTTTTAATCATTAAAAGCCGTCTTTCATCCAATGCCGAGGGTTTTACTTGTTTAACATATCAGGAATCCAACACTGAAGCCGATGCCCAGGCAAATTTAGCCGTGTATCTCAAGAGTAAGGGTCTTTCTCTTGTGGCCCCTTTTCTTGTGTCTAAATAAGTTTCTCTTTTTCCGTGAGAAATCTAATAAGAAAATTTTTCTTGCAGATGGCGAAATTCAAGTGGAATGTGACATGATAACTTAATTAAGTCACCAACTACCTCAACTTGTTGGGATTTAGGAAATGATGAATGACCGCCTAGACAGACCATATTGGATTTTCAGTTGTCTAAAACTTCGTCTTGTAACATGTAGATATATGATCTGAATTATGTGCATGTAACCTAATTATGTATCTGGATTGAAAGTAGCTTCTGGTGTAACCTAATCTGCAACGAAAATTGGTTGGGACAAGTACCAGGCTTCTTCTTTATAGTACTGATATTGTAGCACGTCGAAACCTGTCTTACTGTTGCTGTTGTCACATAAATTATTATCACTGACATACTCACACACAGGGTTGTGTTTTAACATTGAATCATGTGAAGGAAATTCAAAAAAAGCTTTTATATGATTTTTCTTTTCCAGATCTTGCGCTTACCAATTGATGAACATAAATAAAGTATAGTAGTTGTTAATTGTGTAATTGCTTAAGTATAAGGACAGAACATTAATTAACTCTAATATTCAGAAATTATAATTGGGCCGGAAAGACACGTATCTGGACAGCCCAAATATGCAGTTTCGGACCCAAATCAGCTGACCTGTTTACCCGGGACTAAAACGAAACTGAAACTATTGAGACCTGAGATGAGGTGCGGGCAAAAAAATCCAATTCTCTCTCCCCCAGTCCCAACTACTCCCTTCATTCTCTTCCTCTGCTCGGTAAGAATCTTCATTGTATTCTTTCACTTTTCTATGTTTTCAGAAACCCTAATTCGTTTATCTTTGTGTCTGAAATACGATTTTTTTTCAATACAAAAAAGCCCTAATTGAGATGGTAATTGGTACGATATTAACTGCAACTGATCATACATGCAGGGTAATATGTACACTGAAAATTGTTCAGTGAGTCTAGAATGGAGTTTTTTTTGAGTGGAACTTGGACTTTTAGTATTTGTTTTTGTGTTTTTACTAAGTAACTCTGTGTCGTGTTGATACAGTGGTGGAGTAACTTGCAAAGCCAAGTAAACGCGTTGGAGTTGGACACATAAATGGGGGACGAAAAGGATGCTTTTTATGTCGTGCATAAAGGGGATGTGATCGCTGTCTATAAGAACCTGAGTGATTTACAAGCTCTGCTACGATCGTCTGTATGTTCCCTTTAATGCTTTTTCTGCTTTTGTGCCTTAGAGAGGGTTATCTGTTGGACCACTTTTTTGTAGTCATGTAGAGCTCAAGTATAGGAAGAGTACTGCTTTATAACAATGATGAAGAAATAGAGCAAATTGGATACAATATAGCCGACCCCTCTAGTTCAGAGTTGAGGCTTAGTTGATTAGAGCACAAGTAATAATATTATCAAATGTTTTTTCTTCTTTTGTTGAATATATTTTCTATTTTTTTCTGTGATCTTTCAGGTTGGTGAACCAGCCATAAGTGTTTATAAAGGGTATCACCTGGCTAAGCAATCAGAAGAGTATTTGGCATCTCATGGTCTCAAAAATGCAATGTATTCTATGGATTTCAGTAATGTTCGAGATGATCTCTTTGGGATACTCATCCCATGCCCTTTTCGGGTTAGAAAGTTGATCATTTTACTGTTATTGAACTGGTTGTAGATGTACTTGCTTTATCTATTTGACAATTTTGTCTTAATGTGGATGCTAAAATAGTTCGGCTTTTAAGTTTCATCCCCATCCTTCTGTTATCATGATCTAGACCCAGTAGTGTGCTGCAACTTTGACTGACTGCATGATTGTTCGCGGTCAGGCTGAACTAATCCTTCTTTTGATCTTCCAACTATGTTATCGGCAATTGAGTAGGATTGATTCTCCAGTTAGTGACCTTTTACTGGCAACTGAGTGGTAGTGGTTGCCAGTTGTATCTACTCCATTTAGTGACTTTTTATGTCTTTAGGTGAAAGTCTTTTGCCTAGCTTTGATATCTTCTTTTGTGTGGCGCTGGTGCTTCCATGTAGCTCCTTTTTCTAAAGAAAATGGACAAATATTGAATGCAACTGTTATTTATTGCTTTGACATGATATCCATCTCATTGTTCCTCTTTAATTCACTTTCATCTGATTGTTGAGATAAGATATAGCTCTTCAGCGCCCTCTATTGTCTTTTCCTTCCAGTTTGTCTTGACACAACATTTTGGCGCTGCAGAAATGGTTTTGAGTTCATGAGATTTATTTTTCCTATGTAGGATAGGTTCTAAATAATAAAGTGCCTTGTGTTTTGGAGGAGGAAAATACCACTCCATCTTCTACAATCATATGAGGACAAGCATTACTGGAAGAATTACTCCGGGATGATGTGTCTTTATATCTTTGCTTATACAGTTTTTATTGAACACATAGCTGAAGCCCGTATTTGGTAAAAGAGATTCTGAATTTTTTTTAACTAAAATATATTTAGGTATTTGGAAAATTAAAATAATATTATTTTGCTGGCATTGATTCTTTAATGTTGATTTTTGAATGGATGACACATAAAATTGATGTCATTGGGATAATTTTGTACCCCCAGCAGAACTTTAAGCCAAGATGCATGAGAAAGGAAGTGAATATCTACTTAGATTTCTATGTATTGAAAAATAGAAATTGAAAGGTGTAGGTTTGGAACTGGAAAGAAATCATTTATTACTGCATTAGATGAGAGAGAAAACCGAGATGAATACTGTTTTAAAGCTAACAAAAAAAGATGAATACTATTGAAAAGTTTAATGTGAATAAACTGCTGTTTTTTTAAAAAAAATCTCAAGCGTTCATCCGATTATGTGGTACGTGGTAGCATTTCAAAGAGAAAACGTCATACATGCTTACTTTTTGTGGCGCATACCTTCTTTTTGATAATGCTGCTGCCATATGTTATATTGCTTCAAGACTAATTTGGTGTATGGGTGGAAAGGGGTCAGATCTGTCTCCGTTGCAGAACTGACTGCTGTTACTTGTGGTCACAGAAACTTGCAAGTAGCTTTACATATGACATTCTTGGGATCCAATTTGATATTGTTGATAGGTTAATTCACTTGGTTGATTTGTTAGTTTTTCCTCGTTTTGTCATTGCGATGACACTACTTCCTCCATTGTGTCTTGCGACCACTGACTGGTAATTAAAGAGTGCACATACTACTGCTTGTACATTTTTTAGCTATACCTAACTTGCAAGTCTTAGATGTTTTAGCATTCAATTATTGATATGTCTGTTCCCGTTTGCTCTGTCAAATTCATCAGTCTGTGGTTTATAATTGTGCCTTGAAGAAAACCAAACCTTTAGCATGTTTTCTAGTAACAATTTTACATTAAGGACAATATCATGCATGCAGATTTTTAAATTTTTTTTTCTGTTTTTGCAGCAACCTGGCTCTTCGAAAGATAAAATTATCGAGAAGAATCTTCAGGAAAAGAGGATGCAGGTAATCTCTTAATGGTCAATCCAGATTATTCTTACATTGATTGGATGGGTTATGTCTTTCTTGAAAGGTTCATTACTGATATACTTTCTTTATGCCCAACTTCAGTCATCAAAATAACTATATCATCAGTTACTAAAATGCCTTAACATGTTGTGAAGTAGGATGGGATGGAAATTTCGGATGGTGTTTATTATTAGGCTTGTGCTTTTCCTGGAATAAGAAACTAATTGTCTGGCCTAGGGATGGTGATTTCCTCAATAGCTCTTGAAGTAAAATGAGGTTACTCATCTAGTGGCAGTATAAATGTCAAGGATAAGCCTGTTTGCTGCATGTAGTTGCTTCTAGTAACGAAGTTGTGGTTCACATTTATCGTTTCTAGTATAAAAGTGATTTATTGTTCTAAGAACTCAATTTTATCGATGGTTCAACTCACAAGTTTTAGTTAATCTTGTCTTTGTCTTGTGATAATTTGTTCGGTCCTCCATTTTGTTTAATATACTTTTCTAATTTAATTGAGTCAGCATGTGAAAGTCTTGCTATTATTAAAAGGTGTGTGTAGTGTCTTTGATATTCACATGATTTTTTCCCTTACATTCAGATGGAGGTGGTTGCATCTCCTTCGTTTTCAGCCGCTAGTCAGCAAAAACATGCAAAATTAGACAATTGCCTAGAAATTCCCCCGATTTCGTCATATTGTGTAAGTATATTTTTTTGCCTAATAATTCTTTGTATCAATATGTTTAAATTCTTGTCATTGTCTGCTTTATCTGGATGTTGACATTCTTTGGGGGGGGGGGGGGGGTTGATTTGGTGGGTGGTGTTAGCCTTGGAAGGGGTTGCTCCTATGTTTTGACTTTATGCTGCTGATGGACAAAACTAGTGAGGAAAGTGATGCTTATTGGAGCTGATTTGGAAAATAAAAGGTTGAAAAGTCCTGTTTCGGCAACCACTGAACCAAGGGTGACCAAGTGATTCTTAAATCAAACTGTAAAGGGCAAAGTGGAACTTTGTTGGTTAAGGTTGCGCAAAAGTCCAAAGTTTGAAGATGGTGACAAAATTTACTTGTACTTTATGTTGCTCGGATTCTCCAAAAAATAGCGCCGCACTGGATCCTCCAAAAATGCACTACTTTTGAAGGATCCGACATGCTCTCGTCAACATTTTGAAGAGTCCGAGCAACATAGCTTGTATTGAGTGTATTTTAGAATGTAAGGGGTCGTTTGGTACAAAAATTAATAACGCAGTGATTAGTAATGCAGGGGTTAGTACTGCAGGGATATGTAATGCAGGGTTTATTTTTATCTAAGTTTTTGGCTCATTGTTTCTCACCCCATCTTGTGTTTGGATTAAAACTCCATAAAAAGTTTCTTTTCAATTATACCCTTGAATTATTATGTAATTGGGTCAAGGTAGATAATTGCCGGACAGTATTATTTTTCTATGACCTTCTAACTAGCTAGCAGTTGAACAATTTTGTTGTCATGTTTGTTATTTTTCTCTTGAATTATTTAAGGATAAATAATTGTCATCTTAATAAATTGATCACTCACAAAATGTCAATTTTCAATTTTAAAAAAAAGATAAACCATCTACTTTTAAAACCGAAAAGACGGTAAACAATAGTAAAATAGAATAAATCATCTACATTTACACATAAAAATTGTAAGTTGTAGTTTTACTATTTATGCAATTTTATAAATTGTTCAAAATACAAATAATTAGAAAACTAATATATATATATATAACAAATAATCATTCAGTTAAGATCACAATGTGGTGATATATTTGCCTTTTTATTAGTAATATTAAATAACTCACATTTCAAATATTGTATTGATTTGTATTGGATTTATTTAGTAACAAACTACACTCTCTAAATAATTTGTAAGCTCATTTATTTGAATAAATTTACTAGTACAAATATAAAACATAAAATAAACAAAATAAACAAAATAATTAAAATGATTTGAGGGATATTTTTGTCTTTACATAGACTTATCTCATGGTATTAAATTCTATGTATTACCAATACCTCCAAATGGAAGGTATTCGTAATACATCCTATAATACCATAGGCCCAAGTTCCTACCAAACATAGTACTAAATAATACCATACACAATACATGGTCTATCTCTTCTAATACCTCCTACCAAACGACCCCTAAATGTCTTTACTTCACTAGGAGCACTCCCATTAGGAGCTAAAAAGAACACATGGAAAATAAATAGTCTGTTGAAATAATTTTCGAGTTTACTTATCCCGAATATAGAACATACAAGATAATATGTACTTGATTAAAAAACAACGTAAAAGAATCTATTTGGACTTTGTTCTTATGTGCTAAAAAATGAAAAAAAGGTTCCCGTTGAACTTATGTTTTGAGCCATTTTGTAGTGTATTAATTATGTTGGCACTTCAGTTCCGAGTCATGATATCAGGTCTACTATCTGTATGTGATCTTTGCTTCTAGCTTGGAGGAACAATTTTTAAATTGATACCTTCAGCCCCCCTACCTGCAGTGTTCATGCATTCTTGAGTTTGATGGGGCTTCAAAGGGGAATCCTGGACCAGCTGGTGCTGGTGCTGTGCTGCGCGCTGCAGATGGAAGTATGGTATGCTCCCTTTCCATTTAGAAGATGTGGTTTGTCACCACAAGTTTATAGGTTTTCGACTTGTAGTTCTTTTCTGTAGGTTTTCCGGTTGCGTGAAGGTGTGGGTGTGGCAACTAACAACGTTGCTGAATACAGAGGTGTAATCTTAGGGCTAAAATATGCTCTTGAGAAAGGTTTCAAACATGTAAAAGTTAAGGGTGACTCAAAACTTGTCTGCATGCAGGTCTTCTTTACTCTTTCTTCTTACTTCTGTTTTTGTTTTATTTTCATTCTCCCTTTAGCAAATTAGTCAAGTATTTCTGCTTTCCCACTTTTAATATCCTGTCAAATCTATATATTGCAGTAACTTGTTGAAACCATTGAGTTCTAAAGCAATTGCTGAAGAGCTTTTTCCACTGATGTCCTAGCAATTAAGAGTGTCTGAGACATACTCATAAACCCTGGGCTACACGAAGATGCCCCAGAAAGTAGACCATTCCAAATAATGATAAATTTGATCTCTATTGATGGACTATGGTTTTATCATCTTAAGTCATCCCTAGTTAGCCTGGGATGGAGTAGCTGTAGTATTATCTTAGTGTATACTCCACAGGTTGTAGTGTATACTCCAAAATCACACAGTGGAATCCACACTGTGTATGAACATGACTGGGTATGTTAGGGAGTACAAGATAGTTTAGAAGTGAACTCGAATAAGGTAAACTATAAGAACTAATTTGAGTTTATTATTATTATGTAATTCTGCATATTACTTTTTTCTTTTTATGAGGCAAAGTCGATTCAGGTACATAAAATCTAGAAATCAATTAATACTATATTACATTCAACACTTAACAGCGTTTTAAGAAAAGAAGAGAGAGAAATGATCCAAGGAAGCTTTTAAAAAGAAATGGGAAAAGCTAAGCATTATCCACCAAGTTTTGAATTGTGTCTCATTGATCCTCAGGGATTTCTCTGTTATATTAGAAAATGACAGAGCTAAGAGATGATGTGGCATAGAAGAATGAGCAGCAGTAGGTGAGCAGTTTGGATCCCCACATTGTCTTCGGAAAAATTGCTTCTGTTCATCCCTAAGTGAGCTGGAGAATAAAGGTGTAGGTTAATTTGATTGTTTTGCAGAATGCCAAAGAGATTTTGCAGTGACAGATCTGGGAGTGAGTATAAAGACCCTACAGGATTCGGTATAAGTTTTCCTTCTTGATGGCACCTCACCCCCTCCATCCTAAGAGACACCCAAACCAGTTCAAAAGTGTAGCTATTTTTGCCCTTGTAACCTGTGTGACCTTATTCTGAGATCATGTGTTCTTGCAGTGCTATTTATATTGCACTATGTATTAAGTTATTGCTGGAACTGCTTCGGGGATGATCTCTCGTTCTTTAAAAATTTCTATCATGGAACAGACTCAAGGAATCTGGAAATGCAAGAACCAGAACATGGCTGAGCTATCCAAGATTGTGAAAGAGCTTAAAGATCATTTTTTGTCATTCCAGATCAACCATATTCACAGAGTATGGCCAACTTCTCCTCTTTGCTAGTTCAGAGCTTACTGAGCCTGTCTATCAGAATTTTGATATCTTGCATCTGCATGTTATTTCTGTGATGAAAATGCTAGTGTGTGTATGTATGGTCTCCTGTGACCAGAAAAGGTGCAAGTGGTGGGTGCTTGAATGTCATGTTTAATTTATGCAACAACGAGTTTCAGCTTTTCTTGCTAATGCGCTCTATGAAATTGGTTTCATCACCGTGTTGGTAGAGGTGAATAATCATGTTTCTCCGGTCTATTAATTCACTTTGTTTCGCAATCTCTTCATGAAGAGTTTAAACTAAACTTGTACGTATGTACTAAACACGTGATTGTTCCTTTCTTTTAATCATTAAAAAGCTATTTTTTCATCTCATTCTGAGGGGTTTTGCTTGTTTGACATATCAGGAATTCAACACTGAAGCCGATGCCCAGGCAAATTTAGCCGTGTATCTTAAGAGTAAGGGTCTTTCTCTTGTGCTTAAATAAATCTCTCTTTTCCCGTGATAAGTCTGATAAGAAAAATTTCTTGCAGATGGTGAATTTCAAGTGGAATGTGACAAGAAAACAACTTAATAATGTGAAGTCACCAACTACCCAACTTGCTAGGGATTTTTGTGAAGGATGAATGACACCCAAGACCGATGCATAATGGATCTTTTGTGGTCTAAAGCCAACGCCTTGTTTTTTGTAGATATATGATCTGAATTATGTGCACGCATCTGGATTAGAGAAACTTCGGTTTAGGAGCCTGCTCGAATCGATTATTCTCTTCTCATTTGCAATGAAAATTAATTGGTTCTCTAAAGTTAATATTCTGGCACTTTGAAATCTGTCTTGCTCCTACTATTATACATACTTAAAATTTAAATGGGATATCTTGGATTGCTTGAATTATATGGAAAGGAATTTATCGGCAGGACTTGGCTACAAGTGGGTTTTAACAATGTTAACAAAATAAGTATTGTATTTAAACTAATAATACAATGATAACAAATTATTAATATTACTCAATCTTTTAAAATAGTCTTAATAAATGAAAATAATTTAATAAATTATACTTTATATTACCCAACATAATTGGTATTTATCATATATGAAGATTTAAAAAGGAGGAAATAATCTACTACCAGTAGTATTATATTCGAAATTTACACTTAGCATTATCTTGTCCCGAATATCCATAGGTCCCTTCCATTTGTATTCTGGCTTCTGGATAAGAGTGAAAAAATCACTCTGAGGAATTAGCGTCGGAAAAAAAATATGGCGACCGTCTCAGCATTTTCCGTTTGCAGATCTAAATCTCATTCTCAAATTCCCCATTCTTCATCTAATGCAGTTCCCGAGCTTTTCCCAATTCAATTCCTTCGGTTTCAAAGTAACAGTGGCATTTGCGGTGGTTATTCTTGCTCTCCAAGTTCGGTGAAAGCGAAGGTACCATCGAGAACTACTAGGATATGTTCTGCAAATGAGGAAGATGGTACTACTGCTGTTGCCGAAGAAGAATCTGCTGCTCCCACTACATCTGATCAGACTGTTTCTGTTTCCGTCTCCCCTTCCGACGTCCTCACTATGTTCTTTCAGGTTAACCCCTTCTTTTCTATTTTGGTAAAGTTTCTAGTTTTTTCAAAAAAGAACTCAACCAATGTGAACCCTTCGGGTTGAAGTTAGGAGGGTTGCAGTAGGTTAATGCCTAGTGTAGGAATAGTTAATGTGGTTGTAATGAATTTCAGTCTGTGCTCATATCGGTTTGAACTTGGTTCTTGTGAAGTTTCTAATTTTGTCAAAAAAATCAACCAGTGTGAATTTTCTGATTAAAGTGAAGAGGGTTGCAGTAGGTTGATGCCTAGTGTAGGAATAGTTTATCTGTTAGTAATGAATTTCAGTCTGTGCCCATATTGGTATGAAATGGGTTCTTGTGAGGTGTCTAATTTTATCCAAAAATTCTAAATATGTGAATTCGCTAAGTTAGGATAAAGGAGGAGGGTGAGGTTAATTCTCAGTGTAAGGCTGTAAGCATAGTAAATTTATGAAGAATTCTGGTAGTACTGGTATTTAGTAGTGCTTGCTCATATTGGACTATTGGAGTGAGATGGGTCGGATAAGAATGCATATACAGGATTGGTATAGCCCAACTCCAACTAGTTTAGCAGTGAGGTTTAGTTTATTAATTGATTGATTGTCTAATTAGTGCTCAATGTGTTAGTTTTTGTTTGATTTTTTTTTTTCAAATTGTTGGTTGTCTGTAGCCCTTAAGCTTCTTGTGGATTCTTCTGTGAATGGTAAACTGATTTTATACCTTTCTTATCACAGGCAGAAGGAACAATGAATGAAGCGGCTATTCCTTCTGTGACTAACGCTTTAGAGGTAAATTCAGTGTGTAAAATTCAACTTTTTCTTGTACATGCTAATTTGTTAACACTTTCGCTAAAGACGCTACTTGTCTGTGCATTTGAGGTACAATGTAGTTGTAGTTGCAGTAGCATGGGACTCGGAATTTTTATTTTTCTGTGTAATTTTAATGCTAGTTGTGGAACACCAGAAAGACTCGCTATTACATTGTAGAGGGAAATAAACAACACGGGGTTTTTACACTTTAAAGGACAAATTAGAGAAAGCAAAACGTTCTGATCTTAAAAAGGGATTTAAACTATTTTAAACTTTGGAACTAGGCATATCTGAAATCTTATAATCTAGAATCAAAGAACAGGTACAGATATTCATCCGATTCTTGGTGTTCAGAAGCTGCAAGAGAGAACAATTGATTTTGTGAATGTTTGATGAAGAGCTATATCTCTTTCTCCATTTCTCTTCCAAAACATCAGATTTTAGTTAATAATTGGAATTGAAGAATACTTGCAGTTTGACCTTATCAAAAAAGAAAAAAATATTTGTAGTTTGACCTTTATAGTCTGTCCATATGCATACAGGATATTGAAGGCATTACAGGTCTCAAAATTCAAGTTGTCGAGGGCATTGCAAGTGTCGAGGTGATTCACATATATAATGCTTCTCTTACATTGACTTATTAGCATATCTGTTACAGGAAAAATTATTGTAGAAAGTTGACATCTCGATCAGCATATGCACCTTAGAGATACTGCATTAAAGTACTAAATCTCTGAAGCATGCTTTAGGTTCCTTACAGATTTCCTAAATTCAATATGCAACAAAGTGGACAACTTCTTGTGCTGCCTTTTTGAGCTTCTCTAGAAATGATAGTAACAGTCAATATAAATGAACAATATCCTTTAACTTTTCATGGAGAGGGGGGAAAATAATTTCTTCTTCAAAAGTAACCTGAAAAATAATTATTTGTGAAAAGAATGTTGTTAAAGTACTTATTACATTTTAATCTTTAAAATATTCTGTAGAAAATTTAACAGTGTCAAAGCTATCTTTTGAAGCTTCTATTTCCCCTAGCATACTAACAGCATCAAATCCAAAAATTTAAGAATTTCATTAGCATAGATCAAGCGTATAAAAGAGGAAGGTAAAGTTACTATCTATTTCCATCAGAATTTCAAATCTGAATTCCTTATTTCAGCTTACCACCTTCAGTGCATATTAGTATCCTTGGTGCCATGGAAGTTAGGATCTCATTGCAGAGAAGAGAGCCGGAAAGGATTTGTGAGTGTCTAGGATTTTCATCATATAATTCTGCATCCAATAAAATTTTGCTGAATTCCTTTGATCTGGTTATACAATATAAGGTCATAGAGCCTGATAAAAAATGAAAAATAAGACCTTAGAAAACTGATGAGGTGAGGGCTAAAGGTAAGTTCTATCTTTCTTTTTGATGAATAGAACAGGAGGAATCAGTATTGTGGTGAATTATGTAATAACATCTCTATATCTACACATGGAGAAACTTTTCCTTTGAACTTACTGTTGCAAAAGAATATAAGAAACATCTAAAGACATGTTTCTATTTTCTACATTCAGAAGATAAGGCATTTGAAGAACCGAGAAATGAAACATGGTATATCCTTGGTTCAGTGTTAACCTTTCTTGTTATTTGATGTAGTTAACAAAGCAAACGACAATACAAGCTACTGGGGTGGCTTCCAGTTTGGTTGAAACAATACAAGGTTCAGGCTTCAAGTTGCAAACATTGAATCTGAGCTTTCAGGATGAAGAAGATATTAGCTAAGGGGTGGATTATAGAGTTCAGAGACATGATGATATCTTTCACGAGCATCTTAAGATGTCTCTATTTCCCTACTTGGATGCCAGTAGTTCAGTACTTCAGTAAGCCTATATCTGTAACATTTTTGTATTATGCAGTTCTTCGATCTATTTTCCCCTAGCAGATGTTCCTTCCCACAACGGATAAAACAGTTGTGAATTACTAATGAGCAGCAGAATCAGTTTGTTTATTTGAAACAAGTGGTATACAAAGGGAAAGGTACTTTTTATGAGCCGTTGGAGTCATAATACTTGCAACTTGCAAGTCAGGCCCAAATAAGAGGGAATGTCATGTTAAATTAGTTTATTCCTTGATGTATCTTGATTTGAAGTTACGGTCAAGAGGATAAACTTGATTATTGAAAACTGGCCCAAATGGACAAGTTACAACTTACAATATCGGATAACCCAAAATACGAGTAGCAACTGTACCAAATTACTCTATGTTGGCAAGGAATCGATCCAAATGGTAACTAGTAGTAGCTCATTTCTCAATTGTTAATGAATCTATGACATCGATCGATTAGTCGGGCCAGTAAACAGCCTTGATTAATTGATAATTCCATATTATAAGTCATCACCTTCTGCCACTTGGTGACTTTTTTGTCTACTATCAAGAGTTTTACAGAATGCAACTATCGAAAAGGACAAGAAGAATTTGCTAGGAATTGTCTATTTCTAATGCCTGCAACTCAATTAATTAAACAATTGTGAAAGGCATGCATTTTCCTATAAGTAGCTTGTCTGAGAACCTGGGACAAGCAGATTTCGAACAACCACCTTAATTTCCTTAAAATAGGCAAAGATGGCTCTCCAAAGGTTTTTTTTTGTAGCAGCAATTATGCTTATCTTCATGGCTAATTTAGCTGTGAGAGCACAAGTAGGAGCACCTACTCCAACTCCAGGGGGTCCTTCAGACAACTCTAATGCATCACCAAATGGATTTGTTTCGACTCAGCAAATATTGCTTGGTTTTCTGAGCATTGGCATGTCCATGTTTCTTTTTTTCCTAAAACACAGAGTTTGACACTTGGATTTTCGATCCTCCAATGTTTCAAGATTCTCAAGTTAATGTGTTGCTGTTGAAGTGTGACCTGTGTCTGTTTTCTTGTTATCAGTTAAGGTGTATTTGTATCGTGTCAATTCAAGTTCACTCAGTGTCCATTTTCCAGTGTAAGCCATAGTCACAGTTTGCTTGCGTTTTATTATGTCTATGAATACAAATACACGACGTTGCCTCTTATTTGAAAAAAAAAAAACTTAAAATCACCTCAACTCGTGATCAAGATTGTGATAAGAAGATGACAAAGCTTGTGTAAAATTGAGCATTCTCCCAAAGTAATGCTGATTTTTTTTCCCGAAACAGAACCCCTTTTATTATTTATTGTATCAACAAAATACATAGTTTAAACATATCTTTTGCATCCTAGATGATTCAACTTGGGAAAAACTTCTTTCAAGAGATTTCATTCAACAAAGAGATAGAGTATCTAACTAAACTATCAGCTATTTTGTTCACAGATTTAGAAATATATATAAATTCAACATGCTTGAAAGCTTCCAAATGTCTTATTGATCAAAATATAAATCAAATAAAACTATCTGCCATTACAGTTTGCTTCTCTCAACTATTCTATTTTTGTATCGCAGTTTTTACGTCTAACATGACAACATAATTTCCCAAGTTTGTCCTCTCTAGTTATGTAATTATATTAAGAAAAAGACAAGGGTCAAACCAGACCCCTAACACCAAAGGCTTTGACGACAATTTTGTTTAAAAAAACAGGAGGATCCTTGTATATAGGAAATTTTTTTTGTCATTGTTTGCATTGAATCTTTCTCAAAAACAAATAAATGAAAATTTGGGTAATCCTTGAATAATAAACTACACCAAATATAACCGCAAGAGTTGGCAGAATTGGTCAAAATCACTACAATAATTACTGGAATTTTGGGTTTAACAGAGTTGTTAATTAGTAACTAATCTGAACTACACTTCAGACATCAAACAGAAAGAACCGCCATAGATCGACCAACTTGGAAATTGGAAGACGGAGAACTGATAGTAGATACGCAGGTCATGAGGATCGATGGGATCTTGGGAGCCGGAAAGAGAGATGGCCGGAGATCCGCCATTAATACTGCTCGGAGTAAGCAGAAATGGCTCAGCAGAAAAGAGAAATGGCTGGTGGTTCTTGGGGTTGTACTTCATGCAGTCTACATGCTAAGTATCTTCGATATTTACTTCAAAACCCCTATTGTTCATGGAATGGACCCTGTCCCACCTCGTATCGGTGCCCCAGCCAAGCGCCTTGTTCTTCTGATTGGTGCGTTGCACTTGCACACAACTTGCTCGACGATTTGACACAATGAAATATTTTCAGCTCATGTTTTTATTTTTCTTACATTGAATTGGCCAGTGGGTGATTGCTTTTTTTTTTTGTTGATAAATTGCAGCCGATGGTTTACGGGCTGATAAGTTTTACGAGCCGGATTCAGAGGGAGGTTACAGAGCTCCATTCTTGAGGAACATTATCAGGAAAAAAGGTCGATGGGGAGTGTCTCATGCTCGTCCTCCAACGGAATCTAGGCCTGGACATGTTGCTATAATTGCTGGGTTTTATGAAGATCCTAGTGCTGTCACTAAAGGTTAGGCTTTTATATATTTCTTGAAGTGCATTAGTATACGCAATCACTTGTTTAAGCAACTGCCTCTCAACCTCAACAAGCTCAATAATTTTGCAGGTTGGAAGGCAAATCCGGTTGAGTTTGATTCAGTATTTAATCAGAGCCGACATACATTTTCCTATGGTAGCCCAGATATTGTTCCCATATTCTGTGGGGCCTTGCCCCATAGCACTTGGAATTCGTATCCACATGAATTTGAGGATTTCGCAACTGGTGCGTTACAGTTTTAAGTATCCGTTTTGGTTAAATATATATTACATGCAAGTAGTTTTCACAAGGTTATGTGATTACGAAAATGATATAATGTTTCATTTGGTAGAGCCCTGATTTCCTCTCCTTGGAACAATCAGTGTAGCCACCAACTTTTTGGTTCTTGCTAGTCAGTTAACCAAATACCAATTCATCAGTTCTGTAGTGTTTACATGCAGATGCTTCTTTTTTGGATGAGTGGTCATTCGATCAATTCCAGAACCTCTTGAATAGCTCCAATAAAGACCCCAAATTGAAGCAGCTACTAGAACAAGACAAACTTGTTGTTTTTCTGCATCTGCTTGGCTGTGATTCCAATGGTCATGCACATAAGCCCTTTTCATCCATCTATCTAAATAATGTTAAAGTGGTTGACAAGATAGCGGAAAAGGTTTACAATCTTGTGCAGGACTACTTCAAAGACAATCAGACTGCATATATATTTACAGCAGATCATGGAATGAGTGACAAAGGTTTGAATGACGCTCAATTGTTTTTCTATTTCATAATGAGTGTAATAGACATTTGACCATGTAAACACAGCACAGAAAACAGTTTATATATATGATCATTTGATAAGTACACTATCCACACAAGTTAAGCTGTTTTCATGATAGAAAAAATCTTCACTTTCTCAGCAAGTGATGTTTGTGTTTAATTACCTGGATGTTTTACTATGTTTGTTCTGTGATTGAGCAACTACAGTGTAATGTAGCATTTTGATTCATAGCAATTTTTGGTACAGGGAGTCATGGAGACGGACACCCAACAAACACGGACACACCTCTTGTGGCATGGGGAGCCGGTGTCGGGAATCCCTTGCCAATTTCCCGCAGTGACCATCACGAAAATACTGCTCGCTTTATTGATGACCATCTGCATGATACAGAAACACCCTCAGAATGGGGCCTCAGTGGCATGACGAGGTTGGATGTTAATCAAGCTGACATAACAACACTGATGGTCGATAACCTTGTCCTCTTCTGAAAGTCCTATCTTTGAAGTTCCTTTCTATCATATCAACTTCTTCTAAAGTCTGACTCTGATATGATCTCTAAAAATTGCAGTCCACTCTTCTTGGTCTGCCATGTCCTGTCAACTCGGTTGGCAATCTGCCTCTTCAGTACATGAATCTGAACAAGGTAGCTGCATTACTATAAGTTCCCTGTCTATTTTGCACGGTACGACTGTGTGATGGATTGGGAGAGATATACTGGTTTGCTGGTTCTTTGGCACTATTGTGTTCTTCGTATTGAGATCGAATGCAGGTCTTACAATTACTTTTATGTCCAGGAAGAAGAAGTTGAAGCTGTGCTAGCCAATACAAAGCAAATCCTCAATCAATTCCTTCGAAAGTCCCGTATCCTTCCCTATAACTTAGATTTTTTTTACTTCTAATTTCATTGTGCCTCACTCATCTTACATGTTATTTCCTAATTTTCTTTTTGTTGCACTTTACACCTTTCAGAGTTTTAAATGTCAGTTAATGTAGAATCTTATTTAAAGAAAATGTTAGTCAAAATAGAAGTAACTGGTAGAACAATTTCGATTGAAGTGTAAAATATATTAGAATTAGGACAAGTTACCAATTCATAGACCAATAGAGGGGCAAAGTGATAAAATTAATTCCTATTCTGTCATTCTAAACTGCTTCATCAATGTAAAACTGGGGTGTAGGGCTTGTCCTGTTTTCACATTCTAAAAATACTAAGAACAGTCTTGATTTTTCATTTCATCTTTTGAGCATCCTTGACAAATATGTAGAGTTAAAGCAGTCGACCTCATTATACATCAAGCCTTTCAAGCCCTTGGCTAGTTATTCATCACTATTGCGTGAAATTGAGCAACTGATTTCTCTCAAAGAGTATGAAACTGCAATGAAACTATCTGAACATCTTAGGAGCTTGGCACTTCAAGGACTTCACTATTTCCAGACATATGATTGGCTGATGCTGATGACTGTAGTCACTCTTGGCTATGTTGGTTGGATGATCTATGTGATACTCCATGTCTTGCAATCTTATACATCCCTACCTGCAAATATTTTTAGCAAGGAACAAGTGCCTAATCCAAGAAGTACAGTTAAGGTACCTGTTTTGCTCTATATGCACGTGCTGTTGTGTATTTCTTTGTGTGTGTTGGTTAGAGGAGGGTTGTAAAGGGAAGGTTCAAAATAAATTATCTGTCTTTTTGGTGTTGAGAGTATGATAGATTAGTAGGAAAAAGGGAGGAGGAAATTGGACATATAAAAGCATTTATGCATGAATAGTATTCGTGTCGTGCAAGTTCAAGTAATTTTCTCTATCCAAACTAAAACCAACAAAAATATCTTGACTGTTGATATATGATTTTAATTCGAGGCGGAGATATACAAAGGGTTGTCCGGTTGTTTTGCTACCTCTTTGAGATAGAGTACATCTAGTGACAAATATTGATATGCCAAAATTACACATGTTCCTATATCGTAAAAGATAATTTCATAGTTCTAGAAAGTTCAAAGGTGAGACCGTAATCACTTTATCTATGCATTGTAAGTGGGAGGAGCAGGTTTTCCACCAAAACTTTAGAAAGTTAAGACTTACTAAGGAAAGAAATTGAAATCTAAGAGCAAAGTGGGAGTAATGACACCTGATGTTCATTTGGACATATATTCTCTCGTTTTTTTTTTCTTTCAACCCTCAAAGGTTTCTCCTTTCTTCTTTTTCTAAAATGCTCCATGAAAGTCACACCCATCTTGAGGACCATATTTGGTAATATTTTGTCTCTATTCTGCCTGATCTCCAAATCTGTTGAATCCAATGTTGTCAAAGGCACGCTTAAGCCTGAAACGAGGCTCTAAACATGTTGAGTGCTTCACCTCGCTTAATATGCGCTTCACTGTCGTCATCAAGGCTTTAAGACATACAAACCTTGCGAATGAGTGGTTCTTGAAGAGTGGCGGCACTAAACAATGAATATTTCACTTTATTGATTATTTTTATTTCAGTATCTTTGTCCATATATTTGTTATTCGTGCTTATAATATTAGTCTTGGACTAAACATATATATTTTGTATCCATTTGCGTCTTTGCGTTTAAAGACCCAACGGACGTTGAGTTTTTTGCGCTTTTCTCTTTTGATAACACTGATTGGATCAAGTGTTCATCTGGGACTTCTCATAAGGGAAATTCTTAAAAACTTATATTATCACGGTCCTCTGTTGGCGTATTCATGCCTTTTCTTATTATACTATTTTGGCATTTAGAAATTGATGTTATTAGAACACGTGTCATCCTCCCACAAAAATAGGTGGATATTACAGTCATTCGTAAGGTGATACTAGAAAGAATTGTTAGCTGACCAATTGATTCCCAAGCTCTTGCTTATATTCTTTTTCTATGGCAGATACATCTTTTAGGAGGGCTATTGATGGGAGTAGCATGCACTCTTCTGTTGTTTGAAAAATCTCCTCCCCTTTATCACGCATACGTCGTGATGACAATGTTTTTGTGGACACAAATATTTAGTGAATATCAATTTCTCAAGGCATTTTGCAGATACTTGTGCGGGAGAGTTAATGATTACTATCTTAAACTCATTGCAACTGGTGTTTTTTCCATGATCATTCTTGAGCTTCTGGTGAGGCTCTATTCCTAGTCTATATATGTTCCTTTATACAGCAGTGGATTTGTTCTTGACCATCTGGATTCTTTAATCATTGTGTGTGGTTACCTTACAGGTGAAGAGCTTCACAGATAGAAAGCTCTATACTTGGTGTTTCTTAACTACAGGGATTTCTGTTCCTTCTTATCTGTATAGATCATTACCTATGAGATCTGGAGTACCATTCTTTGTATGGCTGGCATGTTGGTTTTTGTCGGTTTTTACTCTCATGCCCCCTCAAATTCCAGAAAATACCCTGCTTGTGTAAGTAACGTCATATTGAATATCTTAACTTGCAGATCCACTTGTAGTAGATCGATTGAATTTGATGTACTGAACTTCTGTATGTAGGGTTGTTGGGGCGGTGATAATTATCACAATTGGCATAGTTCTTCGATATGTGGAATCGCATGCTAAAGATAACAGATACTGGGTTAGTCTTGTTGCACAAGACTCGAAGAAACTCAAGTTCCCCTTGCTCTTTCACTTGCAGGTAAGCAATGTCGTTTATGAGCAATCTTGTCTAAATTATCTTAAGCTTTTACTGAGAGATTTTTGGAATTTTTCTTTTCTTCGTTGGGAGTAGATCCTTTTGGTTTGCTTGGCATCTCTGATGGTTTGGCTTTCAACTACTCATAGAACAGAGAAGCAGGAATTGTTAGTCCTCCACCAACTGGTGAATTGGTCCATTGCTGGTATTCTTTTTTGCTTTTATCCGTATGCTAGTGTAGCTCAGTCTTAGAACTGTTCTCGGATGTCCTATGAACACAATTATTGTAGCCTTTACACCCATTTATTCCTTCAATTGTTTGTTTTGTTAATGCAATGGGATGTTAAACAGTGAATTCAAAGTGATGAGATTTTATATTTTCTTGTTCTAATAAAATGCATGCTATCCAGACTTTGTTAAGTCTGCACAGATTACAAAGAGATGGTAGATCATTTGTGAGTCTGCACAGATTACAAAGAGATTGTAAGACTTCAATGACAACTTCCTTCCATGTGATTTTATGAATAATTACTAGGCTGTATCCTGTCATAAAGAAATAATATCTTTGGTAAACATCTACTAGTTTATGGTAATGTATCACCTTGTTGTATATCAGACTGTCCTTTGTTACTCTTGCATTCATTTTTCAGGCTCTTTTGGTTCATTTTAATGATAAACTTTTGTGAAGCTTTTCCTGTCTAATTTTGTTTCTGTGTAACTATTCCTTTCACTATTTACTGTTCTTCAGCTTGAAATTTCACATATTTTGTTTTCTTTGTGAACATTTCAACAATCCTTTATTTATCATTTGACTTGTTTCTTTAGGCTTCTCGATGATACTCCCACTCTTTTCAGCTACTGGTCTCTTGTCCAGGCTGACTTCCATTTTCCTTGGCGTTGCACCTCCCTTCCTGCTTCTATCAATCGGGTATCTCCATCATTTTGTTGCTTAGGCTAGGAGTAGATTCAATTTTGTAACATTATGAGTCAGAATTTGAAAGCTTTTGAATCTCCTGCAGCTATGAAGCAGTCTTCTATGGTGCTCTCAGTCTTGCACTTATAGCATGGATACTGGCAGAAAATGCTTATCTCCATATAAGCAAGTTCAGATCATCAGCTCCAGTCAAATCCATGAAGGATGATAATAGGTGTCTGGAGTTATCCGATATGAGGATCCCATTAACCTTTGTAAGTTTTATGTTCTGTTTTTTCTTGATGATGTTGTAGTTATGGAAAAAAGTAAGACAGTGACATTGTTTTTAGCCTTGTTAATTTAATACTTTGGAGGTGTATGCATCTAGCTCTGTTGTCTCTGCATATATCCAAATAGTTGTATTGAAGTGTCTTAAATTGCTGATGAAATTTCTTCTTTTTAGATGGTCTTTTTCAATATTGCATTCTTTGGAACTGGTAATTTTGCAAGTATTGCAAGTTTTGAGATCTCCTCTGTGTATCGCTTCATCACTATTTTCAGTGTAAGTGGAACTGAACATCCTTGTTTATGAATCCTTTATTCCTTATTTGCCTTTCATTTGCATATGGTGACATATGAGATTGTTCCTGTTTTTTGCAGCCTTTTCTGATGGCGGCGTTACTTATTTTCAAGTTGTTGATACCTTTCATACTTGTCATGTAAGTACAACTTGCAAATTTTCCTTATTAACAGTTTGGATGGAGAACTACTGTAATCCAATGATTGTAGTGGAAATCTTGTCTTGGAGTTTCTAGGGCTTGGGGGTTGTTTTTCTCTCTCAAATTCATCCAAATAAGATGTGAAATTTACCGACCCCTCTTACATATTTAAAATATTGGCTTCAAGTATTGCCTGTTGCAGCGCTCGACTTTCACCCATTGAGATGCTAGTCGCAGCCTGGAGCAACTAGAAAATATTGTTGAAGCATTGCAGCACCCAAATTTCGACCGCTGCTACGGTGGCTGCTGTTTTCCATGAAAATATCTCCAACTCCAAATTGTTCTCCACTTGCTTTAATCCACTCCTCATTTCCAAACATCCATATTACTTTCCAAACACAACTTTTGAGTTTTGAAAACTTTTGTGGTACCTTAACTGCATTATTAGTTGTGTTGGCCATAACTAGAGTATAGAAATCTACAGGGTATTACACCACCTTTCTAAGTTGGGTGGTTGGCTTTCTTCTTGGTATTACCTTGCGGCCTGTACATGTAGAACTGTCACTTCTTCTAGTATGGATGGAGTTTATTTGGTCATGATTACTCCACTCTTATAAGTTATTAAGTGCATTCCCTGTTTTAAAATAAGTGTTGGCTAATACTATATGGTAAGCTAATTCAAACTCTTAAGATAGTTGTCCTGTCCTATCTTCATTCTGGTGCCAATGGAAACTATCTTTGAATCTACCTACATTTACATCATATGTTTGTTGGTCATTTGGGATCCATTGGATCAAGGTATCCTTGTCTTCCCATAAGCTTTAGCATATCTTGTCTAGCCTTATTTGCAGAGCACAAGAACTAGCCAATCTTCACTGAGAACATAATGCATGATAGGAACCTATATTTATACATCAAGAAGCGTTTAGAATTTTTGGAGACCAAGAAAATTTGTATTTGATATGCAAGTAGAAATATTTTGGAATTCTTGGTCTTGATGAGATCAGTTGTGTACCATGGATGACTTTTATTTTCTGTTGGGCATTAACTGCAGATGTGCCTTTAGTGCAATCACTAAATTGGTGCAAGTTCCATTGTTGGGATGCTATTTTCTGGTGATCTTGTGCTCTGATGTAATGACAATCCATTTCTTCTTCCTGGTAAGACTGTCTTATTCCTCCTATGGTGCAATTCTCATATGTTTTTCTACCTATTTTCCATCCAATGTGTCTTGCTTGAAAAACGTCGGATTCCCAGTACCAATATGTTCTTCTCTGTCATAATCTTCAACAGCTTTGAATTTTTCTCTTTCATGCTTTTGACTGTTTTATCTCCAGGAACATGATTCTGGGGATTCATCATGGTTAGGATCCATCTTACTTGTTTTCTGATTGGTAATAGGTCCGAAATAAAGGAAGCTGGATGGAAATTGGCAACAGCATTAGCCATTTCGGAATTATGAGTGCTCAAGTTGTGTTTGTCCTTATGCTTTTTGCTGTTACAAATGTATTCACGAAAGACATCCAAGTTAGATCTGCTCAGCAGTTTTCACTTAAAAAAATGTGATTCATTCAAAGCTTCATTCTTTTCGTGATCCCACATATCTGGGTGACAATTTTGCTAGAGTAACAATTAGTTCACACAAATCGTTGTATTGAGTGATGCTCCATGAAGTAAATCATTCTTTTGAATGTCCCATATTTCAGGGTGGCAAAGCATATAGTTCTTGCCAAAACAGAGTGGATAGTTGTATCGAATGTATGATGATGAGATGATTAATTCTACTTTTACTTGAAATGGTGTTGAGCTGCTTTGTTGGATGGATTAAAATTGGTTGCTTCTTGTTACTTTAAATTTCGAGACGTGAAATCATTCCTGGAATTTCGGCAGCGAATGCATGAAGTTTTCAGAATTCATTGATCCGACTAATATAAATTTACGGAGCGTTTTCCTCTCTCCCTCCGTTTGGTTGGCAGTGGACAAAATATATTCTGTCCTTCATTTAGAAAAATGAGCTACTTCTATGGCTCATACAAAAAGAAGTTGAACATTTTTTCCCTCAAATTATAAAAATAAATTCCCAGTCCAATGTTATTGTATCTTTTAAATTTAAGTGATGAAAATGATTAATGTCATATATTTCTTGATCAAATACACTTTTCAAAATTATGGGGCATTGTTGTTACTCCAAAAGTAAGTTTCATCAATTCACTCAACTCTTTTACAATCCAACTGAATCATTTTCAGCTCATCGGTAGAGGAAAAACAAGAACACAGATATGTTTACGAAGCCAAAAGTCACTCATCTAAGTTAGCGGATTCAAATTCTACTCATTTTACTTTTCATGCAAATGAAGGTGATACATTTATATAACAATATTTTATATTAGTCTATTTCATATTTCAAATATATTTTTCTGAAACTGTCTTATAATAAGGAAACGTTTACCAACTATATATTTTGCATGTTGGAGTTGATATTGAAGTATAATTTAAGCAAGAAAGCTCTAGGGATTTTTAATCAAATATGATTAAACTGCAGAATTAAGGGGTAAAAGAAGATGTGAATAGTTGTAGTAATTTATGAATATTGGCTAAAAATAAAATAGTGGATTTAAGAGCATTTTGTGTGAATATCTAATTTGAGGCCCAATTTAAACCCGTTCCAAGTCGACTCATATTATCGCCCAAATCAATCCGTCCTTCAGATCTCTCTCCTCTGCAGAAAAATCTGAAGCTGATTCCTCCATTTTCTTCAACTAACGAAAGGTACGCTCTATTATTTTTCTCCTTCCTTTTACTTCAACCCTATTTCTCCACTGTTTCCAGTTCGAAAAATCAGGAAATTTTTAGTTTCTTATCTCAATTCGTTTCAGTTAAGTATCAAATTTGGTGGGTCATGCGATGTTTTCTGCATTTTGCTTCCCGTGGTTGTTTTTTGGGGTTTATGTAGTTTTATTAAAGACATATATGGTTGTCACTTATTTTATTTGCCTTTGAAATACCTTAATTATTGTTTTGATGGGTACTAATCTATATTGGTTTTAGGGCAACAAGTAATTTGTGATTTGATGGTAAAGATAACTACTCAAACATCCCTCAACTATACTCTATGTTTAAACCACATCGTTGCACTATCACAATGAACAAAAAACATCCCTCAATTATCTTAAAAATGGCAAGAAACTAGCGGTTGATCAACCTACAAATCCCCTATTTTGTTTGCTCCCATTCTTCTCTTAGCTTATAGTAGTAATAGACAATCCTAACTAAATTGAATGAGCTAGTAAGAGAGGTTTTCATCCTCAACTTCACAGTAGTAGCCAGGATGTCCCATAAAAAGTGAGCAAAATATTTCAAGTAAAATATTTTTCGCTCTATATAATTACTGATCAGATAAGCAACAAAATATTATAAGAAAAAAATGTATAATTTTCTCTTTATTTCGTAGACAATGAGGAAATTTAAAGTATGAAGGTAGTCTATTTTTATTTTATTTTTGGTGTAAATTTGATAAACACTAGTTACTGTATTTTTTAAAATATAAAAGTAACATATTTAGATATGACATAAAAAAATATTTTTTTTATTCCAATTTGTGTGACGCTTTTTGCTTCTTAAGATACAAACTATGTGAACTTTTTATAAATATTTTACTATGTATTTTTCATCGAGAAGAATTACAACTTTAATATGTGAAAAACGCTACATATTTATCCATAGTTAATTCTAGCTTCATTTACATGAAAGGAAATGAAATTAACCGTTAGTTTCTATCAAGAGAAAAAATGGAAGGGTGAATCTGGCCATTTTTAGGATAGTTAAGGATGTTTTTGTGCTCATTGTGGTAGTAAAAGAACGTTGTTTAAATTTAGAGTATATTTGAGGGATGTTTTTAGCCAAAAACTCACAGAGAGATTCTAGACATTGAATCTAATGCTTGTTTCTAGGAAATTGAATGTTGATACTGAAAAATTACAAGTTCAGTGTCCATTAACTTTGAAGTTTGAATTTTGGAAATCTTTTCTCCTCTTTCACATGTGTGTAAGCTTTTCCCCTTCTACCTTTCTCTCGGGTCGGAAGAGCAACAAAAGGATGCTATTCTTTCCATAGTTTAGTTATATTGTGATTCATTGTTAATGTTGTTTATTGATTTTTTTCTTTTTACCTTTTCTAGTTTTTCAATCGCGGTGTTTGAAGATGTTACAGAATGTTCAACACCAACTTTTGCAATCGCCGGCACGGCTAGGCCTGCCAACTCCCAGTTCACCTTCTCTACAAAACACAGCTCCTCCTCCTAAGTTCTCCTCGCAAGTGTCGCAACCTAATCAACAGGCAAATATATTAACTACCACTACCACCTCATCAACGCTCCTTCCTCTTCTCCCACCTCTCTCTAGGGCTCAGTCTCTTCTCATTCAAATGGCATCTCTTGTGTCAAGGCTCTTTGAAGTCTCACCTAACCGGTCCCATTGGCTTAGTGCTTTTCGTGGCTCTTTCCCTTCATTTCTGCCTTCTACAGCACCAATTCCACAAGATTCCAGCCCATCATCCTCAAAAGAGATCCTCTCAGTGTTTACTTCTCTTCAGACACAACTGTTTGAAGCAGTTGCTGAACTACAAGAAATACTTGATCTTCAAGATGAGAAGCAAAAAGTCACCCGTGAAATTAGGTCAAATGATTCTGCAATTCTTGCCTTTGCCAACAAACTCAAAGGAGCTGAGCGTGTTCTTGACAATCTTGTTGATGATTACGTTGACTATCGTCGCCCCAAACGGGCCAAGTTGGAAAACGATACCGAAGAATCTTCAGTAACATCTGTGGCGACTCAGTTGAAATTATCTGACATTTTATCATATGCTCATAGGATAAGTTACACTACTTTTGCACCACCTGAATTTGGTGGTGGACAGGCTCCTCTCCGGGGAGCTCTCCCACCGGCTCCACAGGATGAGCAATTGCGTGCATCTCAGTTATATATTTTTGCTGATCTTGATGTTGGTTTACCTAAAACAGATGAAGGCAAGGAGAATATTTTGGAGCCACTCATTGAACCTCCTGCAGAAAGTAACCCACTTGCCAATCTATCATCAATTCAGGGCCTAGTACCTCCAAATATTGTAGTGCCATCTGGTTGGAAACCTGGTATGCCTGTTGAGTTGCCCACTGATCTCCCTCTTCCTCCACCTGGGTGGAAGCCTGGTGATCCAATTGCTCTTCCTCCAGTGGATTCTCGTCCACCTCAAAAGGTCGAGGAGGCACCTGCACGACCATTACCTCCTCCAGGACTTTCAAGAATGCCCGAACCAATACAAGTTCGACATGTGCAGCTTGATATTGATGATGATAGTAGCGATTATAGTTCTGATGAGGCCAGCTCTGATAGTGAAGATTGATGTGGTGTTAGCTGTTTCGAGCAGCTAATAAAGGTTTAGCATCTGCAGCTTGATATTACTTCTCCTTGCACAAAGCCTTTGTTTCTCTTTTTGCCTGACTATTGGATAACTTCTCTTCCCTCAAACAAGAGGTACCCCTGCTCTCTTCTGTCTGCATAATTGGGGGGCATTTTAGTTTCAATTTCATGTTCTTTAGCTATCTCTACAGTGTGTTATTTAGTAACAGGTCTTATGTCAACAAACTCTTCCCTGCTAACTATGTGTCATATTCGTCCCGACAGTGTTTGGAGAGTCAAGATCAAACTGTGAGCTTCTCTTTTTTCATGAAAAATGTTTCTTGTTTATACTAGTTAACCTGAAGAGTAAGATCATTCTGATATTCCGAGTTTATAGTTGAAGACAAAACAAAAGTAATGCATCTCCAACACTGACTCTATCGGGAGTTGACAAGCACCCAAGGGTGTGGCCTAATATTCACTGAAGTGGGATCAAAACTGTGAGGTCCCATGTTCAATTCTTAGAGGAGTAAACAAACATTGAGTGATTTCTTCCTGTTTGTCCCTGGGGAGTTACTTTTTATTGGGTGCTGGTGGAATGTAACAAGTCACCGATGGAATAGTTGATTGTGCTCAAGGTGGTACAGAAATCCGGAAAAATATCTATCGACTTTAGCAGATAGTGAAACTTGAAATTCAATTGGACCAGTAGGGATTTCTTTTTGTGATGCCTTTATTTTGATGTTTTAATTTAGGCTTAGGGAGCCCGGAGCCAAGTTTCCCTGCTTCACTTTTGGTTCGCTGCTCTTGGTGGCAATGGTTTCCAACAAGTCATATCAAAACATGGAATTCATGTTTTTACAGTCTCAAACTAAATTTCAGTCCATAGATACTTAATCAATCTAATAGCGCATTTACTGATTCTGTTTCTCTTGTATATTAACAAGTCCTATGGTATACATTTCTGCCGTGCACAGAATCAGATTCCTTATTTTAGAAACCTGAATCAGTTTGGAAACTTTGTTTCGAGCCAACACCAGGAGACATCTTTCTTATCACTATGTTCTGTTACTAGAACTTCTTGAGTGTAGCATTATGGGACTTCACAGCTGAGTGGTTCCAGAGTGGATCACCTTCAAGCAGGATGAGTTTACAGCTAAAAGAAATTGGAATATATGTTCAATAGTTAGACTAAGCCATCAATTTTTAAGTGGGGATGCTAAGGCTTATAGTCCCTTCCCATGCCCTGATACTCCATGTAATTTTAAAATTTATTAAAAGAAATAAAAGATGTGACAGACAATAAATGGATTCTATCATTAGACTTGTACTCAATTCTTTTTACCAACTAAGATAGCAATATGTTACATGTACTTGAGTAATAATTTTGGAACTACAAAAATCAAAACTCTCAAAAGAAATAAAATTGACCTCTTGCTATATGGTATCCCTGCTGCTACATGCAATCTGCTTGTACCTGTTGGAAAAGCAAGCCATAGTTTTTTTACTCTCCTTTACCCAAGTTAGAAAAATCCCTACTACAAGTTGTACTATAATGTACTTGTATATTGGCATTTGGTGTGGTTAAAAAAAAGCACTAAAACAGAAAGGAATCTGAACTTATTCAAGAAAAGGAAAATATTTTGAGTTAAGACAATGAAACAAACAAGAGGTGTCAGAGGCTGATTTACAGTTCTCCATTATTTATATATTAGCATGAATTCAATAGTTTTGTTCCAACAATATATATGTATTGAAAATTACTATGTACATTTATATATAACTATGAATTTAATTATTATTATATATTATTTAAATTGCTATAAAAATTCATAAATTTTGAATTCAACTCTTTTTATATAGCTGTCAATTAAGAGAAAACCGTGCATGAGCTGTGAGATAACTGTCACCGCGGAAATGAACATTTCATTCTCTCATGGCAATGGGACCAGCCTCTTCATTTCCCTATCGTCCTATCCCCAACACTCTGTCTGTTATCCCCTTTGACGTTTTTTTCTCCGTTTTAATTTATGTGATATTTTTTTTAAATGATATGTTTTAATATTTAACAATAATCTAATTTTAAACCTTTTATTTTACCTTCAAATGAGGCAACATAAATCCGCCCTCACATAAATTGAATAGAGAAGTTATTTTTAAAAAAAAAGTACATTTGTATAGGAAAAGAGAATTGGTAAAATTACAATTTCTAATGGTTAGAAGTATTGAAAAGAAGCTGTTTTTTTCTCCGTGTAATAGTATAGTAGTTTTTTTTTTTTCCATTTCTTCTCCTTTTTGTCCTTAATTTCAAACAAGTGCAACATTAGTAGACTAAGAATAATGACAATTAAGTAAAAGAAGAAATAAGGTTCAATAATGGGTCATTTAAATAAGCTATGAATAAGTTGAAGCTTATAAGCGGAATTAATCTGTAATAATAATAATAATAAAATAGCACATTCTTTTTGGGCAGTGCCTACTAGCAAGAGCCACTAATTCGGTGATATGAATTACTTTTAATGTATCCTACCCCGCTATCTTTAATTTACACCACAATAATAGGGGCCTAACTTTAAAAGGGGAGGACAAAACAAAATTACGTTTTTTCAAAAAATTCCCCAATTAAGATAGAGGGGGATCGTATAAGGCTTATTAAAGGAGAAAACGTTTTTCATTTAAATAGGCTTATTCTTAGTGTTAGAATCCAGAAAACCTAATAAACTTGGAAGATCATATCCATCACACCACTATTATAAGTGACAGTGACATATTGTTTAAAATAGACGAAAAAATATATTTTTTATATTATCAATGATATATATGTTGGAATGATTAAGAAGATTCAATAATTAAAGCAGAGAAAATAACAGAAGCAGCATGTGATTAAGGGCGACACATACGGCGCAGACTCCGTCCTTAATTTCTCCTATGTATTCTCTGTCCCGTATTTGCTTTGCTTTAATAAAAGAATGAATTAATTTGATGTTCTTTTCAACAAAATTCTGAAATATAGTACAACTCGAAAGTCACAAATCACATGTTTACCAACTTTAATTAGAGCGTTAACCCTTGGATTACATTCTGCTAATGACGCGTATCCCTACCCCTCACATTAAACCCTCAAATGGTTGGATCTCTTTTGCTCTCACCCTATTATTTTTTTTATTTCGCTTTTCGATGTTTAGTTCTCGCATTAGAGCTAACTCTTTTAAATTCACGCTGAATTGGGCTTCATTATGGAGTATCACTTTCTACCATGAATTTTTTTATACCCAAGATTCAAACTTAAGATCTCTAATTAAGAAAGACACAACTCCTTCCACTGCACTACAGTTTAAAATTTTACTACTATGATATACTTTACTTTATAGTAGGGATAAGATGTTAATGGGTAATCAATAAAGATTGTGGTAGAATTATTAAGATTTTTTTTAATTGCTTTATTGTATTAGTTGGTCCCCTTGATAATTGCCATGTCATCAAGTCCGAAAAAAACTAAAGGCCTGGTTGGATTGACTTTTGGCTTATGACATATAAGTCAAAAGTCATAAGTTAGAATTTTTAACTTATGACTTTTGGCATATTTTTGTTATTTTGGTTTTAAATGAAGTGCTTATAAGCATTTTTTTAACTTTACTCAAACACTTTAAATTTGCTTAAAAGTTATTTTGACTTAAAATCACCTAAAATAAGTCGATTGAAACGGATACTAAACCCAAAATGCCAAAATGCAGAAAGAGCACCGACGGGTCAATTCAGAGTTCCGGGTTTTTACATGTGGACCCATGCCGTGATTGGTGGTTCATGCAACTCATAGGATTCTCTTGCTAAATTTCACATTTCATGTGACAATGTCTTCTCTTTCATTTTTTAAAGTATTTTTTTATTTCATATTTCTGTTTAATGATGATGACATTTGAATATGCTTAAACCTCAACTTAAAATTACTTTACCAATTTCCTTTCCTTTATCCATATTCCTTTTGCCTCATTCACATACAAGAATATCCTTTCATTTTATGTTGTCATTTTCTTTCTTTCTCGTTATTTTAGGAAACTTTATACAAAACTTTGGAGCTTAATTTTATTTACCTCAATACTCATAGAAATATTATACTTAGTCCTCCAGAGTGAGGTTTATTCTACTAACAACATTAAATATCTAGGTTCAATGATGTAGCTTGATGTCACGTTCAGTGGAAACAAAAATTATTAAGTGATTTTTTTTATTTGTCCTAACTTAATGATCATAAATAAGAAAAAAACACCTTCAACGAGCATAAATAAAATAAACACTGTCTTTTCTTTTAATTTTCACTCATATTTTCAGAGCTCTAATATCATGTTCAATACCTGATAGTAATTTTATTTTCAAAGCTCAAACTCAAAATAATATGAATTAGAATGAATGAATATTTACCGTCTGTGTTGTTTTTGAATGTACCTAAAAGAAGAAAATATAATGAGTTGTAAACAGAAAAGCACTTGGACTTGTGGAAGAAAATGAGAGCAGAACATGTTTCATTAAATAAAAATAAATAAAATCATTGAATGAAGAGAAGTGGTGAGAAATATGAAGACCCCATTGAAGCCCTCCAGCTATTTCCCATCCCCACATCTTACCTATTTTCCTCTCCTTTTTGTAGCGATTTTTTTCTAAATCCAAACACTAAGACTGAGCTGAAAAATAGCTCAGCAAAAACACAGAGCAAATGGGTTTAACTCTTCTGCTTTTTCTTTTCTTCTCTGTTTTTTCAACTCCTTCTTTATCACAGCGACATTCGCCGCTAAATACTGCTTATTACCGGAGATCATGTCCAAGATTTGAACAAATTATGCAAGAAACCACTACAAACAAACAAATCACTTCACCTACTACCGCCGCCGCCACCCTCCGCCTCTTCTTCCACGACTGCTTCGTCGGCGGCTGCGACGCCTCCGTCCTCGTCTCCTCCACTCCTTTCAACAAAGCTGAACGTGACGCAGAAATCAATCTTTCACTCCCCGGCGATGGGTTCGATGTAGTCGTACGCGCCAAAACGGCGCTTGAACTTGCTTGCCCCGGAGTTGTCTCTTGCTCCGACATTCTCGCCGTCGCTGCCCGGAATCTCGTTGTTCAAACCGGAGGCCCGTTTTATCCAGTTAATTTGGGCCGTAAAGATTCTTTTATTTCAAAAGCTTCGTTGGTTGAAGGAAATCTGCCCCGACCCACAATGTCGATGGATCAAATCATTAACATTTTCGGGTCAAGAGGGTTTTCGGTACAGGAAATGGTAGCATTATCCGGTGCTCACACAATTGGGTTTTCACATTGTAAAGAGTTCAGCTCAAATCTTTACAATTACAACAAAACTTCGCAATATGATCCTTCTTACAACCCCAGATTTGCTCAAGCTTTGAGAAATGCTTGTAATAATTTCCAGAAAGATCCAACATTGTCAGTTTTTAACGATGTAATGAGTCCGAATAAGTTCGACAACAAGTATTACCAGAACTTACCTAAGGGTTTGGGTCTGTTGTCTTCGGACCGGGGTCTGTTTTCAGACCTGAGGACAAGAATTCATGTTGAAGAGTATATTAGAGATCAAGATGCATTCTTTAAGGCGTTTGCTTCAGCAATGCAGAAGCTAAGTGATCATGGTGTTAAAATTGGGAGAAGTGGTGAGATCAGGCACAGATGTGATGCTTTCAACAATTAAACTACTTGAGGGGGGTTGATTATGTTACTGTACGTTCGAATTTTGTTGGATTTAATCACTTACAAGATAAAAGTTAAACTTATAATATGTATACAATGTTTTTTACTACCATTTATTTAGATTAGAAAGCTCTTCTTTTGCTCTGCTTCAGTTCTGTTTTAGAACTACTACTACTGTGTGTTGAGATGCAGTTAAGAGGCTGTTTGTTCGTCAAATTTGATTCAATAAGAAATGAAACCGTAAATAACGTTTGCAACTTTTTCTGCCCTTTGCAGCTACCAGTTTGCATTTGGAACTAGTGTTGAAAATGTTTCCTTTTTAGTTTAAAATGTTTGATTGCTGGATTGTTTTGTTGCTTTATGGTTTGAGAGCGAGTGTTGGAAAAGGTGGAATCGTGTTTTCCGGTCGGTGTCTCCTTTATTAGAGTGAGATTACAGGGGCATTGCCAACTCAAGTTCACCTTGTACCATGCCACTAATAACTTAGAGAGAGATGCATAACGCGTTTGGTATTGATTCTTGTAGAGGTGTCCAAATCAAATAAATTTCGATGTTGATTCAATAATAAATTAAGAAAGATGCATTGGCTTTAACTGTTTTTCTTTTCGAATAGCAAAACAAAAATGGATGAGATGTTGAGTCTTTTTACGCGTGTTGAAGTTATGAATTTGATCAATCTCAACTCAAAACTCATGTTGAACTGAAAACGTAACTCTGAATGGATTGGGTGTTTGATCTAAGGCATGCACTATTCCAATTAAACCGAATAATCAAATCAAATTTTTATTTGGATTGGTTTTTTGGTTTTTCGGATTGATTTTGGATTAATAAATTATTTTGTTTGTTTTTTTGGTTTGGTTTTCGATTTTAAAAAATAAAAACCAAAAGACCGAAAAAACACTGAATTATATGTGTGTGTATATATATATATATAAATGTTTAGGTTTAGAATTAAGTTAGAGTTAACCACTTTTATCCCTTTTTGATTACTGCCTTTCATCATGATTACGTTTATATTTTATATTTGAACATCTATAATAGATATAATTATAAGTATTGTGTTTTAAGTTTTACTTATGATTTATATTATAAAGTATATTTAAGAGATTCAATATTATTACTTTGGTTATATTATTAATTATTGACATAATCGAATAACCAAACCGAAAAAAGCGAACCGAATAGAGGAAAATCAAACCAAACCAAATTTATTTTGAATCGGATTGGGTTACACTTTCATAAAACCAAAAACCAAAAAATCCATACCAAAAAATCAAAGGCATACCCCTAATTTGATCTGCTCAAGTTTGAATCTACTCGTCGTTCGTCATCATTGGCAAGAACATGAATTATGCTACTTCAGAACAAATAGAAGAAGGTACTCCCTCCGTCCCTATTTAGTTGTCCATATTTCCTTTTTTATTTGTCCCTATTTAGTTGTCCATTTTGATAAATCAAGAAAGGACAACAAATTTTTTCCTATTATACCCTTATTTAAACTTCTTGAAAATTTTTAGTAAGTTGTAATTCATCCTTTTTGGAACCAGACAATACATTTATTATGCTTGGAGAGTTACACAGTCCTTTAAGTTACCCATAAAGCATTTTGTTAGTTTATGAGTAAAAATTTTGAAAATTTTTTTTACTAAAAAAATGGACAGAAATAAAGTTGAAGTTTCAACTAATACTCCTATCAAAGTAGAAGGTTCACTTATATTGATTGAAGATCCAAAAATTATTGAAGTCAAAAATTTAAAAAGAAAAGATGAAGATCGGATATATATTGTGCAACACCGTAAGAATCATCCACTTCAACCGAAATATTTAAATCTATTCCATTCATTGAACTTGATTTATTTTGTCTTGTATCATTGGTTGTTTGATTTCTCATTTCATTGAAGCATTTTTTTATAACAAAATATTTTGGTGGGAAATTTTTAAATGTTACAAAAAATTGTAAAAATGCATGTTGTTGCCCTCCAATTTATTTCACTTGAATTCAAAGAAGTGGCTGTAACTTTGAAGTGAAAATTTATCATAAATAAAGTAAATAAACTTATGAACTTCCCAGCATTAATTACTTATCTTGAGTGAATTTATTTTGAAATTGTAAATTATACTATAAGGGTAAAATTGTAACTTCACTATGCTAATCATTGTTGTCTTAATTTGTGTGTCATTTCTAAAGTGGACAACTAAATAGGGACGGAGGGAGTATCATGTAGTATTTAAATGTCCTGATTATGCTGACTATAAGAAGAGCATAAATGAATGAGAAATTCAGAATTGCCATTTAATTGAGTTGCGTCTCCGCCGTCTCCGCCCTGTTGTCTGGGTTCTGCTCCCATCAATCATCATTAAAACTTTTGTAATGACACTGAAAATCAAGAAATACTTTTGACTACGGCTTCTTCATGAAATTACGGAACTAAACATTGATTTTACTATATTACCTCTAATTAATATAAGTCATGTAAATTAAAGTAAAATAGGTATAAAATGGTAAAATATCTCTTGAATTTCTAAGTTTGACAAGTAAAAATGGACGTTAATGGGCGGAGGGAGTAACAAATTAGGACACATAATTAATTTATTTTCTGGAAGGAGACGTTGCAAGTCTCATCTTCAAGAATCCTATTCATTTGGAAGGGCACTGCATGCTGATCAACGCTAGTTAGGCCTCCAAAGGAACTATGTAGCCACATTTACTGCCAGTTCTACTTAGTCATATGGGTATGTAAGTATATTTACTGCCACTTTTCTAATATCAGGATTGTTTTCAACAAGGAATGCTTCTGAGTTCTTGCAGTATGGAACCATGTAACACAAGCACAAGATAAGTTTTCAAACAACTAGACCTCTTTTGAAGAAGCAAGTTCATTTTGGACCGCTGCAGTCTAGTCCATTTCCTATCGACACCATTCATCTGAAATATTTACTTTCGACACGAAACAGAAATTTATCTGTAAAAAGTCACGAAAATTGCAACAAATAGGAGATATGAACGCATAACTTAATAAAATATAATGGGTTCAATGTGATGCACCTTAAATATTGAACCCATAAAACTTGAATCCTGGATCTACGGCTTACTATATAGTATATATGCAGATAGAAAATTAGAACATTTGTCTATGGTTAAGTAAAGTTCCCACAAAGATCCTAAGCACATTTAGAACATTTGTCTATTCATATCTTTCATCAATCAAACCAAGTAATTGAAGCGAACAAAATGATATGTGCAGCAATATAATCTGTAATGAGAATCTTTCTAAATTGTTGGCATGTAAAAGTCAGCATTAAAGAAATAAAAGAGAATGGAAGGGCTAAGCAGGGTTCAGAAGTTATTGATCAACTTATCCCAGTGTAAAAATGCTTGAGCAATTGTATCTATTGCTCAAGCACTAAAAGCCCAGTGTAAAAATGTTGGTGCAGAAATTGTGACCTTCCCAGTAAAGATTGTGCAAATGGTACACTCTCTTCGTTCATGCTTTTACTGTTTGAGCACCAAGATGCTCAAAGATGACAAACAATTACTCTGGAGTTCATTACATCCTCTCTGCAGCAACGTCTATTGTAATGCACACCTTAAAGAAACATGAGAATGACAATTCTCTCACATCCTCCGCAGTTGCATCAATCAATCAACTCCAAACATAAATCCCAAATTACTAGACAGCGGCTGCTGTAAGCCACAAACAGTTCATAGATAAGCCTCAGGCACACAAGAAAGTGAAAATAGCATTGCTTGAAGAGTATTAGAAGACAATGAGTTCATGTTAAAGACGGCCTCTTTTTTTCCAAAAACAAAAACACACTGTTCAGAATCTTTCTTTAAACCTCCAACATTATTTACCCTGTCAACTGTCACATGATCTCAGAAGACACGAGGAAAACCAAAATCATGCTATCAGAAGCTATGCAAAGATAACACCGCGCCTAATTACAAGCCATTTCTCAGAAAAAGGAATGAAATAGCATACAATGAAGAAACAGAAACAAACAAGAGCTATGAAGAAATTATCCGTGCCTGACTGATATCATCATCCGAATTAAGCAACTTCTCCCAATCAACTTCCTCCTCCTCTTCATCCTTCTGCCTCAAAACCTCCAATATCTTTCTAACTTTGTCCTTAGCCCTTTCACTTCCCATTTCCTCAACTTGTATCAACAGCTCCTCTGCAGCAGCCTCTTTTGCCAACCCTTTAAACCTAAGCCCACCATGACTAAGTCCATATAATGCAGCAAGACAATTCTCACGAGTCGACCCTGAATCAAACTCCCCCTTTCTCAACATACATACAAAACACTCCACTGCACCCCCATCAAGCATTGCTGCTCTCCCTTCAGAACTCGCTGCCAGGTTACAAAGTATCAACAGAATCCGACCCATCATATGACCCATTTTAACCATGCCTAATAATGCCTGAACCGCCCCGAGTTTCACCAACTTAGCTCTGTTACTCTGAACTAAAGAAAGATGATATAGAGCCAGAGCCGAATCATGCCTAGTTCGTTCCGATTCGGATCGAAGGGCATGAAGAAGTGGAGGCAGTGCTCCTAATACCCCAATTGCAGTTTTGTTCTGATCATCTAATGCTAAACTGAAAAGTGCACCAGCAACATGTTCCTGTGATTCTTGGAATCCACTTTTCAACACGTCAATCAAAGACGGAACAATTCCAGAACGTAAAATTTTCACCTTGTTTCGATTCTCTAACGACAAATTTACCAATGCCGCTACTGAATTTACTTGTACAGAAACATACCTTGAAGTGATGAGTCCACGCAGAGCTGACAGTGTACGAGGAGTGCATAACTGGAACCGGGTCTCTTCACGGGTTCGGGTCAATTTTCGAAACGAGATGACAGCTTCTTCTTGTTCAGATATTTGGGAACTCTTCAATTTCACAAGTAGTTCATCTTCTTCAATGGAATTCGGGTTTAGGGTTTCAACGTCAGAGGCCGACGACGAAGAGTAATAAGTAGGTCCACTTCTAGGGGTCACAGATTCCTCTGAACTCGTTGATATGTGACTCGGTACCCGGTTCAACTCAGTTTCCGACTGAATCACCCGGACGCCATTAAATCTTGCAGCATCTTTAGCGAGGTTTTGGGGGTTTCGGGTGGCCTTCAAAGTGAAAACGAGATTTTCAGCTGTGAGGAAATTGATGGGTTTTGGTGGGTCAAGAAAAGAAGAACGGCAAAAATTGAGGATTGTAGACTTGAGAGCCAAGTTAGGGATAACGGTGGAGAAATCGGGTATAGAGCCATCAGGAAGAACAGGGGTAAAAGAAAGTGATTTGCAGGCATGAACACAATGACGCTCAAAAGTATGGCCAGAAGAAACGATTACAGGGTCAGCCATGAGAGAACCAGAAATAGGACAGACAAATTCTATAGGAATAGGAGGTTGTTTTGATGGAGACTTGTGAAATGAAATTCTCCATCTTTGCTTGCTAGTACCCATTTCAATGAAAAAAAGTTTCAAGATTCAATCTTTGAGGTTCAAATATGAATGAAAACAAACGTTTGGGTTTATGGAAAATGTTTCAAAATTCAATTTTGAGCATGTTGAGGTGATGAAGCAAAAGTGTACAGCTTCAGGGACAGTTGTTGAAAGCAAACATTATGACAGACTGAGATTTGGAGAGAGGAAGCTGATAGTGAAACAGAATTTTGGATTCAGTACCTGAGAGCTTTGTATTCATTTTTTTTTTCAACCATTTTTGTTTTCAACTCAAATTGCTCCTATTAAGATTTAGGATTTGGAACATAGTGCAATTGAGCTTTTAACTCAAATTGCGGTCTTCACTGGTAAATACTTCTATCTTTTATAAAAGTTGTATAAAAAGGGTTTTATTTTTAATATGAGACTTCTAAATGTTAAATTTAATCAGGTTGTTATATAAATATAAGTATATAACGATCCCAATTACTTAAATAGTGCCTTAAGCTTGAAGATAGGTTTCTTTTTTCGTTATTATGTTACTTCAAATAAAGTTAAATTGATTTGCTTGTGATTTTTGTTATTTTGATCAAAGAGTGGCTACTAAACGCAAACTTAAAGGATCATATAATGACCAGGAATTCATGATATAACATGGACTCTTCTTTTAAGTTATAAATATTGGAAATTAAGAACTTCTCTAACTTGTAATTTACACTTCAATTTCGAGAAACTAATAAAAAGCAGTAATGAATAAGTAACTTTTAAGAACTGATGTGATGGAGGAGAAACAAATTAAACGTTGACAAAATATGGGAAAAAAAATATGAACAAAAGTAACTTTTGAACTTTTTTTTTAATTTTATTTGCCATGGAAAATAAGTAATTCATATTAAGGATATAACATGAAAAATAAATTATTTTTTCTTTATATGAAGTATTAAAAATAACAAGTAAAAATAAAAATTTATTTTTGAAATAATGAACAATTAAAAGTGAACCGGGAGAGTAATAAAGTATTTGTAAAGTCCCAAAGAAGGAGCAATTAAGAGCAATTATTTTATGGGTGAGAGGCAATGCAATTGGAGCAAAGACATGAGAATGGAAAAGAGATATTGGTGTCTTTATGACTTTTTTTTGGGTTAATTCTTGATGATTAAAGATAGCACATGAAGTTGCTCCTTTCATAGAAAAAACAGCAATTAAACTTTATGATATTAAAAGTCTAAAAAGTGTTGGCAAAAAAAGCATATGACACCCTTGCAAGTTGAGTGAAACCTCCAAGAAGAAACAACACTCGTGTAGTCTCATCATTCTTCTTCTTTTTCTTTTTTATTATTGGCATTTACCAAATTCTTCATTCGTTTATTTTTAATTATCATGTTACATTTTTTAAAAATTAATGTGATTAATTTTTAAAGTGAAATTAAATTATATTAATTTGATATTTTAAACAAAAAATTTAGATATTCAAAAAATTATACGAAAAGTAAAAGTAGTATAAATTGCAATATTTTGCATATCAATATAATAAAAAAATACATTATAAAATATTAGTCAAAATATTTATCGTTAGACTCTAAAAAAGAAAATTATAAGAATTAAAAGTAGATGAATGTAGTAGTAATTATTATTTAGAAAAGAAATTAAGAAATAAAACTACTTGATTTAATTCGTTCTCAACAATTATGAAATAAGTAATCATTTTAGGAGGATTCTTTATCAAATGAATGCTTTTATTACATTTGTAGTCTTTGGAATATGAGAACCAATTATATAACATATACATAGAGAATTTAATAACTTTTTCACCAATATCATATATATTATTATTATGTATCAAAAAAGCCTACGTCATGAAACAAACTTTCTTTTCTCCCAATTGTATCACGAGTCCTTTTGATTAATCTTCAAAATTAATTTTCTGAGTAAAGTCTCCATCAAGGAAAAACCCTTCTTAAAGTCTCATTAATTATGTCATCCCACAATTATTAGCAATTAAAGTCCATAAATTCTGGATGTTCCTTAACCCTTTTGTCTTTAATTTGCTTCTAATATATTCACGTAATGTCACAAAATAGTCCTCCCTAATTTTGAAAAGCAACATGTTCTATCAGTTAACATAACAACCACTCAAATAGAGATATCCTTTTTGACTTTGTCGTGTATCATATTTACAAAATTATTTACTAATTACTCAATTAATCTATTCTACCACGACAAATGACAATTCATTTTCATAATAATTGTGGGACATTAACCTTTTTCAAACCACCAGCATCTGTATTATTCAATCGCCAATTAATTGGTTCCAACTGAAATATTGGTTGAAAATTGACACTTTATTGTGGGATTAGATTTTTGTGTTGGCTTCTCGAGAAAAGTATGACCATAAACTATACTAAGAAAATGAACCTTAAATCTCCTTCCTCCATTCATTTTTACGTGATACTTATTCATAAAATAGATTTTCATTTTTATTTGTTACTTTTGACATATGAAGAAAATATAATTATTTTTTTCATATTTTATCTTTAGTATTAAATATTTATTCTCCAAAATATTTTCCAAGATTTAATACTACACATCAATTAATAGGAATAATATGATAAAATACTTATATCTATACTTATTTTCTTAATGGATGTGTCAAGTTAAGTGATAAGTAAATATAAACGAATGGAGTATTTAACAAAATAAATCTAATAAAATAGTCATACTAAACTATAAATACGAAACATTTTTAACATCCTTTGCATGCTCAAGAACTGAAATATATGAAGCATGAATAACCTAATACAATAAGATCTGATATTGCATAGACTAATAATAAAGATGAATTTAATTCTAATATCATATTAAAAAAATAAATTGTAAAATTAATAATTCAGTATAAAAAATCAATTCATGGCGTGATATAATTATCAAGAAGCATGTAAGAGACAAAATTTCATTCCCTTAGCTTGCAAAATTTTGTCAAAAATTATATTATTCCTTGAAAATCCATTGCTTAATTAATACTCATGCAATAAAGATTTGTTATGCTATAGAGCTAGTAAATAAGTACATCTATAAAACTTTACGCACGTTGCTTATACTTGATAATTTATTAGCCTTAACTGGCTCGCATTTGCTTCATGAGATATATAATAATTACTTACCTACAAAATTTATTTTGATTAAAGGGAATAATAATTAATTTAGGGTTGACATCTGGAACAAAATCTTTATTAGTAACATTAATCTGATCTACCATATCCGAATATCATAATATTTGAGAATTAATAGTATTTCTTTTTTATTATGGGTGTTGTGGTCCTTTACACCAAGCTAAAAATTAAAGTAGATATAGATATAACATTATAAATAATATACGAGAGAGCATTTATGCTTTAGAAGAAACTTTATAAAAGCAAAGGAATTTCTACTTTACAAATGGGCAAGGGACTTTATTTATTTATTTATTTAATGGTATGGAAGAGCTATTATTGACTTTACGACCAAGACGGATGTGAATTTTGTCAAGTCAAATGTTACCCTTTTTTTTTTTGCGCTCTTCAATTGAATTGTTTTTTTTTAATTGTTGATAAATTAATCACATAAATTTGACCAATGATGTTTCATAGTCACTCCATGTATGTTATTGTGGTTAAAAAATCCCATGAGTTTTTTCCAATGATGTCCCATGCATGATTGCATGTGCATCTTGTCTCTTGATTTATTAATTAGAAGAAGAGAACAACACAATAATTAGAGCATGTGTTAAAATACATTAGTATGAAAATTTTGCACTATTAGCCTACAAGTGTATGACAAACCTTGGAATTGGTGAAATTCAGCAAGAAAGTTGGACTTCGAAATTACTGTATACGTTGATTGATAATGCAAAACCTTTTGCCAACAAATTATTGTGTTTGTATGACGAAAGTTATTTTTTGTGAAAAATATTTTTGTTAGTATTTGATTGGTTAATGTGATTCACCTCCTACGACTCCTAGTTCAATTCTTCTAGAATTCATCCACATAAATTAATCAACAGTAATGTGCTAGTGTTAGTTAGAGTAAGGAATATGCAATAAAAAGTTAAAGATAACAGTAAAGAAAGTAACTTTGGTACATAAGTAAAGTACGTTATTTTTCTCATTTTCATAGAAAATATCTTGTTTGATTAATAATTTATACCTTATTAAACGGAGTAGTAGCTTGTCATACCCGAAGACGAAAACTTTGTGCCATTAATTGGGCCTTGAATGGATACAGTTGTTTGCTTTCTTGTGCAAGTTGAGGCCCAGAAGGCTTTCAGCCCGAAGTTGAGGCTTGGGGCCTAGAGTATGAGAACTTTCTATCTAGAAATCGTACTGGGTCACTCACATTGATCGACCCGAATCCGATTGATGACGAAAGCGCGTATGCAGCACCTCCACGTCGCGCCGACCTGTAAATTGTTCTGGCTTATTGCCCAAGCCAAGCATCCTAAAATCCTATATATACCCATGAAAGCTCCATTCCAGGCAACTACAATAACAAAAACACACGAAAGAAGAAAATGGAAGGAGGAACAGAAGCTTATCCAGATTTAGGAAGACATTGCCAACTATCTGATTGTCATCAACTCGATTTTCTCCCTTTTACCTGCCATGCCTGTCAAAAGGTTTGCCACTTTTACCCTTCCACTTTACGATGTTGCTTTACTCAATACAAAATTTGTCTTTGTTGTTGTTGTCATTAGATCTTCAACATACACCACTGAATTGGGCGGTAAAGAAAAAGTTGTTTTGATAATATTGTTGTCATTCAAACCTCTGTGCAGGTATTTTGTGTGGAACATAGATCATGCAAGTCTCATGAATGCCCAAAATCCGACTTTAACAGCCGAATGGTTTTGGTTTGCGAAATTTGCTCTATGTCCATTGAAACTACCGGCTGTCAGGTTGAAGATCATAAAGCAATATTACGAAAACACGAGGAATCTGGGGATTGTGACCCTAAGAAGAAGAAGAAACCTACCTGCCCTGTGAAGAGATGCAAGGGGATTTTGACCTTCTCCAACACTAGCACTTGCAAGACTTGCCGGATTCAAGTTTGCCTCAGACACAGGTTTCCTGCTGATCACCCTTGTAACCGCACTTCTTCATCATCACAGCCGTTGGTTAAGGAAGCCAATAACAAGTTTTTGACTGCTTTGCTTGCAAGGACTGGGAAAGATTGTGGAAATAAAAGTCGTGCCTCATCTTCAAGCCTTGCTAACCCTTCTGTTAAAGCTTGTTGATCGTTTCAGAGCACATTACTGTTCATTTGTCTTTTGTAATTACATTATTTAAGTACTCATTAATTGAAAACAATGTTGTTATATTTTCAATTTGTATGGATGGCACTCCTCATCTATGATAAAACAATGAGTTTAAGAAAAACATAAAACTTCGAAATCATATCAATCGTTTGGTATGATTGAAGATCATAAAGCAATATTACGAAAACACGAGGAATCTGGGGATTGTGACCCTAAGAAGAAGAAGAAACCTACCTGCCCTGTGAAGAGATGCAAGGGGATTTTGACCTTCTCCAACACTAGCACTTGCAAGACTTGCCGGATTCAAGTTTGCCTCAGACACAGGTTTCCTGCTGATCACCCTTGTAACCGCACTTCTTCATCATCACAGCCGTTGGTTAAGGAAGCCAATAACAAGTTTTTGACTGCTTTGCTTGCAAGGACTGGGAAAGATTGTGGAAATAAAAGTCGTGCCTCATCTTCAAGCCTTGCTAACCCTTCTGTTAAAGCTTGTTGATCGTTTCAGAGCACATTACTGTTCATTTGTCTTTTGTAATTACATTATTTAAGTACTCATTAATTGAAAACAATGTTGTTATATTTTCAATTTGTATGGATGGCACTCCTCATCTATGATAAAACAATGAGTTTAAGAAAAACATAAAACTTCGAAATCATATCAATCGTTTGGTGGAGTGTATAAGAATAATGTTAAATAGAATGTATTAGTAATTCATTTGGTGGAGCATATAAGAATAATGTTAAATAGAATGTATTAGTAATTCGTTTGATGGAGTGTATAAGAATAATGATAAATAGAGTGTATTAGTAATACTTGCATTAGCAATACATATATTAGTTATGCTTGTATTAGTTATATATGGATTATTTTTATGCATTATTTGGTTTGCTGTATTAAAATATAGCATGCATTGCATAAAAAATTTAATTTACAAGGATACCCTTCACTATTATGATAGAAAAGATATAAAAAAGATTTTGAGAGGTAATAGAGTCTTTAAATTAAGTTAATACATAATGTGTAAGAGATTTGTACTTATTAAACATCTACTGCCCTTAAAGTTATCTGCATATTTCACTTTGACACCTCAATTCAACCTTATGCCTATTGAACACCTATATTGTAAGAGATTTGTACCTATTAAACATTTTTTTCTGACATGACAACATGTGTGTAATACACACACGAAAAGAGCATAAAAGACATCATTTAGCAAAAAGAAAAAGATTTATCTTTTTTTTAAATATTAATTTAGCATCTCTTCTTCTTGTTAGACTCAATCACCATTGCCACCACTTTCTCGCCACCGCAATCACCGGCGTCACCACCATTAAAGTCCATTCCCCTTCTTTCTCGAGCTGTTCTTTCTCGAGCTGCAATCATTCTCCTTCTCCACACCACCTAGTTTTTTAATCAGATCTGTCGTCACCATATTCACACTTCTCCTTTCCGCTCTTTCTCCGATCATCTTTCCCCCCCCCCCCCCCCCCTTTTTTTTTTGCAGGTCATCATCTTCTTTCCCTTTTTTTGGGTCCATCATCTTCTTCTCCTTTTTCGTCAGCCATTGACCCACCTCCCATCATCGACTCCACCTCAATTTTCTTCAAATCTATTGTCATCAACATCTTTCTTTCTCCTGTTCATCGGAAAACACTGCCACCGCACCTCTTTCTTTCTGTCAAATCAACTCAAACATGAATCAAATCTAAGCTTAAGAACAAAAATATTTTTTTTTAAAAAAGTAGAAAAACTTAGAAGATTTAAGTTTTGTTTAAAAAATGGGAAGAAGATGATTTGATTAAATAAATAAATAAAAAAGTGGGCAGGTCGGAGTCGGAGGCGGCAACATAATAGTTAGGGATTTTAGTTTATTTATTTTTAATTATAATTATTTTGGAGCCCAAAGACACATGGCTTCTTTTAATTAGTTATTTTGCCATGTCATGGCAAGTGCATCACACACTCTTTACATTTTTTTGCTGATATCATAATGTGTCTAATAGGAACAATTTTAATATAGGTAAAAGTGTTCAATAGGTAAAAGGTTTAATTGAAGTGTCTAAATGAAATATGCGGACAACTTTAAGGGGTTGTGTATGATTTAAGCCATTAAAACCATTGCATTGCTAATACCTAGAAATTCATGACATTAGCAATACACACCTTAATACACAATAAATTGTAAAACTAATATTTGCATTAGTTATACATAGGTTGGAAAAGAATACCAAACAAGGTACTAGTAATACACAAGGCTAATGCATGCATTATTTTTCCTAATACACTTACCAAACGACCCCACACGGTCAGTAATCCTCTCTATATGAATAACTTCAAACCGCTTCTCATGTTCTCTAAAATAAATTCACAAAAAGATCAGCCTCACCCCAAAAACGAAAGAGATAATTTCACTGTTACATACCGTCTTTTATACAACAAATATTCTTCCAATACTCGAGCATTGTACCGCTACCCTTTATATACATTTCCCAAGAACAGCCAATTTGATAACTTCAGCTTAGAAACAGGAGCATTGACTTGAACAAATATAACTACCATCCTACACAGGCCTTCTAGTTTGGGAAAGCATAGCTAGGAGAATCTTCTTCCTGGGTCCCTGCAAATCCCCAGAATGCAACAATTAGAGGCTAAAATGGGAGAAGTGTAGCAACTATCCAACAGTTCAGTATAATCACGAGAAGCTCAGCCTTCTTCCCACCCCAACGAGATAATATCCCTTTATCTTCAGGGAAGTGAATAGGTGTCACCATGCATAGCAAAATTAGCATATATGAACTTGCAGTAGAATTTGTGAACTGTGTGATTTTCCAAATAAGGTTGACTGAAACAACACATACCATTGGTATCCCCAGTTCCTTCAGGTCACGGTCCCCCATTTGCTTCAGTGCAGCCATATCTACCTGAAATGGGTAAAACAGGCATCACATCACTAAAGAAAGGAGTTGAACTAGGATCTCTCAAGTTCTTGGCGAAGTATACTAAATCACACAAACAAAAACATTAAGTGAGGCACATGAACAAACAGATAAAAGAGATGGACTGATTATTCAGTCGAACCGTGTCACAAAGGACATGGATGGGGAAAATAGAGGATTGAGAATGTTATGGGCCAATGGTGCAACTTTCAATTTGTGAACAGTAGTGAGGCTACTATCCTTTACACAAGTAATAATCTCAGATTAGAAGTCCAAGATGAGCATATGGTTAGAAAGGGAGGACAATAAAAGAGATGAAGGGCTTCGATGTGACGAATAATACCTCTCAGGAAGCATTATAAACAACAAAAGACATTTATATAAAGAATTTGAAAGGCCCGTAATGCATCTATTAACAAGTCCATTAGTTGGGAGGACAGACAAAGAGGTAGATCAAATGGAGTAAATAGGAAATGTCATGGGATAAGTAACACGTGACCTAGTAATTAATATGTGATACAGACAAACGAAGAAACTTTAAAGATCAATTTGGGTTCAAACACATAAATCTAACCAACTATTAGAAGATTTGTCACGTAACATATTCATCACATCAGGGGTGGAGCCAAAGGGGTGCAAGGAGAATCAATTGAACCCCCTTCGGTGAAAAACTACACTATGTAGATAGGGAAAACAGATTTTTTTGTATATATTTTAGTTGTTGAATCTCTTTGGCAAAAGAACTTTCTTCTGAATTCCTGGCTCCGCCACCGCATAATGAGCAGCCTGCTAACTGTATATTTGTGTGCAATAGGAATCAAGTACCCCAGGAGAAAAGATTTAATGCAGAATATTAAGTACCATTTTAACTTGCTCCTCATAAAAAAATAATCCTTTTATTATGAAGACGAGAAGGTTGTCTATCCAACATGAAACAACGTAATGCCATGACCTTGTTACTTTTTGCAGTGAAATCTAGTTCAGCCTTGAATCTTCTTCAGCCACAGTACCAGTATTGATATTTAAAATGTTCATAATGCAGAGATAATGTAATAACAAAGAAACGATAAACAAAACTAAAACACGTGATTCATCAATTAACAATAGTACTATTCACCTCCTCAGCTTGAAAGTGGATAGCGTACTTCCCCAAACCGAGCGAATTTAATAGACTGGCAACGGTCACAGGAGGTTGATCCTGTACAACACCAGATAGAACAATGTTAAGATATTCATATAAATTCTGTCCATTTACAAATATTTCTTCCCTTCTCCTTCATACCAGCCATAAAGGGAAATGAGACAAAAATCCACGGTAGCTAAGAAAAGATGGTATTATGAGAAAGACATTAATTGTGAGAACTAACAACTAATTTGGACTTTGTTGACAAGCAATGCAGAAATATTGACATATGAATAAACTTAGAAGTTCTCAATATAACTCGCTGAAATTTCAATACCAGGAAAAGGAATGCAAAGAATGCTATGTTGCAGGAAGGAATTTAACTTCCATCAGCAATCCGTTATTTTAAATATAAGCAGTGCTAAATTCCAGCATACAGAGAAAATATAGGAAACAATTTGGCTCGACAAAAAATAGCACGAAGCATGTCAGGGTGGATTAGAGCCAGAAAAACTATCTCAAGTAGAAACTGATCTGCTAATTTAAGCAACACTGTCTGTGTTGTTCCACAGAAGGACAACAACTAAAGAGGTTACAGCTGAGCTCATGATCTTGAATGTCACATAAAATTCAAACTTCAGTTATCCAGTTCAAGATAAGACTAGCATTCTACCAGCAATGATTCAAGAATAGAAAATCAGAAAGATAAATAATAAGTAGGTTCCTACAGGATATGGGCTTTGTAGCATGCTTCCATTTGCAGAGGGAAGACCTGTCAATGGATTCCTGGCAGCCAGTGCTGACCTCATGGTCACAGGGGTAAGGACTTTTAGCTGAGAAGAGTCGATGAGGTCATTTCCCGCCATATGAACCATTCTTGAAGCTTCAGCTGGCCTTACTGACGGTACATGCTGAGCTGCAGTGACATTCCTTGAAGAAGAGACTTCTTTAGAATCGTTTGCAAGTCTATAAGGGGATCTTGGTCTAACACCGCCAGCAGTTTTTGATGTATAGGAGGATCTAATTGCCTCTATCTGAAGCAATTCGCTAGCTCCTGACGACGGTTGGCTGCTGGTGACAAGCCTCGTGTGAGATTGTTCTGCAGATTGAACACTTCTCGTCATCCTCTTATGCTGCTCCCTCTTTCTTTCTTCAATCTGCAGAAGAATTTCCCTTTGCCTTCTTCTGTGCATTAGTTTCAGTCGGAGGTCATTTTTCCCAACGCGTGCACCTTCACATTACAGTAACAGTACCAAACATGAGCTAATATGCTAGACCAAAGAATGACACAGGAAACGGGAATCATCCAAAAAATAAAACAACATGTAAATGACAAATATTTCAGATAATACCATTCTGTCTGCCATATCTGGAACCTCCTGCATCTTTATCCCCTCGCACACTTGCAAAAACAATAGCGAAACTTCCACTATCAAATAAAATCACAACTACCACTCTAACTTTGATAGTTTTATCTATCCCTTCCATTATTCTGAAAACAATAAATTAGATACAGCCTACATTAGCTCTACCGAAACAACAAACAAAAGATTTTACCGTTTATGAAGGGATTTTGTAGGATCCTCAGAGTCAGTCCTATAGGTCTCTCCTAATGACCTTTTGCCTCTTGACAATGTCTGTTGAGCAAAACCATCACCCTGAGAAGCTGATGATCGCTTAACCACTTTCTGCAAGTTTAACAGTAGCAAAAATATGCAATTTAGGAAAATTGAACCCTCAAAAGCAACAAATGAAGAAACCTCCAAATAGATTCACAGAATGTAAAAGTAAAGCGAAAAGCAGTAGAGAAAGCTTACTTGACCAGAGCGGCCCAAAGTGATGGTGACCTGAGGCCTTGCCATTTGAGATGGTCCAAACTTACGCACAGCTAAATCTGAAAGGATTACAGCAACAAGATGAAACAATCGATAGTCAATAAAAACGAAGGAACCCTAGAATCGGAATTCTGAGGTGAAAGAGAATGAGATACCTACGTGGTTTTACTCCATATGTCTAGACTCCAGACTTAGCAAGGTCGCTATAAGAATTGTCCTTCCTCTTTTTCCCCATTTATTTTGTCTACTAGTCCATGACACGTCATCCGTATTCTTCACTTGCGAGAGAAATAGTCCCTTATCTTTTGATTTAGATTTAAACACATTCATATTTTTTTTTTTCACTTTCAGCACTAGTAGTCCTTATTTGTAACTATGATAAAATTGTATTTTATTTTATGTTTGTTTGTTCTTTCTCCCCTTATTTTCTCAAAGATGTGATTTCTACTAAATTATTTCCTAATCATGTTAAAGTAGTATTACTTTTCAAGCAACAATATAATATCTACGAAGTGCAAGGAATAGTTGAAAAGACGGATGTGGATTCTTGATTTAGCTGCAACGATGTTTGAATTGAACAAAATAAGAAACATTCTTCTTCTCACATTTTTTTCATATGGAGTTACTGTTTTTACTAAATAAAAAGGAAGATGACTAAAAATTTCTTACGCTAAATTGTTGACAAAATCAATAATTAAAAAAGACTAAGTTTGAAAGAGGACAAAAAATGCACCAATATTGCAAACATGAGAGATATTAATACTCTACGACGAACAAGGATGTTTTTAAATCTCAGCCCAAAAATAAAGGCACTACTTTAGGCTTTTTCTCTTAACAGTCATACTTGGCAATATTGTGCTAGTATTTACAATTTCAACTCCTACTCCCACTTAGCTCTATGTTCTTTACTCCATTTTGATCCCATAAGCAGTTGGATTTTGGGTATAATTTCAGATAGACATAATCCAGATGGCCTCTTATGACTATATTGGCCTTTTAACATTTATTCTTGAACACCGGCTCTTTTTCTTTTGTAATTTTTTTGAAAGTTAATAATTCATAAGGTAGGAATCAATGTCAAACCATCATTAATACAGACAAGCATAGCACTCCTCTTTTGTAGTTTCTTTGATGATTAATTCATAAGGTAAGGGTCAATGCAGACAAGCATAGCTTATGGAATTGGCTGAAGTTTTTTTTTTTTCTTCCAAAAATTAGCCCTTGATGTTTGCTATAAATTGGTACTTCAAGAGGATCTCTACTTCTCTCTAACTTCCTTATAAATGATAGTTTATCCGAACCTCAACAAAAGGTAAAAAGTTATTATATCTACTATTGTGAAAAGTGTTTTTGACTTCCAAATATAGATATTTGATTTTCAGGGTGAAAGTATTCTAGAAGTATCTTAACTAGATGAAACAATTTTCATCACTCCCAAGTAAAATGTTAAAAGAAAGGTTTCCATTTTGTGAAGCTCATTTCAAATAGATGAATCGTTGATCCTGATTGTTCCTTTTTAATGGATCCTAAATTTTTATCGTGATTTGTACCTTATTTCCTCTTACTCGGTATCAACTTTTTTACCTAATAATTGGTCTCTTTTTTCCCATCAGAAAATCAAACTTACTTAAAAATGATTACACAAAACTTCGCTCCCTAGCCTCGCATTTGGGATACATTTGCCGAGTGCAAACCGGTAAAACTGTAGCCCATGTTAGCCAGTGTGTATCAGAATATATAAGAGCCAACGTAGTTGCATATAAACAGGCCAACATTGCGAAGGTGAGAGATGTCTCCATTTCAGGCACCTGAGATTGAACTTCACAAAGCAGCTTTTGGAAATTGATTCCGGTTTTATACAAAATCAGGATTTGCATTAGCTGAAGCCACCCAAAATTCCCTATTATGACTCGTACAATCTAGATGCATCACACAACAGTTAGCATAATTGCACTGGTATTCACCCACCCAAGCTCATTTGACGAGATCAGAATCACAACAATGTAATGGATGGGGTTTCAGCAACATGTCACATCAGAACTTTGATTATTGCTCTTCATCTACTACTCAAATATACATGTACAACAAAAACGTAATGATCATAGCATGTATAAGATGTCCGAGCATCACATGTTGGCTGTTGTTTCCTTAATCTCCTCCATAGAAATTGTCTGTGAAATAAAAGGCAGAAGACTCGCCTTAGTAGCAGATATAAGTGCAAAACACACACTAGGCACTGAGGCACACATGAGGCGCTGACAACATATAATAGTAATCCTTTGTTTTTTACCATACACTTGAGAGTCAGATAGCCAAAAGAGGAAAAGGGCTATAGACGAAATTCTCAAATCTAAGAAGGTAACTATAAATCAAGCTTCACATATTTGCATTTAGTTTACCTGTTCTTCTCCAGCAAAATCATTATCAGGGGTCAGAAAAAGCATGCAGTGACACTCCTTCCTGTAATGCAAGTTTATAGGAGGATAAGAAAGATAATAAAGATGATAAAGATTCAGAAGTAAACTGATTAACTTGGAGGCTTCTTTTGGAGATTTTATAGATGATAAAATACTACTATACATGATTACTTGGATTCAGAGAACGCAGACTAAAATGGTGATGACCAGATATACATGATGGCACATGTAATTGAGCTAGAAACATTAAATGGCTTCTCCGATCAAGGTTTCCTTTTCGTGTCAAGCAGACAAGATTTTCTTTGCAGATTTAAACAGAAACCACTATATATCAAACCCTTCACAATTAAGACCTTAGCATGTTGAACAACCAAAGGACACCAGGGCAACTGACAAGTTATCTTTAAACTCATGCACCCATAACTGTAGTTGCTGACCACTGTCTCTCATGCATTCCAAAGATTTATTATTCAGATATTCAAGGCCTGAAAGCTCAAAGCAAAACACTTAATGAAGCCTTATCTTACCAAAAAGTTAGAGGCAAACCCAAAAGAAAGTATCTCCGGCAGAAAGGAGGAAAAATGTCATTACAGAATACAGAGAATGTATATTGATTTCGATTTATTGGATCCCCTATTTCTGATGCTGTTTTTACTCTCAGCAAACAAAAAAAAAACCATGTCATGACCAAAATACAACCAATTCTATGAACACATGCAAAAACAACTTACCTCTCTCTCATTGGTACACATGGACAATTCCAGAAGCCCTGCTGCGCTTCTGCAGCTTTGTCATCATAATGCCTGAAAATTAAAATGACAACAATATGGTACAGTTCATGGTAATGATGAAATTACAAAAGTACTGTGGTAACTGGGAAGGAGCAAAGCATGAAAACCATCAAAACATATGTGTTAGGAACGAATATTTACCTGCAGGGGCAGAGTGGAGCGCCCAATGTATCCTTGTGCTCTGCCAAACCCTAAGCATGGGTCAATGAATACATTAATTAAATTCCGCCCTCAATGTAGGAATAGATGTTTCAATAATAAGGAATATAGAAACCACTATGAGTAGGGATTAAGACATCATAACAATAGCAGTACAAAACTAGAAATCAACTATGCTACACCAAAGTGAATGTCTTTCTTATGCACGTAAATCAGTCAAACGTGATATGCTTCTTATATGGATTGCTAGTAAAACATCTTAATAACTTGTGAAAGTAAAGGAGTTTCCTAACTTAAAAAAACAGTTAGCCATAAAATTGAACGGGTCACTGTAGCAAAACTGCTTTTCAAGGATAAGGATATTCCAATTAGTCATAGAGTATTCTCTGAATCTAGACTTAGACTAGGTCCTATACTTGCTAATTCCTCCGTCCCATATTTTTATTTTAAGAAGGTAACATTTGTAAATATTTGACTAAAACAGTGCAAAGGGTGTACTGAAACCATATTTACCTCTGTCCCATATTTTTATTTTAAGAAGGTAACATTTGTAAATATTTGACTAAAACAGTGCAAAGGTTTTACTGAAACCATATTTACCTCTGTCCCATATTATGTAACACACTTCCCTTTTTAATTTGTCCAAAAAGAATGACGCCTTTCTCTTTTTAGAAACTATTACTCTATGATATGACATGTTGGAACCCTCGCCACCATTAATTTAAAAGGAAAAAGATATGTGGTAACTCTAACCATCACTCATTTACAAGGATACTCTTGATACTTTGCATGCATTTGACTTGTAGTTTCTAGTTCATTGATGTATACTACTATCTGTTATTTCTTGTACTTTGACTATACTATTATTTTGTTGTAGCTATTGTTCCTTTTCTTTTAAGAATGCTTTATAAGGTTTGCGTACACACTACCCTCCCCTGACCTCACTTGCGGGATTACACTGGGTATGTTGTTGTCGTTAATAAAGAGTCTTTGTATAACATGTATTCATTCATCTCCAGCCCACAAACTTCATAAGTATCTTCTCGATTCAAATTTCTAAAATGTGATAGCTCTATTCTTTGTACAGCAACATAATTTGGAGAACCTCATAAGACACAAAGCATCCAACGCCAAAAGGGAAAAGTCATAATGACTATCAAATAAAACTGATATTACTATCACTAGAAATCAAACTAATAAAAAATACTAATAAGCCAAGTTCTGTCACACCCTTGGATACATCCTTATGTTTGATGCTCTATCAAAACCCAATAGGATACTTATCACAGTTGCATGTAAGATTCACTTCTTTCCATAGGTTACTTTTGATGTGGATGAGGCTTTAAAATCATTTTCATGAAAATGATTTGGCATCAACTTCCCATTCACCTCAGTTGTTATTGCTAATGTTTTTGGTATCATAATGTTATCATTGAAGTTATTTATTGGTGGGTAGCTATTATATCAATAAGTAAATGAGGGATGTAACCCAACACAACCAAGAACACCAAGAGGATCCTCAACTACCTAACACAGTCTAGAAGAGCACCTTCCACATTATCAAAAGACTTTTCCTTATGTGTGTGCGCCCATTAGTATTGATGCTTCTAGTGTTCATAGCTCTCTTTCAATACAAAAGCTTTTCCATGGCTTGCTATCACATTACAACTTTTTAGTGCCTCTTCACAAAGAAAGTATTGCATTCTGTCCTGTTCCATCTCAAAAGGAGGACAGCATGTTGGACTGATCTTTGTGATTGGCCTGTATTTTGCAATCTATTAACTCCATCAGTCACATTCTCTGAAACAACTTGAGATAAATCAATTCTTCTATCTTGTTTATGAGATGATAAAATCTATTCTTCTATCGTGTTTATGAGATGGTAAATCTTTTACTCACATTATTAAAAGTTTCTCAATTTTTATTCCCTTCTTTGTGTTAAAACTTAAAAGTTCCTCTTACACCCCTCCTTTATTATATAACTAGCTTAGTGCTATTGTTCTCTCTTATCTCTCATTCTAAGTCTTTGATATCCCCTCAGTTCAAGAATTTCCACAGCTCGTTCACGAACTTACACAGAAATATGTTTCTAGAAGATACACAAAAACGCACCTCAACCTAAAATATAGACTGAAGGATACCTCGGGAAAAGTGATTGGCTATTCAAGCTTTAAAACCAAGGTGTCACTTTTTTTTTGAAAAGGTAATAAGACCAAAGTAGCACTTCTGAGCAACAAACTACTATTCAACAATAATCAATCATCTATAGAAGCAACTTTTTGGAACCGAAATGATATCACACACTTGCAGCTTGTCCTAAACTGCATGTATACAGAATGCCATTATCTTGGAGTTAGTAAAACGACAATACAGTTTCCAAAAAGATACTATAAATTCTCACTTTATAGCCTAGGAGGGAGTATTCTAACATTCAAAATATTGTATAAGTTGTCGTACTCTGACTGCACTGTGCTTACTGATGACTTTTGGTCAATTTAACAGCATAAAATAGTATCTGCGAGAAATGGTAATTTTTCAACATGAAAGTTATTAATTTTACAGTAACTTACTTACCAGCTAACACAGAAAACTACGAGCTGAAATAGTGAGTCTGACATTAACCCACTCTGTTTAGTTGCTAATGCAGCAGTCACAAAATTATAGTGGCAATACAAAACAAAATTAAGAAGCTATCGATGACAGCTTTCATGGAGACGAAAGGCCCCAGTCCCAAATTCAATCCCTAAGACATAATCTCAGTAAGTAAAATAGAAAAGAATAATTAAGTGCCTGCAAGCAATGATCATTAAAAAGAGAAAGGGAAAAGAAAGTACCTTGATGACCACAGAAGTAACACCTTTGTCCATGCAGAAATATGTTTCTGACCTGCGAGCATACTGCTCCGAGAATTTCCTCATGATTTCAACAGATTTCTCTGATGGCTCCACTACATATGCAAACAACACTCCCATGAAATTAGCCATTTCAGTAAAATCAATCGATCAACTTCTACTGAAATCGTTTATTCGATCTTCCCAATTATATTTTGATCTAGCTGAATAAATACGTATTATCATTTCTCGGAAGAAATCACAAGTAAATCTATAGGTGCTTATCCCTGGTAACTAAAATGAGCCTTCAAGATCTATAACAGCAGTACATACACTCTAAACTCAAGACTAAAATGTGAAGAAATTAAAATTCGAAACGTTATTAACATCCAATTAGTCTCCATGGATCGAATTTCAGGATCTTATGGCCATACGCAAACTAATAACTCAAAATCGAAAAGAGAAAACACTGAAATCGAAATAACATTGAATACGCAAACAAATACAAAAACAGAATTCACAGTTGCACGAACTCTACAAACACAAGCTAGTTGTTACTCACTAGCAATAAATCAAAGCATTTTATTTCCAAAAATATGGCAATCGAGAGGAAATCAGAGGAAGTTGAAAAACGAGTACTTTTGGCTACGGTGAGGCAGCGATGAGTAGAAGGCTTAGGACGAGTAGCAAAAGATGAAATTCCAAAGCCAACGCTGTAGGAGGTGGAAGCTTGAAGAGTTCTCATGGCGGATTCCGGTAGTTGTTGCTTCGTTATCTCGATTTTTGCTCCTACTTTCCGATTGAGTCAAAAATGTGATTCTGTTAACCACCACAAACTTCGGAAAGGAAAAAATCTCTTTCGTACAGCGTTGATATTTATATATTACTATCCGTTCTCTCCTTTTCTTTTCACCTAATATCTGAAGAAAAATTAATTAAAATAAAATTAATAAACGGGTCTCGCGAGCGCCACTCGTTGCAATATCGTCGGAGAAAATTACAGAGCCACTTGTTCACACGCTTCCGTTACTTTACTACTTTACGGCAACTTAGTGTGGGCTTCTGGACCTCTTTTCTATGAATGGGCTTTTCGACTTGGTCCATACTCCAACTCTTCTATCTGAAGATTTTCATATATAGTCACTTAAAAGCGTAATTACGCTTCATAATTATATTTTGTTAATTACGATTGATAGCTACATGTTATAGGGAGGAGAGTGGCGAGCGAGATTGAGAGAGAGAGGAGAGAGGCAAGCGAGAGAGGACAGAGAGTGGGAGAGAGGTAAATTGTATATGTATATCGACTAGATAATTGTATATTATACATATGTATTTGTAGATTTTGGCGAGCGAGATTGGGAGAGGGAGGAGGGAGGCGAGCGAGAGTGGGAAATAATTTGTATAATTGACATCTTGTTAGTATAATTCGCACGTACGTTTGTATAATTCGTGTGTTTTTGTATAATTGAGTAATATAAAGTTTGGAATTATACAAATATGATAAAACTCAAAATAACAAATTGATACAAACATAACCATATGAACTTTAAACAATTTTACAAAATATATTATACAAATTACATTATATAAATTATATTATACAAAATCTGAAAACTACACGTTTATACAAACTTTAAAAAGTTATACACAAAAAGATTGAATGTATATGATGACAAAACTGAAAAACCAAAGGAAATCATCGTCATATACAAATACGAACCATTGTATACAAATACAAATCAAATGAAGAATTATTAGTTGTGAATTATACAAATATGGCGAATTACACAAACGTGGCTAATTATACAAACTCAAAGCCAGCCCATGTAATTAATGGTTAATGTTAGTCAATTGTAAAAGGACAAAAATTAAAGATTAGATCATTTAAAGGGAAAAAAGTTAAAGAACCAAAACGTGTAATTTTATAGATAGTTTCATAATTGTTATTTAGTAAATAACCCTTTTTTTGTTGCAATTTATAAACAATTTAACTTTTTTTTTTTTGGTTGAGTCAATTAAAAATCTTATGAGAAATATTAAATCACAATATGAAATTTTAGAAGTTATTATAAATGTTGGATCACATTATTAAAAATCTTATGAGAAATATTAAATCACAATATGAAATTTTACAAGTTATTATGAATGTTAGATCACATTCTAATAGTTTGTCTATAGGTTGAGCCATATAGGAGGAAACATACTTTGAGTTGAATGTTGTCTGGAAAGAGATTTTTTCAAAAATTTATTTGCATTACTTTTAAGAATAGACAAAATTGCACATGATTGTAAGAGGGATATTTATTTACGTAGCTAAGAACATTTGTAGAAACACCGTTATAAAATAATTAATAATCATCTGTTAAGTAATAAATTTATCTACCATTAATAGAAAGATATATTATAATTTGCAAAACGAAAGAGAATTGTATCTTTATATGAAATTGTAATTACCTAATCTATATAGAGTACAAAGTACAAAACCTACCCAACTCAAAAGACACCTTTATATATTTTACAAGTTTGCTCTCACTTTTCACATAACAATGAAAGGTAATAAGACTGTCGACATTGGTAATCTGATCATTCCCAATGAGATTGTCTTTGAAATTTTGAAAAGAATTTGTGCGAAGTCTCTAATGCGATTTAGGTGTGTTTCGAAATACTTTTGTTCCCTTATATCGGAATCCTCATTCATTGAAGCACATCACAGAAGTTCGGCCGCACAATTTCTACTACATCGGCTAACTTATACTCCAAAAATTGTCATATATAATTTATCTCTGGAAGATGAAAATTTAGCTAATTGCCTCGTCCGATATTTGGATGAGACATGTTTCCGTACTCTTCACAATATGCAATCGTCGTCTATGAACGGCATATTTTGTCTATGGAACTACAATGGAGATGTCGCTATTTGCAATCCTTTCATAAAAGAACATGTCTTTCTTCCTAAAGTACCAGATATTGAAAACAGAGGCGAATCCAGGATTTCAAGAAAACGGGTGCACCATTGCTTTAAAGATAAGCCATCTTGAGAACGGGTTCAACAAGTTTTAATTTAATATATTCTTTAATAATTATAGAAGTAATATATCGAGTTTAGTCGGATGAGTACGGGTTCGGATGACCCAAAATTAGTACATAAATTCGCCACTGATTGAAAAAGTTTCCCAATCAATAATAATTAGTAGTTACCTCTTCGGTTTTGATCCCACTGCCAATAAACATAAAGTATTAATGGGGTACATGGTTTTCTTTGAAAATAGGTTAGTACATGGGATCAAATACTTGATTTTCACCATTGGAGTGGACAAGTCGTGGAGGGATATATCCGGCGGGTGGATGCCCAATATTTGTACTACAAATAACTATGTTTGTATTGACGGAGTTATTTATTGTGAAAATCGATTTAGACCTAATATTGTTGTGATTAGTATTGTTAGAGAAAAGTTAATTAGAACGATATCGTTCCCTGATGAAAGAGTATTAATATTACCGGGGATGATGAATACAATAGTAGAAATAAAGGGACAAGTTGCATTAGTTGTAAATGACAAGGACGATGTTGATGAAGGCTTCAGTAAAATCTGTGTGTATATTCTCAATGGTACTAGTGAAACAGAGGCATGGGTAAAGCATATAATTGAGCTACCATCATTGTCAACAAAGACATCTTTATTTACAACAAATCATAAAGGGGAGATTGTATGGATTCCAGATACCAACGCTTTGCACATGTTCTTATATGCCACTGGATTAAAAGAATGGAGAAAAGTTGAGATGCATGGGAATTATGAACAACAATGTATCACGGATCCGTATAGTGTTTTGCTATATCTTGTAGAAAGTATTAGGCCCTTGAGATAACTTCACCTACGCCAAGAGTGAATCTAGTATTGCACCAGATTGTGGTGGAGTGGTAAGTATTCATTCATTCTTAATCAAGAGATCACGCGTTCGAGTTCCGTTGGGTATGGAGTCACCTTTATTAAGTACCCTAATGTGAGACTTTCCAGCACAAATCCAAATTTAGTCGGACTCCAATGTGATTCCGAACGAGAAATCAAGAGAATCTAGTATTGAACAAGGATTGATTCTAATAAGCACATGTATGATTTAATTTTATGTCTCTTGTTTAGAATAGTACTGTTATAATTACTATTCTAATTTCCTATTTTTCGGTTCTATTACTATTTGTTGTTTTCTCTGCATTGGTTGTAGTATTATATGTTGTTCCTTATTTTATTTTTTATATACAATATCTTACCTTCTTATGGTAGAAATAAAATTGCATACACACCACTATTATTATTATTGTTGTTATTGCATTTAGAAAAATTTATTATCAAATGTTTTCACACACGTGTGTGTATTGAGGAGTCATTCGCACTAATGCCTTTATTTTGGGATGATGTTTTGGTCTTAAATTTGTGGTATTTAATTTTTGGCTTTCAACATTTTAAAAAGAGCGATATATGTGCAGACATTTGATCCAAAATCTAACATTGTCCAAAAGAGTAATTTTTTAAGGATTATATATATACAACTTTCAAAATAGGGACAAAATTTAATATTTGGGTAAATCATGTGTATAAAAATGGGAAGTATATATATATATATATATATATATATATATATATATATATATATATATATATATATATATATATATATAATTCTCTAAAAAGTGAAATTTGTGAAGAATAGATGGTACATAAATTTTACCCCTCTTCATAGATATAGAGATTATTTATGTTAGACCTTCAATTCAATGCAGTCCAGAAAAAAAAGTAATAGAAATATAATAAATAGTAACAAAAATAATAAATAGTAACATGACTGTGCATAACTATAAAAAAATAATAAGACAGTTAAAGTACAAGAAACAATAAATAATAAGAATAAAAAAATTACATGAGCAATACTACAATTACTCTAAACATGACTTAGTTTGAAGGTTTAAATAGGATAATCTAACAAGTTTAAGGGGCTGATGTAGTATTTTTTTTATTTATATATATATATATATATATATATATATATATATATATATATATATACACACACACACTATGCCGTACATACTTTTACGCAATATGTATATTACTGTGGTACATGTGTTGTATATTTCGATTATAGTAAATTAATGACCGGACGATAAATATCTTTAACTTTTGTCACTAAGGCCCATTACGACATTTCCTGAACACCAAGGCCCATCTTGTTATTTCCTACCCATCAAGCCCACTACGTGGACCGTCATGATTCACAAATCGCAACAGCTTCGTTCTCCCTTTTTTTTCCTTCTTTTTTTGAGAAAGACAGAGCTTCAATCTCACCCTAATCTGCTGGAGAATCAGCTGAATTTCACCGATTCATCACATTTCTGCTTCACTATTCATGGTAAGTCCCTCTCTCTGATCTGTAGCTTTCTGTACTTTTTTGCGCCACCTAAGTCCAAATGAAAATTTGTTGTGAAAATATGCGTTAGGTGCATTTTGATGTGTCCTTGGTATGTTCGTGTATTGCTTTTTTGGTATTCTTCAGAGGATTTTTATTGCAAATTTATAGTTTCAGAGATGTGGCTTAAGGTTAATTTTAACTGATCGAATGGCCATTTTATTCCTATAAAGAAGAATGATGAGGAACCCTAAATTATATTTGGCTAGCACATGTGGGTATTGCTTTTGATCTTATTTGATGCCTGGATAAGTTATTAAGGAGAGCTGTTGCTTCATTGATCTGCTTTCATTGAAAGTTTTTGGGTTATTTTTTCAGATTTGAGTATGTTAGAGGTTATGCAAGTTCATATTTTGAACCTAACTTCCTTATCAGAACTCTCTAATTCATATATCCTGTAGCTTGTTTTCTCTGTTTGTGTGTGTTTTTAACTTTGTAGTTTAGAATGAGTTATATGTATATAGATTAATAAGGAGTTTATGTAGTCTTCCATTGTACTTGGAATTAAACCCTTTCAAGGTAAGCTTCTTTTTTTCAGGGAAAAGAAAAGTTTTTTACTCAATTACTTTTGAAGGCTAATGTAATTATTTTAGAGAGGTAGATGTAAATTAAATTAGTACCTAAACTTTGAAAACAGTTAATGGAAGATGTCTTGCATCAGAGTTTCCTCCCTTCCCCTCCCCCACCCCAGGACACGGACACATACGCATCAAAAGGAGGATATGCTTTTTGTTTCTTCCCCTATTGCGCAATTCCCTTAGCATCAAGTATTAACAATCTATTTTCTGAATAATTTTGGAGATGTTACTGTTACTCTCTTCTTATGTTTCCATTCAATCAACTCTGCTTCGGTGAGTTTAGCAAAGTGTACCCCATCTAAAGCCTGGAAAAGAGGTGGGTTGTGGATGATCTCCTAGAACAGTTGAAACCAAGTATTTTGCAATCATGATGTATAGACCCATCGCTTAGTTCAGTACAATACAATCTTTTACCTTTGTGATTATGCTTGCTCAATCTCTCCTCTTATGAGGCTAAAATTACTGATGTGTGGCATGTTCTTCTAACAGGCACCTATAAAGGGCCTTCTTTCTCTGCAACGGACTGCATTAGCTCAAAGTTCTAGTGAAAGATGGGGCCTATATGGTAGGTTATTTAGCACTCAGGCTGCATCAACTGCTAGCACTCCCCAACCTACACCCCCACCCCCACCTCCCGAGAGGACTCACTTTGGTGGCCTTAAAGATGAGGATCGTATTTTCACAAATCTCTACGGATTGCATGACCCTTACCTCAAAGGTGCCATGAAGCGAGGAGATTGGTACAGAACAAAAGATCTTGTCATCAAGGGTTCTGACTGGATCGTGAATGAAATGAAGAAATCTGGTCTTCGAGGACGTGGTGGTGCTGGTTTTCCATCTGGTCTCAAATGGTCCTTCATGCCAAAGACAACAGATGGCCGTCCTTCATATCTTGTCGTCAATGCTGATGAAAGTGAACCTGGAACCTGTAAAGACAGGGAAATCATGCGGCATGACCCACACAAGTTGTTGGAAGGCTGTCTGATTGCAGGAGTGGGGATGAGGGCTAAAGCTGCTTATATTTATATCAGGGGAGAGTATGTGAATGAAAGGAAGAGCCTTCAGAAGGCTAGACAAGAAGCCTATGAAGCTGGATTGTTGGGGAAAAATGCTTGTGGATCTGGTTATGATTTTGACGTATATATTCATTTTGGTGCTGGTGCCTATATTTGTGGTGAAGAGACAGCTCTTCTGGAGAGCCTTGAGGGCAAACAAGGCAAACCAAGATTGAAGCCTCCATTTCCAGCTAATGCAGGACTATATGGATGTCCAACAACTGTCACAAATGTTGAAACAGTAGCTGTTTCACCAACCATCTTAAGGCGTGGGCCGGAGTGGTTTGCTAGTTTTGGCCGGAAGAATAATGCCGGGACAAAGCTGTTTTGCATCTCAGGCCATGTTAACAAGCCCTGCACAGTTGAAGAGGAAATGAGTATTTCATTGAAGGAGCTGCTAGAGAGGCACTGTGGTGGTGTTCGTGGAGGATGGGACAATTTGCTTGCTGTTATACCAGGAGGTTCATCTGTTCCATTGCTTCCCAAGAACATATGCGAGGATGTCCTTATGGATTTTGATGCACTCAAAGCTGTGCAGTCAGGGTTGGGGACTGCTGCTGTAATTGTCATGGACAAGTCAACTGATGTTGTAGATGCAATTGCAAGGCTCTCGTACTTCTATAAGCACGAGAGCTGTGGTCAATGTACACCATGTAGGGAAGGCACAGGGTGGCTTTGGATGATCATGGAAAGAATGAAGGTTGGCAATGCAAAGTTGGAAGAGATTGACATGCTCCAAGAGGTGACAAAACAGATTGAAGGGCATACCATTTGTGCCTTGGGTGACGCTGCTGCTTGGCCAGTGCAGGGTCTTATTAGGCACTTTAGGCCAGAGCTAGAAAGGAGGATCAGGGAGCACGCAGAGAGAGAGCTACAACAGGCGGCTGCTGCTTGATTTTTTTGAAAGGTTGGTTCTTAAACTTTTGTTACATTTACATTGTAGTGTTGATAATAATTAGTAACCATGGATCATCATCTTAATAAAACATTCATCTAAAAAAATTTATTCGTTGCATGCTGTAAACTTTAATAAAGTGAAATTGGTTTGCAAACTCTTTCTATCTAGTTCCCTTTTTTTGTTGGGATAATGGGTCTTTTTTTATGCTCTTATTATTTGGATTGTCAAAGATCATAGTAACATATACAAAATACTCCAAGCCCAAGGCACACCTCTCAGGAACTTTATTTCCTGCCCTTTTGCAGTACTACTGACCTCTCGCTAGACCAATGCAACTTCAATTATTTCTGTCATGACAAAGAAGTACCAAAATTTCCTTCCCAACCCAGAGAAAGCAACTCTTCTTTTGACCAATATAGGAGAAACAAACCAAAAAAAAAAAAAAAAAAAGAGGAGCAGGAACAGTCATAACACTGGCGACTTTAGTGAATGTTGCATGACAACCCTGTGCATGGGAATGTGTTCTTTGATCACTGAAATTGAGGGACACTCCTCTCCAAAAATTAAGAAATTAATGAAAAAAAGCTTGAAAGGTGTGCCTGTAGTTATAATCTGATTGAAATAGCAAAATGATCTAAACAGCTCTGCGATCTTCAACATTTTGCATGTTCCATCTTCATGTATGAAGTTAAATATACTCGTCAATAGTCACATCTAGGGGTGTCAAATGGGTGGGTTGGGTTGAAATTGGAGATATTAAAATGAGTTGAAATAGAAATCGGGTTGGATCTTGACCCGCCCAAGTTTAGTTTGGGCTCAAATGGGCTAAAAAATGGGTTGGGTCTTGACCCGCCCAATTTGACCCTATTAATCTCAATAATTTTAACATAGTGATATTTAACTTTTATAATCACAATGCGAATTTCAGTTCAAGATTTTTTTTTTAAAAGTAACGAATGAATAGATAAATCCTAAAAGATGTTAAATAGATAATAGTTCATACCTTTAATATAGGAACATATCTTAGAAAGGGTTTTAAAACGGGTTGAAATTGGAGATTGAATTGGGCTCAATTGAAGATTCTCTTGGATTAGGCTTGAATGGGTTGAGATTGAACCCAATTCAAATTATCTTGAGCCCAACCCTTAAAATTTTGGGCGGTTACCTATGTTTGGGTTCATTTTTTACACCCCTAGTTACATCATATTGAATTGCTACACACAGCCTCTGTAACCAGCTCTGCCTTTGACAAATTTAAGCGTACACACTTCACCACTCTGATCATTGTTGGTACAATGCTATAATAGATTGATTCCTCCCCACCACCCCTGCCTTCCCCATTGGTCATGTCCCTCAAATATTGATTTTCATATTTAAGGGTCTGAATAATTAAATTACTTGTATGTGTCATGGCATGGCTATTTCATAATTGTTTCATGTCTCTGCTTTTCAGTTTGCTGTTTGATACCATGGAATAAATTTTGAGAAGTACCAGAAGTATGAATGGGAGGGGAAAGCAGGACGCAGAGCTTCCCTATATCCAGCCGCTTTTTATTGTCAAACTTGTGTAAAATTATTGTTACATTGTTGGCCCAATGGGTAATTTATGTCTTAGAGCTGGTACATCTAATGTCTTAATGTTTCCTCTTATCATTGCCATGGCTTTGATAGTTGAAAGATGCTTTAATATTTGTCATGTTGCGTTAAATAAGAGCTACACTTTGGCAATTCCAATCTTCCCCATTAACAGCTTTTGTACTTTTGGCCTCGAAATTCCAATTCATAGTCTTACGCTCTTACTCCCATTTAGATGTCCCATCTTTGAGAAATGATCAAATACTACAGGGAATGCTGTGATATACTCCACCGAGGTATTAGATCGGTTGCTTCGTTGTATATGAAGCTGACAACTCTATCTTCTTGCATTTTGCTGGTGAGGTTCAACTAAAAAAAATTTGACCAACATTTCAAATGTACTATTTTTAAAATTTGATATGAAAAATAATTACGTTCTATTAATATTTGAATATCTAATGTTTATTAGAAAGAATTTGCTAAAGACAATGTCATATATTAAGTTTCTGGTGAAATTAGTTGTTTACATACTTGTTTTGTCATGAACATAACTAATCTAAAACCAGTATGTAATCTAAAGGAACATGTGCAATGTGGGACATTTATGTCTTTATATTACTAGGGAAAATTAAATAGATGACATGGTAACAGATGTGTTCTTTTGCAACTTCTATTTACATAAAATGTAGGTCAGCAACTAGGGATAATTGAGAACTGATAGCGCCTATCTGAAACCAAAAAAAGATGGAGCTTGTTCGAAAACAATTAACTTAGCAGCGCCACTTAACTGACATACAGTTATAGGTTTCATCCCAGAATCTCTCCAGTTGATGCACAATGACCATGAGACAGGAATTATCATGTGGAACTTATTCTAGTTACTGAAATTCTGCAAGGAGAGAAGCTCGGTGGGAGCCGATTCCCTTTCATTTGTATTGGAGAGGTGATGCACAATTTAGATTCCAACTCCACACCAGGAAAGCAATTGTCAGATGCATGCAAAGACAATTGAGAGACGGGGGCACGAAAGGGTTGTTAGACGAGAGCTCAAGGCTTTGACCCTGACAAAACCAGTTGGCAACTTCTTGTTGCCTATGAAGCAACCTCCATATCATGGTTGGACTGCAATCCACATTCAAGTCTGATTGCTGATATAAGCTCAGGAGATATTGACATCAGTTCCTTGTGCTCTCTGCTGTTTCTCGAATTTCTGGTGTCATTTCCATTAGATGAAGCACGCTCTCCACCTGGTCCCCAACCTCTATACAATATGACTTTGCTTGGCTCTTGAGAAACAAGAACAGCACCTGTAGCTTGCTGCAGATAGGTGTCAAAAGATAGGCTTTCAGTAAATATGGGGGTAGTGCCAAATTAAACGAGCAACTAAAATAACCAATAAACAAACCTCCAGCTTAAAAACCACCTCCCTAACTGAAGTCCCTTTTGCCCTTCCTTTGACATTCACAATCGCAAGAGGACATTTCTTGAAGTGTTCTTTGATATTTTTTGCAACTCCAGTAACAATATTGCTCCTCCCTGATATACAGGTGCAGAGGAAGACAAAGTTTAAGGTCAGGAGTCGCCAAGACTGCTTACGGGAAAGAAAGATCAGCAGCATGAAATGCAGAAAATGCGGAATTCCCAATCGCATCAATTAAATTTCTCCTGTTCTTTCCAGGTGAAAACTAAAACTAAATGCGTCCCAGTTTACCATCAGGTCCATCACAAGTGAAATATCTAATATCCCAAAACCAAATCTCATAACAACGAGGATTTGAGTGAATCTCCAACTCAGTGAAAGCTAAAGCTTGCAGTGTCATCTCGCTTAAGATGGAAACTCCCCACGGTCGGCAAAAGGTTAATGCTTTGCAACTCTATACAACAGACTACACCATGGTAGGAGGAATACAGAGAAAATAAAAGAGGTTCTCATTACCAACAGCAAGCACTGGTTGCTTCTTCATCTTGAGGGCTTGTTTTCTGAGAAGCAGCCTCTCCCTGTTGGAAAGCTGTACTTTTCTGGTAGGCATCCCTTCGGACCTACTCCAGGTGGATCTAAGTGCTTGTTGAGGTTTTACAGAAGGAAATTGAGACACCTCCTTTTTATTGTCAACTTCCCGAGGTTTGTTGAAACTTCTGATCTCAGAAAAGTGGATCTTAACTTCTCCCTAGAATCAATGAGAAAAGCATCCAATTTTTTTTTACCATTAACCTTGTGATGGAAAAGAAATAGAGTGTAATAATTGTGAAGAGAAAATGAAGTTTACCCTGGAAGACTTAGAAACAGATTCACTCACTGCACTGCCAAATGTTTTTTGATCCACATTCACATTGAACATACTTTTTGACTCTTTGATTGATGAAATAGATTGACGCTGAGGTTGAATTGTATCACCCACAGCCTCAACCTTGCCCTCATATTGGAAAAAAGGATCAATTGGAAATTCTTGCTGAGAATTGTGGTCAGTGTCTGAGGAATCACTTGATAATTCTTTCTGAGAACTGGGGTCAGTGTCTTCTGCAGCATCCCCAGAATCCTGAATATAAAAGCTAAATAAGCTTCTCTCTATCAATACACACTGCAAAAGAATAAAAGTTGCAAGAAATGATACTACGGAGAATGTGAGGACCACATACAGATGAAACATTTAACCATTGATTGATATCAAGCATTTTGAACATATTTCATAATAGGCATAGCGCTTTTTTTCCATTTTGCTCAGTACTCATCTAAAAATGTTTGATTCTAGAAGGATTGTTTTTACAATGATATTCAGCATGTGGCTAGGTAGCAGGAACACCTATGACAGATAGAAAAGTTTACGAACAGCAAATTCCTTAAACTACAAATTTGGGTCATGTGGGCAGCTATGTTGACTTATCATTAATTATGATGACTAAAGAAGACAATGACACAGGATTCTACAACCAAGTTTTCATACGTGAAAATAAGAATGCGGGTGGTTATATGTCCACAATCCGTCTTAACTCCAGATCCATCCATCTCTTAAACATAGGTATTAACTACACATGTTGTCCTAATAAACTTAATGAAAGCATAAAGAAATGCCTACGACTTGAAGGCAAGTTGTTTGTGCCTATTGGGGTGTCTGAAGGACTTCTGAAGGTGACACTCTAGCTTGTACCTTATATATAGCTGATAAAGGATCTTGAATCCAGCAAGCATCAAAGATATGAGAAGCAACGGAAACATAAATTGTTCCTTCAACAGTAACAGAACATAGTGTACAATAAATGGATTAATTTTCACCTCAGTAGGACTTGCTAAACTAGACTGGTAATTAGTTCCGCCTGCAGCATCAGATATTCCTGTCACTGGTACCTGCCTATCAACTATATCCGGGGACTGAATATGAACCATCTCCTCATTTTTGGCCTGAATCAAAGCAAATCGTGCAACATTTCAATATAATTCAGAAATGAGCTAGTAACTGGAACACAGAAATCAAAGCAACTCCAATAAGGTAAGATAACACACCAACCGTGACTGCAAAGCCTCTATATTTTGTGTAAGCTTTAAGACATGTAATTTCAACGACTGCATCAGAAAACAAAGTAAAAGAGAGATGAGCAGTGGAAGAGTTTTGGCAGAAGCATCAGAAAGAAAGACAAGTGAAAAGAAGAGGAGGAAAATGGAAATCTATAGAAATAAGAAACCTCACAAGGGTAGAGAAGCTTACAGACTGTCATACAAAATGGTTCACCTGCACCTCAACTCAAATGTGTTGCAGAAATACATTGATACTTTTTTGTTATTTTCCTTTCTATTTTTTTCAATGGTAAAGGTACAGTGATAATAATAGAAGGAAAAACATCTCTAGAAACAAGTGCCAGCAAATTTAACTAGTTGCAAGAACAAGAATTAGAAACAGATACATAACAAATGGAATTTGCCTTCATTAATAAAAAAGCATCACAGTACCAACACATAAGCTATTCCTTATGTTGAGTTACGTAGTTAAATGTCTAGATTGGTTAAAGGCTTCCAAAGTGGTTTATTGAGGTCTTGGGATTTCTCCAAAGTCTAAGCATGACCATACGATTTTGGGCTGAAAGCTCAAATTCTTTCACATGGTACTAGAGATAACCTTTGTAAGTCTATCATTGCACCCGAATCAGGTTACACATGCAAGACGGTGTTGAGTTATATGGTTGTCGCACTTGGGCTGTGCAAGAATTTCCAATGGAGTCCATAAAAAGATGGGCTAGATGTTGGATTCTTTCACAGCTAAACTTACCATGATTCCTTTTTAACCAAAAACCCCATGTTTATGCCTAGACGTACTTCCACGAACAAAAGTGGATCATATAAAATAATACGATTTTGATACTGAGTGACGAAGTTGGTTATTCTTCAGACCACATGAGGAAAGTTTTTTTTGGAGATTTTCCTTTTTTCGAGTAAAGTTGGTTTCTTTCTATGCATAACTCTGAAATTGGCTGGGATGTTACATTTCAATTCTGCAGCTCTTCTTATAGTCTGTTAGTAGAAAGTGAGATGTATAGCTGCAATGATATTTAAGCGGGTAAATCAGACCGTTTGATTTTTATTTTTTTTGGTGAGATTAACAAAAGAATCAGAATGTTAGATTTGTTTTATTTTTTATTTTATTTTAATTTTTGATGACAAGGGAAACCCGCAGCCGCTGCCCTTTGGGTGCGCACAGGGTAAAACTCCTGCTCCTATGCAATAGCTCGCAAACCACATAGGAGAGGTAACCCGCAATAGGCAAGCCCGATGCAATGAGCTCGACCCAGAAGGCAAACCCCTTGCTTTCGCTGGCAAGGGGTTTCGAACTTGAGACCTCCAACATGGAAGTCCCAAGTCCAAAGTCCAAACCACTGGGCAACCCCGAAGGGTTGAATGTTTTTGAATGGAAGGAGAGAAAAGCATAGTTGATAAAGGGATCAAATCTACTTCAAATTTTAAAACCATGCCAAAGTCAATTACTAAATAAAGAGGTATTATATCTGGAAACTTCTAGAAGCATTTACAGGCACCTTAACTACTAGAACATTACCTGACGTCGCTGAGCCTCTATAGAGCGCTTCATTGCTTCTCTTTTACTTAGAAGAGTCTGAGGCCTCAACGAAGCAGGCCTTTCATAGTTCTTTCCTCGGTACACAATGATTGCATGACCCTTATTAACTCGCTCAACAGCAACTAGTATTCCCCCACTCTCTGCCTCTAACATCCTAGCTATTTGGTGGACCTCTTCAATGGTTTTCCTCCCGGTTATTACCTTTACCAATTCCCTATACTTCCAATGAAGGTGCATGTTCTCGACTGTTCCATCAAAGACTCCCCGCCTACCTGAACATGAGCAGAGAAATACATGAGTCAACTTCCATAAATTTGTTGGCAAAAGAAAATAGGCTTGCAGTACAGAGGCACTCACCAAGAAGTAAGAAAGGCTTCATTCTCAAGCCAATCTTCCTCAACATAAATCTTTCTTCTTCAGTTATTCCCTCTTTATCCATATCAGATTTTTGTGGCACCTCATCCTCCTCAAGCTCCAGAAGGAGCTTCTCTGCCTCGGCTTTCTTTTCCAATGCCTGGCATGAAAACATAAAACATTCAAAAATAAATATTAGAATCTGCAAGTGGACAGACACAACCATTATGAACACATACAGTGGTTAATTTATCTGCAGTTCTCTTGAGAGCAGCTTCCACGGAAGTAAGTTTCTTTTTTTCTTGGACACCTTTCTGGTTATTCCTGCGTGCATGTCCATCATCAGAAACACTTCCTGTAGTGGATTGTTTCCTTTCCTTAGCATTTGCTACTGATGAATTAAAACCATTCCGTTTTTCCTCTTCAAAAACTTGCTTTCTCCGTTCATCTATTGCTGAAGAGACTGCAGAGGGTAAGAAGTCCTTCCCTCGGTAGAAGACAATAAATTCCCTATCCCTCGAGAGCAAGGTTCCTCCAGTCAGCCACTGCAAAGTTTACTTTTATGTGAAACACAATAGGATAAGTTTTACAATGGATAATCAGTTTCTAGAAAACACCAAAGTGTAGCATAAAAACAAAACTATTTCATCAAAAGACTAAACTAATTTCACAAACCTTAAGCTCTTCTGCCATCAGTTCACTGTTGGTGTTCTGAACTCCTCTTTTGACGGCAACTTTTGCAATTTCACATTTCTCCCAAAGCTTCACAATTGCAGCAGCCAATCCTTGGAGTTTTCTGTTTCTCCCTGACAAAAATACACGAGCAAGTATAACAAGTGTTTTCTAGTTAAATAACAGTCTGAAATCAGATTAAACTTACCTAATACAAAATGACAAGGCAAAGGTCGACCAAGTCTCCTCAGTGTTGTCATTTCATCATTTGTCAATTTAGGTTTTACTCCATAAGGAAGTAGACGGAAAGGTCTCTTGTACCCAGGGACTACAGCTGGCAAAAGATCTGCATCGATAGGCAGTGGCTCACAACCCCACCAATCGGTAAAGCGAGGACCAAGTCCGTCCAGCAACTTGTCTGCTTCTTCAGTATATTCTGCCTCTCCAGGCAATTCAAATCGGAGTCTGTCTGGAGAACCTACACCCTGGATTACACGTGGAGGAGATTTTCTGTCCGATGCATCAGGTTTTACTGCATCTGTGCCAGATGAGTTAGTCATATGCTCTTCCGTACCCATGAACAAGTCCGGGGTAGCTTCTTGTGCACTGTTATTCTCGAAGCTATTTTCAGAGAAATAAGGATACTTGTAATCAGCTCCTCGATACAAAATTATATTACTTCCAGATCTCCAGATAACAAGACCTCCAGTTTTCTTCTGTGAATATTTAAATAAGCCAAAGTAATGATAAGAATTATGGCAGAGGTGTACTGCACATTAAAACTAACTTACGAGTTATGAATTCTACTTATGAAAAAGCAAGACGGTTAAAAACCAAACCATTATAATTCTTAATAAGTAAACTCATGTCATATGGAGCATAACGTATCTGAGACATCCAAAGGAAACGTAAATTCATATACTCAGAATTAGTGATATAGAAAAGTGCAAGGCAAACAACCATAGGTATACAAGGATCAGTAAACCACCTGCATACATTCTTCTGGTATCCATGTCCTCTTAAGCAAATTAACTCACTTTCTTTAATTAAATATGCAACACAGAGGGCTTAGAAATTGCCAAAGTGAAGCTGTTAAAATTATTTTCTTTACATTAACCTACACATGAAAATCTTGGAAAAGTCTCAAATGAGTTCATCCAATAAAAACAAACCCAAGAATGCAGTTTCAATTTCTTAAAACTATGACAATTGAGTATTGAGTTGTAAGTATTAACCTCTAACAACTCATGAGTCCTCTTCATATTCAACCTACATATGTCCTCACAAGTAATTTTAACGAGCTCGATACGCCTCCATCTTTCATGAATACCATTCACAATTCCCTCAGTAATCCCAGCCTTTCCGATCTTTAACTTTTTCCTGAGCGCAATCCCAACTGTCCTCAGCCTCCTCAATTCCTCAGCTGGCAAAGTAAGCTCCGCCAAACTAGGCGCTCTCTCTTTCTTATACTCCTTATTCTTCAACCTCTCTTTCTCCTTCTCCTTCAAGAATTCATCCCTCAGTTCATGAAACTTCTGTATAGAGTTCCCTAAACCAGGCTGCGGTACTGGGTTTTCAGGCGTACTCCAACTGGTGTCAAGCGTGTGACCCACACGGTACTTGGGCAGTTGGGTAGGCAAAGGAACGAAAATTCGACCGGGTGAGTTAGCAGTGGGATTAGAACTCAAATCATTTTCTTGGGTTTCTTGATTCTTAGGTTCTTCAACAAATCCAAGACTGCGTAGCTTGTCGGCGATTCTTCGGATGGCGGATTCCGGTAAAGCTTCAGTATCAGGGGATGTGGCGAAAACAGGAAGGGTATTACGAGGAAAGAAGGATTTTAGGGAAAAAGAGGGCGGAGTAGAGAAGAGGGAATGTGATGGTGAGGGTTTTAAGAGGGTTTTAGAAGGGTTTATGGGATGGAAGTTGCAGAAAGGAAGCAACATTGGTGTTGGGGAAGATGATGCTATCCTTACATTGACAGATGATCTAAATGCCTCAAAAGATTTTTGCCTCCGCTATATTTTAGCCTCTAGGCACTGGCCACTGGATACCTATTTATATTGAGTTAATTAATGAACTTCAAATATATGATTTATATAAATATTAAAACTTATTAATCATAATTATACGATATGAAATTTTATTTTATTTTAATTTGTTAATTTTAAATAATTATTTAATCAATTGTTAAGTTTCTGACATTTAAAGACTACTAAATCAAATTCATAGAAAAGGTTACTTTGTTTTCATGGCTTAAACTCTTGATATGTGACTCTTTTGATAATATAAAATGGACATTTAAAATTGTGGTCTAATCAAGTGGTTAAGAATTTAAGATGTCACATTTAAATTTCAACAAAGAAATAATAGTAGAAAATTTCTTACTCGGTATTTTAGTCGATGTTAGCAACTTAGATTCCTTAAACAAAACATAAAAAAACCTCAGATACCACCATTGTTTTTTAAAAAAAATGCATATTAAGGATCGACTCTAGTATGAATCTCCCATCCTTTCAGAAGGCAGGAAATAAAATTTAGTTACAACGCGCACCAGGTTCAACAAACTAAACATGTTTCTTCCTTAAGCACTTTGAAACACCATTTCTACCATCACAAGGTAGCGGGAAAGGCTGCATACATATCACCCTCCTCAGGGACTTACGAGATTACATTAGTATGTTGTTGTACTACAACTCTCGTCTCCAAAACAAGGAAGTATTAGAAGTTATAAAACAAGATTGTGATAAATTGCGCAAATTTAACTTACATCCTTCTTATTACATTTTTAAAAGTTCTCTTCCTCTGGCACCAATATCTGGAGACTTGTGGAATAGTTAAAAGGGATGTTGCATCCCATTATTTTGCATACAACTTTCATTATTTTACAAATCAGATCATACAATATGTCAAAATGCACAAGTGAATGAATGATAATGAGCTTCACAAGTATCTCCTATTTACAGTTGAATTTCATTGATTCCATGAAACCTTTTTTCACATTCCTTAACCACTTTCAACCTTCAATTGGAAAGGACTTGTCAGCAGATTGTATACGTAAAGGCGTTCATGCAATGACCGTGTGACTATCCCTGCGTATGGATCATGTAAAATAAGGAATGACATCAACCGCAAGACAAACAGTAATCTTTTTATTTATTTATTATTGAGAATCTACAACATCTGACATTTTCTTTAGCAACTTTCTTTCTGCTCTAAAGTCTTAAACTCACAGTTTAGCCTGCAAATACTGATCCACGGTGAGAGGTTTGGGACCACCAAACCAATTGATCATAAATATCTCTTCGATCTCTAATTTGTATATCTGGAAATCGTGACTCTTGGGCCAACCTGCCATTGGTTCAAAATAGTTACATGTGAGTAAACATAGGACGACGGTAGTACTTTAGAATGGCAGATGAAGACATTTACCTTCCATCTCAGGGTGTTTTGTGAATAAAGCAGTTTGAGCAAAGCTAGTTTCCTTTGGATCTTCAGTAACCACTTTCAACTAAAACAGCACAGAGACAAAGTATGATAATGTTAGCAATAATGTGGATGATATTTTTACACTTTAGGACAAAGGAACTACAAAAAGAAACAAGCAACTTTTAGTTTTCTGGACATCCAAGCCATAAGTTTGCATATCAGCAAATACTTCATATGCTTAACAAGTGAACCCATCAACGTCGTAATTGCTTCAATTAGCACAACATAGAATGATAACAACCATGGTGAAAACAGATTCTCCAATTATCCATATTATGACATTTTCAAGCATTTAGATCAAATATTATGTTTTTTAGTTTCCTCTTATCTTTTCGACATTGATGCAGACCAACTACAGTGCTATAGTGAAAAATTGAGGGCAAATGATTACCAAGGAACCAGTTAGTGGAAAGTTCAGACTATCAGTCTGTTTCAGAATTAAATGTGTGCAGCAATGTGCAAGTATACTTTCAAAATTCCGCGAGCAAGCATAATATTGAGTTTTCAGGATGACTCAAATTACCACAATAAGGTTCATAGAAGAGCATTATCATGTTCTATCATCCACAAAATGCACAAATTAATTTGGAGTGAGAAAAATGCCCTGAAATGTCTTTTATATCCTCATGTATTGCGTGAAAAATAATAATTTTAATAATATATCCTCATGTATTGTGTGACCATTTGAGAAACTAACCTCAAATATATCAATATTTGGATCAAAATCTAATTAAGTTTTTTGCCAATAAAACGTCAAGCTAACTACCAGCTAACCTTGCATTTAGTAGGTCCAGTTACGTGTCAAGATCTCACAGCTCAATTTTTTCTTAGAGATTCTCAGTCGTAGATGAGTCTCTAATTTTCTTTTATAAGGTTTGGCAAGAGGGCCCCTTCCTCATTATCCTTGTATAGAACCCACAACACAAAGTGGGGCTCCATCTTCCCTAAGGTCTTTTATCCTCCTTCGTAAGTATTTCCTTTTTTACTGTTCATTTCTAAATGTAGAACTAAGGGACACTAAGGAGATGCACTGTACTTTGGAGTGAAAAAAATGCCCTGAAAGAGTGGGATACAGAATATTCGGTATGCTACAAAGAACTCTTGTTTAAAAGACAGCTGTATCAAAATAAACAGAATCTCTTGTATAAAAGAGAAGAGTTGTTAGTGCAACCACCTTTCCTACGAGGGTAATTTTTGCACAAGATGGGTTCTCAGGATCTTTCTTGCCACAAGTTCCAATGGCGTACTCACTGATTGTAAATGATGATCTCTGGTCTTTCAATGCATTTCTAGCAGTGGGATCAAGCGTTGTTAAGTAGAAGTATGGTATACCACGGCCTTTGTCCGGTAACCCATCACTAAATGAGACAACATTCCTGCACAACAGAAAGTACTTCAAGATAAGACTACTAAAACAAGCTTGAACAGCATCAAATCCATAAAACATCCATTCCACAAATCCTCCATCTCTTGTCCTAAAGTCTCTCGGGGTTCAAGAAACATTAAGTTCTATGTTGATAGATTCCAAAGAACTCAAAATCCAAGCCCCTTCAAAATCGAACAAAGAACTATCTCCTGAATTAAAATTATCACCATTCCACTTTCTTATGTAGACATTTCCTTTTCCTAAAGAGATACTTGACTTATGATCATGCAGCTTTAGAATGCAATAAAAGAAATACTGTAAATTGTATGCTAAGAGTAATGGTAAATACAAATATATTTCTAATACCAAATAACTGTAAAGATATGACACATGGACCTAACTCAACCCCAAAAGCTAGATCATGAGGGGAGGATTGCCCAAGTCCATATTAGGAGATCATCGGTGCATTCCCCAACCAATGTGGGACTTTTACCCACTCTAACACCCCCTTCACACTCAGGCCCGACTAAAGCGTGGACCGGGAGCCCAAAAGAGGATGTACCTGGCTCTAATACCATGTGAAATTAGGTGTTAGGCCTAACTCACACCCCAAAAGCTACCTCTAAGGGAGGAGGATTATCCAAGCCCTATAAGGAGTCTACCACCCATTTCATTAACCACCAATGTGAGACTTTGTCATTCTTTAACACCCACCTCACTGGGAGTCCTGCTCTGATACCATGTAAAGACACCTCCCCTATGAAGTAACATAAAATAAAGACATCTCGAAACCATCTTCTTTCCTTTTTGGTAGTAAAATGAGAATTCTGAGCATCAGGAAATACATGACTGCAGAAAAGCTTTTCAAAAGAGTCCACTTTTAGGACTATCAGATAATCTCGATCCATCCATAAGCAAAACCTAAGACAAACAAAATAGCTCCTCAAACAATTTACAGAGATGTAGTCTAACATACATACCCAAACGGTGCTCCTCCCATATCACTTGCTATAGTACTGCAAAAGAAAGGTCACCGAATTAGCTTTCAGTTAAAATTATCTGTTATAATTTATTTAGTCAGTACTGTTATCTGTTATAGGCAATAAGTCGACTTTAGCTGCCACAAATGAAAACATCTGTAATGCAGATTTAACCCTCCATTTCAATTTGTTTGTTGTTTCAAAAGAAGGTCTCTTCCTTTTTTGGGCACTCTTTAATAGCATGTTTAAGACCATATATTCCTCATATCTTTAGTTTAACACCACAAGATTCAAGCGTCTTTTTTTACTTTTTAAAATTCTATATTAAATCAAAATCAGACTAACAAACTGAACAAAGGGATTAATTGAGAAGTTGTACCACACAAGAAACAAGAAAAATTATGTCTTTACACTTAAAGCAATCAATCAAGAACCCTCGATCTATTTAGGTTATGAACTGTGAAGCAAAATCAAGATCAATTAATCAACCCTCGATCCCAAACCAACTGGGGTTGACTAAAACTAACAAACCACAGTAAAAGATTCGATCTTTCAGACAGAAAAGAAGGGAAAATAGTACATACTTGAGAACACCCCAAGAACTCTGAGAAACGAGCCATCGAGCAAATAAAGCAGCATCATCCGGCTTGGGTCTGGACATTGACAGTAAAAGAGGGCGCCCATGAACAGAATTTTGGAAAAAAGCCAAGAAGAACACCAAAAGAAGTAAAATCGAAGCTGCTCTGTTGATGATATGCATGATGTTTACCGTAAAATGTAGGAGTATTTGCAGTTTGTAGACGAGAGCGTACTGTCTGGTATTTATATACTTGTTATATGTCTAGTACAAGATACGGATTACTAGGATTTTGAAATTATGACTTGCATCATGAGTAAAGCCAAACAGAAAGTGCAATTTTTTACTCAAACAGAGCAAGAAGTTTCGGAGAGAAACAGCATAAATGATGCGTGCACACGAGGAGAAGTGCAATATTAGTAGAGGATTCCAGCACCAAAATGTGATAAATAACGTGGGGTTTTAAAGAAAGTGCCTATTCTGGTATTTTAGTTGTGTCATCTGTTAAGTATTTTGTTTGTTTCCATATTTCATAGAAAAAGATATTTTTGGATTTCTTATGTTTAAAAATAAAAATAAAAAACTTAGAAAAAAAATGATTTTTTTCTTATAAAGGATAATGAAATCAAATCCCCCTCTTAGCTCCATTAATTTAGATACACACGATAAAATTCACTTTAAAATTGCAACAAATGTCAAGTATTTATTCCTTTTTTTAAAAAAAAAAATACGTATCTTTTAGGAAAAAATAAGTATTTTGTGGGAGTAGCAGGAATTAATTTTTAAACACTAAAAAAAATATTTTTTTCCCAAAAACATTTTATGAAAATATGGTTAGAGGCACTTTTTAAAAGTTTTGTCCAATACTAATAGTTGATAATAAATTCTTATAATTAGATTAGCTAAGTACAAATTATTTCTCAATTCTCACCAAAAGCATTTTTTCAAAAAAATATTTTGAAAAAAATTTATACACTTTAAAATAAGTTGACATTGTAAACTTAATCAAACAAGTTATAAATGTGTCAAGAGGTCGGTAGGAGCCTAGGGGTCCGTCTATGGGCGTGTAAAGGAGCATGCTTCTAGGGAGTTGGACATGGATCGGCATACAATTAATTATTCTGAACTTGGTTGAATTGATTTATTTTAAATGCACTAATATAATATTGATATGTTGTGTAGATCGTGATAATTTTATTATAAGGGATCAAACTTGTCATTTAAGTCTCACATTGATTTAATGGAGTAACTTGAATCTCATATGACCTTGATCTCTCTAATCTTAATAACTAGCTTTTGAATATGACTATCCTAAATTGTATCATATACTGTTGTTCCTAACTACTTATCCATTTATGAATTGACACATCTGTTAAGAAAGTAATGATTGACATAATGAGTGTAACGTTTTATCTCTATTAATTATAAAGTAAATTAATTAAAATTTTAAGATTTTCAAAAAGTTCAACTTTTTTCTCAAAATAATTAATTGATAATATAATAGATAAAAAAAAATTTATTTGTCAAAATGAACCAATAAAAAAGAACAAATATAAAAGAAAAAATGAACAAGTAACTAGAGTGGACAGACGAATGACCTACTTATTCATTTACTTGCTTTATTTTAATTTTTAACACATCTGAATTTTGCACAACTTCACTTATTTTTTAGAAGGAAAAGAAGGGAGTATATGAGTCTTGGAAAGTCGGGTGAAAAGCAAATTCAGACAAGTCTAACTTGAGGGACGCAGACTAAATAGGCAGGCACAGCCAGGCCAGAACAACGAAGCTTCTCTTCAACATAGAATTTCTTGAGATCTAACGATAATCAAAGTCAACAATGGGGCTATTCGGCTATACTGTCGCCGGCGGCGGATTCATACTAATCGGCGCTTGGGAATCTCTTGTCTCTTCCTCCGGTGCCCTGAAAACTTCATCACCGTCGTCCACTACCCAATCGTCGCCACAAAACCCATCTACAGATAAGATTGAGCAAGATTCTGTTTTTTCTTCATCTGTCACCTTTGTATTAATCTTAATCCTTTCGTTCCTTTTCGTTCTTGATTCCTTGTTATCCTTTTTCGACGCACTCAACTCCAAAGACAACATTGGTTCCGTCCTTCAATTGCAGGTTATCGCGATTTCTCTTCTTTTCTTTCTCTATTCGGTATTAGGTCTCATGACCCACTTGAAAAAATCTTTTGATTTACCTTCACCGATCCTCAATTTGCTTTGTCTCTTCGCTTTTGCTGAGGAATTTTTGTTGTTTTATCTTCAAAGGAAAGACCCAAGTGGAGTTGAGAATCGTTACTATGATCTCTTGCTTGTGCCTATAGCTATTTGTGCATTTTGTTCGTTTCTAGAATTGAAAAATCCCAAATCGAATTACACTAGATTAGGACGTGGGATTGGGTTAATCTTGCAAGGGATGTGGACTCTTCAAATGGGGTTTGCTTTTTTCTCCGATTTGATTGCACAGGGATGCTATTTGCATGAAAGGAGTAGAGGTAACTACACGGTTAAGTGTAAAGGTCATCCTCAGTACCATCGAGGTGGAGCTATTGCTACCCTTCAGTTCAATTGCCACCTTGCTCTTCTTGTAGCTGTGGTTACTTTTGTATACTCAATTGTGTGTAAAAAACATGGCATTGGCCGTGAACATATGCGGTATAGACCTATTGGAGCTGAGATGCAACACTTGGAAACAGATAGTCAAGCTCATTTTACGTTGGAGTCTGATGAAGAGGATGACAATGAGAATGGGATAAAAGAAGAGATGAATGTTGAAATGCAAAAGGCTATCGTACCTGTTCCTGAATCAGAAACTAATGGCTATCATACCCATCCTTGAGGAAATCCATGGTTCATTTTTTTGTTACTAGGTATAAAGATATATTCTTTGCAGAGGGGTTATGATTTAGAGGTTGGGGTTCCCTTTGTATAAAGGATTTCAGATAGAAAAAAGAAAGTTTCAGTCTTTTTGTATTTGATGATTCTAGTTCAAATTGCAATGTTGTGTTAGAAATTTTCTTTGAAGTGATGTAAGTATATTTTCTTTTGTTGTGTGTCTATGGAAGACTTGCTCTTTGATACTAATGATGACCTAACTTAGCTTATCAAAAGTAGCTTTACTATAATTCCATTTCACAGCTCATTCTCAATATTTGGAATTTTACATTGTAAATGAACTTTCTTTTAAGATTTTAGAATTCAGGTTGGTGAATATCTAACTTTATCTAGACTTTGAATATCGCACTCCAACGACCGGCAAACGAAGGAACTCACCAGATTTCACAAATCTGCCTACAAGATTAGTAGTTTGCTCTTTCCCGTCGATTTCCAGGTCGACCCAACCCCAACAACTGACCCATCAGGTTCTATCTCTCCATCTTTGTCATCTGTCGCTGTGGTTTTGGTGTTGATATTTGTGTGAGGGTTTTCTATACTTTATCGTATTTATTTTGCTATAATTGCTTGCTAGTTTGTAGTATAGCTTATCATAATTCATTCTTTCTAATTGTTTTCTGGATTGCTTGCTGATTTATGTTATTGTTTATTAATTGTTGGATTGTATTAGTTCTCGGGCTGCTTCACTGTCTAATTTGTTGCTTGCCTACCTACTTGTATTGTCTTGTTGATTTGTGCCGGTAGTTCCTCGTTGTGTATATTACTTTCTTGATTTGTTTCTTCTGCTTTAGTGTCTTTGGTTTGTGATGATAGACTAGGGTCATGTTCTCGAGGACGGGGCGCGGGTAAGGGGCGGCAATTGGGTTCAGAGAGCATCTATGCTGAGATTAGGGTTGTGGAACATTGGGTCGCTGATGGGGAAATCCATAGAGTTAGTAAAGATCCTTAGGAAGAGGAAGATTAGTATAGCTTGTGTCCAGGAAACCAAGTGGGTAAGGGGTAGGAATGAAAGGTAGAGGCAAAAAAGTTGGCTTATGTGAAGTTGGTGGAGAGCAAGGACGAGGAGGGGACTACAGAGATGCTTATAAAGCAACGAGGAATGGGCCAAAGTTGGCGGTTACGGCAGCAAAACCGACAGCTTTTTAAAGCTTGCATGAGGAACCAGAGGACAAAGGAAGAGAGTATACTTGCTGATAAAATGAGAGGGAAGTACCGTGAGGAAACTTAGTTACACATGTTTAGGGGTGACAATTGAGCAGGTTGGTTTAAATTTGGGCGGTTCAAATGGGTTAAGACCCGACCCAACCCAAATTTGTTCGGGCCAAAATGGATTGGGTCAAAACGGTTGGTCATAACCCAATCTGCCCAATTTTTACTAATTTTGAATAGTTTTATTTGTTATTTTATAAGCTTTTAGTACCTAATAAAGTTATTTTTTTCTTTATTATAGCATATAAAATAAAATAAAAGTTTTTTTATAATATTTTGACAAAATTTCTCAAAAATCAATTTGGGTTACATGTCAACCCAATTTTTAATGAGTTGAAATGGATTGGGTTGAGATGGATTTAGCTAACAAATGGGCAGGTCAATAACCAACCCAAACCTAAATGGGTTGGGTCGGGTAGGGCTTGATTTTGCCACCCCTACACATGTTGGTTGCACTAAGTGCCTTTGTAGTAAGTGCATTGACATGTCTATGGGGTAACCACTAACCACTGCCTTATCTTCTTATAAATTCTGCGAAGAATGACTTTCTGTTTGAAAAGGCATGTTGTTTGTTGAGTAATTAAAGAACAAACATAAAGGAAAAGAGTAATAGCTCAGGAGTTCATAGTTGAGTAATTAAAGAACAAACATAAAGGAAAAGAACACCCACAAATCAATGAAATTATGTAACTCAACAACGTGCATATACTTAGGGGTATGGGCTTTGCTGCTTGGGTCATGAAAATTTTTGGGCCCAAATATAAGTTAATCTTTATAATAAAAAGGGAAACTTACGTAAATATATTATATTAAAAAATATTTACTATTTATAACAATAAAATAGGGTGCACCCTTAAATGGAAAACCTAATTCTAACGTCAAATTATTCAATTTTTCCGTATTTTATTTAAGAGAAGGAAAAATACATGCTCAAATTAGTATAATCTAATATTTGAGAAGTCTAAGTAGTCCCCAACTCCCGAACCTTAATTTCAATACCTCTCTCCTGCGACCGTTTCAGTTCAAACCCCTCCACTGTTGTCAGCGATCGGGTTTTTTCTTGCCTTGTATTCTTTGTATTATCTAACTTTTTCAGGCCAAATTTCTGGTCAGATTTAGTCTTTTCCAACCATAATTCTTGTCTATGATTTCCGATAACAAGTAAGGTGCCTCAATTAAAAAATAATAATAACTTACTAGTATGGTAATTAATTTTAGATATTTCACTCATAGTTTGGAAATTTGGGCTATCCTTAGTTTGTTATTAGAATTTGATTACCAACTTAAATTTGTCTTGTTGACAATTACGGGTGATTCTTACTTTAGGTTTAATATCACCAGTAAAATACGATAACTTTACTTTGAATTTTGCTCCATAATCATATATTGACTTTGTTGATCTCTTCTTGTCATCTTCTAGGAATGGAAACTCCCATGCACATCCAAGAAGAAATAATTATGGATATGTTAAAGTAGACTGCCTGTGAAGTCTCTTTTTAGATTCAAGTGTGTTTCAAACTCTTGGAAGGCTTTAATCTGTGAACCTAGATTTAAGAAACATCTCAATCATGCCAAAAATGACAAATTGCTTGTTCTATGGATTGCTAAGGATAGTAATAATTTCTTCTATTGTTCATCTTTATTGACGACAACACCACCCCATCAAATCATTAGGGATATACAAGAATAGGTGTGTGACCCGCAATGTGTGCCAGGGTATTACCATATCTATAATTACAATATCTATGGTAGCTGCAATGCATGTTTTTAATTGGGATTAAGCAGAAACGTTTTCTGTGGAATCCTTCTACAAGAGAATCAATATACTACCATCACATTGGGATAAGTTTTTTCATGGTTACATTCATGGAATGGGATATGGCCCAACTAGTGATGACTATAAGGTCGTTCACATTCCTGAAGAAAATGAAGAGGCACCACTGAAAGTCTCTCCCTAAAATCTGGTTCCTGGAGAAAAATTTTATGGAGGTGATTGTTCTCTCCAATCCGGTAATATGGAATGTTTGACATTACTACGAGGATCATTTCATTGGCTTACTTATTCTGTAGATTCGATGTTTTCTCTGATTTCATTTAATATTTCAAATGAGATGTTTGGAGGATTACCATTGTCGAAGGAAATGCCCTTGTTGTGTGACACGATCGAGCAGGTGTGACAGTGTTAGGTGGAATGCTTAGTGTAAATTTTCTTTATGAGGAGGAGGATACTACTATTTTTGATTTGTGGGTAATGAAAGAGTATGGTATGGAAGAATGCTGGACTAAATTATTTACGATAAGAGATAGCAGGGATGCTTATGTGGTGTTACCAGTCGTTCCGAAATATATTGCAGAGGGTGAACTGTTGTTCCGTTCTGATAGAAGAATTGTGCTTAAAACATTCAAAGAATCAGACAAAAGAAGCAATCTAGTAGGGCCTCTAACTACTGATGAAGATAGAGATACCACCAGGGATGGATTTGTTTACACAGAGACTTTGATCTCTCCAAAAGATTGTGTTATTGCTTTGAACTAGTATTTAGATTATTCATTAAATTTTTTTTATTGGTATGATTTAGAAACAAAAATGTTTAAATCTGTCCATACAGTCTGTGACTTTTTCTGTTCAATAGTTCATTTTATGGAGAATTATAATTTGCGCAAAAATTCTCTGTATATAATTTATTTATTTATTTTGCTTAGAATATTCCATGAGAGTTTAGATATCTTCTATAAATACTAGATACTAGAGACCGTGCCAATACAGCCCACTAATAATTTCATGTTTATGCAATTATAATTTTTTTTAAAAAAATTATGCACAAAAAGACGAGGTTCAACAACTTGCTTTATATTAATTTAGAACTATTAAGGTGGTAGATAAGGGTAATTCTGAATTATTATAAACAATTTATTATTTAAATTAATTTGGTTACAAAAATATCAAAATAATGCAGGTGAATGTAAGTATCTTAAACTATAAGGGAAGGCCGGTAGTATTATGAAATCAAACTATAAAGGAAGACCAGTATTATGAGTCAAACCTGAAAGGAGTTCTCCTCTAATTTAAAAGAGTACAGTTACAATTCATATTGATTGGAGGTGGGTTTTTATATTTTAAAAATATATGCTATAATTCAACTTATTTCTAGTCATTAATTTAAAAATCGAAGGAGTTTTTATCCCATCCAAAATGCAAAGGGTACTGTATTATCACATCCAAAATATTAGGTGGGCTTTTTTAATTTCAAATTTTGTTAAGAGTAATTTTAAAGAGAAAAACACTAAGTTTAATAACCTTATTGATACAAATCAAAATTAGATGACGTTACTAGATTATTTTTCAATATTTACTCATTAAAAGAGAGGATGTGATGCACTAGATAGGAAGTCAAAATATATCTTCCTTTATATACAAGTGTAGAACCTTCACTTTCTACTTGGAAATGAAGGTGCAAAACACAACATTCCACAATAACAAACTATCAGTCACTACCAACACTCTAATTAACAGTCCTGCTTCTATAAAATCGACAGAAAACCATAAACATCAGAAAACTGGTTGCACTTGACAATGCCAGAAACCAGTAATAGTTGTCTAAACGGGCTTTGCTCATGTCATCGGCGAACCAGTTCTGCTTTTCTCCTATTGAACTTGTCAAATGTTCAATCACTGTTATAAGGAATGAGCTGAAGAAACTACCACAACCAAATACACTAGTATAAAGAGCTATGCCTAAAGTTCTCATATTTGTCGGAACTTCAGAGTAAAAGAACTCTTGCATACCGACAACTGTGAATATATCTGAAATTCCCAATAGAATGTATTGAGGCAGCAACCAAAATATGCTCATTGGCAAAGATTCGAATTCTGAAGTTGAAGTACCTAGATTTCTGGCAATATCCAGTCTTTTTCTTTCGGTAACAGCTGCAATTATCATTGCTATCACTGAAAGGAACATCCCTATTCCCATTCTCTGCATCACAGTGATACCTTTCTCATTACGTGTCAAAACACGAATGAAGGGGATAAAGCATGTGTCGTAAAGAGGCATGAGCAGGATTATAGATATTGTGATGGAACTCTGAAGTGCAGCTGGTGGAATTCGGAAGTTGCTTCCAATGTTTCTTGTCATTGTCATACCTTGTTTAGTGAAAAATGTTGCAGGTTGTTGAAAAATCACTGCAAACATCAGAAGCATAGTCCATACTGGCAGTAGAGGTAGTACTACTTTCAGAATTTCTACTATCCCATTCTCCGGCTTTTTATCCGTGCCCTCCGTGCTGCCTGAATCTTGTTGGCAGAGTGGTGCATTTTCAAGTCTAAGAACAAAAAGGCAAGCCACAATGAGCATTTGTTCGCAATATGTGGTAGCAGGCTAATAATCATTTTTAGTTTTTTTACTAGGTTACCGATATGTTAGTAGTTGAGTTGATTGTATGAAAACATTTTAAATTGTCACTACGTAGAATTTAAACTCGTTTACAAAAGCTTTAAAGAAACACTTACTCGATCTCAACAACTTTCGACTTGTTGGTATCTGGTACAGCAATCTCACCACAGGTCAATCTTGAGGTAGCCGCTCTAATAGCTTTAACTATATGACCTCCCAAAGATTTGATATGAATAATTTCACCATCCGTGTTATGTTTATAAAACCGGTTGCCAAATCTGAAGACTACAATCGATACCATCATGGCAATCGAGGGAATCGCAAAACCTAATCCCCATCCTAACGTATCCTGAATATACGACATAATGGACACTCCAAGTAGGCTGCCACAACATATGCCAAAATACCACCAGTGGAAAAATGTACTCTTTTTCTTGGAGCTCTGGTCATTCTTTGTACAGGGCAATTCTTCTTCGTCATCCAATTGGTCCGCTGCAAAAGCTTGTAAGGACGGGTTGTAACCCGCTTGGCCTAGTGAAATTAAATGCAGAGACCATGATAACGATGAAGAGAAGCCTGATTTGTCCACAGATGTCCATGGCCATTGTAATGCCAATAAAGTCAAAGCTAAAAGACCCTGATTATTTGATTGTCAAAAAGAGTCATCATCATTCAGTATATCTCCCTTTCCATTGAGGCAATAATATTAATCTTTAAGTTCATAAATCATACTACCTCCGTGTCTAGAAGAATGATTTCCTTTTTTTTTTAGTCTGTTTCAAAAAGATGATACATTTGCTTTTTTGGCAATATAAATTTAATTTTCTACCGTGTCATATTTAAGGCCACAAGATTAAAAAACATTTTGGTACATCTGACATAATTCTAATTTAAAACCACAGATCGAAAAGTCTTCTATATTTTATTAAACTCCGTATCAAGTCAAACAATATAATTTTTTTTGAAACGGAGGAAGTATTAAAAATTCGATTGAAACTTCTTTATTACTACTATTAGTTGATGTTATATGTATTTCCTTTTCATTTAGAAGACAAATTAAACGCCTCTTCCAAGACAAACAACTGTTTATAAGTTATAACAGTGGTAAATCTTTTATAAGAACTAAGGCAGACATAATAAATGGGCGACAAAAGAAGTGACACCTGAATCAGCAATAACGTGAGTAAAATGAGTTGACAATGAAACAAAACTGTTATACATACTTTAAACAGAATTTGTTAAAAATGTATTAATTACGTGCAAGATTTAGGTTATAATGCAATGTTTTTTTTAAAAAAGAAAAAAGGAGGTGGGTGATGACTCAGGCTCCATGTCTACGTTCCACCGTGGCTGTTAACTAATGATTTCCGTGCAGATAATCCATCTACAAATACTAGTCACACCCAAATATGCAACAATAAACATAGATTTTCCCCCCTTCCCCGATAGTGGCAAAAGTCGTCTTTTTTTAAGATTTTGATTACTAAAAAATTTAAATATACTTTCTTTTCAATTGATATAGGCACTTGTTCTCTAATAAAATGAAATAAAAGCATAGTCGTGAAAGCACCAAGTGGGTTGTTCGGTTTGCGAAATACTAAAAAAAAAAATTATTGTCATTAAATATCTTTTTTTTTGGTAGTGCGAACAGAGTTGCTGAGGAAAACAATACCGGCATTATCATCCAAATCCTTTATGGGATAAAAAAATATGAAGATTATGATACAAAATGTATACGGATACTAACTAATTATACTCATAATCAAACACGAAATGTTTGGAATATTTTTCAACGACGAAAAAACTAAAAATTCTAATAACTAAATTTCGAAGAAAATGTAAAGAGTGTCACATTTACCATTCAAACTTGTAACCTAAGCACTACATTTGCAGCTAGACTGTACTAGAAGCTTCTTTAATGTTAAACTCAGATGGATTCAACAATTTGTATTCATGAATTAAAAAGTTTTGCCTTTCACCTATATTCAAACTACATAATTTTCTAACAAAGGAGATTCAGTTGAAACTGTACGGTATCTTTTGCAGAAATGCAGAGTAACACTATATACAATAAGACCTTTTGATTTCGTGCATAGCGAGAGACGAATTGAAAGGAAACTTACGGCAAAATATAGAGAAGAAGAAGCCAAAACAGTGGTGTAGCGGTCCAAATAAGAATCAGCTAGTGGAGAAACCAGCAACGGCAACATAGACGTAATACCACACCAATTGTTAACCATCTTTGCCGCCGCTGAATTGCTCATTTTGGCCACATCTGTTAGATATGTCACTAAATTTGATGCCACCCCTTTGAATGAAAACCTCTCCATTCCCGCTATAACTGCCAAATTAAAACCAAAATCCACACTTCCCATGTAAAAAATTTATCTTCAAACAATAACAACATATTCGGTATAATACTATGTACATAAACGACCTTAATTACCCCGCGCCTCAACTCGAGGAAAAAACAATAACTACGCCTAAATTCTAAACAAATTGACATGAAATGAAAGGGAGGGGGTAGTTACCTATGAGGAGAATACATGGTTTGTTGAGATTTCTTGGACTTTGTCCTCCAGCCATGAGAAATTAAGTTGAAAAGGAGAAATTGGAGAAGGTATAAACGAGGCTAATTAATTATATGTTGTTGCTTTCATCTGGTTTTTACTATTTCAGTCACTACACAAACAAATTAAACAGTGTTAATATAGTGCCGTACTCGAAGATCTTATATTTATATTGGCTAAGCTTGCTCCATCCCAACAAGGCAATTATTAACAATATTATGCATATATATAGTGACTAAAAGTAGAAAAAAGAAGTCGAGTCTATTTCAATAAGTAAGATAACTTTTATATTGAGACGTATAATGGAACACTAGACAATCACCAAAAGCACTCATCAAGAGACAAATGATCCAGCATAGGAAAGAAGTGTTTCTAAATTATTTCTCACTTTAGTCTTGGCAGACAATTTTGTGGCAGTTGATAAACAGGTGCTAATAAATAGCTTGGTAATATTCGAGATACGTACAAACTAACTCATAACTCAGATATGATCGTCAATTGTCATCATGAGGAAAAAAAATACTCAACTAGAAATTAGTCCGTACCTATATTATTTGAGATATATTAGAAAAAAATATCAGTGATTTAGAGCTAGAAAAATGCACAAAAGTTGACTCAGACAATATTGTTATGATTTTTAAAAGAAGCTCCTTTTATCGTAGGAATTTTCAGAAAAGATTCGAGCCTTAAATCCAAAATTATTTTAAAAAGAAAAAGTGATTTATCCCTAAATAAAACTTGTCAATATAAATTTACTAATCCGACCCTAAAACGAATATCAAGTGGATGAAAAATAAAAAAAGAAACAACTTTTCTAAAAGATCTAAAAATGGAACACTAGGACAATCACTAAAATTTTCCTTTAGGGAAATGAAAGTTGTTGATAATGAATTTGATTTAAGTTTAAAAGGAGATGCATTATTAATTATACAACATCCAGTTAGCTGTGTCGTCACGTGGATTAAATCTTTATATGTCTTGGTGCTAAAAAACTCTCAACATTCCTGACTCCAAAAATGTATGTTAGTTCATTCATGATGTATTAATATTGCTTTATAATGCTTGTCATTTGGCAGTTGCAACCACTTGGGCTACCTCAGAACCTGCCAGGTATTATTACCTTCGCAAATATATATATTTTACTACTTCTGTCAATTGGATAAGCACAGAAAATCATAACAGTTTCATTTACAAAAATTGGCAAAAACCTACTGCAATAATCAAATTATAATCATGTATAAACAGGAAATAGATTATGGTTTATAAATCCTAACGACATTTCTTTTTGGGTCCACCCGTTGGAAGGACACGGATTAAGATAAAAGAAATATTGATTGAGATAAAAAGTTAGTAGGTAATAGTAGACGAGTGGTGCATTATTTCACTATTCATTAATACTCATAATATAATTGTAGTGTGTATAGTTTCTTATTTTTTTATTTTTACTAAAATTTTAAAGTCAAACCTCGCGGTTTTTCCCAATTTATTGACCAGTAAACCACTTATTAGGTGTGTTGTACTGAATACGAGTACGCTTGCACTTACTGCAAACGCCATTCTGTACGTGCAGTCGTGCACTATAGTTGAGAACTTTCAAAAATCTTTTCCCAAGTTTGAATTTTGATTATGTAATACCAACTTTCTTTAAGATTTGACATATAAGGCTTACTTTATTATTTTAAGTTATTTATCATTAATTAAAAAGTAATTTCAATCTTACAGATTTACCTTTCTTACACTCTTTTAATTCCCTTACAATAAAAGGGGTAAATATTAAGGGGTAGTTTGATTTATGGATGGAATAATTTATCTCATAACTTATACAAAAATGATGGGATAAGACTAAGTAATATTCATTATCAAATACGGAATAGAACGATAATCTCGTAAAATATCTAGAGATTATAATTCATATCTCGTACTAAAAATAATTGGACAAAATAATTTCATAGGACGATCTAGAATAGGTCCCAAATTAATACGGAGGCCGGTTAGTTTTCAGTCGCTATGTCAACGTATGCTGGTAATAAGCAGGGAAACGTACACACAAATCACAATACCAAATATTCTTTTTGCTAAATTACAAATAACTTAATATTATCTGATAATAAATCAAAACTTAAAATTAACTTATAAGCTAAGGTCAACTAATGAATTCTTTTAAAATCATTCACTATGCTCCATTGTCCACATTTCCAATACTTATAGTTAAGAATTAATTAATATAATGATGAGTCCAATAATAATACTCCAAATTTTCAATCCACATCATCAACTAATCTAAATGATGCAAGATCCTCCTTTTGGGATCAAAAGAAGAGAGTACTGTTGACATAAAGTGGTTACAATGACAACATAAAAATTAAAGGAAAAGGTTCTCATCTCCAAGACATACACAAACAGCAACAATTTACAAATCTTTTAAATTGCATGATCATCAATCAAGACAATAGTGTTAGTAAATTGCTTCCCAATTGGTAGTGAAGTGGTGGTGGGTGGTTTAGTGATATGGAATTCACTTCAATTTCCCTTCTCCTTTTGACTCCACTAGACCGCTACTTTTTCCTAATTTGGCTCTTTGCTTAGTGCTTGGAAACTCCCTTAAGCTAATTAACTTTTGTTATTGAAATGAACATTCAGACTAACTCAACCTAAAAAGTTATTCTTCACTTTCAATTCAAGGTTGGACTTGGACGTATGAGGGTGCAACATCTGCAAATAAGAATTAAGATGAGTCTTACTCTAATATCATGTTAAAAAGTAAACTTTACACCTAACTTAAATTCAAAAATAACTCACGAGTGGAGGATTGCTCAAACTAAATTAAAGAGGCTGTCCATCCCTTAAACCACCGAGGTGGGACTCTTCGCAAACTTTAAGACCAAACATTTAATCTTGCGAAGATTCTCTACTACCCAATCAGTTGAAGCCTAACAACGTCTAGTCATCTGAATTTTCACGCCAAAGCCCATATATATAATGCGCCATTTCTATAAAGCAACATCTTTATTGCAATATATAATTTGATAAGAGTTACCAGCTTTTTATTATGTGTAAGTGCATCTCTCTATCTTGCATTAAACATACTACACTTAAAAAAGTTGTATCATAATAGAGGTGAGCATGGTCCAAAATCAGAGCAAAAATGAAACACCAAATTGAACATCGTACTTTTCCTAAAGAGATGTAGATATAAAGCAGAGGCACCAAAATAATAATTTGAATCAATGGGCAGTAGACCACTAATGATTTTATTGACAATAATTATACGTTTTTTTCTATGCTTCAATCATCATATTATGTGTTGTAATTGTTCTCTTTTACATTACTTTATTTTCCTTTCACTCGTCATTTTATTCTATTTTACTTGAGCTGAGGGTCCATCGGTAAACAACTTCTCTACCTTCATAGGATAGGTATAAGATTGCGTACACACTATCCTTAAAATTCACTTGTCTTTTCCTAGCTATAGTCAGGGGACTGTTGCTCATAACTACTAGCTATCCATCTAGCCCACGATAGCGAAGGCTCAAAAAAAGATTGAATGAGGTCATTAACATTGAATCATCATAAGGAAGCAAGCAAGACGAGATCACCACTTCTCTCAGTAATGGACTTCCTTTACTTCGTAACCTTAGCCTTAGATGTCCTTTCATAGATTCTCGAACCTCCGACAGACAGAATCTCCATGCATGCGTTCTTTCTCTCCTCCCCTCAGCCATACATCCCTTTTTTGCTTTTGGGGAATTACGCTATTGTTGTTGTTATAATTAAACAGCCTATTAACTTAATCTTTATTTACTATTACTCACCTCGTTTATTTTTTAATGTTTTATGTCAATTCTCCAAAGAGATCTTTATTTTTGCAAAATGTTATGTTAACTCTTAACTCAGTGGATGTTACTTGAGTACTAAATAATTTGTGGCTATGTTATTTGAACTCTTTGAAGAGTATCATCTTATTTGTGTTGGATTCTCAAAAAGAGTGAGTATTAGTAAATAATTTGTGCCATTTGGACTCTTTTTTAGAATCTGAAGCACCGGCCGCATTTTTGAAGAGTCCAAAAACACAGACACAGAGGCACTTAAAAGTTCAATAGTAATTACTTTGAACAATTTAAAGGTATGAATTTATGTAACATATACCGCACCTGCTTTGAACTTTAATTACGAGAAGAAGGCGGGAATGCAATGCGCCAATTAGATGCTCGTCATCGGGAATGCTCCGATTAAATGCTCGTCGTCGTCGTCGGAAAATTAATTGATGATTATGAATCTATAATCAAAATGAGAAAGAGCAGAGATGTTATTAAAATTATTTTACTTTACGAATGAAAGAAGTTGAGATTTCAGTCGTTACCATTTAGTTGTTCCCAAATCTCGTGGGAATCGCTAAGCTGTTTAATTGAACCTCGGGTTGAAGTATTGTGAGATCATATTCAGATAAAAACAGATAACTAGAACAGGCAAAGTTTGAGATTGAGAAGAAAAAACAAACAAGAATAGGCATTGGGATTGAGGATCCACTTACGTAAAACATTTTGTTGGCGCTTTTTAAGGGGTTTTAATTTGGATCTATTCAAACTCTCATAACTACCAAAAATTGCAAACTGCTCTCTCACTTTTGTTAAACGAAATTACTAGTACATGTTAATACTTGTAAAAACTTTTTTTATGAGAACAGCATTTGACAGATTCAAATGAGGAGCAAAATATTGCCCATAAAGTGAACCAAAAATAGTAGACGCAGATAAATCTATAATGTCGACATCAGCTTAATTCCTTAAAAATTATTAAATGCAACAATATTAATACAATACTCTTACTATAAAAATAACAGAGCGAACATGAATTAATATGTTGGGGGAAAGAAACGGAACTTTTTTTTTATTTGGGTCAAGAACCTGTTTGCATTTGCTAAAAAGGCATACTAGACGAAAGATATATCAGCATGCTCGAATGAAAATTTCGACAGGTCATTTGCATTTTTGCCCCTACTTTGTATTGGTCTTTCGCATCATAATATTCCACAAGTTAAGACGTCAGGCACTTACCTAAGAAGTTTGATGTCTTTATGTTTGAACCCTTCTGCTGCTATTCGGAGGAATTGGAATATTAGCGCATCAAGTTTATCAAAGCAAGACGTAATGAGAAACACAATATTTTCCATCCCAGCTACAGCAAGTTACTTCCGAGGAAATCTTTTTTTTTTTTTTCAAAAACAAATGTTTCAAAAAGACTCATCATTTGCATACAATCTGTCGAGCAATGTCATCATTAGTTTAATATCAAAAACATGTAGTACTACTATATTCTAATAACAACCTTAACTAATGCCCTATAAAATTACCTAAGCATTCTAATCCCGCCTACTTTAACATCTTCTTGGAAGAAAACCATGTCCAAAGCAGTTCTCCTTCATATAAGATGAGATCTTCTGTTAGCACCAGCAGTTTCATAATGTTCTTCTCTGGAAGTGTTCTGAAGTAGCTGTGTTACAGCAGGAACAATTCCCAAGCCCGCAAGCCTCAACTGACAATGTCAAAAACCCTCTAGGCAAACAGCAACTGTGACAATTTCTACCTTCATCCCTCCAAAATACAGTAGATCTTGAAGTTGTGATGTCGAAAACAGAGTTGCAGTGGTGGTCCTTGAACTAGCACACCCTAATTCAGCTTCAATTGGGAAAAGGATATACAAATGATCTATACCTTCACTAGTGGGGTCTTAATTCCAACTTGTAAGCCTGTATCTCCATGGGTGAAATGAGGACATGCCCGTCATGAGCTCCATCTTCAAAATGGTCGCCATAGCCAAGTATCTCTATGTCATCATGCAAAAGATTTAAAGAAGTAGCCTTTGCATTCAACACAGCCAGATTCTTGAACATGTAAAACAGATTAACAGGCACATCAGCTACACTTGAACATTCTGACCTGGCCTTTCTACAGAAAGAAGAATCCCAGTGTCGTCTCTGAAAGACTAGGGCAAACCTAGGTTCTTCAAGTTGTTGTTGAGTATACTTGAGAGGACGAGGAACCTTGAAGTTGACAATATGCAAGTCACATGGTAAAGGAGCTGCCAGGGGAGAAAAGGACCTAGGGGGTGGCTGTACAGAGATTTCCTCAGACTTCTTGGCAATGAATACATGAAGAGGATAGTTTAGGTGGGCACCAACCAAATGCGATAGAAGAGACGGATTTAGAGGATGAGGACCTGTAGTTTGGTTTGCTTCTGTAACATTAGACTCCACAAGGATATGGAAAACAACATTCATTGCACGGTTATCCATCACTCCTTGGCCTAGACCACGTCCATCATCCCTTACCAATCTCCTGTCAAGCATTATCTCTAACCATCCATCCTTGAGACTTGCAACACCCAAAGATTGCCTAGTGTGGACAGAGAAGCGGTCTCCATGTGGTCCTTGCATAAATGCAAGGGAAGGTATTGGATAATAGTTGCCCTGTGTAGGGATCTTATCATAGGATTCTCTACGGCTAATCTGGAATCCATTTAGATCAGAATAGAAAATCCTTTTGTTTTCAATATCAGTCTTGTACCTAACTATCAATTCCCTGTCATTGAGTTCATGACCAAGAAGCTCAACATGATACTCCTTCTCAATAATGTGTTCCTGTATGGTATTGTGACCGTTATATAAACGGGTGCTATGGGAAATTGGAGACTTGTCCCATGTTGTCATTGGGTAAGAATAGACCTCCTGTACCAAATGGCCCTCCGAGATAACCATAATCCCACCAGCTTGTATGATTGGCTCAGCCTCACCCTCCGGTTTGAACAGGTAGGCTCCACCTGTGCTAGAGTACATATCAATTTCTTCATCAATAACATTTTGTCTACCATCACTATGGCTTACTTTCTGCAACAAACCAAACTTGGTACTAAAGGTGAGTGTCAGATGTTCATTCTGGATTGCTGCTTCATTGCTCTCAAACTTTGAGCAAGTGTATGGTGATGGGCAGGAGATATTTCCAGAAGACACTGATATTCTAAGTTGTGCAGGTATTGCCTTCTCACATCCAGCAAATCCATTCGCAACATAATATGTTTGCAATCCCATGGCAGGTACTGAAGCTTTCCAGTACACACGATGTCTTTTAGATAAAGTACTTCTCTTATCATGTGACAACTCTGGAGATATCTGGCTTTTAATACATGTCCAGTTTGAGTCCAAGATTGTTACATCCGGCCTCTCAACAGTGACCATGACAACTTCATTTCTTGTCTGCTCTGATGGATTGAAAAGGACCACCGTCTGAACAGTTCCTTCACGAGCGCTGATGGCTTTAACCACTGGTTGGGCATCATATTTAGATCTTGATTGTGCTGGTTCAAACTGAGAAGGAGGTTGGTCATTTTTCTCATGGCGGATCCCTAGTAACACCTCAATAGCCTTAGACATAAAAATTTGAAGATCTTGAAGAGCCAAGTGCATCCGTGTTCCATAGTCCTGCACCACATGGTCTTTGGCAGTACCAGTGACCCCATCATGATGCTGAAAAAGTGCCAAGTTCCTTCTCGCTGCGGTCAATTTGTAGGAAAATCCAGTAGGCAACTTTTCACACTGTATTCTCTGGCAGTAACCTAATAGGAAAGCCATCAACATTTCGGCACTGCGAAGGTTATGCTCCAAAACACGATCAACTGCCTTGAAGAAAGGCCTGGAGACATAATAGCCACTCCAGTAATCCTGTTGCCTGTCAGCGTAAGTGAAGAAATCACCTGACAGAGAAGGAAACCCCCCAATCTCACCAGATCCAATCTCATGTGGACGAGAATAGTTTACTCTGTCAGCCTCATCACGTAATGTTCGGAAATAATCATCTAGAGTACCAAAATTAGCCTCTGCATTCAAGCCAGGGTTGGAATTGATATAATCAAACAGCATTTGGTAATTCCGAAACTGAGCTTCTGCTTCATCAATACTGACATAACGGAAATCATCACCTAGAGGAACAAGAAGTGTATTTGTTCGATATAGTGTTGATTTCTTTCTATACTGATCCAAAATTTTAAGTGCTCTTTCCTTCACATTTTCCTGGGTGGTCTCCTCAGGATGCTCTCCCCAAGGACATCGTTCATAAGGAAACCCATACATTCGAGCAAAGTCAAACTGACAACAAATTGCAGGCTCAGGTCCACAAGTATGTGGAACATCATAGGAATAAAATGGCATCATATGGACAAAAATATCAGTTCTTTCTTCGGCATCCCAGCTCTGTCGCCACACATATTCCAAATTCTGGTTTAAAGCCAGTTCCTTCTTCAACTCATAATGAGTTCTCTGTATTAGCATGTTCTCGAAACCCATACGCCGCAAAAGATATGCCATAGTTGGTGAATAGCCGAAGGGATCAATGGACCAAGAATTTTTAGGAATTACACCTATAGTCTCATTCAACCACATATTTCCTTCTGTAATCTGAGCATAAATGCAAAAAATCGAGATCTAGATTGGTGAATAGTACAAAATGAAATGAGAAGCAAATGAATATGAGACCAATGTGAATTGAGAAGAAAACAGAATGACCACCAAAAAATGCAAAACAAGGTAGAAAAACCACTTCATCTCCAATTCAATAAAAAAGTTGATCCAAATCAAGTTAGATTGGCAAATAAATTAGCAACAATCAAGCGACTAACTAGAGTCAAACAACAAATCTTTTCTTGATTGTTAGTCAAACGACATAAAACCTACAAATATGAAACTGAAACTGTCATGATGCGAAATACCATATACCAGACAAATTAGGTTGCCTGTAATAATTGATACCCCATTGGTTAATCCAATGATCAATGATTCTAGGAAATTTCCTATAACATATTTTTAGAGAAAAGGATTGGATGAACTTTAAAAGTTTTAAGCTGTGACTGTTTCATATGTAAGAGGTATCCTTTTTGATAAATATATAAAGTAAAATATATCAATTTTACACTGGGTATGTTGTTGTCGTTGTTCTTGTATGTACAGTAAAACCTACCAGTTCATATCCAATTCTAGCCTCTATGAGAATTTCGATATCTCATTAATTTTCTCAAAATGAGCTATTATCTACCACAGAGTCTAAAATATAGCATCTTCACACTATTCCTTTCAGTATACATCTACTGAGTATTTATAACATGTCAAGTATTCCAGCAATAAGCATCCATACCACAACAATGTTGAGAAAAATTCTAGCATAATATTTAGAGTGACAAAATCACCATAGCACTACCCTAAATTAGAGAAATATCAGTCTCAATTTCAGACACTAGTATTCTAATCTGTTGTAAATTACAAATCATAAGCAAGAAGATCTTAGATATCCTATATTACAACCAAATGGAGAAAAGAATCTCTGTTTTTTCATTTATAGATACAATTCTTACTACATGATATTGCATATATGTAAAGATACCAAGGCAGTGAATAATAAACAGAAAATTTCTTGTTTACCTGTTCAATAATTGCAAAGTAATGTGAATTAGCCTGCAGAAAAAGGAAAAATTGAAAGGCCGTAAGTCAACCATTATGGCATAAAATTGCCAAAGCTCCATTTATTCAGAACAAATTTGAATCCTTCAAAAGCAATTACAATTATCCAAATATCTGTATTTCAACGAATTTTTCTTATAATTATGCCATTTCCTTTTAAATATTTGATCCAAATTTATGCACCGAAAAAGCTATTGGCAACTTCAATTATAGGAAGAATCATGACTCCCTCATAATAAGCAATCAAATTTAAACACACCAGACTTTTTCTTTAATCTGCATTTTCTATCGTTTCAATGCTGTATAACATTAAAGGAGGTTTACCTCATCATTCATCACCCAACCACCTCCAACAATTTCTAGCTGCCCATTCCTCACTAGATTGGTAAATGTCTCTTTCTTTTCATTGGTTGCATCCCTCCACCATCTCTCCAGATAGGACATCTCTTCCCATATAAATTTCCTCCGGGAATCCTAAAAGGAACAGAATTCAACAACCAACAAGTTATTCAGAAATTTAATGTCCATATTAAGCAATGACAACAACTACCACTACTAGTATGCCTCAATCTCAAACTAGTAGAGGCCTGTTATATTAATGTCAATACTCATTCTGCTCCATTTTTCCCAGCTTCATTCCAATAATCAATAAAGGGGTTCTCGAAAATTAGCATTGTCTAAGCTCATACCTAAATCAAGATCAATTAAAACGATCAGATCAAATTAAAAAATGGTAGTTCAATCCAAACAATCTAATTTGATCACATGATGAAACTCAACTAAACTTGACACTGAAATTACCTTTGGAAGTGTTTCAACAAGGGTATCTAGGATGTGCTTGGACTGCCTATCATAATACTCCTCAACCGTAAGCTTCCAACCAGGATCATTATGTGAATGTGGGACAACAAATATTTTCAACTTCTCGGAATCCCATTCATTGCCTTTGTATTTCACGTTCCAACCCTGCTTCCAAGCTCCACCATCTTCATCCCGAAACTGAATCTTATCGTACAAGTCCTTTGTGGTGATATCAACAACCGCACCTGACACAGCGTCGCTACCAGGAGATTTCCGGTAAGTGGGCTTCCTGAGTCGATGGAATCGGGTTCGGGCAGCCCGGAAATGGGATGAGAGAAGGGGTTTAGGGACTCCATAGCTGTAAACGATGAGAATGAAGATGAAGATTGAGAAAGAGAGGCCTATGGTGAAGAAATTTGAAAGGAAGAAGTTTCTGAGGGCAGTACGTCTGCGGGATTTACGAGGTTGTCGGGAAGATGATTTGCTGGTGGGGAGGAGTGAATGGGCCCACCCAGTTCCGCCGCGGCGGGAGGAAAAGGCCATGTGAAAGGGCAGTGATGAGCGGTGGAGGAGTCAGATCTGCTGAAACTGAGTGATCGGAACTGTATCTGAAGTACTGAGTCCACTGTGATGAGAAGGAAGACTTGTAAATTAGGCAGAACTTTGATATTTTCTCAATTCACAATGATCACCTACAGAGGCGAATCTAGGATTTCAAAAAAACGGGTGCACCATTGCTTTAAAGATAAGCCATCTTGAGAACGGGTTCAACTAATTTTAATTTAATATATTCTTTAATAATTATAGAAGTAATATATCGAGTTTAGTCGGATGAGTACGGGTTCGGGTGACCCAAAATTTGTACCTAAATTCGTCACTGATCACCTACCAATCTTAATTCAGCAACGCTGCTATGTTTGGATAATTAATATTATTCCCTTTTTATTTTATTTGTCGTTCTTACTAAAAATAAATTATCTTAATATTTGTTATTTCACATAATTAATAATATTGTAATTATTAAAATAATAAAGTTTGATATATCAATATAAAAACAATGCTACATTACACCTTGTTTGGATGGTTGTTACATATTGTATTGTTAGTTTAAATATAATGTTTGTTTTGATCGTTACTTAAATTATATTGTATCGTTTAAATCCATCGTTAGGTAACAACAAAAAGATCCATAAAATGATCGAGTTGGCGTGATCGCGTCGTTACCTTAATATTTTTTCCTCATTTTGTCTTTATTTATTATTTAATAATTTCATCTTTTATCCAACATTTTTATAGCAACCTACCTTGTACCTTACTTTTCTTGTAGATTTATCATTCAAATTATGAATAAGAACGATACAGTCTATCCAAACATTTATTCATTAAAATAATACAATCTGATACAATACAAAGCGATGCATTATTAAACAGTATGTAACAACCACTCCTTGGGGTAGCCCAGTGGTTTGGGCTTGAGACTTCCATGTTGAAGGTCTCAAGTTTGAAACACCTTGATAGCGAAAGCAAGGAATTTGCCTTTTGGGTCAAGCGCGTCACACCGGGCTTGCCTAGTGCGGATTATCTCTCCTATGTGATTTGCGAGCTATTGTAAGCTCGTCACACCAGGTTTGCCTGGTGTGGGTTACATCTCCTATGTGTTTTGTGAGCTATTGTAAGCCTGATGTCCAAAACGGATTACCTCTCCTATGTGATTTGTGAGCAATTGCATAAGAGCTATGTTTTGCCCGAAAAATAATAGTTGTACCATCCAAACAAAGTGTTAGTATATGCATATTTCATTAGTTATAAAAAGTGTTGTAAAAGAAGAAGAGAATATTTGTTATTTCAATAGTAATTAAAAAGTGTAGAAAAAGAAGAAGAGAAGATTTTAGTTACCCATTAATTATATGGAATTATTTCTTCCCATAGGTATCGCATTATTTTATTATTAATAATATAAAATTAGATCTCTCCAACCAAAAATCATAGTACTATTTTATACAAATTATATAATGAGACTATTTGTCTTAATACTTCTAAAGAAAAAAAAGGTGAGGATTATTGGATTAATAAATAAACTTTAAAGAAGGTATAGAAGGGATGTGCATAAGAAGTTAGATTTAATTTTAAAAGGCATTTTTATCAGTAAAAACCACTTAAATATCAACCCCTCTCTCTCGCCAGCTTCGACGCGAAGAAGCCATTCTCCTCTCTATCGTGTTTGCATCCAGAATTTTTCTGTTACAGGTAAAACAATCCCCTTTCCCCCTTCATTTACTTACAATTGAGATCTGTATTTGAGCAATATTTTTGCATTCGCTTTATTCGGTTTGGGTCGACCCGGTTTAAGATCCACGCAGAAATCCCAGATCTAGTTAGACATGTTTCTTTTTGATTTGTTTTGATATCCTCAATGGACGTAATTTTGCCAATATATATCGTTTTTAGCTATACCGTTCTGTTTTATGCGTTTGATTTTCGGCGATCCGCGAATTGGTGGTTGGAAATCCTAATCTGAATTGGGGGAAAGCTGCTTAGAATCGGATCAGTTTCGATTCAATATTATATTAAGGTATACCGGAGAAATGAATAGAAATAGGAAATAGAGGGAGAAAGATTGTTGCCTTTTTATAAGACAATAGTGCAAACAGTTTTTAACTGGGGTTGAATTGGGTCTTTGAACCTCGTGTGTTAGGAGTAAAGAATTCTGAGGCAGACATATCTTATTGAGCACGGAGACGCATAGGGAACCCCAATTTTGCTCTTGGGAGCCACTTGTTTCCCCTCACCGAGTGGTTTATGGTATCTTTGTGTTAATTGATTGACTGTTTATGTATCTTTGTGGTATCTTTGTGGTATCTTTGTCTATGTCGTAAACAGTGGCGAATTTAGGTACAAATTTTGGGTCACCCGAACCCGTACTCATCCGACTAAACTCGATATATTACTTCTATAATTATTAAAGAATATATTAAATTAAAATTAGTTGAACCCGTTCTCAAGATGGCTTATCTTTAAAGCAATGGTGCACCCGTTTTCTTGAAATCCTAGATTCGCCTCTGGTCGTAAACTATAGAGTATGGGTCTAGTAAATACTGTAAGATGAAATGCTCTTGTAGCAATTGTTTTTTGCTGAGGACTTGAGTATTTATTAGGGAATAAATGTGGAAGCTTATAACTTGTTTGACTTTTGCATGTTCTGCAAAAAGGGTTTTCTTTATATGTTGAGTATTTATTAGGGAATAAATGTGGAAGCTTATAACTTGTTTGACTTTTGCATGTTCTGCAAAAAGGGTTTTCTTTATATGTTACCAATAGGGTCAATTTCTCTGCCATATTATTGTCCACAAACAAGAGAATCTATTTCTTCCCTCAGCTTAGAGTGGGAAGCTATTGAAATACTACCCAAAGAGATCTAGCAGAACAGATAAAAAATGTGTCTTTTTAGTTTTCTACAATTGATGAAAGCATAGGTAGATTTGAAGTCTAGTTATGTGCCATGAAGGAATACTTCTATAATCTGCTATTTATATCTATGAAAACGCTTTCTTATTTCATGACTCTTGCTTATATAATAATATAAACCTTGATTGGAAGTCATCTCTAGAAAATGTATCATGGTTATCCATTCTATATAGTAGTCACTTTAGGAGAATTAATTATGTTGGAATACACAGTTATATTATATTCAGGAGTATCTTGATGAATTTAGCTGATATTTCACGATAACATTATCTTTGATTGAATCGATGGCCATTTTAGTATTTTCATCTCAATGGAGTACCTTTACAGTTAATAGCAGTCTAGTCTGCAGCGCAAGGACATTGGAACACTTACGAGTATTATGTTAAAAAGAGTGCAGAAGCCAACTCTAATATTTGTTACTAAAACTAGGAATCCTGATCTGGGCCAGCTTAACTTATTATTGGTGAGAGCAACTTGTAGAATACTTGGGTAGAGGAGAGGATTTGGATTTGCACTTTTGGGCCCATGGACTATTTACTCATTAGTTAGTTTTAGTTTCTCAAGTACTTTGGTGTTACTTTGTTGCCGTAACAATCTCTTTTGATCATCTTAAAAGGGTTTATGAATTAAGCTGCATTCTTTTCCCGTAGTAATCATCCCTATCGTGTATAGATGTATTGGATCAATTGAATGCCTAATATGAGTTGTATGTTAGCTAATCCCCTCTGTCTTAGATTCTCTGCCTCCTCAAATCAACTGATATTGCCTTTTAGTGACTTTTCACCTATATAATCCTTCCCCTTCCCCTTTTGCAAATATAACTTGTTCAGCAATAAACCATTTGTCTTTTCTTCATTCTGCTTGCATTTATGATGAAGGGAAAGGTTTCTACTTTATCTTTCTCTTTGGTGTATTGAAACGAGCAAGCTCAAAACCATGACACGAGAAGCTCATAATAATATTTTCTCTAAAAAAAATTGTATTTGCAAAGATTAATTCACCTGAAGGCTCTTGTGTTATTACTTTGGCTTATTTACAATTTAAGTAAATTTTTTAGTTTGTTTAGTTGTTTGAGTTGCATTTCTGTTCTTAGGTTTTTTTACTGATTTTGGATGAAGAGTCTGTCTTCTTTTCTAACCAAATAGGGGGTGGGGAAGAGGTACTCTCTTCAATGTTCTATCTTTTTAACTGACATCTATACTAACATTGGATTTGAGCATAAATGCAGGAGCTGTGAGATATAAGTAGCGGCAACAGAAAATGCCAGCCCAGAAGATTGAAACTGGTCACAATGACACAGTTCACGATGTTACTATGGACTATTATGGAAAACGTGTGGCTACAGCATCTTCTGATACCACCATAAAAATAACTGGTGTGAGCAACAATGCTGCTTCACAACACCTTGCTACTTTGAGTGGTCATACAGGCCCTGTTTGGCAGGCTGCCTGGGCTCACCCCAAATTTGGCTCAATCCTTGCGTCCTGTTCCTATGATGGCAAGGTAATAATCTGGAAGGAAGGCAATCAGAATGAGTGGACACAAGCTCATGTTTTTAGCGAGCACAAATCATCAGTTAATTCCATCTCCTGGGCTCCTCATGAACTTGGGCTTTGCTTGGCTTGCGGTTCTTCTGATGGTAATATTTCAGTGCACACCGCCAGGTCAGATGGTGGTTGGGAGACTACGAGAATAGACCAAGCTCATCCAGTTGGGGTAACATCAGTTTCATGGGCGCCATCAATGGCTCCTGGTGCTTTAGTTGGTGCAGGTGTGCTTGAACCTGTTCAAAAGCTGGCATCTGGTGGATGTGATAACACTGTTAAGGTTTGGAAGTTGTATAATGGTGTTTGGAAGATGGATTGCTTCCCTGCACTTCAGATGCACACTAACTGGGTGAGAGATGTAGCTTGGGCACCAAACTTGGGACTTCCAAAGTCAACAATTGCTAGTGCTTCAGAGGATGGTACGGTTGTCATATGGACTGTGGGAAAGGAGGGAGATCAGTGGGAGGGCAAGGTTCTTAAAGACTTCAAATCTCCTGTTTGGAGAGTCTCATGGTCTCTTACCGGAAACTTGTTGGCAGTTGCAGCTGGGGATAACAATGTCACTTTGTGGAAAGAAGCTGTTGATGGGGAGTGGCAACAGGCCTCCACTGTTGACCAATAGAGCTGGAACTTGGGAAGTAATAGAATTCAAGTTTTTGTGTTCTCTTTCTACCATTCAGTCCTTTTTCCTAGCTGAGGCCTGAGTGAGAGTTAGCCCTTTAATTAAGGACTGTTTACTTTGATTTGATTCTTCTCCTTTTACGCAGTATGCATTCAATTTCAGTTAAGCTATAGACCTTTTTCTTTCTGCCTGTTTTGTGTATGCCTTTTTATGTTGAATTTTGAATATACTTGGTGATTAAATGTGTCAGCTTTTATTATATGACCACTTTTTGACTATGCCATGGAATTATCATTTCCCTCTTCCCAGAATTTATATTGTTAGGAAAATATATGAAATTTATAGCCATCGAAATTTTTTGAACCGAGTAGATTTTATCTATTCATATAACATATTTTTACCTGCTTCAGCTTGAATTTAGATAAAAATGATAGACTAGACTCGACTCATCTTGATAAATCAACTTCTCTATTAAGGTGACTGTTGATAGTAAATGCAGACTTCTTTTAAAAAAAAAAAAAAAATTTAAAAGAAATGTTAATATAGTCAAAACCTCTCTATATAACAATCTCGCTTGTTATGAGAATTTTTGTTTATTAGGGCTCGTTTAATGTGAGGTATAACGAATAACAATCTCAGGAAAAAATGTAAAATTATTTTATCGCATATTGGGTTGAAGGTATTAGGTAGTCGTTGAATTAGTTATCCCACTATTTTTGTTCTAGTGATTGACACTTATAAATAGAGTGGTTGATGGTCCGTCCGTTTGGAAATGATTTGAAGTTGAAATTTTGTTTACACATGTGATTTGATTTCCTCCTCATAAACATGAAGAAAATAGAATTTGTGAAAACTATTAAAATTTTCTCAACTTTTATACCGTCTTATCAAATGATAATTCATAAACACGGAACTGAAATGCCCTAGATTAATTACTCACATATCCCATGTTCATTCATAAATAAATATTTTCAATTAGCAGGCTTTTACATTTTTAAATACTAATACTTTTTAGATCCATTGTATCAATAAACTAACAATAGTAATAAAGTAGCTTTTTTGATATAATTCTCTCACGTGTTATAATTCATGTCGAGTGTGATTTTTTTTTTTTTTGCAAAATTTAAATTATAGATTCTTTTTATAGAAAGTATAAATATATGAGTCAAGTTTTACATTTTAAAAAAATTAAAATCCTATCTTTTGAAGAATTTATAATTTGAAATTAAGATTGAAATTTTATACATATTTTATAAATAAATATTAATTTCAAATTAAAATTGGACGTTTGAACCATAGATTTTAAATACTTTTTCACCTTATTTTAAATTTATGAAAAAAGAAAGAAAAACACACTTTAAAATACTTTATTAAATTTAAAATGCAAATCCAAATTAGATTTGAAAACTTTACAATCAAGTTATAAAATATAATTTTTTCTTTCATTCATTTTTACTTGTTAAATGATGAATTACGTGGTACATTAATCTTTTAAATCTACTTTTGAGTATATGGACAAATAAATCGGATGGAGGGAGCAGTAAAAATTTATTCGGGAAAAGTGAATAGTTAAATTTGGGGAATAAAATGAAGAACGAGTTAAATGTAATTTCATGGTGCCCGCCAATTTCATCTATTTCCCTCTCTCTTTCTTCAAAGCTTCAGCGGTTTATCTCGAGTTTTCCGTAGGGTTCTTCTCCGATCGCTTTCAACTTTCGATAACACAGAAACCTAGCAATGTCATCGTCACTCCATACTGAAGAATCTCAATGGAAAAACCCTAGCATTTACAGCCGCAAGGACAAATCTCTTGGTCTTCTTTGCTCCAAGTAATCTCTCTTCTTTTCTTTTGCATTTGTGTTTTATGCCTGAGATTCATAGGTGGTAAGTGTATCTACGCCACAATTCAATCTTAGAACAAGATGTTTATGTGAAATACGTAGCAAGTATACTAGTCGTGTTAGTGTAAGTGATTGATTGATGAGAGAATGTTGATGCTCGAGGAATTTTAGGGTTTTGAACTTATTTTGACTTTAAGATTCTGATTAAGGGTGAGGAATTAAATAAATTCTATATGGAAACTAAAGAAAAATCCATAAGAAGCACAAACAGATCCAAGATTTGAATTTATGGGTTTCTATAGCAGTTTCAAGTTGATATATGATATTAATTGAGTTCACAGTTAGGTATTAATAAATATTTAGTGAATATACATAGTACTCTTGAAACTTTATACATTTATACTCCCTCCGTTCCAAAATAACTGGTGTTTTAGCCTTTTTATTTTGTTTCCAAATAAGTGGTGCTTTAGGATTTCAAAAAGGAATTGATCTTATTCTTCCATGTTATAGGATTTTAAGAAGGAATTGATCTTATTCTTCCAAAATTACCCTTCTTTTAATACATATAGTTTTACACCATTGAAGAATCATTTTTTTGGATGGCAAGGGAAACCCGCAGCTGTACCCTTTGGGTGCGCACATGGTAAAATCCCCGCCCCTATACATATATACTCCCTCCATGGATCTGCCCTGCTAAGCAGGCACGTTTTAGGGTCAAGAGCATGAATGCTCATAGTTCGATTGAATTCAATTGAACAAACTCAAATCATAGACATTGGTTTCACGTACTTCTAACTCAAAAACACTCTTATAAGGAATTAAACAAAACCAATAGAAGTTTAATAGATATCATCACGACAATCAAAGAAAAATGCTCGGATTGGGAATGAAGGGTTTGATCCTCTCTTCTTTTTCTCTTCTTTCTTCATCTCCTCTCTTTGTGAGCTTCCTCAAGTGGTTCTCTTCAACTTGAAGCCATAAATATGTCCATAACCTCCTTGGAGTCAATTTCTATCGAAACCTTCATGTTTATAGAATGCAAGGAAGACCTTTCTCATAGTGACTTAGGGATTTCTCTCTGACTTAATATGTTGGAGGGACACAGCGGTGGTTTTCTAGCTCAGCAGCTCTGAGAAACTATTTTGCAAATGTTTAGTAAATTGAACATGTCTCTTTGTAGGAGTTTTATCATGTCTCAGCTCGTTGGAAAATTTTGAAAATTAATTGTTGAAGGTGAGATTTTTTATCTGGTATATTGATTGTATGTTCTTTGTCATTTTTTTTGTTTCCTTCATCTACAAAATTAGATATAAATGTGTGGAGGAAGCTGATGATATGCCTTATAAAACTTAAAAACCTAAGTAAAAAATCTGTATTTTTTTCACTATAAATCAACATATCATCTCTATCATTACTTTCTTGACCTGATAAATTTTGTACTATTCAGTTTCTTGAAGCTATGTGATCGGGAAGGTGAGGATTCCACCATTGGTTTGGACAATGCTGCAGATCAATTAGGTCTTTGCTCTGTCTTCTCATCTACAAGTCCTCATTTTGTCTTCCCAACCGTATCAACACCAATAAGCAGATTTCTTCTTGAATATTATCACACAGAATCTCTTTGTGGTTGTAGGTGTCGAGAGGCGTCGCATTTATGATATTGTCAATATTTTGGAAAGCGTTGGGGTAATTCTTTATCTTTCATCTTTGGATCTTCCTCTCATAATCTTTATATGATTGAATGACTAAGGCAGTTAATTTCAGGTTTTGTCAAGAAAAGCTAAGAATCAGTATAGATGGAATGGGTATAGTGCAATTTCTAAAGCTGTAGATTTGCTTAAGGTAGTTGATATGCATTTTCCTTGTCTCATATGGACATGTCCTGGGAATTTGATATTATTTGCTTATTTTGTAGAAAGAAGGACTAAAAGATCTGTCCACTGTCTCCTCCACTTGCCACAATGTTTCAAATGTATGTAAACCATGTTCTTTATTTGTCCACCCTTCACCACAATGAGCCATCTATATAGGATGATTTGGAGTGGGACTGTAATAGTTCAAATGTGGATATTCTCCCATTAGTTCACTCAATTAGTTACTTTGGTTTGCTCTGCGATTGCACCTTCTTCTATTAGGTCATAGCTTGTAACAATTCAGATGTTAAGGAAAAAGGAGAAGGCAAGACTGCTGGATCACATAAAATTGGTAAGTTCTTCTCTGTAGGTGTGATGGTTGTGGTTTTTTAATTGATTTTTTTCCCAGTGGAAGGAACATTATTCTGATATTCTAAAGAACTGCTGGATATCATACATCACATTCAATATTTAGTGAGACTAACTTGAGGTCTGATTATGTAGACAACCGGAAGGAGAAGTCTTTGATGATTCTTGCACAAAATTTTGTAAAGCTTTTCCTCTGTTCTGATGTAAGTGGAGCCATACAGATTTTCTGACTAGTTGTCAACTGTTTGCAAGCTAATACCTTATCTTCTGTAGGTTGACTTGATATCTCTTGACAAGGCTGCATCAACTTTGCTTGGTGATGTCCACGATCCGATGGCTATGAAGAGTAATTCATGTTCATAATATGTTGTTATGTTCAACTTATGATGGAAAATTTGACAGAAAACTTGTCATCTTTCATAAATATGTTGCAGCAAAGACCAGACGCTTGTATGATATTGCAAATGTTTTTGTGTCTTTGAATCTCATTGAGAAGGTTGGTCATATAGTTTGAATGATCAGTAACTGCCTATTCTCAAAATAATGAAGTAGAGAATTATTTCTTCTGATCTTTGCAATACATATGTAGATACGCAGCCCAGATAATGGAAAACCAGTGTTTAGGTGGATTGCCTGGAACGAAAATCCGAGGAGTGGGTCCCTTGCAGCTGCTAAATCAGATGATTCAACAAGGAGAACTTTTGGGGCAGAGATCACAAACATAACTCCCAAACGGTACAGGGATGACTCTTCATCTGATCTAATGTTAAATGGGCAGGTAAAAAGGTTGAAAGTTGCAAAAGATGATGAATTAAAAGATAAAAAACAGGAGATATCAGCAGAACAGCTTAATGAACGTGGTACAAAGGATTTTGTATTTGGTCCTTTTGGTCCATCAAGTCTGCCTAGATCAGGAATTTCTGGAAAAGAAAATTTGAAACAGATTCAGAACTGGGAGGATCTTGCATCTAAATATCACCCTCAGTATCAGAATAAGGGTAATTTCTGAATCTCATTTGAATAAGTTGAATACCTTTTATTCTACCCATTCCAAGTGCGGTAGGGAGGTGGGGATGGCACCTTTCTTGGGCTATATTCTCATATATGTTGGTCCATAAGTCTACTCATTTCACAGGCTTCTCATATTAAGGCAGGATCAAACGTTTGAACCCTTTTCTATTCCCCTCTCCCTACTCCTTGTGAACAAAAGAAAAAGAATGAAAAAAGATATTTGTATACATTTTTGCGTTTGTTATTTCCTTTCTATGCTGCTCTGATTACACTTCTTTTGAGCCGACGGTCTATCGGCTATAGCATGCCTTTGAAAAGGTGAATCGGCTCTGATTAACTCTTCTGCCATTTTAAGAGTTGCCCATGATAGACTACATTTCTTGAATTGAAGTACAGTTTATCCAATTTCTAGCACCCAATTCAGCTACTGTTGGAGTAAAAAAAAATTTCTGTTCATGTGAACGTATGTTTATATCCCATGTAATTATTGCATTAATGAAGAGGTTGAAATATTTCCATTTGCCAAATGTTACAGCTGCATATGAGCTTTTTGCTCATTATGTTGAGGCATGGGAGTCTTGGCAGGTTGAAGCTGCCAACGAGCTGCACAAACAACATGAACATTAATGTCATCTTGGATCTTTTTTATTTCAGATGGTAGCAAACACAGTCAACAAGGACATCTCTGATGCTGTTACTCTCACTTGAGAGATGGCGGTAATTGGTTGAATATCTCCTGCATACATATCAGTTGAATGTGCGGCTTATTATCAGTTTGTGATATCCAAAGCCCTTTAGTAATATTTGGTGCCATTGTAGTTCCCTGTTTTATCTGATGAGTTTCGTGCACAGGTCCATGGGAGACAATCAATCTCTCCTACATGCTTAAATTTTTCGTATGAGCTTACTAGGTTTTTAAATGGCAAATACCTGCTACCATTGATGTTGTTATCTGTGTTCTGGTTACTTTTTCCTATTCAAACCTCTTGAAGCGATTCCAAACTGAACTTTAATTTTATTGAGCTAAATTAATCGTGTTGTAAATATTATGCAGACATCTTAAATCTTTGCTTGTCATCTCACTGTGGGGGAATGTAAATTAGAAATTGAAATATCATTGCATTTCATTGTGCAAGAGTGAAATAGGCAGTATATCGCCTAACTTATGTTTGATACGGATAATTATTATTTTAAGCTTGGATCTGACGAGAGTCTTATTCCTCTAAAATGAGCCTAATCCTACACGCACAATTTGACAAACTCAAGCCTATGTATACCTATATATAAATGATGTATAATATATGGACTTGTGCTCATTCATAAATTTAACACGCTCGTATTTTTTGGAATATGACCACCTTGTGGATAATTCAAAGTTGCAGTAGGAGATCAAATTTATAGTGTTGTTAGCTGTTTTAAATTGTGAGAAATATGGATGATGACCAAACAAACACTCTAATTAAGTTCTAAAGGACGAATCCTAGCATCGCACATTCAAAGTCTTCGTTGTAGAGCTAATTATGAGGCTCAACGTTACACGAATAAGATAGAGGAGTTTGGAAAGAAGTTGGTTGATACTTACCATCGTCATCCACCTTGACATAGCAGGTCCCAATGCCTATAGCAACAGATACTTGGTGGAATCTAGGTTAAGTTCAAACTAGGAGTGCACTACTTATAAGAATAACAAACATCAAATGATCAGAACATATAATTCCCCATTCTCTTACATGGCACACTTTCAACTTTTAAGAAACAATCAAAATCATATAGTCTAGACCATGTAAAGAAAAATGGCCACTGAGGGCTTTTATGGAAGTCAGTCCAATTCATTCAAAATATTACAAATCACAACTTCTTATGATTAAGCTACTTAATTTTTTTAGAGTTGTGCGAGCGGGGCCTTCAACAACAACTCATCATCTTTCCATTCAATACCTAGTAAAATGATAAAGAATATTGAAACTTTGAAAGGGTAAATGAGTACCTTGGTGGCACCAGCATCGAGGCTGTTGACAACCAACTCCTCAACATAAATGCAGAACTTCAAAAAATATCAGGGCTTACCAGATAAGGGACGCAACCACCCCTCACAAATCCAACATTTCATTCAAATCCCTCATTCTTGAGCTGTTACTTACCAAAAGATGGAGATACATCACGAATGAAAAACATTAAAACTGCAAATCAGAAGGGCGTGGGTTCAATATTCCTCCATTAATCATGGAAAAGATATTTCCCCTTATGCATAGTAAAAGGGTAAATTTGACCCTTTTCCCTTCTTTCTTTAGCAAATTGAGGCTCAGGTTTGTGTAATGATAAGGCCAAAGAGAAGCCAACCACGCCATGGTTGCAACACTCGGTTGCATGTGTGAGTTATGCATCTCAATTACAGGACATACCGGGTTGCCCCGCCAAGATAAAGGTTGGGGTAATCTCAATGCCCGAATTTAGTTAGCCGAGAAATCATCACTTCCTCTTTAATAATTTTCATAGTCATGTTGTTGTAGTACGGTTGTGTGTATTGCCTTATGAGCATACGGCTAAGGGTGGAAAAAATCAAAGAAACCCAGAAACTCAAGTATGTAGAAAGAAGGACTAAAAGATCTGTTCACTATCTCCTCCACTTGCCACAATGTTTCAAATGTATGTACACCATGTTCTTTCTTTGTCCAACCTTCACCACAATGAGCCATCTATATAGGGTGATTTGGAGTGGGACTGTAATAGTTCAAATGTGGATATTCTCCCATTAGTTCACTCAATTAGTTACTTAGATTTCCTCAGCGATTGCACCTTCTTCTACTAGGTCATAGTTTGTAATCATTCAGATCTTTAGGAAAAAGGAGAAGGCAAAACTTCTGGATCACATAAAATAGGTAAGTTCTTCTATGTAGTGTGATGGTTGTGGACCTGTGGTTTTTGAATTGAATTCTTTTCCAGTGGAGAGAACATTATTCTAATATATTCTAAAGAACTACTGGATATCATATATCCCTATTCAATATTTAGTGAGACTAACTTGAGGTCTGATTATGTAGACAACCAGAAGGAGAAGTCTATGATGATTCTTGCACAAAATTTTGTAAAGCTTTTCCACCATTCTGATGTAAGTGGAGCCATACAGATTTTCTGATTTGTTGTCAGTTGTTTGCAAGCTAATGCCTTATCTTCTTTAGGTTGATTTGATCTCTTGACAAGGCTGCATCAACTTTTCTTGGTGATGTCCACGATCAGATGGCTATGAAGGGTAATTCATGTTCATAATATGTTGTTATGTTTAACTTTTGATGAAAAATTTGACAGAAAATTTGTATCTTTCATAAAATGTGTTGCAGCCAAAACCAGACGCTTGTATGATAATGCAAATGTTGAGAATTATTTCTTCTGAACCTTGCAATAGATATGTAGATACGTAACCCAGATAATGGAAAACCAGTATTTAGATGGATAGCCTGGAAAGAAAATCCTAGGGGTGGGTCCCTTGCAGCTGCTAAATCAAATGATTCAACAAGGAGAACATTTGGGGCAGAGATCACAAATATAACTCCCAAACGATTCAGGGATGATTCTTCATCTGATCTAATGTCAAACAGGCAGGTATAAAGGTTGAAAGTTGAAAAAGATGATGAATTGAAAGATAAAAAGCAGGAGATATTCACAGCTTAATAAACGTGGTAAGGATTTTGTGTTTGGTCCTTCTGGTCCATCAAGTCTGCCTAGCTCAGGAGTTTATGGGAAAGAAATTTTGAAACAGATTCAGAACTGGGAGGATCTTGAATCTAAATATCTCCCTCAGTATCAGAATAAGGGTAATTTCTAAAGCTCACTTGAATAAGTTGAATACCTTTCATTCTACCCATTCCAAGTGCGGTAGGGAGGAGGGAATGTGTTATCACTCCTTAATCATCCAATAGTTACAACAATAATTTTTTCTTTTTAGTAGTAGTTATTTACCTGTAATAGTGCTGTTTTTCATTCCAGTAATGTTAGGAGATCATGTCCTAGTTTCTAGGGGTAGTTACCTTATAAGTGTTGTATTTAAACTATTTGTTTGTCTCTGAAAATATAAGCAGAAAAACAATTTCAGTTTTTGAGTACTTTAACTCAAGAGATTGTAGGTTCTCTCTTAACGAACCAGCATTCATGGGTCATAGGAAGAAGTTCAGATTTTAACTTGCAGCGTCCCATTACTAGATCCATAACAGGGGACCGAAACAACTTGGTATTAGAGACGGGAGTTATGGGAGACCATATTCAACATCAACTAGCACAATTGGTGAACTTGTTCCAAGAAGAACGTGCAGCCAATTTGGCCAGACAGGAAGCAATAAATGCTCATTTGGATGCACTCGCAAAGGATTTAGAGAATTCTACGGTCGATTCTGATTCAACTGAAAATACAAGTCAGAATCGCTGTTGGAGGGAAAAAAATAAAGTGGTAGGAGGGTCAAGATCAGAAGTAGGAGGAAGTTTCATCATTCCTCGACATACAAAGTCGGATTTCCCACTATTTCATGGCTAAAATTACTCTTTGGGATGGTTGAACGAATGTGAACACTTTTTTCGACACCAACTAACTCTAGAAGAAGAAAAGGCTGGACTTGCTTCTTTTCATTTAGAATGCAATGCACAACTTTGGTTTCTTCAACTATGCCTCAACCATCTTGGGATGAATTGAAACGTCAATGTAACCTTCGCTTTGGGCCACCAATCAGAAGTCAGAAATTGGGAGAATTGGTTAAGTTATGCTAGATCGAGTTTGTGTCAAATTACCAACAAAAGTTTGAGCAGTTAATTTCGCGGGCTGGTATGCTCACTCAGTCGCAAAAAAGTGAACTTTATATAAGCGGTCTTATTGATTTTATAGCAATTGAGGTTGAGTTGCATAATCCTCCAGATTTGGCTAAGGCGATAATTTTATCCTGGCTTTATGAACGCAAGGAACACAATTGTTAGATGCTTGCAAATCCAAGACAATAAATTTCTCACCTCAACGACATGCCAGATTTGTGAAAAAACTGACTAGATCTGAAATGGAGGAAAGGCGACTTAAGGGACTTTGTTTCAATTGTGATGAACCATTCACCCAAGGTCATCAATGCAAGAAATTATTCTGGATTGACTTTATAGAGATGAGGTAGAGGCTGGAAAGGAGGGAAATACTAAGACTTTTTGCACTTAACGCGCTTGAGGACAAGCGCGATTTGAAGGAAGAGAGTAATGTTATCACTCCTTAGTCATCCAATAGTTACAATAGTAATTATTTCTTTTTAGTAGTAGTTATTTTCCTGTAATAGTGCAGTTTTTCATTCCAGTAATGTTAGGAGATCATGTCCTCGTTTCTAGGGGTAGTTATCCTAATAGTGTTGTATTTAAACTATTCGTTTGTCTTAGAAAATATAAGCAGAAAAACAATTTCAGTTTTTGAGTACTTTAACTCAAGAGATTGCAGGTTCTCTCTTGTCGAACCAATATCATAGGTCATAGGAAGAAAACTTCATATCGTCCCATAACTAGATCCATACGAGGGGACCGTAACAAAATGGCACCTTTCTTGGGCTATATTCTCATATATGTTGGTCCAGAAGTCTACTCATTTCACAGGTTCCTCATATTAAGGCAGGATCACACGTTTGAACCTATTTCTATTCCCCTCTCCCTACTCCTCATGAACAAAAGAAAAAGAATGAAAAAAGATATTCATATACTTTTTTGCGGTCGTTATTTCATTTCTATGCTGCTCTGATTACACTTCTTTTGAACCGAGAGTCTATTGGAAAAGGTAGAGGTAAGGTCAACTTATATCTCATATCCTCCCTAGACCCCACTTTTACTGCATTTAACTCTTTGTTTAAGAGTTACCCATGATAGACTACATTTCTTGAATGGAAGTACAGTTTATCTAATTTCTAGCACCCAATTAAGCTACTGTTAGAGTAAAAATTATTTTTCTGTTCATGTGAATGTGTGCTTTTATCCCATGTAATTATTGCATTAATGAAGAGGTTGAAATATTTCCATTTGCCAAATGTTACAGCTGCAAATGAGCTTTTTGCTCATTATGTTGAGGCATGGGAGTATGGCAGGTTGAAGCTGCCAATGACCTGCACAAACAACATGAACATTAATGTGTCATCTTGGATCTTATTTATTTCAGATGGTTGCAAACACATTCAACAATGACATCTCTGATGCTGTTACTCTCACTTGAGAGATAGCGGTAATTGGTTGAATATCTCCTGCATACATATCAGTTGAGTGTGCGGCTTATTATCAGTTTGTGATATCCAAGCTCTGATGCTTAGTAATATTCGGTGCCATTGTAGTTCCCTGTTTTATCTGATGAGTTTCGATCACAGGTCCACGGGAGACAATTAGTCTCTCCTACATGCTTAAATTTTTTGTATGAGCTTACTAGGTTTTTAAATGGCAAATACCTGCTACCATTGATGTTGAATGTGTGTTCCGGTTCCCTCACTCGTATCCAAACCTCTTGAAGCTATTCCAAACTGCGCTAAACTAATCATGTTGTAAATATTATGGAGACATCTTAAATCCATGCCCATTTGCAGAACGGGTATGTATACCTTGATCATATTTCTGGATTTTCTTATGGGTATAACTGCTGTTTAACTCTATCAATATATAGATTTACCACTCGTATTTTGTTGGAAAATGAAGAAAATTTATACAGTTTGAGACCGAAAATTTATAAATTTACTCATTCATAATATAAATTTATACTTTTTGAATACAAGTATAAATTCTCAATGTTAACCGGTGGCACCACCACCGCCAACTCAGACTGTGTTATCGCCATGGGTCTGATTACAGTTCGATGACGAAAATAATGACCTAGAAATTAGCAAAATACAAACTGTGATAATATAGGATCTGATTACAATTTCTCTGATGACGATAATAATAACCTAGAAATTAGCTATACAAATAATAACAATTGTGGTCGTTATACTTATTGGTTCAAAAAGAAAGGAGTATTGTTTTTGTTTTTTAAGTAGAAGAGAGGGTTTTAAGCATTGGTACAATTATGCAGTCTGAGATCATGGTAGAATATACATTGTTGCAGGGGAAATTAAATTTATGGTAACAACAGCATGGATGGATTCGTTTGCATTACCCGAATGTGTTCTCTCACTCAACCCTTGCAACAAATGAAGACCCCAAGGCTTTCAAGAATTATCAAAACCGTCTTGCTACTCTAAATTATATGGTAGCCCTTGAAAGTTATGTTTTTGATGTGCAAAGGTCATAGAAGATTTGAAGGATTTCGAGAGACCAATAGCCCTGACAGGTTCAATTTTGTAAGATTGATCGACTCGTTGGATAAGGGTGAAATCTCTTCGGAAGAGTTTGCTTCAATAGTCCGACGTAAATACTTGTTCTACAAATGGCCTATAAGGGGCTGCCGGAAGTCGGGTTTCTCACAGCCTATTTGACCGTTGATTATGTTGGCAAATGATATATTCATGAAAAATAATCATGCTAAGGACTTGCAAAAATATTGCATGTTTAAAGAGGTGCAAACAAATACGGGACAAGGAAAAGAATTTCTTGTCTAAAAGGTGGAGAGAAGTGGGCCATAATTGAGTGTTGCTGACGGTGTATCAACGAGAGTTTTGATAAAAGTGCATGTCCCAAGCTCTCATTCAAACTCTTGAAGCTGTAACTAGTGCAGCACACTCTGAGATTATACATCAGAACGTCTGAAATGTCCAATCCAAAATAGTGCTATTCATTCATGAAAGTACATAATTTTTTCTTCCGGAAAACAACGGTTCAATAGTATATGAAAAGATGTGCCCTGTCAAAAGGGAGGAACTTGTGGTTCTGATTACATTTATTCAAGTTTCTTTCAATATCTTTTAGGCTCATCGCAGGCCAGAAAAATGCATTTCATGTCTATCTCATTCAATGGAAAAGAAGACAAAGAATAATGATGTATCCATATTATACTTGACTAGGGCATTAGTTTGGATCGCTGAAGAAGCCGTTGATTGATGGCATAATCTCCGGACTCTTGTTTCGAACAAACTTCCTTAGAGCATGCTCTGCATATTTCTCCCCTTCTGAAAAATTATCCAGCACTCCTGCCGCCCTGTTTTCCTTTGTCACCCTGAGAATTTTGCAAACATCAAGACACGGTCAGTAGGGTGTGGGGGTGGATGCAACTTGCATGTAGAGAGTTCAGTAGGGGTCAATTGAATTACCTTTCAAAAGATAATATCGTGCAAATAGGGTAAAACATTTTATGTCAAATAAATTGGGAATATCGTTGACACAAAAGAAGCTTCTAGTATAGTAGCAAATGTGGCTCAAATATTGCTTCCGGTCATGTGTTCTAATCTCGGGTGTGTCATTCACACTTTTCAATAATCTCCTTCATAATATTCCAAACTCTGCCACAGCTAAAAAAGATATAGTACGACACAACTTAAATGTGGGCGGTTTCATTGCCTAGCAGATGTTATACCAGTTGATCAACTGAACAAAGAATCAAATAAAATTGATCCAAAATTAGAGAAATTTTACCAGGTTTTCCTTCTTCCGTTTCTCAGTCTCGCAATTGTAACCTCATGTTGCTTTAAAGTCATACCAGTTATACTCTTAGAAGCTTTTCTTCTTTATCAAATTATTGATTGTCAAAGAACACTCAAGTAAATCACAATCAGTGGTGGATCTATGTATTACTAATTGGTCCATTCAAATCTAGTAGCTTTAGTTCACTCAAAAGTATGTGGGTTTAAAATTCACTAAATAAGTACCAAAGTAATAGAATTCAAAACCAGTAAGTAAAATCATGAAAATTGAACCCATATTGTTCAAATCTTAAATCCATCTCTAACCCACACATATACATATATTCTTTCATCAGCATCTAAACAAACAATAAACATAAAGGAGGCATACAGTTTTACGGAGATAAATCAAGGGTAGATCAATCACTAATTTTATTAAAAAATTATGCTTCTATTTACTTCTTTATTATTAATTCTACCTATGAGGATGAAAAGGGGAAAATGGCTTTACCTATAATCTACAGGCTACAGGGTGGAGGATTGGGCAGCCTACCAATGCAGTTAGTTACCTTGAATTCTCAAAGCAATCAATCAACTAAGCCTAAAATTCTAAGCTATCACATGAATTCTCTACATACACGCCAAATCTAGTTCTTGTATTGACGTAACAATCTTTAATTCGACAAAAAAAACTCTTGCAAACAGTGATTGAAAAGAAAATTTTATCAAGCATACTCTTCCTTTCTTTTTCAAAAAGTACCATGTATCCAATTAAAGTTGGTTAAATCAAATTAACACAAATTAGACAAGGCATAAACGAAGATGTATACAGAGGGCATATGAATAGATAACCTGACTTCAGGGTTGGTGCAGATATTACGAACCAATTGCATTCCACAGATCCCTACCGCAACGCCTACGGCTGCAAAAAGCGGATACACCTGCGCCACCACAAATATAGCATATTTAATCGCCTAGATCTAATCGCTAAAGCAGCATTCAAACCCAAAACAAGAAAAGCTCTAATGACCAATAAAAGAAATCGCCGATTTCATAGGAAGTTTTTTTAAAAAATCTTTATAACAAGGGAGGAGATCTATGGCGGAAGAATAAAACGAACCTCAGGCCTCAGCCATCGATTAATGGTGGAAGAAGCCATAGAAAAACGGGGGAAAGAACACGCAAACTTTACGATCTTTTTGAGACTGTTGATGATGATGACCTAACCTGTTCATTTCGCCCCCTTCCGTATTTATAGTCTCGCAAAATCGAAATTTCTCCTTGATTGCAATTTGCTTTATTTTCAATTTACGAAAAGGCCCATAAACTTTTTAAAAAAAATCATTGAAGCTCTAAATTTTCTTTTCTATTTCTAGAAAATTGAAAAGTTTTTTAGAATACAGAGTCTAACATTAAATACGGTAAAGTCTCTATATAACGTCTTATTTTTAGTTGGTATAACAAAATTTTGTTATATAGAATACAGGCTTTAAAAAAAATAATTAATTGATATAACAAAAATGTTAGATTTTTAGTCTAACATTTTCATGAGTTTGAAGTCATATATTTTTTTTTGCTTCCTTTTAATCAAGTAAAAATGTAAATTGTGTATGTTATAACTTATAAAAGGTTAAAAAAAATATATAAACATCTCTCCGGCATTCGATTTGTTCAAATTAATTTTTAAAGCAAAGATCTTATGATATTTATGTCAACATTTCAATATTTTTAGAACTTGTTTTTACATTATTAAACTATGTACTAGTTATAGTTGGCTACCTTTCTTTTTAGAAAAATTACACAAAAAATAAGAAAAAGAAGAAGAAACTACCCATTGATATTTATCAGTTTATTATCTTTCTATGAAAGAAAGAAAGAAAATTAGAATCCAAATTGGTAGCGTTTCTTCTAACATGAGTGTGATGCAACAATATTTCAAATGTTAATCCAACCATGTTCAACAATGTTAGAGTTGAAGGTCATTTTTTAATGCATTTGGGACTATAAATAGCAATCACAACTTCTTAAGGGCAAATTTGAAATATTATAAAATTATGAAATGCATTCGTTGGACCGACCATTCCAATTGGGTGGCTCCTGGCAAGCTACAACTATCAAAAGCGTCTCCATGCATGAACAAATGGCCTACTTATTTGACCATTTTCTCATTGGCTCTTCATGATTCAAACAATTGATTCTCATTTTTCTACTTTTGCCACTAGAGAAATCAAATTGACAAATTCTGTTTGGGCCTCCATCATGAGGCGAGTCCACAAATAAGATGATTTTGTCCATTTTTTATGTAGTAAATATTTTTAAAATATTTGTATAGATCAAGATTATTAAGTTGGATCAAATTTATAATCGAAATTCTAACTTTATCTTTATATGTTATTTTTATTGTTTTAAGTGTTTGACTTAATTAATATTATAATAATTGAAATGATAAATATAACTTTGAAAAACATAACGGTTTTTTGTTTTTCTAGAAGGGTAAAAAACTTAAATATATAATTTAAGCACGCAAATAACTCCTATATAACAATAGTTTGACTTTTCACAAACATAGCAATAGAACTTTTACAAAACACACACACAAAAAAAAAAAAAAAAAGGAATTAAAAAATAACATATAAATAATTATTATAGAAGATTTTCATCCCTTAATTAGCTCTCATTCTGTTATTTGCTTCCACAATTATCTCATCCATTAATATAATCCTCTCCCTCATAATCACAGTACGAGTATACTAACCACAATCAAACTCTCTATCTTCTCTAATAATTCTTTCAATGGCCAAAAATTACAACGTTTCAATTTTAATTCGGCAGAGGATGAGATCCAACAGGTAATTATTATGAAAATTTAACTTTGAAACAAATTATTTTGGTTATAAACGATTTTGAATATTAGTTTCTTTTTTTGATTGTTTCAAAATTATTTGTTTTTTTAACCTTCCGAAATTATTTGTTTAATTAATTAAATATATTTCGTTTTTCATTGATAAATATTGTGTTGATGCAATTTGAGATTTATCCATGTTGTTTCAATGAAAAAAAAGTTATTTTGTAATTTTCTGCTTGGTGATGGTTTCATTTTTTTCAATTTCCTCATGTTAGTTTTTGTTTGGTGATAGTTCAGTTTTTTTTTTAAAAAAAATTCTATTGTTTCTTAATAAATAAATTAATTTTCATTGAGCATAAGACTTTTGCCTAAATAAGTTATTTTGATTTATTAGCTTTATTGTTTTAAGTATGCGTTACATTAAAAAAAAAATTAGTTTGATTATACTAAAAAATGATAAATAATTGATTAGATTATGATGTTATGCACGGTCGGATTGTAACATATAATCATGTTCAACTTTATCAATCTTCATAAATCAATGTTATACATACAATTGGTTATAAGTTGGTGTTCTAATTTCATTATAAGAATGATGAAGTGGATACCAATTTTTAACCATATCATACACCATTTCGTATATAACTTTTTTTGGTGATTTATACAAAAATATAATTGTGTATTTTAAATTTGATTGTTTATAACTGTTGTTTAGTAAGTTATTTAATTTTCTTTGAAATGTATTGCAGGAAGGTACATGGATTTCATTATTGAAGGAATGATATGTGATGCAAATACCAATTGACAAAAAAATTCAAGAGATGTAAAGTAAATTGTAGAAAATGTGTTATAGCCTATAGAGGATCACAACAAGAAAACTTGTACCCAATATCCATATGAGGAGTAACATTGTTGAGTTAATTTTTTATTTTCATAACAATTTTTTTTCATAATCTAATTGAATGATATTAGCAGATTTGAATTTTAGTTGTTGTTTATTAAACATTTTTTTCAGAATCATATTTAATCATATGATGTAATTAGTTCTATTAATTATTTATGTTGGTTTCCCTTGTGGTATAAAATGTCATTTGAAAAAAATAAAAAAACACGAAATATCAACTAAATTGGTATATTATATGGGATAGAATTCAACAATTGTTAGTATAGCATATGGTACAATGTTAGTATTATTATATGGTACAATTTTGATATTACAATTTTTCAACATTATTCATAAATGGTGTCATATAATTCTAGTGTAATTTCAAGTTTTCAAGTTTGTACTAGTGTTAATTTTAAAAGATAATATTATCAAATAATAATTTCGTTATGTTATAAACTGACAATTTGAGAAAAAAATAATGACAAAAAATATCAACAAGTTCAATTTATTAAATGGTGTTGTTGCTATGATATTTGTATTTCACATAATACAATACTGATATAATTTTTGTATTTTAGATGATACAATGTTGATATAATTTTGATATTTTTGATGATTAAATATTGGCATAACTTGGTGTTTTATATGGTACATTATATGGTACATATATTTATTTTACACAAATTCAATATATTATGGTATATATTGAGGTGAAATATAATATTAACATACTATATAAGACTTTACACCAAAATTGTATGAAAATCTATATAATATCTAAGTTTTTAATTATTTTATTAAATTTTTTAGATTTAAATGGTTATTTAAGTCATGCCATAAAAAAATAAATATTTTGTCAAAAAATAACGTAGAAAATTTCATAATTTCAGAATTTTTTTATCACAATAAAAGAAAAATATATTAGTATGAAAACAATGTTAAAGAGGTGAGAGAAGACTTCAATTAATAAAGAGTATAATTATGGTTGGAAAGTCAAAAACTAAACAATAATTATCAATTCCATAAATTTAGCACATAACCCCCAAAAATAAAATGTCCCAAAAAAAAATCAAAAATTCAATACATGGGCAAAAAAAAATAAATATATAAAACAGTATGGTTGAAAGGCTAAAAAGTAAACAATAATTATCAATACCATAAATTTAGCACATAATCCCAAAAATAGGAATAAATTCGTACACAAAAATATACTAAAAAAAAACGAAAATTCACAATATGGGCAAAAAAAACAATATAAAAAAGTAAAATTATGGTTGGAAAACCAAAAAGTAAACAATAATTATCAATCCCATAAATTTATCACATAACCCCCCAAAAAAGGAAATAAATCGGATATTAAAATATTTATTTAAAAAAATCAAAAAATAAATATTATGCCATGTTTGTAATTAAAAACTTTATTTTGTAAATAAAAAGGAGTATATACATATATTGTTAATTAATGTCTTAAACAGTATATTCTTGTAATTTTTCATTTCTTTTCTAGAATATCGAAAAAAGTAATAATTGTTTTTTGGTCAAAAAGATTGGTGTTTGGAAATTGGAATTGGAAGGAGTGGTTGTTTGGAATAGGGAAAAGGATATATCCATGTAGGGAACACTTGAAACTCGTATAAACTTGTATAATAGTTGTTCTTGAAAAGTTGTTTAATTATAAACTATTGTATTTATTTCAGAATATATGAAGGGACACTTACATAAAATATATTATATTAAAAAAATATTTATCATTTATAGTATTAATTTTTTTTCACTTGATCACTTTTAATACATTTACATATTACAGACAATAATTTATAAAACATATAATACAAGTTTTATTGATGGATAATACATTTATCACATATTTTAATAGAATGTGTCAAATTTCTTACCAAACAAGCATACTATATTATATATATATATATATATATATATATATATATTGCATACATAATTTACTTTTAATACATATTGCATATTTATCATAGTATTGCTATGTATTGTAATAAATAAAAAGTATTGTTAAAATCGGTAATTATTTATTAAAAGGACCCATTCAAGTAATTTTTCCATATATAAATTATAGGGGTAACCCATTGGTGACTCCCTAAACTTGGCACAAACTTTCACTTAGACACTTCAACTAAGCTTTGTTCATTTTAGACACCTCATGTCGCGTCTCGTTGTGTCATTTTGACACTTTTTGCTGACTAAGCATAGTACATGTGCTACATGAATTTTGAGCGCGTCAGAGATTTTGTTGTAAATATTTTGAATTTTTTTGTAAATATTTTCTTCTCCTTCTTCTTCCTTGCTTTCTCCCTTCCATCTTCTCCACCTTCTACCATTCTCCATCACTACACAACTTTTTAAAAAAATTCTAAAATATTTTACTAGGTTACACTCTTTGATTCTTCCATCTTTTTTGAAAAAATCGAATTTGCATCATGATTCATATTCAGAAACAAAATCGATTTCAAGGGAACAAAAAAAGAAATCAACTTCTTTCAAATGACAAAAACAGATTTACATTCTTACCTTCTTCAGTGAAAATTAAATTGATTTCAAGGGATACAAAAGAAATAAAGAACAACCTCCAATGAAGAAAAAAGAAATTTATTTTACATATCCTTCATTGTAAATCCCAATCGAAATAACACAAGAAATCATCTTCTTTTAAATGTCATATAAAAACTTTTTGATTTGGTATGATTTCCCTTATTCTCCAATACGTATTTTACTTTGTAAACTAACCTATGTTCTTGTCTTTTTGATGGAGAAGAACAGATGAAGGGGAAGGAGGCGCAAGAAGAAGAAGAAAAGAGGTGGGGGCATGGGGTTTGGGATCTGGAAGAAAGACAAAAAGAAAGTAAAATTAAGTTTTTAAAAAATAAAATAAAATTTTCACGTGTCACATACCAATTCATTTATTTTTTCATATAAGACGCGTCTGATGTACGCCCTTAAAATGTGATTTTGAAAATATAAAAAGTGTCAAAATGATACAACGAGACGCGACATGAGGTGTCTAAAATGAACAAAGCTTAGTTAAAGTGTCTAAGTGAAAGTTTGTGCCAAGTTTAGGAGGCCACCGATGAGTTCCCTTAAATTATAAAATGTTAGTCTACATTCTTACCATTTGACTCTAAAAAGAAAATCTTGATAATTAAAAGTGGACGGAGTAGTATTATTTAATTCATAAATCTTTTGCTTTCAAAAGTTTGCATCTCAAACCCGATTATTTAAAGACATGCACATGTTTCAATATGGAATTTATGAATTAAAAACACTTTATTCTTTGCACTATTAATGTGGGCTTCTCCTAATTATAATCTGACAAATTAACCTACTTTTGCAAGTTAGGACGCCATTCCTTTTTAATAATTTAGTTAGATATCATATATACTCAAATTGCTAACAATTTGAGTATGGCTCCATCCATAGCAACAACAAACAAGGAGAGATGGTAGAGAGAAATGTACAAGAATCATAAATATAATTCTAATAACTTCTTAGTACAATAAATATTTGTGAGTGAAAAAAGACTTGATGAATTCACTTATTTTATTATTATCAAGAGATAAAAGAATATAAGAGCATTGAGGATAAAATATCGATCACCTTTTGTTATTAATATCAATATAAATATTTTACAAGTGGACAACCATGTAAGTCAATGTTTCAATTGCCTTTATCTTAGGTATTCAAAGGTTTTTTTTTTTTAAAAAAATACTTATAATAACCTGAAATGGAATAATATTTAAATAAATTTACTTTATGATAGACAGCTATGTTTGTTGGACCATTTGATTGATAAGGATTTACTAGTGTCTATGAGTAAGAAGACAATGAAAATTAGTGGTGAGGTTCACTCTACAGCAAAATTTAATCAAGTTCCCGTTCAGCATAGTTTTCAATCTTTTTCCAAAAATATTTTTAGTGATAGTACTATTTAGTAGTTTTTTTTGTTTTGTTTTTGTTTTTGAGTTTGGTTATTATTTATATTTTTAATATTTTGATTATTATTTTATCTGTAATGACTACAATTTAGAATGATTTGTCAGATTATTTATATTATTTTTTTCTAACTTTCTTCATTCTAGTTATTTTTTTCTATATTGCTCTAATTGTTTTTTTTTGAGCCGAGAGTCTATTGAAAGTAATTTTTTTTATCTCTAATAGTAAGGTTCACATACACTATCCTTCTCAAATTCAACATCGTAAAATTACATCGGATATATAATTATTGTTATTATTGTTCATTTGAAGATTGTTTTTTTTTTTAATTTCAAAATATTCAAAAAAGTTTAAAAAATAACTCCGATTAATATCTATGTTAAAACGTAACTTAAATTTTCAATTAAAAATTAAATACAATATTCTCTCTATTTTATTTTGTTAGTATTACTTGCTTTTTAAGTATATTTTCAAAAAATACCTATTTTTATACAGCTAGCATATCCTAATTAAGATTACAAAATTTAATTTAATTTTTAAAATTCCATCAAATCAAAACTAATGAAGTACTCCCTCCGTTTCACAATTTTTTTTTTTTTCCTATTTTTAATAAGAAATTCAGGATTTTTATGTCGAAACGTCACTAAAAAGAAAATGACCAGATTTTCAAAGATTCTCGCGTTTTACGGAAGAAGTTCACAACCAGGCATACGAGAATGGTGAATCCGTAAATAAATCAAATAACAAGGGCATAGAATCAGTCAAATCAGAAGCCAACAAAAACACGAAAACCAATTGGGTGGGATGAAATGAAAGATGAGGGGGAGAGAGAATCGAAGGAAGACGTGAGAACTTCGCCGGAGGCATCGCAAGCCGCACAATAAAATAGACGAAGGAGAAAAGAAGAAGAAGAATCTCCGTCTTTAATGGCTGCCGCCTCAGCTAGGGTTTTACTCGCATCTCGTCTAGCAGACCTCTCACTTAAGCCTCATCAACATCCTCCTCACCTACCCCCTCCTTTTACCCACCATCTCCTCATCCGTCCCTTACTTCCTTCTCTTTCCGCTTCCACCAGGCGGCGTACGTCCGTCAACTGCCTTATTTCCGGTGTAGACAGCGGCGGTGTTTCGGACGACTTTGTTTCCACCAGGAAATCCGGTTTCGGCAGTGAATTCTCTGTTATTGCCAATATGCTCAAGCGAATTGAACCGTTGGACACTTCTGTTATATCTAAAGGCGTTTCTGATTCTGCTAAGGACTCAATGAAGCAGACGATTTCTACTATGTTAGGCTTGCTCCCTTCAGATCAATTCTCAGTGACTGTTCGGTTTTCCAAACACGCTCTCGATCGCCTCATTGTTTCTTCTATTATTACCGGGTACCTAATCTCTTAATTTTAATTTATGCACAAAGTTAAAAATTGTGATTGTCAATCTGAATAAGTTATGGTGTATTCAATTGGTGTTGATTTGTGGTGGTAGCTATACGTTGTGGAATGCCGAGTACAGGATATCCTTGATGAGGAATTTTGACATCCCGTCGGATAATTTGAAAGGCTTTAACTCATCGGAGGAGGATGTGAACTCAGGCTCAAAGAGCGAGGGGATAGAGGGTGGAGAAAGCGGAGTTGGTGTAAATATGTCTTCTGCGGTTTCAGAGAGAATGGATATTCAAGCTCTTGGGAATTTATCTCCGGAAGCTCTGAGATATGTTCAACAATTAGAAGAAGAACTCTCATCAGTTAAGCAGGTGAATTTCTTCCTCTTTAGTAATCTATTCAAGCTAATGTCTGTGTTTGATTATTTGCGAACTATTGGCTTGCCATTTTTTTGTGACAGAGCATTTGGTTACTGCAGGAGTATTCTGGTTATCTGGTATAGAGTTTGTGTGGAGGTTTCTGATATTGATTAAGAAATATTTGTGGCATTTCAACTCATGTTTATGGATTAATATAAGTACTTTTTTACCTTAATATGATAATGAATATGCCACTGCAGCTCGTCTAAAACAGCTCCTTTTTCAGAACTCATTGATAAATTTCGATCTGATGATTTTTGGAATACTAGCTACTCCATTATGGGTCAAATTTGAGGTGTAAGAGTTGTCAACCACTGAAGTTATCGAGTATGTTTGGCCAAAATGCTTCCCTCATTCATGAGTCTTTTCACATAGAAGACTCTTCATTGTAAAAGTTCCATTATGTTCATTCTACTGCCAAGAGTAGTCTAAACCAAAAGCTATTTGATGCTTTCATTGGTGCAAAACTTAGTTAGTATGAAATTCTAGATACTTTTTGTTAGTTAAACATGTAAATTTTCTTTGAAGTTATACTCTCAAAGTAGAGATTATTAATTATCTTACTAAAAATTATGAATTAGTCGCTATTGCAACAAAGTTGGTGGATGGAGTAACTAGTAAGGTTAAGCAGTTACATTTGTGACAGCTCATTATTTTAGAAAAAGTAAACATCAAAATTTCACTTGTGCGTAAATCAAATAAAATCAAATTTGTGGATAAGTAGTGTCTAAGCCCTGCTTTCTGCAGTTCATTCTTGAAGCATGATCTTAATCATAGAATAATTTTCAGTTGCAAATTATTTTGATAATGTTAAATGGATAATGTCAAGTAAGAGTTGGTGCATAGAGAAAATATGAATTACTACGTCTTCCCCGCTCTTCTCCCTGTTGTTTTTATAAATATGCTGGAGGTGAGTGTGTTGCTACTTGCTCAGCTCCAAGTTTATCTCTGCATAAATTAATTAATAGTTATACTGCTGCTTTGTTTATGAAAAATCAGATCTTTGCCTAAATCAAATATTTAGCTTCTGGCTAATCATGTTACTTGAACTCAATACTCTTGTGTTTCTTCAATAATTGAGCATTTGAATTTGCCTACATAAGATTGAGACTGTGTGCCAGTTTCATTGTCCATATTTCCTAGTCATTGTTCAGCCACGCTTAAAGTTGTACAGCTGAATTCCTTAGGGTACAAACTTGCTCATTGAAACTGATAGTTTCTTGTTCCTTTCTTCAGTGACACAATGCTATGTCCGATTTGAAATTAAAAGTAAAAGCTTCAGCTAAACGTTATACTGATACTTCTCTGTTTCTCTCAGGAACTGCATTCCCAGCAACAGGAAAATTTGCAAATGGAGTATATCAACGAAAGTAACAATGATTTACTGGAATACCTTCGGTCATTGGAATCTGACATGGTATTGTAGTTATTTGTATGTCATACTGTGTGAAATCCATGAGATTAAATCCTGATGTGTCTGCTACTGGAATAGGTGACTGAACTATCCAGACCATCATCCTTTGAGGTGGAGGAAATTATTAAGGAACTTACTCAAAACATATTGCAAATATTTTTCAAAGAGGACGATGTTAACAAAGAAGAAGATCCTAATTTTAGTGGTGCCAAAGACTACCAAAGTAGTGATACCAAATTATGCAATTCAATAGGCACTTCTCGGGATTACTTGGCAAAATTACTTTTCTGGTTAGTAACGGAACATCTCTCTGTTATTTATTACTTCATCCCTTGTAGTCACCAACTGTCTGAGCTTTTCTCAGATATCCTCTAGCTTTATCTGAACTGATTCTTCTGAGTAGGTCAATAAAGCATCTTTGTAATTGGCAGGTGTATGTTATTGGGCCATCATTTGAGAGGATTGGAGAACAGATTGCATTTAAGTTGTGTCGTCGGCTTGTTATGAGTTTGCGAAGTACAAAGAGGGATGTACATTCTGCTTCTCTTTTACTCCCCTTCTCTTTTTCTCTTTCTAGCTCAGTTATTTCCTGTTATTTATATAAGAATAATCCACATATCCTGTAAAATTTTGTTCTTGCAAGTCATGAGTAATTGTATGGGAGGGTGTATTGTTGAAAATGATAAATCCATTTCTCAGATCCTCTTTTCCTTGATAACATAAAATTGATCAAGTACACTTAAAATGATGGATGCAATCTGCAGCTGATAGTTGATCCTAGCTTGAATTTTCCTTTAGCGAATTCTAATGTACGATAATCATTCATCACATAAAAACCACTATGTATAACCTCTTTGCTCATCTCCCATCAACCTTTCAGAGTTGGTTGCAATAGGACTGTCACCAAAATTAAACATTAAAGGGAAGATTCTCATTGTGTACTGTATGGTGGAGACGATGTTGGGGGCTTATAAGTGCGAAGGACTGTGTGGATCATTTCAATATTTCGTCTGTGAATTTAGGATGTTGGAATTTCCTTGAATTTAGGGTGGTTGTTGAAAGAGAAGTGTTCACACTTCACTCAGGATTCAAAATGGTTGGTGAAAAGTGGCTTTTGTTGGCCAAAAAAATAGGGGCATGCTGCTTTGATTGATTAAGTCTGCTATACTAATTTGGAGTTTATTTATTGGCTGATGGGATTAGGTGAAATTATAATACTAGCATTGTTTTTAAGTAGTGGGGGTATTGTTTTTCATAATATTGTGGTAGGTATTCCAAAACTTCATTTTATATTTGGTGTCATACAAGCGATCTAGAATTAGTATTTTTTCGACAGAAGTATCTTTTCTAAACATGTTAAATGATGCATCAGTTAGAACAAATGTATTCTTGTGGAGGAAAAAACTAAGCACGAACTAATACTTTAAAATATTCGTAGTGAACACATTATGTCAAATATAAAATGGTTTATTATACAAATATTGGTGGTAGATCTTCATCCATTAGGCAGATTATTAGCGGCAATAAACTTCAGCAATCCATTTATTAATTTCTAAATGTCTGGTTAACTGAACCTTGAACCATACATTAGGCAGATAGAGGGCAAAAGAATTCTGAATCTTATTCAAAACTCTGTTCTAGAACGTGTATCATTGGCTATTCAACGAACTCCAATTAAGACTTCAAAATCATGGAGCTGAAACAATTTTCACAAGAGAAAATATCAAATGAATGCTCTGATTATCACAAATAAAATGAAAGAATAATCGCTTTACAAAAATAATTTGCTCTTGTACACAAAAGAAATAACTCGAAGGGGACTCAACAAAATCATCCCTTGGATCTAAGTTCTCACTTTTTCCTAATGTAGAAAAAGAATCAAAAAATTATCGCTAAAGAGTTTTAACTTCTATACACGGATGCTTAAACAATCAAATCATCGCTCTTCGCTCTTGATCGTCAAAAGAATCAATTGAGCTAAGTCTATACAGATCATAAGGCATCCATAAAAGATCAACAGGACAAGGATTCCCTTGATCAAGCCTGACCCAAGGTTTCCCTTTACCGCTCCAATGCAACAAACTAACTGGACCTGGATGCAATGTTCTACAACTATTCACCAAATTATCTCCACCAAGCCCATGCTGATTCCATCTATGATCAATTCCTTCAATTTCCCCTCCAAATACCAACATAAATGGTGGTAATGATCCCAATTCATAAATCCTTTTCTCCTTCTGTATCTTCATCCATTTCTCAATCTTAACAGTATAATCCCCTTTTCTCCATTTCCCTAAATCCATAACCATCACCCCTGTATTGAAATAACAAGGCTTTTTCCCTTGAAACACATTCGATAATTTCGAGTCAGACCAAAAATTGGCCGTAAAATATTTTCTGAAATTTGCTTGACAGTACTCTGGAGCTCCAATAATTCTCGAACCAGTTAAAGAAATTGACCATAACTTCTGGATGTCATCAACCAAAACAACATCAGAATCAAGATAAATTACCCTTTCAACACAGGGCTGGAGGATCTCAGCTAAATAAGTCCTAGCATAGTTCAATGGATTATCAAGAGCTTGACGAATTGAAGATGATATCAATTTCTTCACTCGAAATTCATTAAAGCTGTAAACTTTGAAACTCAGAGATGGAAATATGGACTTCACCATCTTTCTCAGGTCTTGAAAATCTTTATTCTTCGAAGCCACGAAATGGAAATAAACATTTTCTGGGCAAGACGAATGCTTGAGAACAGAGTGAACTGCTGCTACTGAACCTCTAAAATATTTGACATCAAGCGTCATAGCTACATGCATCAAACTTGGGTCACAAATCAACAAATTTGAATCTAAAATTGGACATTCTTGGCTATTACGATACTCTGGAGATTCAATATAATTCAAATGCCCATCAATTTTTATATTTCTTGGCTTCTCAACAAAACATCTGATAGCACTTGCTGGAACTAGAAACAGAGAAATCGACAAAAACAGAACAAAGATGAGTTTATTAGAAAGAATCATAGCAAAAGAAATTTGAATCAAAGGGAAGAAGAAGATGAAAAAAGAAAAGCAAAGAATGTTTGTTAAAAAGTAAACGCGTTTTGAAGTTTTGTGAGAAGTTGAGATATAAATAGAGGTTCAGAATTTGGACGAGTATTTGCCTTATTGGTCCTATCGCGTTGTTGGGACTTGAAAAGTTTTTAGGAAAACACAAACGCGTTAGGAGAATATTAATTATATAATATATGTTTTTACGTTGCCGAAAGATTCTAACGTTTATTAGCACACCATCACAGACAAAAGTAAATATAAAACAAGTGTACAATTGATAATAAATCCTCAAATACGATTCTTATAGCTCTTAAATAATCGTAAATCTATAAGAGAAAGGATTTAAGAGGTACTAATAATCATAAATATATAAAAGAAAGTATTTCTCAATTCTGCTAGGACAATTATTTTCCTTTCCCGAATATAATTGAAAAAATAAATTTCTTAAACTAATAACCATTGGGTTTATATTACATGAATTTTTGGAGTTTGACACACCTTAACAAACTGATTGAAAAAATTAAAATTTTGAATAATTTATTTATTTTAAACTATAAAAAGAGTTTTAACGATTCACTTAATATGATTCCGAGGCAGTAAATATTATGAATTTTCTAAATATATAGGACAAAAATTCAAAACATAATTATATTATTTTTCTAGAACTATGTTTGGTTCTTTGATGTTGTTTCGAGGAACCTAAGGTAGTGTTTGGTTTGGTGTTAGGTTTGGTCCGGTTCAGTGAATTGGTCCACGCATCAATGCAAAAACTTGTGACCACGTGTTCTGAACCCATTGGCAATAATTTTTGTGTAAAATATATGACAATTTTAATCCGTACAGAACATTCTAACTATATTAAGCTAGAGAAAATGACTTTTTAAGTGTTGGTTATTTATTATATTTAGAAGTTAAATCCTTTTTAATATAATATATCTATGTGGTACATAATCTTCATCCTGTTACTTAAGTTATATTTAATTTTTTTAAAATTATTTAACTAGTAATATTGGGTGATGAATAAACATTAAAAAAAAATGCCTAGTCTCTTCCGCTTCTCTCCTTCTCCTTCCGCTCTTTCTTTCTATTCCGTGTATTCTATTTCTATATACTCTATCCGTTTTCGTATTAGTTGATAATCTTACTAAAAATAATTGTCTTATATTAGTTATCCACCTTATTAAATCAAAAAAAATATTAGTTAACTTTTTTCTATATTACTGTTGCAATTAATTGTAAGAGTTCACATTAGTTTGTAAAATTTCAAAAAGTTTTTTAAGGCGTAAATTGATAAAATTATCTTCTTATTTATGATTTTTTAATATACGTGTAAAAAAAAAAATGATCAACTAATATGAAACAAAGGGAGTAATAATTATACGTAAACCTGATTAATCATGGACCCATAAACAAGCTTGTTTTGGGCGAATAAAATCAAGCCGCACTTTGAAAATCACCACTATAGCAATTTGAAGAAGTCTCTCGGGAATTTTGAGTCTAAAAAGTAAATTCAAATCATATGAATGTTTTTAGAGTAACTTAGAAATAATAATAGGAACAAAGCCATGTAGTTCAAACTAAACTACTTTTGATTTTGAATTTACGTGTTTGAAACTTCAGATAAACTACTTTTTATAGTTTTGTAAATATCTCAGATGGTCACATAATTATGAGTTTTTTTGTATAGAAAGTCACTCAATTTTGATTTTCAACTCAAAAATCACTCAATTATGTACTCTTTTCACGGAAAGTCACTCAACTTTGATTTTTAACTCAAAAGTTACTCAACTATTGAGTTGTCTTCATAGAAAGTCACTCAATTATAGGTGTTTTACTTACAAAATCACTCAACCTATTTACTTTGTTTTTTCAATAAAATTTGTTGACAAGAAACTTTTATTTAAAACTTATTTTGTTGAGGCCTTTGAAAAAATTAATTAAATAGATTGAGTGATTTTCTGTGAAAAAAGTTTATAATTGAGTGATCATATGATCATATCAAACTTATATCGCGTATATAATTTTTTTGAAGTTGACAATTCAAATTCAAATTGTGTATGTCTAAAATTTGAATATGACAATTCAATAATCACTTACATCTAAAATTTGCTTTCACAATTCCAATCATGCTTGTCTGAAGACAAATCCGGAGCAGCTAAATTTACAAAGGTATATGAACTCAGGCAATGACATGACATAAATAGAAGTGTTTGCAACAAATTTTAAAGTGACATAAAATAAATTAACAATCACAATAAAATAAGAAGAAACATAATTTTATTCATCAAGATTGTGGGTACAATTCTGTTTCTTCCTTGATTCTACTCTCCTAAGATTTATATTATGAGGGTCGTTAGTGACGTATTTCTCGAACTAGGATGATTTAGATTTGACTTCTATATGAATATTCCATGACTTAAGTGGAATATTCAAGATCTTGATCTTTAAAAATATCCAAGAGTTTATGGGATATTTTGAGATATCTTTTAAGGGAATTTAGTACCATTTATATAGACATGAAGTAGGATTTAGAATGTAGCCTTCAAAAATTTTAATTTGAAACTGAACACACCTCTAGAGTCCCAATTCAAATTAAACACATCTTGTAGAATTCGCAAAATTTCAATGTCTTCGAGAAGTCTTAAGAATAGATCAACCTATGTGAGCACTTGGCCCACGTACGTGTGTGTATCGTCAATGTTTCTGCTCATTTTAGAACAACACGAGCAATTTTTTAAACAGAAATACCAACTACAGAAAAAGAAAGTACATTTGGAGAGATATTAGAAAATAATTCCTTATATTTATTTTATGTGTGATTTGAATATAACTTATTTTTTACTGGCATGTGCAGTCAAAATATGTGGGCGTTTCTATTATTTCTGACTAGTTCATATGCACGCTGGGGTGATTTTGTTTTACTTACTCACTTAGATGATTTATCACTTAATTTGTTATTTATTTTTATTATTAATTATAATTATTTTTCAGTATGTTTTTCGCAACTTTTGAAGATATTTTATTTAAAGAGAGATTTTAGTAAATTTATTATTTTGTTAATTATTTTGAAAACTTGTCTAGTCTAATTATTTTGTTATTCTTATTTGTCAACTATATGTAGGTCTAAAATTTGTGATTATTCTCTCCACGTCAGTGGCTCAGTTTGTCTCATGCACAGAGATGATAATTTCCTTTTATTCGTTTTGCTTCACTTCATTATGATAAAATTACGTTTTTACGGGAAACACTTTACTTTTTAATATGAGATTTCTGACACGAATTTAAATTAAATTGAATTTTAATATTTATAAAATATCATATGAAAGCCAAAAAGAAAATAGAAAAAAAGAACAGAAATGTATTCGTTTCAATTAGTCTTCTCCAATTGTTTTTTATTGCACTGGACAGTTGAGAAAATTTTAAATCTTTTATGAGCTACATGGTTTAAATTTGTTGGGAGAAAAAAATTTGTTAAAAATGTCATTGTTTCTCCTATTGAATCAAAAATGTCTTTAACGTATTAAAAAGGACTCAATAATGCTCTCCTTCCACCTATCTAATCAAATTTAACCCTACCGATATTTTCAAGCTTAAAAATTGTCCGCACAATTATATTACATTATATAAATATGTAACCAATAAGTGAAAGAAGAATATTTTTGACTCATATCTAATACGTTGAAAACATTTTAACTCATTTCCGTAAAAATAATGAACAACATTTATTTTTATCATTGTTGTCCCTTTCGAACAGAATGTACCTTGTGGGCACGGCCATATTCTATTGGATTTTTCTTGTGCAAATCGAGTGAACAAAAAGCATCAAACAAATAAATAACAGTGACAGCTTTTTATTCCGGTTTCCTTTCTAGTATCCAATATCCATATCGACCCCAGTTTCGTTCCGCAAAAAACGGAAGAAGCATTTAAGATCTTTGATAAAAAAAAATTTTTAAAAAAATCATATTCATCCTACCACAATTCTGGTTGGTAATAGTGATAATTACCTCCTCATATGAGAGAAAATTGCGCTAGAGTCAAGAAACCTCTATGGAGGCAACAATTACTATGCCTCGATTCAAAAAAAGTAAGAACATATGAATCATCACAGATCATGTGGCTGTCAAAAGCAATATTATATATGTTAGGAATACTAAGGCAAAAAAAAAAAAGAAAAGAACCAATAAACAGATGAACATTTTGAATGAAAAGGCCTTTGTGAATAAGGCAATAAAACTTCTATTTTTCAGCAAGAAGTATAGGAATCCAAATGTATGCTCTGTACAAAGCCAGGGCAAACAAACCCCACTGTATAAAGCCTTTTCACCTTTTACTAGATTCAACTAATTTATCACTATAATCCAAGAAGCCTGGCTGCTAGAGAACTTGATCAGCTCACAGGACACTGGCACAGAGGAAACGAAATATGGTGCCTTTGTGATCCCAAGCAAGCAGATTTAGTTAGCACAGCTTACAACATATAATTTATGGCGGAAAACCATATTTACAAAAGAATGGCTCAAATGCCATTGACATGTGCTCACAAGATAACACACTTTAACTGAGAAACCCCACTCGTGAATCCTTGTATCAAAGCATTCGACCAATTGGCCAAGTAAGTAGTTGGACCGATAACCCAAGCAATACTGGAGTATAGAAACCTGTTGGAGTCGGCTAAAAAAGATGTTCTTTGAAGTGACACTAAATCCCACAATGTGAATTTACTTTAAGGCAATGGTCTAAACCTTGTTCAACATCCTGATTGACCAAGGCCATGTATCATCATAAAGATGACATCAGAACACGATGGAACCGTTCTACTCTAGCCTGGTAAGCACATGACAATCTGCCAGCTGAAACTTTTCTTCTTTTACCACCCTGGCGGAAAAAGAAGTCCTCTGTGTCAAGCACATATGATATCTGCAAGGATTTATCATGTCAAAGGAGGAATCTTCAGTGAACTATTATTAAAAAATTTAAGTAAAAGAAGTATAGTTGGGTATTAATGAAGTGGACAAGAAATCAGGATGACATAATGATGTGAACAGGAATAAAACTCATTTACCTTCGATGAATTTGAAGCCATCTTGCATTCCAGACCATTTACAAGAATAACATGTTCCATTGCCATGCACAAAGCAGTTGATTCATCATTATCGGCACGTTTCCGCTTATTTCTGTGGGTTATGGAAACAAAACGATCAGACATGGAAAGCAATGGATGTCAAGTCAAATTAGCAATCAGTCACAGAGCAAACTGATGAGCGTCTCCAGCATCCTCTCTAAAAGAATCTCTGTCCGTTTAGTTTATTTATATATATATCCTACAACTTAGTACTTGAACTGATGCGCTGCATTTCTAAACTGAATGTTAGGCAGTTGCGTAATTACCTCTTCAGCAGAACTGCAGAAGACTCCTTTTTCCCATGTTTAACTGACAGATAATCATTGTGCAGATAACCTGCAAAATTGGGATCTATAGCGACTGCAACTACTTCAGACTTGTCACCTCTATCATCCATCAACTGGATGGACAGACGGGTAGGCGAAGAAGTCTACAACACAAAAAAAAAACAGTTTTTTTTACTGCACTTCAACTTCAGCATATTCAACAGAAAGAGAAGAAAAAGGGATGTAACTACTCGGAAACTTACACATTCAAACCGGTAAATGCTGTCCTCCTGGAGGAGGACATGAGCATTTTCATAATAAGCTGAATCAACGAACTTCTCAGGTTTCCTTAATCTTTCATATTCATATAACTGAAGCAACTTACAGTCCAGCTCATCACTTGAGACTGTTTGAAGCTGAAGCAAAAAAAACCAAATTACATTCAAAGAATACCGAGTAGTAGCACCCCAAGTCAAATTCAGATAGAGGAGAACAAGGGCACCTGTTTGACCAGCTTATATATCAATTTGTCCAACGTGAATAGCACATATGACTGATTTCCAATGATTGATCGGCAATCATCCTCGAACTTTGAATTTTCTGCAGAACCATCAAGCAAACTATGCAGCGCACTCATGAATCTGCAAGTATACCCATTGTCCTCAAAAACAAACTTACTGAAAGGCTAGTATAACTGCAAGCGAAGAAGAATCGCAACCTACCTGTCATAGGGAATAGAACCAGTATCCTTTCCAGTTCTCCATTTTGACTCAGACGATGCTGAATTCAGCTTTGCTGATAATAACCTTTCATATAGAATCTAGAAAAAAGAGGGAGCTTCAGATTTAACCACTGCAAACTAGAAAATTGAATTTGAAGGTGAATCTCCTAACCTGCTGTAGCCTAAAAAGCACATAGAATGTCTCATTTCCATAGAATACCCGTGGGTACTTCACCACTCCCTCATATACAGGTGAAACCACATATTTTGTAAGTGGCTTTGAAGTAAGCAAAACCCGATCAGACATTTGCAACACATTGCCATCACCTCCAGCATAGTGTGCTTCATTCGTCCCCTCAGCCTCACCTTCACTCTCAGCTTTACCATCAACTTCATCATGCTCTCCATCATCCTCTTCCTCGTGCTCTTCTCGAGAGCACTCATCAGCAGCAGACTCACTGCCAGAAACGTCTTCTTCAGCCTCAGAAACATTTTCACTATCTTCATCATCAGCATCTGCATCATTTTCACCAGCAGCATCCTGAGAACCGATCTCTTCAGCACCTCTGGTTTGATATTGCACACTTCCATTGTGCGAGGCACCACTTCTAAAGGCAACAAAATTGTCCTCTTCAAAATCACCATTAGGTGATAACTCACCCTCTTCTTTCTCATTTTTACAGGGATCAGCTGAATCATCATTGTACCCATTAATTGTAGAGCCTTCTGCAAACCCTCCATTACCCAACGGAATCGACCGTGAAGTATCACTCTGTCTCACAAAGAAAAATCATGCCTTAATGATAAGTAGTCGAGATGATTAGCACCAACCAAAATTGACACAATTCAGAGTCTCATACCTCTGATGCTGGCACATTATCGAAGTTAGACTTGGATACTTGACCATCGTCAGAAGCACCATTACCCTGTCTTGCGCCACTCCCTGGATTAAAAAAAGCATCAGCTATTCTATGTTTTGGCTAAAAACCAAACAGTTTGAGATATTGGAACAGGCTTAGACTTGGTGAGGTACATATATACCTGAAGTTATTTCCACTCTTCCATAAACAGTATCTGCTCCCATAGCAGGAGCTGCATCAGAACTAGTTAGGTGCTCACCAATCACTGGCAAACCATCTTCTTTGGGGAGAGTATCTGCATTTGCAAAGCTTGTCCTAGAAGGAGTTACTAGTTGGGGGGAAGCATTACCATCTCTGTTGCTGATAACTTTTGATTGTTTACAATTCCTAGTAGTAGCATCTGCACTAGGACTGCCATCACTTTCACCTCCATCAACTTTTGGGCCATGCGGCTTCAATAAGACATCATTATCAGTAGCCTCTGAGTCATGAGGACGACAAGGAACACCCAAGATTTGCTCGACAAAGTTGGTCCATAACCCCAGTACTTCATCTAATTGCTCTTTGGAGGAGCAAACCTCTTCACACGAATACTTGATAAGTTTGTACAAGTCTTCATGAAGCTCAGAGTCAGTATAATCAAATTCAAGATTTGGTGTTATAGGATGTCTACTTCCAGCGGAAATAGAAAGAATCATGTCGTCTTCTTTCTGCTTGTTCTCCTTAATTTCTTTGATCTCCGCTAGTAAGGCTGTTAATTGGAAACATGGAAGTTAAAAAACAAGAACCACAGAAACTGCCCAATTGAAGATAGATACACCAACTATTCATGAAATGTGCATACTGTACTTTCCTTCTGCTAAACTCATAGTGACATCCTAAGCCGTGCAAAAGTAGAATAAAAAATCCAAAGAACTGTGTCATAAATGTGCTACATAACCTAAAAGTGTGTATCTTGGAAAAGAAAAGCAGAACTGAGAAATCCCCGAGCTTCAGCAAAGAAAGGAAGGAAGTTATATACATGAAAAAAGTGCAGATAGAAAGGCTAGCATGTATGCAGTGAGTTAAAATATGATAACCAAAGCTTAAAACATGATTCGGAGGAATGAGATTTCATCAAATCTGATGATGTTGGTAACAACAAAAAGTAAAGTAATGTCAGGAAGAGGAAGATTTGAAGAAGAACACACATTAAGTGATGCAATCATCAACTGACATACCATCTTTCAGCTCCATAAGACCTGAGGGTTACTTAAAATTAGGTAGAAAAGAAACAGAGGAAACAGACCACGGCCAAAGCAAGATCATCACATATAAAACAAATGCTAGACTTACATTTTGAGCCAAGATTCTTTGAATCTTGTTGCTTGAAGTAGAAACTTCGATGGTCAAGTGACTTATAATGGTTCTTAGCATAGATCTCTGACCAAACTTTGTTAAAATCTGTGCGACACTTGGTCCACTCCTCCTGTTTCTGCTTCAAGCGGGTCAGTATAACAGGCAGCGCATGAGATGGATTTTTACGCAGAATATCCACCGTATCCAGACCATGATCACCATAGATTCGCTCAATGCATCTTAAGTTTAAGACTACAAAATGTAAAAAACTTTGTTTATCAACAAGCTACATAGTTATGTATTTTTAATGTAAGCGACCGAAACTGAATGGTGAAAAAGCAGCCTGCTAACTTCTAAGTCAACATTGACAAACCTGTAAAGTGGTCCTCAACACGGAATGCCCCGCCAATTGAATTATCGTTAATGGCATTCAATAACTCTTCTACGCGCTTAGCAGTTGAACTCACTGACTCCAATAACATGTCTAGCTCAAACCTGAATTATTAAAAAACTCCAATCATCACTGACAAAATGCAAGAGCAAAATCACAAAGAGTATTTTCAAGAGAATTACTTCAGATGATTTATGCTCACTGCTTCTTAGTTGTCAAGAAAACAGTAGCTTACAAGACTCTTCCTCTGAGATTGAACCCGGGGGGGAGGGGAGGGGGAATCTTAACTTAGGAAAGGACTTACCTATCATCTTCACAACGGAACAGGCTTTCTTCATACTGATTTCTGCGCATGTGCTTGAAAGAGTAGTCTTCACTCCCTGAAGTCACGGAAACCCAATGGTCATTTAACACCTGAGCTCCAAGCTCTGATTTTTGGCTTGCTGTAGGTATTGGATACTGCAGAATAAAGATATTAACAAATCTGTGTCAAGACATGATCCATAGAGATTGAGATTCTTCTAATTATGATCGTATTAGGAAAACCAATAGACCAATGTCCTACATCATCAGGGAGAAGCCGATAACTGGGCGTGCAGCGTTTGCAGTTTGAGAGGTCAAGTTCTTGGATGGATTTTCCCCAGTATTTCTCCTTGTGTCGGTCCTTTTCTTTAGTTCCATCAGTCTCACGCTTCGGCTCTTTGTCTTTCCCATCGTCCTTTACTGACTTGGAAGCATGCCCGTCATTCCACCTACTCTTCCTCATAACACCTTCAAGAAATCCATCTGTAAAGCAGGAACCCAATCAGAATGTACTCACAAATGTGGCTCAACAGATTTACCATCATGAAATTTCAAGACTTACCATCTTGTTCGCAACGTTCTAGAAATTCACCGAAACCTTCCAAAAGATCAGGATGTTTTCCAAGCAGATCTGCAACCTGAGATGAGCATGCTTTCAAATCCCAGACTGACTTGTATATCATTTCAAATATATTAGAATCACAAAATCCAGTAAAACCGGGATTCAGTTTTATTTTCCACATCAACAAAGACGGGAACCTTTTTTATCCCTTTTTTCAGTCAAAAGAGAGGATATGTTTAGCATAATGGATCTAGTCCTAGCATACCATCAGAACCATTTTGCAGCATCAGCAGAGCAACCAATACTGTGTACGGAAAAACCAAACGGAACCAAAGCAAACCATAGATAGCAAAAATTATAAACAAAGATTACCATCACATAGGAGCAAAAAGGATTAAACTAATTGCATTATAGACGTACCAAACTTTGTAACTCGGTCCTTGTAATTATTTCTGTGCTATAAATGTGAAGACATTTTAAGAAAGCCTGATAATCAGTTGGACTTCGTAGTCGTTCCTTGACCTTTTCACAGAAGCTGAACTCTTGGCTATACATATCTGGCAAAATAAAGCAACTTATATTAAAAGGTTAATAATCAAACTCAGCAACAGTCTATTCTGAACAGTGAAAACAGATGCATACATCAAGAACACCAAAAATGAAGAGTAAAACCGCCTGAAAAGCAATTGGGAACATTTAGCAACTTTTAGAGTAGTTAAGAACGAGCCCTTGTAATTCACCATGAATTAACACAAAGAAAGTAGATGGCCTTCAAATCAGTTTTATCACAAACCATAGCCCTTAATGGTGGAAGTTTTAATGCAGCACAACAAACACATACATTCACACAATGGTAATCATGCACTCACTTTTCAGAGCATCTTTATCTTCATGAGGTCCTCCAAATTCTTCAACTTTCCGAGCAGATTTCTTTTTATCAGTGTGACGCTGCATACTTAGATCTTCATTATTCTCATTATCAGGTTCTTTATAGTCCTGATCATGAGTTCTTCTGTCCTTGCTCTCTTTTTCAGCACGTCTCTTTTGCTCTTTATGCAACTTTATCATTGTTTTTTCGTCGTCCAAATCAGGCCGCTCAATGCTAAGGTCTCTTTCAGCATAAGGACCAATAATCCTATCCCGCCGGAAGCGCTTCAGATACAACAGATTGAAGGAGGTGAGTATAGTTGTAGGGCAACCAGCACTAATAAATGAATAAAACAACCAGGAAAGAAAAAGCAAAAAAGGAAAACCTTGTCCATGTGTGATTGCCTAAGAATGGGCATAGCTGAGCTCCTCTCATCATAACGATGGAATGAAGGCCTGCCAACTGAAGTTTGTGCTGCTGATGCAGTTCCTGAATTATCTGGCAAGAACCTAGTGAACTCATCTAGCAAATCTGGATGGTCACTAAAAAGTACGGCAACCTACACACATGATATGACAAATAGTAAAAAAAAATAAAACATAAAGATCATCTATAATATATCTATGTAATGTATCCCAATTTTAAAAAATTATTACCTCACGGTACACCTCATCGATTCCCTTGTGCTCCTTCCTATACATGTTCAAAATATCTAGGAAGGATTTGTAAACGTGATCATCATTTTGGAAACGGGTCTGCAGGAAATGATAACCTAGTAAGTTAGGACTAGAGTTTTTTAAAGAAGAAAAAGGCAGACCTTTATTGTTTAAACTAGAAGGTAGCAGAAATGTAACCTTTATTTTGTTCACAAAGCTAATAGCTTCTTCAAACTCAACTTTCTTTGGAGGAGCCTCATCTTCATCATTGAGGGTTATTTCATAACCCTTGGGCAAGAAAGTGTTGAATCCAAGGATCAACCTAGGATGCCCTTTAAACAAGTCTTTTACTCTTTCTACGACACCAACAGTATCAATTCTGCGAAGAAAAAATCACAGACTTATGAGATAAGTCCCACATAAATCACCAAATATGAATAGGAATGAAAATGGCACTAGGCAAATTAAAGTAGCAAACCTTTGAGCTTTAAAGTCTTTCATAACATCAAGGAACATGTCATACTTATCCCTTTGGCTTTGAAACATGTCCTTGACTTCCTTCAAATAAGACAATGCATCACCAGTTGTCAGTTTTGGGTTACTAGCAGTAGCACCAACTCCACCAGCACTGCTGCCACCACCTCCTCCACCCGGACCACTTCCTGGAACTTGTGACGGACTGTAGCTTCATCCCGGAAAAAAGAAAAGAAGAAAAACATTACACAGAGAACCACAGCCAAAATTTGCCAGTCAAATTTATTGTCACAGACCTCCCCATATGCTCCAATAGGTTAAATTATACTCTCATTCACTTCAAACCAATGGTTTTTATAGTTCATTCAAAATTGAAAAAACTGTTGATACGATATAACCAAATAAATAGTGGTTGTGGTACTAAGTTAAAGCATTTGCCCTAAAAATGAATTAACAGATAAACAAAAAGCAAACTAGACCCACCCAAACAAATGCAACATGGATAAAGATAATCTTTATCTTCAATTGTGCCTGATAATTTTGAGTGAGGTAAGAAAAATGATAGGACCTACCCTAAAACACTAGATAAAGCAGAAAATGGCATCCAAATATTTTCTGGTAACATAATCACACATAACACACCACATGATGAAAAACTAAAAATTATTGATTTACCTAGAATTACCAGAAATTCAGCAAACTCATAGTTCATTCAAAATTGACTAATACCTTGATTTGATACAACCAAATAAATAATGGTTATGTTGGTAAGTTTATAGCCTTTGCCCTAAAAATGAACTAACAGACAAAAATGAAAGCAAACAAGACTCACCCAAACAAAAACAACATGGGTAAAGATCCAATCTTTATTTTCATATCTGCTTGATAATTCTGACTGATAAAAAAATAAAAATGATAAACCAATTCTAATTCATTAAACATTTTTTGATCACAAAGTTAGACACAACACATAAGATATAACAACTAGAAATCACTGATTTACCTAGAGTTACCAAGAATTCAACAAATTCAAAAAATAAAATCCATCAAAAACAAGTACATACAAAAAAAATCATCACATACAAAATGAACACAAGCCAAACAACTTACGATTCTCCTCGGTTAGAACCAAATGGCCGCTTAAATGAAGGGCTATCATACCCATCATCTCTCAATCGTTTCATCCTGTAAAAAAAAAGAGAACAGCAAGAAGAAATTTTTTACCATCAACAAAGAAAAAAAAAATGTAAAGATAGAAAAAAAACTGCTTCCATTTTCAAAACAACTCACCTTTGAGATTTTCTGAGGATGAAAAACCAAAAGTCTCAACAACAGATCTATCAACACAGACAAAGAGTTAATCCAATGGTTTAGATCAGATAAAAAAATTCTCTCAATTCATTTTCTTTGTGCCCTTTTTCCCTTTCCCCTGTTCTCTTTCCCTCCTCTCCGACTCAGAACTACAACACAGAACACAGAAGACAAGTTTTGAGAAACAAAGAGGTAAAAGGCGAAGAGGTGAGGCAAAAATAAAATGAATTGATAAAAATAATGTTGGTGCTGTTATATATTATGTAACGCGGCCTCAGTTACACAAAATATGTACTTACAATATCACTATTGCACATATATATCGTCCAAAACATTTGGTTAAGGGGCAAAAAAGGAAAAGGTCTTGAAATGGGCTCAAATATAGCGACAAGTGTACGCATTTTCAAGTTTATGAATGAGCCCAAGTTTCATTTCTTATGATCGGGTCTTATTCTTCAATCTATTACCCCAAATTTGATTGATAGGTTTTAAGATTTTGAGTTATATTTATAATCTTCATCTGAGTTTAGAGTTTAACCTAATAATATGCGTTTACGTAAAAGTAAAAACACATGCAGGATAACGTTATAACGGAACTAACGACTTATTAATGTAGTTATAGTAATTTTTACCGCCATAATATGTGACAGTTATAAAATGCATGTGCCCTAACCACCAAAGAAATAATGTATTTCAACATAATTATATATTTACACTCGTTTTTATGCAAATCAAGTTTCCTTGTTTAGTTTGGTAACTAAACTCGCAAATTTTGTAACCTAAGTACGTCCAAATTACATGACGACAAAAAAAAAAAAGATAGTTACTTTGTACTGAAAATTTGATATGGATCTAGACTAAATAATTATTAATTATTGGAATATTATACAACATGGCGTGTAAAAATTGATTTCGCTGATGCATTGACTAAAACATCTGTAAATTTATGAGCAATTGAAATGACGAAATATACATATATTCATATTCATAAGTAACTTACTACAATCTCCGTCCAATAATAGTTGTCCACTATACTATTTTGGGATGTCCAACAATACTTATCCACTTTATGAAATCAGTGGATAATTTTACACTTAGTTTCTAATTTACCCTTATCACTAATTATAATAATTTATCTATTACTTTTTTAAAGACATTGTATTTATTATATTCAAAGAGTTATATAGTAAAACAATAAATATATTTGGCACGACTATTTAGGCACGAATTTGGCATGACTCTACTTTTGGAGTTATTTTCATAATTAGAGGGGGCTGATAAGGGTGTTGCTGTAAATTCATTTTTTTTCCACCCAAAATGTCCTTTAAAGTAAAATCACTAAGAAAAGTCCTAAACCACTTGATGGTTTCGAGAAATTACACTGTCCAATAATTTCAAATCAAAAACCCTGCCCAAGAAATCATTTATTTATATCCACTTCAATATTCTATTCACTCTCTTTCTTCCAATTTTTTGATTTTTCATTGTTGTTTATTCTTCCATTCTTCTTTCTTTTTCAACATTCCACTATTTTTGCTCATAAATTTCATCTCATGGGCAAGTATGTCTATATTGTTTTTAAGGGGGGAAAACAAGGCATATTCATTAAATTTCAAATCATTATTTAACTTAATATTTATTAATATATTAATTAATTAACACCTCTACAAAATAATAGTATTTTACAATTTCAATAATATAATATTAATTTATAGTGATTTTATTGTAATTATATTCCACGTTGAGTAAGTATTACTAGTTTTCTCAACTACTAATTTTCATGAAATTCAAAACATTCAATGAAGGTCCATTATTTTCTGGTTAAATTAATTTTTTTAATAATATTTTCTTAAGAGTATTAATTGTAGGGATAAAATGAGAAACAAATTAATTAAATTTTATCTTAATTTAATAAATTAATAAGTAATATCAAACTATTGCACATATATATAGTCCAAAACATTTGGTTGAGGGGCAAAATAGGAAAAAGTCTTGAAATGGGCTCAAATATAGTGACAAGTGTACACATTTTCAAGTTTATGAATGAGCCCAAGTTTTCATTTGTTATGCCCGGGATCTTATTTTTCAATCTACTGCCCCCAATTTGATTGATAAGTTTTAAGATTTGAGTTATATAAATAGGTTTTAAGATTTGAGTTACATTTAGAAGATCTTCTTCTAAGTTTATAGTTTAAACCTAATAATATGCGTTTACGTAAAAGCAAACAAAGCCGATAATGTTATAACGACACTAACGATTTATTACTGTAGTAATAGTAACTTTTACCGTCATAACTTGTGAAGATTATAAAATGCACACGCCCTAATTAATTAAGAAATAATATATTTTTCAACACAATTATATATTTACACTCATTTTTGTGCAAATCAGTTTCCTTAATTAGTTTGGTAACTAAACTCGTAAATATTGTAACTGAGTACGATCAAATTACATGACGACAAAAAAAAATCCTTACTTTGCACTAAAAATCTTATCCGAATCTAACCAAATAATTATTAATTATTGGAATATTATGCATCGTGGCGCGTATAAATTAATTCCACTAATACATTAAGAGTCTATTTGGCATTCTTGTTGGAAGGCCAAAAACACTTATTTTGAGAAAAAACACTTTTATTGAAAAATTACGTGTTTGGCAAATCAATAAAGCACTTTTAAATAGAAGTAGAAACAGTTGTTTTGTTGTTGGGAAGAAGCTAAAAATTTTTGCTTCTTAAAAAAAAAAAAAACCAGAAGCAGAAACAAAAAATATATTTTTCTTAAAACTAAAATATTCCTTTCATATATACATATTTACCAATATATCTCTTATTAATTAATTAACATATCTCATAAGTTTGGTTAAATTTCATTAAAGAAATTTATTTTTTATTTTTATATAATAATTTTTATATTTTATTTTACGTTTATATATTATTATTTTATATTTTACAGAATTATAAAGAATTAGAAAAAAACGATAATAACAATATTTTTGCAAGGTAAGAAAAAGAGAAGAAAATAACAATTAAAGATTTCAACCCTCCCAAAAAAAGGTATAATATTGATTGAAAATTTAAATATGTACATTTTAATTTTAAAATATAAAGTTTAATTAACTTTTTTATAGATATTTAAAATATTTTCTATTTATAAAACAATTTTAATATTAAAAGTAAATCAATAGTTGTCATTTCTCATATTTGACTCTCAAAAGCACTTTTTAATTTTAAAAAAAGATCAGTCAAACGCAAATTACTTATGAAAAACATTTTTCAAATGAATAGCCAAAAACAAATCGTTTTTTTTTTTTTTTCAAAAAACACTTTTTCTGAAAAGCCGTTTAAAAAATAATTTTAAAAATAAATTATTTTTAACAACAAAGCCAAACATGCTCTAAGTAAAAGATAAGTAATTTACAAGCAATTGAAATGACTGAGATATACATATATTAATATTCATAAGTAACTTACTGAGAAAATGATCAAATACACCCTCAACTTATATCCAGATTCTCAACTACACACTTATATTTTACAGGGGTCCTATTACCCCTTGAACTACTTTAAAGCGAAAGATATACCACCCTAAAACTAGATAACCACATTCTTTGTATGTGGTGTGCACACGCGCTACAGCTGTCAAATATCATTATTATTATTATTTTTAAAAGTAAATGTTGTTCTTCTTCTTCATTGCCAACAACATCATCTTTACTCTTCTTTTCTCCAAATGTTGAGACATGCTTTTATTTCTTTTCAGTGTAAACTCCCCTAAACCTTTATCTCCCTCCACCCCATTTCTCCCTAGACACCCCACCCCCACCCTCGTCTTCCATAACCCACAAATTAGATCTCAATCCAAGATCCATATCAACACTTATCATCTCTTTTTAGGGTAAAAGAAATCAACAATATTTATCAACATCATCACCATCACAACAACAATTTTATCAAGTCATTTAGATCAACCCCTTCACCTCTCCCACCCAAATTTTGCAATCTTGGCACCAATTTTAAGTTCGAAGTTCTTGCTAATCGTCTTGGACTTGAGTACGACTACGCCCTTTTGAATCCTTTTCTTTAAGTAGTGAAGGATTTATGCCTTTTAAACTTGAGGAAATAATTTGGATTATCAAGGTTGAGCATAATTGATTGGTGGTTGTTGCTCAAGTTTCTAAAATTGTTATTGGGTGTAGTTTGAATTCTTCATCGAAAAATAATAGAAATTAGAGATAATATCTGAAGGTTGGTGAATTTTATTAGAGTAAAGAGATTAAAGACGATTTAATTTTATTCACTATATGAGTAATAATTTTAATGCTTATTTGGTGATTTCGATGGTGATTTACGGTGTTAAGAATTGTGAGTAAATAGTGTGACAAATAATGAGAAAGTATTAAAAGATGGGTGAAGACATTGGCAACTATGGTAGTGGACTAATGGTGGTTCAACAATGGTGATGAAGAACATGTAAGGTGGGGTGATTTTTTTGAGTGATGAGAGAGGAAATAAAATAAAAGACAAAAGTAAAAAATTATATGTAAAAAAAAAAAAGTCAAAATATTTTTATAATATCTTTTTATCAGTTTTTCAACTTTCACATGCCTTCAAGAGTGTGAGCACACTCTCTGTGCCACGTCAGCACTCAAAGGTGCATTTATACCACTATAAAATAGTTCAAGGGAGTAATAGAACCTCTGTAAAATATAAGTGTGTAGTTGAGAATTCGATTATAGGTTGAGGGTGTATTTGATCATTTTCTCTAACTTACTAGTTATTAAACATATATCGAAACAATGTAAATAGATAACATCGATAACTTAAAACTAGGATATCAAGTTGGACAAAATTCTTCTTCTCAAATTATTTTTTTCAAAAGTAACACAACACAAACAAGTGTGCTTGGATTATTAATAAACATATATTTGATTTATGCAATGAAAATGTCATAGTAAATTTATTACATATAAGTAAAATTTCCATCTCAAATAATATTAATTTGAAAAAAATAGATATTACTCAAAAAGCACCGCTTACGCAATGATTGATTGTTAAAGAATTTTTTTTTCATTCTTTTTTGTAAATTTGAGATAATTGAAGTCATACTAACTAAACATTAAGATATCGTTGAATTTTATAATTTTAAAATTATACTTATCAACTTTCATGATAAGAAAATAGACTATTTTAGATCATACTACATTACTCTAGGTTACATTTGACTGCAATTATAAGATTTACTAACTTTTTCAAAATAGAGCAATTGATTTTTGTTACTAGTATTTTGGTTAAGTGGTAAAATTGCGGTTTATGTAATTCATCTCAAAATAAATAAAAAATTACACTGTCAGATCTCTTTCCATCAATAAACATATTGGTATAAGTTTATGTGATTTGTGATAAAATACTAAAATTGTTGAACATTTAAATCACAAAAAAGTGTACATGTTAGGGGAGCAAAATGCAAAGAACTCGAATTTTCGTAATTGAATACATTACTTAATGTTACATTAGAGTCATTTTAACTATGAAGAATTATGTTTCAAAGTCATTTAACTTTATTTTGTATCAATAAAATTATTCACTTATGACTCTTCCCTTGTAAAATCACTCAACTAAATTTGTTATAAAAAAAAATCTTTATTGCTTAATATTTTGAGTTTGGAAAATGATACTCCCTTCACATTTTGAATAAGGCAATAAACCTCCTTAAACTTAAATCAATAGCTAGAAACAAGTTGAATTATACATATTTTTAAAATAAGTTGGTTCCACTGATACATTAAATAAAAAATAAGTAATTCAAGCAAATAAGATGACGAGATATACATATATTCATAAATAACTAACACAACACAAACAAATGTGTTTGAGTAATCAATAAGCATATGATTTATGCATTAAAATTGTCATTATACAATTATTACGTATAAGTTAAAAAAAAATCATCTCGAAACAATACTAATTCACAAAAAAATTACTCAAAAAGCACAACATATGCTACAATTGATTGTCAATTTATTTGAATTTAAAAGATTTTTTATGTATATTTGAAATATTAAGATGTATTGGAGTTCATGTTTATTGGACATTAAAGACGATATTGAATATTTACTAACTTTTATGATTAGAAATTAAACTATTTTGGATCACACTATATTAATATGACTAAATTATAAGATTTACTAATATTCTCCAAAAGAACAATTGATTCTTTTGTTAGTATTTTTAGTTAAGTTATAAATTTGTGGTCAATGTAATCCATTTCAAAATGGAATTTTTTTTAAATGGCCAAATCTCTAATCACCGATATACGTATTACGGCATTAGTATAAGTTTATGCGATTTACAATAAAATACTAAATTTGTTGAACGTTTAAATTTCGACATTGTAATCCTCATTGTAAACTTATTATACATAAGTAAGTTTTTTCCATTTTTGAAACAATATTACTTCTAAGAAATCAAATAATAATGGAAGAGTTTTTTCATCGGTGATTGATTTTTTTATATTAAAAAAATATTTTCATTTATTTGCAAAATTAGATTCAATAAAGTTACATGAACTAGATAAGAAGGCACTGTTAGATGTTTAATTTTTAAAATTATAATACTCAATTTATTTTGGAGTTTTTACTAAATCATAATTTTAATATTTTTTAAATATAAGTTTGACCCATAAGTTTATACTTTATATATAAAAAATGACTCATACTCGACATGAAGAAATTATCCGTACCATTATTATTGACTAATTTTTTTTAAAAAATAAAACTATGACATCTTTAAACTATATTACTTCAAAAAATTCGTACATTAATTGAGGAGTTTTTCACTAAACAATTGGTTGTTTTTTATTTATATCTAAACAACTCCCTTTTCATTCATTTGTAAATTCGGGATATAATGAAATTTATATCGACGAAGACTAAAAAAGATGTTATTAATTTTTTAAATTATACTCCTTGACTTTTGTGATTATAATTAAATCATGTTAGACTGTGTTGCATCACACTTGACTATAGTAAATGATAATTATGTGAGACTTTCAAAGTATAGTTAGTTATTTTTGTAGTATTTTGAGTTATGTAATAAATTCATAATTAATGCAATTCACCACAAATAGAAAAAAATTATGTCGTCAATTTTTTCTCTCAATAACATCATGCATGTTTATAGTCTCTGTGATATGTGACAAATTCTAAGACTATATTGGATATTTAATTTTGAAATTGTACTTCAATTTTGGTGATGATGAATTAATTATATCCGACTATAATATACAATTATTCTAAAATATTGAATTAGATGACTTATGAGGTTCATTTAAATTATTATCATAAAATAGAATTGAACTTTAGTGACAAGTCCCATTCATTGCATTACACTCAAATGGCAAAAAAGTTATTACGTGATCATATATTTTTTTTCATCAAATTTTATGTGATTTAAAGTCTAACTCTCCTCAACATTATTCGGATGAGTAGATGTGTCAAATGAGTGAGTTGTGTTAAATTAAGAAAAATCAAAACGAATTAAAGTTAATAAATATGAATTATTGAGATACTCAAAAGTTATTTGAATTAAAATTGATTGGGGTAAAATGGGGGTCATAACCCAATTCATCCAATTATTAATAAATTTTAGTTGCATTTTTTTTTTATAAATGTTTGAGACTTAATAAAATAATTTTTTGAGAAAACACATAAAAAACGGCTTAAACTTGACAGTACAATTTATTTTAGCACTTAAACTACACTGGCACCCTTAACATCTTTCAATTGATTTAAACACCCCCTAAGGAGTGATGTGGCAAGAGAGTGATGTTAGGGTTTTGCCCTGATTTTCTTACCATAATTTAAGATTTATTTTTCCTTAAAGAAAAGACAAAACATTACTATAAATGTTTTTACTTTTCCTAAAAGGAAAATATAATATTCTTTCATATTTTGTTTATTCTTTCTTTTCAGGAGAAAGTTTTGGAGTAGCTAGTTCTTTTCTAATAAGAAAAGGTTTTAGGACTCTATAAATGTAGGTTTGTTTCTTCTAACACAATAACAATAAAATCCACAATGTAGTCATTTAAGAGTCTTGTTTATGGGGAGATTTTCTTTCTACAATTTTTATGTTTTTATTAGTTTTTAATTATGTAGACCAATTGGTTATATCATATAATAATATTATTTCTTTTAGTATAGTTTTATGTGTCATCTAATTTATCAACCATATGATTTACAAATTATAAGCTTCCGCATGACGCTCTAATTCCTGCATAACCCAACAAGTGGTATCAGAGGACATGATTCAATGATCCTATGGTTCAACGAGGTTGAAGATAGGCTCAAGATGGGGTCAAATCAATTTGTAATCAATTTGATGATAATGAAGATTTTTTGTCAAGCTACATGTGGAGAAGAAGTTTCAACTATATTTTCAACATTCCTGTTGCTGCAATTTTTAAGAATAAAAATAAAATATTTTTAACCCATATATTTTAAACTTTATTTTTAACCATGACAAGCAACAATGATGAAGATTTTGTAAAGAACAAGATTATCATGTAATGAAGAAGACAGATCAAGCTTTGTCAAGAAAATTCAGCCAAAAAGGGAGATTTGTTAGGGTTTTACCCTGATTTTCTTACCATAATTTAAGATTTATTTTTCCTTAAAGAAAAGACAAAACATTACCATAAATGTTTTTACTTTTCCTGAAAGGAAAATATAATATTCTTTAATGTTGTTTATTCTTTCTTTTTAGGAGAAGGTTTTGGAGTAACTAGTTCTTTTCTAATAATAAAATGTTTTAGGACTCTATAAATATAGGTTTGTTTCTTCTAACACAATAACAATAGAATCCACAATGTAGTCATTTAAGAGTCTTGTTTATGGGGAGATTTTCTCTCTACAATTTTTATGTTTTTATTAGTTTTTAATTATGTAGACTAATTGGTCATATCATATAATAATATTATTTCTTTTAGTATAGTTTTATGTGTCGTCTAATTTATCAACCATATGATTTGCAAATTATAAGCTTCCGCATGACGCTCTAATCCCTGCATAACCCAACAAGTGAGTCCCCTCTCCCAAAAGTGCTTGAAAAAAAGAAAAAAAAAAGGCGAATTTTGTAAATTCTTACACATGACCTTTTTTTATTGGTCAATATATAACTAATATTTTAAATCGTTTTTATTGATATATTAACTCTTTAAACATATGTAAACTTTTTGATTTAGAGGTAAATGAAATTTATGGGTCCCCTTTTTAACTTCTTTAATCTTTTTCTTTTCATTTTGTTGTCTTCATCAATCCACCTCTTTTTCTAAGGGTGACAATTTCAACTCATATTAATGAATTGAGTTCATTTTGTCCATATTTAATGACTTGGATCACTCATATTTTAATTGGTTAACTATGAGCTTCAAGCTATTTTAAGAGTCCTAAAAATATGGTCAAAATGGGTTAAATATGGGTATCCATATTGATCCATTATAGATCACTTAGTTTTCACTTCCATTCAAAATTCTTAATCGTGTTAAAAAATAAAAAAATTAATATTAATTTTCAAAAATTCAATTAATTTTCAAACTTAATTGAAAAAACAGATTTTTTTTTGTTTTTGAAAAACAAAAAAATTTAGGGGTAGGTTGGTGAAAGGGGGTGCCCTGGGGAGGGGGTAATTTTTTTTTTTTGTTTTTGGAAAACAAAAAAAATTAAGGTTAGGTTGGTGTAAGGTGGGGAGGGGGGTTCCCGGGGGAGTGGGCAATTTTTTTTTTTGAAAAACAGATTTTTTTTAAATGCGTTGGAACCATTTTATCCAAACCATATTTGACCAAATCCATATTTACCCATATTCTATTTGGATGGATTGGAATCCAAATTATTTTTGCCCAATCCATATTCAATCCATCCAAATTCGATCCAATCCAACCATTTGCCACCCCTATCTTTTTCCATTGAAACACATCCTCCTCCATCTTCATCCCAACCCCTATCCACTATTTTCATTTCACTAGTTTCTTAATAACCCATAAAATTCAATATCATGTCATTTTATTGACATCTAATTCACTTTATATTATTGATGTTGATTTCGCAAATGTAAACTTTGTTGAATTTTGAGTAACCCATTTTAATTTCTCAATCCATTCGAGCATTTCTCATAGAATTTATATCTTTTTTTGATCAACTTTCTTATGCAATCTTCATTTCTTATTTGAGTTGTCAAGAAAAAATTGGCTTTCAAAAAAATTCATTCTCCAAGAGGGTAAATTTGTGGGAAGGGTTGAAGAAGATAATGTCAATATTATAGTGAATTTCCTTCTTTGAAGTAAATTTTTTTAAAAAATTGAATAGTGAAGAAGAAAAAAAAGTATTTGAAGGTTGAAATGGTGAACAACAAGGAAGAAGAAAGAGAGGGAGGGGCAGGGGCATACATTTATAAATTAATTAATTGATGTAATTAATTTTAAAAGGTGTTTAAGAAAAAATGGTGAATAAGTAAAAAAGAATAAAAATTAATAACGTTGTGCCTACATGATTAAGATGTGGTGCTTAGTTGGCTATGATGTGGCGGGTGAGAGAGATGTTATAATCTCAGGGTGGAAAAAAATCACGTCAAAGATGTTAAGTGGGTATTTAAACGCCTGTGTAGTTTAAGTGCTAAAGTAAACTAGGTTGCCAAGTTTAGAGAGTATATTTTTATGTATTCTCTTATTTTTTTTCCTTACTAGAATTATATATTGTTGCGCCGTAATTTTTCTATCTGTAGAAAAAATTACTTTTGGAAACGTTCTAAGTATAAAACAATTTAAGAAAAATACTTAGAAAAGAGTCGCCACTTAATTTTTTAAAGAAATTAAGAAAACTTATAATTTTCAAAGATTTAAACAGAAAAAATCATTTGAAAATACCAAAGAGGGTTCGAGCTTCAATTTACACTTCGAGAAGGATTTAGGCATTCGAAGTGTCCGCTAACGCGCGGTTGACCTGCGACTTGACTAAAACATTTTTTTGACTAATTGTTTAACGTAATAATTCACAATATTTGATTAACTTTGAGAAAATAAATAAATGTCACCTTTTTATTTTATATTTTTTAAGAAAGAGGAACCTAAATGTAAAAACAATTGAATTAAGTTGCAGGTGATTAGAATTTAACAAAACTAGATTAGTTAGCATTTGTTTGAATTGTTTTTAAAAATAATTTACACCAATTTAGTTTATAAACCAAGATATCATTTCAAACTAATTAAAAATAAGCGAAAGTTTTGAATAGAAAACATTTGAATAAGAAAATAAAGTTGCAAGAGTTGATAAAAAAAATGAAATTATCAAAGTGAACCAACACAAAATAAATAGTTTATCCTTTGGAGATTTAATTAAGTTAACTAACGATTAAAAAGTTAGAGTTAGACGACGATAATAAATAATTGCAAAATAATTAAAGAGTAAGGGAGAAATTTGAATTTGGGCCAAATTCGCTGGAAATTTTTGGACTTCTGCCCAATGCCGTTTTGGGTATATACTGGTTGTATATCAATGTATACGAGCATGTATATCATCTCTTTTCACGTATTTCCTGCTTCCAAACACCTGTATTCTGCCTCAGCCTCGTATTTTCACATTTTTGACCTGTATATCAATTTTTCGTGGTGTATAATAATGTATACTGCTGTATACTGCCCCTTTTTGGACTTTTCGGGGCATTTAATTTCAGTTTCCAGCCTTTGATTGCAGCTTTCAACCTATCCTCCGACTTCTCGATGAACGGACGGACTCAAGATGAGAATTGGATTTTTGAACCAACTCGAGATGCAAGGAAAGGAATAAAAGGGAGTCAAATGGACTCTTTCGGAGCAGCGACTGGAATAATGACGAGCTCGGAGGGCAGTGATTCTTCCACCACTAAAAGCCAAACACAAATAGCAAATCAAGAAGATTTGAGCGGGGACCTTCTCGGAACTTAGAACAAGAAAAGCTAAATATAAAATTTTGAAGTGTATAATCAATATGGCCAAAGAACTCAAACTCAAAAAACTCTCCCCTCTGTCCTCTTTCTTCCATGAACAAGAATAGGGTATATATAAGGGAAATTGTAGGGTTCAATTTGGGAAAAGGGGTAGAATAAGAATTTAATTCCTTCCTCAAATTTGAAAATTTCTTCCCCAAGTGGATGGGAAAAAGTTGTCTATTGCTCCAAATTTCAACCAATATCCCTCAAAATCCGGATGAAAGATCAAAGCGGACTGATGGGGGCTGCTGGAACAGTCTCTTCCTCGCGTGAAGGAGAAGAAATTATGGGCAGTGGGGTCACGTTGGTGCTGCTCTGCGCTGAAGTTGTTAGCCTGTTGTTGACGTTGTGGGTCTCTGGGAATTCACTGAAAGAAGAAGAACAAAGGGCATAGGGGTGGGGTCGATTTTGGTGTTGCTGTATGTATTGTTTGGGGTCTTTTGTGAAGAAGAAAAAGGTGTGGGTCGGGTATATTTGGGAGTTGTATGGGCTGTTGTTGCATGTTGTGGGAATTAAGGGAATTTGTTGAATATATTTGTTGTGGGCCGTGTTGTTTGCTGGGAAGGGCTGGAATGGGTTTGTGGGCCATTTGGAAAAATGGCCCAAATAAGATAGGGGGGGATTAAATCTTTTAAAATATCGGATTTAATTTGGATGAATTAACATTAATTAATTATCGGGCTTCTTAATCTTAACAAAATATAATAATTACTTCCATAATAAAATAATTAATTTAGTTACAAACTAACTAACAAGACATTTAAATTATAACTTAAAGTAGTAAAACATTTAACTAGAATGTAAAATTTTTGTGATGATTTTCCAATATTTATAAAATAACGTGATTGTAAAAATATACATATTTATTATTTAAAATTATTTAAATTATTAAAACGATAAAATTACTCTAAAAACGACTTGAAAGTATTTTGAATTTCATAAAATTCATTAATTCAAAATTACGACCCTTACTACTAATAAAGTATTTAAAAATATAAAATCTTTCCGAGATAAATTTTGAATACTCATAAAATGCACTAATTATGTACATAACTAGATAAAACATATATATTATTAAAAATGACAAAACTATTTAAATAACTTGCAAACTATGTTTATTTTTTTTTTATATTTTTTTTTTTGAATTTTTTTTTTTTTTTATAAAATTTATTATTTTAAATCATTAGAAATTGAAGAAGCTTGATGATTAATTTATGTTGTGGAGGGCCAAAATTGGGTGTCAACATATATAACATATCAAATAAGAAAATAAATACTTTTGAAAATTGTTTAATTTGACAATATTTTTCCTGAGTCAATTTGATCTACATGTCATCTCAATTTTTTATGGGTTGGATTAAATTGATTGGGCTAATAAATGAATGAATTAACTCAAAATTTGACAGATTAGACAAGTTACGTCTCATGAGCTAATTTTATCACCATTGTGTGTGAGAACATTTTATGAATTTTATCACCATGACAAACAATCATATATTTCTACTAATTTATCACCCAAAACCATAAAAATGTAGAAGAAAATATTAATATATCTTAAATATGATCAAAGTTTAATATAAAATAAAAATTCTGGGCTAAATGAAAATAAATGATGAATAATTGAATACAACAATCTAATAAGTTTTCAATTAAACAATTTAAGGTATGCTATTCTATTAAATCCAGTAGCAACGCTGTAAATTTAACTAAAAAGGTATGACAAAAAGTGCTTTATTGAAGCAATACTATTCTTTTATCTTTTTGCATTTTTTAAAAAAATTTTGCTCCTTCTTTCCTTCCCCGACTCTTTTAATCCCTAGGAAAAAATAGAAATCTCCTGTTAATTTCGATTACTGGGAGAGAAGATGCACAAACTTCTCAATTTTGAGGTATGGGAGGTTGATTATGGTGGATTTGAGGAAAGATAGAGATAGCCCGAAATAACATTGAAGAAGAGTGATTAGACAAGACACAATACACTTGCAGCTTATAGATGACATGATCTAGTTATGAGGATATGGAGATTGAGATTAGAATAGAAGGTTAATAGATATTGAAGTATTGTCTAATATTTCACAGTAGGCACTTCGAGCTTATGGTGGAATAATTGGTTTGGCCCTGCTTCTACTGCAATCAAGAACAAAATGATCACCAGTGTTGTAGAAATAAAACTGAATCTCTAGTCATTAGAAATAGGAAAAATAATTCCAAGCAACCAATAATATTATTATAAGAAATTAAGGCGGATGGTTAACTCATCCATATAACGTTTAAGCACCACATTAGGTGAAGAATCTGGTAAGAATTTTGTGAAGTCATCAAGCAAATCTGGATGATCCTTGAAAAGTATGGCGACCTATACACAAAAAGAAAAAAAAAAGAAGTCACAAATCAATATATGAGATCATCTAATAATATTTGTGTATCCAACTTAAAAATGGTTTATCACCTCATGGTAGACTTTATCAATGTTCTTGTGCTCTTTGTACATCTTCAAAATGGCTAAGAAGGATCCATACACACGATTATCGCTTTGGAAACGAATCTGCACGAAGTGATAACCGCAACAATTAATACAATTATAATAGTTCATATATCTGTATTATTATAAAAGTATGAAAATCCGATAGATATGTTTGATAAAATAAGAAGCAAGAGAATAACCTTTACTTTCTTCACAAAGCTGATAGCTTCTTCAAGATTACTTCTCTGTGGAGGAGCCTCATTTTTACACTTCTGCTCATTGTATTTCACTGTAGACTTGGTATGCTCTTCATCCCACTTAGTCACTTCACCTACAAATATTCCAACTGCAAAAGCAGCAACCAATCAAAATGGAATCACATATATATATGTGACATAACAAGTACTGTCACAATGAAATTTCAAGATTTACCATCTCGTTCGTAACACTCTATAAATTCATTAAAACCCTCCATAAGATCGAGATGATTTCCGAGTGTACTATAAACCTGAAATGAGTAGCATGCTTTCAAACCTATTATGCTTAAATAACAACAACCAGACCGATTTGTACATCATTTCAAAGACATTAGTACCACAAAATTAAATCCTGTTAAAACAGGATTCAGTACCCTTGTTCCTTGCTTTTGTCGGTCAAAATAGAGAACAACAACCTAATACCTAGTGTTATCTGATAAGTGGGATATGGAGATGATAGAGTGTACGCAGATCTTACCCTTACTGGAAGGTAGGGAGTTTGTTTTCAAGAGACTCTCAACTCAAGGAAAAACAAATCGAAACAGATCGATTGAAAAAGAAAATGACATAATTGAAGAAAAATGCTACTCCATAGAAAGTGCGATCACAAGGATTTTTTCCCTCACAATTGGGTTGTTGTTGTTCAGTGTACAACTTGCAAGCTTATGCTTAGCATGAACATCAACCAAACTACACACAGGAGAAATTATAAACGAGCAAAAAAGATAGATTAGATGCATGATACACGTACCAAACTTTGCAACTGCTGCCTTGAAACTATATCTCTGCTGTAAATACGGAGACATTTTAAGAATCTTTGATAATCAGTTGGGCTTTGTAGTCTTTTCTTAACCTTTTCACAGAACGTGAACCCTTTACCATACCTATCTGACAAGATCAAGCAAATCATATTAAAAACCATACTAACCAAACTCAACAACACTTTGCTCAAAACAAATCCATACGCCAAGAACTTAACCAAAGACAGTTGTTTCCTTCGGGGGAGCCTCAACTTCGTCATCGAGGATTATTTCATAGCCCTTGGGCAAGAAAGAATTGAGTCCAAGAAGCAAACTAGGATGCCCTTTAAACAGTTCTTTCACTCGTGCTATGACACCAACAATATCGATTCTGTGAGTAATATTCGAAGACTTAAGCCCCACGTAATCAATCACCAAAGCATAATAGAAATAAATGAGGATCATGAACTAGATAAATTGTAGTAGCTAACCTTCGAGCATTAAAGTCATTAATAACCTCAAGGAACACGTTAAACTTCTCACTTTGGTCCGGAAACATGTCCTTAATTATTTCCGTCAAATAAGTCAATGCATCACTAGTTGTCACATTTGGGTTGCTAGCGCTACCGCGGTCACCTCCTCTTTTGCCCGAACCACTTTCACAAAATTGTGATTGACCATACCTAATTCATTCGAGAGAGATTAACCAATGCATCATAACCATTGCCATAACTCATAAGTAAACACTAATCAAGATGCGGGCCATCAATAAAATGGTGAAATTACGCGATTGCTTGATTAGATATATTATCTATAGATCATATTACTAAATGGGAAATTAATTGGACTATCTTATCTCTATCTCAAACCCATAAACTATTTTCACAAAGTTCTAACTTTAGAGGTTGGGGTCGAACCACAAGGATGGGAAGATGGGATTGCCTTCAATTGATTTCACAACTTGAAACACTAGTAAGACCAGACAAAACTCTTCCGATCGCAGTTCCACTAGTAAGACCAGACAAAACTCTTCCGATCGCAGTTGAGGGGCCCACGATTGCGGTGTGACGCTAAGCTAGACCCCCGCGATCACGCGGAAGGCAACCAACATGGGCATCACGAACGCCGCAAGGAGGTGGGTGAAATTATGAAATTGCTTGAGTAGATATATTATCCCTAGCTCATATCATTAAATGGGAAATTAATCGAATTATTTTATCTTTATTTCAAAGCCATAGACTATTTAGGATGGGAAGATGGGATCGCCTTCAATTGATTTCACATGAAACACACTATCAAGACCAGACAAAACGACAACTTGAAACACACTAGCAAGACCAAACAAAACTCTTCCTAGCGATCCCGCAATCGCAGAGGGACACTGAGCTAGACACTAGACACCGTGATCGCAAGCAACACTGAGCTAGGCACCGCGATCGTGGAAGGGTTCGTGTGATCACGGTCACGGAAGGTAACTGACATGGGCATCACGAACGCCGCAAGGAAGTGGATGAAATTATGAGATTGCTTGAGTATATATATATTATCCCTAAATGGGAAAATAATCGGATTTATCCAATCTTTATCTATCTAAAATTCATAGACTATTTTCACAAAGTCTCAAACTTTATAGGTATGGAAAAATGGAATCGCCTTCGTTTGATTTCAAAACTTGAAACACAAGACCCGACAAAACTCGTGATTGCGGAAGGCAACCAGCATGGGCATCCGATGCCCATGCCGCAAGGATACCGATTGCGGAAGGATCATATCTCAAATTTTAATAAAGACATGTGGTATCTTCATACCGAAGAAATCTTGCTTGCCGTTTGTGGCATTGTTTAAGTTGAGTATCTAAGCGCATGAACAAAACACTTTATATTCAAATTTTTGAAAAAAAATTATGCAAATATCAATGCAGTTAAAGTACATAAAGTAAATTTAATCACACATGGGTGTTAATCGAAACATTCTTTAAGGTTTTTCGCTAATTCGTATAATAAAGGGAGATGATATATTTTAAATCACTATTGTATCTACGCAATTTACAACTGAAAACATGGGCAACTTGAGTGAATAGAATTTACAATTCTCCAATTGGCCGTTTAATTTCTCGTTCGCAGATGCCGATGCGGATACCTGGACTTTCAATCGCGCCATGCTGCAAAAATAGTGTAATATACAACAATATTAAGAATTAATCCATAGAAAAAATCATTAAGGATCCGTTAGATCATTAAAAAAATATTTAGAATACAATCAAACATTACTAAATCTCTATTTATACCTTTCTACTCTCTGTTGGAGAAAAAAATAATGCGTCTATTATTATAATACCTAGTAAGGTGACTCTCTCTCTATATATAATATCGCTGAAGAATCGTAAGCCCCTTTCCTTCTTCGTAGTCCTGCCGGGTTGTTGACAATTAGGTCAAACACGGGGTATTTTAATCTTTTTCTTATATGTTGGCTTGATTCAATTTAGGGAATTTTGTATATACATACTTTGTTTGTATATTCACAAGTGAAATATACAAACAGGCAAGTGAAATATACAAATTGCAGTCTTCATAGCAATTAGCAAACAAAATTAGCACAATTATCAAAACTATAGCTATAGAGCCTTATTATGTCTATTATCTTATCTATTTCTCAAATTTTCTCATCAATTTATTGAATTAAAAATTATTCATTAGGTCAAAATAGAGTAATCCGACAATAAATATAACCTCGTTTGTAATTTTTATTGTTTCTTCTTCTTCTTAAGATTCCACAAAAACGGTGGAGTTTTGAGATGGGCACAAAATTAGTGACACGTGAAGACATTTTTGAAGTTCATGAATGAACCCAAATTTTAATTTGTTATTTTGCAGCCTCCTTTATCAATCAATTTTCCCCAATTTGGTTGATAAATTGTTTGCTTAATTTTGATCTGATATGTTTAATACGAATTTACATAAAAGTAAAAAAGCATGCATGCACGATAATGTTATAACGAATTTAACAACTTATTGTGGTAAATTATAGTAATTTGTAGAGTGATAGACATAAAATGTGAAAGTTATAAAAGGCACGTCACAACCTATCCACTTGAGAAACAATTATATATTGCAATAAAAATGTCATTATAAATTTATTACATATCATCAACATTCTTGATCCCATTTAGTTTAGATTTAACTGCAATCAATTTCAAGAATAAAAAAATTATCAACTCATTTTGTAATTTTTAAACTTTTCCACACGTGAGTTTTACGAAATCTAGAGAAGAAGAACATTGATCATAATAATGTTGAAAAAAAGTCAACTTTAAATATACCTCACATATGATAAAAGTTTTGTATCAAGTAAACAATGCAGGGCAAGATGAAAACAAATTAATGATTATTAAACAAAACAAACTAAGTTTTCAATTAAACAATTTGAGATATATTATCCTACTAAATCCACACAGCATCGCTATGAATTAAACTAAAAAGCACTTCATAAGTGCAATATTTCACTTCTTCAATATTTTGTCGTCATCCAAGTTAGACAACAAATTGGCAATAGACGAATCTATCAAGAATTTATCGAAATCATCTAGAAGATCTGGATTATTCTTGAGAAGTACAGCGACCTATACATATAAAAAATAGTACTTATTAATAAAAAAGAACATGATGATCGTCCATAATAAATATTCAATTTTAAAATATTTTATCACCTCACGGTTCACCTTGTTGCGTCGTAATTTTCCTATCTGTAGAAAAAATTACTTTTTGAAATGTTCTAAGTATAAAACAATTTAAGAAAAATACTTAGAAAAGAGTCGCCACTTAATTTTTTAAAGAAATCAAGAAAACTTATAATTTTCAAAGATTCAAACAGAAAAATCATTTGAAAATACCAAAGAGGGTTCGGGGTTCAATTTACACTTCGAGAAGGGTTTAGGCATTCGAAGTACCCGCTAACATGCGGTTGACCTGCGATTTGACTAAAACATTTTTTGACTAATTATTTGGAAAAATGATTTAACATAAAAATAATATATATATAAATCCCAACATTAGATTAACTTTTAAGAATATAAATAAATGACACATTTTATTCTATTTTGCTATTTTTAAGGAAAGGGACCTAAAAATGAAACGTTTCCATTAAATTTAGAATTTTACAAAAGACTAGATTAGTTAGCATTTGTTTGAATCTTTTTAAAAAATAATTTACACCAATTTAGTTTATAAACCAAGAGATCATTTCGAATTAATCAAAAGTAAACGAAAGTTTTGAATAGAAAACATTTGAATAAGAACATAAAGATGCAAGAGTTGATAAAAAGTGAAATTTATCAAAGTAAACTAACGCAAGATAAATGGTTAATCCTTTGGGAATTTAATTAAGTTAATTAACAATTATAAAGTTAGAGTTAGGCGACAATAATAAATAATCACAATTAAATAATTAAAGTAAGGGAGAAATTTGAATTTGGGCCAAATTCGCTGAAAATTTTGGACTTTTGCCCAATCCCGTTTTGGGTATATACATGCTGTATATCGATGTATACAAGCATGTATATCGGCTCTTTTCACGTGTTTCTTGCTTCCGAACACCTGTACATTGTTCCAGCCCTGTTTTTTCACGTTTTGGACCTGTATTTGCAGCTCCAAACTTGTATATCGGCACCTGCTGCTGTATACAACATGTATACAGCCCACTTTCGACTCTAGATGTCCACATTCTCTGTTTTCCAGCCTTGTGCTGCTGTTTTCTTCACCCAGCTGACTTGGACTATGGAGAAAAAATAACATCGAGCCTTTATGGCTCAATTTGAGGATGCTAGGTACGAGTCCAAAGTGAACTCGGATTGACAATTCATGCAATATAAACAAAGAATAAGGATTAGCATACGTAAAAGGACTATATGGATGCTTGAATGAAAGTAAACGAGACAGCAAGATTATTTAGAGAAAAATAAATTAATCACAAATAAAGAAACAATGGCATGGTTGGATAAAGTCAGCCAAGCAATGGTGACGAACTAGTACATAGATTAAATATATTTGAAAAGTAAATCATCAACAACTATGCCATAATTATGATAGAATGATGAAGCAAATCAGTTGAAAACAAAAAAAAACATATTTCTCTCCACAACCATATTAAACCAAAATCGATATGGAACAAACAACATGGGTGCGAAATGGACCTAAACAAGCAACATGTTCATATTTCTCAAATTCAATCCCTAAGTTAATTAAAATAGAAGCATGTCGTAGTGAATGGATTGGGGACTTAAATACCAAAACATACTACTAGAAAGTAACAAAAACGAATGTCCCCAAGGTGACATCAATGACTATGTTATTTAGGAGTTTATGGGAAGAAACAATGGGGAAATATTAGCTTGGTTTTAATTGGGAACATGACCCCAATAAAACTTCCATGCCAAATCTATGAATCAACATTTAAAAGAGATACACATCAAGACTAAAACATGTATAGACTGTGAAATTTAATCAAGAGCCAAGTGCAGAAGACAACTTACCGCTTTAAATTTTAGAAGTGAAAGAGACGAACAAATTATGTCAAAGTGAACCAAAATAAATAAATAAATAAATGCCCAACCCTGCTGTTGTTTATCTAAACACTAAGATTTTAATGAATGTAAACTATTTTTTTGTTTTTTTTTTTTAAAAAAAGCTACTACAGACCTTATGGAAATAAAGCAAACAATGACCAAGATTACACGATGCCTTATCAAGTAATTTGTGAAAAAAAAACTCACTTTCTACAAGCTCGACTAAAAATGGTAGGATTTTAACTAAAATTTAAACCCGATAGAAACATAGACTCAATCCGAACAAGGCATGTTGGACAATAAGACAATTCTAAAAAAAAAAAAAATAAAAAAAAAATGGAGAAAACCAACTGTGACATCAACAAACAATAGATAAAACAACAAACAACCTTCATATAAACTAGTTTAAGATCTGAACCTCTTTTGAAAAGAAAATGCCATTAACAGTAACCAGGTAAATACGCCCTTTGGTGTTAAAGACAATGAGAACGGAACAATACAAATTCTGTCGCATTCAAACAAGGATACAAGAGGAAAAATGACAAAGAAACTCGAATAGAGAAATAAAGAAAACGACAGCATTAAATACAAATTTCCAAAGTTTTAACTCGGCTAAATTAAGGAATCACATGGGGGCATGTATTATCTTAAGAACGTTACGAACTCAGCAACACACATCCACAAACCAACCACAAAGTAGAGATTTCTAACACCGAAATGTTGCAACATGAAAAGAAATGAAAAGAATGATATCGAGGAAGTAGTAATACCTTTCTCTGGGCAGCGAACTGAGATCAGACGAGCGAAAAGAATGGCCACTTCTCACACCGATTCAAACTTGAACAGCGGACTAGGAAATCTTAATCTTTTAGCGCGATCTTTCTCGGAGCTTAGGATTAGAAAATCAACTTAATACTTATTAAGTATAAACGACTTAATGCCTTAGGATTAAACCCAAAAATCTCCCTCCCAACACTAAAGAAAACAATGGGTCTTTATATAGAGGGAAATCTAGATCGATTTAAAGGAAAAACGGTCGAATTTCCAATCCCCAAATGAAATCCCTCCGTCCCTTTGAAAATCCCTTGAAATGGGGGAAAGGGACGTGAGGGTGGTTGGTTGCAGGGTGTGGGTCGTCTGATTTCTGCCGCTGTTCACGTGCTGCTGTTGACTTTGGGTTTTGGAATTTGCTTGGTTTGGTTAGCAGCTGAAGGAAGAAGAAGAATCGTGAAAAGGGTTGGGCGTATGGGTTTGCTGTTTGGAATTGTTGTTGTTTGATCTCTTTTGTGTTAAACAAATGGGTTGGGCCGGGTTATTGGGTCATTTGGTGTGGGAATTTTTTGGTGGCTGTTGTAAGAAGAAAAGGGATTTGGGCCATTTGAAAAATGGCCCAAATAGGAAAGGGGTTAAAGTTTTTTTTTTTTTTTTTTTTTTTTAAATATCGAATTTAATTTAGATGAATTAACATTAATTAATTACTGAGCTTCTTAATCTTAACAATATATAATAATTACTTCCATTATAAGAATAGTTAGTTTAATTAGTTCTAAATTCTAACTATAACTTAAAGTAATAAAATTTTTAACTAAAATGTAAAATATTTGTGATGATATTCCAATATTTATAAAATAACGTGATTGTAAAAATATACATATTTATTATTTAAAATTATTTAAATTATTAAAATGATAAAATTACTCTAAAAACGACTTGAAAGTATTTCGAATTTTATAAAATTCCTTAATTCAAAATTATGACCCTTACTACTAATAAAGTATTTAAAATATAAAATCTTTCCGAGATGACTTTTGAACGCTCGTAAAATGCATTAATTATATACATAACTAAATAAAACATGTATATTATTAAAGATGACAAAACTATTTAAAATAACTTGTAAACCATGTTTATTTTATTTTATCTTTGAAATTTTTACAAAACTCCTCATTTTAAATCGTTAGAAATCGAAGAAGCTTGATGATTAATTTATATCGTGGAGGGTCAAAATTGGGTGTCAACACACCTCTTCAACGTTCTTACACTTCTTGCACATGGATAGAATATTTATGAAGGATTTGTACTCGTAGTCATTTCCTAAACATTTCTACAATAAATTATAAATTAACAAGTTAGGACTAAATGTTTTTTTTATATATAAAAAAAGACTTTTTATTAGTAAAATCAAAAGATAACATAAATGTTACCTTTATTTTGTTTCATTAAACTGATTGCTTGTTCCAAATCTATTTTCTTCTCGTCTTCATCCGTGAGGATTATTTCATAGCCATTGGGCAAGAAAAGATTAAATCCAAGCAGCAATCTAGGATGACCTTTAAACAATTCTTTCATTTTTGCTATGTCACCAACAATATCAATTCTCTGAGAAATATTAAAGACTTAGTCCCACATAAATTAGTGAAGACCGTAACAATAGACAGATTGTAGTAACAAACCTTTTTCTCTTAAAGTTGGTCATAACATCAAGAAACATGTTATACTTCTCCACTTGGTCAGAAAACATGTCCTTGACTTCCTTCAAATAAGAGAGCGCATCATAATACTCTGGCTTACTATTTTTATGACTGTCATTTCGTATTTCGCTCAAACCACTTTCGTGAAAATGTGATTGATTATATCTAATTCAAGAAAAAAATTTAAAATCATGAGAATAATAACCATAAGTAACCACTCATATATATTGCTACAAAATCAAGAGTGCAATCCAATAATGAATAAAATAGATGAAATAATAGAAGATTAGAGCTCAAATTTTAATAAAAAGAGATCATAACTTCATTTGTAATTAAATATTGGTAGACAGAGTTACTTCAAATGTAGTGATTGAAGATAGAAAGTGAAATATTTGGATGTGCACATACTTGCAAGGCTTAATATTTAATTTGTCAGTAAATTTTACTTTAGACGTTCAATCTATAGTTTGTTCCAATTGAGCATCTAAACACATGATAACTTTTAAAAAAACTTTGTATGCACTCTCAAACATCTATTAGATAGTTAAATTAACAACAAAAAACAAATTATCTCATTTCAATATATACATTGATCTCAATTGTAATATGTTTAAGATTTTAAGGTTTGTTGATTCCAATGCATATAATTAAATGAGATAATCTATTTTAGGATTTCTCACACAAATATACCAAGCAACTAATTTTTCCAGCTAATATATATAATGTATCTATATTATATAAATAATGTATATCCATGTATATATGATGTATAATTATATGTAAGAGACGTATCTACATTTATACACATTGATATACAATATTTATACATTGGTATATAATATCTATGTAATATATCTATATTGTATAAATAATGTAGACCCATGCAAATATAATGTAATACACAAAATCAAATGAGGACAAAAAAATGACCACTGATTCTAATATTAATTTAATAAAATAACATTTTTTTTTATCGAAATACATATAAAAAAGAGTCACATTTTAAAAGTGGGATAGAGAAAAATAAAAGTGGATACCAAAATTTGGGTTATTGTCGATAATTAATTGATAATTTGGTCATTATATTGTTAGTTAAAACAATAACTGATGATCATTTCCTTTTTCTATTTTATGTAGTTGGCTTAATTAAATCTTAATAGCTACGTTTGTTGGCTATAAGTGTGGTAAATTGCTATACACTCAACTCAACTCATTTTAAATTGGTTGGTTATCCAATCATTTAAAAGTCATGTACATAAAAAGACACTAGAGACAAAAATAAACTGAAGACAAAGAACTTACGATCCTCTACGGGATGTACCACATACAACACAAATCAATCGCCTCATGTTGCAAAAATAACAAGAAGATTTGCAATAAAAAGACAAAAGTTTCAGTTGATCTATCATCAGAAAAATGAGTTAAATCAAACTTATTAAGAGTGTATTTTGTATAAGAAAAATATTTTCAATTTTCTCATGTTTGATTTACTTTAATATCTAAAAAATCTTAGTTTCCTCTAACTTACACTTACGAATAAATTACTTTCTACCCCAACTCAGACTCCCAATCCGAATTTTTACCCTTTGAATTATTTCTTCATACTAAACACATCCTAAGAGGAGAGAGCAAAAAAATTAGTTTTGTAATTTGAAGTACTCATTTCTTTATATAATAAGAAGCAATGGAGATCCACATTATCCATTGAGTTCATCAATTTATATCCTTACCAAATATGATTCAAATTGAATATTTTATTCATTTTTACTTCACTCATTTTCGATCAATCCATATTCGATTTGCCCCTCCACCCAATTCCATCCACCCATCTTGTTTTTCACCTATAGTTTCCTACAATCTTTCATATTATTGGTGAGAGTTCAATTTTCTATTTGTAATCTTCAATTTCCCTTCCCTTATCCCCTCCCCAATTCATTTTATTGAAAAAAATTATTGATATATGAGGCACAATTTTCTTTTCCAGTTGGTTAAGGATTCATCTAGACAAACACAACATATCTAAAGATTAAATATATATCTTCAATTTTTCCTGATAATTCTTTGTGGTAGAATAAAATTTAAGTCCTACTATAAGTCATTAAAAATGGCAGAAAATAACATCTAACATTTTTAATCACAAGATAATGCATACCACACATCATATAGCAACTAAAAATCACCGATCTACCTCAAATAACCAATAATTCAACAAATATAAGTCATATACATAGAAAAAACAAACACTAGAGACAGAAATAAACTGAAAACAAAGAGCTTACGATTCTCCACGGGATGAACCACATACATCACCACCCAATCGCCTCATGCTGCAAAAATAACAAGAAGATTTACAATCAGAAAAGAAATGTTTCAGTAGATTTATCATCAGAAAAAGGAGTTAAATCAATGGTCTAAAAATATAAAAAATCATCCAACTCATTTTTCTCTACCTTTTCCTTTTCGTCTCTTCGCTTTCCCTCTTTCTAAACTCGAAAGAACTACAACACATACACGTTTAAATAACAAAGAGGGGCGCGGCGGGGGGGAAGGGGGATAGAAAAAAACTTGATTGATATGCAAAAAAAAGGTATAATTTTAAAATGGGCTCAAAATTAGTGATACTGTGCACATTTTTAAGTTCAAGAATGAGCCCAATTTTTTATTTGTTATGCTCCAATCTCCTTTACCAACTTTCATTATTTGACATTATATTATTTTAGATTATACTAGAATTATTTTATGCTATATTTAACTATAATTATAAAATTTATTAATATTCCAAAAAAGAACTATTGATTTTTTGTTAGTATTTTTGGTATAAAGTTATAAATTTGTGGTCAATGAATCTAATCTCAAATGAAAATATATTTTTTGTGGTATACGAAAAAGTCCTAGGACTATTTTGAAATTATACTTCAATTTTTGTGAAGAGGAATTAGATTATACTTCCTCTGTCCCTAATAATTTGTCTATTTTTTCTTTTTTACTTGTCTATTTTGATAAATTAAAAAAGGAACAATTTTTTTTTACTTATTATACCCTCAATTATTTAATTTTGGAAAAGATAGAACTTCTTGAAAATCTTAAATTTTTTATTTATCTACTTTTATAATTAATAGAGGTAAAATAATAAACTCACTATGTCAATCATTGTTTATTAATAGATGTGTCAATTCAAAAGTAGATAAGTAATTATGATAGAGAAAATATATAATAATTATTCAAGAATAATGAATTAAATGACGTATGAGATTTATTTAAATAATTTTCGCCAAATCAAATAGAATGATTGTTAGTAATTTTTTTGGTGATGTGATAAGTTAGCCGTCAATGCAATTCACTTCAAATGACAAAATGATCTAAAGTCTAACTTTGCTCAACATTACATGGCGAGCAAATGTATCAAATTGGTGGATTGTGCTGAATACAATTGGATCAAAATGTATATTATTATTATTTATTACAATCAACAAGATATTTTAACTTGATAGGATTAGAATGAGGGTCATAATTTAATTTGGTCAATTTTTATTAAATTTCAATTATTTTATTTATTCTTTTACAAATAAAATATTTTAGAAAATAGTTTTGACAGGATTTTTTATCCAATTTGTATGAGGTGAAATGATTTGTATTGAAATAGATTGAGTTAAAAAAAAAAATGAAAGAGTTGTTCCAAACTTGGACAAGTTATGTCCTAGTTTTGTCACCATACTGGTGAAAATATTTGATTAGGTTAGAACCCTTAACATAGGCACAAAACATAAAACAAAGGAAAATAACTTATTCCTCATAGTTCACATATAATCAAAATTTATTTGACATTACTGCTAAAAATAGGTGTTCTGAGCCAAAAAGGCAATTTTTTTCTTTCAAAAAACAAAAAAGGCATATCAATTTTTTTTAACCAAAAAGGCAAAATTGCTCCTGACGGAGCGATTTTCTTCTGACAAAATTTGACGTCATTCTGTTAAAAAAAATAAAAATCACTACCTTCACAGCGATTTTCTCAAAAAAAAAATTCTCTTTTCTTTAAAATCGCTGCTATATATCGCAGTGTTTTTATATATAAAAAAAAAAGTTAAAAATAAAATCGCTGCTTAAGAAATTTTTTTTAAAAAAATGTAAATCACAACCCTGACAGCGATTTTATGAAACTTTTTTTATAAAATCGCTATGACAGCGTTTTAATAAAAAAAAAAGTTGAAGTTAAATCTGCTATAGCAGCGATTTTGTTTAAGAAATTAATTTTTTTTTTCAATTGCTACCCTTTCATTGATTTTGATAAAAATTAAAATTGAAAATCGCTGCTTTGGAGTTTTAATTTTTTTTATCAAATCGTTGGAAGGATAGCGATTTTTAAAAAAAAATAAAATTTCTTAAACAAAATCACAACTTCAAAATTTTATTAATTTTTTTATCAAAACGCTACCATAACGATATTTTTAAAAGCAGCGATTTTACTTTTATTTTATTTTTTTATATAAAACCTGCTATAGCAGCTATTTTAAAGAAAAAAGACTTTTTTATTTTTTTTAGAAAATCACTCCCAGGGCAGCGATTTATATTTCATTTAACGATACGGTGTTAATTTTTGTCAAAAGACGGAGCGATTTTTTTCTTTTGGTTAAGTTTTGTTTTGATGTGTTGCTTTTGTTTTTTGAAAGAAAAAAATTGTCCTTTTGGCTCTAAACTCCTAAAAACAACTTATTTTTAAAAGCACTGTTTAAATGGTTTTTTTAGAAAAGTCCATTCGAAAAGATTAATTTGTGTTTGGCTAATTCATCTGTAAAGTGTTTTTCATAAGCAAAATGTGTTTGACTAATCATTTTTTAAAAATGCTTTTAAGAATCAAATTACAAAAAAGAACAACTATTAATGTACTTCTAATATTAAAAATTATTTTATAGAGAGAAACTATTTTAAATATCTATTATAAAAAGTAAATTAAATTTTATTTTTTAAAAATTAAAATTTACATGTTTAAATTTCCAATCAATATTATACCCTTTTTGGGAGGCTGAAATCTTTAATTGTTATTTTTTCCTTATTTTTTCTAATTTTGAAAAAGTATTGTTGTTACCTTTTTTTCTAATTCTACAAAATAATATATAAAATAATAATATATATAAACATAAAATAAATTATGATTTTTTTATATAAAATAAAAATAAAATTCTTAAATGAAATTTAACCAAACTTATGCAATATGCTAATTAATTAAAAAAAAATATATTGATAAATATGTATATATGAAAATGATATTTTAGTCTTGAGAAAACTAATTTTTTATTTCTACTTCTATTTTTTTTTTAAAAGCAAAAAAAACATTTTTACTGATTTGTTTAACACTTAATTTTTGAATAAAAGTATTTTTTTTTCTCAACAGCAATGTCAAACAGGTTATTAGTATCCTATAATGAGGGCTAGTTGAAAACTAACGACAAATAATTAAATACAATAATCTAAATTCTTAAATAAACAATTTGATATATTATATTGAAGCAACGATAGCATTCTCCTTTTCAAATATTTTTCATTTCACGCTTTTTTCGCCTCCTTAATTCATCATATTTATCACGTATAGAGGATATGACTCTAAATATAAGGATATGACTATTTTCAACAAGTTTTATCCCATAGGCTGCAGATATAGAAGCACATATTCAACCTTGAATGGATTTCTTTGTTAATTTGCTAGAAGGGAAGATGAAATTATTCAAAAAAACCATATAGTACCAACATTTTACATTGCTAATAAAACTGAATCTCTAGTCATTAAAAACAGAAGAAAAAATTCCAAGAAACCCATCAATCTTCCTAAGAACATCAAGTCAAACTCCTTCACAAGCTTTAGTCATACTAATCACACTATTATAAGGAACTAAAGAGGATGGTTAACTGATCAATACGTTCCCTAAGCTTGAAATCAGCTGAAGAGTCTGGCAAGAATTTAGCAAACTCATCAAGCAAATCTGAATGATTCTTGAAAAGTATAGCAACCTACCCATAAAAGAAAAATAAAAATTAATATGCATAAATTAAAACATGAAGATCATCTGATATAAATTGTGTATCCAAATTGAAAGATGTTTTATCACCTTATAGTAAACATCATAGCTGTTCCCGTGCTCCATGTTGTACATCCTCAAAATGTTTAAGAAGGATTCATACACATGGTTGTCATTTCGGAAACGTTCCTGCACAAAGCGACAACCCCAACAAGTTAACACTCATATTTTATCTATCTGTCTATCTGTCCAATAAAAAGCGTGAGACTCCAATATATAGCAATGTTGGAAAACATTTTTATCACAGGAAGGCACTCAACTATTTGTAATAACCTCAGAAAGTTAATCAACTTTGTTTTTGTAATGGAAAAAGCACTCAACTATTTCAATTTCATACAAAGTCAACTAATTTATGCTTAAAAAAAATTCATATCAAGAATATCTACCAGAGATATAACTTGGATTGATTGAATGGCTTTGCAGGTGAAATAACACAATAGTTGAGAGATCTAGATAACATGATTCTAGAAAAATATTAGTATTACTTTTCGCAACTATTGAAGGTATTTTAATTGATATGGACTAATTAATAATCTAATCACTATAGTTAGGATTGTTTCAGCGTAATTTATCCTAAGTTATTGGAACTCGACTTTAAATTGGAAAATAATGCATACTTTTTATATAATTAGACAACAATAAATTATTTATGAATTTAGAAGAAAAGAAGGTAGGAGAATAACCTTTACTTTCTCCACAAAACTGGCAGCTTCTTCAAACTTAATTCCCTGTGGACGAGCCTCATTTTCTTGTTTTATTTGATAAGTTGAAGGAGCCCCAGTTTCTTCTTTTACTTGATAAGTTGAAGGAGCCTCGGTTTTACACTTGTTCTCTTCTTCCTTCACTAACTTGGAATCATTCCACTTAGTCATTACACCTACAAGAAATCCAACTACAAAGCAGTAACCATTCAAATTAGAATCTCATACATATATATATATATATATATATATATATATTGTATGTGTGTGACAGAATTCGTTCAAGACTTACCAGCTCGTTCATAACGATCTATAAATACATTGAAACGCTCCATAAGACAAGGATGCTTTCCAAGTGTTTGAGCAACCTGAAATGAGTAGTTAAATCTATGATGCTTAAACAACAAACAGACCGACTTGTACATCATCTAAAAGATATTAGGACCACAAAATCCTGTAAAAACATTAGGTCTGGCCTATGATTTGCATGAACATCAGCCAAACCATAGATAGCAGAAATTATAAGCAAAGATTACTGTCATATAGGAGCAACAAAGATAAGATTAGATGCATGATGATACACGTACCAAAGATTGTAACTGCTCCCTTGTAATTATTTCTCCGCTGTAATCACGAAGACATTTTAAGAATGTCTGATAATCAGCTGGACTTCCTAGTCTTTCCTTTACCTCTTCACAGAAAGTGAACCCTTTTGTATATGTATCTGCCAAGATCAAACAAATCCTATTAAAAAGTATACTAACCAAACTCAGCAACGCTATGCTAAAAACAGATGCATAGATCAAGAACTTAACCAAAAACGGAGTTAAACAGACTGAATGTTTAGCAACATACAAATAGAATATTAATCATGACAAATTCTGATATGTCTTGTTGGAGATTGTTTTTACGAAATTTCAATTGTCATCTTGTTTCTTAATGTAAAGTACTTGTAACAAAATCTTAATGAAAAATTATCCAAGGCTTTATCTGGCTCATTACACCTACAAGTAATCCAACTGCAAAGCAGGAACCAATCAAAATGGCACAACAGTTTTACCATCATGCAGTTTTTTAACTTACCAACTCGAGCATAACGATCCAGAAATTCATTGAAACCCTCCATAAGATCAGGATATTTTCCAAGTATTTCAGCAACCTGAAATTGGTAGGATGCTTCAAATTAATGATGCTTAAACAACAAGCAGATCGACTTGTATATCATTTACAAGACATTAGAACCACAAAATCCTGTAAAAACAGGTTTCAGTACCCCTGTTTCTCCCTTTTGTTGGCCAAAACTCATGAGAGAGACCAACCGAACCACAGATAGCAAATATTATAAACAAAGATAAATGTCACTTTGGAACAAAGGGCTTGATTAATAGCATGACAGACGTACCAAACTTTGTAACTTGTTCCTTGCAATCGTTTCTGTGCTGTAAATATGGAGACATTTTAAGAATTTCAGATAATCAACTGGACTTTGTAGTCTTTCCTTTACCCTTTCACAGAAAATGAACCCTTTGCTACATGAATCTGACAAGATCAAGTAAATCATATTAAAAAGCATACTAACCAAACTCAGCAACTCTATGCTAAAATCAAATGCATACACCAAGAACTTTACCAAAAAACGAAGTGAGATATCCTGGAAAATTATTTAATACATACTTACTAATAGATCAGTGTCACCACAAACCATATAGCTAATACTGGAAGATTCTAATGCAACACATCAAATACAAATTAAATATTCAAACAATGCTAACCATGAACTCACATTTCAAGGCATCTTCAAACTCTCCAAAAGAATTCATTTTACCAGGATGCTGCTGCTTGCTTAGATCTACTTCGTTCTTAGTATCTGGCAAGAACCTAGTGAACTCATCTAGCAAATCTGGATGGCCATTGAAAAGTATGGCAACCTGCACATATGATGTGACAAATAGTAACGAAAAATTAAAATATAAAGATCATCTGTAATATCTATGTATCCCAATTTTTTAAAAATATTATTACCTCTCGGTACACCTCATTGATTCCCTTATGCTCCTTCCTGTACATGTTCAAGATGTCTAGGAAGTATTTGTAGACATGATCATCATTTTGGAAACGTGTCTGCAGGAAATGATAAACCAAATAAATTAGGACTAGAGTGATTTTAAAGAAGAAAAAGCCAGACCTTTATTGTTTAAACTGGAAGGTAGCAGAAATGTAACCTTTATTTTGTTCACAAAGTTGATAGCTTCTCCAAATTCAACTCTAGGCTTATCTTCTTGATTGAGAGTTATTGTATAGCCCTCGGGCAAGAAAGTGTTGAATCCAGTGATCAACCTAGGGTGTCCTTTGAACAGGTCTTTCACTCTTGCTATGACAGTAACAGTATCAATTCTGTGAAGAAAATGGAATAAGTCACGGATAAAACAACAAATATGAGAATCATGACACTAGGCAAATAGTAGTAACAAACCTTTGAGCCTTAAAATGTTTCATAATATCAAGGAACATATCATATTTCTGTCTGCCTTGAAACGTGTCCTTAACTTCCTTCAAATAAGACAACGCATCCTCGGTTGTCAGATGTGGGTTACAAGGGCTAAGAAAAGTTAGCCCTCTGCCAGCATTGCAACTGCCCAACGCTCCTCTGCCCAAACCATTTTCAAGAAATGGTGATGGCCCATGCCTAATTCATAGACCAAAAAATCCATATACATCATAATTATACCATAAGTAGTCATAGCTACCAATGTTATGGACAAATGCTACCAAAAATGAGATTATCAAGCCCAATTTTATTTTATTTTTGGCTTTTAACCTAAATTAAAACACTAATTTCTTAATTAGAATTAAAAAGAATTTAACAGAGCTTACGATTCTCTACGAGAATAATTGATTGGCCGCTTAAATCTCTCCTTACCACCAGATACATCTACTCTCAATCGGACCATGCTGCAAAAATAGTACAGTAACAAAAAGTTGTGCTAGTAAATAAAATCTTTATTAAGAATTAATCAATAAAAAGAATTACCCATTTAACCATAAAAATTATTCAAACAAAGGGAAAAATATTAGAAAGGGCTGACCCCTAGTAATTTTCTCTCTATACCTTCTCTACTCTCTCTAAGGTTGGAGAAAAAAATGTTGTGTATATTGTAACGTGACTACACACATATATATAATATTCTTGTAAGTTGTAACGTGTGATGTTGGTCAAACTTTGGGGGTATTTTAGTCTTTCTCTAATATTTTTAGTCATTCACTCAAGTTATGACTATTTATTGGTTTGATTCAATTTGTTGAATAAAAAATAATTATAAAGTTAAAAGTAGCGTAATTCATATCTTATTAATCATTAATTGCTTTTCTTAAAATATCATATATTTATTTTTTTCACCATATATATATGCAACTCATTTGTAGTTTTACTATTTTTATTGTAAAATATCACTTATTTCTTTTCACCAAAAATTATTAGAAAGTCAAAGTAGTGTAATCCAAATCTTATTAATCATTAATTGATTTTCTTAAAATATCATATTTTTCTTTTTTTCACCATATATATGCAACTCATTTGTAGTTTTACTATTTTTATTATAAAATATCACATATTTCTTTTCACCAAAAAATAATTAGAAAGTCAAAGTAGTGTAGTCCATATCTTATTAATCATTAATTGTTTTTCTTAAAATATCATATATTTCTTTTTTCACTTTCTTTTATTAGAAACCAAATCCGAAAGAGACTTAGCAGCGCATATATGCAGCTCATTCGTTGTTTTGCTATTTTTATTGTAAAATATCACTTATTTCTTTTCACCAAAAATGATTAGAAAGTCAAAGTAGTGTAATCCATATCTTTATTAATCATTAATTGTTTTTCTTAAAATATCATATATTTCTTTTTTTATTTCTTTTTTTCACCATATATATGCAACTTATTTGTAGTTTTACTATTTTATTGTAAAATATCACTTATTTCTTTTCACCAAAAAATGATTAGAAAGTCAAATAGTGTAGTCCATATCTTATTAATCATTAATTGTTTTTCTTAAAATATCATATATTTCTTTTTTTTCACCATATTTATGCAATTCATTTGTAGTTTTACTATTTTATTGTAAAATGTCACTTATTTCTTTTCACCAAAAATGATTAGAAAATCAAAATAGTGTAATCCATATCTTATTAATCATTAATTGTTTTTCTTAAAATATCATATATTTCTTTTTTTTCACCATATATATGCAACTCATTTGTAGTTTTACTATTTTGTTGTAAAATATCACTTATTTCTTTTCACCAAAAATGATTAGAAAGTCAAAGTAGTGTAATCCATATCGTATTAATCAATAATTGTTTTTCTTAAAATATCAAATAATTCTTTATATAGATGCAACTCATTTTTTCACCAGAACCCAATGATTTCTATTTCATGTTAACTGAATTTTTAAGATTTTTTTTTTATTGTTCAAAATAATTGAATTATTTAAAGTTTAAGATGAAAATTTTCTATATTTGCCTTTTCTTTGACTAGTGCGCTAACTAGATGAAATAGGTTGAATTTCATACAAGTATTTATAACAAAAATTCTATAAAATTAGTAAATGAAATGAATCAGCTTTAAGAGGTGAAAATGTATAAAATTCTAAATGTCCTTATATCATTCTTTTCCTAGATTCTCTAACCTAACGTAACATTCCGACTTTTTAAAACGTCTAAATTAATTCATATCTTCGTGGAAGGACAAGGAGGGTGGATAATAAATTAAGAATGATGTGGTATGTCATATTTTAAGTGTTCAAGAATTGTATCTCAAGTTTTGAAGTTAAGTAAGTGGCAAAATAAAAGTTGGCGAAAGTTATCATAAGTTCCTTTTTAAAGATTTCTCTGAAATTTGGGTCAAATGTATTAGATGTTTTCTCCCAATATATAAAGAGTTAGAAGGCCTATTACCCATTAAATCGAAGGCTTACGAGTCTAGTTTGCAACGCACAAAACCCCGTATCAAATCGACATCAGAGTATAAAGTTATGAGGGTTTTACTAGGGACTGCCGAGGCAGAATCCGGGTCGGGTAAAAAATATGGTATGTCGGCTTATTTAATGTTTTAAGCCATGAAAACATTTCATTTCAGTTTCAAAACCAAAGAGAAAACTTAAGAGTCGGGTTCCTATGGAGTTCTAGCATGATGAAGGTTAGTTTTTGACGATTTCTACCATTAAACATTGCCCCCGTGCCTAGAAACTTAATCCCTACACGTGACAATTGTTTTTCCCTTTTATTAGCTACGTTTGGAGATGATTTTTGAGGATATAAATTTGTAGTTATTGGTGTTTATTCAAGGTTTTAAACTTGGTTAACTAAGGTAATCATCTCGGGACTCTTTTATGATTGTTTTTATGAATTTCTACGGACGTTTCGACAAGTTGGGGCAATATGACAAATTTGTCGATTTAAGATTAATTATGAATTGTTTATAGGTGCGTACGAGTTGTGTATATATAGTGTTTGCGAAGCTTAGGACATAAGGAACAACTTTCGTGAAGGAACTACGGTCTTTCGAGCTTTTATTGGAAAGGTATGTTAAAGTTATTCCCTTCGTCGACATGTTTCCTTAAAGGTAGTTTACGTTGGTGATCTTGTAGATGTAATTGTGAGTGGTTGGCTGATTGAGTGGTTATAAACCCTCATTTTAGGGACTTATAATCTGTTAAGAACGACCCTAAGTTAGGAATGACTTGGAGATTATTCATATATATTGTTTATAGATAAATTACTCTCCTTTAGCCTATTCAATTGTTTATTGTCGCCCTTGGGGCAATTGTGGTTAGTTGTTGAGCTATGAATTGCTTATGGGGGCTATGATGTTGTATAATAGGACTATGTTATTTCCAAAGAGGGATATATGTTTCCACGGGACTATATTGATGCCAATGAGTGTTATGTATTGCCACGGGGCTATTTTGACACTAAAAAAGTCTAGGTGTTGCCTATAGGGCTATGTTGATGCGAAAGAGGGCTATGTGCTGCAGATAGAGTTATGATGTTGCCTAAGAGGGCTATGTGCTGCCTACGGGGCTATATCGTTGCCAAAAAGGGCTATGTGATCTCTTACAAAGACAGGAGGCTACCAATAGGGGTAAGTAGATTGATTTGGCACATTCTGGGTTTATGGGGGCCTAGGTAGGTGGTATGTTGTTTGTACCTGCCGAGCTTATGGGGACTTGGTTAGGTTGATGTTTGATCATTTTTGTATTTTTAGATTCAGTAGCGGGTTAGCATGCTTATCTAAAATTTTGATTTCCTTACGTGATTGTTTTTGTTATATTATGATACTTACTCACTAAGTCTATAGCCTTTCATACTCCGTACATTATTTTGTATTGATACCCCATTGCCTTGGGGCAGCTGCATTCATGCATGCAGGTTCCGACAGACGACCCAGTAGACCTCCTAAGCAGCAGGATTGACTTCTATTCGATTGGCTAGCCCCTTTCCTCCGGATCTGCCAGAGTTGGGAGGTTTGTTACCTTTTGTTGTACATATCTTTATCGGTAGGCTGGAGCCCTATCTTGCCAATCTTTACTACTCGTAAATGCTTGCAGACTAATGTGTGGGGTGAATAGCTACGTTATAGCCATACTGGCCTAGGTTGTTGCTTTACTAAAGCTTGTGAGTTGTTTGATGTATTGTCTTGATATATGCATGCTTTCAGTTTTGGTATAAATATCATGGTGGCCTCGACGGCCTAATCAAAACTTCTGTGCTAGTTAGCTATTTATTTATATGATCTCTTGGGAGTAGTTGTTTCTTTTATAGATCAGTTGAAGGAATCTTGCCGACCGAGGGCTTAGTTTTAAGCCGAAATATATTTGTTTGTTTCCTTGATTGCGTGTCGCTGCCATGCGCTAGTAGCAAATGGTTCAGCAGGGTCGGCTCGGGCCTGAGTTTTGATATTATGAATCAGTTGCACCCCTCGAATTTGGGGCGTGACACCTAAAACATAGAAAATTAAAATACTATGAACATAAGCATAAGCAGATTAAATAGAAACATAGAAAATTAAAATATTTATGTACATAAGCAGATTAAATAGATATTAACAAAAAATAAGCAACATTTATGATAAAAAACTTTTTGACTATTTTAAATTTTATTTTATTTTTTCATTTGATATTCAATATACATATTGGAGTCTAATCAGATTTAAATTCACATTGTAGCAGAAGACTCAAACTCAAAACATGTTAAAAAATACTTTATTCCTCCACCATAACTCTCGTTGCGACCTTGGACCATTTGAACATCCCTTGCTTGTTCGGGCGTGGATAGGAAGTTACAGCAGTTTGAGTAAACGCCAACTCAGTCATTTACTGAAGTGAATAGATATAATATCTTATCCTAAAGGCGTCCTTCTCATAGGATTATGGAGATGTTCATGGCCATTCAAAAGAAAGTGCGCCACCGCATCTCCTTCCCACTTCACCAATGGATGCTCTCTTCGTTAATTCATCTCTCTCCCGACTCAAACTCAAATTCTCTTCTCAATTCCCTACCTTCTCTCCCCTGCCCCATCAGTTTTATCTCCCACTTAAAAAACTCAATAGTAGTAATAATTTACCACTTGTATTTGCCACGCTTCAGAACCAGCAGCAACAAGCAGCAGCAGCAGTAACAGAAGAAGGACGAGAAGAATTTGAAGATTACGATGCCGACGAAACGTATGGAGAAGTTAACAAAATCATTGGGAGTCGAGCAATTGAAGGTGGGAAAGGAATGGAGTATTTGATTGAGTGGAAAGATGAGCATGCTCCTACCTGGGTTCCCTCTAATTTCATTGCTCAAGATGTTGTCGCTGAGTATGAAACCCCTTGGTGGAACGCGGCGAAAAAGCCAGACGAATCGGCTCTTCGGGAACTTATCGAAGCTGAGGACGGCAGGGATGTGGATGCTGTTGATGACGATGGACGAACGGCTTTGCTCTTTGTATCGGGACTCGGGTCGGAGCCTTGCGTCAAGCTGCTTGCTGAAGCCGGCGCCGACGTTAATTACCGCGATAGGAGCGGCGGGTTGACGGCTCTGCATATGGCTGCCGGCTATGTGAAGCCTGGGGTCGCCAAGCTGTTAATTGAGCTTGGCGCAGACCCCGAGGTGCAGGATTACAGAGGGCAGACGCCGCTGAGCTTAGCGAGGATGGTTTTGAATCAAACACCTAAAGGAAACCCAATGCAATTCGCGAGGAGATTGGGATTAGAGAATGTGATTAGGGTATTGGAGGATGCAATTTTTGAGTATGCACAAGTGGAGGAGATATTGGAGAAGAGAGGGAAAGGTGAAAATGTTGAGTATTTAGTGAAATGGAAGGATGGGGAGGATAATGAATGGGTCAAAGCATGGCTGATATCTGAGGATTTGGTGAGAGATTTTGAAGCTGGATTGGAATATGCAGAGGCAGAGTGCATCTTGGAGAAGAGAGAGGGCGAGGGCGGGAAAGGCGAGTACTTGGTTAAATGGACTGATATTGAGGAGGCTACATGGGAACCCGAAGAAAATGTTGACCCCCTTCTGATAGAAGATTTTCAAAAGGGTCAACAGAAAGTAGTAAGTTGAATTCATGGTTTCTCTTTTGGCTTGTATTTTTCATTTTCTGTGGTAATATAATGCTCTTTTGTTTTATGAACTATAGTTGTGGTAATGTATGTACTTCCGAGGTTGTCTAACAGGTTGAGGATAATTTTCTATTTAGTGATCCAAATCTGGAAAATTGAAGATCACCCTTTAGCATATCTTAATTCTTAAATGATGCTAAATCTATCTTCCAATCAAAATATTACGTTCAATTGCTGATTGTCTGAAATCCTCTGTAGAGGTGGATGTTTTTAACTATTGAATTGATATCTGTGTTGAATGAAAGGAAAACCCTCTGAATGGTCATGAAGAAGATTCTAGGAGATAGCTTTAAGTGAAAAGGTGGTGGTAGTTGTGAATTACTTTTGCAAATGTGCCACCGAGGATTCATCATTGTGTGAAGCTGTATTGGTGTTAGAATTCTGACTTCTGAGTATGCAGTCTGAAGCTGAGGTTTTAGCAGATTTATATTGTTGAGTTAGGATTTGATGTGTGGCTGATAGCTTTTACCAATCTAATATTGGTTTCCTGAAGCTATCCAAAGCAGAAGCTATTTGTGGTTATATTGATGATGTTTTCTGTTGTTTCGTATTGACATCAAATTCTTGGGAGGCACTGATATCGTGAAAATCCTGATTTTCGATCTCTCAAGATTCAGCTAATAACATTATGCGAGACTCTATTCCCCTGGATCCTAGAACTTTGTTGGCTGCTTCTTTCTCTGCATTTCCCCTTCCTGTTTTTAGTGTAACTTGTTTCAATGATGACAATTGTTCTTACTTGATTGGTGTTTAAGTTGTTGATACGTTTCACTATGCCGGACTTCTAGTCTATTCTGGCCTTCTGGGGTCTTTTAGTATTAAGGTCATAAGATTTTCCTTTAATACTGATCGAACAACTTATCTATGAAGCTCTTCTCTTACAAGATGAAACAGAAAGTAAAATTAAATGTATTGCTATTTGCTAACAATACCAAAATATATATACATTAAAATGGGACAAAGATTTCCAAGCAGCCAACAAATCTCCCAACGAGTTGTTTGGGAAAGAAAGTAGGAAAACAAGGAAAAGGAAGAGGCTGTTTAGCTTCAAGATTATTGGGGATTATCAACCCATATCATTTGATGATGAGATTAACTGATGAAGGTGTTGTTAGAGTTTGGTGCTCTTTGAAGGCTAACAAGAGAGTGGTAAACTCCACTGGGTCCTTTAGCTAACAAAGAAGAGTGAGTCCCTTTCTCCACAATTTTGCCTTTGTCTAATACAGCAATTGTGTCACAATTCTGTGTAGTACTTAGCCTGTGTGCCACCACCACACTTGTCCGCCCAACCATCACTCTCTCAAGTGCATCTTGCACTACTTTCTCCGATTGACTGTCCAATGCACTTGTTGCCTCGTCCAATAATAGCACCGCTGGATTTTTCAATATTGCACGTGCTATAGCAATTCGCTGTTTTTGTCCTCCTGACAACTGCAGTCCCCTGTCACCGCACCAAGTTTCATATCCGTCTTTTAATGCTGAGATGAAATCATGTGCATTTGCTGCCTTTGCAGCCTCAATTATTTCTGATTCGTCCACTTCTTCTGATGCTCCATAGGCTATGTTTTGCCTTATGGTTCCTGCAAATAATGTTGGTTCTTGGCTTACAAGTGCAATGTGTTTCCTCAATGATCTCAAGTGGTATGATCGTACGTCACGGCCATCTATTTTCACTACACCACTTAAGGGATCATAGAATCTTTCTATCAGACCAATTATAGTGGACTTTCCTGATCCACTTTGTCCTACCAATGCTGTTGATTTTCCTGCTTCGATTTTTATTGAGAACCCCTTGAAGATGATCGCATTGGGCCTAGCAGGGTATGCGAAATCCACATCGCACAGCTCGACATTGCCTGTTATTTTCTTGGGCTTGTAACTATCTGAGTCCTCTGGCTCGATTAAAGAATATCGATCCAACACTGCAAAGACCGACCCAACAGCATCTGCACCCTTTGCTAGATCATTAGTCATGGTTCCAGCATCTGCAATGACACGCCCAGTGCTAACCAAAATCATGAATGTCTGGAAGAGGGCTTGAGCTCCTATGAGGCCTTCTGCCATGAGTTTGCCACCATACCAGAAATCAAGAGCCCAAGTACATGTCATGAGACTGTTAGAAGTGCCAAGCCCAATTCCAGCAAACCACGACTGGCGTATGCTTTCTCTTAGTGGGCCTTCTTGGGCTTTCTTGAGCATTTGGAGAATCCGGGACTGGGAGGAGAAGGCTGTTACTGTTCTGAGATTGGAAACTGCTTCAGCTGCCAACTTGCTGCTTTCTTCTTGGGCCTTGATGGACTTTTTAGACATGTTTTTCAACAGCACCCTCTTGCAATAGTAGCACACTATGATGAGAGGCTGGACTGCTATCATGACCCATGCAAGTCTCCACGCGATAACTAGGCCCATGGTGCAAGCTATAGTCACTGCAGAAACCGTTTGAATGAGTAATGCCATCCTGTCCCCAATCAAAGATCTCACCTGCACATTTGTATAACCAGCAAATTTTATCATTAGATCTTACCTGATTCTATAAAAATTTCTTTACGTTGTTCGTGTATGAAAGTTGAACTCTAACAGTACTAGTGGACGTACCACATTGGCATCCTTAGCTAGTCTAGAGCAAACAGCACCGGTGGAATTCTCTTCCTTGTCGTACCACCCAATTTCAAAAGTAAGCATCTTGGACAACATCCTCTCCCGGATCCTTTTAGTCAATTTCTCTCCCATGGCTGCAAAGTTATAGTGCTGAAGTACATTGACAAAAAGGGAAAAGAATGCCAACCCCAGAAAACACAGAGCATATATCTTTGTCTTCTCCTTAATCTCATCATGACTTGGCAAGAAATAGACAGATATCATTGACCCCATTGCAAAAGCATACACTGGTTGAACTCCACCAAACAATATTGCTCCTATGCATCCCAATGTTGCCTCCTTCCATTCTGGCAAATTCATTGCCAGCAGCCTTTTGAATGAAGGTACTGGAAATACTTGTTCTGGAGTACTGGAAATTGTTGCATTTTGATCAAATCTACGGCTTTGTGCAGCTGAGTTAGCGGAACTCGACCTGCTCACAATTGAAAGCCTTCGGCTGCTTGTATTTTGTACGTCATGGTCAGAGGCGAATCCAGAATTTAAATTTGATGGGGCAAAAACTGTGTTTCTATTGGTTGGTGCAATTGAGATTTCATCACTGGGGTTTTCAGTTTGTTGGAGACGGACTAAGGAAGTGTATAGTCCTTCTTCGTCTTCAATTAGCTCATTGTGTGAGCCAATTTCCTTGACTTGGCCACTTTGAACCACAGCAATAAGGTCAGCATTGCGAATAGTGGAAAGTCGATGAGCTATAATGATTGTGGTGCGGCCAACAGCGGCCTTGTCCAGAGCTTCCTGCACCACTCGTTCAGATTCAGAGTCGAGTGCACTGGTTGCCTCGTCCAGGAGGAGTATTCTGGGTGACTTGATTATGGCTCTTGCTATAGCTATCCTCTGCTTCTGTCCCCCAGACATTTGAACACCTCTCTCTCCCACCTGTATGCACGCACACACAGAGTTAGATCTAAGATTTAAACTTTATGAGTTCAAAGTTCATAAATTTTTGTTTTGATATGGTAGTATAAACTTAGTTGAGTAAAATGCTTTTTGCACTTCATTGAGTTTAGAGATTCTACCCTTTGCTAGTATCATGAATCATAAAAACGAAGTATTCAACTAAGAACTAATTAGTAGTAATTTTGTGTTCTCCCCAAATATTGTTTTTCTTGAGCTAAGGGTCTAACAGAAATAATCCCTCTACCTCTGAGGCAGAGATAAGGTTTGTGTACACTCCACCTTCCTTAAACCCTACTTTGTGGGGACTACATTGGTATGTTGTTTGTGATGTCTCAAAAAGGAATAACGGAATATACTTAATTGTAACATATTAGCAATAATTTTCAATTGATTGAGAAAAAAAGTCCTTAACTAGAGAGAGACGAAACGTTTGCGGCACCATTATAAAAAATGAATTTTGGATTAGTTTAATTTAGTCAAAGCCACTTGATGACATACTCCACAGCAGAATCCACTTGTTTGACAACATGCAAAGACAATGATAGCTAAGAAAATTCTATGAACTGGGACATTTCATTTATAATACTCAATAAAGCATTAGTTAAGTGCCTTTTAAAATGCTTTCAACACTAAAGAATTAATCATTTAAACTCAAATCGTGGGAACAAAACTATCCCACAGCGACTTGCTTATGGCCAAAGTGGAAATCAGCGTGATAACATTTTTAGCAAGACAAGAATACTATTCCTTCGTGCTAGTGTGTCAAATAGTAATTGAAATACAACACTCTTTTTTTAATATAATATTTCACTTTCAATCTATTCATCGTCTAGTTAAGTCAACAAATGAATCATTAACCTAACCAGTTTAAATTTGGGCGGGTCAATTATTCTATCGCCAATTTTGTAAGGATAAGGACAAAGTAAATAAAGGTAAAGTATACAAGGGAACACACACCTGGGTATCATAACCCTGTGGCAACTGACAGATGAAGTTATGAGCGTTAGAAGCTTTGGCAGCCTCAATTACTTGTTCCATAGATGCATCCTCCTTCCCAAAAAGTATATTTTCTTTAATTGTAGTTGCAAAAAGTGCAGGTTCTTGACTCACTAGACCCATTTGTGACCTTAGCCACTTGAGTTGCAGCTTATCAATAGCGATTCCATCGAGAAGAATTTCACCCCCAAGTGGGTCATAAAATCTCTGTAGTAGTGCTACTACGGTAGATTTTCCCGACCCACTTCCTCCGACTAATGCCACGGTTTTACCCGTTGGCACTTTTAAGTTAAAATCATTCAAAATTATGCTTTCAGGTCTTGACGGGTATGCGAATTCAACGTGTTTGAATTCCACTTCACCCGTCACGCTATCCAATGTTTGGCCCTCCATATTGTCCGAATCTATTTTCGGTACCCTTTTTATCACTTGCTCTACACGTTCACCAGCTGCACTTGCTTCAGAAAAATACTTAAGATTGGACAAACCAGAACCCAATGCTCTGTTCAGGAAAAAAATAAATTATGTTTTATTTGGAAATAAATAACAGTCCAAAAAATTGAATTATCACACATTTCCGAGGTTTATCCAACTTGTCCTATTTTTCTGAAGTTTGAAATAACTTCCTGAATTTAATGTGTTAGTTATATGATGAATATTTTTTTCGAAAGTATGTTCTCAAATATAATTCGTTTTTATTAAATATTTTATTGAAAAATACGTTCTTAATGTATGGTTGGAGATGGAGAAATATTTTTGAGAAAAAACTACTTATTTATATAAGAGATTGTTTGATTCAAAATAATATAATACTATAACACATGAATACAATATGGAGAAAAATTTCATAATGTCGATGAAGTGTTTATTCAAGTTTTATCTAATACTCCCTCCATTCTATTTGATATGTCATCCATTTCTATAAATAGCTGGACCACAATATTTGTTATTTTATAAAATTTATGTATAAATTACCATATTTCCCCTATTATACCCTTGATAGAGTAGTTAATTAATCTTGAAAATGTATTCATCATTTATTATAAAGTTGACTTAAGAAAACATTAAATAAGGATAAAAGAATAAAATTGCAGCATTTTTTAATGTAAGTACAAAGTAAAAATGTGATATATAAAATGGGACGGAGGGAGTACACACTATAGAATATAGAATAAACTTTAGTCCCAAAATATATACTCTATTCTTAGGAAAAATCCTTTCAATAGTAAATGAAAATGAATACGATATCCCCTTAATTTCAATTTGTTTATTTGATTTCTAAGAAAGAAGATGTTTGAAGTATTAGTCACAAAAAAGGTACTTTATTCTTCTTCTTTTCTTAGGGTGGAATAAATCAACACATACAAATAAAATGAAAATAACGAGTCGATACTTACAATCCACCGATGGCGATTGCAGCGCCGACGGCAAAAACGGTGCCACCATGTTCTCCATTGTACATGACCATTCTGCTACCATAATAAGACATAAAGGACCAAATTGCAAAAACTATGCCATTACTTCCAATAGCCAATCCTTTAGCTAAACCTTGCTTTAATCCCAAATCTACAGTTCCTTGAAGAGCATCAGAATACTCTGCTATAGTTTTATTTTCTCCAACAAATGAATAAACTGTTCTTACTGAAGAAATTGCTTGTTCCACAATTATTCCAGCTTTTCCATATTCATCCCTGATTTTTCTTGCTATTCCCATTAGAGCCCTTCCATACATAAGACCTGGTATCACTAGGAAAATAATAAAGGGAAATCCCACTAGTGCCAGCTTCCAAATCATCAAAAATCCTACCACATATGACCCAGTAAATGTTGCTACGTTCATCAAGAAAACTGGTACCTATATATATATATTAACGACAAAATTAATAGCAAAACATTGTCAAAATTAATTACCGAAAAATTCTATTAGCAATATATTTCGAAAAATTAAGCTAACCTTTTCACTAATGCATTCTTGAATGACAAGACTGTCACTAGAAACACTAGCAATGACATCGGCGGTGCTGGCAACATGTAGATCAAAGTATCCCACATCTTGTCTTAGAACTGCTTTTAAGTATCTTATTCGTAGCCTTGACGCTTGCCTCTCTGCTGTCCTTGTCCAACAAAATCCCTCTAAAAAGAATATCATAAATAAAACATAATATAAGCAAAAGAAATCGTTATCTAACAACTTAACTAAACCAATTTGAGGACCACGAAGAAATTTGAGAAAGTTTAAACTGGTCAACTGTTGATATTTTTATCACTTTACTCATTTTATACTATTAAAAATATTGAATTCAATTGAAAATAAATACGCTCATTAATTTAATTAATTGATTATCTCAATTTTCATTTTCGTTGCTATGGGCTCATTTTCTCACCTTATTATTCCCTCCTCTATTATACCTAACTCCAATAAAGTAAAAATAAATATGCCTCCGCCTCGGAAGTAGAAACCATATGAATCGTTGAAAAGTAGCAAAAAGAAATTAGACAAACCTAAGAAACACGCGACCCATTGTCCACATGCCAGGTAAACCAGAGCTAAAGCATTCTGCAATCACATAAACAAAACAAAAATCTCTTGTTACCATTAGTTCATATTGGCTTACAGTCTAGTAATACAGATGAAAATTAATCCTCCACACGATAAATGTAAGTTCGATGTCAGAAAAAGAGATATACCTCATTGATATGATGCGTGAAACTATCGGTACTTGAAGAGTCATTATTACCAAGATTGTTCATGAGTTTGCTGGTGACTATAAGCATCACAGGCATAGAAACTCCATCGCAAATCGCTCCCAAAAATCCTAAAATCATCAACATGATATCGACGCTGTCGGCATGCATGAAAACTGACCGAAAAGAACCATAGCGTTTCTCTTGGATCGTCGTTTTACTCTTAGAACTCATGATTTCTGATATGATTCTTCAAACTATCCTTTTGTTGATATGCTATTAAACACACAACAAATATTGAGACAGTTCATAACTCAATAAATTACAACTCATACATCTGAGTTATTTATAGAGGAAGAGACCTGAGTGTCATGCGGAATGAAAGGCCTTCGCACGATTGGTGCTACTATTTTAAACTATTATTTCGAATCGACTAATTTTTAAAGTTAAATTACATATAACTTATTTGATCTTTCAAATTAAATATTTGAAAGTTATACCAAAAACACTATAACTAGTAATTATCTTTCTTGAAAATTATTGGTCAAAATCCACATAATTTGACTTGAATTTTAACACCTGAAATTAATTATAGTCTATTTCATATTAATATGATAAAAGAATACATATGAAATATTAGTCAATATCCATATAGTTTTAACTCTCAAAAAGCCGATAAATAAAATGAATAGTGAATAACAACTATATTAAGTCCGTATTGAATGGGAAATTTTCATCCATGATTCCTTTTTGAATAATTATTTAATCAATCACTAATGAATAGTGAATAACAACTACATTAAGTCCGTATTGATGGAAAACTTTCTTTCATGATTCCTTTTTGAATAATTATTTAATCAATCACTAATGGATAGTGAATAACAACTACATTAAGTCCCTATTGAATGGGAAATTTTCTTCCATGATTCCTCTTTGAATAATTATTCAATCAATCACATTTTTTTTTTTTTACTTAGGCTAAAATTTATGAATCTCTTAAACAACGTCCGAAGTTCAATAAAATATTTTGTCAATGTAAGGGTTATATTGGAATAATTTTTAAAAATAAGTAATGACATAAATCAGCCCATTGTAATATTGAATAAAAGAAATACTAATAGAAACTGTTAAAATATAATTGTATTACTAATATATTAATTTTTTGTTTAAAATGCAATGTACATGTGCTGGAGAGTGTATTGCAGTTGACTTTTCGAATTTTTTCGAGTATCGTCATTAATGACGCTCGTAGCTCGAATGATTTTTTATTTTTAGCGTCACTAATGATCTCCTTCACTGTTGTAGTTTATAGCTGGAGTAGTTCATCTTTTATTGAATATTAATATAAATATATAAATATAATAACTACTGTTCGACTTAATTAAATTTATTAAAATATCCCTTTGACATACTTAAGCCCAAGTTTATGATAGCTAATGAGTCCTCGTGATTAAGACTTGGAATAAAATCACGTTTAATAATTTATACCAATATATATTGAAGGTGAGAATCTATATTAAATACTCAGAAAGACACACGTAAATATAAAATACAAATATATTGTCTGGTTGTTAGAAACTTAGCAAAAGACACACACGTAAATATAAAATACAAATATTTTGTCTGGCTGTTAGAAACTTAGCAAAAGTCTACCATCAATTATTTCTAATTTTATTTGCGTTCTTAAATTTTATTCTAGCAACTCTAGGTGGGGAAAATGTTTAGTATATAAGCTGACTTTTAAAAAAAATAGAAAATTAGATATAACTTATAAGCTGACTATGTAATGTAAAAGGACAATATGCCTGCATCAAAGTAATTTATCTATGTATAGGTGAGGGATAGTTTACAAACACTAAAACAAAATAGTTTTTTAGCGACAATAAATATATACATTAACAAAGATTGATAAAATATTTAGGAGCAATATTAGTTAATTCTTATTAGATTCAATGTCACTATAGGCTTTAAGAACATTTACAAAAAGAGTTAAATGCCGCTAAAAATTAATTAATCGCCGTTAATGGTAAATTTTTATATAGTAAAAATGATGGAAACAGACATATACTCCCTTTGTCCAACAATACTTGTTCAATACTAACTTTGCACAATTCTTAACAAACTATAAATAGAAGGGTTATTTTACTATACACTCTTTGAACATGATAAATACAATATCTTGAAAAATTTAATAAGAAAATGACTATAATTAATGATAAGAATAAATTAGGAACTAAGTGTAAAATTATTCATTCAAATTAGACGAATATTGTTGGACAACCCAAAATAGTATGCCAGTTATTATAGTCATTTCTCTATTATATTTTTTAAGACGTATTTATTCTATTCGAAGGGTGATATAGTAAAATTATCCTTCTATTTATAGTTTCTTAAGAAGTATACAGAGTCAATAATAGACAACTATTATTGAACAAAGGGAGTATTTAATAGCAAAGGTAAAATAGACACAAAAAGTAAATTATCTCTTATTTTTTTAAATTAGATAAATATTATTAAACAATTATTTTTAATATAATGAACTATTATTATCAAACGGAGGAATGTGTTTTTTTTTTTTTTTTTTTCACTTTAAAATCATCTTACTTTGCTTTGATTATTATATACTTTAAATATGGCCGAAACTTTATAAAAGTCTTACATAAAATGTGATAGGTCTGCCATGTCACATTTAACCTGAAAGTATATCACTAAGTTCGGCTAAGTTTATTTTGGTGATAGTCAAATGAATGTCACAAAAAGCTGTACAAGTACCCATAATTTTTTTTTAAAATAGTCGCTCTTCAAAAAGCTCGCATACTATTTAAAATAATCATAATATTCAAATCATCTTTTGCATCTTAATTAATTCTATAAAATATCTTTCATCTCCCATCACCAATAAATATCAGGTACCTTTGTTTATCAAAAAAACTCATATACTTATCAAATAAATGGCAGAAGATCCAAAATAGGTGTATGTTCTACAATAAATTTTATATGCTTTTTAAATTCCATTTTATTTTGTGCTTATAAATTAACTTGCGACAGCGATTGGCAATGACTCTTAAAGAGCAAGAAGTCAAAATAAGGTAAATCATCAATTGAATATTGAACATCATCGAAGAACTAACTTGAAAGATTATTTCTTGTTAGTTTTAAAATGACATTAATATATTATTTATTGAAGTTAACATAAATAGTCATCTACTAAAATAATAATAATCAATAAATATATATTTGTATAATATACAAATTAGTATATTTTTTTTATATTTAACTAGAAAATATAATTATTTCTTACTAACGCATTAAATACGGCATATGTAATTTTGGCGTATATTTACGAGACATATATCCCATTAAATTTGCATCCGAAGAAAACAAAGGTTAAGTTCGTAGTACTTCAATTTTAATATCTTCTTCACATAGCTTTAGGATTAAATATGCATGAGTTTCCATAGGATATGCATTCATTTTTGTATTCACTACTAGACACAAATAGACTGATCGATGTCAAAGCAAAAGACAAGTAAAGTGAAAATAAAGAAAAAGATTCTGCAAACAATGAATGAATATTGCTTTTCGATCAATTATTTATAATCTTTAGTCACATATTTTCAATCATTGAAGTTGGTGCAATTGGCGATGAGAAAGTTTTAAAAAGTTTTCTACTCCCTTTTTCCCTAATTACTTGTCTATTTTTCTTTTTATAATTGTCCCTAATTACTGGCTTATTTTGACAAATCAAAAAAAGATAATTTTTTTTACCTATTAATACCCTCAATTAAATGATTAATTACTTTAAAAAATATAAAATTTTTCATCCACTGCATAATTAATAGGGGTAAAATGATAAACTCACTATGTCACTAATTGCTTTCTTAATTTGTGTGTCAATTTAAAAGTGGACAAATAATTAGAGACATGGGGAGTACCTAATTAAGCAAGCAAAGATTAGTTTCTGCTCCCTTCGTCAATTTTTACTCATTCAGTATTGATTTAACATAAGTTTTAAGGGGTACAAAATAAAATAACAATTTATTACTTATATCATTTTTTAATACAATAAATATAATATATACATTTATATAATTATAATTATGATAAAAATAAATTAGATATTGAATTATAAATTATATCATAATTTTTTCAATCTAATAAATAAAAATTAATAAATATTTTTAATATAATGAATAAATAAAAATAGACAGAGAAAGTATTACTCTTCCGCTTCTTCTAAGAAACCAGCAACTCTGTAAAACCCTCAACCAAAGGAAACATGATATACTTAAAAATAACCTTGCCACTTAGGGATTCTAAAAAAAAACAAATAATTAATATAATTTCATAAAGATATGTATGATGCTTCCAGTGGTCATGATACTCTCTACAAAAAATAAAAATAAAAGTTACAAATTCTAGTAAAAGAAAAAAGAACACTACATACAAAAAAAAATAGTAACCAGTAATGAACAAATTATGTAGCTAAAATGATAAATAGTAAGATATGTAGTAAATCTTATATTATTACAAACTTATGTGAGACAAGATCAAATAAACAACGAAGTTTATAGCTAATTTCAGTTATTTTTTCTATTATGGAGTTTTTTTGTGTTTTCAAATATGACAAAGAATTCAAAAAAGAAAGTAGTGTCCAATTGTAAGTTGCTTCTATCTTTTTAATCCTGTACGATTCCATCTCCAATAAGAATTAAATTTGATTTAAATAACGTCGTTCTCATAATAAATTCGATAAACAGGAAAATTAAAATTAATGTTTTAGAATAAAAAAGATATTCTATGCCATAACCTTGTGTCATCCACGAGGTTGAGATAGGGAAAGCGTCATACATTAAAGTGGAGAATATATTTTCATAATTAATGAACGACCTTAAAAAAAATTCAAATAAAAAGTGAGAATATGTTTTCAATAGATAATTTAAAAGTAACTCAAATTTAAAGCAAAAGGTTCCAAAATTACCATTATAAATATGAATATATGGAATTATTTATATAATTGCATCAATATGTTGTTGACTTGAAGATCCAATTACCTTCTTCTAATTACCAATATAACCTTGAATTACTATTAATTAATTCCTTGATACCAATTTTTCCACTTAATTCATATCCACATTGAATAAGCTAAAATTAAAGAAAAAGTGATTTCTAATAGGCATTTTTCTATACTCATGCATTATTTTAGCTATTCCTAATGTCTTGAAGAATCAGGTTCTTCAGCCTTAATTAAAAAATAAAATTACAAAATGTCAGATGAATATGTATCATATTAACATTTTAGAATTACCTTGGAACATGTCTATAAATTAAGCATAGTATGCAATTGCAAACGGTTACCATCTTTTTTATGTCCAAATTTAAAATTTTAGATTTGACAGAAAATGCAACAGATCAAAATCAACATTAGGGGCGGAGTTTGTTGCTATTGTCAATAGTTTTCATCATACTCTTGACGATTTATAAAGGATATAAGATATAAAAAGTACAAACGATTCCTAGACCTCTAGATAAATAATTTAATATTCGATTAATACATAATTTATTCTCTTTCGTGCACGAGTGTTAACAGATCATTTCAGAGAAACCATAAATTCACATATCATATATTTAACCTATAAATTTTCCCTCGTCAAGTATTGAAGCAAAAAATTTGGTTGCCTATACTCATTGGTGGTAAAATTAGCTCTTGAAACCATAGTCCGCTTTATAGATTAAATTTTAATTGATTATTAACCCGTTAATTTATTATTGAGTCTATTTTAACTCAATAGTCTCTACCTATGCTATTGACGATTGTTTGATATAGTTGTAGACATTGAAATTTTATGGACTCTACAAGACGTGTTCAATTCGAATTGAGACTCTAGAAGGTGTGTTCAGTTTCAGTTAGAATTCTACTCAACCCTAAACCATAATTCATATTTATATAAAGGGTACTAAATTCCGTTAAAAGACATCTCATAATATCTCAAACTCTTGGGTATTTTTAAAGATCAAGATCTCGAATATTCCACATGGAATATTCACATAGAGGTCAACTCTAAATCATCCTAGTTCGAGAAATACACCACTAACGGCCCTCAAATAAATCTAGGAGTGTAGAATTAAGGGAGGAATAGAATTGTACCCGCAATCTTGATGAATAAAATTATGTTTCTTCATATGTTATTTGTGATTGTAATTTATTTTCTGTCACTTTAAAATTTATTGATTTAAATTTGCTGCAAACAAATAGTAATAAAACAAAGTTCAAAGGTGATTAAATATTGTAGGTTTAAATTTTATAACAGTTCTTTAAATTTACATTTCCTGCTCTGCCACAAAGTATGATGAAAACTGAACGTGGACAAATTTGCAGACATATATACATTATTCACATTTCTCTAAGATAAAATAAGATAAATAAAGTAAAATCGAAAATAGAGGTCAATGATATCAGCTATTTTCTCCTGACCAACTCCGTCAAATATTGGAGTATGCAAAAAAAAAAAAAAAAAACGCAAATAATAGATTTAATCTATGTAGAGTATTATCGATCAATTTGACTGTTGAAGACATTTTACGATGATAATAATTTTATCTATTTTAATAGATAAACAAACGTAGCTTTCAAATTACCAATCCTATTTTTGTTAAATGTGACGTTCAATTTTATTTTTGGGAAAGCTATATAAATGAGTCATAAAATCTAAAATAATTACAAGTTTATATTCAAAGTAATTTCTGAAATACTCATTCTCTCATAAATAATTACAGTTCATAATTTCATTTATTAAGGGTGATAATTTTCGCTGATACTAAATCGGTATCTTATACTGTATTGGTATCATTAAGTTTGATAATTTCACTTAATTGTATTGGTATTATTAAGGTTGATAATTTCACTTAATTGATACTATATATATATATATATATATATACTGTATTATTGGCATCATTAAGGTTTCCTATTCAGAAATTACTTATTAGTCAATGATACTATAAAAATATATATGTATATTGTTGCGGTATCATTAAGGTTTCCTCTTCAGAAATTACTCATTAGTCAATTATATTATAAGAGTGTGTGTGTATATATATATATATTATGGTATCATTAAGGTTTCTTGTTAATAAATTACTCATTAGTCAATGACTATATACTCTTACAGTATCATTGACTAATTTTGAACAAGAAACCTTAATGATACCTGATACCAATACAATACACACACACACACACATATATATACTGATTTAGTATCAATTCAGCAAAATTATCAGCCTTAATGATATCAATACAATATATGATACTGATTTAGCATCAGTTGAGCGAAATCAGTAAGGGGGTATATAGTATAATTATTTAGTGGGTATGAATATAAAGGGATATATATTTGTAATTATTTTACTTTTATGGGGTATTTGCTTATTTTAATGATCTGATCATGTAAGTAATTCTTTTACAATTGCTTAGAAGTCAATTATAGACTTCTAAATAAATTGAATTGAAAAGAATAATAATGGGAAGCCTCGGACATTTTCCTAGATTTGAATAATGTGGTAACTACGACTTAAATTAAAAATGATACACTTGTTCCTCATTAAAATTAGTTGTGAAAAAAGCTTCTAAACGAGTTTATATTATAATGTTCACATGTTATTTCAAGATTTTGGTTTGGATCGTTTGAAGAAATGTGTTTGGGTAAACTTTATAACTCTTTTCTATTCCTCTATGAGACTCTTAAAAGAAGGTTAATTAAGTGCTAAAGTGCACGCTTCGAAAAGACAGTATAATCATGCAACTAGTACAATATTGCTGTTTACATCCAAGTAATGTATGTACCTTTTCTTGTTGGTGATCTCAGTCAGTATATGGTGGTGGGGTTTGGTAGAGATGAATAATAATCATCATAAAAGGAAAAAAAAAAAAATTCCCTTCGTCCGGATTAAATTTAAATACTTTTTATTATTTGTCTTAAAAAGAGAAATATCTCTTCGTATGAATAGTAAGATCACAAAATTCAGAAATTACCATCTATTTTTTGAAGTTCGTGTTAGAAAAAAAAATGTATGAACAAGAAATCTAGGGTAGGGCTGATTTCAATGATTCTCGTAATAGGAAAAAGGCATGAATAGACAGATAGACATGGGCACACATCTTAGCTTATGCAAAATCTTTGCAATCATGTGTCTGGTTTTTTTCTTTTTTCTTTTCACAAAACATATACTTTACAACTTCAACAATGGACACACACATTACACATATATAGCTTACCAGTGAAGCAAGTGGTTAAGAATATATTTGACATTGGACACGACACATAGCTATCAGTTTGCAATTACAAAGTGCAATATTTTCAAAGTTAGCTAGGGTGTTTGCGAGGTCAATTTAAGATATTTAGACATGTATTTTTTTTAAAGTTGGGGTGTTTTGTTTCTAGTTGAAACTAAGTTTACATGTCTAGTTATGTATGTTGAATGTATTATTTATACAATGTTTCTGAATATAGAATGTGACATTCTTTCTAAGCAAATTAATAAGCTTGTGTTTGAATATATGATAAAAAATCATAATTTCAAATAAATTCAAATCATGATTTACAATTTCATATCATATGTCCAAACAAGTTTTAATAATTAAAATATATCGCACCAAATAAACTTGCAGGAACATGAGGAATCAAAAGAAGTGATGTAGATGCTATAGAATATGTCATGAAGAGGTAATAAAGAGTGAGGTAATTAAAGTAAAACCGAGAGTGATCAAAACCATGAAATCACATCATGGAAAAATAATAGCCTTGGGGCACTTTAATATGTTGAGAAGGACAAAAGAACATCGACCTAGTACCCCCAAAGATGTGATATGGTGGATGAAACAATTTCTTTTTTAAATAAAAATCTCATATTTGAATATCGAATATAGGTAAATTCTTGATAACTAACGCTTTCTTTTAAATAAAACCCTACACAACACAAATTTAAAATAATCAAACTCTAATACAAATATCAAACAATAAATAGGCAAACAAAAACATCGATAAAGTGGGTGGTGGGGAAGACAAGACATGCAGTAGTAGTGTGTCATTATCTTATCATTTTCTATATAGAGTGGAACTCAGCTCCAGGAAAAAAGACAAAATTTGTCGACTTAAAGATACTCTTTCACTTTGCAATGATTTCACTGCGCACAAAAATAAAACATTTTTTTTAACATTTGATTCATATTTATGTAAAGTACTAAATTCTACTTTAAAATAAGAGATTGTTTCCTTATTAAAGAAAAATCAAGTAGGTCTAATGAACAAATCATGTCCTTAAATTCAAAACTGAACTCAAGATAAGTAGTTTTTTTTCTCTAACGTATATAGTATTAAATATCAAGCAACCACGTGGGAGTTACGGTATAGAGATATCTAAGGATGTGATTGACAATCAAGGATTGGAACCAAATCAAAACCATCCACTTTCTTCACCTCCTTTCGTTTCAAAATAAATAGGTAAAAAAGAAATTGTTCAAAAATAAATGTATTAATCTTAAAAATTTAAAATAAAAATAATAAAATTTAAGAAAACAATAACTAATTAATCTAGATAACTTAGCAACTATCTTCTCATCTTTTTTTTAAATAGACGTGAAATGAGTGAGGTAAAACGATTTTGGGAGAGAGGGAGTAGTGAATTTGGACCGATCACTTGACAAATGTAATGCCGATGATGGGGTGCTTTCCATTTCTGTCTATCACAGATATAATGAATAGAGTACACGAATTCCATTACTCCTTGTCCATTCGTTACGACTTAAGTGTAAGACTACGTGTCTGTATGAGAAGCAGAGTCGGATCTAGAAGTTCAGTTATGAATTTAATAATTTTTATTCAAATTTATTTAAATATTTATAAATATTTGTCCACCAATTCATTATTATTATAATATTTATTTGAAATAACAATAAAAATTCATAAATATAAAATCTTGAATTTGCTTTTGCTCATATCTATCTATACTATCTATTTATCTATCTCTCTATATATATGCTATTGAAGTCGAAAATGAAAGGCATACCGCACATCTATTGGTTTCTTGATTCTTATAAATTTGGTTTTCAAGGATCACGCATTATAAAAACAAAAAGATATATATAGAAATAGAAAGCTAAGTTGTTTCCTTCACAAGTATAGACTCTAGAATTTGAATTCACCTTCCTAATGCGTTTTTTTAGTTGGTCATTTCTCTCTTTGAGTAGGTCTTAGTCTTGCTTTTTATTTATTTTTCATGGTTCGATATCCATATTAAAGTTCTATCCGAATTCACACATTCAGTGATGCTCCCCATAATTTAATTTTTTCATAGGACTCAAATTAGAAAAATCTTATTATGAACCATCGATCTCAACAGAATCGATGTTGATCTTGGAAGTCTCGTATCAGTTTGATCATTTATTTAATTCTTTTCATTTTATTCCGTGAAATTTTTTGACTTCGGACACTAGAGTTTTCTCTAGGCTCCAATATAATTTGACAACAAAAACCCTTTGCATTACATAAATTTTACTTTTAGTCGTAGCAATAATTATGGACGTTAAACTTCACTTATGGAGACAGACTAGACTTCCATGTTAGGAAGGAGTTGGCAACCATTATGCAGTGGAATGGATATGCAATGCACAAAAAGAAGAAGAGAGACATGCAAATGCAAAGGGTATGGCAGACCCGAGAAAGACGGAATTAATTGTGACCGTCTGCTGATTTGTGCAATTATTACTAGTACTACGTACGTTTGTTATATGTTTGTAACTTTATTCTCTTTGTTTGTCTTTATTCTACGAGCCAAGTGAGATCCAGAGGGTTCAAATTATACCTAAATTTTACTAGTTAGATATTATGAGAGTGTTGGTTGCAACTTAAGATTGGACATAGATTTTTGTTGATTGTTTCTTTTGAGTGATTTTTTTTTTAATTTTCTCGTAACTTATGAACGTTTTAGATTCACGTTTGAAAATTTTTGGGCAAACCTAAAAAATTATGAAAAAACATTATAACTTGGTCGAAAAATTTGTAGACATTAGAGATAGTTTAATATTTTATCAGTTTCTAGAATCATGTATGCTCAACTTTCAGAAGTATGATTAAAATGTAAACGATGATAAAAAATGATTATTTTCGTAAATCAGCTTAGCTCTGATGGAGTGGAAAATCTTGGGCTCGCGTAAATTAGTTATGGGCCAATTGAGCCACACTACGGGTAAATTAGTCATGGTCCACTTTAAAAGAGAACATACGGAGAGGAATTCGAAATTTTGAGATATCTTCCCAGAAAAAAAAAAAAAAAAAAAAAGAGATGGCGGGAAACGAATCACAGAAGCAATTCCTAACTCTTCTCCGCGAATTCGCATCTGAAAAATCTCAAGGAGGTTAGTATTTGCTTCTTCATTTCCTCCAAAAGAGTTTGTGTGAAATTTTTCACTGGATGATTCAACGGATTTAATAACTGGAAATTGATTTTGTAAGCTAATTGTTCGAAATTTCCAGAGCGAAGAATAGTAAATCACAAGAAGCGAAATCAACAGCTGCAATCAGAGCTTGAAATTGCATATGTGGAGGTCGAAGAGGCGAAGAATCAGAAGGAGACTGCTGAGCAAGAGCTCAAAGGCTATGAAGTAGAATTGGCCAGGAATGAGTCTGCAATTCAAATCCTAGAGGTTTTCGATTTCATTTGTATTTACATCCGCTTTTGGTTTTTTTGGTTAATGCTTTGAGCTAATTGAAACATATCTAATTAGCTGAAATTTGAACTCCGGAGAAGCACTTGTTCTCGTTTATCTAAGAGATCCGTTTCAATTACGTTATAGGAAGGGATCCTTTGGATTCAGGATGAATTATCAGCGTATGGATCTAATGTTGAGTCTCTCAAGGTAAAAATCTACTTGAGATTTTGTTCTACTTTAAGGCGCATTTAATGTTCTGTGATTCTGGTTATGATTGTTGAAGTTTTAACTTCTTAATGTTAGATCTGTATTATTTGTACTTATTTTATATTTGTAAATTTGAACATTATAGTATTGGCATGCTAACAAGGCCACTGTTTCTTCTTATGAATTCACTGATCGATTGATGATATTTGAACCGTCAAAAGAATAAAGAAGCAGAAACTCGGTAATGACACGCTTCCTTAAGTTAACCTCTCAACTCTTTTTGGCCAATTACAAGCACTTAACTAAGCAGAAAAGGCGTCTTTCTCTCCATTTAGTGTTCTGAAATAATCTGATTGCATTTCCATTTCTCATTGTATCTATCATTGCTTATGCAGAGATGACTTCATAGAGAAAATGCTTGAGCTCAATGCACAGATAAGGTATAGGTTGTTTGTGTGTCCTTAATAGGCAGTAGCCTTTTACTATTGAAATCCACTGGATGAAGTCAGACTAATAAGGTAGAGTTCGTCAATATCTTTTTGAAAAAGTTAGAGATCACGTTTATAGCTCCAATCCTGTTGCTTTGTCAAACATACAACTGCTAAGTACAGACAGATATAAACCAGTCTCAGGTCAATCCATGTCCGTGCTGTGCCAATGTTAGAATAGCTAACTTAGTCACTATTCTTTTTCTAATTTGCATTTACACATACCTGGACCTAGAAAACTTACTAATTTAGCATTACTTGGCTGCTGCAAAATCTTCTGGATTGCGTTTACACATACCGTGGCCTAAGTAACTAACTTTGCTTTACTCTAGAAAGGCTGGTTCAGTCTGTAATACTTGAAGATTGAAGATCATCGACCAATATTTTTGTTTTATATGCTTAAAATCTTTGATATGTCATGACTACTATGAACAAGAAATTGTGCTTGGGGAGTGATCATATCTGTCTAGTAACTAGTTATGAGAAAGGGAAACATTTTGACCTGATGATTTAGCATCTACAATTATACAATGATTATGTGTTTTTTCGTTTGCTTTTCAAACATAATTTGTTGCGATTGTATGGTTATCGCATGGTCACAGAAACAAATATTTTTTTTATTGAGCTGCTAGTCCTCTAGCCCATATCGTATATCATTGTTCAGTACTTACTCAGAAACTACTGAACTAGTACATATACCCTCCTTTGAGACTTGTGCACATTAGCTGTTCAACTAGCAAAGTCTAGACATGGAGTCCCAAAGACAGTAAATATTCTTCTTTACTGTGGTAGACTGGTAGTAATTCTAAACCTTGTTTCCTTAATTTGGCAGAAAAAAATGTTGCTCTACTATTTAGTTCCAGTCTTATTAGAAAAGTTCTTTCCCTGAGGGCACTGGATATCTCCAATCTAGTAATCAAAGTGACACATTAGGTCGACCACATAAAATTTGGTGGTCAGATATAAACCTATCTATTCTCATTCTAACTCCGAGGCTCATTTCATTTTAATTTTGTGACTACACTATATCTAGATTTAGCTGCACTGCTGCTAAATGGTTGAACCTTTTTCTGCTAAACTGGATGCAGGAAATTCCATGAGTCAATAGCATCTATATTCCGAAATGATAATTGCAGCGAGTCAGCATCAAAGCCTGGTCTGTTAACGCACATAGATATGCACTCTTCTTTTTGTGATGTGTTGGCGAGATTCTTCTTTTATATGTGATGTTCAACTCTAAAGAGTTTAAAAATTCTATTGTTGCTTTTCTTAGCTTCTTCAAGCTGAACAAGAATTGTTTTACACCTCCACAAGCAGGTCCAGCTAAAGCCAAAGGAGAAGATGCTGAAGCTTTCAAAAGAGAACTCCAGAGTAAGATAGCTCAGATAGTTTCTCAGATCACTAAGGAAGAAGAGGAATACCAAGTTGAACAGAATATTCATAGGCAGGCAAGTCATTGTGTTTTTTTTTGTTAGACCTGTCTGTTCTCATACCTTTCTTCTGTTGATGTTGTCTGGTTATTAGTATTAGGAGAACTGTGATCAGTGTGGTGTTTTTCAGATTGAAGAAGAGTTGAATAATTTGGAAAGAAAAGCATCACTGATTGAGGGAATCACAAAAGAAAATATGGAAATGCAGGAGTTAGCCAGATATCCTTTAATTTCTGTTGTTTGGTCTTCTGCTCTTTAAAGCTAATTATTTATTATGTTCAGCTCATCGGTAGAAGAAGAATGAGTCGACAGTGGATTTCAAAATTTCATGAACTATTCCACATTTAGACAATAGTCTCATTATGTCTTACTGTATTACCGAGAAACTCTTTCACACCTCAAAAAAATACGTATGAAATTAGCACCCTTGCTTTAGATTTGTCAACAATTATTGTGTCCTTGACTGGAAGTAAGCAGACTTCTGAATTGGAAAACAAATGTGCTTCCCTTGGTGATGAGCTACAGAAGAGGTCGGTATGTCCCAGATGTCATAAGGACAACACAGCTGCATTAAGTCAAATTCTTCAAGCAGGCGATGACAATTAGCTTCTTGTAAGTAGTCCCTGACATTTATAACTGATGATAGTCAAAAGTAAGACCCTGAGGTGCTTACACTTCTGTCACATGTCTTCCACTGGCTTTATGTGTCGCTAAGCTTTGGTTTACTACAAATAGGGCTAGTTGCATAATTGACACTCCCTAGTTTTCTACTCACTCTCCCCTATACATCCTAAAGAACAAATGTAATGGAAGCTGTAAAACCAGACGTAAAGGATAGTTGTATTTCTGTTCTTTCAGCTGTCTATGGTATTTCTAAAGAAGAAAGTTAAATGTACTTGCTTCTAAATCCTAATAAAATCGTCATCACCACCCATGCTCAACGTACCATTACTGGATGTTATGGGAGGCTTGAAAGTGAATTCACCAGAATGCTTTTCTGAAGGATTTGAACTGATTGAGTTGTAAAAAGATGAATTGTTTGTTCAGCTGAATAAGAAGTCATCTTTCCAATTTTCCCTTTTGCACATATGTTGTTGATCCTTCTATATCCCTCAAAATCAATGATAAAAGTGGATATCTAGCGTCTCTATTACTCTTGCCTTATACCTGCCACATAAAATTAGCTCTTGTAAATTGATGTTCACAAAATCATCCATAATGAGCTAGAGATCAAAGAAACTACAGTGAACAATGAGTTGGATACTTACATCTTTACTAGGAATTGTGGAGGGGACTGAAAGGAGGAAATGGAACCAAACTTGAATGGGCACACTTTTGATCTTCAACTAGTACAGAGAATAAAGCGGAGACGGGCCGATGGTCTGAGAACTTGCTTTCACTGCGGAAATAGGAAAGCTGTTTCACGCCCTTACCATGCCATAGGATTCTATCACACCTGTCATTAACATTCCAAGTGTCATGATAGCAAGTATGAGCCACATAGCGGCTAGCAATGACCAGTACTTGGTCAGATTCCTAAATAGTCTTTTTTTTTTTTTTAATTTTAATCATCAGTTTTGGAAAAAGGACTTGACCTGACTCCTGATGTTTTCAATTATCTGGTGGATGGAGTGATGTGTGTGTTTTTTATGGGAGGTGCGGGTGATGAGTCATTCACTGGTGTATAACTGATGAGAGTTCTAGATAAAAATGTAAAGTGATGACTGTACCATGCTGGAGTTCTTTGCTTCTCCCCCGCTCGGCTTGGAAGTCCACCAGAATATCGATTGCAATTGGAAGAAGAATATTTGTATGTGGGTGCAAATTCTATATCTCCCTCTTGCCAACCCTGAAACACTCCACCGTCTTCTAGTTCCTTCCCCAACTGGTCAAACTCTTGCAGCGCACTCCAATTTTTCTTCTTTATTAATTCCCTCGCTAAATTGTCTTCCAAGTATAGTCTGTAGTTGAGATCTCCAAACCAAAATATCTGGCTGTTCTACAAGAAAATACATCTTGTCAGCTTAGGTGGAAAAATTTCATCATTTTGTTATTCAATGGAGTTCTAATAATTATAAGAAATCTGCTTAGCTTCTCAGTTCGATATCTTTACTATGAATCCAATTACTTTTCCAAGTCTTTATTACAATTGTCATTATTATTCTTATATTTTTTTATTTGAAAGGACATTCCTATTCCAGTGTTTTTATACCTCTGACTTATCCCTAATTTTGAAACAAAATATATTGAATATATGTTAAAAAGGCATAATTAGTCAGGTATGAGAAAAATGACTTACTCATGTCCTAAGATGGAGAGAGGATGATTTTTATGGCAGTCTTCTGACGGCCGGGGGAAAGATGTTCTCCTAAAAATTTCCGTGACTTGACGGTTCCTTTTCCCTTCATCACCTTTCTTTTCTCCTGAGGCTAAGTGAGCTGCGACAAAGCAAAAACTAGTTCCTCCTATGGACATGCTCACAGAGACTGATCCTTTGTTTCCCAAATAGCCCATAATGCCACAAGCTACTGAAGAGACCTTCACTTCCGAGACACAATATTTCTTTAGCAATGTCCTTCTCATCCAGACACTAATGAAGACACCTACCATCTTCTTGCTCGCCATCAATTTGTAACTACCAACACAATCTGAGATCTTATATTCAGTTCTAGACTGACCTCTTGCTGAAACAATTTCGTAGTCACTCCTCAGTCTTGTATTTGATTCAGCGGCTTGATAATATCGATAATCATCATTGGTGATTGGATTGACCATGGGTGTTAACCAGGCACCACCATACTTGCTATTTAGAGTTTTACCGATGAGCACATTCCAGTTAGTAGCTTCTGTTGGATCTTCTGCTCCAATTACAGTTTTAGGCTTTAGAGGGACTATTTCCTGGAAGCTGCTAGTGGAAAAGTTTCTTCTTAAATGACCAAGTCCTCAATGATGAAAAAAGAAGGTTATACTTTGAATTTTATACATACCCAAGAACATAAATATCTGCTGCTTCTTTCAGATTCAGCCACTCATCCAAATCTACAGCTAGACTTCCCACAGGAGATCTTCCTGCAACATTCCACGTACCCACGAAGATTCTACAGCAAAAAGATCGTCAAAATAAGTATTAGCTTTAGAGGTCCATAACATGATCTTCCAACTGATGCTCACCTCAATTCATTGTTTAGAATGCACGGTCCTCTGTCCACTGACCTAACAGAAAGACCATTCATGCACTCATCATCTTGTCCGTCATCATCTGTGGAAAGCAATCAAAAAGGAACACCAAGAAAAAAAATTGAATATATAAAAATGAAATAAACCAATAAACTGGAGGCTTGACGCAAGCCAGATTACCAAGAAACGAAATAAACCTGAAATTTCGCTTAAATGGGATGCATCAGCTCTGCTTCTTCTCTTGCTAAACCACAACCGAAACACTTTCCGTCTTGATTTTCTTTCCTTGTTACCCATGATTTGAAATAAAGTCCATTCCAAATACTACCAGTTTCCTCAAAGAGATTACAACATATTTTCTTGTCAAGTTGGATGGCTGAAGAATATCCACATGGCTGCCTTTTAGGTTCTGGGTAAAGCTAGTATTGTATTGGTCGCCTCGATAGAAAATGTTGTGGAATGGACGAATGAGACAAACCCATAATTTACGCGATAATACCAAGATTTAAAGAGAGAGACGGAAAAGTCAAAGGTTGTTGAATTGCACATTTGAGAAGCTTCCTTAATGGTCTTAATTTATTTTCACTGAGTTGTTCAACCAGGAATACATTATTAGCCGCACAAGTTTCCATCAGTTTTATGATTTGTCGGGTTGTTTACGAACATAGTTCATATAAATCTTGTGTGTAACTGTTTATCCGTGACTAGAAGTTATCATACCACTTGGCCAGATCAATTCAGCAAACTGTCTAAGTCGTGCATTAGTTAATTACACATTCTCAAGCACGCCACCTAAGCCATCTTTACAGCCGTACACATATGCAGCATTGTGTGATCGCTGACTTTTCATAGGCCAAGCCTCAAAATTCATCACGTCTTAATCAGCTACCAAGTAGAACTTAGGTTGCTTGAACTTTTCAAAAATATTATCGTATTTGTAACGGATGTTCCAAAAATGTGCTGCTTTGGAGGATTTGACACACACACACATACATATATATATCAGTATTTTTTAAGAGTCTGAATGTTGCAGTAGTCGAAAGACACGAATAAAGTCTCACATTTAAAATAAATAAGCAAAAAAATGTAGGAGCACTTGGAAAGGGTAAAAAACGAAGAAGCAAACTTCTTAATTGTGTAATATTATATGGGGAAATATGAGTAGACTTTGTTGAAGCAAGTAATATCACACTAATAATTAAGAGTACGTCTTTGCTATGGCTTAGCCCAATACCCATTTTCCTCGAGTTAGACATAGCTCCAGCATTCAAGTGAATAAATGTAGACTTGCAACATATTAAGCTACCTGATTATACATATTCTTGGACAATTTATAATTTAATGTTTTTTTGCTTGTACTAAGCTCACACCTCTTATACCAATCCTCTATTTTAGATTATCCCCAGCCCATGAAGAGAGAGTGTGACAGTAATTAGATCCTAAACAGATTGAGGTAAACAATTTCTTTTCCAAGTCCGTTAGAATTATGAGCCTCTATGGTGACAGATTCATCATTCTTGAAATGGAGTGTAGAAAAGTTCTTCAGTTTTTTTTTTTCAAACTTAAATAGCCGCCCACCTAACCATGGTTGAAAATTTGAAGGCATTTGTTAGTGTTCCGTGCAGCAACAAGGATTTTTAGTACTTCTTTAAGTACTACTACATGGTGCGTGGAATATTAAGATGACCTTAGGCTCAGGGACGTGAACAATAAAGTGGTCCATTGATAATTAGAAGACCTAAATTGCTTAAATGAAATGTATAATTTACATTTAAAGAGGATGAGGTCGACTTCCGACACATAAATATCTTTACCTTTCATAGGTTGTGACATTCTACCAGAATTAATTATAGCTTTGATTGGAGTGACACCTGCTTTTGCGGACACCTCAGAATACTTCTTACCGTGTGGAATAAAATTGATGACTTAAAAGTCGAAATTATATTAAGCTAGTGTTTGGTCCCAAATTTTTAATTATTCTTGGTAAATAATATTTAGGCCAAGTTTTTGGTGAAATTACACCATGTGTTTGGCCCCAAATTTTTTCAAGAATATTTGACTGTTTCAAAAAATATGATTTACTCATAAGTTTTAAAAACTATTAAAATACCCATAAATTTGTAATAATCAACAATACAAAATAACAACATAAGTAAGACAATACATTAATTGTATACTCAAACTTGTCACTTATTCGGTTATAACTTTAACTCATTAAACACAAATTGTTCTTTTTTTCTCAATCTTGTCACTCAAATTAGAAATCTAACTTTTTTGGAGGAGGTAGAAGTAGTAACAAGTATTCGTTGGAATTAATAAACAATTGGTATTTTTTATAAAATATAAAAAATTGGGGTAATTTTTGAATTTTTAAAAATTCTCAAATACTAGTTTTTTTTAGTACTTGGAAACTTGGGATGCGTGACAAATATATTTCTCAAGCTATATGACCCAACACCACTTTTCAAAATTTTCCCAAGTATTCTTGGGGTCAAACGGGCCCTAAGAGTTCTCTCTTAAACTTGTTCACTTTATAAAATTGGTATAACAATTGACATAAAGAAATTCAGATAGATTGAGTTGAAATAGTTTAGAAAGGAAAATCGTCAAAAACATGAATAAGAAATGAATACAAGGAAAAATTAAAATTGAAGAGGGAATTAAATATACTTAATTATGAGATAGAAAAAATTAAAGTTCTTTACCCCTCATTTGTACAACCTCAACCAAATTGGAAAAATATTAACTTTAAAATCTCTTATTAATAATTCGTATATAAATTAAATGCTATATATAATAATATATTTATGAGGCCTTTAGTATTTGAGGATCTAAGGCAATGACATTCGGAGTCTAACCCTTCAACCGCCTGCTATAATAATAGGAGAGTAAATAATATCAAAGTTTATACTTGCTTGTCTTTGTCCCCGTTTTCAAAGCATACTAGCGTACAAGCAACATAAGTTGAAATTTATTAAAATAAAAAAAGTGCAAATGGATTACTTATATGAATAGGTCAGGAAATGTGAGTTTTCCTATTTGAAATTAAAAAGTAGTTGTTGATTCCACCTCTCTTTTAAAATGTTTGTCAACCCACATCCCCCCTTGATTCCCTCGAGGGAATTTTTAAAATTTTATTCTTTAAGGAACAACAAGGATAGACTTTTCAATATTTAATTAGTTGGCAATAATAAAAAGGGCCTTGGTTGATGATTTAATGCAAACTAGGATGAGATGTTCATGTTGGTAAGTCAAAATTTAGGATATATGCTTCGCTGGCAGATATCTAGTTGGGACCCGATTAAATCATTATATATCTAATCAAAAATAATTTCTAGTATTATTTAGTGTATTTCAATTTATGAGATACTAATTTCTTAGTAGTTTGTTTTAGGAATAATGAAACATTTTTATATTTGGATGGATATAACTATAGAGGTCACATTTTACTCTTAACAGAAAGTTTCTATAGCCATGCAAATGTTATGAGAAATTTAAAAATCATAAATTTTGCAAGTATATTTTTCTTTTTTCTTTTTAAATTCCATGAAAATTTTTATTATTGTTATTGCCACATGCAGTAGCTTTCAAACTATAACATGCAATACCATTTTGGTCCATAGACTAATGACAAAAAGTGTCACAACTTTGTGGTGGTATAGTGCTTAAGCTACACTTTGATAATTGAGGGGTTCAGTAAGAGTAACCTTTAGGCCCAATATTACTGTTCGTAGAATAGAAAAGACTATAATTTGGGCCCAATAGGCCTTCCAAAAAGTTATACAATGTTCAATTTTCATTGTCCCTCATTTCCAAACGTAAATAGATATTTTCTTTTACTCTACCACTAAGTCTAGGTATCAAATGAGGGTAAAAAGAATGGCATCCCAGTCTGGTGCACAAAGCAGCAGATAGGAGTGTGTATTCTTTATGCAAAAATATTCATGAGAAAGAACAATAAAAATGTTTGGATCAATTGAGTAGTCTAGAGAATAAACAAGAAACTAGCATTGCGCGTGCTGTTTTTACAGCAGGCCACACAATGTGGGACTATGATAGGTGCAAAGATTTTATACTTAATTAATTAGCCTCATGCTTTACTTGAAGCAAAAAGGTGTGCTGTGGTGAAGCATGTAAACCAAAAGGACACTACTAATCATGTCCTTTTAAAGTTGTCTTAACTTAAATTATTGCTCTTTTAACTTTTTATTAGTTCAAAATTGACACACTATCCTATAATAGATCATTCGAATAGAAAAGTTCCAAAGATGTCAGCTTTTGTTCTCAAGGTTGTAACTGAAATTAGTTAAAGGATAAGCAGTGCTTCAAAATTGTGTGACAGTAAATATATAGAGACAAATTTAGCTAGGTTTTATGTTTCAATTGAACCTATTAAAGTATACACATATACTCTAATAAGATTAATCTCATTATGAATTCACTACCTCTAGATTTAGAATTCACCTTGTGCACACATATAATAAAATAATTGTGAATTTCGCCTCTCGTGAACAACCTACTAAAACTATAGTTTACAAAAAAATAGAACAAAAAGTGTAACTTGTAAATAAAGATCAAGATAGGTCTTTCTATTCAGAAAATCTTTAGCATTACACAAGTAAAAATGCTTTTGAATGAAAAGAACCACCTTGATTTTTTTTTTGTCTCAACTAGAATAGTTGGTCTAATTTAATAAATGGGTCTACGTTTGGGAAAATTTTTGTCACCTCCTTTGAGCGAAATTGAAGTTCGAATTCTACAGCTTTTGCTATAACTATAAGCCTTTGCATCAGATATTAAATGTTGTCTGAACATTGCTATAAATGCCTCGGCTCTTTCATTCAATTCCTCCATTGAAATTTGTTGAGCTTCATCTATAGAATCATCTAATAGTTGTTCTATTTTGTTTTCCCTCTTGTCTGTTATTTTTGGATATTCCTCTTTCACATCCTTTGTAATTGCTACTTCTGATATGTCTTCTACACAAGGCACTACAGGTTTATTGCATTCTTTCCCCACCTTTACCTGTTTAAAGAGAAAATTAATAAATAAATTATAAGAATATGCATCCATTATAATAATTTCATGTGTTTGCACTCGAGAATGTGACCTAATAGTCACTTCTGAAGTGAGAACTATCAAGTTTCAAGTTTAAATCCAACTTAAGACAAAATAAAAATAAAAATTGGTGATTTCTTCTCATATGTCAAAATTTTGATGGACAGAGTTATATGATTACAAATCAAAATTAATTGAGTTGTACACAAGTTGACTCAGACACCACGATTATATTTATATATAAAAAAAATCATGTCTTCCGCCTATACATAAAAAAAAAAAAAATCAGACAAGAATTCATGTCCAAAGGCCTACTAAAAGAATCAACAACTTTTTTTCTAAATATATATCATCTAATTCATATCCACACGTCTAATAAGTTTTCAGATGAAATAGTCACAAAATTCGAACATTTTCTCACCTCAATCTTTGATTCAGTAGTAGTGTTGCTGGTTTCAACAATTGGAGTTGTGGGAGTAGTACTTGTAGATGTAAAAAGAATAGCTAAGAGTAAGAGATTAAGAGCAAGAAATGCTATAACTCGCCATTGTTCCACAAAAGAAACTAAAATTGCACGTTCTAAACATGCCATTAAAGCAGCCACTCCTGCTGCAAACCATACTGCTTGTAATTTTTCTTCTTTCTTTCTTTCCTCCATTTTTACTATTTCTATTTTCCTTTTCTATTTTGGACAAAAAAAAACACAATGTTGAAAGCTCTTTATTTTATTTGAATTAGTGAGAAGAGGGGGATTTTTATAGAGTAAGGAGATGGGTAAAATAATACTTGAATTTTGGGTATATTTACATGAAATGCCACTGGATTTGTGGGTGGGTGGGTCATAGTTTAATGATCAAGTAATGTGACTAGAGAGGATGTTTTTTTGAGGGACAAGGAAACATTCTCGTCTGCTATCACAGAAACCTCTGCACTCTGCTCTCTTTTTTGTTTTCTTATTACTTCATTGTTTCTTACTGTTTGGCTTTTTAAAAATCTCAGGCGTGCACCGGCTTTTACCATTAGCATGTTACCACAACAATTTAAACTCTTAATCAGAAATTTCAGTAGGCGGTTTAAATTATGAAAAAGTAAAAGCATACAAGAAATTAAAGCAGATTCTTTTTTTATTTGTTTGTTTTTCATTTGGTGTTCAATATCTATATTTGAATCCAATTAAGTTTGATATTGCGTTGGGATACTCTACATTGGGGTAAAGTGTTTTCTAACAAAGGCGATTTCGTTCTTAGGAATCATACCAAACATTGAATTTCCTCGTTCTAGTATAAATTTGAGGTCCAACATCTGTAGGAAGTTGCCTAGAAATAATACGTCTTGTTTTTCACCAAAAATGATAACACAAGATGTCTGTCATATGCTACTGAATACTGTCTAAACACTCAAAATGTGATTAAATTAGTCCAAATATTCTAATTATAAGCTCATGCTTTCGAATATTCTATTGATCCATTCTAATAGTACTAATCACCACTTCAAATCCTGCCCCTCTATCATGTTAGACCTATTCCGTGCAGTAACCAGTCTTATTTTACTTTCATCTAACCGATTTCGCCTTTTCTCTGGGCTTTTCGCCTTTCATCTGACCTTAGAACCAACATAAACTATTCGTGTGATGGTTGGGATCCATTCATTTTTAATCAGAGGACTTAGGTTTGAGTCCCTATGAACATAAGAAAATTCAATTGAGAGTGTCAACTCCATAATGGATCCTGCAATGTGCGAATTCGAATATTTTTGGGGCCCAATTAATGTAGATATCGGACATTGAATGGAAAACTAACATTAGATTGTTTTTCAACTCTGTTGTGAAATCTTTGGTATCAGCAAGTAATTCATATTTCAATACATTCGATAAGTGAGATTTTAAATTGATAAGTAGAACTATCAAAGGTAAAATAACAAGTACTAATTAATTAATTAATGATAATGTGTGTCAATTTTCAAAAATGAATAAGAAGGGAATCCAATGGTGAAAAGAGAAATGAATAGAATGTGTCACTGGACATGAGGAGTCTAAAGGCACGCCAACGTCCTTTAGATGTTTACCATTTAACACAATTGGGACCCAACTGCTGTCCGATATGTTCACATCATCACTATTACTATCCAAACATATTTTGTTTCTTTAGGTCAACCATCTTACTTTGTTCATTTCAACTTTTCTTCTATTTCTTAGCAACTTTAAAACAAAACATCACACTATGGTCCCGCCATTGGAATTTGGATTGAACAAAAAACAATTACTATAACTATACATGATCCAACACCTAAGAATATAAATCATGAAAAAAACGATGTTGTGCAATAGAGGAACTACTTTTTCTTTAACTACAACAGATCTCAGGTTTAAGCGCTGAGTATGGAAAAGTCTGTGGTAGGAGCGCTACCCCTGAATGGGGCCCTATATATCCAGCGTGAATCCAGATTAATCAGGCTTCAATGCGAGTACCGAATATCGTAGGAACCCAATTTTTTTAAAAAAATTTATGAAAATTAATATGGTTCAAACCTAGGTAAATTGTTAGGTAAATGCTTCTCATGTATAAATCAAGGTGTGCACATACTAACCTAAACACCATATTAATTAAAAAAAGCCACACATGCCCCTATGGCTGTTTCCTCTGTTAGTCTCAAACAATGTTTTGAATAACTTGTTGCCTTAAACTCACTGTTTTGCACCGAAAGTGAAGAGATTTCGAAACTGGCAAGTGAATTACCATTTACTAAAGAGTTCAATGAGTGATACACATCATCATAAAAATAATTTCATAGCATGTTTTCATTTGAAAAGTTATACCAAGGTAAATATAAATATAAAATATAGTTTATCTTTTTTAAAAAACTGGGGTGGGGGACTGTTCTCTGATTAGTTCAAATTTCAACTGGTGGTGAATGGTTATGGTCAAGGGCTCAAGGCAGTAGACAGATTGATACCAATCAAAATGAGTCACAAAATTGACCTTCCTCTCCAGTGTAAATCATGCATATAACATCTTCCACAAATAAAACACCAAATGAAGAAAATTCTGTCGAGAAAAACTACTCATGATTATGTAAATTATGTTTCTGGAAAGCAAGCAAGCAAACATTAGGTTCACCACTTTGTTTGTACCAAAAGAAGCTTGTCACGGACACAACTTACAACTAAAGACAAATTGGCTTATACACCTTCAGTAAGTTGAAACCCATTATGTCACTTTAGAGACAATTAGCTGTATTAACACACTATAAAGAAGAAAAGAATAGATAATGGCACTTTTAGAAAACAGCTCAACTATCATATTGCCAGGATAATTACACGATAATCCACCAGAGATGGGAAAGAACAACTCTTCAACTATATATTAAGCCATTGCTGCTGTACCCGAAAATTGAATAAATATGGAATTACATTCCTCAAAAGCCTTATAAATTTACGTTCTTCAACATCTATAGGGACTGCAAAACTAATGCCACCAGCTTCTTCCAGACAGAGAGATAAGCTGCAAGATTAGAGGAATACAAGATTGCCATAAATTTCAGACATGATTATGTTTTAATACATGAACGCAATCGTGTAGTTATGGGTAAGAATTGAACTACCAGTTCAAACAATACTATTGTCAGCAGCTGAGAAGATTCTGACTCTATTTCAACTAATTGGTTTTTTCATTTCAAACATAGAACTTCCTTGAGAAATTCAAGTATGCAACAGTTCTATGTAACTGCTATTATTTTTTATTATGTAAATATGATTAGAGAATTATTTGGAAATAGATGGTAAAATTCAAGGAAAGCACTACTACTTCCAAAATCACATGCCTCTGTTAACTTACTCCAAGAGGATTTCCGGATATTGGGATTTGGGATTTTGAAGTCTCAACTTATCTTAGTTGTGACATCAGAACACAGTATAAACTTTAAGCGCCACTCATGATAGAGCAAATAATATGGAATGTATAAATTATTGAGTTGTATACTATAACTAACCTGATGAGCAACCTGGATCAAATGTTTACTTCTTAAAGGTGAATCTTTCAATGCTTCTGAATCCTGCAATCTTGGATCAATGTTTTCTATCTCTACAGATTTTTTCTTCACCGAGCAATCTGGAGAAGAGTTCTCATTTGGGTTCAACAAGTTATCTTTCTTACGCTTCCTGCTGAACATATACTTGAGAGGCGTCATATTGTTACCTTGAAGATTTGATTCCTTACTTCCTTCAGATGCTTTGGTATCTCCAAGGATAGATTCAACTGGTAACACGCCGAAGTTGAGCAGTGGTTGACCATCACCCTCCTCTACCATCACTGAGACATCTATCAATTCTGTGTCATCCTTGTGTGCATCATTATCTGCACGTGCAAACTTTCTACATATCATGTTTTCTACGGTGAAACCTAAGGATGTCGCTTGAAAACTAGTACCCTCTTCAATACCACCTTCACCTCCTAATTTCGTGGATTTCACAGTGCATTCAGCTGCATTAGACTTGCTATTAGGGAAAGATGGACATTGCAGTCCAGATCTCATTGGCTGATTAGAAAGGGAGCTATGTGACAATGATGGAGGGCAACTAACGTCCAGGTATTTGACGCGTCTTTTCCTAATGCTTCTACGAGCAACAGCAATGTTTAGACCCTTGTTTTGTGGCCCTTCTTTACCTGACACAAAAGAACTTCCTGCTACATTATTTCTCTCAGTATTGGTGGAAGGACTATTAGGGCTGTCATACAAAGTGTCTGTGCGCAAGTATCTTGCAGAACAACGAGAAATTGCTGGTAATGGTCGTTGAGAAAACACCAGCTTATTACAACGAGCCTTGCAAAAGCTATTTTTGGTTTTGCCATATCGAGCTTTTCTTTGCCTTTTTCCTAGGAATGTATAGGGCCGCTGCATAGAGGCATGGCCCTTAAGTGGTTCTTCGCCAGCTAAATTCTCTGCTTTTATACCTTTAGATGATGGTGCAATATGTGCTTCACCATCTCGTCCACTAGGTTCAGTGACCTGTGTAACTTTAATGGGAAAACTTGGATCATCTCCAGAATGCAATCTCTCATCTGCTAAGCTCATCGCTATTGCACACCATCCATTTTTATAAATCTCTGGCTCATTAAGGTTGTCCTTTGAGTAATTGCACAATGCTGTGTCTGACATGTCTGCTGATTTGCAGACCTTGGATCCCAATTCAGTAGGGAATTTTAACGACTCTGAATTATTTACATTTGACTTGGCCATGATACTATTGCGACAAACCAAATCCTCTTTAGCATGTGGTCTCAGGTGATGGAGAGGCTTATTTTTCGCTACATTCAACTGCTTATGCACATCATGCAATTCTGCTTTAAGATCAATTATCAGACCTTCAGCTTCATTAAGCTGAGCTTCTAATTCATCAATTCTTCTTTGCTGATTTTGAGACAAACTCTCAGCTTCAGTTGTCTGCATTAAAGGTTAGACATATCAGTTTCTTTAAACTGTGAGATATGGGAATCAACATCCTGCAAGGATATACTATTATATTATTCATGTAAGACCACTTCCCAGAATACAAAACCAATAGATAAACATGTATGTACTACAATTATTTCACCAAAATGGGGTTCACTTAGATCCAAAAGGGAACCTCTAGCCATGCTGATCTAGTCTCCAATTTCTGAAGGGAAGAAGCAATGTCCAGCTACACTATTAGCACCTCGTATTTTTAATTTGTGATACTTTTAACAGTATAACTTCAATACTTATACAAAATGGATTATATATGAATAAGAATAAGCTTTAAAGTCTTGTCTTGGACACAATGAAGTCTTTATAACATTTACTTCGACCTTCCTCTGATTTTATTTCAAAATCAAGCCTAGTTGCCACACAACTTAAAATTCTAATACTATCGTAATAAGCATTGTGATGCAGCACTCAATCTGTTATAAGTTCTGTCCAGTATAATACTACATTCCAACAGAATTTCTAAAAGTCATATCTTTTTAAGGGAGCTATATGATCGAGTAAACCTATCAATCTTATAGCTGATGGAAAGAAAAATATATACCATTACTCACCCATAGATCGAGCTAACCTAACAGAAGCAAACAATTGTAATGTTTATCCATAAAAGCATTTGCTCAAGTCAAGCACACCACATTAAACTACAATCGCACAGCTAAATCAAACCTTAAAACCACAAATATTAAATTCACTATTCCAAGCAGTTAGAATATCTCAAATGTGCGAAAAAATTAAGTTTCTTTTTCACAGGAATTGAATTTAGTTTCCTGAAAATATTCGTAATGTTTTTCATAACATAGTCATTTAAGGTATAGTTGCATGAAAAACAAAAGTTAATTCAATACGAATGAACATACATTATATGACGATAAGTCTTCAAAGCAAACAAAATTAAATCAATCAAACAATTAGGCAGCTTAATATAAAAAATCACAAGTTGGATACTACCTTAGCATCAATAATTAATTTCAAACGAAGCAGCATACGAAGGGCTTCCTCTTTCGTAGAATGAAGATCCTGCTGAAACTTAAGAGCTTTTTTCTCCGATGCCATAACACGAGCTGCCGCCTCCTTTGCCATGTTCAAAATTATCCCCGCATATGCTTTCTTCACAGCCTCCATTTTTCTATGATAATCCAAACTGGTACCGATCAAATTACAAATAGTTAAAAAAATTAATAACAAAGGGGATCGAAATGTATCTCACATTTAGTGATGAAAAATGTTAAATATGCTTCTGTAGCTCATCCATGGCGGTTAGCAGTGAAGTGAAAAGACAAATATGGGTGATTTGGTATGAAGCGAATCGACGCTTGCAATTCTCACAATTTCTTTTTTCAGTTACGGGTTTCTATATGGTACAAAGTCCAAAAGCGCGCATAATATGAGAGTGGGGCCATCTAACGCGTAATGCTTTTGAAAATTTTCAAATTTTGAATTACAACTCTTTAATCATCCTCCTCCTTCAAAAGTTATAAGTAGTACAAAACCGCTACTTCCTCAGTTTCATTTTATATGAGTTAAGTTGATTGTTGATTTAATACAGAACTAAAAAAAAAAATTGAAATTTATGATCTAGAAAAAGTAATAGATATTTTTGTAGCTATAAATTATTTCATTAATAATAAAATTGATATTTTAAAGTTAAATTATTACTTAATATATCAATGTGTCATTTTTTGGGGCTGATTAAAAAGTAAAGATAATCATATAAATTGGACAGAGGAAGTACTATTTTTTCCTTTTTATTTTTCTTACTATAAGAGATTTAAAAATAATATACGTAATTTCTTTATACGATTATTCTTCTAACAAGTTACAATTTTGATCGCCTATAATGAAATATCAAATCCGACATGTATTAAGTACGCATATTGAGACTAGATTAAATTTTAATTCACATTGGATAATTTCATATCGGACGTGATTGTTTTTCTAACATAATTGATCCCATACATGAAATTCGAACATGAAAGTTTTAATTATTGTTGAAGAAACTTAACACTTTATCGTCTTTAGCAGAGCTATAGTTTTTATTAAGGGGCCGGGGGGGGGGGGGGGGGGTCGAGATATAAAGAGGTAAACACACAAATAAATCAAGGAGATTCAATATCTATTATAGATACATAAAAAAATTGACCATGTAATTTTTCGACGAAAGGGTTCGGACAAAATCCTACATTTGTTAGTTTGGGCGCTTATAAGAATCATCTGGTAGCTTGGTTGAATTATGTAGGTATTATCTATGTAAGTTGTAATTATACAGGTATTAATTATGTGAATACTAGTTATTTCATCTTCTAATCCACATTAAAGAAATGCACAAATTCCTCCTAACCTATATATTTGTGCTATAAAACATGATTTTCTCATTATTATTTAATTTTTTAAACCAGCTCACTGAAAAAATGCATGGTGAAAAATAAATTTTCACTAAAATATTGAAAAACCTTTTAATTTTTCCATATAACAATATTAGCATATTTTTTTCTCATCACTTTAATCAAAATATACGTGTGAAAAGAATATTTTTCGCTAAGAAATTCAGTGGAAAATAGGGAGTTTAGCGGTGTCTCATTAGCGTTTACTGTCTTAACTCTAATATATATTTTTTAAGTATTTCATTTGAAGTACTTGAATAATGCTTAATAAGATATTAGCGTATTTTTTTTCTCATCAATTTAATCAAAATATACATGTAAAAAGAATATTTTTAATCATTGCTTATGCTTTTGTTATAGACATTCCTTTATTTGGAAACAAAAAAAAAGATATTCCTTTATATTCAGATGTAATTTTGCATATTTCAAAATTTTATTAATTTTTCCCCATGAAATTCGAGGTTGCATGCTATAACTTATTTGTTTTTGTAAGAATAAATACAAATAACAAATATTTGTGTGCTTATACCCATCTTGCAACCCCATTTCGAAGCACTCTCCTATTGAGTTTATGAGTAAAAACGTACTTGTATTTGGTGTTTTAATCGGATAAATAAATGAACTTGCGTTGCCTCATGACATGTTTATTGTACTGAACACTTCATTTAATATATAATCGTAATCATTTCCTGAATATAAATGAAGTAAGAACGTTATTATTAATGTCGAGAATAATCGTAAAGAAAACAAGAAAAATAAATTAAAGAAAAAGTAATATATATGGGTGTGTATTAACGTATGATATACATAAACTATATATTTTTAATACATAATAGATTAATTGTGTGTATACTATATTTATTTATAGTATATTTATGTAAGTTTCCCATATTTGGTATATAGTTAGCTGGCAAATATAATTATTTTTAATCAATGACCAAATATGTAACTTGCCCCTGCTTTAAAATTTGAAATGTATCCCCCAAATAAGAGGAAAAAGTATAATACAATTAAATTAGAGAAATAAGAAACTTTTGACGCTTTAAATGAAATCTACATCGTATTATAATTTTTATAGCTTCAATAGAATTATGAATTCACTATTATCTTAAAATGATATAAGTTACTTGTACTATTAAAACAAAACCAGAAATACCATACTCATTATGTCTCGAAAAGGTCGTCAAATTTTGCTTTTTGATAGTTAAAATTGATATGCCTTAAAGTGGTCGAGGAAGTATATATAGCAATCGCGCTTAAACTATAAATGAAAAGAGGTGAACAAAGTGTCGCTTGGGGAAATATGGATATTGAAAATCTTAAAAATCCATAGGTTCTCAATTTTAAAGCAATTTCCTATCAAAATAACGAATTCTATCGTAAGTGCCTCTACATGAGCTTCGGATAACCAAATATGACCTGATACCATAAGCACTTTGATGACAAAAGAAGCGAAAGAAGCAATTCATAAAAAGATTTAATGCCGCTCATTAAATTTTGTGATTTTTGTAAATTGATTATTGATATTTAGAAAATAATCAACAAAGTATCTAATAACATAAAATAGGTGAAATTAAGATATAGTTGAAAATTAGGTGCGCTTCAATAAAATAGTCAAACTACGACGCGCAATATGTTTTTTTAAATAGTTTTTAATATTTAATTAATTTTGTTCCAGTAAATTAATCCCCATATCCGATCTAAATTTTGAAAGTAGGTCAAACTGGCACACCAGAAATTAAAAAGAAAAAAAAAAGATAATGCAGACATTAGGTGGGGGAATATTACAGTACATAAATTTGGACCTGAATGAAGATTCAGTACAGTTTGGCCCCTCCTTTTTCACCTATTTTAGCAGCATGGCCATATGGAACAAGACAACTAGTGGCCATTATGGACCAAAACCACTAGGCTTCATATCAACATGACTTATCGTCAGAGTTTTAACGAACATTTAACTGTGTTTTATTCTGAAATTTAATTATTATTATTTTTATAATGAAAAATGACATTTTAAAAATTTGAGTTATGTTTGGCTATAAATAGAATTGAAGTTATTATTTTATTTTTTTTTGAGTAATTTGTAGTGAGCAAGTTAAAATACCCTTTTATTATTTTTTCAAATTTTTACATATTTAATTTGAATTCCAAAATTTTATCAAACATATTTTACAAAATTTTACAAATATTATCATGTTTATATTTAATAGTAATAAATGTGTTTGAACTATGTTTTATAGGAGAAAATAACCTTTTCAGCTTTTGAAAATCATTTTCTATTATGACTCAGAGATATTAGCAGTATTGATTAGACTATTAATTGGTTAACTCTCAATAACTAACTCACTCATCTGACTAAATAAAGGTTGAATTATGGTGCTTGACCAAGTCATATACATGAAAATACTGTTCAGAAACTCTTAATCAAATTTAAAATCATAAATAATAATTTAGTGTAGTTTGTTGGGGAAATAATTAAGATTTCACAATTATAATATCACTTATTATTTAACAAAGTAATCCTCAAAATAAGATGAAAATTACTACGATGATATATAAATAATAGAGCAGAAAAATTATACTTGAGTCGTGTTGGACACTGTCTTAAGAAACTATTTCAACGATGTGAAATGTTTCTCCTGAATTAAACAAGCCTTCCCTATCTTAAATAGAGGATACAGGAATCATATCTTAAATAGAGGATACATAAATCAACAAATTAATTAACATCAGCAAGCTATTAGAGAATATTAAGAAGTCAATAATTAAATTAGAAGAGGATAAAGAATAGAGGAGAGAACCAGCAAAACATGCATATGTGAATTGTGTATTTTAGAGTAAAAGTTAAGGCCTAAGTCATCCAGTCCCCTTAAAGTTGTCCGCATATTTCACTTAGACACCTTAGTTCAGGCTTGTACCTATTGAACACCTTATTTGTTCAAAAATCATTTCTATTAAACAAAAATGCTGACATGGCTAAAAAAGTGTGTTCCACCCTCCTTAAGCGCGTTAAATAGTTGATTTTTTATTTTTTATTTATTTTCCAACTTATACTGCTAATATTTTTTAAAATTAATTAACAAAAAGAAGAAGAAAAGTCGTCGTCTTCCCCACACCCCCTCTTTTCTTCATCCCCTTCACCCACACGCCTTCCACCTCTCTCTTTCTTTCTCTCACTCTCTCTAATTCTATTTGGTTTTTTCCTTCTTTCATTTTTTAGTTATTACATAGATCTAAGTTTCATATTTTCCGGCATAACTCCATTTTCCCGATGAAGATAACACTTTTTCCCGGCAAAAGTTAATTATTTTTCATATAATTGTAATAAATGATTAGTAATGGAAAGAAAATGAATGGAATGAGTGAAAACTTTTGATGCTATTCGATTGAAAGGAGGATTAATTTTTTGTTTGGATGCGCAACCATGACATACAACTTGGGGCGAAGAGGCAAGACTTACTCATTGTGATCACGATACCGCCAGGGAAAATTATAGTACATGATTTGACGAGGAGGATTGGTGGCATGGGTGTGTAGGTGGCTTTTTTTAGAAAAATCATTTTTAACTTTTTAGTTAGTTTTTTTTTTAAAAATAATTAAAATAAAAAACGCTTTCAATCGGTTAAACGCATTCTCTTACCCATTGAACTTATTACTTTCCGCTTTTCATTCTGAAATTCAGATTGTGACCTACCGCTCGAAGCAATCAAGCTCAGAGAGCACTACTGGGCGGTGACTTATCGTCGTCCATTGTCTAACCGAAAAGACGTGAAGTATAGACGTGTTCTTAACTTAAATAGTTATTTTTTAGAATTTCATTTTTAAAATACATTTTTAGATTTAAATTACACATGTCATCATTTAATTCATCAATTTATTATGTCACTGTCATGTCACAGCAACTCTATTACACACATCTCATATTTTGGATTGATTGTGAAAAAAATGTCAAAGAAGTATCAATTTTAAGGGATATAAGTGTTCAATAGGTACAATCCTTAATTGAGGTGTTTAAATGAATTATGTGGACAATTTTAAGGGCCGTGGATGACTTAAGCCAAAGTTAATGCCTATTTATAGGGCAAAAGGTGTTGTCTTCTTCTTGACATGTGTCAAGTAAAAGAAATGTTACTGCAAAGTGTTTGAAGTTGCCATTTCTCCAAGAAATGGAATTTCTTAAACACACCATTAAAAGGTTTCTCAAATACACATCAAAATAATTTTCTTAAATAATTCTTTTGAAATAAATAATTTGCGTACATAATTTTACACGGAGATTACCTTTGTCTTTGTGGAACAAAGTGGCAAATTTTGATAGACTGTCGAATCGATAGTTTAAAATTCAAAACAAGTTTAAAAGATACAAATGTAAAGATAAAATTTTAAATCAGACATATACTTTATATTTTAGCAAAATGAAAAAAAATAGTCCAATAACAAATACACAAATTTTTAAATAAATAATAATGGTGTTCAAATTAACTAGTGTGCATCATAACTACTAAGTATTTTGCTTGCTATTAATCTCTCTTAATAACTCTATTTTTGTTAAATAAAAACAAACTACCTAAAATTTTAATCCAATGATTATTTCATACCAGATTGTAAGTTATGCATAAATCCAATAACCTATAAAGAGTTATAATCGATACTCTGTAGAGAAAACAAATTCTTTTTAGTGAAACGAATAATCAATTAATGGGGTATTCAAGGCGCAGCCATAGAGATGGTATAAAAGGAATATTTGATTCAGCAATATAAATATTCTTTTCATTTTAATTTAACACAAAAACTTTTAAAATAAACAAAATATTTAAATTTATGATATATATATTATATTAAAATGAGTTTTAATATTGTGGATTGCATATGTTATTAAATGACTAAAAAAAATAATATAAATAAATTGAAACGAAAAAAGTATAAATATTAGTAATATAGATATAAGATAAGCATGGTTTAATAGACTAAACTTTAGTATATCACATCGAAACATCAATGCTTTCAAAAGAATTGTCAAAAGTTGCTTCATTTTGCCAACTTTTTTGTATATTCAAATATAGTTTAAGTCGTTGGCATTTTGTATTTGTTTTTATACATAAAAATAATTTCATAAGGCTCCACTCATACTTGTAAAATAACAGACTGGGTTTTCATTTGTCAAGTCAAATGCCTCACCAGTCTGCATCTTCCTTCTCCTTGCTATTTCTTACCTATTTCTCTTGCGCATATTATCAAACACCTTGTGCCAATTACCCAAAACTGCTGTTGAATCCCTAAACCCCAGCTAATGATGGCTCGTTTCAGATTTCCCCTTTTTCTTCTGTTGATTCTGATTTCTCTTCTTCTTCCGCGCCTTGATGCTGCTGTAGTTGAAGATGATCTCAAGTGTTTAGAAGGATTCAAGAAGTCTTTGGAAGATCCAGCTGGGAATCTGAATTCATGGAACTTTAAAAATACTACTATCGGAGCTATCTGTAAGTTTACGGGTGTTGATTGCTGGAATGACAAGGAAAATCGCATCATCAGTCTCTCTCTTTCGAATATGAACCTCGGAGGGAAGGTTACAGAGTCTGTACAGTTTTGTGCCAGCTTGACAACCCTTGATCTCTCTGGTAATCGCTTTTCTGGTCCAATTCCTTCTCAAATTTGTACTTGGCTACCTTTTTTGGTAACCCTAGACTTGTCCGGTAACGATTACTCCGGCCCTATCCCAGCCGATCTTGCTAAATGTAGCTTTTTGAATAAATTATCGCTCAGTGATAACAAGCTTACTGGAAATATTCCCCCTGAATTTTCTAGTTTAGGTAGGCTTAAAAGTTTTTCTGTGGCAAATAATCAACTCTCCGGTAGAATCCCGGCAGCTTTCGATTCTTCTAACTTTAATTTTGAAGGAAATAGTCTCTGTGGTGGACCTTTGGGGAAATGTGGAGGACTAAGTAAGAAAAGCTTAGCTATTATTATTGCAGCAGGAGTCTTTGGTGCTGCTGCTTCTATGTTGTTGGGTTTTGGTGCGTGGTATTGGTTTTTTACCAAGTCTGGAAAGAGGAAGAGAGGGTATGGAGTTGGGAGAGACGACTCTGATAGTTGGGCTGATAAGCTGAGGGCTCGTAAGCTCACTCAGGTTATGTTGTTCCAGAAACCGCTCGTCAAGGTTAAATTAGCTGATTTGTTGATTGCCACAAATGGTTTCAGGACGGACAATGTTATCAACTCAACTAGAATGGGTACTACTTATAATGCTGTGTTACGTGATGGTTCTGCACTTGCCATTAAGCGGCTTAATACTTGCAAACTGAGCGAGAAGCACTTTCGTGATGAGATGTATAGGCTAGGACAACTTAGGCATCCTAATTTGGTGCCACTGTTGGGGTTTTGTGTTGTTGAAGAGGAGAAGCTTTTGGTTTATAAACACCTGTCAAATGGTACTTTGCACTCATTCTTGAATGGAAATGCAAGTGAACTGGATTGGCCTACTCGGTTTAGAATTGGTTTGGGTGCTTCTAGGGGCCTTGCTTGGTTACATCATGGTGTCCACCCGCCTATCTTGCACCAAAACATATGTTCTAATGTTATTTTCCTCGATGAAGACTTTGATGCTAGATTAATGGATTTTGGGCTGGCAAGGTTGATGACGTCAGATGCAAAAGAGTCTAGTTATGTGAATGGGGAGTTGGGTGAATTTGGCTATGTAGCTCCAGAGTACTCTAGCACAATGGTGCCTTCACTGAAAGGGGATGCTTATAGTTTTGGGGTAGTGCTTTTGGAGTTGGCTACTGGGCAAAAACCTCTTGAAGTTACTGCTGGTGCAGAGGGATTCAAGGGTAATTTGGTAGACTGGGTGAATCAGCTCTCTGCTTCAGGTCGCATTAAAGATGCAATTGACCAAAAGATGCATGGGAAGGGGCATGATGAAGAGATTGTGCAATTCCTAAAAGTTGCTTGTAATTCTGTGGTTTCTCGGCCCAATGATAGGTGGTCTATGTATCAGGTTTATGAAGCACTTAAGAGCATGGCTGAAAAACAGGGTTTCTCCGAACAGTATGACGAATTCCCGTTACTATTTGGCAAAGAAGGTGCTGCTAGAAGCCCTGTTTGAAGCCGGTATTGCGAAATTATTACTAAATGTTCCACTCCAAATGAACTTGATGCATCCTGTTATAAGTTTTCAGTTCCTATTGGTGTAAGTGGCATGGCACTGTTTTGATTGGCTCAGAAGTACACCCTTTAAATATTTCTGTATTATATTTGCAAAATGCACAAAACATTCTTAAGTATTTGCTTGCTTGATATTTGTAGTATAGGAAGCAACTGATAATTATTGTTCATGTTTGTGATTACCCATTGCCTATAGCATTAGATGTTATGTATTCAAAGGATTCTCAACTGAACGTCTCATTTACTGGAAACTGGTCTATATTACTATTTACTGCCTCTCTAGCTCTTGTTTGGAAGCCAATGGGGGCGTTTGCTTATTAATGTTGAATGAATGCCCTTTTTTATTTGTTTGTTTATTACAACTAGTTCTGTATACCAAAATATTGGATCAAACTGACTAAAAGATCTGACATCTGATTGGTTTGATTTGAGAAAAAAAATTCAACCAAACTGTGACATATAAATGTGTTGTGTGTGTATGTTTATTAACAATATCATATACCTTTTCTCTTGAAAATTTTCAACATCCTCGTTTGGAATGTGTAATATATTCATTATAGATGATCTCATTTCGTTCTGTTTGAATGTTTCATTAAATGGTCACTTTGTTATTATGTATTTGTTGAAATGATTCAACATTCCTTGTTCTTCCATTTTACAAGCCAAGTTTTATGAAGGTCGAGTTTTGTATTCTCTATTGATGTTTATATTTGTCATTTCTTCATGTTTAACTATCCAAAATCTGTCTCAACTTAAAAGCATATATGAATGTGACAAATGTTGTTAGTCACTAAAAGCATCGATCTACTGAGGAAAAAGCTATGAGGAAACTGCAGTCACTTTCAGAATTACTGGTCTTTTCGTCTTGACACCTTCATTTCGGCTTTTCGAGGGACAATTAACATGCACCACATCTAGGTAAGCAGCATCTATAAGAAGATATCTAGAATAGGATTGACTTGGTTATTGGTCATCCCATGTCAATACTCCGTAGTGATTTTCAAGGTAGGGCAGCTTTCTTTTGTTAGACTGATGGCCTGGGTAATGACTTTCCACAAACACAAATCACACGTCTCACAAAATACCCTTCAGCCATAGCTTTCGTTAAATTTCTTGACCAAATGACACCCTCACTATCATTGAATTTTATACATAGAAACTTATTCCATTAAACGTGTTTTTCCACTCAGTTTACGAGAGAGCAGAAAAGGGACAACTAATTAGGTTATTAAATTTGATCTCGTGAATTTGAAATGTGGATTATGGAATCTTAGGTGTCGTTTGGTATCTAAACAAGATAAACTGGAATTGTAATTATCATGCATGTGCAATTACTTATATGAGAGTCTGCCTGAGTCGTGCAGCCCCTGGTAACACCTAATTTAGTGTAGCACCTGGGTTCCACCTTGTTTTTGCTCCAAGAGTCTCTAGTTCATTACCTTCTTCTATGATTGATCTTTCAGAGACTGAGAATTGTACCTTTTGAACATTGTGGCCAACTATTTGGACATCTAGAATGCCACCGAAAATTTAAACATTGGGTTAAGTGAGGATAAAATCTAATAATTGCATTTCACTATAGGCATCATTCATGGCTGAAAAAGTAAACTTTTGTCTCGTGCAGGAGCTTTGCTTTATAAAGTTATTTTTGTCTTGAAGAAAAATTAATGTCATTCAAACCAGAAAGCAAAAAGCTTTCTCCTTTGAACCGTCAAAAGTTCCTACATAATTAATCATTCAAGAAAGACTCCCCTAAAGTAATTAATATTTCTGTAGATCTTTTACAGTGTCCCAATCATATATTAAATAAGACTACCTAACATAATAAAGAAGACGAAAAAAAGTGAATTGCTTTTACATTCAAATCACATCCTTCTTTCATCTTTCATCAGTCTTGAAAAGTTTTGCTTGCCAATCTACTTTAATTTTAATCTCATTGCTTAGAATTCCACTCATGTAGTGCAGTGTGATTTCGAACATCGATACATCAGAAATATGAAATAAAATTTAAATTTGAAAACTGCATAAAAGGTATATGTACTAGTTAATAATTCAAAATATTTAAGAAAATCGTACTCGTCTTCACTGCAATGTAAGTTGTAAATATGATACTTTCAAGTGTCTTCCTAAGCTCAAGCTCGATTTGGTGGCTCTCTTAACTCTCCTACTTTCCTGAAATCCAAGTAACATCAACTTTATTAACTATAAAGTTTGTTTTCTTGAAAATAAAAAGATGGTAGAGTATATGTAGCTATAAATAAACCTGTTGTGAATGGCATTTGGTCCAGTAGGCACTCTTCTTTTGCTCACATAATTGAAATTTGGATTTCTTTGAAGATATTGCTTCTCAGCTTCTATTATCTTCCAAACATCTACATGTTTGATTGCTCTAGCACTTACATTTTTGGTGGCAGCCCTAGTTCCCTTCCCTGCTTTCCTGCACAACCAAGTATATACATAAAAGAATTTGACTAATTATATACACTCGCTATGTTACATTTCAAGTCATCTAAATGTAACTGTGCATTTTTCTACACTATCAGATCATCGAAAAGATTACTACATGCAATGTCTATAATATATGATATTACAAAACTTGGAAAATAAGGGAGATAGCAACATGTTTACCTGTTTGGTATGCCATTGATTTGAATTCTTTTGCTCACATAATTAAGACTCTTTTGAAGATCATACCTTTCACTTTGTGTTATCTTCCAAAAATCTAAACGATCGATCGTCGTAGCAGTGATTTCTTTAGTTTCATGATTGACTAAAATACTATACAATATGAGCCACAGTAAACTAAGTAAAACAAGAGCACCCAAGAAAGCCTTCATACCACCCATATATAACTTTCTGTTTTTTAGTACTAATTGGATATGTGACCTGCAATGCCCATTTGTTAACTAGCTGCAGATTGCTTCATTAAGTAATTTGGAGTAGTTTATACTTTATAGACATGATAAACAGAAGAATATATAGGCAATTTTTATGTTTCTCTAATGCTCTTTTATGATGGACTTCTCTTGGACTTGAGTTGAATATATAATATAGGAAAAGTTAAAGTTCGTTAATGTCCAAAAGCCAGAAAAGGAGGGAACGCTGGAGGAGGTGCGGGGGTGATAGAGGCGGATTCAAGATTTAAATGTGGTAAGAATTCAACCTTTAAGTTTTCGCATCAAGCCCGTTGAATTTCTTGAATTATTACTTTTCTCGTTTTAATTTGTTAGTCTGATTTTTGCTTGACACATAGTTTTAGAAAATAAAGACGATTTAAAGAAAAATAAGAGAAAACAACCAAGGGGGACTCAAAGGACCTCTGGTTAAGGATGACGAAGTATTTACCACTATACGACAATCATTGTTGGTACCCAATCCGAAATCTCATCATAGCCCGAGTTGGCACCAAGTAAATAAACGCAAGGCACATTTTTCACATATAGATATGATGTAAACGTCGTGCGATATTTGTTATTAACGGGGTGCCGACGGTCAGGCGGATGAAAGTTGGTCATCAGTAAAATGAGATTTCTTTGTAAGACACATTTCTTACATATAGATATGATGTAAACGTCGTGCGATATTTGTTATTAAAGGGGTGCCCAAGTGGAGGAAAGTTGGTCATCAGTAAAGTGAGATTTTTTTGTAAGACACATTTCTCACATATAGATATGATGTAAACGTCGTGCGATATTTGTTATTAAAGGGGTGCTAACAGTTAAGCGGAGGAAAGTTGGTCATCAGTAAAGTGAGATTTCTTTTTTCTTTTTTAAAACTTGATAGTACCATTGATATTTATTTCGAGAATCGTAGCAGTTCTTGTGCTGTCTCTTCCGTTACCCTTACCACCAATTTTGTAAAAATAATAATAAAATATTACTATTGATTTGTGTTTTTATTTTGAAACACGCATTTCCATGCAACTCAATCAATGGGGGACCTCACCTTACTGCTTTATTACGCTAGAATTAGCCACACCCTTAATTACTGGTATTAACAAAAGTTGTAGGACATAGCAGTACTGACATTAGGAGGCAAGACTTTAAGTAAAATACAAATTAAATTATCAACTTTTAACCCACAATTTAAATTTATCAAGATACCATTTAATTTGTTATTAACATCTAATGCTCTCATTAAAAAGGTTAACATCAGTAGACACTTTGTCATGATCAGAAGAAAGTAAAAGAGGGTCTTGTTCTTTTTTGCTGGAATTTTTTCATGGAATATTTGTGAAATCATAAACAGTTGTTGTGTGGGAAACTTTCTCAAAAATTAAGAAACAGCAAGACATTAGAAAAGAATATTAAAAAGGGTATCAAATTCACCATTGCAGTATTGGTAATAGTATGGTGAAACCATTAATCACAGTACTTCACATGAAGTTCAAATAGGATGTCAGATCAAATGATTGGAGAACAAGTTAAGAGGGGTTGTAGTAATTTAAGTTCTTGACCAAGTTGTTTTTCATAATACTTATGATATTAGAGTCACATTTTATATTTATAAAAAAAATATTTAATATACATATTGAGTTAATTCTAAAATTCATTAGCAACATGTATGTCATACAATAGATCAAGCTGCTAGATAGGAACATACATGTAGACAGGTGAATTAATTCGAGAATTGTATAGAAAGATTACGACCCATACATGATGTGTATAATAGAATAGGGTGAACTAAATAAATTGAATATTTTCTTATAAATATAAAAGGTGAATTCATTTTATTACATAGAATTATATTTTCTTAATAGACAGTGTAGGTCATTTGCACTTTTGTTTCTATTTTGTGCTAATCCTTAGATTTTATGCTTAAGGTAAAAAATTAAATTGTGGGATATAAAATGTTAGAAAAATAATAGAAAGTATAATTGAAGAAAAAAAAAGGGTTTGCGGCGTGAAAAATCACTTTTCTTTAAGAGATATTGCCCACATATATATTGGGGAAATACAAGCATTTTCCTAGCTTCCGGATACAATAAAGTCCTTGTATATACCTACAAACTTTTTCTTATGCTACTTCTAGATAGTCCTTATATTTATAGAACTTAAGAGATGATTTTTCATAACAATCATGTTCTTTCATGAACAAATGACTTTTTATAATAGTCATGTTCATTAAAAAAATGTGTTTGTTCAGTTTAAGATCTTTATATATTACAAAATATCCAACATAAAATTATATATTTTGCATCATAACACTTAAAAAATCTATGCACTACTAATCATAAGTCTGATTATTAAAGACAAAAAAAAAATCATCTTAATTGAAAGACAAATAAACCGTATATACAATTCAATGAATAATGTATATTTCTTCTTCCATCTTGTGCTGACTTTGGACCAAATCGCCAATGAAACATTTATAAATTTGAGCAACTACCACTGTATCGCACATGAATTTCTTATAAGGATATCAAAACTCACTCCCTGCACGTTAACCAATCACCGAATATTTAAAATGAGATGATTAAGATTGCAATAGATTTATAAGTATTTCTTTATTATTAATCAGAAGTTTCAGGTTCGAGTTCCCTAGGTACGGAGTAGTCTTTGTTAGACAACACTTTACTCTCAAATGTGAGACTTTTCTGTTAGGGTTTTGCCTTGATTTTCTTACCATAATTTAAGATTTATTTTTCCTTAAAGAAAAGATAAAACATTACCATAAATGTTTTTACTTTTCCTGAAAGGAAAATATAATATTCTTTCATATTTGGTTTATTCTTTCCTTTTAGGAGAAGGTTTTTGGAGTAGCTAGAGTCCTTTTCTAATAAGAAAAGGTTTTAGGACTCTATAAATATAGGTTTGTTTCTTCTAACACAAGAACAATAACATCCACAATGTAGTCGTTTAAGAGTCTTGCTTATGGGGAGATTTATTCTCTCTAAAGTTTTAATGTCTTTCTTTATATTAGTTTTAATATAATAATATTTTGATTTTTAGTATAAGTTTTTTTGTTATCTGATTTATCAACTATATGATTTGCAAATTGTAAGCTTCCGCATGACGCCCTAATCACCTTCACAACCCAACAAGTGGTATCAGAGCACATGGTTCAATGATCCAATGGTTCAATAAGATTGAAGAAAGATTCAAGTGGTATCAGAGCACATAATTCAAAGATCCGGTGGTCCTATGGTTCAACAAGCTTGAAGACAGGCTCAAGATGATTTCAAATCAATTTGTAATCAATTTGATGATAATGAAGATTTTTTGTCAAGCTACATGTGGAGAAGAAGTTTCAACCATATTTTCAACATTCCTGTTGCTGCAATTTTTAAGAATAAAAATAAAATATTTTTAACCCACTTTTAACCCATATATTTTAAACTTTATTTTTAACCATGGCAAGCAACAGTGATGAAGATTTTGTGAAGAACAAGATTATCATGCAATGAAGAAGATAGATCAAGCTTTGTCAAGAAAATCCAGCCAAAAGGGGAGATTTGTTAGGGTTTTGCCTTGATTTTCTTACCATAATTTAAGATTTATTTTTCCTTAAAGAAAAGATAAAACATTACCATAAATGTTTTTACTTTTCCTGAAAGGAAAATATAATATTCTTTCATATTTGGTTTATTCTTTCCTTTTAGGAGAAGGATTTTGGAGTAGCTAGAGTCCTTTTCTAATAAGAAAAGGTTTTAGGACTCTATAAATATAGGTTTGTTTCTTCTAACACAAGAACAATAACATCCACAATGTAGTCGTTTAAGAGTCTTGCTTATGGGGAGATTTATTCTCTCTAAAGTTTTAATGTCTTTCTTTATATTAGTTTTAATATAATAATATTTTGATTTTTAGTATAAGTTTTTTTGTTATCTGATTTATCAACTATATGATTTGCAAATTGTAAGCTTCCGCATGACGCCCTAATCACCTTCACAACCCAACATTTTCGACACGAATTCAAATTTAGTCGAGCTCCAATATGAATATCAGATATCAGATTGGATGGAAAAATATATATATTTATACTGACTACTCACTTGATGAAGGGATCATATCATAATATCAAATCAAATCCTATATGCACTATATCCGTTTGCCTAAAGATCTTATTATTATTATTATTTCAAATAAGTAGTAGTATTTGTTTATAACATTCTCTTATTATTTTAACTTTAAACTTGAACTATAAAACTCAAAATCTGAAAAACTGGGGTTTCACTACTTCAATTGTGTTTTCATATTCAAACACACAACTTCAATTTTCAAATACATTTTTTAAAATTTAACTTAAAAAATTTATGAGCACTATATCCATTTGCCCATAGATCCTATTTCAAATAAGTATTAGTATTTGTTTATAACATTGCCTCATTATTTTAACTTCAAACTCGAAATATAAAATTCAAAGTTTAAAAAATAGATTATTTTAGTTTTCACTCATGAAACTTCATTTATATTTCCATATTCAATCACAGAACTTTAATTTTTAAATATTTATTACTTGACGTAAAAAATTATTTTATTTTTTTCAAATATCAACCGATTCATGGTCAAATAACGTCGCACAGAAGATCCTCAAACTGGTCCAAGGGCTCTTAGGATGGTACTACATATAAGAGCCCAACTGGTCCAAGGTCTCTTTAAATTCTGGACTGGCCTGGCCCATAATGAGCAAAAATACTCAGCAGTGGGTCCGCAAATTAAATAATAACACGTGGGACTCAATGGCGGAGCCACCTTACAATTAGGGGTTCATCTGAACCCCTTCGGTGAAAAATTTTATGATTTATACATGGTTAACATAATTTTTTAGATATATATATAGTAGATGTCGAACCCTCCTTCGTCTACTTCATGTGTCTATTTTTTCAGATTTTGAACCCCCTTATTGAAAATTCTGGCTCCGCCACGAGTGGGACTGACTTACAACGTTGTTGCCTCTTCCTTTTATTAAAGACGCGTTAGTTTCACGGACCATATCTTCGACTCTTCAAAGGTCGTGCATGTCACCTATTTTAACCTAACAACTCCCCCTCCTAACTCCTATCTAACGTAAACATACACTCCTTCACGCGCCAACTAATTTATAATTAATTAATATGTAACACATTTTCTAGTAATTTATAACTTAATTATGATCATTTAGTAACTACAATATTTTTTTAATACATAGTAAGTTAATATAAACATGGAATATGAATAAATTCTTAGTCTTTTGCGGATGTTAGCCAAATTCATTGTGTCTTGTTTTTAATTTGCTTTATTAATACAATCTTAACTTTTCCAAAAGCTAAAGTGATAAAGGGTAGATTATTTAATTTGCATTTGTTTAGAGATACGGTGATTCTTGAATTCTTTATCTAATATTTATATTTTAGTGATAAAATAATTTAGTTTATATATATAATGAAATAACTTGTATCAAAATAATAAATATCGAAGTAACTTGTTTTCAACTAAATTGACCTTAAAGACTATAGGAAATAACATGTGAAAGCCTTCTTAATTAATTGTAAAATTGCACGAAGTCATTTGTGATGTTTGATTCTTGTGATTGTGACAAAAACGGAAAGGTTTTGATAAATTAGTTACTATCAAATTTAAAGGGAGACTCCTTTTATCCTTTATTTATGTTGTTACTTTACGTACGTTAGCTTCAATAAAAATAAAGTAAAATAGTTTTCTTTTTTTAAATGATAAAGTAAGATAGTTCGATTTTCCAATTTTATTTTTATTAATATATAATAATAGTGTTTGAGTTAGTTGTTTCGATTTGTCAATTTTATTTTTATTAATATGTAATAATGGTGTTTGAGTTAGTTGGTATACTTCATTTTAACTAACTCTATAGATAATAATCCAACAACAATTTTAATACGATATAAATTTAATAGCTTAGTTGATTAGTTATCTACATTTTATTTTGTTGGTGAACGCTTGATTCTCATAATCCCTCCTTCATTTTTTCTTTCTGTGCTCCCAATTTTTTATTTTTTTTTTTAAACACAAGTTGTAGTACAATAAATTACTGATTTATTTTTAAAAGTTCTCAAATTTTAGGAAAACAACAATACTTAAAATCCAAACTAATAAGAAAGAAGTATATAAAAGTTTCATATTCATTTGCTCTCTTTGGATGTATGTATTTCTGGCTGGTGCTGACATTCTTGTGGTGATTTGAGAAAACTACATGTTATATGTCGATGTCGGGATGAAGTAAGAAATTTCACTGATTAGATTTAAGATTGATAAATATTGATAAAGAAATAATTTTATTTTTTAAGTATATAATATAATTTTTTAATGAAAGATGTCCAATCATCATTCTTTGATCTACATAGCTATGTTAATTGCCAATGCATGTCCCAACAGATTAATATTTATAAGATTAATTATCATTTGATATTATTTTTTTAAAAAAGAAAATTCCCGTCAAAATACCTAAATCAACTTTTTTTAAAACTACTGTTTAGCCGTCGTATTAAAATATGAATTTACGAAGCTTATTTTCAAAAAATGTGTTCAAATTCAACATTTTTGTGCTATTTTTGTATCGCCTCCGTCCATTCCGTTGAACTTATTACTTGTGTTAAACGTAATTACTTCAAAATACTTGTCTTTTTTTTTTATTTAGAAAAACAAGAGAGGATTACTCATTTTATATCCTATTTTAATAGTCCTTAATCTAGTAATTGTGGGAAAAGATTATGTGGTGAAGCAAGAGGCTGGACTCCTTTTTTTTTTTTTTTTTTCTAATTTAAGTATATTAGTTTGAGTGGTATTAAACAAATCATGTAAAAAAATAAAATTTGAAAAAATAAGTTCTCATATAATTACAACTAGTAGTAATACTTAATATGTCATGAGTAAATCAATTTCCTTATTGAAGTAAGGATAAAGAAAAAATTACATGAGATATTAATTATTATTAGTTGAGTGACATAAAATAAATTAATCCAATGTGAAAAGTCATCAAAGGTAAAAAGATGCATTGTTTTAAAAACAGACTAAAATAATCAAATTGAAACGCAACAAAATAATTAATGAGAACCAAGAATAAAATAAGGTTAATCTCACCAAATTATTCTTTTAGTTAATGTTTCTTTTTTAAAAAGGCCTACATAAGACAAAAAGTGAGAAAATAAAGAAGACAGAGGGTGTCAAGAGAAATTAAATCTTCTTGACCACTTATAAAATAAAGAAAAAAAAATATTTTTTCCCGAATTTTTGTATATAAAAGTGAAAATATTTAATATGTAGAACTAAAAATCTCGTATAAACAAATTATAAAATTAAAAAAAGTTGTAAGTGACTCATAAAATAAATTCTTCCCAAAAATAAAAATATAGCTCCAAGTCATTTATTTTAGTTTCTATATGACATCTTCATCAGATTTCCAACATAGTCCTATTCGATCCTCATTAATTTAAACGTGGTTATTTTCTATCAATACTAAGTGATCGTTCATTTATTGACACGAACCGAACTAGGTAAGCACATATTCTCTCAATATACTTTTATTTATTCATATTTAATTTAACATGTCATTAAAAAATAAAACTCCAAATATAATGCTAATATTATTATAGTTCCTAATTATTTAAATTCATCTCATTTACTGAAAATAACTAATACTTAATAATAAAACTAAAAATAATATAAAATACTAAATTGTCTCTTAATTTGTTAATCTAAATAAATAAAAATAGTATCTATTTTGTACCATAAACAAGAAGGAGGGAACAAAATGAGTAATTTAAAAGTTTGTTTTTTAAGCTCCTACTCTTTTAGCTTTTTATAAACTCAAATTAAGAACCTGAGAGTCAAAAAAATATTTATCATCTGAGCAACTTTGAAATTGAAAGTATCCGAGTAACTCGAATAATGTTTAGATTTAAAAGAAGAAGAGTATAAAGGGGTAGAAGAAAAAGTAGATATATTGAAGCGCGTAGTGGTGAATATTGGTAGGTACATGGCATTTATAAAGGAGGAAAGTTCGTACCCAATACTAATAATCATCCACAGTCGGAAGCATTTTGTCGTTGACGAATCATCATTTTTGAGGTCCCAACTCAACTATTTACTTAACCCATTTTTATATAAACTTCTCTTCTCTGCAAATTGCTGCACTTAAAATTACTACTCCATAATTACCATCATCAAAGAATCTGCTTGCTTGCGTCAATATATATATATATGTTCTTGGTGGTTGGGTAGAGTAGATTTATTGGGCTTAAATTCTACCATTTTTTTTTACAGGTGAAAGATGGGAGGTTGTGCATCGAAACCTAATGGGTGTGTAGGAATTAGGGGGCGGAAGCTTGTTCGTCGGAAGAAACACAAAGTTAGTAGAAGAAGAAATGTATCGAAGACCCATTCGGCTTCTCAAAATCTCAGTAAGATCGAACCATCTTCTTCAGCTGATCATTCTTACTCTAATCCTGCTTTTCAAGGTATTACTGCATCACTTAGAAATCATGATTTTTAATTGAACATTCAGTTTGACTACCTAGGTAACTATTTGTATCGACGCAATGAATTTAGGATTTGAAGTTTATGGATTATTACAGTAATCTCAAATTACTTTACAATGATATCACAATCAAATATTTATGGAATTTTAATACAATCTATTTGGGGGGGGGGGGGGGGGGGATCCGCCCTTATCAGAATTTCTTGTTGTTGCTATTAGCTTTTAAAGACTTGAGTATTGAAATTTGTTTTCTGAGATTTTTTTTTATGAACTTTTTTTTTTTTTTTTAATTTGGTTAGTTTCCAATCTGTTGTGATTTTTGTGACTAATAGTCAACACCCTCATGGAAATGTTTCTATCTATTTAGTAAGATCTTAATTGCTGTAGTTGGAGGCTTATATGGAGCATAACTCGATTTTGTGCCCTAAACAGGAAATGCAGAGTCTTGGTTCGACCCGGAGATGGTGATTGAATCTGACTGTGAGGATGATTTTCATAGTGTTCAAGATGGTAAGTTATCCGCCTCGTTAGAAATTTGTAGTCATTGCATTGTTTGGGCAGGAGGATCTCTAATCAATGTTATATATATGATTTCAAAATGTGCAGTCTTTTCTCAAAATGGATCTTTTTCAACTGGGGTTTCTCCAAGGTTTTCTGATTTTGTGTATCACAATGGCAATGCTGTTTCTGACCTCTCCGAAAAACATGAACAGCCATATGGAAGTCAAGAACCAATTGTTGTCAAAGAGGGTGTTGTAAAGAGAAACTCTTCAGCAGATTCTCAACTTAAGTCCAATTCTCAAAATGAGATGGATGACCCAAGTCTTAATGATAAAACGCCCCGAAGCATCGATGGTGGTGCTAGGGTTGAAACAGGAATTTTCCACAATTGTGGAAGACAAAATCCGTGTCTGCCTTGTCTTGCTTGTGTTGCCACTTCGGATGAAAAGAAAAAGTCTCTAAACCCAATCTCACCACGCGGCCGGAAAAAATCATCCCTAACCCAGATGTTATCTTTTAAATGGAGAGAAACAAATTCAAGTTCTGCATTATGTAAGCTCTTTACCTTGTATAAACTGTTAATGAAAGCCAAAGTGTGAAATTGGCTACTTTTCTTGCATAAACCACTTTCGAAATGTTAAAAGGATTTTGAGATTAGAATGTTGGACTGAGATGTGTGTAAATAGAATGACATGGTTAGGGTTCATATAGACGAGGCCAACTTGTTAGGGACTGTGGCGTAGTTGTAGCAGCAGCAGTAGTTGTTGTAATCAACCTTTAACTTATGGAATCATATATTAAGAGAATAAACCATTATATAGGTAATATGCATTAAGTAGAATATAAAGAATGTAGTATGCTGTTACTTCATCTTGAGTTGATCGTCATATTTGTGACCCACACATAATAGCTGTAACTTGGCTAAGCGTACTTTGAATCATAGACGACAATTGAAGGTGTTGATTGTATCTACATAGTGCTACAAGCTACAACTAGATTCACTTTAATTGTTTATTGTTACTGACTTGTCTGCTTTTCATTCTTCAGTGTCACCAAAAACTGTTCTGCAAAGACCAATAGCTGGCTCTCAAATTCCTTGCAGCCCGTTGGGACGGAAAATGGCAAACTGCTGGTCATCCATTGAGCCAAATACTTTCAAGATCCGTGGTAAAAATTTCTTAAGGTAAGATAATACTACTGATGAGGGACTCCATCTGTGAGATAATTTTTTTTTTTTTCTAAATAAGATCTGTGACATGCGACTATAATAGGCATTTCTCTGACTCTGTCCATTTCTTTCTCGACTATATTCCAAGCTTATTTTGCTCAATTGAATGTTAAGTTCAATCCCTCTAAATTCTTTGACAGGGATAAGAAGAAAGACTTTGCTTTAAACTGTGCTGCATTTTATCCTTTTGGTGCTGATGTATTCTTATCACCACGGAAAATTGATCATATTGCACGTTTTGTGGAACTTCCAGCCATCGATTCATCCAGTGAAGTTCCATCCATTCTTGTTGTAAATCTTCAGGTATTGGGATGCCACTATTTTTTTCTTCACATTGTTATATCAGTGTATACTTCAAAACATTGTTGAAGTCTCATATTTGATGCACAATCATATCTTCCTCAGATATTAGATTTATTTTTATTGCTCAGATTCGGCATTTAAAACCTGCCCCAGATAAGATGCTGGCAGTTTTTTTTTTTTGGAGAATTCATACTACTAATGATTTGCATTCCCCAAACAATGATTGACTGTTCTTACATCTCAGATACCATTGTACCCTCCTGCAATCTTCCAAAATGAATATGATGGAGAAGGGATGAACTTTGTTCTCTACTTCAAACTTTCAGAAAATTACTCAAAGGAAATGCCAGTCCAGTTTCAAGAAAATCTCCAGGTATGATGGTGAATTTTCTTTACATGACTTCATTTTGTGATTTCTTTATGAGTAACACTTAGCAATATTACCTCTTCCTGCAACCAGATAGGAGTATATTTGATTTTACTGTGTACATAATTTTCTCTTTTTATATAAATTGCTGATTCGTTATTCCTTTTCTTGCTATCTGTGGGACAGAGGTTAATACATGGTGAAGTAGAGAAGATCAAAGGCTTTCCCAGGGATACAAATGCACCCTTCAGGGAAAGATTGAAATTCTTGGGCCGAGTTGTAAACACAGAGGATCTTCAATTAAGTGCAGCTGAGAAGAAACTCTTGAATGCATACAACGAAAAGCCTGTGCTCTCACGTCCTCAACATGAATTTTATTTGGTACGTTAATCTAGAAACTCAGTACAGCTAGCATCATTACAGTTTTTTCTTATGACTTGGTTATATCTAGCCTCTGAAAATAGCAAACTCTGAATCCACCTTCATGAGACCAGCGGTGGAACCAGAATTTGAAGCTTATTCTGAATTCTAAAGTCTTTTAAGTTATTGGTTTCTAAATTAATAATTTGGAAATATTCAATGGATTTTTAAGACTAATACAAAGTTCGAACCAATGGGTTTGGCTGAACCTCTAGCCAATACTCTCCCTCTGCCCCTGCATGAGTAAAAGATGATATGTTGTACATTGCATATAAACGACATCACCTTCTAACTTCTACGGAAATAAACTTCCACCAGAAATTCCGAGCACTTCTTGGTTTCAATATTACTTATCAAAGAACAAAAGTGAGCACTGAACCAAAGTGCCAAGAGGCATCCATTGTCAAGTAATTAAAATATATAGTAGTAAAATTTTCCGACAAAGCGGTGTCTCTTAACACCCCTTTGATCAACGTGGGACTGCCCCTGGTTGTGGTGCCTGGACAAAATAATATTCAAACAAATCTTTCCAATCACATTTTCTTGATGCATATAGATTGACAGCTTATACTTTTTACCTTTTTATAAGGATAATCACTCCTTTTGTGTACAAACATTCATGTATTTGGCACGTAAAATCAAACATATTTCCTTTGTGTTCATATTGAGATTTTTAATGTTGGCTATTGCAGGGAGAAAACTATTTTGAGATAGATTTGGACATTCACAGGTTCAATTACCTCGCAAGAAAAGGAGTGGAATCATTTAAAGATAGATTGAAAAACTGTGTCCTTGACTTTGGTCTGACAATTCAGGTAGCTATTAACATTTCTAAGTTCGGATTTGATTACCTCTTGAAGAATTGTATCTGATATTACTTGGTAAAATGTGGTGCAGGGAAACAAGGCAGAGGATTTACCAGAAAATGTGTTGTGTTGTATTAGAATGAATGAGATCGACTACGCCAAGTATCACCAACTTGGCTTCTAAACCATGGCATACTCAAATATTATAGGGAATCGTCTCTACCCTTGTATTAAATTAAATTTCCATCTGAAATGTATAGCCATAGGCCATTTTTGGGTCCTATCCTGTAATGTAATGCTAACGCTGTGAATGAAGAATGTTTCTTCAATATTTGGCGTTACAGATCCCATATTGTAGCATTTTGGAGACATGTTCTCAACTCTTCATGAAGATTTTGCTTACTAGATCCAACTTTGTCCATTCAATTCATTTCATTGAATGAAAAAAGGAAATTGACAAATAATTTTATCATTGTGTATTCATGATTCATGTTTGGAAAGAATGTCTCAAATTCAATGTAACGCTATAACAATTGAAACATGAAAATACGGCTATGAATCTTTAGGAGACAGGAGTTTTAGCGCATCGTCCAAAAATGGCAATAAAAGAACACCTCGGTGGCTTACTTTCGGATCTAGAACATGGTTTCTCATTTGTTTCCATTTCGACAGAATTGGCATCAACATTTGATGTTCTTCTATTTTGTTCGGTTCCATGAACCGTTGCTGTTGTTGTTGGTGGTGGCTCGCCTCCTGCGGGTCTATTGTCCCAAATGTGTCCGGATGATCCTTGTCGCCGAAATGAGTATGCTGATCTCTCTAAAGTAGTCATGAATTTATTTATCAAAAAAAAGTTGGTATGTTTGCTCGAATATTTCTATCTGTTTTTGTGGGTTTATGTATTATAACTGTTCGTTAGTAATCTAATTTAACGATTTCTTGTGAGCTATTCTATCATTACACCCGTTTTTCCCCTGCTTTATCTCTGTGCTTGGCACTTGGCATATTCTTGCACAGTTTTTTCCATGTTTTGTAGTATGAAATAATTTAGCAGATCTTGCACAATTATAATGTACAATCTATTCCTATTTAGTTTGTAATTACATTAATTTCTGAAAAAGTAAAATAGCTCGGATACATTAAAAATTAGACTGGATACATTATATAATAAATCGGATACATAATATGTTGCTCGGATACATTATAAAATAATTTAGAATTAGGATAAGGGATTTTAGAGGTTTTTAAAAATAGAAGGAAATATTAAAAATAAGAAAAACATAAGACGTGTATTTCAATAATTTTTCGTTCTTTGTTTCTAACTTGAGTCTTATTCATTTTATCCCTTCTATCTTTTATCTATTTTATTTTTTTGTGTATTTGCAATTAATATATTTATTTTTTTAACCAAAGTGAAGGGTATTAAGAATGTTGGCCTTCCTGTAATTCTAACAGGTGAGCGAAGATCTAACGATCAGTTGAGCTGTCAATCAAATTTGGAGGCCTAAGATGAATGTCTAAAATGCGTTGAGCGGCCCTGCATTCATTCAAGTGCACAATTGCATTTAGCTTGAGTTATATTGTCATAATACATAAACATGACCCTTATTATGCCCTCCAACTTTGAATGCGCACAAGTAGAAGGCATTTGCTCAATTTTATACAAGTTTAAGTGTCTACTTGTGCACATCCAAAGTTAAAAGTCATAGTTGTCAATTAACGCCAAATTAAGGGTCATATTTATGTATTATGCCTATATATATCATGATACACAGGATGTATTGTGTTTAATGACGCAGAAAACACATGTAATATAGATTTATAATTTTCTATCATGAACAAACATTACAGCTCTTCCTACAATGACCTACATATTCTTCAGTGCCAACCATGTATGAAGGATTTTTATCACATTCACCAGAAGCAGCCCAACTGGAGCATTCAGGATACATATCGATACACTTCTCAGCTGATGGAATACTGTCATAGGACCTTACATGAATCCACTTTGTAGCAGACCACTTCTCACCTTCAATCACCGGGCAACTTCCGTGCAAGCTCAAACGATCAGTTGTTGCATTAATATGTAGACTGAAAAACAACAACGCATCGCCCTTCCTTGGTTTTACTGCAAAGTTATGTCAGAATAAGTCTAGTCTCACTTAATTTGTCACACTTCGTATTTCAGTAGGTTCAACTGAATCTAGTATTTTCAATATTGAACACAAATGTATACTAAAATTTCAACGAATATGCTGATGGACACTGACTAGTCTACAGACTTTACATTAAAATTCACCGTACCTGCGTAGCCATCTTTAGCACAATTAGACCAGTCATCACCCTTTGGCTGAGAATCGGCAGCCTGTAGGTTTAGAAGAAAGGAAAGTTTTCGTCTCAAGTAGTTGACGCGAAAAACAGGAAAATCATACAAAATTGGAATTACCTCTGATCTAGGAAAAACTGTTTCTCCACCCTTATCAACATCTGATAAATACATAAGGACAGTAGCTACACGATGACCGCCTATCTCTTGATTAATTTTGTCCATAAAATAATCAAAATGTGGCTCGTATTTTTGCCCATGTTCATAATGCAATATCTGCATTGGTTCTCCATTCTCTGATTGACAAGTTGGCGTAAAAATAAGAATTTATAGAGATGAAGCCAATCAATGTCATAGAGGTAGTACTAAAGTACCTTCAGGGAGAAATGTCCAGGCAGCTATTCTGGCCTCCACATTAGCAACAACTTCATCCTTTAATAAAGATACAAATGTTTCAACACTAATGAAGTTCTGAAAATGAAATTGCAGCATAGAAAAGAGGTACAGGACATGAACCTGAGCTTTGACGAGAAATGCGCCAGTACTTGTCCGATATTCACTCTCTATGCTCTCCCCTGTTTCAAGGTCAGTTACCATGGATTTCTCCAGACTATCTTTAGCCTGATTCACCAAAGCCAATGTGATTCAAAGGCGAAAAATTCAGAAGTGAAATACTTTGGAGATGATTAGGGCTTGAATATGCATACACATATAGAAGACGCTAACTTCACATCCAATGATATATAGGGGCTAAACACTCGGTTAGTCAGTGTAATCTCATAAGAGGTGTCTGGAGAGCAGTGGCGGATCCAGAAATTTTGTATCATGGGTGCTCAACTATTTTTAGTTTGAAAATTGCTACATATAGTGGGTGCTCAGTTAATATATTTCATTGAATTACAAAATTTTGTACATAAATAATAATGTTGTCACAAAAGGCAGTGGGTGCTTAAGCACCCTTAAGTCACAACATAGGTCCGCCACTGCTGGAGAGAGTAGTGCAAAAGCCGAACTCGTGAACATAGAGAGGATGTTTCAGAAAGATCCTCAACTCAAGTAATAGTACAATGTATATAAGAAATTATTCTCTTTTAACTACGCAAAATGACCTTTACTTGCATTAACTAAAACTCCCACATTTCATAAAGAAAGAAAGATAGGGGACAGAGTAAGAAAGAGGGAAAAAAAAGGCTAACCAGAGAGATGAAATGATCACACTCTTCATTTGTCAAAAAATTCCTATATATAAAAACTCTGCATAAATTCAAAATCATTATCAGGGCTCCATCAAATAAATCTTCATTCTTCGCAATTCTCAGGAAATCAGCCATATGTAAACAAACCTGGGGTGCCATGAAATTTGTGTAACCCGAGTTGGATCAATTGGAGTCGACAAGGAATTAGTCGTCAATTTCAAAATCGACGTTTTTCTGAAAGAAAAAACAAAGCATACATCAAACCTGTAAACAGTAAAAGAGGAAGAGGGAAACTGGAGATGGGATCAGTACATTTCTTTATTGCCATTCCATAAGGAAGATTGACGTGAAGAATGAGATAGGTGAGGAAAAACGGCAATGAAACAGAGGGAGAATCCAAGAATAACATGAAGACAACAATCCATCAAACAACACAGAGTGTTACACGAAATCGTCTTTCTTCTATTTCAATTTTTTTCAATAAGAAAAGTGACTTTGTGAGATAGTTAACTCTTAAAGACCATAGGAGAAATCTAACTCAAAGTAAATTACTTGTTTTTATTGGAGAAATCTTTCGTGGATTACTTTCATTTTGTTGTTAGATTAAGGTAAGTAGCTTTTACTGCCAGTGTACAATGTGAAAGAAACGGAGAGCACTTTTTTAGTAAATGGCATTGAAGATAAAAAGAAAAATACTTTCTGCCTACCACTGACTTCATTTTATTTTATTTTTTTTGGAAAAAAATATTTAAGTCTTTTATACTGCAAATTGCGAACAGTCAAATATTACTTGAATTAGTACTCCTCCATTTAAAAAAGAATGACCTTCTTTCCTTTTTAGTCTGTTTAAAAAAAATGATTTTTTTTTGTAACATTTTAATTTCAACTTTCCACGTGGCATGTTTAAGACCACAAGATTAGGGCAATTTTATACATTTAACATAACATTAATTTAGGACCATAAGATTAAAAAGTTTTTTTTATTTTCTTAAATTTTGTGTCAAGTCAAACTAGATCATTCTTTATGAAACGTGGGGAGTATTAACTATTATTCTGTCCAATAATATTTGTCCTATATTGACTTTACATACTTTTAAAAAAACTATAAATAAAAGGATATTTTTACTATATAATCCTTTAAATATAATAAATATAATATATTGAAAAATGTAATAGAGAATCTATTATAATTAATGATGAGAATAAATTAAAAACTAAGTAAAAAGTCATTCATTAATTTCATAAAGTGAACAAGTATTGTGGGCGACTACGATTAAATAGAGGGAGTAACTCTTTTTTCCATTTTTTTAAAGCAAGTAATACACTACCGGCAGGGATGATATTAGTGTATTTATTGGACCTAACACTGTGAATTAATTACCCTGAAGAAAAAAATTGTAATTGACTGATCGGTGAAATTTGATTCAGAAAATTATTTTTTGGGCCTCATTGCTGAGCCGGTCCAAGAATACAGAGATCGTTTGGTTGGGAACAAGTTATCCCAGAATTAATTATTCTGAGGTTAGTTATCCTGAGATAACTTATTCCACCATGTATATGGGATAACTTATCCCATCACTATGATATAAATGGTGGATAAGTTATCCCAAACATGGCAACCAAACAACATACAACAATTTTATCCTATCATTATTTCTTATCCCATCACTATTTTTTTTTATCCCTCACACCAAACGACCCCTAATACAATCCTATGATTTTTTCCCAAAACCTCATTTAAGGCGATTTTTTCAATTTATCAACATAACAATAAATGGAAAAGGGTTATATTTACCCCTGTACTCTCAAAAAAGGGCTATATTTGCCATTCGTCATACTTTTTTGATATATTTGCCCCTACCATCCTTTAAGCACATATTTGCCCTTGAACCGTTAAGTGTCATGTCTCCTACTTTTATCATCCTACATGGCGCCTACGTGACACACCTATACTCATATTTATTTATTCCACCAAAATATTCCTCCTAATTTAATTATTAAATTCATCCATTACATAAAACCCATTTCCTAATATTACTTCATTTTTTTTCCAGAGAAAAATTCTTTAACAGATAAACAAAGCTGCTCTTCCATATGTTCGAGCAATAGAGAAGCTTCAAGTTTGAGCAAAGAGCAACATAGATCCTTTTTTGCTCTTCTCTTCTCAAAACAGTGTACCACACCTCTGTTGGGACTGTTGGAAAACAGTAAGAATCATAGCCACAATAAATCAGAAACCACAAAAAAAAACTATATGACCAAAAAAAAATTAAAAAAAAATGAAGAAGTATCAAATATTCTTTTTCTTGAACTTTTTGAACTTAACAATGTTCAAGAGATCATGTTTTTCTTTGGAAAAGTGACAATGAAATAATATTAGGAGTTGGGTTTTAGATAATGAATTGATTTAATAATTAAATTAGGAAGAAATTTTTAGTGGAATAAATATATATCCATGTAGATATGCCACATAGATGCCATGTAGGATGATAAAAGTAAGAGACATGACACTCAACGGTTCAAGGGCAAATATGTGCCTAAAGTTGAATGGTAGGGGAAAATATATCAAAAAAGTATGATGAAAGGCAAATAATGTTAGGACTGAAAATAAGGAGGTATAATGCTGAAGCTAGCAAAGCAAACCTCAAAAGATCACGAGTAAGAAGACAAACGAGAAATATATCAACAGACACAAAAATTTAATGTGGTTCGGTCAATCGACCTACGTCCACAAAGGAGATGAGCAATCCACTATATAAACATGAGTGTACAAAATATAAAGAGAAACAACCTCAACCAATTCACTTGGAATACATGGGAGGTTCACACAAGTGATAACGTATCAAGCTTGTGACCGACAAATTCTCCTCCTAACCAAAATTCTCAAAGCCCTTAAGACTACATTGTGAATGCTGATTAATTTAGAAGGAACAAGCCTCTATTTATAGAGTACTAAACCTTTTCCTACAAGAAAAAGACTAGCAAATCCAAAACATTTTCTTAAAAGGAAAACCTATTTCTGGTAATAAACTCAAGGCAAATAATACCCAACAAATCTCCCTCTTGGCCTGAATTTCTGACAAAATAAATTTGTCCACCTTTTTCACATAATCTTTAATAACTTGCTTCTCCTCTCCATAATCTCCTCCATCAAATCTATGTCTCAACATAGAGAACATCTCTTAAACAATTTCTCCAACAAAAATCTTCATTATTGTCAAAAAGGTTACGGCTAGAACTACACCTGCCAAGATGAACACCCATATCTAACATGACTCCATCATTAAACCATGACTCTGATACCACTTGTTAGGATTGAAAATAAGCAGGTGTAATGTGAAAGCTAGCAAAGCAAACCTCAAAAGATCATGAGTAAGAAGACAAACGAGAAATATACCAACAGACACAAAGATTTAACGTGGTTCGGTCAATCGACCTATGTCCACAAAGGAGATGAGCAATACACTATATAAACATGAGAGTACAAAATATAGAGAGAAATAACCTCAATCAATTCACTCGAAATACATGGGAGGTTCACACAAGTGATAACGTATCAAACTTGTAACCCACTAATTCTCCCCCTAACCAAAACACTCAAAGCCCTTAAGACTACATTGTAAATGTTGATTAAGTTAAAAGAAACATGCCTCTATTTATAGAGTACTAAACTTTTTCCTACAAGAAAAAGACTAGCAAATCCAAATCCTTTTCCTAAAAGAAAAACCTATTTATGGTAAGAAACTCAGAACAAATAATATCCAATAAATATAACCCTTTTTTGAGAGTACATGGATAAATATGACCCTAGATGATCTTACCTATCATTTCTTGTAATATGATGAAACGTATAGCATGATTTATGTACATCCATTTAAAACGTTTGCATATTTATGAGGTAATTTTGTACATATTTTCTCGAACTACTTTAATTTTGTACATAATTTATTTCGATTTTCTATTAAAGTGATCACTATATATGCCTATAAAATTTGGAAAAACACCAAATTAAAACTCTTGAAGACAAATCATAAACTTTTATCTCTGTTATTAGCAGCCTGTCGTCACTTTCTTGCTTGCAAATTCAGATTTTGTAGTCACTGTTCCATCATTTCCAGCCAAAGCCATGTACTTATCCTTCCTAGTAAAATTGGTGCACTCATACGATAATGTTGCGGCAATTGTCTTCTGTATATAATTTGCCACATCATGGCTTGATTTTCCTGCTTTACAAGTCAATTCATATGGCCATTTGTTCAAAAAATTCACCTCATATGAAGGGCTAGGATTCATGAAGAAATAAAAAGGGTCCATTCCTTTCCAACCCCTAGCCGTCGTGCCATGGAACATGCTCATTTTATTACACATCGCCACAGGGACAAGCTCGTTGGTTAATTCCGCGAATAAGGCCGAAAATCTTAGTAAAAATGGTTCTCTACATGTTGTTCCTTCAGGGCATATAACCAAATCACCTTCTTGTAAAAGTTTTTTTATCATGTTAGCATCATTTATGCGGTCACGACTAAGACGGACAGTTTTAATAGGTGAAATAATCTCAGAGAGTCGTGACAACGAGTAAGTGACCGCAGGGATGGGCCTACCAAGGGCCGTTGAGAGGAAAATTGGGTCAAGAAGGGTTCGATGAGAGCAAATAAATAGGACACCGGTTTGGCCCGTGGATTTTCGGGCCGGAGGAGGTGGGTTACCTTTGATTTTGACTCGAACCCCAAGGGCCCAAAAGGCGTAATAGACTAAAGGCATCGGTAGGAGCGCACCCGCGGCTACGCGCAAACATGCGAAGAGGAATCCAACAGGGATCCAAAGAATAATGATGAGTGCCATTAAAGGGCTTGGTTTTTGAACAAGTCGGCCATCATGGAACACAATGGGCTTTGGTAACTTATCTTGGCTCATGGGCTTTACACCAGGTTCAGGTGGTACTATGTAACTTTCCTGCAAAGGGTAATAAGAGAAAGTTATATTATTTCCAATCTAAGTTATGTGCATTGATAATGTGAACTTTTTATATTATCCGTGCATTTCGAACCCAAGAATGAAAGAGTATTTACCCCTCTACCACAACTCTCGATGGTATTAGTGTAATTTGATATAAATAAACAAAGGGTAAAGCTAAATGGCCAGAAAAATTAATCAGAATTTGGTCAGAAATTTAAAAAATCTATAATATGTTTTTTATTTTTAAATAAATTGATTTTTTTCTATTCTTTAATTAAAATATATTAAAATTAAAAGGATAAAAATGTTCAAAAAGGTAAAATAACATATTTATTTTATCATTGTGATCAAATTTTCTTTTATCTATCAGCTATATCAAATCATGAGAGAATTAATACTTATATACTTATCATTAAGTAATCATTTCTCAAACTTATCGGAATATTAGAAATCATTTTTTAAAAGTAAAACTAATGATCAATGTTGTCTTGAGAGTAAAGCAAAATGCATAATTAGCAAGTAAAAAATAACGGAGGGAGGGAGTACTACTTTCATCAAAATAGTACTCCCTTTAATCCAAAGTAAATGAATTTTTAAGATGTAATACACCCCTTAAGAAAATTAATAACTTATATTAATCAAAAAATAATTTATCAATATCATACTTTTGCGTCATTTATTTTAGACTGGAAAGAATACTACTCATAAAAGTTTACCTAATAACTACTACGTACCTTGTTGTGTTTAAAATGTTTTACACCACGCACTAATTCATTGAAAAACTTACTATTTCACACTGAATGATTGGACACAATATTTAAAATTGAAAAACTATTGCGTTACATATGCATGCCAATTCTATGAAAGCAAGAGCATTCCATAAAGGATATAATAAGCTTTTTTAAAATATAAAAACGTATCACTAAATTAAGAATGGACTAAAACGAAAATAATATCATAGAATTAAAGTAAATTTACAAACCTTGCATAAATTCATGAAGGGAAAATCAGTTTTGCGATCACCAAGTCCAATATGAGGTGAACATTTAGAACCAAATGCCTTTTTAAGAGCCTTAGCCTTGTTATCACCAACAAGAACTCCAGATTCATTAACAAATCCAGTAGCTCTTCCTTTATAGGTACATATTTCTGTCCCAATAACAATATCAGCACTTAAATATTCCTTCAAAAATGGTTCAACCATAATCCTAGGATTCGCGGTAAGAACACACCTTTTCCCACACGATGAAAAAACACGCCATGTCTCAGGATGCAAATCGCTCGAATAAAACTTTGGTAGAACAGCTCGTGCCACAGATTCTATATCAGACACTTTCATACCAACAAATGTTGCAAAGACTAGGACTCTAATCCCCATGGATTCAGAGATGAAATAGTACAAAAAGCCAGCCAACGGAGATGCTAAGATTAAAAAAAAAAGCCTAGAAATACCACCAACTTCAAAAGCAACAAGTGCAAAATAAGGAAAAGAGCTACGTCCAACTAGTAATGTTCCATCCATGTCTGATACTACTGTTTGATCTTCACGTCCCTTTGATTCACATTGTTGAATTTTTGGAAATTTTTTTGAATCTGTTTTGGCCATTGGCTTTGAGTTTGTGTTAAGTAGTAACTAATTAATTAGGGAGTACTAAGTTCGATTGACTTTCTTGTAGCTTAGATATATATATATATATATAAGTTTGTTACGGTAAAAACAAGCTTGCATTCAATATGAGGACAAACATTTATCGTGATTTCCTAAATGGTTTTCACTTTGAGATTTCCGAGATGGTTAATGTCACTTTTTCATAGGCAAAATACTTGTTATATTTCGCTTCTCAAAATTGAATTAGATTAACATATGAAAAATACAATTGGAATATTTCTAATATTAATATGATGAAAAAAAAAATTATAATATATAGGTAAAAACTTAACATGGTTGTCTCTAGAAAATTTTCTATCAAAGTGCACGTCTCCAATTAGTAATTAATCACTCTCTGTCTAATGTATTAAAAATAGATGTTTAGTTTTTAAAAAAATATAGTTTTAAATTTAATTCTCTATATAAATTAAAGTCATTTCAAGTAAAAAAAAAAACAGAGAGAGAGATGAAAGAATTAGAAAACATTTTATTTTCGTACCAAATACTCCAAGGTGAGGCACAATATTCTTGAAACCTCCATCTTAATGAGATGCTATAAATAAAGTAGTAGTTGAAAGAATTGACTATTTGTACTCCATATTCGATAATTAACCATCTTTGACGAACTCGTCAGTATTTGTCGGGTTCCGGCCTTATAACAAAATGTAGATGAGCTCTACCATACATTTTTAAATGAAAGGCAATTAAGTTTTTTTCCCTATTATATTAAAACGAGTTTAAATTTGTCTTTATTAACGTTAATTTTGGAGTTAAAATACTTCATCTTATACTTATTGGACCCTAATTACCTAACGTTAGTTTGAATTAAAAATGTCCCTCCTTTTCATAGAATTATGAGATGACACGTGTGAAGTAGTGAGTTTTATAAGTAATCTGTTACCATTCATCTCATGAACTAACTTTTAGAATGAATGTGCCGTAGCGGACAGATAGCAGCTAGGACATTGCCATCTCTTAATAAATGTTTAACAGATATAATCTGGCGGAAGACAAGAGTTAACAGGTTGCACGCAAAGTTAATCTATGATAGGATTCATTGTATTTTATTCTTTCATATTTAGCTTTTGAATGTTGAAATGTGAGTTTATTTTGAAGGTCCAAAATCAACATGCATTAATGTCTCTTTGAAATCAAATAGTACACGCATATAGTTAAATATTTGTTTGACCGTGAAGTTAGATCATATTTTGAAAATCAGAACTTTAAATATTTTTAAGTTTTTGGACTTTAATTTCAGTTACAACTTCAAAAGCTCAAATTTTCAAAATTCAAATTTCGACTTTAAAATCTATGGTCAAACAGAAGCGCGCCTGAGAGGTGTTTCATTCCCTTGTTCCATCTGTATTTATGAAAATGTAGTTTGGAGAAAAGAGTGGCTATGATGATTCGTCTGCACATTGATGAAAGAAATTGGTTCCACTTTAATCCGGTACCTAGACTGCACAACCCTGAACAGAATGTCGGCATCCAACTCAAGATAATTTACTGTTTTTGAGGAAAAAGCCAAATGCGTCTTACAACAATATTAAGCATCAGTTTTTGGAAAGCAAAATATCCAAATTAAACAAACCTTGTAGCTAGCTAGCTAGCATGTCCAGTCAAAGCAACACTGACATATTATTGGCTAGAAAACGACACTAACTCCACATTGCAAAACAAGTAACCCAAAGATAACTTAATCATCATTTGTCCAAATGTTAAGTTTTTTTGATTTCCATGATTTTCAGTACCCACATTAAAGTCCGAATAATTCAAATTTGCGCCGCATTCCCTATCATAAAAATTTTCATACCCAGAGTTTGCACTCAAAACTTTTGGTAAAGAAAGGAGCAGCTTCATCTACTGCACCACGTCTTTTTAGTGGTCCACATGTTAAGTTGCTTTACAAACAACAGGGGAAGGAAGTTTTTATAGGAAAAGTTCTTGTGTTGTCTTTGTCTTGTGCTCTGTAAAAGGGTGTCCTGGAAAGTGGTTAAACACCTCAAACGAAGTATCTAATTAACAGAATAAAAGAAAAGGTATTTGTTCTGCTACTTTTATATTCCTTTCACTTTTCTGAAAGTATTGACATGAAAAGGAAACCCCATTTTCAGGAGATTCCAATGCCTTTATCTTTTTGTAAGTTTCTATAGAAAAACAGTTGAAAGAAGAAAGTTGGTAATAGAATTACATGTATACTGTGGATTCTCTAGTACTATGATAAAGAAAAGATAATTGTAAAGTGAAAATAAATATTTCTTTAGGAACATCGAAGTGACACCTACAAAATTCACCCTCCAAAAAATTTGTTTAGAAAAATTCAAAATCTAAGTAAGGACCAGATGACCTATCAGAATCAGAAGCAGCTTTCTCGTTTGCATGAGACGATGACTTGGACGATTGTTTAAAAAATGTAAGATCAACTGGTTTAGGGATATCTGGAGGATGAGTGCTTCGGATGAGAGCCCAGTTAACGTTTTCAAAGAAAGGATGTTGTTTTATCTCCGTGGCACCTCGTTTAAATCCTAATCTTTTTTGAGGATCCTTCACAAGTAGACCTCGGATCAAATCCTTTGCAGCAAAACTAACTGTGGATCCCTCGGGAAATTTAAGAGGTTGACCAACAACGTTAAACAATGTCTCTCTATTTCCATTGCCTTTAAATGGTGTCTTCCCATGAAGTAACTCGTACAGAAAAATTCCAAATGTCCACCAATCAACAGCACTACCGTGACCATCTCCTCTAATTATTTCTGGGGCTAAATATTCATGGGTTCCAACAAAGGACATGGACCGAGCTGTAGTTGGCTCTGCAACCAACACGGGAAGTGAATCAGAAGAAACCATGGTTGCACGATCACCCCTTGTTTTCGTTGTTTTATTGTTGAAGAGGCGAGGCTTAAAACATGAAGGTTGAAAGCAAGAAGGCTCCACACAAACAGGTAATTTGCATGCTGGATCAATGCAAGATGGCTGGATACAATATGCAGAGATAGCACAAGAAGGTTCATCACTTGATCTAACAAGGGTAGGATTGACACAACATCTCAATGATAGATCAAAATCTGACAACATTATATGGCCATCTTCCCTCACCAACACATTTTCAGGCTTTAAATCTCTGTATACAACTCCCATCATGTGTAAATACTCGAGGGCAAGCAACACCTCTAATGCATAAAACCTGCCACCCAAAACAGGAAACAAACTCTAAGAATCTTCAAAATTGTAGACAGGAAATATTGGAAGTTCAATACCATATAATATACACTATTGCACGGCATTAAGGTTCAAATTATTTATCAAAATATGAAGACAAAAAGGCGTAACGCCAAGTTAGAATAGACCATGTTTAAATAGTTCAGCTAAATTACAATTTTCTGAATTTCGAATTGGAATCATGAATTAGAAAGCAAAGTGAATAGCCTTATCCTTCAACAGTGTTTACAACTAAGTGGAGGTTGTAGTCGTAGGATTTGAAACTGGGGATTGAGACACAATTTGGTAAACAATGAGCAATCACCATAAATATTCCTCACACGCTACACAGGACACTCGAGGAAAATCAGCAAACCAGATGGGTGATGAAGTGACTAGCAGCAAGGCGTTGCGTTTATCAAACATCCTCTAGCAACATAAAGACACTTAATCAAGATACCAGCGGTACTACTTTAAACAAAGAAAAAACTTATTTCTTTTGATAGCCATTGAGCTGGAGATGAAATAGGGTATTCACCTCTTAATTAGTGAAACATAGAAATTGAAATCTTTGGTAAATATGCAGTAAGATTGCCAACCACACAGTTGAAAAACAGAACATAGAATAAAAGACACACCTTGCTGCTTGTTCTGTAAAATGCTTCCCGGGCTGGCGCTGCCTGAGCAAATGAAGATCTCCGCCACTGCAAAACTCCATCAACAAGCACGAAAACTTATCCGTTTCAAAATGTGAATAAAGGGTTGGTAGGAATGGATGGTCCAACAAACCCAAAATTTCCCTCTCAGTTTGAGCTCTCATCACCTTCTTCCTCCCAGCTAGCATCCCTTTATCCATAACCTTCATTGCAAACAAGCATCCCATCCCTCTTAACTCCGCCAAATAAACGCTCCCAATATCGCCAAATCCCAATTTTTTCAAAAGCCTAAAATGTGCCAAACCCAACTCCCCATCTTTCCCTTTCACACATTGTATTGCATCCCACCGAATATCGTTACCCTTGTGAGGTTTCGACGGACAAATCCCCCTATAACTAACCTCGTTCGGGTCAGCACTGTTACAATAACTAACTGAACTAAAACTAGTATTCTCACTCTCAACAAATTCCACATTCTTTTCAACTCCAACATTCAAAGAATCCATCCCTCTTCCCTCAAAACCACCATCACTCAACTTACTTCCTACACTATTATTCTCAGACAAGGTAAAACTAGTGCTACAAAGTTCAACGCTAGTACTATTAGTATTGCTAACACTAAGTTCTTGAAAACTAACCTTAAGAGAAGTGGCATCAGTGTCTATACTATTATTGGCTTCTCTATTCATCATGAATGAAAGGTGTTTGATGAAATGCCTGAGAGCTGAGATTTGGGGTTTAAAGAAAATGAATGGTGGTCAAATGGTTGTTGACGCCGAGGTAGTCAAAGAGAAATGAGAGAACTCAAAAAAGGTATTCAAATTTGAATGTATTTTACAATATCCTAGAAATCAAACAGCTTAGAGACAAAATATATAGAACACCACTTATAAGTTATAGTTATATATACACCCACTCTATTTAATACTACAATGATTTATGTGTTTTGTGTTGGGAGTAACAGGGATTACAAAAGCCTAGCACATATAAATAATCCAACTCACAATTTTTAATGCCATATAAGTCTGTCACTCTTTGTTACACATTAAGGCCAATGTGGGCCAATCAGGCCTTCTTCAATTTCTATTGGGTCTTTCTTTAAAAAAAATAAAGTATAAAAATCTCTGAGCTAATTATATTATATTCCGAAAACTTTTCTAATTACAAAAATCTCAGATTTTTTATTTCTCTTGGATACATTTCTTAATTGTCTAATATATTGCAAATGATACATTATTTAATAGGAGAGATTTATCCAAGAGCGATGGATGTATCATAGAAGGGTAAGGAATGTATTCAAGAACGGAATTTTGTAATTTTTTAAATGGTAGAAAATTTTAAATATTATGATATCTTAAATTGTGTATTTATGATAGTTTTTGATATATTTCTCGTTTGTTTTCTTACACATTATCTTTCAAAATTTGCTTTGTTACCTTTCGTGTGACACCTCATTATTTTTGGTCCTAACAGTTGGTGGTTCTGTTTTATGTTTTCAAGATAATTTGAGTCCATTGAAATTTAAATATTACTTGGAATTTATCGACAGACGACAAGTTTTCAGTATGGACCAAGAAAAAAAGTCCCATGTTCAGATTCAACAGTCGTAATTTCCATTCTAGTGTCATTGGTCAGGCTATTAAGTGAATACAAATATTTACCTATTCATTTGCTACATGATACAATTTTTAAATTCACATGTTCCTAACTATGCTCAAAATAATACTTGTTTGTTCGGCATATTCAATTTGTGAAATCGATCTCTTACCCGTAATATTTCTTACTATTAAATTAATATACAAAATAGAAGACAGTAAAACACGCAAGCAAAAGAATGATAAAATGGTTTGGTTGTTAACAATAAAAGCATCTCCCTTACTCCAACGGATGTGGTGTCGTTTGAATTTTGAAAATTAATTTCTCAAGGTGAATTCTGAATTAAATTTTTGAAAATAGGATTTATATTTTAAAGTTATAATAATTAATATTTAAAGTATTTTCAAAGGCTATAGAAAAAATTACAGTAAAAAAATAAATTATTTAACTTTCAAAATTCAAATAGTGTCAGGTAAATCGATAATGAAAAAATAGTTATCAATTTTGATTAGGTGAAAAAAGAGTGAAGACGCGCATTGAATTAATTATTGGTTTAATTGGGAGTCAAACGGCGCTTGAAATGGCGCTGATGCTATATGGTGATGGATCCATTAGGTTTTGCTACTCCTAACAGACACTAGACAGACAGATATGTCATAATTATATTTATTTAATTACAATAACTATAACTTAATAACTATACTACTAGCTACTACTAGCTTATTAGTAAAATAAATTAAACAAGTTAAGTTAGAAATTAGTTGAAGCATGAAATATTAGCCCCACTTTAATTATTGTAACACTATACTATATATTACATGAGTAATTTTGTGGCAGTGTACCTTTTGGTAACAGTACGAACGCATTCACCGGTCATCTGAATGAAATTTATCGCACATAGTAAAAATTACACACATGCATTCACACTAAGTACGTACATATTGTCACAGAGATATAATTGTGAGTCCGCAACACTCTTAGGAAACACTCTCATCCTAGAAGCGAAAGGGGAGAGAGGGCGTTTATACGAAAAATACTTGCTCAGATTCTATCCATACAAAATTAATAATATGATTCAAATTTCAAATGACTCATTCTTTTGTTCAATTTATATACGGAAAAAAAACAAAAATATCTTTGAACTATGCGATATCTGTTTAAACTATTTTCTCATAACATAATATTCTCTCATGTGTAGAAATAGAAAGTCCATGTCTTTCACTTCTTACTTTAGACAATATATACACTCGAATATGTCAAATAAGTGGTACATAGAAGAGGTGGAAGTAAAAGCTAGGAAGATACATTTTCGATTGGTTGGTAAGGAAGTAATTGAGAAGGGAGTTCAATTCATTTCCACATGTTAAACAATACTTTAAGAGGTAAGTATTGGAAAAAATAGTAATATAAAATTGAATGCTCAATTATTTGAACTTTGAAGTAACATAATGAGATTCTAGACCCTTTCCCGCTACTCCAAAATACAAAAAAAATATAGGAGATAAGTTAATATACACACATCTCTCGTGATTTCATTAATACTATAAACCTCTCTCTTTATAAACTTTTTTTATATGAGTTTGAATACATATATATATATATATATATATATATATATATATATATATGTATGAGTTTTTGAATTTTGTTGAAAATTAGTTTTTGGAATTTAAAGTTATCTTTGGAGATATGTATTTTATTTGAAAATTAAAATTTCACCCAGAAACTAATTTGTACCACTTTTTGAAACTTGAATATTTTTTAATATAGATAATTAAAAAACTAACCAAATTTTATGAACAAATCATGTAGTTTTTTTTTTTGAAAATCTTACTCCCAAAATCTGAAGCATAATTTTATGAGTGTAAGGTGTATGTGTTAATGGTGTAAAATATATGTAAACATTCACGTCACTTGTTATGTAATTAGAGAACTCTTAATTGCTGAGTAAACATTAATTTTACTTCGATAAAAATTAATTATAACTAATATATTATAACATGTTCAATTTCACATATAGTACTGTAAATAAGTCTTTATAATATTAGTGTATATAGCTTAAATCATAATTAATACTGACAAATGAGACAACTCTAATCAATTAACTTTTGTATATCTCTTCGGAATCAATCTAATCGGCATTCATTCACTCATGACTCATCCAACTTCTTCAATTAATTTTTGCCTTATAAATAGTGGAGTAGTAATATAAATAAAAGTGAAACATAGAAATAATACAAGAAAATATGGCACGCTACAAAAAGAAATATAAGGATATTCTTAATTATTTTTTTTTCATTTTCAACTGTTGTTTTATTCACCATTAGTTAAAGGGATAAGCAAATTGATAAGTGGTATTATTTATTAGGTACGCAAGGATAAAATCCATCTATAATTCAAAATGAATATCAAGATACGTACGTAGTTTTGTTACTCAGCGGCAAGAAAATTACGTCATCAGTTCATTATTTTTAGAAATACTTTCTCATTCCTCTTAAAAGATTAACTTCTCTCCATCAACAGTGGATAAGAAAATTACACTGCAGTAGTGAAAATATAGCTTTAAGAACAACAATGACAATAAATTACACTAAGCATTTCTGAAATATAACTCAACTGTCGATAATGCACCTAAAATAAGAACTTTGAAATTAGTTACTCCCTCCGTCCACTTTAGTTGTCATGTTGCGCTTTTCGAAAGTAAGTTTGACTAATTTTTAAAGTTAAATTATATTACATTAATTCGATATTTGAAACAAAAAATTAAGATATTCAAAAACTATACGAAAAGTACTATAAATTCTAATTTTTTGCATATCAATTTGATGAAAACATACATCTTAAAATGTTAGTCAAAGTTTTAATAGTTTGACTCTGAAAAAAGAAATTATGACAATTAAAAGTGGACGTAGGTAGTATATTCAAACTATCGGTTCAAATAATTAAGAGACCCCATATTTTTTCAGTAAATTAATGAGGCACTCGTAAATTTCAAGGTCTTCGATCGGGGTGATTTTGACAAAAATAACATATATTTATTGTGATTTCCAAGTGAGGGCGAGTGTGGATGAAGTGCATTTAGACTTTATCCTTAGTTTGCTTGATAGAAAAATTATCAATCAGAACTTGTTTAATAGAGATATTATTTTCGATCGACCAGCCTTGGGATCCTTTTTCACCTTGTATTATAATATTTTCTTTATTCTTAACATACCACGAGAAAAGTGGAAGAAGATCTGGATGAATTAAAGAAAGTAACTTATTTGACATTCTATTTGTAGTTTAAAAGCTACTCAATATAATTTCTAGTAAAATGTTCTTTCTTCTTTTCCTTTTACTTAGAAGTATTATTATTTCTTAAAAGCACTTGAACGCATCATTATACCTAATTAAGTAAATTCTACAGCTGCCACCTCATTTTATATTAAGTGGTGAGGCAAGTACACATCTAATATCGTCAAGGTTATTTCTTCTTCATAAAGGCTATTAAACTTGAAGTAAAATCAAAGAAGGATTTGGACCACTTTCTATTAATTAATTAACATTTACATCCAAGCTATTATAAATATATGCATTTTTTAGCTCCTTGTATTTGTCAAAAAAAAAAAAAAATGCAAATTACGATGAATTTTTCACGGATATCTTTTGCTCTCCAACTCTTCTTTGTATGCCACTTCATTACATCAGGTATTTAAGCCTTTGCGACATCTCACTAATTAAGTACATTTAATCTTTAACTAATTAAAATTAAAATGCACTTTTGATTCCTTTGCTTGTGAATATTTACAAAATTTCAAATTATTAAACCAAATCGATTAATGAATTACTCATTTTTATGTTAAGACTGTGTTGTGGTTACTCCATATTTGAAGGTGATATAATATACTTTAAAAAATGAACATATTTCCTTTATACAGTGCCTACAGGCTACAAACACACGTTTTATTTAGTTGATAGTTCAATGTGTTTTCATATATTACAAAGATCAAAATCAAAATTTATAAACAGATGGTCAAACCAGTATTTTTAAGATAGTGAAATAATATTTTTTAAAAAATATTTTCTATTCAACAACCAAACACGAGAATATAAGTCAGAAATTCACTTGTTTTTTCAGAAAAACATTTTCCTTTGTACCAAACACCCCCATAGTTATACATAATTTATGCAGTACCATATATTTAACATGGAACAATTTTTGTGCAGGTAAACTAAAAGAGGTGGAGGGATGCACTATTTACATTAGTAACAAATGCCCCTTCCCTATATGGCCAGCAACTGCTCCAAATACGGGCCATCCAGTTTTAGCAAACGGTGGTTTCTACCTTCCATCCGGCGGAATTCGCCGAATTGGAGCCCCAGGGGACTGGAGTGGACGCATTTGGGCTCGAACCGGCTGCAATTTCGACGTACCCATCAATCACAAACCGGCCTGTGAAACAGGCGACTGTGACGGAAAACTCGAATGTGAAGGAACTATAGGCCTTCCTCCAGCTACACTAGTAGAAATGACAATACAATATGATAAAAGGCAGCCAAGTTTCTACGATGTAAGCTTAGTTGATGGATATAACCTCCCTGTTTCGGTAACAAATAAGCCTTCATCATCAAAATGCCTTATTAGAGGGTGCACCCAAAACATGAAAGATACGTGTCCACCTGAGCTTCAGGTATGTTAATATGTTGAATTGCATGACCATCTCATATATACTACAAAGACATATTTTTTAATTTACCTGATTATGATTTTTTTAATAGGTTGTAAATGATGAAGGACAAGTGGTGGCGTGTAAAAGTGCTTGTTTGGCTTTCAATCTGGACTCGTTTTGTTGTAGGAACAAATATGGAAGTCCTGAAAAATGCAAGCCGAGTGTGTACTCGAGTTTGTTCAAGAAAGCTTGTCCCTCTTACGTTAGTTATGCTTTCGACACGCCTTCGCCTGTAGTCAGCTGTTCATCCGATCAATTTGTTATAACTTTCTGCCCAGATAAATGGGGCACTGAACATTTATCTGCTTGATAAAACTGGGGCTTAATTACTCTCTAGTTTATACAATCAGCAAGAATGTTATCATCTTTAGTTAGCTGCAATATTGTCATATGTACGCGAAATAATCTTTGATTTTATATTCATAATTTCTTCGAGTTTAAGTTATATCAATGAACAGATCACCTTTAGATAACCAATTCTTGGTGGAATTAGTAAAATTGATATGCAACTTCGTTGAGATTAGAGTTCAAAACCGTTGCATGACATTATTAAAAATGACCAAAGCTTAATTGTTTTGAAAACGAGGATGGCTGGCCGATGGTTATATATCCAACAATAATTATTTCTATACGAAGTTTTACTTTATGTTTGTTTAAAGAGAAAATTTTGTATAAAGTTGTAATCAATCTATGATACATCAAAATTTTGGTTAAGCGTTGAATTATATTTTTAACAAATTAACATGAAATAATTAATTCCTCGTATGATATAATGCTTGGTTCATAGGTGCCCCAAATCGGTTCCATGGATATTATTACCATGCATGATCTGTATATAATTAATATGTACATTAATTCTATATTTATTATAGATTGAGGATACACCAACTGACAAATTCAAATTTTTTCTGCCAAGGGGGTGAAAATTTCTTAAGTTGGCTGGCTAAAAATGTTAAGATCTCATAAAATTCTGGTAACTGGGCCTAATCATTGAAAGCCCAAATTTTATGTAACTGGGCCTAATCGGTTCTGAGCTCAACCCGACCCGACCCTTCTTGAGGGTCATTGTTGTAGATCAATGTAATATTAAGTAATGTTCAATTTTGTTATGAAACAATTTAAAAAATTAGATTTTTGTATATGCCGGGCGGCGGCCTGCAACTACTTTCATTCAAGTACAAATTCAACTTCAGAAAACAGAGAAAAAAAATATCTTTTTATTATTGTTATTCCAAAAAATATCATAAATACTCAATAAACTCTCCTTTTTGAAAAGATATTTCCTCTTTAATTTACGTTAGAATTTTTTGTAAACAAATTGATTCCTAATTGAAAAGGTACTTAGGAATCGAAGACAATTTCTTTCCTTCTTGAAAAGGTTTTCCTCTTTTATTTATATTTATAGTAGGAATAGAAGACAATTTATTTGATTTTAATACAACAAAAATAGAAAATTACCAATTATAATAGTGTGAACTATATTAATAAATGTAAACGGTTTTTCTCTATTACAATATAACTCAAATCCTACTACAATAGGACTTGTGGCCTAGTTAAACTAATGAATTTCCTTGTTCTACATTAACTTGGCCACTATATATCCACACCTTCAAGGTGAAAAAAATCATGTAATTTAAGGTAGGGAAAACACAATGGGAGCATCATTGACTGAAGTAGGGTCCAAGCTTGCTGGACTATTGTTCATATGGGGCACAATTCAACAACTTTTCCCTCAAATACTCTGCAAACGAATCGAATCCTTCTGGACTCGACTCGAAAATTACTTCTATCCTTATGTTCAAATTACCATTGATGAACTCACCAATGGAAAAAATAACGAAATTTACAGATATGTTGACACTTATTTGGGTACTAAGTCTGTGGACACTGGTGCTAAGTATCTCAAAGCTGAAAAACCCGAAAACAGCAAGTCTTTCGCTGTTATCTTGGACGAAGGAGAAGAAATCATTGATGAATTCGAAGGCGCTACATTCTGCTGGCGCTCTCACAATGAAACGTTCGATGATAATAATTCTCAGGGGAGTAAAAAAACCCAGCCTACTGAGAAGAAAAGTTACACAATTACATTCAATAAGCAACATCGAGAGATTGTCATGGGAAAATACTTGAAACATGTGATTGAAGAAGGCAGGGCAATTGCGTTCAAGAATAAGAAACAGAGGATTTATTGTAACGACAGTACGGTTACTTGGTGGTTGCGTTTGAACACGATGTGGAAGCACGTCAATTTTGAGCACCCTGCAACTTTTGATACTCTTGCTATGGATCCTAAGAAGAAGGAAGAGATAATCAATGACCTCATTGCTTTTACCAAGGGGAAGGAATTTTATTCCAAGGTTGGAAAGGCGTGGAAGCGCGGTTATCTTCTTTATGGTCCACCAGGAACTGGAAAATCAACTATGATTGCAGCTATTGCGAATTACTTGAACTATGATATTTATGATCTTGAGCTCACTTCTGTTAAAGATAACTTAGAGCTTAAGAAGTTGCTCATGGAAACAACAAGCAAGTCTATTATTGTCATTGAAGACATTGACTGTTCCGTTGATCTCACTGGCAAGAGAAAGAAGGCAAAAAAGAAGAAGAAAAAGGAAGAAACAAGTGACTCAGATTCGGATTCAGACTCGGACTCTGACTCTGACTCAGACTCAGACTCAGACTCTGAAGGCAAAAAAAAGCTTACTCTTTCAGGGTTGTTGAATTTCATAGATGGAATATGGTCAGCTTGTGGTCAAGAGAGAATTATTATATTTACCACTAATCATGTGGACAAACTTGATCCAGCTTTGATACGTAGAGGACGGATGGATATGCACATTGAGATGTCGTATTGCAGATACGAAGCATTCAAAGTGTTGGCCAAGAATTACTTGGGCATTGATACACATTCTCTGTTTCAAGAGATTGAACCTTTACTAGAGGAAGTAAACATGAGTCCTTGTGATGTCGTGGAGAGCTTGATATGCAAGAATACTTCTGGAGGGATTGAGATTTGCTTGAATAACTTGATTCTGGCTTTGAAAGATGCCAAGGAAAAGGCAATACAAGAGGCCAGGGAGAAGGAAAAACAAGATTCGGAACAAGTCAAGGAAGAAAAACCCAAGAAAAGTAAAAAGTTGTCAACAAAATTAATCAGAAGTTATGGCCGTTTTAAAAAGATTTTCAGATGATGTTTTCATATTTATCTTCTTTAGGTGTAGGTTTAGTAGTTTTATCATGTTGTTATGTCGGAGTATTCAATTTTGTTTATTATGTGTTTATATTCATTGTTGTTTATAGGTACTAGTAGTTTTATTGTTTTCTTACTTGCGACTCAGTACAGTAAATTTTTGGATCCTTAATTATTTTTACTTGATTTCAAAGGTTACTTTAGTATGTTTTCGCCTTCTGAACGATTAGTTCATGATCCAAATAAAACTTTTATGTTCATTACACTGTGACAACTGATGATTCTACTTGACAAAAATGATCAACAGAGAAAGCTTTAGCAAACAAATTAAAGAGAATGTTATGGTTAGACAAATACTAATGCGAAAAATACAAAAGGTAAAGAGTACAACGTAACAGCATCTTATTTTTTCTAGAACTAGAACTGATTGTCAGGAACAACCTCTCTAGTCTCTACCCAAGGAAGGTAGGGATAAGGTCTCCATACACTCCACCCTCCCCAAAACCGATACTTGTTATTGTCCTTGTATACAAGGAAAAAGTCTACCTCCCCCATAACAAGTGAAAAAAGTGTTAAGAATTAAAGGTAAAACACTTCATTCAAACAGTTTTTTGAAACGGCCATAAGTTTTGACTAGTTTTGTGGAGGATTTTTTGTTCTTCTGGGAATTCAAACTGGCCTTTTTCTTGGCCTTTTTGTGGGTCTTTTTCAAAACTTTGATTAAGTTTTCCAAGCAAATCTCAGGCTTTCCTGAAGCATTTTTGGGCATCAAGTTCTCAGCCACATCACAAGGGCTCACGTCTACTTCCTCTAATAAACGTTGAATCTCTTGAAACAGAGGATGTGTTTCAATTCCCAAGTAATTCTTAGCCAACACTTTGAATGCTTCGTATCTGCAATACGACATCTCAATGTGCATATCCATCCGTCCTCTACGTATCAGAGCTGGATCAAGTTTGTCCACATGATTGGTCGTAAATATTATAATTCTCTCTTGACCACAAGCTGACCATATTCCATCTATGAAATTCAGCAGCCCCGAAAGAGTAAGTTTGCCTGATTCATTCTTGTCGCTCTTTTTCTCTGTAGTCGAGTCTGAATCTTCTTCCTCCTCCTCATTCGTCGTTTCCTTTTTCTTTTTCTTCTTTCTCTTGCCTGTGAGATCGATAGAACAATCGATATCTTCAATGACAATGATGGACTTGCTTGTTGTTTCCATGAGCAATTTCTTAAGCCCCGAGTTATCCTTAACAGAGGTGAGCTCAAGATCATAAATATCATAGTTCAAGAAATTCGCAATAGCTGCAATCATAGTTGATTTTCCAGTTCCTGGTGGACCATAAAGAAGGTAGCCGCGCTTCCACGCCTTTCCAACCTTGGAATAGTAGTCCTTCCCCTTGCTGAAAGCAACGAGATCATTGATTATTTCTTCCTTCTTCGTAGGATCCATAGCAAGAGTATCAAATGTTGCAGGGTGCTCGAAATTGATGTGCCTCCACATACCTATAAATGGTAAAAAAAAAAAAAAACAAATCTTTTAGTAATTCATCCGAAGTAATTTTATTATACCACATGATCTATGTACTTACCTTTACCATACCAATACCACTCCCCCTCTTCGTTAGAGTAGATCTTCTGCTTCTTGTTCTTGAACTCAATGGCCTTTCCTTCTTCCATCACATGTCTCAAATATTGTCCGGTGACCATGTCTTGATTTTTCTTATTGAAAGTTAGCGTGTAACATTTCTTTTCAATCGGAAGTTGAGAACGTCCCCCTGGAGAATTATCAGGGAATGTTTCCTTGTAAGAGTTCCATTTAAGCTTGACACCATGGAATTCATCAATTACCTCTTCTCCTTCGTCCAAGCTAACAGCTAAAGACTTGCTCTTCTTGAACATATCAGCTTTAAGATACTTTGCGTCGTTAGTGGACTTGGTACCTAAATAAACTTTGATAAGAGAGTAGACTTCATTTCTTTTATCATTGGAGTATTCATCGATGGTAATTTGGACATAAGGGTAGAAATAATTTTCGATTCGATGCCACAATGTTTTGATGCGCTTGTAGAAAGATCGAGGGACAAGTTGCTGAATTGTGCCCAAAATGAACATCAGTCCAGCAAGCTTGGAGCATAATTCAGTCAATGTATCTACCATGTTGTCCTTTTTATTTTTATCTATATTTGTGTGCAAGATTTTGAATGAAGAAAAGAAGTGTATTAGTATGAAGTTAATGATGGGGCTTAATAAAACTATACAAACAACTATATATAGCAGGGGAACAAAGGCACTTAGTGCGGCACTAATACAAAAAAGTTGGTCGGTGCCCCGTTGAACGCGGTCCGCTTTAAGGGAACTTCACTACAATTGTGTATTTTTATGGAACTTTCTACGCACTGGGTAAACTCGCTCGCGTGCAATAGCTCAAAAACCATAGAGAAGATGTAAGTCATACTAGACAAGCTTGGTGGGATGAACTCTATGTAGATGGAACCATTCTTGAACCTTTCTTACGAAATATCACCTACTGCACCAACTCAGTCATCTTTACGATACTACAATTGAATATTATTTCCCAAAAACATGGCTATTCCTTGGGACTCAAGTAAATTGAAAATGAAAATATAAAGCCAATATGTTCGTTTTTGACTTAATTTCTTTTTGGGGGGAAATGGACAAAAAACTGGAAAGATGGTCCAACTCGAGCTATAAACTACTCCTATCACTTTTGCTTTTTCATTCAATACAAATTTCTTATGTAAAAGGGGCTTCGATCTTCATTATAAAATTGGGAATTCTACACGTTCCAATATTCATGGATCAATAATTTAGTGCAAAATACTACTGTGTTATACGACGGAGTACTACCTTGGCCACGAAGCATTTCATGGAAAGAGTTAAAAGCTATATACACTAATTAAATATGTACACATTTTCGTTACACTATAATTGAATTTTAGTATTTTATAGCAGATTGCTTTATCATTTTCGTTACACTATTAATGAAATGGGTGTTTATTACTTTCTCTGTCCATTACTTGTCCACTTTTTATTTGTTCATTTTAACAAATAAAAAAAGGACAAGTTTTTTTTTTGTCTGTGTACACGTATTATCTCTATCCTAATGTATTTGACACGTTTTTTCTTTTTAGTCCAGCTTAAAAAAACAAGACACATTTTTATATTTAGTAATAATTAAAACTTTTTATTCTAATTAAATGATTTATAGTTGCACAACAAGTTTAAATTAAAAAATTTAAATTTCATGTCAAGTCAAATTATTTTACCTAAATCGAGACGGAGGAAGTAATTAGAATTTACTAAGTGAAATGATCGTATTGGACTTAAATTCTGGAAGAAATTTTCTTTGGCTTACTTTAATTACCACAATTACACATTCTTAGTTGTAGCAATTATACACTATTACTTTGTTTTTCATTAAATCATATCCCACCGAGCTAACTTTCGGGTTGTCATTAGGCTCAATTGTAGTATTTTTTTCATGGTATAAATCTATTAGATTTAAGATTATGAATTCGATTTTCAAGAGCTAACATGCATGTTATTAAGATAGATATTGAAAGTAAAATTATTGGGTAACGTGCCTATGACAAGGCCCATAAAAGGACTAAGGGGCCACGATCGAATGATAGAACATGACTCTTGAAAATAATCAATGAGTTTCTTGTCTCTCATAGTATTATCAAAAGTACGTACCATTGCTTCTTGGAAGTTGGAACCTTCTAAATGCATTGCCATTGGATAACATTTTAAGTGAAAAAATAATTAAAGAAATAAGGTCAAAAGAACCTTTCGTTAAAAATTAAAATGTGGAAAGAATCTTTCTACAGTTTCGAGGAAAGAGAGGGTATGTGTGTGTGTCACAGTTTGATCTTAAAAGTATCTTTTTAATATACTTTTGGGTAAAAAATGTTATTTTCTAGTAAAAATATTGTAATCACGTCATTATTTTTTAATATATATAAGATCAAATAATTATCATTTTGATAATCATAAAAAAAAAATTAATAAAATAAAAAATATTTTTTTTCGAATTTTTGAAGAAGGATAAAGTTTTAAAGTTAAGATACAAACATAATAATGTCATAAAAATATGAAACTTTATTTTCATTGCTTCAAATTTCAGCATATCTTTAAAATATCGTTAATGTCATAAAAATATGAAACTTTATTTCAGTATTTCAAATTACAGCATATCTTTAATACATCAATAGAATTATTTTTTACCCTCTTTACATATACTAATTTCAAATCAAGAAATTTATTAGCAAATGTGTATCTTACTTCAATTCAAAAAATATTGATAAAATACAAATATTTTCTATTTACTAGATTTTTAAAATCATTATCACAATGAAAATCAATTATGTAATAATTGTGACATATATTATCAATTTAAAAAGTATATGAGGTAATTATATTTTAATTGATAAAAGAAGATCATGAAGAAAATAGATTATTTTCGACTTTTATACTAGTAAAATGAATGTTAATAGAAGAAAAAAAAAAGTAATAGGTTCTCTAAAAATGGTATTTTATAGAAAAATAACGAGTTTTAAAAAAAACAATATCTTTATTCCCAAAAAACTGATATTTTTATCTACAAATAACAATAAGAATATAATATTTTTAGACCAAAATATTAATTGGTGATATTCGTTCAATTTCGTATAATTTAAAGATATTTTTAATTATTTTCTGTTGAATCAGTTACTTATCGTATACTTACAAAGGAGGTAAATCATGATGATTTAATTTTGTAATATAAATAGTAATAAAGAGCATTATACTTGAAAAAATTACCACTCGTATATAAGTTATCGGAACACTTCAAATTAACAAGAAATTTACTCGCCGCAGCAAATTTGCTAGCATTTCAAAAAGAGAAAAACAAATCAAATTTCAAGTTGAAGTCAACCGATAATTTAGATCGTTAATAAGAGAAATAGGAACAAATGTTTTACGCGGTGCGGTCATTAGACCTACGTCCACCACCAGAAGAGATGAGTAATTCAAAATTACAGAGATAGCAATAATTTTGAAACTTTATTTTGTATCAATAAAATCATTCAACTTAAGATTTTTATCTTAAAAAATCATTTAACTACAATTATGCTATTTAATTATGAACCCACAAATAAATAAAATTTTAGAATCTATTTTATTGTTTCTTCTACTTTTTTCTTTACTTCTAAGAGAGGCAGATTCTTCAAAAGAAAAGTTATGGAGGAGTATTTTATTTGAAGTTTAGAATCAAAAGAAGAAGAAGAAGACTATAAATCATAGCAAAGTATAACAATTGTGTTCATAAACAGCCTAGTTTGCAATAAGTATATTATTTAAAAATAGTCTTATGTTTATTTATGTTAATTTGCTTATCTGATATTAAAATTACTATACCAGCATGATTATATCACATCTATTTCTCTTTAGGTTCATTTTTAATGTTGGCTACAAGTGTTTCAAATGGTATTGATATGAAAGAAACTTTAACCTTCTGTCATAATTCAAGGAAAAACGTTGTTTTGCAAAGAAGGAGAAAAAAACATACACGATATAAAAATAGAAAAAAATATATAATTTTGTTTACTTATGGATTTATGATTATATTGCATAAAAATAAATAGGTTCTAATATAATTTTGTTTGTTTGTGGATTTATAATTAAATAAATAAAAATTAATTTAATTTATCGTGTGAAATTTATTTAAATATATAATCTTTTTATTATTCTTCCTTATCCTTGATTTTAAATACAATAATATCTTTTTATAAGCTATATATTAAAATTGATAGAAATATTTAAAAGGTCCCAACCCCCCAACAATGTTAGTTCTTAATCCTTGTTTTTCTTATTTTACTATTATTTTCAGTATTACTATTATTACTTAATAACTCTTCGTACTCTTGATAAATACTATTTTTTCTAATATTAAATTTAAATATGTTGTTCACAATTTCCTATATATATCTATCTATTTTTATTTACATTTATTTATTTCCTATGTTTTTCCTTCTATTCCTCCTTTATCTTCATTTTTTTCTTTCTTTCTTTAGATTGCTATGTTTTGTTTCATACCATTAATAAATAATTTGAATTGTATGAATAATGATTTAAATTATATGTTTTCTATTTTCCAAAATTATATACTTGCTAAATTGTATGAATTTGGTATGAATTATGATTTTAAAAATAAATGAATCTACATGATTTTTGTATAATTGATATCAAAATAAATGAACCTACCATTTGATTTTGGTATGAATTTTGATTTGTAATTGAAGAATGGTTCAATATTGATTATTTGATTTGATTTTATCTGCTTTTATGTCGATTATAAATATATGTGGTTTTAAAAATAAATGGACCTACTCTATGATTTTGGTATGAATTTTGATTTCAAAAATAAATTAACCTATCGTATGATTTTACTATGAATTTTGATTTTGTATTAATCATTATAAAAAATAGTTCATACCAATTTCATATCATTTATATATTGATTGTTTTTGTGTGAATTTTGTTTTGAATTAATCATTGTAAAAAAATGGTTCATACCAATTTTATATCAATTATATATTGATTTATACCGATTATATCGATTATATAGACCCATTTGAATGTACAATTCATAAAAAATATAACAAAACAATATATAGTCATTCTTTTGCAACCATGGTTCATACAAAAATTATCATATACAAGATCACACTATGACCCATTTTTTATACACAAATAAAATGTACTAATAATATCAAAAAATTACCATTTATAACTATTAATTGTCATTTATTAAATTAACAGTATATCAAATTCATTCCATTGTCATGCTAAAATCCATTACAATATAATGCCAAAAAAATAAAGTTCAATCATACCACAATCGTACTAAAAACATTATCAATTTCCAAACATATCGATATAACTAGTATACCATTTTATGAACACTTTCTAGTATACTATTTTATGCACAAATTTCATACCATTTTTATGGATACTTTCTATAAATATTTTCATGTGAAAAGTCATCACTGATTCATACCAGATTCTTGCCAAAAGGATACAAAAATTTACAATTTATAACTAGTAATTGTCATTTATTAAATAAACAGTACACTAAATTCATTCCATTATTATTCCCAAATTCATTCCAATATAATGCCAAAAAAATAGAGTTCAAGCACACCAGAATCATACCAAAAACATTATCAACTTCTATACATGTCCGATATATCTAGTATACTAATTTCATATAAATTTTATGTGATTTTAAAACCAAAAACGTACCAAAAAATGAAAAATAATTCAGACCTAAAACTAACAACAATATACATATTAAAAAATCCATTCTATTTGCAATCAGTTACACAAAAATTTTGAAAAAACACTAACTTGAAGGATCTCATCTGCCACCATACTTTATTAATACTGATAAGAAACTGTCAATTACAAGAGAATGAGGATTATTGTATAAAAATAAACTCGAATTAGAATAGAGTGACGATTGAGAAATCTATTTGAGCTAATTGAGAAGAGAGAGAATATTTTTTTGAAAAGAAATTTGTTTGAAATAATTGTTTTGAGCTAAATAAGGAAAACAAATATTCTATTTTGTTATGGCTCTCCTATTTTTATGCTTTCAATTAATTATTATTAATATTTTCAAATTATTTGTTACTCAAAATTATTTGCTACAAATGGAACATGCTTATTTGTTAATACTTTGAGTTATGAATTTCAAACATACTATCAAATTTAGAAATGGTTTATAAATTCTTAAATGTATATTGATGTCCTCCTTTGGGCGAAACATCAAAATACAACTTTAGACGGATGCTTAAATGTCTTTAACGTAATTCAATAATTTTTAATGTCTCAATCATTAATATTTACTATCTTTGGATAAATAAATAAAACTAACGACACATCTAAATTATCTCCTTAATGTTAAACGGTTATAAAAATAAATAATCAACCTTTAGGTGATCCGTAAATATCTTATAATAAAAAAGTTCAATATATCCATAAGTGTTATATCGGTTAAAAGCATCAAAATAATGGATAATTGGATATACATTTAATCATTATTATATTGAATTAATTCTTCAAAGATTAGACCACTTTGGTGATTAACTAATCTCATATACATAATTTCAAAATAAAATACATCATAATAGTGAATAATGATTTTCCTTAATACTAAACACCTTTATATGGCAAAATTAGTACAATAATAAGGGGTAATGATATTATGCATATATGAATCATTATATATATAGTGATGTTATAAAGCAAAACAAATTATGAATCAACACTTCACTATTTAATTCACATGACTTCTTTTGAAGGACATTACTAAAATGTATTTCCTTAATTTTAAAGAAAAGAACAAATGTTCTAATAGAAATTCAAGTTTTTAGTGAGTGAAACTCAACTACTCAAAATACAATAATCTGAATCCGGATCAGCCATACAATTAAGTCAATACCCATTACTGTTTACAAATAAAGAAAACATTAATTCTATGAAAAATCATTAGTTCTTAAATCAAGTTCTGATACCACATGTAAGGATTTTAATGGATTGTGAAAACACAAACAATCTAAACATTCATAAATCCTATCAATTATACAGGATCGTAGAACTATATGATTTTCACAAAAATCTATTACTATAACAATTCAATCAAGAATACATACCCGAATCAACCATAGTGTTTTTCGAGAATCTTGACTTGAATTGAGTGGAAGTCTTTTTTTTTGTTGTTCTTCAGAAGTTGTTTTTCTCTCTTGCCTTAGACTTTACGAATAGTTTTGATGGATAAGACTATATCTTTATTGCAGAGAAAGGCTCATTTAAATAAGAGTGTTTTTATCATTACTCACTTTCCATCATGATGAGTAGTGGAGATGATGGGTAATTTTAAAACTATCAAGTAACTCCCACTTAATGAGTAGCTGAAAGTTACTAAGTAACTTCCCCACTTCTCCACAAATATTTAAGATTTAACTTATATTAATTATTAAACCAAAATATAATTATGTGGGTCCTAGAAATTTACAGAATATCTTGTTGGTGTGGAATTTCACCTGCCGCCGGAGTAAATGGTACATTATATTGACTGAAATGTAACAAAATATAGTCATTCAGACGCAAAGAGACCAAAAAAAAACGTAAAAATCATTCAAGAATAAAAAAATTCACTGTGCCCCTAAAAATGAGCGATCTATAGGTCTTTTTGTTGTATGCCATTCTCTAATTCTCGTAGACATGCGGCAATTCCTCCGCGTTAGCGATAAGCTTCCTAAACGACTGCATCTCTGTGATTTGTCTCGAAACGAAATGCCCTACATAGCGGAGGAGTATCTTTATATTCTCGATTCAACCTTGTCTTCCCTTTATTGCGTACTAGACGTTGAAATTTTTCGATTTGGGAGAGGGGGAAAAGTTCCCTCCACTGGCAATTCTCCACACATACGTGGTTACCATCGCTGCAACAAACCGCACAAAGAGCTCCTTCATCCATCTCTGTTGAATATACTACGCAAACGAAGGAGATAAATCAGAAAATGAAAAAGATGGGCGAGGAAGCGTTGAAATAAATTTAGCTAAGTCTCTCTATCCCATTATGTGCCTCTTTTTATTTTTTGAGAGCCAAACAGTTTAAATTTGACCAAAAATTTTATTTTTTTTTTGAAATAAAATTTATATATTTATAAACTACGTAAAAAGTACTATAAGTCACAATAATTGATAATTCAAAATGTTTAAAAGATCTATGAAAATTTTATGGTCAAAGATAGATTTGTTTGAATCTTGAAATTCGAAAAGTGCCACATAAAATGGAATGGAGGGAGTATGTTTTGTTGAAAATTTACTGAACTGGTTGAACATATTCCTAAGTAACGTTTAGGATATATTTTATTAAAAGAAAATTGACGTGTAAAATATATGGGCTGACGGCTTTAAATAAAGAAACGTTATCCCGGTAATGTTTTAAGCATAATACGATACTGTCAAATGCGTTTTATAATTCGTTACTAAACTATTTGTATTTAACAAATGGATAAAGACCAAATCTGGTAAGTTTTTGAATACTTAAAGGACTAAAATCGATAAGTTTATGGTTAATGGACTAAAGTTTCACTTAGACATCTCTACTGGGTGATGTTCATTTTGGAAACCTCATGTACAGTTCCGCTATGTTCCGTTGAATGAGTTATTTATCTTATACTTACAAAGGAGGTAAATCATGACAATCTAATTATAATATAAGTAGTAATAAAGAGCATTGTGCTTAGAGCTGTTAAAATGGATTGGCCCAGCCCAATTTGATCCAACCCTAACAGGCTAAAGATTTAAATGGGTTGAACGAACAGACCCTTTTAATTAAAGGGCCTATAAAATAGCATTCCAACCCAGCCCTAAGCGAGCACGGGTTGGCCTTTTAACCAAAAAAGGGACAACATTTTATTTTTAGACAGAATACGAACGTTGATGTCCGATAAACACAACATCAATACATACAAAACAAATACATTCATGAATTACACAGACTTTAGTGAATATTTACAAAACAAATACATAATAGTTAAGATACAACATTCATAAGATTCATCCGAGCAAAAAAATTACATGATCACTATTTTCATAAACAAGACAAAAAAGAAGAAGTGAAAAATTAGGCATAAAAATAAACGTAAAAGTGATCAAAGATTCATAGTTATAATGGAGTAATGGATTAGGGCTAATAAGAAATTTAGAGGGCTAATAACCCTAAAATGTAAAAAATATAGTCTTGATTTTATATTGATATTTTAAAAATATTTATTAACAAAATCTTAACAAGTAAAACACTACTTAAAATATATATAATAAATATTTCTAAAATTCAGAGCCCGCGGGTTGGGCCTACGAGGCCAGCGGGCCAAATGAGACTAAGCTAAAAAGTGTCATTCCTAAATGCTCTGAAAAAAATTTATCCCAACCTCATTAAATTCAAGGATTAAATTGGGCCGGCCTACGGACCAAACCCATTTTTACAGCACTAATTATGCTTAAGAAAATTACCACTCGTAGATAAGTTATCAGAACACCTCAAATAAACAAGAAATTTACTCGTAGCAGCAAATTTGCTTGCATTTCAAAAAGACAAAAACAAAGCAAATTTCAAATTGAATGCAACCGACAATTGAGATTGTTAATAAGAGAAATAGGCACAAATGTTTTACATGGTTCGGTCATTAGACCTACATCCACCACCAAAAAAGATGAGTAATTCAAAATTTGAGAGATTTAACAATTTTGAAACTACACTATAATTAACTCAAAAGCACCAGAGAGAATAACCTTATGAAATGCTGAGTCTGAAATCAAACGGGCAAAAAAATATTGTCAAAAATTTCAAAAGTGCAAGTCAAATTATTTTAAACCAAAAGGACAAAATTGCTGCTAATGAAGCGATTTCCCTTTGACACAATACTGACGTTGTTACTCCGTTAAAAATAAAAATCGTTGCTAGTGTCCAAAACTTTTTTTTTCTTTTTTTCACTAAAATACCAGGCACAACAGCAATTATTTAAGTCCAACATCGTAGTAGTTGATGTTGATTGCAAGTATTTTGACATAAACCAACTGTTAATTGATTACGATATTGAAGAAATTAACCTATTTTACATAGACAGTTTAAACAAAGTATTCTTTAAACACTAAAATAAATCCCATTTGTTGCTCCTTTTCTTTTCTTTTTTTTTTTGACAATGTTTAATTGATCACGATGTTGAAGAAATTAATAAAAGAAAAGTGCCAAGTATATCCATTATTGTTACTTTGGCATGTTTCAAAATAGAAAAAGAAGGGATTAGAGTAATGTTTATCGAATTTAAGCTTTGTGGGCTTACAGTTCCTAAACATCTTTACATTATATTAAGATGGTTGATTTTAACTAATAATGTAAAATGTTTGAAGATTGGTCTAGTAGTAGAATCTTTCTTGTAATTAGAGTTGCAAGTCACTAGAAAGGCAAAAATCATATGGGATGAGCCACATAAAAAGAGTGTCACGTTAGAATAATATACTAATTCTTTTGTAGGGTCACGTTGGTACATAAATTATTTGTGACGTTAGATTTTTTCTCAACAACCCTCACAGAAAGGGAGTGCCACATTGTCAAAGAAGACGGTCCAAAGTATCAAAATTACAGCTATTAAACAAAGATGTATCACTAAAATCCGTCACTTTCGAATCACTCGTGTAAAACTTACATGTCTACGTGTTTTCATTTTACCCATAGGAGTGAAACTTCGCAGGCAAGCTTTTCTACCTTTTTCAGTTGTAAATACAAAGTATGTACCTTTATTGGTTCAAATATTAGTTATGTCAAAATTACAATGCCAAAATCAACAGGCGTGAAGCAAAATAAAAAGAAACAAGTACATATTTAACACTTTATTATCTTCTGAAGAATTTCATATTGGAATCTATTTTCCCATACCTTCAACCAAGTGCACATTGAAAGAAAGAAGAAGAAAATCCAATTTAATTAAATTTGCCAAGTCTCAAAAATATTTTATGTAAGTTTAGGGAAAAAATTATAAGTATTGGATAACATGTACAGGTTGAGCGCGCTGATTTGATACTCTGTCACAAAAGAGATAAACTGTAGTAGGATCGTTTGATTGACTTAAACACACATACATAAATAACTTAATGAATTTCTTACAAAATTGAGTTGAGTATGATGCTACAGATTTCAAGTAAGGGTTTCAAAGCAGTTGTTGAAGTTGAATTGCAAATAAACCAACTGGTGACGTGTAGAGAATAATGGATGATTATGTTAAATTAAGTAATTATGAAGAACCATGTGTAGTACACCAGTGCCTAAGAAGATGTAAATTTTGACATCCTAATTCCTTGCAGTTGCTAATGCCTCAAAGATCAAACATCATCTTATTCTTACAATAATACAATACTATATACATCGAGAATCCCCAGGCCACCAAAAATAGAGAAAATGATGGGGCAATTGAAGTTAAAGTTATCATTTGAGCAACTTTTGTACGCTGCCAAAACTTCTGAGAAATTTTGCTGAGAACTTCTGCTTAGCTTTTTCCTTGGATTCTTTTGAAACTCTATCTGTTTTTTTCTTGGCCTCTTTCAAAGCTTGAATTAAGTTATCCAAGCAAATTTGAGGTCCTCCAGAAGCATTCTTAAGCATCAAGTGCTCAGCCACATCACAAGGACTCATATCTACTTCCTCTAATAAACCTTGAATCTGTTGAAACAAAGTGTGTGTTTCCAAATTCAAGTAATTCTTAGCCAACACTTTGAATGCTTCATATCTGCAATAAGACATCTCAATGTGCATATCCATACGTCCTCGTCGTATTAGAGCTGGATCAAGTTTGTCCTTGTGATTTGTCGTAAATATAATAATCCTTTCTTGACCACAAGCTGACCATATTCCGTCAATGAAATTCAACAGCCCGGAAAGTGTGAGTTTGCCTGATTCCTTGTTTTCCGTACTTTCTTTTTCTTTTTCTGTAGATGAGTCCGAATCTTCTTCCTGATCTTCACTGGTTGTTTCCTTTTCCTTTTTCTTTTTTTTCTTTCTCTTGCCAGTGAGATCGATAGAACAATCAATATCTTCAATGACAATGATGGACTTGCTCGTTGTTTCCATGAGCAATTTCTTAAGCCCCGAGTTATCCTTAACAGAGGTGAGCTCAAGATCATAAATATCATAATTCAAGTAATTCGCAATAGCTGCAATCATAGTTGACTTTCCAGTTCCTGGTGGACCATAAAGAAGATAACCGCGCTTCCACGCCTTTCCAACTTTGGAATAATAATCCTTCCCGTTGCTGAACGCAATGAGATCGTTGATTATTTCCGCTTTCTTCTTAGGGTCCATAGCCAGAGTATCAAATGTTGCAGGGTGCTCAAAATTGATGTCTCTCCACATTCCTTTACCATACCAATACCAATCATCACTACAATTGTTTGAGTAAATCTTCTGTTTCCTGTTCCGGAACTGAATCGCCTTGCCTTCTTCCGTGATATGATTCAAGTATTTTCCGGTAACAATTTCTCTGTCTCGTTGATTGAAAGTTAATCTGTAACTTTTCTTTTCCATTGGAACGGAATTAGAGCGGCTAGACCGGTGGCCTGAAGAATCATCGGACAATTTTACAGAGTAATTGCGCCAACTGAATTTAGCACCTTGAAATTCATCAGTAATTTCTTCTCCTTCATCCAAGCTAACAGCAAAAGACTTGCTGTTCTTAGACTTTTCAACTTTGAGCAACTTAGCATCCTTTTTGATGGACTTAGTACCCAAATAAGAGTTGATATGACTGTAGATTTCGTTTCTTTTACCATCTGAGAATTCATCAATGGTAATTTGTACGTAAGGGTAGAAGTAATTTTCTACTCTGCGCCATAAGTAATCGAAGCGCTTGCTGAGTGCATAGGGAAAGGATTGCTGAATTGTGGCCCAAATGAACATCAGTCCAGCAAACTTGGACCCTAATTCAGTCAATGATGTTGTCATGGTGTTTTTTTCTTTTTTTTTAGGTGAAGATTATGAATGGGAGCTGAGTAATTTTATCATGATCTGAGAAGTGTGTAAGTTCAACTATATATATGGCTATTATTTATACTTGAAGCAGTGTCTGCAGCGTGTAACGCAAGGATATTGACCGGTTCAACGCGGCAACAGTGAAGTGCTAAATGATGATGATATATTTGTATTGCAAACTGCATCATCAAACTGCATCATCCAGAAAACTTTGAAGTATAAACATAAATTTATTTTTTAACTTGGTCTCATCTTAATCCTCGATTCATTCCGTGGTGCGAAATTCATCATTGACAAAACAATTATTTGATTATGCCATGTGTATATATTCTTTAATTTTAGGTTGGTATAAATAAATCGTTAAACTTGTATATAATTAAAAAAATCGACAAATATATTTAATGTAGATACCACCTACTAACGTTAAGTTAAAAGATATAGTTATGTATTATAAAAATAAAAAAAAAACAAACAAATTTTACAAAGCAACTCTTACCAGAAAGGCCACAAAAGATAGTCCAAATGTTCAGCTATGAAACAAGTAGAATTGCTAGTCAGTTTCTAGAGACTCGTGTAGAAATAGCTACATGAGCCAAAAAAATGCACTAGACTGGAAACTTCCTAAGCTTAGCTTTTCTACCTTTTTTTCAATTGTAAATTCAAGTGGGCGTCGGTAAGGGACGACTCTATGCCAAAGCAAGTAAAGCATATGAGTTAGGTCTCCAAAACTTATCTCCAACAAAAAATTACGTGTTACTATGTTTTTTAATTGGAAAATTAATTTTTTATAATAAAGGGTATATTTTATTTAAAATTTGTCAACTTATTACTTTTAGAACTTCGTTTGTATGTTTCGATTACTAATATACAAATAAGATAATTTATTATTAATATTTCAAAAATCGTATACAAATAACTAGGAAAAGCATATTCAAATTTTAAGATTTATACTATCATATACCAAATTATACTAATTTTGAAAGGGAAACTTACATAAATATACTATATTAAGAAAATATTTATCATTTATAGCAATAAGATTTTATTTACACTTGATCACTTAATACATTTATAATACAATTTTAATACATATTATAGTGAACAATTTATAAAACACATATAATACAAGTTTATTGAGAATAATACATTTATTACACATTTTAATACACTTATAATACAAAGTGTCAGTTTCTTACCAAACAAACATAATATATTTGAAAGCAATTATAATACATATATATTGCATATATAATTCACTTTTAATACATATTACAGATTTATCATAGTATTGCTATAAATGGTAATGAATAAAAAGTATTGCTAAATTCACTAATTATTTATTAAAATATACCTATTAAAGTAATTTTTCCAATTTTGAATTTATACAAATCACGGAATATACAAATCAGGCGAATAGCAAGATTGGTGAAACTATAGTTACAAATAAGAATTTTCCTAAACAATAGCTATATCATTTAATATAATTTAAATGTTTGTTATTCTGCCGAATTTTCCTTATATAAAGTAATACTATAAATTTTCGTATTATTAGTGCATGCGAGTTCATTTAGTATTAGGGGGTGTGCATTCGGTTTTTCTATTTGATTTTGTACTATTTGATTTGAGTTTTTCGATTTTTGATTTTGAAGAGTGTAACTCAATCAAATCGAAATAATTTTGATTTGATTTTTTTCAATTTGGTTATTCGATTTTATCAATAATTAAAATATAATAAAAGTTATATGCAATTTGAAAAAATATAATACATATATACAAGGAGGAATAATAATATTGAATATCTTAAATATACTTTCTAATATAAATCACAAGTAAAAACGTAAAACACGATACTTAAAATTATATCAATCATACATGTCCAAACATAAAATATAAACTAACTCATAATGAAAGAAAATAACTAAATAAGGACAAAAGTGATCAACTGCAATTTAATATATATATAATGCGGTTTATTTGATTTTTTTACTTTTTATTTTTTTAAATTCGAAACCAAACAAAATAAATTATTAATCCAAAACTCAACCAAAAAACATAAAAATGATCCGAATTAGAATTTGATTTGATTTTCTATATAATTGCACAACCCTACTTAGTATATTGCCACCAAATACGACAATATTATAAAGTGATTTCTTTATTGTACATGGCCGACTGAACCCTATATCATCTTATTCGAAATTTCATATTGGAATAATTTTTCCCTATACCTTCAACCAGAACATTAAGAAGAAAAAGAACAAGTTGATGAATTTTGCAAAATGTCCAAAATATTTTATGAAACAATTATAACTTGAACAAAAGTTCTATAACATGTATTAATTATTGTGTAAAACAGGTCGAGCCGAATTATATTCTGCCACAAACAAGATAGTATATAATTTGTAGTATCGTTAAATTGACAAAAAGACATTTAGATAAATTAACGATACAAATAGACTATTGAGGATTTATTCCTAGAAAATCACCAGTGAACTTCTTCGAACATCCTATTTGTAGATTTTATATATTTGCTTTTGTTCGGATATATAATTGCAAAGTAGTTAAAAGAAAGCGTGAAAAGAACGTTCTCTCTTCTTTTTTCATTTCTAGATGACTGATGAGTTAAAAAAAATATTTTCATATGTTGACTTATGAGTCACATATATTTCGCCCCCAAAGTCCAAACTGATAAGATATATATATATATTTCGCTTGTCAATATATAAACATGATAGTTTATTATGAATTTTTCATAAATCATATATAAATAGCTAGGTAAACATATACAAAATTTTAAATTTATACCATCGTGAATAGCAAGAAAAACTATAGTCTCAAATTACAATTTTCTTAAAATATAGTTATAGTACCTCATATAAGCTAAATGTTTGCTATAAGTAGGAGTGTACATGACCGGGTTGGTTCGGGTTTTTCAAATATCAGACTAAATCATTCTGTAAAAAAATTAAATTTATAAACCAAACCAAACTAATAAAATTCAGATTTTTTCGGGTTTTTCAACCTCGGGTTGGTTCGGGTTTTATAAATACCAAATCAAACCATTGTGTCGAATTTTTAAATTTATAAATCAAACCAAACTAATAAACCTCGAACTTTTTCAAATTTTTGGATTTTTTCGGTAATTTGCATACAAATATATAATTAACTTGTGCTCTAAATATTTCTTTAGTCCAACCAAAATACAATTATCTAAGGTGTTTCTTAAAAAAAATAACACAACATATGCGATGAGTACTGATGATACAAAAATATTCAATAAAAAATAATTATGAAATCATCATATAAAATAAATATTGCAAAGTCATAATGAAAATAATCATAATTTAAAAGTACTAAATCATGCTAAAATAAGTTTAATAAGTATTAGTTACATTACTAAATATTTAAGGAAAATTAAAATTAGATTATGTATTTTAATTGTCTAAACTAATGTGAAACTAAAGAACAAATATTCAATATTATTGTCATTTTTAGTGTTGAATTGATTTTCTTTTTGCATTAGTATTAATTTGATTTTAATTTAAGTTTTATTATAGTTATCAACATCTATGAACTATAATTTTTATTAGACCATTTCGAATTTAAGTTTTAAACTTGAAATAATATATTAAAAGATAAAAACTATGAAATAGTATAAGAAATATTTTAAATTTATATCAAAGTAAATATTTTATGTATAAAATAAAATTTTAAAATTACATATATAATGTCAGGTTGGTTTGATCGGGTAGGTTTTTTTTAGTTAAAACTAAACCAACCCAAATATAGTCGAGTTTTTTTTTTTTAATACCAAACCACTAGTCGGGTTTTTTTTCAATTTGACTCGACTTACGATTTGATTCAGTTTTCGATTCGATTTTGTACACCCCTACAGTATTCAGTGTAATTTTCCCTGAAGTTTATGACGTGTTGTTCCTTTCGGATGATAATGGCACTGGGCTTGGGATTGGACCTGGGTGGAGAGCAGGCCTGTGTTTAAAAGGGAGAAGCACTGGGCTTAATATTGGGCCTTGGGTGGAGAGCAGGCCAGTGATTAAAAGGGAGAAGCATTGGGCTTAGGATTGGGCCTTGGGTGGAGAGCAAGAAGAGCGGGCCAATTTGTCTTCTCTAATGGGCCTTCGGTAAGCCATCGATCTCTGCACTGCAATCCCAAGCTGGGCATGGAACAAGGAGTAAGGACGAATTTACTCGGGGGCATATGAGTTTTTTTTTTATTTTTATTTTTCATCCTGCGTTCGGTATCTGTACTGCTCTTCCACTTTTACATCGGAGCCTGAATAAATTCATATTGCATCGGGAAGTCCCACATTGATGAATATACCCCTTCCCAACAAAGGTGACTTCGTACCGAGACTCGAGATCTCATATTCCCCGTTTTCCTTTCTTTTATGAGCAAAATTAATTTGCATGAACATTACAATAAATATAAGTTAAATATTACTCCCTCTAGTCCAGTGAATCAATGACTACTTTCTAGTAATATCCTTTTAACTATCCAAATTAATTCTCCCAAAAAATGTAAAGTAGTTAAAAGTTTCATTAAATAAAGGATAAATACAAAAGAAAGTTCTGACAATTCTTAAATTTTAAATAATTCAATTATTTTGAATTATGAAAAAAATATTAACAATTTACTTAATATGGACTACAAAGAATATTAAGTAACGTTAATGAGAATTATGCAGGGTTAGGTTGAAGAGGTGTTAAGTATCATTTTTTCAGTAGAAATAAATTACTAGTGTTATTAAGTACTCCCTTTATTCTATATTAATTGAATTTTTGAGACATTTTTCATTTTTCAAATTAACTTAATAGTTCAGTTTTCAAGACTACATTTAGAGTGTTCTTTCAATTTTACCCTTCATTTGGATTTTCAATGTGATGACTTCAATAAATTTGACAATAATTAATAAGGGTAAAAATGGAAAATTATGTTCAATTTATGTCTTAATCTACTTTTCTTAAAAGATGTGAAACACCTCAAAAATTCAATTAATATGGAATGGAGAGAGTAATAGAAATCGTTAAGCAACATTAAACAACATTAAGTGGGATTAAGTAGCGTTAAATACCATTAAAGATGAACTAGTTGCATTATGTAGGAATAAGTAGTGTTAAATACTAGGGTGGTCCTTGATTCTTGTCGTGGTCTTTAATTTTTTTATTTTTTTAGCATTTTTAAAAAGAAAATGACAAAATATACCTCGCTCTATTATTAAAAAGGAAAAAAAAGAGCAAAATTTACGAGATACAAGTTATGTCTTACCAAACAAAAGAAATTCACAAGATAAAATTTGTGAACACCCAAATTATGCCTAATTTTCAGAACATTATGCTTGAAGAAACTTATAACTCAGATATTATTTGGCATAAATTCAGTTTTAAAATCCGCAAAATAATTCCTACAAAAATTTTATAACACAAAATAAAAAATTTCTAAACTTATATCTTGTGAATTAAAAAGTACACGATTTATACCGAAAAGGGAAAATTTTCTCTAAAGCGAAATTAGAATATTAGATGATTAGTGAAATGTAATGTCGCCCAACAACATTGCCTACTTTTTTCGGCTTCTTTTTCTTTTAAAGATTGGCCGTGCTCTTAAATTATTATTATTTTATGAATACTCTCTCTATCTCAAACTATTTGTAATATAATATATTTTTGACAGTCAAATTATATTGACTTTGACCATCATTAATATAGTTTATTATCATATTGACATAAAAAAAAATATATATATATAACTTGTATTACTATATTTTATGTATTGTTTAAATATATTAATTTTAATTTTTAAATATTGTGTTGATTATATTTAATTTAGTTTCAAAATTTAGTTAATTGACTTTTGGAAAATAAATTATTACAACCAATTTAGTACGGCTGACGCTCATATATTAGATACTTTCTCTGTACAACAATAGTTGTCCATTATTAATTTGATACAATGATTAAAAAATAGTAAATGATAGAAATAAGTCTACACAAAATCACCCTTATTAAATATAAGTCATCTAAATATTGAAAAATGAATAGTATTTAATAGCAAAGGTAAAATAGACACAACATAACAAACTATTCATTAATTTTATAAACTGAATAAGTATCATTACACATCCCAAAATAGTATAGTGGACAAGTACATATGAACGGAGTACTAAATTAGAGAAGATACTACATTGGATTTTAGACCAAAAAAATGGCTTCACACTCAATTTTCAAGATACTTCTTTGTGGAAAAAAATATAATTTTGTGTTTGTGAATAGTTTCTATTCTAATTATATATATATATGTTGGACTTCCCCCTAGTATAAGTCACAATCAAAGAAAAGACATGAAGAAATTAAGATGAAATTAAATGACCAATGATGATGGAGTCAAAGTCTATTGATCTTAAGTAAGAAAATATTGTGAAATTGGTAGAATTATTCAAATGTGTCCACATGACACATGCATAGACTAAAGACTATTTGACTCTCTTCTCACATGCATCAATACAATCACTACTCATTCAACCTTGTGGCATTGACTTGGTTATTGCTTTTCTCACACAAGCTAAGTTATTTGTATAATTTGGTTCTATAAATATTAGCTTGGAAATGAAAGGCGTTGTGTATTCTTTCTACCATAATTCACTATTCATTCAAATAGGAGAGATTGAGGGAATCTTGTCGCAGGAGAGATGGCACTTAGCATTCCTTTTAGTTAATTGGTAAAATGCCTAAATGGAACCAATTAAGTGCCTCTGTCTTTCGACACGATGCCCACAATTTCTATTGCATCATACATCAATCATCTACTCAATATACGACTTTGTTATACAAGAAGAACATCATCATCTTTTTAATTCATCAAGGTCAGATTTCATCGAGTTCTTTCTAGCTCCTTCATAATCTATAGTTCTTTTAACTCTTCATTAGGTAAAAGTGCATTTGTAGTTCTCTACAATGTCTATCGTTTTATATTGACATGAATTTGCATTCTAACTTAATTTCTTTTTTTAATTTTTTAAATAAATAAAAGGGACTCCTTTTCTCTGTGTCACTTTAATGTTTTTAGTTATTATTTGATTAGTCAAAGTATATTTTCTTTAATTATAATCTTTTTAAATATTTTTACTTTATGGCATGCATGAGATCTGATCTTTTCATGATTTTAAACTAATTATTGACAGTAATTTCTGTGTTGATCAATACTAATCTATTTTAGTGAAGACGGCAGAGAGAAAAATAGAGAGTACGGATTGGTACATGGGGTTGGTATGACTAATGAACTCATTTAAGAAACACTTGTAGCTAGATTATTAGTTAAGTCCTTAATTTCTTTATGGTTGTTCGTTAATCTGCCAATCAGACGTTGATTTTGCACATTATATATAGGAGAGATCTGGTCCACATGCTTGTTTGTTAATATAGACAACTCACCAAAAATAGTTAGCTCAATATACCAAATCCTAATATATCTATATAAAAATCTTGTTGGTCCACCCAACATTTTTATAAATATAATTTGGTGACTATATATGTGCTGGACTTTTTTGTTAGCTCCCACACTGTGTCAACTTCTTTCATCGACCATCCAGTTGGTTTACGTTTATTAATCAAGTATGGTTGCCTTAAAAGTTAATAAAACTATATCTACTCTATACTTGTGGTAAGTCTCCAACTACAATACATAAATAAACATTTATGAATTCTATAGGGATAACCATATTAACTTTTTAAAGTTTTTTTTTTTTTTTCATTCTACTACACAAGATGAAAGGTAAAGGGAGAAAAGGGAGACGGTCAGAAATTAACTAACACATCGATACCACTAGCCATATTGCCTTTACTGGTTTTCTTGCTAATATTTGTGACAGCCCCCATTCCCACAAATTATGATGTAAGCTAGACCATTTGGGACCTTAGGTGGACACTCACCCAAATTGCAAAAAGGAAACCAGACTGGGCCATGGGTCTTCTTGATCGCCCATTGGACTCCATCGAAGTAAGTAAGTTCTCCACAATGACACAACTTGTTGGTCCTAATGAAGAAGCTAAGACATTTTTGGCATGCAGGCAATGATAGAATCTCTACATGACGCAACAACCAGAATAGTATAAAATGACAATAACGAAGATGACTCTGCAGCTTAAGTATAAAAAATAGATGATAATTTTTTACCAGATTAAATCATGTGCAAACCTCATAAAAGCGACTCCAATTAATCTTGTTCTACAACCTATAACAAAAGGAAAATATCACACTACACAGTAGTTTCACATGTGAAGCGGAAACCTGATACATTTTTCTCCTACGAGAGTCTCATGTTGTCAAAATTCTCCATCCTAATAAGTGACAAGTTCAGAATGAGGGCATTGCACCCTTTGTTAATGCAGGGCAACCTGATTCATAGAGTGAGGAAACAAAGAACAGATACACATGCCCTTGTGCAACTGGAGCATACTCTATATTTCTTTCTTTTCTGCAGAAAACAACATTAATGCAGATTGGATACATTCAGATGTTCCTTGCTTTCCTCTGAAGACTATAATTAAAGAAAAACAACTTTCTAAGGCATGTTTTTTGCTATATGCACTGTTTGGGTCGGAAGTTATCATTTGACAAAAGAGATCCTATCAACTTCTCTAACCTCTTTGCCCCTGAAGTAGGTTTGAGGGCGGTGATATTACCTGAGACAGAGCAAGGATCTGTCCCATTCTTCCGACTTCCAATGCACCACCCACCAGGAACAAGCCTGTCTTTACCTCGAAATAGGAGGTCAGAGTCAATTTTGTCAAGCACGGGATCCTCCCTATGGAACTTTCTAGCAAAAGGAGCATTACTGTCAACCATCTTTTGCATGTCTTCAACTGTAAGGTAATGAGGGTGCTGCTTTGGAGGGTTATCCCATGATATGTGGTGAAGATCACTGTTTACTGTGGTATTGCGGAACTCCTGAGCGTTACAGATGACAGTATGGAAATAGCCTTCTGGAGAGGAGATGAAATTTGCGTAGTACATAAGAACAGTCCTGGGCAAGTTGTCCCATCCCCATATGCAGAAGTCAATGAAAGAGCGAGAAAGGACCATCCAAGCAGACCCTGTAAAGAGAGCAACAAGAACAATGTTTCATATCTAGTATGTGGAATTTCAATCAGCAACAGTTATATTTCTATTAATAAAAGTTGATACACAAATTTATTTAAACTTTCTTTTTTACAAAACTATTTAAACTAGACGGGGAATAAATGAAGCAATATTTCCCCATATTAAAATGTTGCCCTTGAATACTGCTTCTTCAGGAAGTCAAAAAAGGACATATTTCCTTAACATTCCCTAAAGTAGCTTTCAGAAAGTCATGATAAACTGAAATGCGAGCTGCTTCTATTTTATACTGGCAATAAAGAACGAGATTTAAAAGTCTCATGATCTTTAAACCATGAGACATAAATTATATTCACCGACACTATGTACCGATCCGTACCCTTTATTTTCCTTTCTGTCAGCTTCATTAAAATTGATTAGAATTCAATACAGAAATAGCTGTCAATAATGAGCTTAAAATCATGAAAATATGATCCTAGACAGTCTCTCTCGGCAAAAACATTTGTCCTAGTGAACACAATTTCTTGATTGAAACAGTCCATCAAGCTGTACGAACAGAACATGATTCCTATTAACAAACAGAACAATGTAGGCAGAATGACATCAACTTCACCTCCATTTCATCTACATGAATGTAATTGTTGATAAAGGTCTCCATTAGATGTGTCCAAAAAAAAGATACTAAAGTTCGGGGATATCTGAAGCTCAGGCAAGCTAAACTTTCAACAATGTAGTCGAGGAATCCTGAATCCATGATTTTTGGGAACTCTTAAAATCTTCAGACAAGTAAATGCTTTCTACAAGGTAGTTAACAAATTCTGAATCCACACTGATTTGGGGAACCTTTACCATCTACCCCAATGACAAGTGCAGTTGCTACAAAAATCAAACACCACTTCCTTCATGGAACCTGTATCATAATTCATGAGTATTTGGAACAGGATACCCCAATCCTCCAATGTGTCTGTTATGGATTCCTTTTATCAGTGTCAACTGTCACACAGCTCAATTACTTCGACGACTGCCTAGTACAATGGACCATCTAAGTTAATACACCAGGTAAATTGCTCTGATAGACAGCGTTTCCATATACAAGAAATCCCAATTATTACCCTGTGTTTATATGTTGTCAATTGGCATAGGAACATGCATAGTCCTATAAAGTATTTTCACTATGCAAAGATTTTTTCCTCCTACATCTTTTTGATGAAGATTTCTTCCTCCTACATCTAATTTCCCTATCTTGAGCTTTATTCGTTATATAAATGAGAAATCCTCTTTTAACTGTACAAATTATGTTGTACTAAAGCATAGTGCAAGCTACTTTTCAAGTTCCAGTAAAGCACACACAATCCATTTGGAAAAGAAAGAAGTCAAAGTAGAAATTCCCTTACAAAGAAAGTGTCAATTCATCATGAATTATTAAATCTTAAGCATCTCATACAGAATTTTTTGTCCCTGGTCTTCACCAATAAGTGATATAACAACCATTCCTGCAAGTTCTAATTCAGGTTACAAGGTGGATGGCACCAAAGTCAAGCCCCCATCTGGTATATGATAGGCAATCAAATTTATTCTTCACATTATTGAACTTTTTATGTGACCAACCAAACATTTTGGATCAATTAAGATTTGTGATAGGGTAAAGAATTGAAAGCAAGACAGCGCACTTTAGCAGGGATGGACTGAACTATGATTAACACACCATCACGTATAAAGCATATAACATGTGCTAAAAAAGAAAAGTTCAAATCCTTGAGACCAAGCATAAATGATGCCAAACCTCACCAGTAAAAAGCTTAAAAGCTGTTGGCACACTTCTTCTCTGTGTAATCCAGAAAACATCTGCCTTTTTAGTCGCATACAATCCCGGATCAACGATGATTGGCTTTGCCCTTTGGAACCTTCAGAATCAGGAGTCAAGTTTAACTCACATAATCAACCCTTAATTCTGAACCAAAATTAGAATGAAGAAAGCATTTCTTTTGTGGTGCAGATAGAATAACTTACTCTTTCCATCCAATTTTGCTTGTATGATCAATGAAGTTAAGATCCCGGGGCAAATACGAAAATGTATGAAGCAGATCTAATCAAACAAGAAAAAAAATAAATCAACATCCAGTAGATATACCAGGTGAAATCAGAATTAAACTAATCTACAAGAAAATGGCTTTACCATCTTGAGTGACAAGTGGGTAATCAGAGGCGCTGAGATTAATGAACCAATCCCATTCCCCAGCTTCCTTGAGCAAAATAGCAGCGGCGTGAAGGGTATTAGCAACCATAGTAGGACCCCGGTAGGTGACCAGATTAGCTTTAGTAATCATCCGAACATTCTTGAATTGGATAAAAATGGGGTGATTGGTAACAAAGTTATGCAGATCGAGACGCTCCTCAGGTGAAGATTCAGCATCGAGATGCACTACGTACTGATTGTTTGGGTGATAAAGAGCTTGAAGGGTTCGCTTCAGCATGTTGCCATCGCCGGCAGAGCCTGAAACCAGGTAGGCAAAGCGAGGCGGTGGAGGAACAGTGGAGATAGGTAAAGGTTTAAGCTTGGATTCAACAAATACATTAGCTGCCGAATAGGATGAATAGTAACGGTAAAGGGGTAAAAGAGGAGTTCCATCTGGCGAGGTTAGGGTTGTTAGAAACAAGAGAAAAAGGGAAACAATGGAACCTATAGCAAGTGGAAAGATCCACTTCCTCTCGATTGTTGTTGGGTGTCTAAGGTGCAGATAATAGGTTTTCAACTTCTTCATTTCAATCTTTTCATCAACAAACAAACAGAAGAAAAAAAAGATTGAAATGGAGAATTTCAAAGAAAAGGGGTTTTTCAAGCTGATCTCTAAACAACAAATGCGGTGTAGCGGCGGAGAAATTGTGAAGATGTCATTGTTCTAAATCAAATACAATTACAATAATTGCGTAATTTAGAACAAGAAAATTCAAGATTAACTGTATACAACTACAGAAAATTAATATTATTTGTGTGTATGCGTATATATTTATGGGTGTGTTAACAGTGGTGGAGTGTAGTTAGGTGGAAAAATGAAAAATGGAAGTTGTACTTAACTGCTGCAAAAATAATGGAGGCCGGCAAGCGCAGGGGAGTTATGTTGCTTATCATTTCATAGTTTTTCCTTTTTTTCCTTCTTCGATTTCAGTACAGTGATTTGGGTGCAGCAGCACTAATAGTAAGAGAATTGATCGGTGATTTAATTAATAGGAGTATTATTTTTATAAAATATTTTAATTTTAAAAAATAAAATATTACTTTTTATTTAATAATATATTTTCACTATTAATTTTGTACATTTCTTAAGAAATTATAAATAAAATGATAATTTTACTATATTATCTTTTAAATATAATAAATGCAATATCTTGAAAAATATAATAGAGAAATGATCATAATTAATAACAAGGATAAATTAAAAATTAAGTGTAACTATTCATTGATTATATAAAGTGGACAAATATTATTGAACATTATAAAATAATATATTGGACAACTATTATAAAACAAAAAAAAAAACTATTTGGTAACTACTATCATTAATTAAGTGACGATGTAAAAAGTCAATGTCGAAATTTATTGAACTTTACTTTTATATAAGGAGGATAAGCGATAAAAATAAATTAGAACTTTTTATTAAAAGCAATATAGAGATAAAAATTTTAAATTTAAATTTATCATTTAAAGTATGAAATCTCTTTTTTGTATTATCCGTAACGTGAAAATTTGAGTCAAACTATTGAATTTGTTAGTATTAACTTACCTATTATTTTTGTATCCCTCAAAAATTAATTATAGATAAATGCTTATAAGAGTGAAGTTGAATATGTGCAAAACGCTAAACTAAAATGAATATTGAATCGTTATAAATTTCAATTTTAAATCTATTGTTTAGATATTATTAATAAAAATTTTAAAATTTGATTCAATTACTGATTATGAACTCATAACATAAAGGTTAAATTTGCCCAGCCTAAAAATAACTATACATAAATATTATTCCATAATGAAATGCATATAATTAATTAAATTTATCATATAAGATTTGCTTTGCGTGTTTGAAGTGTTTACGGACCCGCGACAAGGGAATCATATCATGACTTGTGACGTGTTAGCTTCCTTGAGTAATCTGGAAGTCTTTTTTTTTTCTTTAAAAATAATTATATATATATATATATATATATATATATATATATATATATATAAATGTTTTGTGTTGTATTACGATCCGACTAGATTTAGATAATTAAATTTGTGTATTATTAGGCTTATCAATGCTCCTAACTTGACTTTTCTATTCTAAAGATCAAAATTGAAATCTCTACCTAAAAATAGATAAATTTCAATCATTTATTACAACATATTATTATTATTATTATTATTATTATTATTATTATTATTTATGGGGAAGGTTTCAAGCTAATTTTGTTTTTAGTTTTAAATAAATAGTCGGCACCAATGCCGGCCCATGCTGCGGAATTGGTATAGTTGGATTTTGTGGTTATTTGATGTTACAACTTGCGTTTTTCAACAATTGGATAAGGAAAAATTGTTTTTTGTTTCAATTTGTTTATTTAATTTTAATTTAATAACTTTTTTTAAAAAAAAAAAAATTTAAATTAAAACTATGTAGAATAAATAAAAATATCTTAAAGTTGAAATTAAATAAAAATTTATATATATATATATATATATATAAAGAAAAAGTAAGACAAAGAAATTAAATGAAAGAAGTACAATTAATCAATATATCGTAACATAATTGGTTATAAGTTATAACTAAATACATATCTCAATAAGGACACTTCATCAAGTTGCAAGTATATGATTAGATCAACTCAAATAATCAAGGGGTCGAAAGGAATAACAAAGGATATTCTTTAAGGGTTAAAACGATAAAGAAACTACTAATTTGAAGTATATTCGATGAAAAAGATTATGGTATAGTATATTTGAAGAATCAAAGGAACTTTATTTGACCAAGAATTTTACAAATATTTTGATTTGTATTACTTTAATCTAGTTTATAAATATGTAAAAAAAAATTGAATAGTTTGAAAAAAGTTTATATGTGATCTTCATATTCTGAATCAAATAAAATAGATTAAAATGAAATAATTTTTTTTTTAATTAAACATAAATGTATCCGCTATTAAATTTTTTGAAATAATCACACTCAAATGTGTAGCTTAGTGGATCAATAAAGTGGAGGAGGAGGAAGAAACATGAGATTTCAATAAAAACAATTTTTTTTGTTAATTTCTTCTTATCTATTTAAGACATTACAATTATAAAAAAGATAAAAAAAAATTCTTTAATATTTCCTTAAAGAAAACTTCCCTCACTCGTTTAAAATGCAGTAGCACAAATAGCTTGTAAATTATGATGATTTTACTTTCTAATTTAACTTTGTTTCTGAATTAATTATTTTCTTTTTATCATGTTAGATTGGTTCATACATTAGAAAACCAAGTTATTTTGTCCCCTTTTTTTAACTAATAAACTATTGAGGCAAATATCACATATTTGAAACTCGATAAAGAATAAGTTGATTCATACATTCTTTTTCACTTAGATATCATGTTCTCTATAAATAAAAGTTGACTCTACATCCTTTTCACTTATTTTTGTATATAAAAGAATCAAATATAATGATACATGCTTAACTCATATGTCATATAGTGTTCTCACCATTAGATCAAAGTCATGTTAGCTTATTTGTATCACATTATCATATGAATTTTATCAAAGAAATCATAACTACCTTTTAATATATTCTAGTTTTAAACCATCAAATTGGTATCATGCTTATCTCCAAAAGTCTTGTAAGCAGATTTATTTTTCCCAAGAGCATAGGTTATATAATCCCTCTTTTTTATTTGTATTTGATACCTATTTCGAAACAGATTAAATTTAATGGGAGTCCAAAAACTTCATTTTAAGATAAGACGCTATATCAAAAGTAATATTTCCTCTGCTTCAAATTAATTAAATTATTGAGGTGTTTCACACCCTTTAAGAAAAGAAGATTAAAACATAAATTAGACATAACTTTCTATTTTTACCCTTGTTATTTAGTGTCAAATTTATGATTAAAATAATTAAATATTAATTAAGTAACTAATTCCAACACTACCTAATGAATGATAAAATTGGAAGAACATTCTAAAAATATTTTTGAAAATTGAACAATAAAAAATAAAAGATATCTCAACAATTCAATTTATTTGAAATGAAGAAATACTAATTTCAATTCGAATTCGAAATCTCTAACCGAAGGGATAAGTTGTGCCATAGTTGATATTTAAGCCCGGACAAAACGTATGAATATTCAGGTTAATGGTTGGAGTTGGACCCATGTTCTCCTTTGAACGGTGCTATGTCCTCTCTTTTGTTCTCCCCTTCTCTTCTTCTTCTAATTACTGCCTTCCATTTTCTCAACCATATATCCTCTTTCATTACACCAGACGTAAACCACTTCGAACCCATTTCCTTCTCCTTTCTCTCTCCGCTACTTCATCCACAAAAGATGTCTGGAGAAAGACGCCGCCGCCGTTTTCGCCTTCCCAACGCCGGCCTTACCGCCGGAATCCACAGTCAAACTCGTTCTTGGACCACAGCGTCGACATGGATGATTTATTGTCTTCAATCGGACAGACCACTAATGAGCACGAACTGTTTGCGTTAATGTCGCCTTACAAAGGTAGAAATCTTTCGATGCGGTTCATGGTCACGCTACTCTCACGTGAGTCTGATTGGCAGCGCTCGCTAGCTTTGCTTGATTGGATTAATGAAGTAGCTCTTTACACTCCCTCTGTGTTTGCGTACAATGTGGCATTGCGTAATGTACTACGGGCGAAGCAGTGGCAGCTTGCATATGGGCTGTTTGATGAAATGCGTCAAAGAGCTTTGTCACCTGATAGGTATACTTACTCCACTCTCATTACATATTTTGGAAAAGAGGGATTGTTTGATGATGCTTTATCTTGGCTTCAGAAGATGGAACAGGATCATGTGTCTGGTGATCTTGTTCTGTACTGTAATTTGATAGAATTGTCAAGAAAGCTGTGTGATTATACTAAGGCGATTTCAATTTTTTCTAGACTGAAAACATCAGGGATTACTCCTGATCTTGTTGCTTACAATACTATGATTAATGTTTTTGGAAAAGCAAAGCTTTTTCGCGAAGCTCAATTGTTGGTCAAAGAGATGAGGTCAGTGGGTGTTTTGCCAGATACAGTGAGTTACTCAACTCTCTTGACTGTGTATGTTGAGAACCAAAAGTTTTTGGAGGCTCTATCTGTTTTCTCCGAGATGAATGAGGTGAAGTGCCCTCTTGATCTCACAACTTGTAATATAATGATTGATGTTTATGGACAGCTTGATATGGCCAAGGAAGCAGATAGATTGTTTTGGAGTATGAGGAAGATGGGAATTGAACCAAATGTTGTCAGCTACAATACTCTTCTGAGGGTTTATGGTGAGGCTGAGCTTTTCGGGGAAGCTATACATTTGTTTAGGTTGATGCAGAGGAAAAATATTGAACAAAATGTTGTCACTTACAACACCATGATTAAGATTTATGGAAAGACACTAGAGCATGAGAAAGGCAACAATCTTATTCAGGAAATGCAGAAAATAGGAATTGAGCCCAATGCTATTACCTACTCGACCATAATATCTATATGGGGTAAAGTGGGAAAACTAGATCGAGCTGCTATGTTATTCCAAAAACTGAGAAGTTCTGGAGTTGAAATTGATCAAGTTCTATACCAGACAATGATTGTAGCATATGAGAGAGCTGGTTTGGTTGCACATGCTAAACGTTTGTTGCATGAGTTGAAGCGCCCTGACAATATTCCTAGAGAAACTGCAATAGCGATTCTTGCTGGATCTGGACGAATAGAGGAAGCTACATGGGTGTTCAGACAAGCTTTTGATGCTGGAGAATTGAAGGATATTGCAGTTTTTGAGTGTATGATAGAGTTATATTCCAGAAATAGGAAGTACACCAATCTCATTGAGGTATTCGAGAAGATGAGAGGAGCAAGATATTTTCCTAATTCTAATATGATTGCTCTAGTCCTTAATGCTTATGGGAAGCTGCAGGAGTTTGAAAAGGCAGACATGGTATATAAAGAGATGCATGAAGAGGGATGTGTTTTCTCTGATGAAGTTCACTTTCAAATGCTTAGTCTTTATGGCGCTAGAAGGAATTACGAGATGGTTGAGACACTCTATAAGATGTTGGACTCTGATCCTAATGTTAACAAGAAAGAGTTGCATCTTGTTGTTGCTGGCATTTATGAAAAAGCAAACAGAGTGAATGATGCATCTCGAATTGTAAATCGGATGACTTATAGAGGAGCTATGTGATCTTAACTCCTGTATGCTTGAAAGTAAGTAATATTTGTTGTTTCAGCTGTACATATTCTAATTTGTTAATTTGTGTCTTATAATAAATTGCGTTTGTTATAATATGAATGAAGAATTTAAGGAACATGACAGTTATTTCTCTAATTCGATGTAAATGTATAGTACAGTCTCTTCTAGCTATTTTTTCACCAAATCTGTCAGAATTTTTATCTAAATCAGTTTCATAAACCATATTCACTTGTTTGGTTACATATAAAAATTACTAAATCTTTGCAACACAAACTTAATCATGCTGTGATTCATTGACCCTTTTAGTAGAGCAAATTTTATGCTAATGTTTTTATATATTGGAATGTAATATCATACGTCTTTCTCAATAACAAGATATCACAATTCAAAAAAATGTTCAAGAACATTTTCTATTGATCTAAATTTACCCAGATTCAATGGTGCATTAAGAATCGGCAATGTTTATCTCTATATACTATAGGAATTAAGAAAAAGAAACATTACAAAAATATTGAATGAATCTATGTTTATTGATATGTTAATAGTCAATAATTTAACAATTAGAAGATATCATAAACATTAACTAAAAGAAACAACAAATAACTTTAAAGAAAAGGAGAAGAAGAAGAAGAAACAAGTTAAATACAAATAATTCTATCTGTCGAAATTAGGATATTGTTGTCTATAGAATTCAAGTTGAGACTGTACATCCTGAAGTTCTTGCAAATTAATCTGTAATTGTTGGCGAAGATAAGAAATACACTCCACACATCCATAAACAGGGAACTTCTCCCTCATATCAGACTCGAAAATTATAGATTTCATAGCGTCTGATTTTTGATCTTCGTCTTTCAATTCGTCCAATATTTTCACCATGTTACGTACACCAAAGAGACGATGCGCATTTTGGAACTTTTTAGGCTGATTCGCTGGAAAATAAGGAGCTAAAACACATTCCGAAGTACATTTTTTTCTTTGATACTTGCATGCAGCACAAGATACTCGACTCATTCCCACTTTTTTTTACTGTGTTTTTTTTTCTAGAATAGATGAGAGAGGGACTTTTAATATTCAAATTTCTCATATATCTTATCTTCAACAATAACTCATGTTGGAATATTTGAGAGGAGACTGTTTTAACTTTCAAATATGGCATCAGGTACTATTTTATCTCAACAGAAAAACATTTTGAATTAGTTAACCATAATTATCCAGCAAAGACCAAGTCAATATTATGATATCATTTGTTTTCATCAAATACACTCAACTTTGTTTTACTACTCCACAATCACTCAAATATTAATATTTTACCTACACTCGATCAATCTTAAAAATAAATTCATTAAATTTTCAGACATGAAATTTTCACTTTAAACTAATTTTAAAGGAATAAAAAGGTAGCCATTTTAATCATTTTACGTTCCAGTGTGTCCTATCAATAAAATTTAAATTCCTTTGAATACAAAGTCACCTTAGTTAGAGAGTGTTTTATTCACATTGGAGACTTCAAATTCAAATTTATTCGGGCTCCCAAAAATACGGATAAAAAAAAAAAATGAATACAAAATAGTAAACCGTAAATCCAAGTGTGAAACATAGTACATGTTATACTGCTAAAGTCTATTTGCCAAATGGTGATGGTAGTTATATTTTCATTTGTTTAAAGACAGAGAAATTAGATTTGCTAGTTTTTGCTACTAATTACGAACTGATTTATCGTGTAAAAAATTTCTTTCCACATGACGCTAAAAAACAAGTTTTGACGACCTATGATTTAGCACAAAACAAAAAAAAGACTATTCTAATAATAATGTGATAAAAAGTAAAACAGTGGTGTGAATTTAATTTAACTTTCTAAAATTTACCATCATGGAATTACATAACGACTTTAACTTTCTAAAATTTACCATTAAACTTTTTACCCGAACAGAAACACATGTTGAGAGGAGACTATTTTAAACTTTCAAATTTGATAGCACTCAACGGAAAAAAATAACATGTTGAATTAGTTGGAATAATTATGATGTCATTGTTTATTTGATCACACTCAAAAATTTGTTTTTTAAAGTCATCTAATCAAGTTAAGTAATTTTCCTATTAAATTATATTGACATCAATTTTTTTAAGTTAATTATTTTAAAAAAATAAAAAGGCACCCATTTTTATTTACCCGTTCCACACTCATTAAAATTATATGAGTCAGATATTGTATGGGTCATAATGGGTTGTATCAAATCAGACATATCAATAAAATGAATAAAGAATAGTGAACTATAAATTCTGGTGTGAAGCATGTACATTTAACATGTGAATCTAATGCCCGTTTACCAAATCAGTTAATTAATTTATTTATTGAGTAATTACATCTTGGGTGATGGTGAATTTTCTTGATGAAAAAGAGATATTAGATTAAGTATTTGACCAGAAACGGAAAGGAAAACATGTGAATTTAATTTGAAAATCACTATGTTACTTTTTACCGTATCAATAGTGAGACTATTATGAAAACTTATCTTGAAATAAAATTGAATTATACATTTCAAGCTCATCTTTTAGCCATAAAAAAATGTGTTGATTCACACACACACATATATATATATATATTCAAAACTCAATAAGCTATATTTTCTTAAATATAAAACTTATAAATTTGAAACTCTAGTGTTTGTGCGTAGATTAATGGAAGACTTTCGTCTTATTCTTCCTCTCTTATATATATATATTTTTAAAAGAAATAAATAAACATTTATTTATATAATTTTTGAGAAAAAAGAAATGTCAAACATGTTGAAATTGAGCTTGAAGCAAAGTAGAGTTAGTAATTTAATAAGAGAACCTTGTGAAACTTCACGGACAAGCAGCGAAGACTCAAGCTAATTAGTGGCCTAAAGCTAAAAAAAAAAAAAGGTTGGAGGCCTAAATTTTAATTATTTTTTTATATATGAGATTCAAGTTTTTTTTTTTCTTTTTAATAAAAAAAGTTTTACTTTTTGTTAATCTTAAACTAAAGACATATATATATATCAAAATATTTTTTAATTTTGTGGTCTTAGACATATCTGTGGAAGTTAAATTTAAATATTGATCCATGAAAAAGAAACATTCTTTAATGTTTCAAAACTATTTAAAACATTCTTTATGTTTTTTTTAAAAAAAGCTTAAGATAATTTTATTACTACTAAAAAAATTAGAAGCTTTGATTTTGAGGCCCAAGGCATATGCCTCATTTTTAAAGGCACCGAGTCATTCCTGTGGACAAGTTGCACGAAAGGGACACATGGTAGTATACGTAAATAAAAATATATTACAAAATTTGGCATTAATACTATGAGACATAATTTAAGCATCTAATCTAGGACTGTGACATATTAAAACTCCTTAGCGATCCTTATAAAACATATGTATATATAACAAGCAGAGGCGAATCTAGGATTTCAAGAAGACGGGTGCAAGAAAGGAATGTAAACAAACACTCAAACAAGTGAGCCATCCAATTATTTGTGAGCACGGGTTCATTCAGTTGCTATTTGATATATTTTACAAATTATACAAGTATTTATATCGAATTTTGTCGGATGACCACGGGTTCAGTTGACCCATTTTTTGGGCCTAGAATCGCCCCTGATAACAAGTACCCATTTTGAACAAAAAAACTTGACCTAGCCACCCAGGCTTATTAAAGATTGATTTTGATTTACCATATCATATCAAATTTAAGGAACATTAATGAAATAATGAAAGAAATTAAAGTAATCTCTACCTCTAATTAAATTCATACTTGTATTTTCAATTAAAAATTGAGAATTATGAGGAAATTTCCCATATAATTTAGTACCATGCCAATTTTTTCCATCTGAGTTGATAAAAATTCAAAGTTTTTTTTTTCCTTTTATTTAAATTCAACGACTAGTTGTTGACCTTGTGACACTATAATTTTGCAACGCTGATTAGGTCTTCGAATTTTTTTAGCTAAACGACATAATTTTTTTTTTCCATTTGTACGCCGCAACAACTAGCCCAATTGTTGTTTCCTATAGTTGAAATTTCAAATATTTTTGAGGGCCAGGGAAACATGTGCCGTGCCCAAAGCATCCAAAAAGAGTTGAATTTTTGAAGTCAACCCTCCCAAGTCATCGATTTGAACTGGTTGAAATTAAATTAAAATCGAATGAATAGTATTTTTGAATATTGGAAAGCAGAGTCCTTTAAATAACTGACATTAAGAACCAGCGACTACCAAACAAACAATTGCTTTACAATTAAGAGAAAATGGAGTTTTTCAACAGAGCTAAAGTTGTTCGGCTCAAAGGTCATCTTGGGAAGTACCTTGTCGCCGATGATGACGAAAAAACCGTCCGTCAAAGCCGTAACGGGTCATCAAAAAAGGCACGTTGGATGGTCGAAATGGTCCAAGGCAATCCTCACCTCATTCGTCTCCGGAGTTGCAATGACAAATATCTATCGGCATCCGAGGAAGCTTTCCTCCTTGGCATGACAGGTAAAAGAGTACTCCAAGCATTACCAGGCAGCGCGACGGATGGTTTAATTGAATGGGAGCCAATAAAGGAAGGATATCAAGTGAAATTAAGGACAAGAGGAGGAAAATTCTTGAGGGCTAATGGAGCAACACCTCCATGGAGAAATTCTGTAACTCATGATTTACCTCATAGAACTGCTACACAAGATTGGGTATTATGGGATGTGGATGTGATTGATATATCTGTACTGGATTCTGAATCCTTACAGAGTTATCCTTCAACTCTATCGAGCTTTTCTTCTTTTGCAGAGGATGATTTTACAGATTATTCAAACATTCGTCGCTCTGTTTCTGAAATTCCCAGCTGTCCATCAATTTCATCAGATCGGTCTTCATGTTCAAGTTCCAGACAGGTATGACAATTAGTGGTCACAAATGGATGGGTTGGATTAAATTTGAAAGGATAAAAAGGAGTCAAAATCAATAATTGAGTTATAGGCCCATTCGAGTTTAATTGAGTAAACAAATGTGCCATAATTCAATCGTACGAATTGGGAAATTTATTGGTTTCACACTTTCGAATGTTTTCTTCAATTTATTTTATACTTTTGTTTTGGCTAGTTCAACTGATGCTTCCTTTGATCTATGAATGTAGAATGGCATGGAATTCTTCGACAGAGCTGAAGCAGTTAGACTTCAGAGCCATCTCGGAAAGTACCTACTGGCGGATGAAGACGAACAAACTGTTCGACAGAGCAGAAACGGAGCATCGCACAGGGCGCGATGGACAGTCGAATTAGTTGCTGGAAAAAACAATTTAATTCGACTAAAAAGCTGCTATGGGCTGTACCTAACAGCAACTGAGCAGCCATTTCTTTTGGGAATGACTGGTAAAAAAGTTCTTCAAGCTCTTTCAACAAAGAATATGGATGGGTCAATTGAATGGGAGCCAATAAAAGAAGGATTTCATGTGAAGCTTAGAACAAATGAAGGGAAATATTTGAGGGCTAATGGAGCTACACCACCTTGGAGAAATTCGGTAACACATGATGTTCCTAACAGGACAGCTACTCAAGATTGGGTTATGTGGGGAGTAGAAGTTGTGGATATTACTGTTTCGCATACTACTGAATCAGTATCAAGGTGTTTATCGCCAGCGTCAAGTTTTAATTCTGTGCTCGATGATTATACAACTTCTCCTGATACTGGATCTCCAAATGTCGTAAAGTACCAATCCAAGAGGTCTATGAACATGCCCGTGAGAAAGGTACTATATTTTTTCGATGAGTTTAGCTTTTATAAACTATCCGCGTGAATCAATTCGTAATCTGAAAAATAAAATCATGAATAACATGCTAAATTGCGTCAATAATGTGAATATGTTTAATCCTTTTTACATTTGCAACGATGGCAAGTATCTTGTTTTCTTCCACTAGGCCACGTACTAGTCAACAACCTAATTTGGTAAAGTCAACATGCAAGGCTGGAATATTTCCTTTTGTTATGTCGATCAATTGTAGTAATTTGAAAATATGTATATCGAATCTTCAATTGTCAAAATCATTAAAAAGGTTAACGTCTAAAGTGACAGCAGGATTTAAAAAAAGTTAGGGCCTCCTTGGAGAGTTAATTTGTAATTGAATTTGGTGTGCAATTGAATGTAATCATACCGTTTGACATACTAGTCAAGGAATTACTTGATCACCGAGATATTGAGTGTAATTGAGGGGAAGAAATTATCGCTAATTCTCCGGGGTGGGGGCCTGGGGCAAACTGCAAACATCAAATTATTTTTCTAAAATATATTTGTAGGGGCCTAGGGACAAAGATCAAACTATATTTTGAAAAAATATATTTGTGGGGGCGTGGGAAAAGATCAAATTATAGGCGGAATGAGACGGAGAGTGGGGTTCGAAGGTGGGATAGTCAAGGAGTGGGGGGTTGGGAGGATTGGGTGTATGGAAAGGAGATAATAAATTTGAAATATCATTTATTTTTCCTACTTTCTTTAAATATGTCATTTTCATCTTATTTTCCAAGGCAATGTAAAAAAAAAAAAAAAAAAAGCTCAGATGAATAATCTACAACATAAACTCCTTTCAACTTATTGATTTATCCATTTCAATTTATTTGTCTTACTTATATTTTTAGTTTATTTTAAAAGAAATTTTTTTTTTTCTATTTATAACTCGCATGCGTTCTAAATATGTTAAATTTAATGCAACAAGATTCAAAAGTTCTCCGTACATTTTTAAAATGAAAAATTACTAAAATACACGTCTTATGCTTCCCTTATTTCTAATATTCCCTTCTATTTCTAAAAACCACTAAAATCCCTTATTTCTCTCCTAATTCTAAAATATTTTATAATGTATCCGAGCTAGTTTTTATGTATCCGATTTATTTTATAATGTATTCGAGCTACATATTATGTATCCGGTTTGTTTTACTTTTTCAGGATTAATGTAATTACAAACTAAATAGGAAATAGATGGTAATTTCATATTAAAACTATGTGTTTCCTAAAATTTATACTTTTTAAAATTAAATTTCGTGTCAAATCAAAATCAGATAAATAAATTAAAACGTGAGATTACTATTTTCATCTCTCATGTGACATACCTTTTATAACCATTAATGAACGCCTTTAGCTTCCATGGTTAGGTTCTTCATAAATTTCCAGATCTTTTTTCCCGTGTCCATCCACTGGAACATTCTTTCTAAATACTCAAAGAATCATTGATCCAGGTGGATTTCTTAGATTTTTTAAAACAAAAAATAGTTTTATAAAGCGTTGTTTGATCATTGCAATTGCCATTTTTCTTTTGTGAATCATTGCAGAATTCTGGGATGGAATTCTTCCAGAAAGCCAAATCGGTTAGGCTAAAAAGCTGCCACGACAAATTCTTATTAGCAGATCCTGATCAAGAAACCGTGTACCAAGATCGCCATGGAACTTCCCAGAGTGCAAAATGGACAATTGAATTCCCTGAAGAAGTCGAAAATGTCATCAGGTTGAAGAGTTGCTATGGAAAATATCTAACAGCGACAGATGATCAATTCCTTTTTGGTGTCACGGGTAGCAAAGTTGTTCAGAGTTTGCCTAGAAAGTTAGATTCCTCAATTGAGTGGGAACCAATGAAGGATGGATTCCTAGTGAAGCTTAAAACCAGATATGGGAATTATTTACGCGCAAATGGTGGATTACCCCCTTGGCGAAATTCAATTACACATGATATACCTCATAGACATCACGATTGGATCTTATGGCAAGTGGATATTGTTGAAATACTGCCTGAATCTGAAATTGTTGCACAATCACGATTGGACGATAATTCCAGCTCTTCTTTTCATTTTACATCCCCTACATATCCTGGGAGTGAGGTTAGTTTACTCGAAAAACAGCTAGTCCTTGTTCTTCAATCATACTGCAAGATGAGATTGTTATTTATTACTCCACTATTTAATTTACAGTCAAGCGATGCATTTGATGCTTCCACGGTGAAGTCTGAAGGTCGGTTGATCTATTACCATGTGGCTGAGGAAAATGGACATGCAAATGATGCAGTGGAAGGGCCATCTTTTCAATTCAAAGGGCATGGGGTGGGGGAGCTGACTCAAAAGTTGGAGGAAATAACAGGGCTGGATAATATTATGGTCTGTTCGCGAAACAAGTTCAGTGGGAATCTATATCCACTCCGTTTAGCATTGCCTCCAAACAACGCGAATATGCATGTTGTGGTAGTTCCTGCATCAGTCAAAAGTTAGTAGAATTCACCATCTCCGTGTGAAAGAAGTTGCATATTTGATTAGTTCCTCGAGAAACAAAGCTGTACATTTCTCTTTTTCTTTTTCATGTCTCAAGCTGGTAAATTTGCCGAGATTGTTAGATACAATTTTTTTGATTGCTATTTTCACAGTGGCAGTTGCAATGTTATTTGGTTTTTTCATTCATGAACAGAAGTCCATACAAACAATTATTTTTTGTAGTGGAAGTACTAATATCAGATGGTCTCTACTGGTTATGCAATGCTCCTAGATGCTACAGATGCATGCCTGGAGCACTAACACACGCTATTGGTTAAGTTTTGCATCTGCTCAGTATAATAACTGCAGATTCTGTTCGAGATAACAAAATTTTAATGAGTTTAGACTAATGTATGAACCAAATCGGTAAAATCCATACCAGAACCAAAATCTTTATAGTATTTGGTTTCCTATAAAGTATATCATTCTAACAGATGAACCACCCTGCCTCCTTGCTATGAAGTGTTCTCTTCTCTGGCTGTGTTAGCCTCGATTTATGGCTATTTGACGACAGTAGCTTGTGCTGACGTGCAGCTGGAAGAGAATTGATTGCAGCTATTCTTACATCCAAATAGTCCATGGTGAAGACCATGTGATTGTGAAACACTACCCCTGGGCCCTAGCTATTGGATTGAGGTATGATGCATTTGTACAGAATCGAATACAAATTAAGCATGTGAAACACCACAGTAGGAGAAAGCACTTCGAATACAAATTTAGCATGTAGCGTGGTATTCTTCTATGTTAGTCTGCCTTCTTACTTCCCTGTTTTTCTATTTCCAGTTCTATCTTCTTATTTTTATCTTGTTTTGTTGTTCTTCAACTTTAGTGGTTATAGAAATTATTATTCAACAACATTCTTTTCCTGTTTTGCAACTTGATATTCTCAACTTCTTGTCTAAAGCTGAAGAAAGGAAAAATTTAGAAAGAACTCATAAACAATCAATTATTACAGCATTCACAATAAAGGAAAAGCAAACTGAACAGATCAAAATGCAAATTGCTTTCATTTACTTTCTCAATAGACATACAACTAAATTCTCATACAACAACAAATTCTTGAAAGAAAAGGCTCCTGGCTTCTCTAAAAAATTTCCAAGAGACAGATGTGTGGAAATCAATCTATTATACACCGTAATCCTAAAGTAAAATACGTGTGATTGCGATCATCACACCAAATATAAATGCCTAACATCCATTGCACGACTAGTAAGAATATTGTCAACAGGAGCACAAGCCTCGAATGTTGATAATCCACCGTTGTATAGAAAGAATGGATCTTTCAGCAACTCTTCTGCAGACGGCCTAACAGACATAGGAAGCATATATCTTTCACTCTGTAGTCCTTCACCTTTTCGAGAGACACAGGCTTTACACCAGTGTACACTTTCTTAAAGATATGCATCTGATTGCTGCACTCCATATATGGATATTCACCAGTAACCATCTCAAGAAGACACATCCCAAATGAATATACATCAACCAACTCGTTGTATTCTCCATCGTAGCACTCTGGAGCCATGAATTCAGGGGTACCTTTAGCCTCTTTTTCTTTCACGAAATCACCATCCATAATACGAACCGCCAGCCCAAAATCTCCAAGTGTAACTTGCTTCCCATCACTAGCAACGAACACATTGTCACACTTGATGTCTCGATGAATGATCTTAGGGCCCTGGCTATGGAGAAAACACAAACCTTGAAGAATCTGTCTTCCCCAATTCTTGATACTCACCAAATCAACACCAACACCATTATGAATAAATTTTTTTAAGCTGTCCGAGGGGAATAACTCTGTGATCATGTTCAAAATTTTGGACTCCGAATCAAACCAATAATGGTAACACTTAATAATTCTTTCATGATTTAAGGACTTCAACAGAGTAGCTTCTTCAGCGAACAATTTTTCATCATCTTCATAATAAACTATTTGGTTCCACGCGATTTCAACTTGCTGAACACTATCCCATCCAATGTAGACTTCTTTGGAAGCGCCTCCACCCAACAACTGATCATATCTAATGTACCTATCACAAGGAGATTTCTCTACAACTCTGTAGAACTCGTAATCCATTGTGCAACACTAACACTACTCAAATTCATGTTTGAAGAAATTAAAAAATATGAGGTGATGAAAGTAATGCTACGGGTTACCAATATATATATATATACATACACGTTATATAGTCCTAGTCAGAATTGGTTAGGAAAAACTAAAGCCTTGTGTTTGGCGGTAAAGGCTTCCTTATTATGTATCCTTATTTGATTTGGATTGGGAAATGGAAGAGATTAGGACTTGGAAAGTTTCTAATTTCTTTATAAAAATAATAATTTGATTAATTTATTTAAAACTTAATTAATCTTCTATTTATTTTTACTTGTATTACTTTTGGCCTATCAAGAGAGCAACATATTTATTATTGAAGAAAAAAAAACTCAAATAGGATAGTACTTTCTCAATTAGGAATTTACTTTCAATATTTTTTTATAAAATTATTAAAAAATAGTTAACCTAATAATCCAATAATAATAAATCAATAAATACTGTTTTTTTATTCGAATTCGATCGGTTCAGTTTTTCACATACTTACCCACACCCATCTCAACTTTCTATGTGTAACTATGTTTAAACTACAAATTCAATAATATTTTAATATATTTCATATTCAAAGTTTTATTTGATTTCTTTTAAAAGCTAAAATTTAAAACAAATTAAAAAGAATGAAACCCGCTTCGCCCCGTTACGACCCCTATTTGTTAAGCGGGCTGACCGTTAGTGGGAACAGATGGACTCTGATCGCCAATTGGATAACTGTGCCGCCGTCTGCTTCCTAGCCGGCGATTATGCCGATGGCCACCAACAGGATAGACGGAAAATCTGCTCGAACTGTGATAGGCCAGTAAAAGTTTGTTTATGCAACATAATCCCATCGGAGCCGATAACCACTGTTACTCGAATCGTAATTCTTCACCACCCTCACGAGCAGCGCCACAAGCTTGCTACGGTTCCTGTTCTATCCAAGTGCCTCGACAATTGCGATGTTATTGTTGGACGGAGATTACGCTACGGTGATTGCGACATTCTCGATTCTCTCCATGATGATGCTCATCGAAACCCTAATTTCACCAGCAGAGCTATTTATCTATTTCCTGGTATGAACTGTTTGTATAATTATCTTGTGTAGTTTCCATATGTTCTTAAATTGATAAATTGTTTGAGGGCAAGTATGAACAAAATTTATTACTTAAGCTAAAGACTTCAAAAACTCATATTGTATAAGTATCTTGAGCTTTTGTTGTTGTCTCTTGATAATTTATTTGAGATTAGTTCTGTCTCGTGATTCCCTCAACAGCTTGACCCGCAGCAGATTACTTTTATCTAACTGAATTCCATGAATGTTTTTGTGTGGGCAGACATCTATGTGTTGACAAAAAGTTTGATTTTTTCTTGGTAGCCGTGGTGTCTAGGCTAGATTGATATTTGACAGAAAGAAAACAGAAAATGCTCCCACAATTGGAAGATGATTCACCATTAAGCAGTGAAAACAAGAAAAAATATTTACTTTTGTAGGTAAAAGCAGTGTTATCAAAGGCGCACTTTAAGCGCTCTTAAGCCCTGAAGCGAGGCTCAAAACGTGTTGAGCGCTTCGCCTCGCTTTATGTGCGTTTCAGTGTTGTCATCAAGGTTCAAAGACAAACTTTTCCTTGCCAATGAGCCTCTTATGAAGAATTGACACTAAACAATTGAGATATTACTTTATAATTAAAAAAATTCAATTTCATTAGTCATATATTTGTCATTCATGTTTATAATTATTAGTCTTGGACTAAGCATATATATTTGTATTTTTTCTCCCTTTGCGCCTTTTTCCATTAAAGCCCACACTTTATTTGCGCTTAAAGCCCCCACGGACTTTAGAGCTATTTTGCGCTTTTCGCCTTTGATAACATTGGGTAAAAGGAAAGCCATAATGCATAGGTTCGTGCTTATGGAAATTTCATTACTTTTAATCTGGTATTATCGTGTGGCTTCTCTATGTACAAAGCTAATGGTACCTGGAATATGAGACTGATGGTTACTGAAATAAAATCATCTTGAGGACAGAAGCTTTTGTTCTCTCCATGTGAGTAGAGAATATTGGGATCTTGGAACTATGGTCCTCCATGATATTTGTGTGAGCTTTGTGGAGTTGTTTATATCTTAATTATATATTAAAATAAACAATAGATTTTAAGGTTTCACTTGGATTCAAATTATCCTTTTGATTTGCTACTCAAGTATATAATCATCTTTTTGTATTTACGGTTAGTTTTCCTCCCATAACATGTATATGTTCTTAACTTTTCTCTTCACTTGTGCTTTTCTTCACTGAGGCTCATGCCTCAGACTGCACTTTTCTCTTAAAGCTTCAGCAGACTTTAGTGCCTTTCCCCTTTGACAATAATACCAAAATAAATTCTTAAAAAAGAAAAAGATACTGAATGTGGTCATATAGTTAAGCTTAAACATGACTAATTGTTTATTGGTTGGCATATTGGAAGGCCAAGCTCTGTCTATTTAGGGCTAGAACTCAATCATCATTGGACAAAATTTCTTTTGACTATTTATCTGGATCCTCATGCCATAATTATTCCATCACGTCTAATGAAAATAATTTGTAAATAATCACATTTTCGATATACACCAATCCTTGGGGTGGCACTCTCATTCCCCCACCTCTCAAACCTGCAGGATACGTGCCAAGAGAAACAATATTCTTACTTTCCTTTATTTCTCTCAGATTTTTTTATCTAGTTGTTGAACTAATGGAAATATTTTCATGTGATCGTGGCTTTTCTAGGTGCTGATACTTCACCATCTCAGGAAATCAACCATTGGAAGTCCTCTAAAAATACTGTAGAGATGACTAATTATGTCTTGATTGCTTTTGATGGAACTTGGAAGCATGCCCGAGAGATGATGCGAGCAAGCTTATCTTTTCTGTCCAAGTTTGCTGTTCAGGTTCACTTAGACTATGATATTGGCAATGACGGTGGGACGATGTTCAATTCTGATTTAATTCTTAGGAAGGAACCGTTTAGTGGATGCATGAGTACCATGGAGGCAGTAGCGCGTTGCTTACGGATCCTTGAGCCTAATGGAATCAGTATAGAGTCAAATTTGATAGAGGTTTTAAGAAGTATGGTTAAATTTCAGGCTTCTTTCTTCAAGCCTATGAAGCCTAGGCCAAAATTGATAAAGGGAGGGCGAGAGGGAAATATATAATTGCTCTGTTCCATTTTCTGTGTTTTTGAAGCAACATTTAGCACAAGGATAGCTTCAAAGCTCTTTTGATTATCACGTGCCAGACTGATCAAGCAATCAGCAACTTTCAATTCATATATATTACTGATGCTTCTTATTGTGAAATTCTATGTCCCGATTGAGTAATAGGCATGGCGAGGAGGTGCTCTGATGAGATTATCTTAATTCTTCAGTTGCTGAAAACCTTGTCAGGCGATGGCTTTGATAGGTTGGGGTATATGGCAGTGTCCTTCTTATGCTGAAGCGAGTGAAGCTTGAGATTAACCTAGGACGTTCAAGATCGTCACATGTTGAGCTCCTTACTGTATCTCAAAGTAATCTGAAATCAATTACCGGTCATTTACACCAATTTTATAAAGGTTGCCATAAGATGTTTGGGCAACGGAAATTCTTTTGAACATTTTTATGATCAGTATATGATATCTACATATGGAACCTCACCTGGTCGTGAAAGGGTTAAATACTTTGGTAGTACCACATGATTATGCAGCAGTTTGCTGTAATGTTATTTTGCTCCAACTGCAATGGCATCTGTTTGAGGTCAAATTTCTGTAATGTCAGCTTGGGAAATCTGAAGTTGTGGCTAGGATTCCTTCGATAAGCACTTGGATGCAGCTAAGGAACTGACAAGACATACCTAGCACAGCTTGCTGTGTAGTTTTCTCATAGATTCAGGCAGTTGGCCGATATTCTTCAATCTAGACATGCCACAAGTTCTAGCAGTCAAGTCATTGAATTTTTTACTTTATTTGCTTCAAATTGGACAAAAAGGATGTAAAAAAGATTAATGAGATTGTTGTCCTCACATGAACTTTAAAGTTGGTTTTCATAGTACTTTTTTGTTTGAATAACATTATCCGTTTAAGTGGTGGTGGTGGATTATTGCTTCATGTTAGCTTCAATTCATTCATTGGGTTTCTGCACTTACAGATCACGAACTATTCAAATCAAATTTGATAGGTATGAATATAAAAACACACTCATGGATGAGTGTGAGGGTCTTGGACACTTAGATTCAAGCTCTAGAAATGAAGAAACTTCAATAAAGCATGTTTCATTCCTTAGTAAATTCTACACTGCATGAATCATGATTAGTCGAGCTACTAAGTTTCTGTGGTAGCACTCAAGTTTTATTAGTTTGCCACACCAGTACAAGTTATTTTCTTTGGTACCACACGACCCAGTTGGTAGCAAATTCGAGTTTTAAGCTTTTCTTCGCAGGGACTCAACAGCTCTTTAGACCTCCGGCTACATTCTTCCTTGACAATGTTTGCTTATGAACTGTCTAAGCAACGCCCGTGTCCTAGTGAGAGCCAACAACAGCTTCCAAATATGGAAATGGTGCATGTCCATGGCAGAAAAGTGCACCAATATGCGTCAACTCAAAGCTATCCACGCCATTTACATTACCCTCGGTCTTCCCCGCAACACTTACGCCGTCAGCAAGCTCCTCGATTTTTGTGCCCTTTCAAATTCCGGCGACCTTTCCTACGCCTCACGGATCTTCGCCCAGGTTCAAACTCCCAATACGTTCCTCTACAACGCCCTTATACGGGCCTACTCTAGCAGCCCACAACCCCAATTTTCCCTCAATTACTTCAATCTCATGTTACAAACCAGTAACGCTGCGGCTCCTGATAGCTTCACATTTCCCTTCCTCCTCATCGCTTGCGCTAACGGCTCTTTGGAAGGGGAGGGTAAACAAATACACAGTTGGGTAATCAAGAATTCCTTTTCTGCGTCAAATGCACATGTACAGACTGCATTAATTCGGTTTTACACGAACTGCAAAGCATTGGATGATGCTCGTAAGGTGTTTGATGAAATTACTGACATTGATGTTATTCAATGTAATGTTCTTATGAGTGGGCATCTTCAAAGCGGACTAGCAAAGGAGGGATTGAGTATTTTTCAAGATATGTTGGGGCGTGGAGTTGGTCCAGATGAGTACTGTGTGACCACAGCACTTGCGGCCTGTGCTCATTTAGGTGCTCTTGAGCAAGGAAAATGGATTCATGAGCATGTTACAAAGAGTGAGTGGTTGGAATATGATGTTTTTATCGGCTCTGCTCTTGTTGATATGTATGCTAAGTGTGGGTGTATTAACATGGCTTCTGAGGTATTCGAGAGCATGCCTACGAGGAATAAGCATTCGTGGGCAACAATGATTCGAGGGTTCGCTGTCCATGGTTGTCCTGAGCTAGCAATAAGCTGTTTGGAGAGGATGCAGGTGGTAGATGGGCTTAAGCCTGATGGTGTTGTCATTCTTGCAGTTTTAGCAGCATGTACACATTCAGGGCTTCAGAAAGAAGGTCGAGGTTTGTTGGATGAGATGGAATCTTTATATGGCGTTACACCGGAACATGAGCACTTCAGCTGTGTAGTGGACTTGTTATGCAGAGCTGGCCGATTGGATGACGCGCTTAAGCTTATTAGAAGGATGCCAATGAAACCACGGGCCTCTGTTTGGGGCGCATTGTTAAGTGGTTGCCGAAAACACAACAACGTGAATCTTGCAGAACTTGCTGTCAAAGAGATTTTGTTGGTAGAAGATAGCAATGAAGCTGAAGAAGATTCTGCTTATGTTCAACTATCAAATATATATTTAGCAGCTCGACAATGTGATGATGCACGTCTAATCAGGAGGAGAATTGGTGACCGAGGGCTCAGGAAGACACCTGGGTACAGTGCAATTGAGATTGATGGGATGGTTAATGAGTTTATATCTGGAGATGTTTCCCATACATGTCTAGCTGACATTCATAAGGTGCTTGATCTAGCTTATCTAGATCCCAATTTCGACAACCTAATATAGCATGAGCAAGTTTACTTGTGTGCCATATAGGATACATGAATATGGGACATCATATTGTTGTGAGGGGCATTTATTTGGAGATCTATTGACTTGCAGTATAAAGCAAAATTTGTTATGTGTTGTATCCTCAGCGGCAAGGATCTATTCTGGATATTTTCATAGTTTGGAAACAATGAATAATGGCATCATTAAATATATACCAAATTCATTTGCAAAATAACTACAGTACAATATTAGCATGAAAACCTTAGTAAGTTAGGTTAGTTGGTTGACTACTTGAACTTTCATTTTGTTGGTTTGGGTTCATTCCCTTCTTCTACCTCCAAATAAAATTAAAAAATAAAGTAAAAAGAAGTTATAATATTAGCGTTAAATTGTATAATTTTGATTTATCTACAAGTTTATAATAATATGTTTTTATTAGAAGTGGTTTGCAATCATTCATAGACTTTGTTTTTAAAATTTGAAACAATACAAGAAGATTAAAACTTAAAACAGTTTTTTACTCATAAAAACATCAATTATATTTTCCTTTGGGGGAACCATCGGTGGCCCCTAAACTTGGCACCAATGTTCATTTAGACACCTCAAGTAGGCTTTGTTTATTTTAAACACCTCAAGTAGGGATCTGTTGTATAATTTTGACACTTTCTGTATTTTCAAAATTGCATATTAAGTGCGTACATTCAGACGCAAAAAGAAAAAGAAAAGAGGTGAGGTAATGGGGTTTGGGATCTGGAATAAAGAAAAAAAGAAAGTAAAATTGAGTCTTTAAAAAATAATTAAAATTTTCACGTGTCACATATCAATTCGTTTATTTCTCCACATAAGAGCGTCTGAATGTATGCACTTAATATGCGATTTTGAAAATACAAAAAGTGTCAAAATTATACACCGGACCCCTACTTGAGGTGTTTAAAATGAACAAAGCCTACTTAAAGTGTCTAAGTGAAAATTGGTGCCAAATTTAGGAGGCCACCGATGGGTTCACCCTTTTGCTTTTGCTTTGTGTATGTATGAGCAGACTGCATTAATTGGTCGGTGGCCACAAAATTACAGGCTGGAATTGGCCTCTACTCTATACATTTGATGTGATGGTCAACTCAGACTCCTATTCACTGGCCACGGCTCACCCCAATCACCGATCTTTTCTTTTCTTCTCTTCTTTCAGTTATTATTTTGCTTTTGACTGTAAACTGGCTAGTACATCCCATTTTATGGTTGAACAATAATATACTTAAGAAAAATAAAATATTTCTTTATAATGAGGCTGAGAAGATTCAAGTCAATGTGAAATCAATAGTAACAGTTTGACTAGTTCTCTCCAAATTATAATAATCATTAAATAATATTATATAATTATGTGATGGTGGATACAAAGTAAATTTTTACCATTGTCGGATACTTATATCAAATTATATTTCAGTTTCATAATTAAGTGGTTTAATAAATAAATTAACTAAATTAGTGATAACAATTTACATAAATTATATATTTATTGATTTAAGGTAGAGCTGTCAATATGATTTGACCCACCCCATCCGGGCCCATTTTTTGTGTGGGCCAGAAAATAACCGGTCCAGCCCACAAGTACATGGACTATGGGCTTTGCTGGGTTAGCCCTCTTTTCTCAAAACTATATTTTTTAAAATTTTTTAAATTAAATTGTAATTTAAAAATATTATCATAAATATCGACAAGACAATATTACATGGTGTTAGAGTTACTACTTGTTAATCAAATACACAAATAAAATTATCTTTATAATAATTATTAAGTTTTATTTCAAATAAAAGCATAAATAACTAAATAGAAATATTAACCTAATTATTTTTCAGTGATCATAAAAAGACACAAAAACTATGACAATATTCCATATGTTATAGTCTATTTAGTGAATCTCTAGAGATTTTAGGGGATTTTTATTTTATGTATTTCATATTTTATAAGCATAATTTGTATTTTAGTAATATTTCAAACTTTAAATAGATTTTGAGTTTAGACTCTTGTTATTTTTAATACTATATTTTATTTTTATTTTGTAATTAATTTTTATTTGACCCACGGGCCAATCCTATCCATATTTCTCAAGCCCCACAAATCGGCAGACTTATTCAGGTCGGACTAAAAAGCCATTTTTCTTAAATGAACTTCAAAAATCATAGTCCAACCCTATTAAATCACGGGTAATGAAAGGCCGGCCCAACGGACCTAGTCCATATTGACGGCTCTAATTTAATTTAAGGTATAATGTATCAAACACGAGAAAAGTTAAAATAAAAAAATCACCAAATTTATATATATTATACCTACCTATTATGTTTTTCAATAGGGAAAAAGGATAAATATACCCCCGAATTATCATAAATGGTGCGTCTATACCTTTCGTTATACTTTTGGGTTGTGTATGCCCTTACCGTCAATATTTTGGAACGTATATACCATTAAAATAAACGGAGGGACACGTGTCATGATCTTAAATTAAATTTGGATAGACCATTAAGATCATGACACGTGTCCCTCCGTTTATTTTAAGGGTATATACGTTTCAAAATATTAACGATAAGGATATACACAATCCGAAAGCACAACATAGGGTATAGACGCATCATTTATGATAATTCGAGGATATATTTGTCCTTTTTCCCTTTTCAATATTAAAATGCAAAATCTAAAAATAGAACAAGATGGGAATGTTCTACGGATATGATTAACCTTTGTGGTCCCAAATAATCTTATAAATGTATTTTCCTTTGACCACTTATCACTTATGATGACTTTGAAGTTTGAACCAACAAATAGAATAAACAAGTACTCCGTTATACCTACTACTAATAATAATTAGTCCCTCCACTTATATTTTTTTTTTATATATATTTGTTTCATAGACCTTTAAACTTTGAAATCTAAGGTTTTGAACCACATGATTGGTCACTACACTATATTCTTGATGCTATAAATTTTAAAAAATAAAAGTAAAAATAAAAACAAATACATATTATGACATTCTTTAAATATGATATTTTGAAAAAATATATTATAAAATAATTATAATTAAAAAATGTATAAATATCCATTTTTAATAAAATAAATAAATAAAAAGTGAACGAAAAAAATACTCAAATAAAAACGTTCTGATGATACATTCTAAACATAGTATAGTTATGGACACTATTAATAACACTAATATATCGAATACGAAAGGTATTAACGTAACTTGATATCCATCTATATTTAGAGAAAATAATTTTACAAAGATATTTAAATATTTTATTGAATGAATTTGATATGAAAAGAATCATAATAATATAACTAAAGGAACATATACATATACAATGATATTAAAGGTGATGTGCTTTATATATATTTGGAGGACCCTATCAAAAAGTTTGTATCATTTTCAAAGAATACACCTGCAAAGTGAAAAGTTTATTACAGCATATAGTACTAGTATATATAAGTATATACTTGTCTAAACTTTTGGCATGAGGGTGCTGTTTGTGGGTGGGTGCTCAGCTGCTGATGCCCCTTCATTGCTTTTATGAGTCGCTGTCTTGCAGAAAAATTAATTGATGTGAACTATATTTTATGAAATTAGTTAAGAATAAGTCATACGTCAATTTTATTTGTATTTTTATAAAAATATAAAAATTATTTCTAATAGACACTAAGTTCGGAAGAAAATGTATTAATCAGGCATAAAAATTAGGTTAATTCTTCTCTAAAATCATATCACCCTGTGAATGACAGGGATAGAGCAGCACGAATCCTTAAAGATTACCATCTCCTAAACACCTTTCCACGTCCCCTTTCCAAGTTTCCTTTTGTTTTTCACTTTCTCTGAATGTATATTCCAGAATCGAATCGATACTCAATAAAGTGTATTAAGAATGATAGTATAATTTTAGCATAAATAAAAATATTAGATAATTTAATTCATGTGATTATACTTGAGTCGAGAGTCTTTTGGAATCAACCTTCTTATTTCTACGAGATAATGATAAAATCTATATACACTATATTCTCTTCTGACCGTACTTAGTAGAATTTTATTGTTATACTAATTTTGATGAAATTTAGCAGATATCATTCAATTAATTTAAATATGTATAAATTAATCCGAACACACACATATATATATATATATATATATATCCTACATTAGCGACCTCCTCGTGGATTTGTTGGTATTCAGAACGGTCCACAAATAAATTACTATTATGTCGTAGTAACCACTCCATTAGGTACCAATAATAGTAAATTTCTTTTTCTTTCTTGGTGGCGGTTCCCAGCAGCCTTTTCCCCTGTACTCGTGACTCCATGTGTTTGTAGAGTAAAGCCTTATCAAGATTCTCAAAGATTTAAGTATAATACGGTGGAGTTTTCGATCTTCCCTTATTAGGATATTTTATTATCTCCTATGCTTTATCCCACGCAGGATTCTTGAATCTGTGGGTATCTTTTACTTCATTCAGACTCTTTTTTTCCTCCGTAAAAGAAAAGGACCCTTTTTCCCATTTTCTTGAATTAGTGTTTGTTTGTTTAAAATGGTAAGTGGGGTTGAGAAAAGTGCAAATCTTGGAGCTTTTTGTCAGTCAGAGAAGAAGAAAGAGAAAGACAAGAAAAAGAAGATGAAGATGAAGATGAAGAAGGAGAAGGAGGAGGAAAGTGTCGGGAAGAAGATAACTATTGGTGTTTGTGTAATGGAAAAGAAGGTGAAATGCGGCTCCGAGGTTTTGTTCTACGTTTTGTGTTGCAATTGCAGAGCATGCACCATTACCAGTCTAATAGTTATTAGCTTTCCAGCAGGCAGATATTAGGGACCCCCACACTGATTCTTTTTCCCTTTGTTAATGAACTTTAGGTATTTTCAGCGCCAATGGAACAGATTCTTGAAAGATTGCAGTGTTTTGGGGAATTTGAGGTATTCATCTTCTATACTGATTTTGCAATGTGCATTTTCTTATTTGTGATTAACAGTATATTTTCTTTACTTGTAGGTTGTGTACTTTGGGGACAAAGCTATTCTTGAGGATCCAATTGAGTGGTACATCCATTGCTACTTCGTATTTTATGATCTGTTATGCATCTTTTCCATGAAAAATCGTGTCTGTCATAAGCTATACTATATACTATGTGTCATGTTAATTTATTAGTGTACTATGTCATGGTGGCAGCTGGCCGTTATGCGACTGCTTGATTGCCTTCTACTCCAGTGGATATCCTTTGAAGAAGGCAGAAGCATATGCTTCATTAAGAAAGTAAGTTTCATTCATTCTTTGCACCATGCTGTTTTAATGTCTAGGCATGCTCGTTTTCACTTTTGTGGCATTTTGTGTTCTCTGAATATCTATTTTGACAAGCATAGATTTTCTTTAGCATGCTTGCAATATAAGTGTTAGGGATTTTTCTCTGATTATTAGAAGTCCAGCCTCTGTCTATAGCCATATAAAATTACAAGACTTGTCTGTCTGAACATGTATAAACAACAAGCTTAAGGTTTTTGATGTCATAAATTGATTGTCAATCTCCTTCTCTTTTTAATCTATTGGGGTCTCAAATTTGATAGCACATATACTATGCTTCAGACTTCAGTGTAAAATCTGTTGTTTGTGATTGATTCTTCTGGCAATCTATAAATGATTGGCTGGCAGATCTGAAGCATTCATAAGGAGTTCCAAGGATAGCACATAATTCAGGACAGACTTCATCAAAAAAATTTAAAAAATGAAAATAAAAGGCGTGAGCCTTTTCCCTTTATCTGTGTTGCTCTTTTTTGTTCCTCTTTATGTCCGTCTTCCTTTCCCACCGAGATGATGCGCCAGTCTGTCCTCGGGTTTATTGGGAATTATCATTCCTCGGGTAAACTTTTGGTATTTGTAATATTGAAAGAACTGTCTGGTCATATTTCTTTTGTCTAGACAAGGTCCCAAGACCAAGAAAATCTGATACTGTTAGAGTTGTGAAGCTCCAAGGATAAATATCTCTTGCAATGATGGAGTTTGGCATCTTAACAGAAACTTTTTTTTGGACAAAATTCTTTTGTTCTTCCCTGTAAATGTCATAAAGAAATATCTAACACAATTACATAAACCTTGCCATCACAATGCACAACTTATGATGCTATATTATCTCCTCTTTCTCAGGCCTTTCCTTGTGAATGAATTGGAACCACAATACCTTCTTCATGATCGGAGGAAAGTATACGAGGTATGTATCAGATTTTGGTTATTTTTTCCATTCAGGTGAAGCCGAAAAAACTTATGAGTTTGTTTATTTTTTTTACAAGGCAGATTCTTGCAGCTCTTTAAAAAATATCCTTTGGTTATTCAGCCTTTACTCTGATTTATTTGTTTTAATTGTTGGGTTCTTTCAGTGGTATTTGTAATGGCAGAGGTCTGATGCCGTAGTTTCCATTTGCGGCAGTCATTCTGTTTTCTTAATGCTGAGAGTTATACTTCCTACATAACAGAATATTTATTATTAGGTGGTATCTTCCAATAATTAGAGTTGGAAGTGTTGTAGACTTGAATGTGTAGGGGATTAGCCACAACGATTGTGTTTAGTTTTTTTCCAGTTTTATGCTTGGTCATCAAATGAAACTTCCTCATCTAGATATGTACAAAACTACAAATTACAAAGATTCTAAAGAAGTGCATTGTCTTCTATAAGAGTCAATGAGTATGTTGATTCTTTTGTAGAAAATGTTATACCATCATATATGTCTGACTGGTTTGCAATAGTATTTATTTTCTCATTGAACTCTTGCAATATCACACTGATATAGGAATCTGACTAAATTGGACATATGTTCCCAACTATTTTCATTCCAAGCTTTCTTGCTCTCCATCTTGGCCTACATGTGACATGAAGAAGCTGCTTATAAATAGTCCATTGGGTAGGCAACTCTACCCTGGTGGTGGGGGTGGGGGGGTGCATTTGTTTAAACTGACCTTCTGTAATAATAAAAAATAGTCCATTGGGTCGGCAACTCTACCCTGGTGGGGGGGGCGGGGGGGGGGGGGAGGGGTGTATTTGTTTAAATTGACCTTCTATAAATTATGCTAATATCTTCCTTTCTGTTTTGATTGGGGAAATTTAGCGTCTTGAGATGTTTGGAATCCCTGTGCCAAGGTATGCTTGCGTTCACAGAGAAGTACCTAACCAACATTTGGATTATTTTGTTGAAGACGATGACTTTGTTGAAGTTCATGGGAATCGCTTTTGGAAACCTTTTGTGGAGAAGCCTGTCAATGGTCTGTCTCTCTTTTCCATGGATGATCAATTTTTCATATGGTTTTGCTCTAGGAGTAAATGTATGTGGTTTGGCAGGCTGTCAATTAGATGAGAAGATAGGACTCATATTCTCTTAGTTCCTTGATAACTAACCACTTTGGTGGTGTCATAAATGTCAGAAAAACAAGATGCCTCTTGGTTAAGATTTCATAGTTTTTAGGTTGTTGTTGTTAACATGCTGTTTTCAAAGTTCAGTTTGGTTATTTTAAAGAATTTTCGTTTACCTTACATATGATGAGCGCTATTAGTACTGTGGCCTTTTTGAGCTATGAAATTGTTGTTGATGTTGCCTGCTTGTGAATATGCTGCACTTCTGATAATGTGAAAATACCACTCAGGATGGGAAAGATCAATCTCTTAATTTGCTTTTATGTAGCTGATGACCACAGAATAATGATTTACTATCCTAGTTCAGCTGGTGGGGGGATGAAGGAATTGTTCCGTAAGGTAACATATTATTTAAAAGAAAATTGGAATTTCTTTCTTCCCTTTGTGTATGATTTTTCAACTGCTTCTTGTAAAAGTTCTTTGTATTCAACCTGCCTAACTAAACGTGCCACTTTAAAGTGACACTAGTTTGCCAAATCATTTTCCACACATACTTTAATATGTCAGTACTTCCTGAAATTCTTTGAGCTTGATTCCAATGTAAATATTACATTACTTAGGATCATCCAAATCAAAGAATCAGGAGGGTTAAAAGAGTGGCTGCACATCTTCTAGGTCCTTTAAAAATGGTTGACATTCTTTTAATCGCCCAATCATAGCCTCGTTGGAACCGTACTTCCGGTTTATTTTCTGCTATATGTTGGAGTAAATTGACCTCTGTATATCATTTTTCACAGTCACTTTGATATGTCAATACTTCCTGAAATTCTTTGAGCTTGATTCCAATGTAAATATTACATTACTTAGGATCATCCAAATCAAAGAATCAGTTGTTAGAGAGTGACTGCACATCTTATAGTTCCTTCAAAAATGGTTGACATTCTCTTAATCTCCCAATCATAACCTCATTGGAACCCTACTTCTGGTCTATTTTCTGCTATATGTTGGTGTAAACTGACGTTTGTTTGTGATGAAGTAACTTCTCTTTAAGTGGAGGATGGCATAACCATGATCCTGCCAAAAAGTTATTCATCTGCCATCACAGACGTTGTTGACTTTTAATTTAGTGAAAAGTTGAGGCCCAAACATTCTGATGTGCTCCCAAACTAATTAGGTCTTAGGTCTAACTCACACCCCAAAAGCTAGCTCAAAGGGAGGAGAATTGTCAAAGCCTTATAAGGAGTCCACCCATCTCATTAACCACCAGTGTGGGACTTTTGTCATTTTTTAACACCCACCTCACGCCCAATGCTTAGCATTTGGTGCGTGGACAATTTTTGATTTTTTGGGGCCCCAACATTGGGTAATATGGACCCTGCTCTGATACCATGTTAAATTAGGTCTTAGGCGTAACTCACACCCCAAAAGCTAGTTTTGGGGGTATGAGTTAGGCTCAAGACCTAATTTAACATGGTATCAGAGCAGACAGAGGTCCTGAGATCGAATCTCATCGCCACCAAATAAAAAAAAAAGAATTTCCACGTGTTTGGCCATGAAAAACAATTGTGCCCACACGTGAGGGGGCGTGTTGAGAATATAATCATATAATAAAAGTGTTTTCTTGCTAACAGTTTAAGCTTTTAGATGAGATAATCACACACACAATTAAAAGTGTCCTGGTGCACCATTTGCTCTATTTAACAAAGATAGTTTGTTTCTCTTTCCGCCTTTGCTTGAATTCATAATTCTCCTTAATGCACCTTCCAATGCGTTAACTACATTGGAAGGTACAAGAAACAATGACATCATATAAATTTGTACTAGTCCACCACACTGCTTATCAGAATCAATTTGCCTCCTAATGAGAGGTGTTGTCTACCCTACAAATTGATTCTGGATCTTATTTAAATTAGCAGGCGTTAAATCATTGCAAAACATTGATTTTCAGCATTAAATGTTAGGTTTCTTAGTCCACACATATCATCTCTTATCTCAGTAATAGTTTATGTTTACTGTTGGATTCATATATGATGACCATCAACACTGATGGTGTGTTTGAATATGCAATTACAAGTGATGTATTTTCACTTCTTTCTTTTCCATCAGGTTGGTAACCGCTCAAGTGAGTTCCATCCAGAGGTTAGAAGAGTAAGACGTGAAGGATCCTACATATATGAGGAATTCATGCCCACAGGAGGAACAGATGTTAAGGTTCCTAAGTTTATACTTCAGTATCCCTGAGTGAATAATTTCTCTTTAATTGGCAAGCAGATTAATTTGTTTCTGGTCTATCATGGAAGTATACTTGATTAATATCTATGCTGCTTGAGATCGTCCTCATTTTTCTGTTAAATTGGATCTACTGGTTGAGTTATCGTTGTAATATAGTATGATAAATGACATTGTTGTAATATAGTATGCTAAAAGGCATGTACATGTGTGCCGTCCAACCCTCATAGCCTAAAAAATTAAAATAGAAGGGGAATGTTGCATACCTTAGATGTATCTCATATACTTATCCTAACAAGTAACCTGCATAACAGATCATAGATTCCCGACTTGGTTTCATAAGTCTAAACATGTCAAGCATCTTGTAGATAGGAGTAACCATGCACATTTTTTGCATTGCGTTAAAATTTTGTAGCCTATCTCATGATTTGAGCTTTCTTTTTGTATTTATGTAGGTGTATACAGTTGGTCCAGATTATGCACATGCAGAGGCAAGGAAATCTCCTGTTGTTGATGGTGTTGTTATGAGAAATCCTGATGGGAAAGAAGTAAGTTCTTCTTCAACTTAAGTCTTCCTATTTGTTCCTATTCTGTAATTTGGATGCCTGTTGCCACATAACAAAGAAAAGAACAGAAAAACAAAGTATCGTCTTCTCTGCCCTTTAGATTTAATCTTTGTCTTGCACTGTGTCTGTGTGAGAGATACACTTATCAGGGGTGATAATTTACAAGCAAACTCAAAAAAGAATACATCCAGCTATTAGGCTAGTGGTTTTAGTTAAAACCACTGTTGCCCTGGGGAGGGAATGAGTTTGGTTTGGGAATGGGAAAGAAAACAACAGAACTTATCAAAGTATTGAGCTTCTATTCCTCTAATATGGAAATGTCTGAGTTCCAGCATTATCTTTTTCAGCATTTAGATTAAAATATGTAAATTAGTCAGTTGCAATCACTTTAAGTTGCTAGAGAAATTTATTCAGCAATATATTGATAGTTGCTTCATTTTGCAGGTTCGGTATCCTGTTCTACTTACCCCTGCAGAGAAGCAAATGGCCAGAGAAGTTTGCATTGCCTTTAGGCAAGCAGTAAGTTACCTAAATTTACTAATTCATGTCAACGTATGCTGTTGTTTTACCTTCAACAAGCATGGTGGAAACTGTTGCAGCTATTATAGGTAGTTCCATCCTCATCCTCGGTAACCCCTCCTGGTAGAGGTTAAATTATCTAATTTTCCTCATATTCTACTTCATCGCATGTTTTGAGTAGGTTGACTGTCCACTGTCTCACAGTCAATTAAACATTTCCTTTCTTTGCCTCTAATCTCCTGTGGTCTGTGCATACATCCAACTGCAGAAGATATATGACACTGATGTCCTAGCAAACCACACTCACAATATATTATACTGTAATCTATATACAACTGGATTTATGGCTTTTCTCTTCCTTTCTCCGCCAAATAAACATGAGTATCTTTTGTATTGGGGTTTAGAGATACATGAAGATCTAAGGATCTGGAGCATATACGCAAGCTAATTTTCCCTTTTTTCTTTTCTTTGATAATGTTGACTAAGTTATCGCTGTTTTATTTGTGTGCCCTAAGAAAATTAAGAAATGAAATTACCCTTCTCGTTTCAGGTTTGTGGCTTCGATCTATTGCGTAGTGAGGGGCGTTCATATGTTTGTGATGTAAATGGCTGGAGCTTTGTGAAGAACTCTTACAAGTAAGTTTCTTCAGTTTCCTCAAATATCAATTAAATGAGACATATACTCCAATCTAATCTTTCCTTCTTTTTTGGTTTTAGTGTTGTTGGTGTATCATCATATTATATCACTACTGACATCACTTAATCTCTATGGTTAGCATAATTACAATAGTAGCAGCTATATGACTGGTACTATCTTCAGTTTGTGCATTATATGGTTTGTTCTAAAAGATAGTTATTGTAACGATGGCCAAATAAAGGTACTATGACGATGCTGCTTGTGTGTTGAGGAAGATGTTTCTAGATGCAAAAGCTCCACATCTTTCATCAACAATCCCACCAATTTTACCATGGAAAGTCAGTGAACCAGTTCAGCCTTCTGAGGGGTTAACACGTCAAGGAAGTGGGCTGATTGGCACATTTGGACAAGCAGAGGAACTACGATGTGTTGTTACAATTGTTCGGCAGTAAGACATACTCCTTATGCCTCTTAGCCTTGCTGGCGAGATCCATTTGTCTCCTTTACTTAACCATTGTCAACTGTAACAGTGGTGATAGAACTCCAAAACAAAAAGTGAAGTTGAAGGTTACTGAGGAAAAACTCTTAAATTTGATGTTAAAATACAATGGCGGTAAACCTAGATCAGAGGTGCTTCTTTGCTTTCATGGTACAATTGCTTTTCTTTACCTTTTTTCTGATGTCTTAGATGATTAATATTGTTCTTCTGCTTTCAAACTTGCACAGACAAAGCTCAAAACTGCTGTGCAATTGCAAGATCTTTTGGATGCCACCAGAGCCTTAGTGCCACGTTCTAGGTTAGTGAGAGAGCATACATAATCACATTGATCTCTTCAACCCCTCCCCCCCACCTCCCCCCCCCCCCCCCCACCTCCCCTCCAAAAAAAAAAAGAAGCAAAGATAGTGTTCTTTTATGCATGTCTTGTATTGTTTTATGTTTGAACTTGAGCCGAGGATCTATTGGAAATAACCTCTCTACCTTCACAAGGTAGGGGTAAGCCCCAGACCCAACTTGTGGGACTACACAGGGTATGTTGTTGTCGATTATGCTCAAACTGTACCATATACTGATTGTTAGTGCGTCATAACTTTTTGAAGTCAATGTTATGAAACTACGTCGGATATGTTATATATGATTCTTTTTTGATGAATTAAGAAGTTATCATTGACAAAAGGCAAGTGGATGGTGCATTATTACAAAAGCAAAAGCTTGAGCACTTATGTTATATATGTGGTACATGATGCATACACAATAACAACTGATCCAATTTATTCAATTTTGTCCTGTTTCGGTTCTAGTTTTCTTTTGTCGTATGGTTAATGTTGTGATGTACTTGCTAAAAGAATGTCATTTGCTGATGGAATTTGTGTTGAAGCAAACATGGTTTTCTTGCTCATTCTTGTGGTAGGCCTGGTCGGGAAAGTGATAGCGAAGCTGAAGACATTGAGCATGCTGAGAAACTTCGTCAAGTAAAAGCTGTTCTTGAGGAGGTCAGTTGAACTATGCATTTGGCACTATGCAATAGTTTAAGTTGGTAAACACGTAGAAGAACTACAACAACAACATACCCAGTGTAATTCCTCCAGTGGGGTCTTGATGTAGGAGAAAATGTTATAAAAATATACATGTCTACAGTTGATTGTGCATCCATTTCTCATTAGAGAAATAATGGTCTTGGGATATATAAATTTACTCTGCAGGCTTGAACTTTTTTCATATCTTTTTTTCCCTTTAATTTTGAAAAAATAGGGCCTTAGCAAACTGCATTACTCATATGTGAAAGAAAATAAAACAGGATCTTGCATATTATTCTTAATCTTTTAGGAGAAAAACATCATTGATCACACTGATGAATGATAGCTAATCTAAAATCCCATGTTTCTATTTCACCATCTAGGATATTTTTGAAAGGTTAGATTTTGGATTATAGGTATTTGAATAATTTTTCATTACTATAGTTCCTTTCCCTTGTTCTGTAATTCAGATTTGGGGCTGTATCAGGAGTTCTAGAATAGGAATTGGAACTGGAGAATATCTTTGTATACTGGGAAATAAGTGATCCCTCTTGCGCGTATGACTGATATTAATGTCTGGTCGAAAGAAGAAACAATAAAAAATCCCAATACAATAAGACAATGTCTGAATTTTGCAGTCTTTCAAAAAATGATTTAGGATTTTCTGCTGGCGTTAGGAGGGAGGATGAAATTATTGTTTGAAAATTCTTTGCATAGATTTCTTTGTCTTACTAATGTTTAGGAAATTTGACATTAGAACCAGTTCTGACCCTGTAGGAAGAAATCTAACTTTTTGACTATTATCATGAAGTACAGATCTTTAATTCCATTTCATCTGCAACATGAACATATTTGCTTCCATAACATGATAACAATGTAGTATATTCCTTGGTAACTGTTAGCCAAGCTAAGTAGTAAACCTAGTTGAAAACATCTATACATCATCTGTGTTACGGTCTGGTTTACTTCATGATCACTGTTATTGGCTCAGTAAAACCAGTAGAACATTGCGACTAGTGGTGGCATGCAGTTGTTAGAGGAGTAGAGGGTGCAAAAAAGTGTCCTGTTAGGGTAAGAGAGAAAAATCGTGAGAGTCAAAGACTCTAGAGCTGGTTGATCTTTGGTTCATCAAAAATATTTTTGGGTTGACAGATGGGGAAGATGGGACCAGGGTGTGAAAGTGAATGTTACGGCAAGTATAATGATAGCCAGTATGTTGTTCTGTTTTGATTTCTCCAAGTCTGTCATTTTTCTGTGCTGGCATGTATTTTCCTAAAAATTCCATAACTAGATTCCAAAAAGACACGCATTCATTATGCATAAAAACGTTTATGCTTTCAATTTCCTTAGTTCATATTGATTGTTAAAAAAAGTTAAATATGGATGGCAGGGGGGACATTTTTCTGGAATTTATAGAAAAGTTCAGCTAAAGCCACTAAAGTGGGCTAAAGTTGCCAAGTCAAATGGTGAAGGTGAAGAAGAACGGCCTGTTGAAGCTCTTATGGTTCTGAAATATGGAGGTGTTCTCACTCACGCTGGCAGAAAGCAGGTTCTTTTATGCGTAAAACATTGATTTATATATTATGAACTAGCTTGACCTGTTGAAGTGAATATTTTCCTTGTGATGGGAAGGTTTTTAAATATAGTCTTAACCTTCCTTTCTTGCTTTGATGAAATTGCTTTGCAGGCTGAAGAGCTTGGAAGATACTTCCGTAATAACATGTATCCAGGTTGGCTGGTGCCCTTTGCCATCTTTCATTGTACTTCCGAAAGTTTTCTCCAAAATTACATCTTCCATCTGCAAACTGTGGTTTAAGAAAGTTTCAGATAAACTACGTCCAGCTGAAGCATTTTTAATTTAACAGTACTGAAAAAGTTTATTTTGGATCATCTTTTAAATGGTGTATCAAAAATTTGCAGCTACGCGACTTAATGCTTTGATGGATATACCATTTTTCCTATTTGATCAAACTGGGTGTTGGGGGGGGCTAGTGGTATGCTCAGTCAATCTGATGCTTAATTTCCATCTGTTTTGTAACACAGGTGAAGGTACAGGCCTTCTTCGCCTCCATAGTACATATCGCCATGACCTAAAAATATACAGCTCTGATGAGGGCCGTGTGCAGGTTAGTTCCTTGCTTTTGCTCAAGAAATACTTAGTAGTCTTAAGAATCAAGTTTTATCTTTTTGTTCAACTATCTGAAATTTTTACTCATGTCCTTGGCTAATCGCATTGTCCTCTAATGTTGAGTGTGTATTATGCATGATATTTCGGCAGATGTCTGCAGCTGCATTTGCTAAAGGTCTACTTGACTTGGAAGGACAATTGACACCTATCCTGGTTTGTATGGTGTTACAGGGCATACTTCTAGAGTTGGATTCATACAGCGCAGATGATTGAACCATGTGCTTTCTTCTTTGTTTGAAGGTATCGCTGGTTAGCAAAGATTCTTCAATGCTTGATGGACTTGACAATGCCAGTATCGAAATGGAAGATGCTAAGGTTTTCTTTTCCTTACACTTTGTTCAAATTTACTAGCTCATTGGAAAATCTCTAGCTAGTATTGATTCAACTTTGTGGTTGTTTCATCCATGGTGTTAGTTTGATTCTAAACAGTGATAAGTATCCATTTCAAATCTGATGCTATTGGTGCAAGTGACAGTAATATGATCATTACCTCGGTAGAAGTGTTTCATTGGTTCCATGTTTTTCTGATTTAACTTTGCCAAAGGTAAATTATAAGGATTGAATCCAAACTTTTTCAGGAAACTTGAATTCATTTGCCTAAAGAATTTAATCATCTTTCAAGGAGGTCTCTTTTTCAGAATCAAGGATTAAGTGGATGAAACTTGCCAATTTAATCATCTTTCAAGACCTAATGTTTCATATTTACTGCCTGAGGCAGGATACAAGCAATCACAGCTCCCATCCGCTATATGAATCCTCACTGACCTTGTTGCGCCTGGGGAAGGATATTTAGATAAAAATCATGTTGCAAATGCTGCTGTAATGGCCATGACCTAACAGTGTCTCCGATATTGTGGTACAAGGGGGTAGTGCTTTGGTTTCCTCCCATTTGCCTTAGCCTTAGAGCCTAGGGGTGAAAATAGTTTGAGCAGGGCAAGTTAGGCCTATTGGGTAGAAATTTTGTGAATATTCAATTCAACATATTGTCTTATGTTTTTTAATATATTTTAGACAGAAACAATACTGAAATTAGCATTGAACCAGAAGTATAATCTTGTTTACAAATTCAGGATCTTTCTATTTATGGAAATGCTTTTACTTTCTGCTGTTAAAATACCTGTGCCGTTGTTCTCTTTAGGCAAGGTTGAATGACATAATTACTTCTGGAACAAGGACACTTCATAACAATGAATCAGCAGAGAAACCTTGGATGGTTGATGGAGCAGGACTCCCTCCTAATGCATCTGAACTTCTTCCCAAATTGGTAAAGTCTTAATGTGTATCTCCCGTTTGATCAATCTTCCAGTCAAAATCAGTTTAAAATTCATGATTCATCTTGTAATTCGTTCTGATTCTCATTGAATATTCATCTTTTACCCCCTTACTGTAATTTTTTCCCTTCAGTGGAATCCTTTGTTCCGAATCACTGATTTTAGTGGACTAATACTGCAAGCATTTGAATTTGGTTCTTTGGCACCATTTCCTTCTTTTATGTTGCTTTGTATCTTTCTATAGTTTCATTCTGTGTTAATCTGTCTCTTGCAATCAGGTGAAATTTACTAAGAAGGTGACAGAGCAAGTGAGGCTTCTTGCTAAGGATGAGGATGAAGAACTTGCAGAGGCAAGTCCATATGATGTAATTCCACCTTATGATCAAGCTAAAGCGCTTGGTAAAACAAATATTGATGTTGATCGTATTGATGCGGGTTTACCTTGTGGTAGCGAGGGATTTCTACTCATGTATGCAAGATGGAGAAAACTAGAGAGGGATTTGTATAACGAACGGAAAGAGTAAGATTTTGTTAACTTAACCTTACTTATTCTGAGCTTGAACATATGTTTGTTGCTTCTTGGACCTTTGCTGCCCAGATGCTAGTTTGTTGGGATTGTCTACCTTCCGATCTTCACTGATCTGCTCATTGTGGATTTAACTGGTTCCTTGTTGGTGTTTCCCCTAACACTCTATATTTAATTACAGCCGTTTTGATATCACGCAAATTCCAGATGTTTATGACTCGTGCAAGTAAGTGAACTCAATAACATTCATAGCATATTTGGTTAATGCAAAATACTTTTACCTTCTTCTATAGCAATATGGCAGTGAAACAGCTTGTTCAAGCTTCTATTTTGTCTCTTATGTCCTTGTCTTTTGTTCTTTTGAACTTTTTGATTGTTTTTTTACAGGTACGACCTCTTGCACAATTCGCATCTCAATCTAGGGGGCTTGAATGAACTTTTTAAGGTTGCTCAGGTACAATGACGATCAGCTACAAATATGGGTAGTTTCTTATGAAAAAAGAATGGATTCCTTCACAACCCCCCACCCCACCCCTACCCCCAAGAAAGAAAAAGAAAAAAGAGAATCCAAAACAAGAAAGTCTGGTATCATATTACCTTATCTTAATTTTCTCTGTAGCAACACTTCCATATGACATTGCTACTTTTCCAGCTCTGTAGGCTATGAGTCTGTTGTCTCCAGTATTCCTGAAATTCTATTTTTTCAAATATATGAGGTTTTGCAATGTTATCTATAGAGTTATTATGACCGACTTCTAAAAGGAAGTGTGATTGTTTTTGAGTTTCAGCTACTTGCAGATGGTGTTATTCCAAATGAATATGGGATAAATCCAAAGCAGAAATTAAAGATTGGATCAAAGGTAAAACTTCTTACATTCAGATCCAGGTCCATTTCTCAGTGTTTTCCTTTGTCTGAAGTAGACCGATTTCATGTGTTCTTTCTTGTCTGCCTATTGTTGGATTGAGGGAAGTAACCTAATATCATTTTGTACCACCCTATTCACTATTGGCACCCTTATATTTCATATCTTAATCTGAATGAAGGAGTGTGTAGTTATTGAAGAAGTCTAGCTAAGTTGCGTTTTGCTTGAGAGTTCCTGGTAGATGTATTAGGTATCTTTTAGTAGTATATCAGTTATCCCTCCACATCTCGTCAAATATTAATGTCCACAACTACTAAATCAATTGGTTCACCAGCTTTCAGAGTTTCTCGTCTCTTACCACTGGTCTGCAATAAGGATTTGAGACTACTAGTTATTGTCGCTTTACATGCTACTTTGGCTGTGCCTGCTGTCCACTCAGTTTCCTGAACTAAATTTTACTCTCTAAGCTTTTCAAAAATCTGGAAATAATTGACAATAATTCTTCTCCTCCCCAGCTAACTTATCTTGGGTCCGCCACTATTTTGTTACTCACTTTTCCTACGAGAATGTAATAAAACAAGGGTGGTGCAATTAGTTTGCATTTATTTGGCTTCTTGTATGGTGGTGAAGGCTCATATAGACATCAATGCATAATCTATGAGTTGTTCATTCAGGTTGCTCGCCGCTTGTTGGGTAAAATTATGATTGATCTAAGGAATACCCGTGAAGAAGCTCTAAGTGTGGCCGAATTGAAAGGTAGTCAAGACAATTTAGCAGTGAATAAGACAACAAAGGAAGATACAGAATATCATACCAAGCCTCACACTCGTAATGAAGAGTCTCGAAGAACTAGCTTCAATAGTGAGAGATCCATGGATCAAGATGATGATGATGACAAAGAGCCTAAATACCGCTTAGATCCAAAGTATGTGGTCCCTTCTATTCACTTAGATGTTTGGTGAACTTGTATTTCGTAGTGTTACTTTTGTATTTATCTAGAAATGTGTCTGTAAATTAAGATAAGAATGTGAAGTGCTTTGTTGTATTGTATTTGATTTTTTTGTGATTTACCTTTTTCAGGTATGCAAATGTCAGAACACCTGAAAGACATGTGCGAACACGCCTGTACTTCACATCAGTAAGTGGAAACTTGCAATTGAATTTTCTTGTTATTCTACTATATTTTCGAGCTGATGTACGTGTTTTTGGCTCAAGGGAACTTTTTTGGCTCGCACAGGAACAGCATCTTGAAGATCAGAATAAATAAATAAATAAAAATGTCCTATTTTAGCTTTGACATTTTAGTTGAGTTGGTTCACATAACTTAATTATTGTAAAAACCAAACTCTAAATCAACTTCTATAATATCAAATATGGATGGTTAATTCAGACTTTGGAGTTTATAAACAGTTGATGCGTGCAAGGAGAATAATCCATCACCTAAAAATAATTCTCATTTTTCTTCAGCTTACTCAATTCTGTCATATGTAACAATATAATATGTATGCAATGTGGTATTTCTCTGTTTGAACATATATTAACCCTGCTTGTTTGATAAGATTAGATTTTTGTTAGACACTTTAGTGCTATTAACATTTTGCTTACTGTTACTTTCTCTATTTAGATTTTCCCCTAATCCCCTCCTCTTCCTTTCTCCAATTCTAGTATATTGATTGTTTGACTTGACAGGAGTCACATATCCATTCCTTGATGAATGTTCTTCGTTATTGCAACCTGGATGAGTCTCTTCAAGGAGAGGACAGCCTTGTGTGCGATAATGCTTTGGATCGCTTGTGCAAAACCAAGGAGCTAGATTACATGAGTTATATTGTATTGAGGATGTTCGAGAACACAGAGGTTCGTACATCTTTTTTTCCTTCTGAAGAACAAAGAAAATGAAAAAGGCAGGATAAGTAGTTGCTCATGTGAATAAGTATTCTGGTGTACCTTAATTATATGGAAGCTATTTGCTGCTTTTCTTGGGTATCTGCGGGTAACTCTGTATCTTTCTATTATGGCTTTACAAGCAAAGATGCTATCTTGAATGTCATAATGTTTTCAAGAACTGAAATTATATAGTGATCTCATTTTTTCTTGGTAAATAAAAAAAAGATGTGATATTTTCAGCGCACTGCTAAACTTTGCCAAAGACTGTCTGGTATTTACACTTGATTAGCACTGTAGCAACATGTGATGTAATAATGTTTTCGTCTGATGTGAAACTCCTGATAGATGTTTGTCGGATTCATATTATATTGAAATTTGATGCAGGTGGCTCTGGAAGACCCTAAAAGGTTCCGCATAGAGCTAACTTTTAGTCGTGGTGCCGATCTATCACCACTTGAGGTATTAGTCATGTCACCTCTTTTTTGTTATTGTATATGCCAAGCTGTGTTTAGAAATGAGTAGTCCGTACAAGAATTGTTTTGAATTATGACATTGAAGATGAAAGAGACTGCAGCTTATTTTCGTACCATGGTTAATTTGCAGGTAAATGATGAGATAGCTGCTTCATTGCATCAAGAGCACACACTGCCAATAATGGGTCCTGAAAGGCTTCAAGAAGTTGGGTCATATCTTACGTTGGCAAACATGGAAAAACTGGTGCGTCCATTTGCCATGCCAGCTGAAGATTTCCCACCACCGTCAACTCCACAAGGATTCTCTGGATATTTCTCGAAAAGTGCATCAGTTCTAGAGCGCCTGGCAAAGATTTGGCCCTTCCACAAGCATGTGAACAACAATGGGAAGTAGTACAATATTTTCCCCTGTTGGATGCTTCTGCTATAAACTGTGTTGTGGAGATTGTTTCCTTTGGAGGTATTTTACATTCAAATCAAGAATCAGTAACACCTGAAGAATTCAGGAAGAGGAGCGACACCGTCAATTACCGTCCATTTAGACATCCTTTTACTTTGTTCGTTCTCTCTCTCTTCCATTATTCGTTCACATAGATAAGGAAATTTTTTGCAGTAACGTTAAGTGCCAGCCTGGGCTCACAAACCTACATATATAATTGAGTCGGCCTATAATGTAAATGAGCTTGCTGTTTAATCTTTTAACTCTTTTGCCTCTTGCTTATTTATGGCTATATTGACTTGGTACTGCTATTCGGGAAATGTCTGATTAGAAGCAAGAAATTCCCAATGACGTGCTCCTATATTCATAGAAATGTCATGGCATGTTTCAAATCACAAGAGGCAGACTGAAAAAGCTGAGAAAATAATTCCCACTTCTAATGACATTAGTAAAGGTAAAAGTGGATAGGAAGCTGAGAAAATAAGTCGTACTTCTAACTAATACTATATGTTAGAAGCATGTAAATGAGAGCTGAAGGAAAGGATAATTTTCTCATTTTTTACTCAAAGTTCTAGCTGAGCAGTTTGGAACGTGCTTTCAAAGATATATTTGGAAGTACTAAATTTGATTGTTTTGAACATTTACGCAAATGTGACTCTAGCTGAAATCCAGAAAGTGACTACTAATTTCAAAATGTAGCATTATTCCACGTACTTGATCCTAGGGACTGTGATTTGAAAAGATCTTGTATACATGGGACTTGCAGAAGTAGCCTGTAAGGCATAGGGAAACCCCTACTGCACATCTGTGTGGATAAGTGTTTTTTGAAAAGAAAAGGAAAGTTAGAAGATTCTCGAACTTCAAGAGGAAAAGGAAAGTTAGAAGATTCTCGAACTTCAAGAGGAAAAGGAAAGTTATGTTTGGATTACAAAAGATAATCATGCAATCAAACTAAGGTAGATCATCAGACTTAAACCATTTCTTTCTTTTATTCTGCCAATATGTATTTTCCTCTTGCTCCGTGCAGACTAAGATTGTGAAAGGCGTGTTCGAATCGATTACTAAGTGGTTACAACACAGCTAGCATACATTTTCTGAGATGAATGGTTAAAAACTACTTTTACATGGCATATATACTTCAGCCTCTACTGCTATAATGATGAACTTTCTGTGATTTAAAAAGGCAAAAGATCTGGTGAACCCTTGTACTTGTATGAGTTTGTATTATAAATCCTTCTACTTATCCCTTTGTCAATTGAACCCCTGAACTTATCGAAACTCAACATTTTAAACACATTTTTAACTACTCAACTGTGTGTGTATTACAAACGCCTAACACATAATTTGAAAAATAATTATAAAATGACACGTATGATTATAAAATGACACGTGTATATATAGTCACTCCATATTATTTTTCCTTTTATTATATTTAATTATTGTAGCTATGAGTCTCTTTCCAATTTTATTTCTTTAGCAGTCTTCGTCCCCTTTTATCATCTTCCTTACCCTTTTCCTTTTTCCAACTTCTTCTACTCTTTCCATTAAAGTAAAAAAGTTGGCATGATTTTTGATTGTTCACAATATCATCGGAGTTCGAAGTTGATTTTGGGTTCTGTTGGATCTGGGTTTTGGTGGTGATCGGTGGTGCTAAGGAAGAGTGGGGGTCTGATTGTTTCTAGTTGGTCACAATCTCGCCAGAGCTCAGGGCTGGCGGCGTTGTGAAGGTCGAGGCTTATTGGCGGAGTTGGTTTGGGGTTTTTGTTGTTGTTGGTTGTTCTCGCTTATAGCTGCCGGTTGAAGCTTGGTGAGAACGAAGGCGGTTTGGTCGTAAAAGGTGAGAACAAAGGCGGTTGGTCGGAGAAGGTGAGGAGGACGAGAAGACGGAACTAAGTTTGGGTTTGGTTTGAAATTGAAACAGGGGGTCATTTGGGTTGTGGATGACTGAGGGGTCAATGTTGAAAATTATTTAAGTTTTTGTTGTTTGTTTGATTTTCAACTTATCTGGGTAGTTTTTTCAATTTATTTTTGAATTCATTTGTTTAATTTGTAATTGATCGAAAAAGAGGTCAAGAAAACCTCAAACTTTGTTCAACAATGGTGTTAGATGCAAATAGGAAGATGATAAAGCTCTAATGTTACTGTTAGACTTTTTTTCAAGGGGGAACCCATCGGTGGCCCCCTAAACTTGACACCAATTTTCATTTAGACACCTCAAGTAGACTTTGTTCCTTTTAAACACCTCAAGTAGGGGTCTGTTGTATAATTTTGACACTTTTTGTATTTTCAAAATCGCATATTAAGTGCGTACATCCAGATGCAAGAAGAAGAAGAAAAGAAGTGAAGTCATGGGGTTTGGAATCTGGAATAAAGGAAAAAAAAAAGTAAAATTGAGTCTTTAAAAAATAATTAAAATTTCCATGTGTCACATATCAATTCGTTTATTTTTCCACATAAGAGCGTCTGAATGTACGCACTTAATATGCGATTTTGAAAATACAAAAAATGTCAAAATTATACACCGGACCCCTATTTGAGGTGTTTAAAATAAACAAAATCTACTTGAGATGTCTAAGTGAAAATTGGTGCCAAGTTTAGGAGGCTACCGATGGGTTCCCCCCTTTTTTCAAGTGTCTCACGCTCCTAATAGGTGTGTGCCACAGGCACTTTGGTATTAGCTGCCACATAGGATGCCAAGTCAAAAATAATGTTTAAAATATTGTGTTTTGATAAATTTAGAAGTTCAGATGACAAATGAGCAAACAAAAATTCATAATACAAACACAAACGAGCATAAGGGTTTGTCAGACCTTTTGCCATTTAAAAAACTTGGCACATAAAATAAAGAACCCCAAAGGGGTAGGCTTTTGCTTGACGATAGAGCTCTGAGTATCGCATGAGATTTCAGAGTTAGATCTGCTTACTGTTCTTTATTGCAAGTAAAATCATGCCACGGTATCCTCAAAACATTGTATATCCCCCCTTTCTCATATTTCATTAGTAGAATTGATTTTGACGACTTCGTTCTATGTTCTACCCAATTTTCTCAAATGCTTGTTCGTTTCTTTTTTTCCCCAAATAAAGGCTAACATCATCATAATTGATGTACTGAAAGCCCTAATTGAGTTAACAAGACCACTCTGAACTCAAAAAAACTCCCATTTTCTCATATTCTGAAGCAGTAACAGGCAAATCATAGAGTTCAAAGTTTCAAAGAGTACAATAACACAATTAGAAACTTAAGCAGGGAAAAAATGAAAGACTTCAGAAGGTCCGCCATAGTCAAATCACATCAGAATAAGGCAGTAATATGCTTTTTAAACTTATTGGATATGAAATTCAGCTCCAATATTATCAAGAGAACGTTAGAAGAACTAAGCAGCATATTTAGGGGCTTCCCTGTGCTTGAGAATTTTTTGCTCGAGCTCATCTTTTTTAGCCCCAACAACTCTCTCTACTTCCTTGCCTTGCTTCAGCAGCAAAAATGTAGGCATAGCTTGAACTCCGAACTCTTTCGCTACATCCTATTATAGAACCAAAGAAACTAAATCAATTAGTATCACTACAAGTGGATCAATGAAAAATTTATGACTAATTCCAAATTGAATTTTTCACGTCACTGACCGAGAGCTCATCGACGTCAATTTTGACGAAGTCAACATCGGTATACTTGGAAGCCATGGCGTTAATAGCCGGCTCCATGAACTTGCAAGGCCCGCACCATGCAGCCGCAAAATCCACAACTATCTGGCAATTAGATTCACCGATCAAAGTCAGATCTCTCAAAAAATTAAACCCTAATTTTTTGCAAAAGCGAACAGATAACGGAGCGATACCAGTTTATTCAATTGCTTATAGGAGTTGAAGTGAAGTTGCCACCGATTGGATGAATGAAAAGCAATCACACGCGACGGCTCTGACGGCGATCCGGACTCTTCCGTCGCTGCCAGCGCTTCACCTCCACCGAGTAAGCTTGAAACAAACGACCCCATACTCCTCACTTCTTACGCAAAGTAGTCAAAATAGGAAGAAATTATTAAGACGAAGGCAGTAATAGCGCTGCTTTTATATTACGCGAATTCCTAATGTCAAATTGGAATTTTGTTTTAGCTTGGTTGTCATTTTGCGGCAGTATATATAATTAAAATATGTATTCAAGCATTTATTTATTTGTTCTCCAGTATAATTTACTTATTCAAAAATAATATAAATATTTAAACCACTTATTTTTAAGATTAGATAATATTTTAATTTTATTTATTTTTTAAAAAAAATGGTAATCGAAGAAACAATTATTTAATTTGTCAAATAATAACAGCACCATTTCTTATACGACGGAAGTACTAAAACGGTATCACACCAGTTCGATTCACATTTTGATCTTGATTCGATTTTATTACTTAAAAAAAGATAGAAGTATACTATCACAATAAAATTAAAAAATGCAGTTTTTCTCAATAAAATATCAGGTCATTGTCAAAGGGGAAGTTTTGGTGCTACAATGTTGTCTGATGGTACTTAATCTTTTTGACAGCCTATGTAACAGTACATTCTCTCCCTCCCAAAATGCAAATGCTACAGCCAACAGATATCAACTACTCTTCTTCTACAAAGCAGTAAAACAATATACAGTAACATATTCTAAGAAGGAAGCATTCCCATATAATTATTTCAGGAAGCTTTATCTGAGAAAAATCGACTGTATACTAGCAAAACCACAGGGAGACATTGTTTATATTTATATTGCTAAACACACAAATATGATCCCTTACGAACTTATTCCCACTGCATACAGTTCGCTCGAGTTTCGCTTCAAGTGGAAGCTTTAAATAAATAGACCAGTGGTTCAGTCTTATAGATTCCGCTTAACTTTCAGGAACAATATAGCTTAACAACTTGATGTAGGATCTTCGTTCTCTTGTTGCACCACAGTTGAGACACGAGAGAACTGAAGAAACAAAGACGAATGAAAAGACTAGATATTCTCTCCTTCAGAACAAAAGGAAAAGACTGATTGCATCGAAACAGCACAAAACTAGTATCACCATCCTGTCTCTTCCTAGCCTTTCATCCAGCTACACACATTCATGGCAGATGAAAAAGTTATGAAGCAAATTCCACAATCCCCCAAACCTAAGGGGATACGGTCATTTTACTAGTACAACAGGAAGCCCATTTGCAGATGTTTCATTGAAATGGAATAGGTACTCCTTGCTTCTTGTTCACAATTGTCATTGCCAAATATCTGGTCCCCATCCCAATAGGTGCCTGCCCCTCAGGACCCTCCCAGAATGGGGCCTCGCCTTCACCCACCAAACGCCAGTAACCTGTTCTTAAAGAATCAGCCTGTTCATCTGTGCAGTTCTCCATCAATGCCTCAACCCTGAAATTTATTCCAAGTGATCCAAGAAACTGAGACTGAGTCATTGGGCCATTCACAGCCACATCATCTGTGAAGTTGATCATTAGAACAATTAAATCAACATTGAATATCTTCTAGTAAAAGTTTAACCTTGGAATATAGAAACTTTAGGAGATTGGAGCTAAGGAGATTCTAATAAAATGTACCTGAAGCTTCCTCTGCAGAGTGCCTGATTGCAGCAAAGTCAACATAAGCACTAAGATCAGCAGTTCCAGGATTATCCAGTATATTAACAAATCCATGTTTTCGGATAGCCTGTTTGATAAAAATAGGAGAACAACCATCACCATCAACTGATAGATAGGAATGAAAACATCAAGAATCTTCATCACTTTCTTAACCTAAATGAAACCTCTTAATTCAATAAAAATGATTAACGACTCGGAGGCCAAAATTTAAAATGGTAACTGTGAACACGTATAGCTCCCCTATTCAGTTAGGTATTGCATATAAAGCTATTGCTATTTTAGTTTGTACTACCAGCACGAAAACGAGCTTCCCTTCGTACCAAATCAAATAATGTGCTCGTGTGTAGTCAATTTAAGAAACTTTCAGGTTTATATTGTAACTTTAAAATTTTCATTTTACCCTTTATGAAATGATTTATAGTCACACTACCACACAAATGTCCAATGATTGTTTCAGATCATAAATTTCAAAAGTCTTCCATTTTTTCTTAATTCCTTGTCCAGTCGAACAGTGCCACATAAATTGGAACGGAGGTAATACACATTAGTGAAATTTTGAGCACTTCGAAAAGTTATTTCCATCTAAACTACACATGCTTTCTAATTGGGAGTTGGAAACATCCCAACATGATTGACACACTTACAAAGCAGTTACAATTTACAAAACTTCCCCATGATATATACAAACTTTCAGGAACTTTAAATCATATTTACTTCATCAAACCAGCTTTTCAAGAAACAAAGTAATGTTGTCCTTCCTCTATTACCAAAATCACATACAAGTCAAACTAACTGCTCAATTTTCATGCCAAATATGATTTGTAATGAAACAGAATAAAATTAGTTGTATGTCATAATTAGACTTTGCATGGTTACTAACATAAGAGTTCAGAATTCATAACATTTACCAGGATAATTGTGTTCCACATAACATGTTCAAAATTTTCCTTGATGCATAGCAGGATAGCTCAGATGGAGCGAATTAGACAGTGATGATTTATGTAGCTGATCCCAACATGCTTGGGGTTGAAACGTAGTTGTTATTGTGTATTGTGGGATAGCTCAAAAAGGGAAGTGAAATTCAATTTGGATGAAAGATGCAAATCTTAAAAAAGAACAATTTGTTTGCCTCCTAAGCTGAATGTAACATTGAATTTAGAAAGGTGGACAGAAGCATTGAGCTGAAAGCCCGAAACATCAAAAGGTCATTGAAAATAACTATTTAAGAAATCATTAGATCTTTGACATACTCGCATTTGTTAGACAATATGCACCATTGAACTTTTTGATATTTGATCACCTACTAATCCAAAGGAACAAAAAACAATATTGAGTGTTGACTTCATGCTTGTGCAATCAGAGATTGATCATCGAGAAAATACAGATCACACGTTTTCAACCAGTTTCTTGGTCTAGCCACTGTTCCCATTTTCTATGAAAATGAAGCAAGGCAGAAGAAAATGGATTTGGCTACCCAAAACAAAGTAGGAAAAGAACTTTTAGTATTGCAACTGACCTGAAGACTGTCTGACACTATTCCATTTAGACCATAATCAATAATGAGTGCCCCGCCACCATCTGAGCCAATTCTTTTAGCAATTTCTTGAGTCAACTCCATTGCTTTGGGGCAAACCTCAACTTGTTCAAGCTTGCCTAGATCTTCATTCTCAGCCCATTTGAAGCGCTTCAGAAGATACAGAGTTGCAGGAGTTGGCTGTTTAGATAAAACAAACTGAAACCTACCCGACAAAGTACAAAAGGAAGTTACAAAGGGGCAATATTACAAGAAATTAATGTAGGAGGAGATATATGATAGACTAGCTTGAGACCTTACATTGAATTTTCAGCAACATCAACCATTTTCTCACACCAACCTCGAGATGCTCTCTGCATGTATATGAAGAAATCAATCTGATGCTCACGATACTACAATAAATGTCAAGCCAGGTAGAAAAGATACTAGATTTAAACTTCCACAGGCACAAAAACAAGATTCTAAAATCTAAAGTACCACCTATCAAGCTGATGCTCATAATACTAATAATACTATATGGACACAATCTTTAATCTAAATTTCCTTTTTCTTCTTTTTTTTTCTGTGAGTGTGTGTGGAGGGTGCGGGGTTAATTCCATCAGGCACAAAATCAGACTACAAAGATCAAGTATTTCATTGTATTTCCATCTTCAGGATATTCTCTGGTAGTTTCGTAGTTTAAATAATAGATGAAAGTGGATAATTTGCAGTTAAATGTTTAACTGGAAACTGTTGGGTAAAAATGGATTAACAAATCTTATTAACTGATAAAATAGAGGTTATACAAACAAACCTGAAACTGATGAACAGGTAAGGCATCGTAAAATTCATGGGCAATAATGATTGTAGGTACTGAGAAGTCAAAGAAAAGAAAATGTAAGAAAACCTATATGTAGATGATAATACAATTTTTCATTGAAGCTTCAAGACCAAATAGAAGAAAATAATAGTATGTCTGTACGATCATGAAACATTTGAACTGGTTTACACTTTAAAGAAAATGTAATCTACTAAAATAGCTGGTAATAATTTCGTACTTCCTGCCGGAACTTGCTCCAGGGTGGCATGCCATGACACACTGGTCCCAGTCAACCTGCTAATAATGTGTTCCTCTGCATCTCCATCTGTATCATTCTTGTTTATACACATCAAGTTCTGATATTGGAGTTTCTTTAGAGTTGGACTACATTCAACCATGTGTATGTGCAAAGAGTCTGTGAAGTTCCTAAATTTTGATGCACCCTGTGGTTCAGAAATCAACAAGTACATTTTAGGCATATCAGAACAAGATTAGAACTTTAAGAATTGACATAAAAAACTAAAGAATATGCAAGCTGGAGAGGATGCATATCAATGGGACTGTACACGTAGAAGATCAGCTAAGAGAGTTCCTCGTCCTGGTCCCAGCTCTACAAGATTTATTTTTTTCGGTTGCCCCATTTGCTCCCAAAGACACATGGCCCAAACACCAACCATCTAAGAAAAAGAAAATCAGGAAATCAAACAAAACACTGGTGGTAAATTTGGTTCTTCTTTTTTAAAAGAACTCCACCAATGATGAAGGAAGAAAATCAATCAGAAAAACCCCACTGTATCTAAATTACCTCTCCAAACATCTGGCTTACTTCAGGAGAGGTAATAAAATCACCTTCTGCGCCAAACACATCCCGATGAATATAGAATCCTGCCTTTGGATTAGTCAAGACTTCCTCCATATATTCGGCAACTGAGATGGGCCCGCCTCTGAACTGAAAACATAACCAGCTTAAGATATTGAATCTCAAGAGTAAGGGGGGAAACAAAAGATACAGATATCTGCAGACTTTCCCAGTTGACCAATGTATATTTGGCCAATTGTTTAGCAGTTTTTACTTTTTATCTGCTGAGAAATGGTTTCACCTGCAATTATCCCATACCAGTCAGGGATATGGCCAATATGTTGATGAGACTAGTGAGGAAATGAGGAGCTACTTATTGATTTGATTCATATATACCAAACTAGGACTAAACCTGATTGATACATCATTGATTAAGGTCTAGTAAAACAACAAGAAATTCTACATCTTCACCTAAACTACTCGCTGAATTCAATCCAAATTGGCAGAATAAAACACAGAAAGTAAATGCATTACAGAAATGCTCATTTAGGGAAATGCGGCGATCACAAACCTTGATGATGCTCTTAAGATGCTTAACAAGCTCGGTATCCGATGACGGTTCATGGGAATGCTCTGCAGTTTACAAGGCAGTCATCAAATCATCAAAAAATAAAAATTCAGCACGATAAAGAGTTGAAAATACCACGCACATAGAAAGGAGAAGTACCGGGAGGACTATATAAGCCGGATCGGTCAATGGAGATTGCTGCAGAAGGGGGAGTGGTACTAACTTCGCTGTCCTCCAAGTGTTCGATAGAAGTACTGTTAGAAGATTGGGAAGTTGATGCAGGAGAAGAAGAATATTGACGACACCATGAGACTGATGCGGAAGCACCAAACAGCGAACGACGCTGAGTTGAAGCCTGGAATAGTAATCTTTTTAACATTTCGATTTTGGTCGAGCTTCGATTGTTGCAAACCGGTACAAGATATGGAATATTTGAAGGAGAACTTCAGAAAATTGCAGTCTAAATTTTGTATACTTCGAGGGGGCTTGCAGTTTGAAAAGAAAACAAGAACAAAAGAGAGGACAACAGATATTAGCCAGAACTAATAACAACGGGGATGTAGCTCAGATGGTAGAGCGCTCGCTTAGCATGCGAGAGGTACGGGGATCGATACCCCGCATCTCCATTATATTTTATGAAAAAGTTACAATGAAAACTAGTAAGAGTTTTTTTTATGTACCAAAATTGAGTTTTTGACCAAAAACATCCTTAAATTATACCCCAAACTTAAGTTGCATTCTTAAAGTATCATTTTTAGCAGAAAACATCCTTCAAGTATTTAAAAGGGAACAATTTTCATCCTTCTGTTAGATATCGTCAAAAAACTAAGGGATCCTACAAAAACATGTGCAGTTCACGAGACTATCAACAAAAGTTTTCCTATATAATTTCATTATCTGCTATAAGAAGTTCCTGAAAAAAATATTAAAAATCTTAGACACTATTGCTTACTGAAACAAAAAATGTTTGGAAGGTGTGATGATACATGATCTGCTATTTTTCTTATTTAGTAACGAAACAAAGCTGGAGCTTAATTATCTTTATCTTTTTCATAGCCAAATTGTATTTGATCAGTAAATTTTTGGGCCAATCTGATATAGAAGTGATCAAAAAATTGAATATGTCTTGCATTTGAGTTTCATTCTACATTATTAGAAGAAGAAGTCTCCAACAAACGCCGCTTCTAGCATATTTAATTAAGAAGAAACATATTTCAACTAATAATATTTTTAATATTAAATTACATGAAAAATAAATGAAAAAAAAAAAGTCAAATTAAAAGATTTTGCATAATGCTAAACTCAATTACCAAGTTCACGATAGTATTTTTGGCGTATCTAAGAATAATAATTACGAAGGGATGACTTGATTTTTGTGGGATCTGTTAGTTTTCTGATAAATTAAAGTAGAAGGATGAAAAATGTTCACTTCTAAATACTCGAAGGATGTTTTATGCTAAGAATGATACTTTAAGGATGTAGTTTAAGTTTGGGGGTATAGTTGAAGGATGATTTTGGCCAAAAACTCTACCAAAATTTGCTCATAAGTCATTTCAAAACGTCCATTTTTTCGTGTATCAAAATTTGCTCATAAGTCATTTTAAAACAATTTGAGGCAAAAAGAACTTTTTTTCATGTACCAAAATTTGTTCATAAGTCATTTCAAAACTATTTGATGCAAAAAGACTTTTTTTCGTCTACATTGCTCATATAGTCATATGTCATCTCAAAACAATTTTTAATATACCAAATTTTGCTCATAAGTCATTTCAAAACGATTTGAGACAAAAAGACCTTTTTTCATGTATCAAAATTTGCTGATAAACTTTTGAACCTGTCACTCCATTGAATTCACTAGTCCCTATACACGTCAAACAATTAAAACATTACATTAAATGTCACGCTCCGAGGTTATCCCCTGGACGCAAACACGGGACCTAGGATCACGAGTGACCCCAAGCTAATCTTGTTGGCATATCATAAACATACTAAAGCAAACTAAAAAAATAAACATTATGCGGAAGCTAAATCATATAAGAATCTAAAATGATGGGGAATACTCATATACTAAATCTGAATATAAGAAACTGAGAGTTTGAATGCAAATGAAGAGTCAAACTCTAATACTAAAACTGAAACTAACTATGTCTGAAATAAAGCCTCTACTGACTAGAAATGTTGGGACATACCCCAGCTAAATCTAGCGAAACTGAAATCAAAGCTAAAAGCAAAAAAGATAATCATGTCATTAGTCCTCGAAGAATGAGGACTCACCACTAGTGCTGCTGAACTGAAGATCGGGAACCGATCTATGTGTGGTCTAACTACTGAGGACTTGAACCTACATCACGAGAAGATGTAGCACAGAGTATGCGTCAATACTTGAAAGGTACTGAGCATGCATGATAGAATAAAACTGAATAATAATATAACTAAGCAAGCAATAAAACAATGATAAAATTTGAACATGATAATGATACTGGAAATACTAAACATGAACTAAATGAATGCAATGACCAAGTTTATAACATGCTGAGACTGAATACTGAACTATACTGATAATATGGTTAATGCAATAGAATCTGATTGAACTGTAAGGGAGCTATTAATAACCGACATAAAATCACATGAGCTAAATGTGGAGTTCGATGTATACGCCCCATCGAGAAAACCCAATATACCATGACAGAGGTATAGAGGCATGATGGCATGATCACTAAAATGATGCCCACAGAGAAGACTTACAACACACGGGGCACGTTGTTTTGGGACTTGAGGGTGATTGACCCTAGTCCACTCGGTATTAAGATTCTCCCAATTAATTAAGTAATTAACATTCTATGACTGAAATGCTGTAATATTGGATAGCTCAAAATACTGGCATGCAAATTGAGAATGCAACATTAATATACTGATAATGGACATTCAAAAACTGAGGCATGCATATACATATTTGAAATATTTGACCTAGCATATGTAATTCATGAACTAAAAGAACTACATAACTAGGGTTTTTAATTTATGAAAGAATCTACACCAAAATATACTAAATTCATGATAATTTGACTTGGATCATTCTAACAGCTAAAACCCAATAATTTCTAACATTCAAGAAACCCTAGGTCTAGATAATATTAAAGGAATCAAGATTCTGACTGAAATCTAGGGACCTAATGGGCGAAAGGAACCTACTAGTGAAATCCCACATACCTGGTGACGAATTCCACGGAGAAATCTTTCGATTTCAGGGCTAGAACTGATGGAACCTTGTTGCGTTCTTGAACTAGGGTTCTTGAACTAGGGTTCTTGACCACTTTCTCCTCTTACACTTTAATTTTTCTAAGTTTTGATGAATGATCTGCCTTAGGTAAGTTATAGTTATGTTTCTAGCTAAAACTGACCAAAACCACGTAGTTTAGGGTTTAAACGACGTAGTTTGGGGTCCAACGCATAAGGAAAAGATCAAAAGACCCCTGACTTAACTGCTGTCGGGGTCACCGACGGACCGTCAATAGATTGACTGTCCGTGCTGGTCAACCGTCAGACGCGACTAGGGACTAGAACTGGGGGTGTTGATCTATGGACAAGGACCACGGTCCGTGGGTCAACACTTGGCAAGATTTTTGGGGCAGAGTCTGGAGAGGATTGCAGATGCAAAACAAGGACCACCAGCACAGGCCGTGGGTCACTTTACGGTTCGTGGGTGGCAACCGTAGGTTGAGCCTGTAACTTCTGAAAATCTGCCTAGAGGTATATTTTCAAATACGGGGTGTTACATTAAATAGTTTTCATGTTCCTCAGAAAATCTTTAGATATATTGTCTAGCCCAGCACGTGACCTTTCTTTCTCCAGTCTTAAAATAAAATAGACAGAAAACATTTAAATCAAATTATCTATTCCCAATAGCAAGAAAAATAACATTAGACCAGTTTCACGAGAGAGAGTGAATGTATCAACTTAGAAAAAGAAATAGATTTTGACAACCGCCTAGTAATTTTTTTAGTCGAAACATAATTCGTCACAGAATAAACATAATTACAATTTGACTAGCATCTCATATCTCTAAACCCACTAATATGTGGTTTAAGAGCAACGGTCAATCCATACATTGCCACTTTGTTAAAATCAGCTTCAGTGTCAATTTCACTTGAAATGATGAAAAGAGAATTTGGAAGCCGATTGCATTGGAGCAGTGCAGTTGCCTTGCCAAAATTGTTTACATTCATCTTCACAGTGTTTAGTTGATCCAATTGATAATGAGCACTAGTTGTAATGGTATACTCTTTAACAAAAATCATTTTTGAGTTTAAGTTGCTACCGACTTTTGATAACAATATTTTTGAGTTGTTACCGACTTTTGACAACAGTAACGATAACAAGGAGATATAAGAACAGAGAGTAGAATCAACCAATGTACCATTTTCACTTTCGATTTTGGCAAAGTTATATAATAACATTTAAGTTTTATTTAAATTTTAATGAAATTTACAAACAAATTAAAGACACATTCATTTGTAATTCAATTGGCGATTGATATATTTATTCATTCTTATATCTTTTAACATTTTACGTCACCAATTAATTATTATTTTAATCAGAAATAACAAATTTATTAACTATTGTAATAACTTAATTAATGATATAAAAAGTAATAAATTGGTGAGATATTACTTAATTAAAGCTATTTTAAAAAAATAAAATAACTACTTGCAGAATTTACAAATGAGAGCCCTCTATTTATAGTACTTTCTAGGAGACTAAAGCGTAAATAGAAATTACTATACAAGTCCTTACTTATTTACAATAGTCCCTCGTCTAGAGTTTCTTTAGTAGTCTAGAGAATTTTAAAACTTTCTAAGATTTTTGTAATGCATTCTAAAGTCTTTTAAGAACAGATATAGTGAATTCTAGAGTCTTCCTCTAACCTCTCCATAACTCTAGATTCATCTTACTATTTTTTATGCAAAGTTGGAATGACGAAGTGGCAAGTCATGACACTTGGTTCTTCATGGAGTCTTTCTACCACTAAGCCAACCCCATCAAGTTGGTGCAAGGGTGTCCAAAACTTAATATATATAACCATATTAAATAATATTTTATCTATATACACCGCATAATTTTTCATCGAATAGTGTTTAATTGGACACCTCAGCTCACCGTAGCTCGCCATTGCTTATAATTGTTATATAAAACTTATGTTTCATTATGATAGACATTATATCTAGGATCCCCGCCAATATTTTAAGAGGCAAAGTGTGAAACGATTTACAAAGCGTTTATATTGTATGAAACTTGGTGTAGGCCTCATGAATCTACAGGCATAAATATATAATCAATTTTACAACTTTATTATTAAAACATAAATAAAAGTAATTTGATAAATAAATCTAAATTAATCACCGATAAACCATTTAATGTCTGGAGCATACACTTTTACGAGTTTGAACTATTCCAGTTTTTTTTTCAAAATCTAATTTATTTATTTTTTCAAACATGCTAATTCTCATGTGAGGGTGAACTAAGTTTACAGTTAAATTATTTTCTCCTTTTTTTTTTCTTCAGGGAAAAATTGAGAAAGAATCCCACAAACCACCGCGTCAATTAATACCTTGGGGGATTGATTGTCGATTCCACTCTTTTTTAACTGGACAGTAGCAATTAGCAAAGCCTTTTCGCCCAAATAGTCTGACGATGCGTACCAAAGCAGGTGCTTCAATGGCAAAATCATTCGATGCACAGAAGTATCTGAAGAGAGTCGGATTAGGGAAAGAAGACTATCACTTCTGGAAGCAAGTGGGAAAGGCTTTGCTCTGTACTTACACTCTGTTTGGTGTGGCGTGGGTGTGGAATGAAACTTCGCCGCTTGGTTGGTGGACCTTAAAGCCACGGCCAAAGGAAGAAAAAGAATTAGCACATCTTTACGAACGCCGGAAATTTCCATATCCAGGTGACGAGAAGGCCATGGAAGAATTCGTTGCCAAAGGTGGGATGATTGGGACTACCATTGGTCCCAAGGGAATCATTGAATCTGATAAAGATTCATACAATTATCAGAAAGTTTTGCAGGATAAGAAAGTTGACCAAGAAGCCTTCAAGCTGTGGACGAGGATGAGGAATGAGGTTATTTCTGAGCTCCAAGAGAAAGGGTTTGATGTAGAGTGAGTGAATATAGTTAATTACTGTTAATCGGATTTGCTTCTCTCATGCTTATACCTTAATTGCGCATTTTGTGCCTTGCAAATTTACTCTGTATTATGTATTTTGTAGTTGGATGTTTAATGTGGGCAATTATGAATAAGGTTTTAACTATTTTAGCTCAATCAAGTGCTATCTCGGCTGTGGTGGACCTTTTCTGTTTATCCTACTTTAATTTGCAGAATGTGATTTCATCTGTTGTTTAAGTTTGAGTATTTACTTCAGTTGTAGTATCTATTGATATGATGCTATACTTGTGAATTCATTAGTTTTGTCGTTCAAACATGTGCTGACTGCTGACTATCTTAAAGTTTCTTGATCTGGATTACCTCCTAGTTGTTCTCTTTGATAATATAGGAACTCTTTTATGTTAGGCTCTAGTATTTCATTTCTTTGTTTTCTTAAGTCAACAGTTGTAATCCTTTAATTGTTAGATTGTAGTAAAACTTGTTTTATTTCTATGGTTGTTCCCCTTTTTACTCATATCGTATCTGGTTTGTATTTAGGTTTCCTGTAATTGTGTGTAGAGAACAGATAATGACATGCTCTCATCAATACCGTTCATATCATTCTCTCTCTCTGAAATGTTTGAACTCGGAGACTATTCATTGCTGAAATTGGATTTTATTCATGCATGATAATTGCTAGCTTTTGTTTTAATATAATAAATGAGTTGGTAAGATAAATTGACACACAAGAATCCTTTATTCTTTTATACAAGAACTGTCACTAAGATTTTTGCCTTTTCTTTATCGTAACCCTCTACAGTTGAATGTTGTTAGAGAAGAGCAAACTGTATCTCTGATGAATTTGTGAATAACTGCTAACTGTGATGACCATGTCTGAGTTTCATATTTCCAACAGGAAATAATATGCCAAAGCAATTGGTATTGCAATCAGCATGCCAAAGATTACCCTGCGATCAGAATGAAACCACATCAGTAATCAAATCTGCTTAAAATTTTTCTTAGTGGAGGAATTAAAAGTTTTGAGATGATAATTGTATCTGGTACCCTGTACTTAAGATGGTTGGATGTATGTTATACTCCTTGGCAAACACAAAAGGAACGATTCCTTGGGGAAGGGCTGCCTGCAGTAGAAAGTACAGCGTTGAGTAATCTGCCATGAATTGACAACAGAAAACAATTTAGTTTCACCTGTACTATTGCCAATCTAAACAATTGTCCCCTTAGTCCAACAGCGATAGATGAGATTGCCATGAGAACAGGTCCAAGAACAAACTTCAGTGCCATTGCTAATATTGCCTTTTTCGTTCCACATGCTATAATACTAGCATGGGATGCCATGAAAACACCTGTTGAATTAATGCAATATGAGTAGCTGGCCATTTTTCATTTTTCAGTAATTCGCTAGTACTTCGTGTGATGAGTGCTTATTTTCTGTTGTGTACCTATGCTAAACATTGCCATTCCTAGTCCACCATCTGAAAGTATTGATATTGATTGTTCAACAATTTTTGGCAGATTGACTCCCCACCTGCACTTCATTTTGTGTAAATAAAATAAGTCCATTGATTTTTAATGCGGAGTTTCTGTAGAAGATAGGTTTTGTGTTTCTAGAGAGGCTTAGTAAGGCTTTACCTGAAGTGTATGCTTGACCAAATAATACCGGCTAGAGTTGCATGTGTATTAGGATTTGTTATGAGTTTCCTTCCAACTGTTAGAAGAATTACCATAATTGTTTTTTTCCTTGGGGGTCTGTCTGTTGCTTCCTCCTCACCGTCCTCTTCTAGTTCTGGTTCTCCAGTGACCTGAAGCTCAACTTTAAATGACAGAAATTTATGTATTAAGACAAAAGAGCATGCATAATGATGTCTGCATAAATAGTCGACATGTTGGAATGGTCATTAACTTACAAATTGCTAACCTCTAGTGAGCTGTTCTATTTTTCTTTTTGTTCTTGGGGAAGGGGTGGGGTGGGGTGTGGGGAGGGGGGCTTAAGGGAAGTAAAAATCAAGCTGGATGGTTGCATCGTATAGTAGTTTGGTTCGTTCGGAACTTTAGGGACCAATTATGGCTACTGTCTACTTTTTTCATTGTTGAAGGGGTTATCTCTGCAAACTTCATGTTTGTTTCATTTAGATGAGTTGGAAATTTGTCTCTCACAAGTAGATGAATCAATTCATTTTGGTAAAGCAAACTTATATTTCATTGGAGACTGTTCACGTCTTAGTTCTTGAGTTTTTGCTGCAAAACTACGTTAATAAGTTTTAGGATTGACCAATGTAGTTTAAGAGATGAAGCAAGTTGTGGTTCATTCCTCTAGTTTTGAATTCTGACTAGTTTTGAAAATGGAAACGGAACATTTCTTAAATAGAGTTTTGTCATGCTTCACGATATCACATATTAGTTTATCTAAAGATCATATGATACAGGCTAATCTGGAATTTGTGGGGCCCAGAATAGGATTCTTTTTTCACTTATCACATTTACAATATATTGCTTTTTGGTTCTTAACAGTTAAAATTGGAGAGCTTTAAATAGGTTCTGCTACATGGATGCATCCAAATAGATTTTCTACGTTTAGGAACCATTATTCTGTTATCTGTGTACGTACCTACTACTTCTGATGGTGACATCACAACAGATTCTTTTGTTGCATTGAGCTCGAACAGGAGTAGGAGGAGGTTGTACCAGACTAAACTCTGTAGTGCAATTAGTTGCGCTAGTAGTTCTGCTGCCGCATCACCAAAAATGGCCTTAATTAGCGGGATCCCCAAGATTAAGGTGTTTGGAAGGGTGGAAACTGAAAGACCTGTTATGATCCAAGTCAGGTTTCCTTTGGGCTTCAGTTTGGCAAAAATTGCCAGTAGAAAGACAGCAAGAAATTTTTGAATGAAATCTGCTAATAGAAGCTTCAGGTTTACTTTGTAGAGGTTGCTTCCTGATATCACTTGGAAGGACAATAAAGGTATTGAAAATTTCGCTACAAACTTGTTGATTCCAGAGCATTGCTCTGGTGAAAAGAGTTTCCCCCACCTTACAGAGATATAGGCTAAGATCATGACAACATATAAAGGTATAGTGGCTGCCACAACATGGTAGACATCACGTAGGGATATCATGGTATTTCTTATAGATTTTCATATGTCGAAACCTTGGTAAACAGGCCCTTTTATGCTGTTTGGTTTGCTTTATTGGCATATGATAGGACAGTGACCACTACATCTTTCTGCTGAAGCTTTCTGACTAATCTTTTTGAGTTTTATCCCAGCATCCGTTGATTTTCATATTTGAAAGTATTTACTAACCTATGACTTTGTAGGTTCACATACATTGCAGAAAGTAATCTGATTTTTCTGTGTGTCTTCCCTCATATTACACACCTTTTTTAGGCTGAAAATTTGATATTACTGATGTTTACCATGCTCAAATGCCAGGTATCTAATCTTGTTTAGTTAAAAAGTTAGTTTTGTTTTTCATCATGAGGTTAATCCCTTTTGCTTATTTGTCTTTTGCTCATTTCTCATGTGGCCTAGGTGTTAGCCTATGCCTATCTCAATAGATGGAAAATAGTAAGCTATACAAGCTTTAATCTGTCTCCTGTTTTGTGCCCCACATGCACTTTATTTCCTTGTAAGATCACTGCACTTTATATGCAGTGATCTTTACTGCACCAAAATGCCTTACATTTCGAACTATTTGTCTTTAACTTTGAATTCAGGGGTGAAAATCTGTTAAGTTGATCCTGCTTAAATTTCCATTTATGAAATTGCATAGCCTTTAGTTGCCAGGTTATCTGGAAAAGTAAGCTAGGAGAATAAAGAAGTAAACTGCAATAGAAGTAACTGACTTGATGAGTAAATAACGTTTCTGAAGTAAGAATTTTTGCTATATATGGTCAAAGTTTTGGAATAAGTATTACAGGGTTTTGCTTTTATAGGCATGCAATTTTCACAGGCCAAGTTCTGGTGCCTCTTTATTATTATTTTTTCTTTGAGAATTTCTCCACTTGAAATATGGGGAATCTAGCCAAGACAAACCTACTAAAAACCATAATCTCTTTTCCTTTCTTTTTATTGTTTTCTTCTTTTTCTCTGTGGGGGTGGGGGGTGGGAGATTTGCTTTTGTCTTAAAAAGACAAATTATTTAGCAATATCGAAATCAAATGATCTGTAAATAAGAGTGAAGTGAATTCAACTAGTTTTGAATTTGAGGTGTAATGAATTGATTGATATAATGTTCTTCATGGAACTTTTCCTGATTCTCTATGTGATTAACATTTGAAATTTTTCCAGGGTTGAGTGGGGTGGATCTACGATTTAAGCTTTACGTTTAATCTTTAAGGTTCTTATCATTAAATCTGTTATATTTTTTAGATTATGGGTTAATTTCAGTAGAGTTTTACACATAAATTTATGCTCAACGTTGAAACTATTGATGATGATTTCTGGATATTTATTGCACTATTGATGATGATTTCTGGATATTTATTGCAATCCACTTGTTCTGTTTGACTGTTTATGTTGTATGTTTTGCTTTTAATAAGTAAACTATTCTTTCCTCTCCGGAAAATATGCAGATCACTTTTTCTGAAAAAGTACTCCTTTTTGAAATGGCTTTCGCTTGTTAAAGAAGCCTTCTTAATCAATGGATTTAATCAAGCCTTCTTAGTATACAATTGATTATTAAGTGTTTGATATAGTGTAAAAAGAAGACTTGCACATCTTACCGTACAAGACCCTTACAAATTGCAACACAAATAGTCGTCCTAGTTGGAGACGGAGTCCAATTGTGAAGATTATGTATTTAAATTGCCCTTGAATTTATTATAGTCATCATAATTATTGGGCTCGCAATTAAATATTTTTATGTATTTAATAATAAGAATTAAATAAAAGTTATTGGATTCGTTTGAAAAAAGAAAAGCGCTTAATAATCAAATGCTAACCTTTTTGTAGTGTCTATTAATTGGTATATGAAAAAATATGTTTGTTTGTTTTTTTAAAAATAAGTGATTTTCTTACTTTATTTTTTAGTGTCTGATAAGCAAGTAAAAAAAATATTGTTTCAAGAACATTTATATGTAATTTAGAAAATATAATGTGATGTGGGTGGATGGGAGCGATCAAGTGGTGAGGGTTAAGAACATTCGGGTAGGGGCGAATCAATGAACTTGAAATAAAATTTGTTTTTCTATTAAACTACTATCATAAACAGCACAAGGGTTTATGGTGAGCAGTCCTTGTAGAAGGCGGAATCCTATTGAGAATTTTATTTTTGTGACTCGAACTCATAACCTTCAGGTTGGAAGTGAGATTTGCTTACGATTTGAGTCTCTTGGGAATCAAATTTTATATCTACAAGGAATCTAACAGGTTAATCTAAAAATTGTTCTCTATTTGCGCTTTCTTTTTCCATCTTCGTTTTTTACTTCTTATGTACCCTAAATCAATTTGTACTTGTGGGAAGTCACGAAGAAATAATTATAGACATCTATAGCAGGCTATCTGTGAAGTCTCTTCTCCAGTTCAAGTGTATTTCAAAGTCTTGGAATACATTAATATTTGAACCTTACTTTATAAAGAAGCATCTCAATACTCATGCCAAGAATCAAAATTCCCAAAAACTGCTTATTACCCAAGTGCCGCACGGTAGGTACAGTAATTCTTTTAACTTGTATACTTCTTTATCGTCGACGTCTAAACTTGTTGAGGATATACGCCGACTTGATTACCCGTCAAGCTCTAAACCCTATTGATGGTAGAGCCATCCATATTATTGTTATGGAACCCCTCCACAGGAGAGTCAATAATACTTCCAAGCCATGTAGAAATTCCACCACGAGAGGAATATGTTTATGGAATGAGATATGACGCTACTAGTGATGACTATAAAATCTTCAGGATTGACACGCATGACGAAATACCCGATGAAATTCTAGCACTTAAAAGTGGTTCCTGGAGACAAATTGAAGAAACCTCAGATAGGATGAGTTTCACCAAAATATCTGATAGGGAATTATGTTTGGTATTTCTACATGGAGCATTTCACTGGATTGCTCATTGCCCAAGGGATTCCGTGGTTTCATTGAATATCTCAAATGAGATGTATGGAGAGATACCATTGCCAGGAATTCTGTCCTCCCCTAGACTCGTTGAAATGGGTGTATCAGTGTTGGGAGGAAAACTCTTTCTTTATCATAAGCATGAAAATTTTGATATATGGGTACTGAAAGACTATGTTGTCAAAGAATCTTGGACGAAATGGTTCACAATACCAATTAGTTATGAGGTTGTTCAAGATTATGTTATCCTACCAATATATAGGTTTTTAGATGATGAAGTGCTACTTAGCTACTTCTGTTGGGAAGGAATGGTATATCCGTATATAGGACGCATAATGTATCACTTGAATCAAACAATCGAACATGGCCTCTTCATTGTGATCATTATAAACATGCAAGTAGCATTCAAGATGGTTTTGTTTATACCGAAAGTTTGATTTCTCCAAAGTTGTTGGCAGCAAATCAGATATGATCGTCTAGAATAGTAAGTATGCATGTAACTTCCGCAATATTTATGCACCTTCAATATAATTCTCAAAATTTCTACAACTCTTGAAATGCCCTAACTATATCCTTATCCCCTTCTTCATTTTTAAGACCTTATATATGTGTAGTTTTTCATCTACGTCTAATGCATGATTTATACGTATATTTAGAGGAAGAATTAATCTTCGGGCATTTTTGGACCATAAGTTTTTAATTAACCAACCATGCACTTGTATAAGTTGTTTGCCTTTGAAAGATAATGGCTATGCACATTTTACGCTATTTGTCCATTAGCATTTATTTAGTATTTAAACTACATTTTTCTATCTACAAAAAACACATCTCTTTACGTTGTTGCTTTTTTTAGGCTACAACAAAGAGGGTCTCACCTCTAAAAAGCCAAAGGGTTTGACCCAATTAAGACCTTCTTTCATTTTATTAGGAAAAAAAACAAACTTTAACTAGTTAAATTATCATAAATCTTTAAATGAGAGGAACTAAGCTGGTATATTTGTCTCTGTTACTAGTTTCCACATTTTTGGCAATAAATGGTCACATTGGTGAGTTTGATGAGGTGTGGAGGAGGAGAGCCCAGGAAGCAGATGAATGGGCCATAAAGGCTTATAAGCCCGACCCGATCAATGTCACCCTTGCATTTGCTAAGCAAACTGGACAGTACGTTAATTAATTTCCTCCCAATCTAATTTCTCTTTTTAAAATGTTTTTGATCCTTGTAAGCCTCGCAATTATAGTAATATCAATATTTAATTAGGTGACATTTACACATAAAAGATATTTTTGGTCTGTGCTTCAATTTTTTACTTTTTTTTTTTTTGCAACAACTTTCTTTCCCCTAAATTTTACAAATATATCACACTTCGAACGCTTTCATTATTTTCTTAGGATTAGCACCAAGGTGTGTGGCCATGAATACTTCACTTTTTTATAATTGAACTTGAATAATCAATAATATTTTGGAATTCAACTCGAGAAAAGGATTTGAAAAACAATATGAAGCTATTTTCACTTCAAACTACTTGCAAAAAATCAAGAACAACTTCAATTTTAAAGCACAAATTTCACAATCAAACGCTCACTAAAACTGGGTAACAATGTAATTTCCTGACTTTATTTGTGACCTTTCTAATTTAAAACACTATAAAACAGGGCCTTAAAGGAAATAAAGGAAGCGAAGCTGGCAATAAATGGAACAAGGAGGGAGTTAAAAGGAGGCGGCAAAAAATACAATGGGCCTTGCTTAGTCACCAACCCAATTGATAGGTGCTGGAGATGCCAACCTAATTGGGCCGACAATCGGAAAAGATTAGCTGATTGTGCAATGGGCTTTGCAAAAGGGACCACCGGCGGAAAAGCCGGCGAAATCTACGTCGTCACGGATTCTTCCGACGACAGTAGCAACCCTAAGCCGGGAACCCTCCGTTATGGTGTCATTCAAAAGGAGCCATTATGGATCATATTTGCTAAAAGCATGACCATTAGGCTACACCAGGAACTCATAGTGCAAAGCGATAAGACCATTGATGGCCGCGGAGTTAACGTTCACATTGCTAATGGAGCAGGTATTTATTGAGCTTGCAATTAAATATTTATATAAAAAAAAACGTGAAATCTTATATTATATTATGTCTGGACAGGTTTCATGCTCCAGTACGTGAAGAACGTGATTATCCACGGCCTCCGCATTCACGATATTGTGGTGGGCAGTGGTGGGATGATCAGAGACGCGATGGACCACATTGGACAACGGACACAGAGCGATGGAGATGGTATTTCTATATTTGGTTCGTCAAATATATGGGTGGATCATGTCTCAATGTGGAGTTGTTATGATGGGCTTGTTGATGCTGTGGAGGGATCCACTGCTGTTACCATATCGAATAGCCATTTCACTGATCATAATGAGGTGATGCTTTTTGGTGCAAGTGACAGTTCTTCAATTGATCAAAGGATGCAAATTACCGTGGCTTATAATCATTTTGGGAAGAGATTGATACAGAGAATGCCAAGGTGCAGATGGGGTTTTATTCATGTGGTTAACAATGACTACACACATTGGAATATGTATGCTATTGGTGGTAGCCAACATCCCACTATTATTAGTCAGGGTAATCGTTTCATTGCTCCTCCTGACATGTTCAAGAAAGAGGTAACTAAGAGGGACTATTCCCCAGAATCAGCGTGGAAACAATGGTCATGGAGATCACAAGGTGATCTATTCATGAATGGAGCATTCTTTGTTGAATCTGGAGATCCAGATTGGACCAAGAAACACACAGAGCTTTTTGATGGGGTTGTATCAGCCTCAGGGGATCAAGTCACTTGGATTACAAGATTTTCAGGGGCACTAAATTGCAAGCCAGCAGAAGCTTGTTAGACAGTTATTGTCCTATACATATTATCACCAAAGCAAACTCATTCTCATCATATATATATATGTCCTTAAACTAACTTTGTATGCATTTATTGTATCAAAATGTTAAGGACTATAAAAGAACAATGAAATTACAAAGATGCAAATTCATACCAAGCTATACTACTCTGTCTCTGTTATTTTATATTTTCTTCTATCTGGGAGGGATATTACTCGTTTTTCCGTAAAACTAGCATCTGCTTTAAGAGGGAGGAGGGATTCTAGTGAGAGCTAGTTGAAAGCAATTACTATCTTCATCTGTAAAGTAATGATAAAAAAACTATAACTTTGTTGATTCGCAATTATCAACCCACTAATGGTACAAAAATGTAAAAAGATTGTATATTGCTTACTAATTGTTATATGGCTTATAACAGTAAAACAATTGTTGTTAGCCTCTCCCTTTCTTCCGAAACACAAATCCTAGATACACCTCTGGTAAAAAGCACACCAAATTATAAACTAAACTTTTTATATCCTGAAAAGTGAAAACACAGGTTGAGGAGAATTTACGTAGCTCCTAGATTATGCTGAGGGAACTCCAGAATGTCAGGAACAGTTATATTAGTTATGCTGTTGATTAAAAGTACCTCAAGAAACCTATTTTCTCATCTGACCCAAAACTTGAGCTTCACATAAACGTTAGCAGCAAGGACTTTCAGCTACGAACAACAATTGCTGATTAGGCACGTGGACCTTCTAAGTTCCCACACTCAATCTAAACTATTTTGCACTTAAAAACACCCAGATTCACTCCCTGATTCCATGGCAGTCGGCTGAAGGTTCCTGTAATCACTGATCTGTTCGCTGTAGCGCTTCTTATCTGCCTTGGCCATGGCCTCAAAGAGTTTTTTCTCCTCAGCTGCAAAATCATTAATCCAGCAAGTGAGGCAATAAATGTATCAACTGCTCTTAGATATAAGATAACTAAAGGAAAAAAACACATACTACCTCCATCCATTTTAACTGTCATGGTTTCCTTTTTTAGAATGGTTTCATTTTTTAGAGTCAAACTCTATGAACTTTGACTAACATTTTATGATTTATTTTTTCATCATATTGATATGCAAAAAATTGCAATTTATAGTACTAACTTTGAAAATTAGTCAAATTGAGCTTCGAAAAACGCAACATGACAATTAAAAGTGGACGGAGGGAGTAATAGATTGTAACAAACATGATGAGCATTGTACCAACCGCCCTTAAATATAAAATAATGAAACAAATAAGATAAATAACAGAATGCCACAAAAATAACCAACCTGACAGCTTATTCCATCACTCTCCAAAAATCCTCCCAACTTCATAGAAGGCGATTCCAGAATTACTTTTCTTCACATTCTACAAAAATAAAGGGAAGGAAGTGAATGGAACATTACAACCATGATGAGACTCAAAAGGTAACTCAAAGCAAAAAAAGCACACCAACTCAAAAAAGAAGCTATTAATACAGTAACAGCATGTGGTTGTAATTTCCAACAAACCAAACTAATTATAATAAACTTTGTTAAATTTAGGTCTTCGGCCAAACTGACACCTAAGCTCAAAGGGAGGAGGGATTGCCCAAGCATCACAAGGAGACCACCCATCTCATTAATCACCCATGTGGTCCCTATTTTATCTTCCACCTCCAAGCACTCTACTCTGTAAGGCCACTAAGTCTCTCAGTCAACCCTGCACTAGGAACAATCCCCTTTCACTTGTAGAACGGAAGGCTATGTCTATCCTGGTTCTTATCCATCCATGTCTTTGTAAATTTACTACCCATAATGCCTTCGTTTAGATGAAATGCCCATGAAAGGTACCGGTTCAAGGAACTCAATTATTTCAAGATTTATGAATAAAGGGATACTAGAATGGGATTATGGGCTCTAGAACTTTTAAGTTCGAGTACGATTTTATCAGCTTGATGATGGACTAGATTTTCTTGTTGTTAATAACAAGATGATGCATGGATTAGTGGTTTTGGTAGCTCGGACTCCAAATACATTCATATGAGGAAAGCTAGACTTAGATACGCTGCATTGGCTACTTAGTTTTATTCTTCTGATTAGGAAAGAAGACTTTGTTTCCTTCAAAATGAACATTATATTCAGAACACAGAACGCAGGAGAAGTCATTGGTTTACTAAGAAGGAAATCATGTAACAGAATACCTACCTCCCTTTCACTCTGCAAGAAGTGCATGAAAGCACTAATTGCCTTCTTCGGAGGATTTGGATTCCTCTTCTTTTTCTGTTTTTTCTTCTTCGATGCATCACCATTGGCCTTTTTCCTGCTTGTAGATGGCTTTGACACAGTAGCCTCCTTTTTTGGCTTCTTCTTTGCAGATTTCTGAAGCCACCATACATGATTGGCAGCTCATACTTTTTCAATTTGTAAACTAGAACTTGAAAATATATAAACATGAAAGGGCAGTTATACCTCCTCCTAACCACCACTACCACTGGCATCAGATTCATCCCCTCCAGAATCGTCAGTAGGAGACCCTCCATCATCCTTATTGAGGACAAAATCTTCATCCTGAAAAGGTTATGAATGTCAGATGGCATTTCAATAACTTCCGACAACACAAAGGGTAAGCAAAGATACTAGAATCCAACAAGACACTCAGAGGATGACTTAGAGAAAGACGACCATGGAGTTGAAGACCAACAAATTACAAATAGGCATGGTTACCTCTTCATCACTGTCATCCCCACCTGCTTCATTCTTAATACGCTCAAGATGTGGATCAACAGCGTCATCGTCATCATTGGGCAAAACAGGAACACCTTCTGTAGCCCGAGCTTCATTATTTTCAGACCCTTTCCACTGCATTACTCAATGATCATGTCAGAAAGACTAAGCAGACTTGTTAAACCCAAATTGAGAGTGAAGAAGGCTTAAAAGTAAAGCTAACCTGATGAAATCAAAAAATTGTGGTACTCATTTCTCTGGATGCTCCGGAAAAAATGTTCTTGTTCAGTTTCAGTCTGATGAGAAGATCAAAGTAATGCATGTTGGCCGTGCCCACAGCGTGCCTCTCAAACTCCACATAATCAATCTAATTGCCTAATGAAATAGGTCAGTTTTTCAAGAATGAAGATGATACTCACAAGATTTTGAGCTTTAAAGAAACGTGAATATACCTCCTCATGCAGTATAAGCAGGATACAGGAGTCCATCTTCAGCCTGCAGTGAGGACTCCACTGCATATTGACTTCTTCGGAACATCCCTGGTTTAGTGACTTCGGAACCAGACAAGCCGCGTAAAATTTGAGTAAAGATGTCATGGATAAAACCCTGGTTCATAAGTCAAATTAAAAGCTAATAAGTAAACAACACTGAACACGTGACTACAATGAGCTACAGTTGATGCAAATCCAAATGACTATAAACGCAAAAAAAAAAAACTAATTACCTTGTAACTCGTTAGCAGGCTCTCCTTGTATTTCATATTTAAAAGACCTTCACTTAAAGCCAGCAAAAGGTCTACCACGTTGTCCTCAAACTGGTAAGACAAAAAAGCAGCAGGTAAATACCAAAAATAGAATGTACATCTTTATCCAATATGCATCAATCAATACCTGCAAATACAATGTGCGGATACAAAGTTTGGCCTTTCCTAATCGAAGGATGATAACTACTAAAGTGTGTGGTTGATTATTCTGCAAAAGCAGAGAAGTCAGTTTCAATTATACAATAGCTTAAAAGCTCAATGAAGACGATTTCAAAAGAGTATGCATAACTAAAAGGCAAAATACATAAACACGACCTTTAACTTGGCGTCAGCTGGCAACTATGACCCTTAACTTTGGATGTGCACAAGTAGACACTTAAACTTGTATAAAATTGAACAAATGGACACATTCGTCCCACATGGCACCCTACATGACAATTTTGTGTCCTACGTGGCGTCCTACATGTATTATGTCATGTAGGACACGTGTGTCTACTTGTTCAATTTTATACAAATTTAAGTATCTACTTGTGCACACTCAAAGTTGGAGGGCATAGTTGTCAGTTAAAGCTAAGTTAAGGGTCATGTTTATGTATTTATGCTAACTAAAACATTGATAAAGGTGCTAAATGAGGAACAACCTTGGGCAACAAAAAAGTACGGACTACACTGCTGTACTAAATTTTAAAGTCATTGGCTTGCCCATGCAAGCGCAAGAATGAGAGATGAAGCTCAACATTGTAACGACCCCTGCAGCATATGGGCAAATTGTCAATCACTCTAAAGCAAAAAAACAGATAACAACATGAAAAGCGCTTAATCAACCTTGGAGTAAGTATGGCAATGCCGCCAAATGTGACAACAGCTTCCTCACCAGCCATAGGCATAATTTTGTCACGAAAAAACTTCACAATCACATTACTGATCAATTTTCACAAAGAGAAGTTATGTCATGGAAGGGATTAATGATCCCCTCCAATGATGAGGTGTGGAGCAGGAGAGCCCAGTAAGCAGATGAATGAGCCATAAAGGCTTATAAGCCCGACCCGATCAATGCTACTCTTGCATTTGGTAAGCAAACTGAGGAGTACGTTAATTAATTTCCCCGCTCCAATTTTACCCCTAAGTCCCTCCCCATCTCGTTTTTTGTCATTTATTTTTTTCCATGCGAAGTGCCTTATTATCAATTAACCGTTTAGGGACATTTTGGTCATTTTAATCGAAAAGTGCCTTATTATCAATTTCAACATTTCTATCTAAACTATTTATTTATTGAAAAAAAACAGAGCCTTCTTAATCAGCTAATACCAAGCAAAATCGTAAATTATTTAAATCTGGACAGGCATTATTCTTACATGAAGAACGTGACATCCACGGTCTGCGCATTCACGACATTGTGATAGGCAATGGTGAAGAACGTGATCGTTCACGGACTGCTGCATTCACCATATTGTGGTAGGCAATGGTGGGATGATCACAGACGCGGTGGACCACATTGGACAACGGACGCAGAGCAATGGAGACGGTATTTCGATACTTGGTTGATCGACTATATTGGTGGATCGCGTGCCAATGTGGAGTTGTTATGACGGCCTTGTTGATGCTGTGGAGGGATCCACTGCTGTTACCATATCGAATAGCTATTTCACTGATCATAGCCAAGTGATGCTTTTTGGTGCGAGTGACAGTTCTTCAATTGATAAAAAGATGCAAATTACTGTGGCTTTTAATCAGTTTGGGAAGAGACTGATGTCTAAGTCCATGACATTTTACCAACTTCCTGCCTTACACAAAATTTCACATTCGGGCTTCAGCTACAAGGTATTACAACAAATTATTGGCTGTGTTAATCCAGTAAAGGCGATGGACAGATCTGCAGTGTTATATTGGCTATGATTTCAATTGATAATAACTTCAAATAGGAACACATAAACTTCAATTCCTAGAGACATCTCTGATAAAAAGCACATAAAATTATAAAGTTACCGTTTATATCCGGAAACACAGGTTAAGGAGAATTGTAGCTCCTAGACTATGCTACACATCATAGAGGAATATCTAGGATACTCCGGAATATCACGAACAATTACATTTCATTATGATGTTGATTAAAAGTGCCTTACGAAACCTATTTTCTCAACTTTTCCCAAAACTTGAGCTTCACATAAACGTTAAGAGCAAGGACTTCCAACTATGAACCACGATTGCTGATTAGGCATGTCGACCTTCTAAGTTCCCACACTCGATCTAAATGATTTTGCACTTAAGAACTCCCAGATTCATTCCCTGAATCCATGACAGACGGCTGAGGGTTCTTGTAATCACTGATCTGTTCGCTGTAGCGTTTCTTATCTGCCTTGGCCATGGCCTCAAACGGTTCTTTCTCCTCCGCTGCAAAATCATTAATACAGCAAGTGAGCCAATAAATGTATCAACTGCCCTTAAATATAATATAACAAAGAAAATAAAAATAAAAACAGAACAGACTGCAACAAACATGACGACCATTGTATCAACCACCCATAAATATAAAATAATGAAGCAAATAAGATAAATACCGAAAGCCACAAAAACAACCAACCTGACAGCTTATTCCATCTCTCTCCAAGAACCCTTCCTACTTCAGTGAAGGCAATTCCAGGATTACTTTTCTTCACATTCTACAAAAAACGAAAGGGAAGTGAATGGAACGTTACAACCATGATGAGTCTTGAAAGGTATCTAAAAGCAAGAAAGCGCACCAACTCAAAAAAGAAGCAGGCTAATACGGTAACAGCATGTGGGTGTAATTTCCAACAAACTAGAAAACGATACTTCCTCTGCCAACAATAGTTGTCCAGTATTAACTTGACACACCCTTTAAGAAACTATAAATAGAAGTGTAATTTTACTATATCACCCTTTGAATATAATAAATATAATGCCTTGAAAAATGTAATAGGGAAATGATTACAATTAATGATAAGGGTAAATTAGAAACTAAGTATAAAATTATCCATTAATTTCATAAAGTGGACAAGTATTGTTGGATCCCAAAATAGTATAGTGGACAACTATTGTTGGATGGAGGGAGTAATAAATTTAGTTAAATTTAGGTCTTGGGCATAAGTGACACCCATCACAAGGAGCCTCCCATCTCATTAATAAGCAATGTGGTCCCCCTATTTTCTCCTACACCTCCGAGCACTCTACTCTGTAAGGACACTAAGTCTCTCTCAATCAACCCTGCACTAGGAATAAGCCCTTTTCACTTGTAGAACAGAAGACTGTCTAGACGTGTCATTGTCCTCAAGGACTCAAAAAATTTGTCAACTAGGAAATGAATATACCACCCAGAATGCGTCTATTAGGATGAAATGCCCATGAAGGTACCGGTTCAAGGAACTCAATTATTTTTTTTGATGACAAGGGAAACCCGCAGCTGCTAGCCTTTGGGTGCGCACAGGATAAAAACCCCCGCTCCTATGCAATAGCTCGCAAACCACATAGGAGAGGCAAGTCCGGTACGACGAGCTTGACCCAGAAGGCAAACCCCTTGCTTTCGCTGGCAAGGGGTTTAGAACTTGAGACCTCCATAATGGAAGTCCCAAGCCCAAACCACTGGGCCACCCCAAAGGGTCAAGGAACTCAATTATATCAAGATTTCTATTATAAATAAAGGGACCCTAATATGGGGTTATGGGCCTTGGCACTTTTAAGTCTACTACGATTTTATCAGCTTGATGATGGACTAGATTTTCTAGTTGTTAATAATACGATGATGCATGGATCAGTTGTTTTGAGTAGTCCAGACTCCAAATACATTCATGTGAGGAAAGCTAGACTTAGATACGCTGCTTTGGACGCCTATTTTTATTCATCTGATGGGGAATGAAAACTTGTTTCCTTCAAAATGAACATTATATGTTTCAACAACTCTCAACATACAAAACTGGGATACAGACCACAGAACACGGGAGAAGTCATTGGTTTACTAAGAAGGAAATCATGTAACAGACAGAATACCTACCTCCCTTTCACTCTGCGAGAAGTACATGAAAGCACTAATTGCCCTCTTCGGAGCATTTGGATCCTTCTTCTTTTTCTGTTTTTTCTTTTTCGATCCATCATCATCTGTCTTTTTCCTGCTTGTAGATGGCTTTGACACAGTACCCTCCTTTTTTGGCTTCTTCTTTGCAGGTTTCTGAAGCCACCATACATGAATGCTCATATTTTTCCAATTTTGTAGATAAGAACTTGAAAATATATAAACTTGAAAGGGCAATTATACCTCCTCCTCACCACCGCTACCACTGGCATCAGATTCATCACCTCCAGAATCATCAGTAGGAGACCCTCCATCGTCCTTATCGAGGACAAAATCTTCGTCCTGGAAAGGTTATGAATGTCAGACAGCATTTCAAGAATTCCCAACAACACAAAGGGTAAGCAAAGATACTAGAATCCAACAAGACACTCAGAGGATGACTTAGAGAAACGACCATGGAGTTGAAGACGATGAAATTACAAATAGGCATGTTTACCTCTTCATCACTGTCATCCCCACCCGCTTCATTCTTAATACGCTCAAGATGTGGATCAACAGCATCATCGTCATCATCGGTCAAAACAGGAACACCTTCTGTAGCCCGAGCTTCATTAAGGTTCATTATTTTCAGACCCTTTCCACTGCATTACTCAGTGATTGTTTCAGAAAGACTAAGAAGAATTGTTAAACCCAAGTTGAGAGAGAAGGCTTGAATGTAAAGCTAACCTGATGAAATCAAAAAGATTGTGGTACTCATTTCTCTGGATATTCCGGAAAAGATGTTCTTGTTCAGTTTTCAGTCTGATGAGAAGATCAAAGTAATGCATGTTGGCCGTGCCCGCAGCGTGCCTCTCAAATTCCACATAATCAATCTAATTGCATAATGAAATAGGTCAGTTTTTCAAGAATGAAGATGTATCTCACAAGATTTTGAGCTTTACAGAAACTTGAATTTACCTCCTCATGCAGTATAAGAGTTGGAGGTTTAGGTAAAAAGAAGAAACTCTTCTCAAGAGGATAGAGGAGTCCATCTTCAGCCTTCAATGAGGACTTTACCGCATACCCATCTTGACTGCTACGGAACTTTCCTGGCTTAGTAACTTTGGAACCAGACAAGCCGCGTAAAATTTGAGTAAAGATGTCATGGATAAGACCCTGGTTCATAAGTAAAATTATAATTAAATGCTAAAAAGTAAACAACACCAAACACGTGAATACAATGAACTTGCATTTCTTTTCTTTTAGACAAACAATGAACTTGCATTTCTATTTTCACAGTTGCTGCAAATCCAAATGACTATAAACGCAAAAAAAACTATTACTTTGTAACCCGTTAGCAGCCTCTCCTTGTATTTTGTATTCAGAAGGTCTTCGCTTAAAGCCAACGAAAGGTCTACCACATTGTCCGTCTCAAACTGGTAAGACAAAGAAGCAGCAGGTTGATACCAAAACAGGAAGTACGTCATTATCTAATATGCATCAATCAATACCTGCAATACAATGTGCGGATACAAAGTCTGGCCCTTCCTAATCGGAGGATCAAGAGTGATAACTACTAAAGTGTGTGGTTGGTTATGCTGCAAAGCAGAGAAGCCATGTCAATTATACAATGCTTAAAAGTTCAATGAAGACGATTTCAGAAAGCTGCATGAAGGAATTAAAAGGGGTAGGCATATCTAAAACATTAATGTAGGTGCTAAATGGGGGATGGAACATAGAAATAACCTTCGGCAACAAAAATATACGGACTACGCTGCTGTACTGAATTTTAAAGTCATTGGCTTGCCCTTGCAAGCGCAAGAATGAGAGATGAAGCTCCACATTGTAACGACCCCTGCAGCATATGGGCATATGTCAATCACTCTGAAGCAAAAAACAGATAACAATAATAATGAATATGACATGAAAAGCAGTTAACCAACCTTGGAGTAAGTATGGCAATGCCGTCAAATGTGACAACAGCTTCCTCACCTCCGGCACCAACATCAGCCATTGACATAATTTTGTCACGAAAAACCTAATAGGTACAAATCACATTACTCAGTTTTTACCAAGAGAAGTTATCGTGTCATGGAAGGGATTAATGATCTCCTCTAATGAAATCAAGAAATTGAATTGATATGCCTTTTGCTTACTTGAGCAGGAGGTCGGTTTTCATCACCAACAAATTGAGTGTTCGAATTAGGGATATGAAAGCTGATTTCCATCAGTGAGTCTTTCTGAAATCAATGAAAGTGTGGCTTACTGAGATTAGAATGGCTTTCAAGAATTAGTCAAGAAGTGTGTCATTCAAGTAATGATTGGGCATGCCAACAAAATCAGAAACACATTCCATGTCAAATGGGAAAAAAAAAAAAAAAACTCTTCAGCAATCATTGAGGACAGTAAGTAACCTCATTAGCCCCAGTTGTATCATCTACATGGAACTCCAACATGACATCATTTTTTCCTTGAAGCTGTGTTTGAGAAACGTCTGCCAATGATATCTCAAATGCTTGCTTATTACCAACAAGAAAAGCAAGCATATTCGCTGCAGAAAGTGGAGCAGAGTCAAGCATGTGCGCATTCCAAATAAAATAGATGTGAGAAGATCATGTTCATGTGTATACCAAAAGAAAGGTAAAGACAATATGAAAGAAATATTGGGGCACACAGGTGGGAACAAATAAATTGCATCATTGTGCCCACACTCAAATGTTACATATGGATTGCCAAACTCATGGAACACAGAACCTGTTTAAAGTAGGGTAAACAACTCATGAAATAAATAAGTTGGTGATTACAAGTAGTCTAACACCAGAAGTAGAAGGATGGGATCCCATGCTGGAAGAGCAGTTGAAGAAAGAAGGGGGGGGGTCTCTTCTCCTTTTTGCCTTTATTTTCAATATTTCCTCCTAACCTGTGCAACTTTCGCATGTCTATTATTCTTTTAAAATAAAAAAGCCCTTTGAAGATTGTATAAAACTAATAATGTCATCAACAAATCCCCATGTAGACAGAAGAAATACTAAGATAACAGCTCTCTTCAGTATTAAATCTTGCTTCCATATATGATCAATTGCAAGACTATTAAAAGCAATATGTGCAGTGTGAACTTCAAATTTAAATCACTTGCATTCAGCCAATTAAGTTGAAGGCATAAAAAATCAATTGTTTGTGACAATTAAGGTTATTTCAATTACAACTCATTTACAGATAAAGAAAAAACATGTATGTCAAGCATAAGAAAATCAGGGGAGCCAGTGAACTAAAGCAGAAAGCACATATCCCAACCATTTAGATCAACTTCTCCCCAATTTTTTCCACTAATTGATAGCTGCTTTTCCTCCGGAGATATCCCGCAAGAACTCTGGAAATAGGTGGTCAAACTCGCAACATCCTGCAAAAAAGTAAATACACAACCAAGAGACATCAAAAACTGACAACAAAAGATAATAACGCATAAATGTGTCCCTATCCAACAGGTTCTCCAGCTATTACATACATTGCACAGATTCAGAGGTATAAACTTGTACAAAGAAGTTAGAGATGGTCAGCTTCTACCAGTATCTTAATGAAGAAAACCATTTTTCTTTGGCTTCACTAAACTCAGAACTTTGCCTTTTGGCTTCAATAAACTTGGAACTTTGTCTTTGGCTTCAATGAACTTAGAACATTGCTCTCCCCTTGTTTCTCTTTTCCTCACAGCCTGAAATTACAGTAGTGGAACTGTGACACTAAGCACTTCCAGTTGCCAGTTCCAAAGTAGATCTGTGTTAGGTATCCAACTCACCCATAATTTTTATTTTTTTTGGTTTCCCATCTAGTTACCAGTAAATGCATTGGGGCCCAACAACACCCAGATTTGGGCTGGGATGTCCCACATTGAAGTCCCTAACAAAAGCAACTCCGTAATCACTCGAACCCGAAACCTTTGGTTAAAGATGACGGAGTACTTAACACTCTATCACACCCTTGTTGGTCACACCTAAATTCAATTAAAGTATCAGTCAACCTGTAAGATTGATAACCATGTCCTTTCCCTGGTTTCCTTCTATTAAACTATTCTTAAGTTTCTAATTACCATGTAAAGAGTAACCTAGTACCAAAATTTCCAAACTTATTATGGCTAATTGTCTGCATCTCTCTCCATTGATTGAACTGTTTCAATTCCACTACATCAGCAATGAAATAGTTCAAGAAGCTGATAAACTGAAACTTGCTAAAAGCAAAATAGAGACTCACCTGGTCACGAAAACCAGTAAATTTGTAGTAAAGACCATCCTTAATCCGCACACCCAGCTGATTACTTCGAGGAACTTTCATCCAAGTAAGGCCCACTATATCGTCCTTGTCAACTTCCACAGCCTTACCACCACCTTGTTTCTTCCATAATATACCTCCAGACTGAACCTTGAGCTGCCCTGTATTCTGCATTCTCAGAAATCATTTTTTAAGAAAAATATTTCCGTTGACATATATGCAAGACATATACCTTGAAAATAAAATCTTTCTACCAAGGTAACATTCGCTCTCCTTTGTGTGTATCTTATAAATTCTTCTGTTTTCTCCCTTTCTTTTGTCCAAATAGGCCCAAAGCAGATGGAAATATCCCATAAAGACACTTAATTAGAGTTAAAAACTAACAAAAGCACTAAACAAACAGAGCACAAAATTGGATTTAAATCACATTACAATAAAATCATCCATTCATAATGCTAGGGTTCAATCACATCCAAGAAATTTATCAATTCATACTGCTAGGGTTCAATCACGTTCAAGAAATTCATTAATTCATAGTGCTAGGTTCAATCACGTTCAAGAAATTCATTAATTCATAGTGCTAGGTTCAATCACGTTCAAGAAATTCATCAATTCATACTGCTAGGGTTCAATCACGTTCAAGAAATTCATCAATTCATACTGCTTGGTTCAATCACGTCCAAGAAATTCATCAATTCATAGTGCTAAGGTTCAATCACGTTCAAGATAATCATCAATTTTTAGGGCTAGGGTTTCAAGAATCCATCTAAAACAACAAAAACAACGAGATTATAACAGAACGGAAAGATTTAGGCATTAAAAAGAAACTGTTACAGCGATTTTAGTATAAATAAGATTTAGGGTTTTAAGCATGCACCTAAGAAGAAGAAGAAGAAAACACATACGGAAGGCCATTTGAAAGTCGGAATCAAGTAACGAAGAGAACGAAAAGAAAACAAGAATCAAGAAGAGAGTAAAAACAACTTACGGTGCCTCCACGGCCGCCGAGAGAGATGTTGTTGAACTGATGACCGTCCGTCATTGCTCCGTATGTTAAAACACACTGCTGTAAGCGAGGAGGGCTGAAGAATTGGTTGTATACTTCAGTTATATATATAGACCCCGCAAGCATCAGCTTTCTCCCGCGCGAAACACATTACGCGGTTTGGGACTTTTCGACCCGATCCGAAACCGACAGTATGTAATGTGTACAGTATTTTTTTTTAGATTTAGTTTCGAGATTATATTAATTATATTATTATTATTGTTGTTGTAAATTTGTCATCGATATTTTTTTAAAAACGTTTTTAATCAAATTAGTTGATTCAACTCTTTGTAACAATCAACCCTCTATTCTTAGTTCGTTCATATGAATTATTTTAGCTTGTGGAAATTATTATGCTCAAATCGTAGCATTTAAAAATTTGAATGAATAATCAATTTATACTAAATGGAATTTGATTTCACAAGTTCTATCATTACTATTAACCATAAAAAAAAAAAAAAAAATCATCGTAAATTAACCTACTCTCAAGTGAATTATGAGCAACGAGTAAATTTGTATTCAAAAATTTCTTATTTAGGTAATACTATTATCCACTAATTTGTTGAGTATATTTATATTCTCATAACAACGATGACTAAATGAAGCTCTTTATTACTTGCATCCTCTTAAACTACGTCTCGTTAATCATTTAATTGCGTTAGGCACATTATGTGATTTGCCATCTAATGCGAGTATCATTTTTTCTTTCAGAAGAACAATTATATTTGCACTTCATGTTAAATAATTGCCTGAGTAACTCAAAATCCTTAAAGCTATAAAACAATAATAATATATTCAGTGTAATTTAATAAGGCATAAAAAGAGACTCATATATTACTCCTTTGTGAGGTAGAAAAGTAGTTTCAAAATCCTCACGCAAGCAAATTTTTCAATCCGTGTCTAAAAGCAATTCTCTTTTGCTTCCAACAATCATACTACTCCCATATAACATCTTTGGCAAGATTTATAACATATGATGTAAATATTTCGAATGTCAATGTTAGACATTTGTATTTATAGTAGATAGAGCTCAAGTAATTTCAAATTCTAGTTGGTAAGAAAATCACCAGGAAGCAAAATAGGAGTATCAAAACAGGACAAAGAGAGTAGTGTCAATTGCCATTACATTTTACATAGCTCATATTTCTTGCTGTTTTCCACTAATTTCTCTTGTCATCATAGAAAGAGCATACCAAGAATCTAAAAATTGTCACTTCCATAAAGATAAAAATAATCATCATTAGAGGTTTTTGATAGAGCAATAAGTAAAACTTAGACATGTTCTACTTCTCTACTAAAAAATAAATATTGATCACTAAAATTCAGCATAAAAAGTCTTCTATTTCTTTGATTCAATTTAGAGACTTTTTGTGTTCCCAACACATTGTGCAAGGAGCTAATTCACAAACTTCCCGAAAATTAAATTATACATGGGAAGAAGTTGGAAAATAAGTTAGTTGATGTGCTTATAATCTATTAAAGTCTTCAGTGAACATCCAAAAGAAGTTCGACCAAAATGCTCATATATGATCCAAAGGGCTTGATCAAGATGTTCTGTGCTAGTTGAAAGTTGAAACTGCAGTACCTTTTCTTAACAAATGAATTATAATTTCAGAGCTTGCATCCAGCATGCTACTCATAGATACAAGTGTTGTATCAATTCAGATTTTACAAAACTAACGCTTAAAAAAATATCAAAATTGTTTTTGCTTGTTGGAAAAGAACTTGTCTCTCTTTTCCCAAACATATAGAAGGAAAATAAAAACTCGAGCATACATAGAAACTTACGCCCAAGGAAATGGTGGGTCCTTGAAACAGACTAGTAATGCTTCCAGCTCTTGAGAAGCATGATAAACATGAGAATAAATGGCATATATGTCATGATCTGATGCCCTCAGGTAATACAAAGTCATTTCAAAGTCAAAGTGTGGGAGTGCTGAAACTACTTTGTCTAGCTTCTACTTGAACTAGTTCCACATTTGCATGAACTCAATAATTTGATTATGCTTAAGAAGTTTTCTCTCCACGCCATGTGCAGAAATGGATTCAAGAACTTTAAGAGCACTAGAAATACTGAAGTTCAGCGATGTCAACAATACATTTCTCTTAGCAGCATCCTTTTGCACAAATGACAACGAAGAAACCTCCAAAAACGAGCCAAACAGTGTTTGCCCGACACTCCATGTATAGTCTACTAGAGTACTGTTGTGTCTTGGGCTCCAGACTAAATATGTTAGTGAGACTCCCACATGCTCTGTAGTATGTAAGATGGAACCTACAATGGGCCTCTATAATTCACAAGTCTGGGTAAACACATGACGCCCATTACTTCTATAATCACTCACAGTCCGTGTGCTCTTTGTCCTGACTGCTATAACCATATCCTTAAAAGGCCACATACTGTTGATAACGATCAAAATCGAACTGACTTCCAAATAAAAAACATAAATTGGAAGTATCCTTTCACCAAAGTCCTTCTCAGGAACCTTAGCAATCTGCCTAAACTCAACAGTTGATTCAGACAATGTCTGGTGTAGATTCTTGGGGTGTGTTTGGTATGGTGGAAAATGTTTCTAATTTTTCATGTTTGGTTGACTTAAATGTTTGAAAAATATTTAAATCAACTCATTTTCTTCAAATTTAAGGAAAATGACTTACTTTCCTAAATTGAGGAAAACATTTTTCAAAACTCTACTTCAACCTTTATTTTTTTTCTTACCCTACCCATACCCCGTACGATCCTCCTCATTAAAAAAAAAAATTAATTTTTTTTAATTTTTAAATATATTTTTATCCCTACCACCAACCCAGTCGCCCCCCCCCCCCCCCACCTAAAAAAATTAAAAATTATTTTTGAAAAATATTTCAAATTATGATTTTTTTTCCTCACCCAAACCCTACTCCCCTCTCCCCCACCCCAAAAAAAAAAGTTAATTTTTGAAAAATATTTTCAAATTACTTTTTTTTTTTACGCCACCCCCCCCCAACAAGGCCACCCCCTTCCCCGTCAAATTGTTTTAAAAAAATTAATTTTGGGAATATTTCAAAGTTAAAATTTTTTTCCATTTTTTACATCATCCCCACCCCTCTCTCCACCCTGGCCACCCCATCAATTTTTTTTAAAAGTATTTTTTAAGAATACCCCCACCCTTACCCCACCCCCAGCCGCCACCCCTCCCACCCCTACCCTACCCCCAGCCGCCACCCCCCACCCGAGCCACCCTCATCAATTTTTTTAAAAAGAAATATTGTTAATTTTTTTTCATTTTTACGCCACCCTTACCCCTAACCCCACCCCCCTCCACCCAAGCCATTCCGGTAAAAAAAAAAATTTAAGAAAAATTTTTTTTGAAAAATATTTCAAATTTTTTAAAAAATAATTTTTTATTGTAAATATTTCAAATTTACAATAAAAAATTTATTGTTATACATGTGTATAAAATTGTCAACATATTTTATTATTTTCTTTCCATAATACTTTGTAATTTGCTAAATATTGGGGCGTGCTTGTGCGGGCTAATAAATATTACTACTACTTATTTTTTAAAAAAATTTATGTTAAAATTTTAAATTGGATACTTTGTGAGAGAAAACGGCCGGTCATAGACCATAGACCACAGTTGAGGCCTGAGGGGTTTCATTTAGGTAAAAAATCAAAAAAAAAGTTATATATGTATATGTCTTCCCTGTTCCTTGTAGAATTTACTAGAGCATGCTTCAATAGTTAACCATCGAGTAAGAGGGAAATTTGAGAGAATCGAAAGATGGATGACACTTCACCGCCACCGGCAACTGGAAATAGCTCCACCAGCCTAACAGACCTCGACATGGACGCATTGGTTCACTGTGCAAGTCACTTGAATCTCCAAGACGTATCGAACATGGCCATGTCCAGTAAATATCTTCAAAAAGCAGCGTATTCTGACCCAATCTGGCAATCCCTTTTCAGGTTATACATACTTTTTTCCAACAATTTCATCGAATTGGAAAAAAAGAAGAATTATTTACATCAAGATTTGAGGGTCTGAATAAATGTGCATAAACCTGTATGTTTTTTTTTTTTCTTTATTATGACAAGGATAGTAAAACCCGCTCCTATGCAATAGCTCACAAACCACACAAGGTTTTTTGAATTTGAGACCTCTAACATGGAAGTTTCAAGCTCAAACCACGAACCTATATGTTTGAAAAGGAAAGGAAATATAGTAGTGAAAAGCCTTTTTGAAAAATAATGGAGGAAAAACAGCAGCAACAACAACTAATAGGATAATTGAAGCAATGGAAACAACAGTTAATAGTAAAATCGAAGAATAATATAGTAGGAGAGTAATAATAAGAGTACTTATAAGAACCTTCGGGGTGGCCTAGTGGTTTGGACTTGGGACTTTCATGTTGGAGGTCTCAAGTTCGAAACCACTTGCTAACAAAAGCAAGGGGTTTGCCTTTTGGGTCGAGCTCGTCCCCAGTGCGGGTTACCTCTCCTGTGTGATTTGTGAGCTATTGTATAGGAGTGGGGTTTTACCGTGTGTAGAGTAGCAGTTGCGGGTTCCCTTACAAGGAAAAATAAATTATAAAGAACATTAGCTCAAATAAAGGATGATTAAGCCAGCCCTCAATGCCTAGCTCAAGTGGCAAAAGGTGGAGGATTTGTGGCTTAGGTCTCAAGTTCAAGCCCCACACCATGCAAAGCGAAGCCCGGTATTTAAGTGGAGAAGGGTAGAGGGGCGGACCCATTATCCGCCGAGTTTAGAAGGTTGTTATCAAAAAAAAAAAAAAAAAAGGATGATTAAGCCATTAAGGAAAATTGGTCTATCTATCAATGAAGCCTCAATATGAAACTAGTGGAGGTTAGCTATATAAATCATCTATATTAAGAGGACATGTAATTTGACTATCTTGAAGTTGCCCTGCAACCCTCCTCATTTATCCCGTGTAATTATGCTTAGCAAACTCACATCGCCAGTTATAATTAAGGAAAACCATTGTCTATCTGTATAGATGCAGAACAGGGAATGCATACTTTTTCTGGAATTGCATCTGCTTGTACTCCTGGAAAATCACCTCCTAAACTTTCTGATTTGCAACATTTTGCTGAACAGAAGGAACTTTATCTGTGTAAATGCGGAGTACATGAAAACAGCCACTTCCTTTTGCTTGATAACTTTGCAGAATCGTTTTCTTTTCCTCTTTTTGTTTGATTGATATCTGCATTCTTCTTTCTCTTATATCAGTATAATTAGTGTTATCCTTTAAACATGAATGTGCTTTATGAAGCTGTCACTTTCTTGTTTTGGGGAGGGAAGTAGGAAAAACATTGGTTATTGAACGTCTCCCAACTTTTGTGCTTTGGCATTATGGATGAGAGAAAAATACATGGACATTGAGTGGTCTTGGCAACACTACAGCGTGACTATAATTTTTTTTTCCTGTTCTTTTTTAACTTCTTTTGTGCAAGATGGAAATGTGTGGAGATCGTTTGTTTGAGTTTTTTCAAGGCAAGTGATTTTGCCTGAACTTCTAAGAGCTTGAGCTTGTAAATGAATAAATTCCAAAATCAAAACTGAAGTAGTGCATATTCCAGCACACAATCAAAAATCAAAGGCAACTTGTAACTGCTTAGGATATCCTTAAGTCATATATCTTCTTAGGTATTGGCAAAATTTATCTTCTGAGGAGTGAGGACGAATAAAAAAGAATATCTTCTTAAATATTGGGATCCTTGGTTTCTGAATAATTAACAGAAAAGTAGTCTTGTTGCATTGGAAGCTAAAGAATGTTCAGAAGTAACTTTTGCTTTTAAGCTAGTTATGAGAAGGAATCTCAAAGATGCTACAAAAATACCTATGATTGGAAACTGTGACTGGCTGGTCTGTTATCAACATATTCTCTGCTTTGTTTTCAGTATTTCATTGCTTGTGGGTTTCTTGGAGAGTAGTACTAATCTCATGTTCTGCAGACAGCAGTGGTCTCCACTAGTACCTACTGGCTTTCCTCACACATCAACTGATAGGGAAGCATACCTTTCCAGGCGTACTGATGTGCTGCAATTCAAGTTCATTGACCCTGCCATTGTAAACTTTCCTATCAGGGAAAAACCTCATGAAAATCTGTGTCTTGACAAAGACAATATCATATTTTCTGAGGTAGTATATCTACCATTTCTTCAAATTCCTGTCATACAACTCAAAGTGCTTGTTTTAACTGATTCTTCAGTCCTTGTCAAATGCTACAGCAATTTATGAAAAGGATGAGTATAAGAATGAAGGATGTGTTATAGTATTATTTTGTACCCTAAGGAATGTTGGTGTCTAGCAGCTTAAGCTTTATTATCTTTTCCTTTTTGTAGGAAATTTGGTGTTGTTACATGTTTCTATGACCTCACACAGGTTATTAGTTGTGTAAAGTATTTATTTAGCTCAAAGGGGGGACTTAACATTGTGTATAACTTTCTTTTCTTTCTTGCCCCTTGAAAGTTGATCATTGGGCAACCAGTTTTAAAATGAGATATAACAGGACTTTCGAGAAGCTGTGATTGTGAAGTTGACATTTCCAATTTTCCCTCTCTTCTGGCTCATTGGTTTCCATCATGATTTGTACTAACTTTAGTTTAGATCTTCTATAACCTATATCTTTATTGACCGATTTGTTGCTTCCATGAGTATGAGAAGAGAAGATACCAGCTGCCCATAATGAATCTTCCTCGGTATGGTTTGCATCTAGATATGTGAAGTGATTTTGAATTTGACAGGTCACTTAGAAGGTAACTTCCCCTTGATTTAGTTTGTGCTGCACTTCCCCTGCCTTTTGTTTCCATGAATGGAAAGAAATTCATTGCCACTTCCGACTTTTGCAACATGCTAAAAGGCTGATAGTTGAGCAGCATTACGTCTCTGGATTGTGAGTTCAATTGCTACTTCCAATTTTCTGCAGCATCCCTTAAGATCCGGTATTTTCTTTCTTGATAACCAAGAAATTCTTGAGGGTCAGTGGTGCACGTTTTGATATCCGGTAATGAGCCTACTCCTCTACCCTCTCTACTTAAATATTATACTTTCTCTGTGGCAGTGTATATAATCCACGTATCGTACTCTTGCCACTAGAACCCGACCATAGGAATTTCAGTTTTTTTTGAATCAATGATATCAAAGCCCTGTAGCCCCTTTAGGATTCGGAAAAGCTGTTTTCCTCTTTCCATTACATGCTTGTGCCTTTTCTTCTTTTTATCTTTTGTGACGTACCATACCTTTTTTCTGCTTTGATTACTGGTAAATTCCTGAGGGACACTATCGCTCAGTTCGAAACTCGTGGATAATCCCCCCAAATCCTTCTACACGTTTATGCCTAGTTGATTATAGTCATTTACTAGTCTTGCCTCATTTTTGACCCTGTTATTATTCTTGCCTTACAAAATTTAGGTATCCAAGGAATTTTCTGTGGTCAAGATATGCCTTTTTCTATTTTCAACTTTCGCGCAACATTCCATGAAGCTGCTAACATCACCATCATCTGGACTGTCCACTTAATTAGGTTTCATCTTTTTGTTCTTTTCCTTTCATCCCTCCACTGTAGGTGTCTCTGCTTCACCGATTACCTTCTAGTACTTTTTATGTTCAAGTACTTTTTATTTTGTATAATATTAGATTGAGATGAGCTTAAATGGAGTGACATAGTCAGTGAGGGGTCGTATAGCTAACCCCAACTTGTTTGTGATTGAGGCACATAGTTGTTTTAAAGAATGCTATTTCCAGAATTCCATCTGCATTATCTTTGTGGGGTGGGGAGTATTCTTGCTTCCGATGATCAGAAAATATCACATGATTCTGAAAGCTGTTGTAATAACTTGAAATTTTGACGCTGTAGAAGTAATAAATTTTTCATTGTACTCTGTCATACTGATGAATATGTTATGATATTAGCTTGCCAGCTTGCTTATTTGGATCTACTAGACAGCAAGCTTTGGATTTGCTTTTACAATTAGCTCTTACTTGACTACAGTATCTTATATATTTTCCATCAATAGCAGTGTGGACGTTTGTAATCCTTATCTTCTGCAGTTAAGGTGATAAAATATTAAACTACTATTTATATGACATGATTTTGGTTGATAACTTGTTTGCAGGGATCTTCAGTTTATGTATTGAACATTGACGATTTTCGGCATGGAAAAGATTCATATGACACACTCAGGGGTCACACCGCCAAAATTACTTCTCTGAGGTTCGAGTTGCTATATATTTTCTTTTTATTTAGGAGTAAGCACATTTGGTAAACCAGATGGATATGTCAACAGAAGTTCTAGATTATCCAATTCAGGATCATTTACGTCACTTATAAATACATTACATCTTAGTTTGTCATTTCTTTTTAATATGTGTATCAATAGCCATAATACTACTAACTGCAGATCAATTACATTTGAAGAGACATGCTTGTATAGTAGCAAGAGGCAGAAAAGTGATAATCTTTTTGTAACCTCAAGCTTGGACCATTCAATTCGGCTATGGTGGAAGGTAGTTTAAATAACTAAAGATGAGTTGTAATTCTTTGAACTTTTATCTGAATACTTGTGTTAATGAGCTTATGGAACTCCTGATCTAATTTTACCCTGTCTGTGATATTCTAATCTGCATATTCTTTAGTTGAATTTCTTTTTAACTTATTGTTTCTAATTTTAAGTTTTGTTTTCACTATATCATGGATTTGTCGTACTTATTGTTTTACTCATTTTGTTCTTTGCTGAATATCATTTTCCAATTGCAAAAGCAAGAAACAAAATATTCTTATGATGCATCATAGCTGGTCTATAGTCTACAAGGATTGTGCGCAAAAGTGTATTTATAGTATGTTGCTGATTCCCATAAGTGGTACTATTGATGTTCTTCACTTTTTCATTTTGTGCAAAAGTATGTTTACTTTATGATGCAGGTTCCATCAGTGGAACTATTGATGTTTTGCAGCTTGCCACCTAGGGATATGGCCTTTTTTTAGTTAGATGAATGTCAGGTTCAATGCATATGATATGAGCATGCATCAGTTTCTGGTTATGTTCGTTTTAGATTCCATGTATGGGTATCCAATCTCTTAAATAACTATGTTGTCCATCACTTTCTTAGTATTGCCTGTGGGTTTCATTCCTAGGGGCGTTGTCAAAGAAGCTTCAGAATCTGTAATGTTTCAGTTTCCGCAATTTCAGACAAATTGTTGGGTGATCGTCCGAGTAAAATACTTGCAAGTGGTGGTTCAGATGGAATTGTTCGATTATGGTCCCTTGATTGTAGTGGAAAGCGCAGCCAACATGATTTAAAGGCTGTTCTTTACGGGCATGATAAACCTGCAGTGCTGATGTCAGTTGCCGGGTATGATTTAATCATTTTTGCATATATGTTGCAATTATCAATATTATTATCCTGTTGTGCTGCTAAACCTTCTTGCTTGGGAATTCGGCATCTAGCTTTGCTTATCTAGCTGCCAGTTTTAGGTTAACAATCAGGATTTGTTTCATTTCTCCATGCATCATTGCAACCGAAGCAGTATTTGGTTTTAGTTAAACTATACTGAATATCTAGAGTATAGATTTCAAGAAGCAAGCATCTCCAAGACAATATAGCAAGCTAGAAAGAGCTTACATTAGCTTCAGGTCTATTTGTTGTCAATCGAAGTTAAAAAGCTCCCTTGCTAAATTTTAGATTTAGAATATTGAGGAGGTATAGTATTAGTTGAGGTTTGCTAAATTCTAATCATCAATTTTAATCAATCTTCTCAACTGTCTTATTGTTGGAATCTCTCTGGTTTCAGGCACAAGACATCTCTTCTAGTGAGCATATCAAGGAACTCCAAGGTATAGTAATTTGTGTTGGGACATTTAAGTTTGAGTTATGAGCAAGCGACACCCAAAGTAGCAAATTTGAGTGTGGTTCTAAAATTTTCCATGGCATTTTATCTGATTCTGTTGACGTACATTTGCAAATCTTGTTTTGAGTTATTATGTCTTTTTTGTTTGGATTGATTCTGCTGTTATTTAGTATGAAAAACTTTTGATTCGAGTATTAGCAGAATCTGCTCTTAAATTTGAACTCATATTTGAAACCAAGTGAAAATCCATAAGGAAGTTCCTTCTCTTGTTTATTAGTCCTCTTGATGTTAGTAGTTAAAATCTTGTAATACTGTTTTTGTTAGGAAGGAAAAGGGAGTGACAAAAGGAACTTGAAAGCAAGCTCCTACTGCTTCACTTTTTCTCTCTAGAAAAGTAGAAGCATGAGGCAGTTGAGCTAGGTCATGTGGCGTCTCTTCAGGGGATTGTTTATTCTGTTATCTTACATAGTTTCCTAACCATCCGAGGTTGCCTTTGAACTCAACTTTCCCCACATGCATGAAATCTGTAACACCTTGCTAGTGCGATACTTGATGTGTTTTTCACAATTTTTCCCTTCTAAAACCAAGTGAGTTGAATTCCGTAATCATAGAGCAATATTATCTGTTCTTATGATGCATCTTTGCTTTTCGTGAAGCGTGATAATTAACCATGTGATTGTAAGTTCTCCTCTTTAAACCACATACTTCGAAGTAAATATGTACAGAAAACTCTAGGCCTTCCTAGTAAGTATTAATATCCTCGAAAGCTATTATCTCTGTGATCCCATTTACAGAATCTAGTTTGCACTATTTTTTTTGGCGTAGAATCAATAGTTCCTTTCAACCTTAACTTTAGTTGCTCAATGCAGGTGATAGTTTGGGACACTGCTACTTCATCCGCCAATCGTTCTTCATGCTGTGTGGGAAAGAGCACTGTGCCTGGTGCACCTACGGCAATGAAGTGTCATGAATCACTGATCTATATTGCAGCTGGTTCCTCTGTTGTTGCAATTGATATAAGAACAATGCTTCAAGTCTTCAAGGTGAACCATCAAGAAGAAGTACATTCATTTCAAATGTTGCCAGAGAAATCATTGATCTGCACAGGGTTAGCTCAAAGGTATGATCTTTCGAACTCATATGGTTGACTTTGTTTGATAAGTAGTTACTTCAGTGGCTTGTGTACTGTCGTGGTCGTTTGTGTGCTAATGCAAATGGTGTTGTCAGAGCAATGCTTTGGGATGTTAGAAGAGGGTGTGACATACTGAAGGGCGAAGCGGTAGCTGAATTAGATGGACATAGAGGCAATGTAAATCTCTTGCACATGGATCCCTACAAGATTGTTAGTGGTGGGCTGAAGGATTTCCGGGTACATGTTTGGGAGACGGGGAACGGTAGACAATTAAGTTCATTGAATTGCTGCCCTCTATCTGATTATCATCGAGGCTTTCGGTGTTCTGCAATGGCTGTCAATGGAAGTCGTATACTAACAGCTTGTAATGACGGAGACTATAGTGACTTGTGTTTCCGGGACTTCAACAACGCCACGGTTCCTATCTATTCCGATTCAAGTATTCTCCAATCAAAGTTTTGGGCTCCTAAATCACAGAGTGATACTGAAGAACAATCAGATAATGATTCAACCTAGTTTCCCCCCTGACAATAAAATCTTGTTATTGAGGTTACTTTTTTATTTCTTCTTCTTACTCAAATGTTAAACGATACATTAAAAAAAAAAGTGATTGCAAAATTGATTGATGGTCTATCTATATTGACTTGGACAATTTTCTTCTCAAAAGTTAAATTTGAAATTGAGTTAGATCCGCATTTCATATCTTTATGATAAACAATTAAATTATGTTTGCGCCCTCTAAATGTTTGATTTAACGAACGTCAAATTATTTCAGACAGATTTTCCTTTTCAATGTTCTTGAGCTAATTTATGAGTTTTTATGAAAAGGAGCCTAACAATAATATGAAATTTTAAAACTACATATCGTCCTTATCTGCATTGCTTGAAGCTATGAAGTATTTCCTCCACTATCTTAATTTATGACGTATGGGTGAAATTTTCAGATTCAAAAATTTAGAAATAAAAACTTTATGTTTTCTAAAAGGAGATTTATTTATTAAAAAAGTATGAAAAAATAGTTAAAATCACAATAGTTAACAATTTAAAACATATAAAGAAAATTTGATCAAAGTAAAAATGATCAATTTATAATTTCAATCATACCACACAATTTTATATTGTATAAATCAAAATTTTATATTGTATATGTTTACCCTATCTATTTGTACATGATTTATAAAAAATTCATAATAAACTATCCTATTTGTATATTGATAAACGAAATATACAAATAGAATTTTGAAATTTTTTTAAATATATAAATATTATACTTATTTTATTTGTATATTCACAAGTAAAACATACAAATAAGTAGAAATATATTAACCGAAACCTCCATAGGAAATTAAACTATAATTATAAAAGTAGTCTTATTGTGTTAGTTATTTCTCAATGGTGGGTATAGGCAATATCAGCAGGCCATTTATGATATATGTAGTGCGTGTCACTGTTTTTCTGGCATATACATACACATAGAAATAACCGACGTGGCACGTCAAAGAGATTTATCCAAATGGACAGGAAATAGGGATAGGATGGATGACACGTTGCAGCAGTTAAGATTTGGTGATGACATAATTGCAGAAAAACAACACTTCAAAACGTTAGCAGTATACGTCGTCTTTTGCAATATTCTACACACTTCTCAATAAAAAAAAATTCCTATTTCTAGCATCGACTGGATAGAGCATGGCCAACTTCCCCTTTTCCAGTCCTACAAATGAAAAACACATAAATAGTCCCTTTCAATATATATATATATATATATATATATATATATATATATATATATATATATATATATATATATATATATATATATATATATATATAAATTAAATTGACTCATATAAAATAAAACGAAAGGAGTAGTAATAATTTTTGAATGGTTTTTTAAGACGCACGCTGTGTCATTACTCCACACATATATATATATATTATAAATTAAATTGACTCATATAAAATAAAACGAAAGGAGTAGTAATAATTTTTGAATGGTTTTTTAAGACGCACGCTGTGTCATTACTCCACAGGCAGATCTGTTGTGTGTTCGTGTAGTGAAATAGTTGTGAAAAAATTAAAGTTGATTTTTTGAAAGTACAAAAATATCATAGATATTTAGTAGAATTTTCTATAGTTTTATAGAGTCATCTTTAATATTTGTTGTATCTAAGAAAAGTCTAGATGTTCTAGAGAATTAGATATTTGTAGTTAATCTAAATAGTCTAGAGTTTTAGATATTTGAGGAAGATATTTGTAGAAGATGTTAGAATAGTCTAGATTATTAGTATCTAGAATCATCCCTTCACAACTATAAATAGGGGTGACATTAGGCATTTGTATACAACAAAAAGCACAAGCATTATAAGAACAACCAAATAAAAGAGTCGTCTTCCATAATCAAGTTCTCCTTTCTAGCTTCCTCTTCTTCCATAGTTGAATCTTCCGATCTTAGTTAACTATCTTGGACTAGCAGAAGGTTCCCTGATTATACTTTTTTTCTGCTATTCTCTACATGGTATCAGAGTCATAGCCGTGGATTGGCTTGTGGGTGCTATTTCAAGATCGGGTTAGTGGTAGATTCAACTGGTTTGTCTATATGAATTTTAGCGGCCGTGTCAATGGACTAGTGATGGAGTTGTTGAATCAGTCTAATTACAAGATATGGAAAACATGTATAGAATCATACATTGTGGGAGAGGATTTGTGGGATGTTGTTAATGGAAATGACACAAGTCCTCCTGCTGAAGGACCGAAAAATAGTAGTGCGTACAAAAAGTGGAAGCAGGTTAATGCGAAGGCGGAGTTCATTCTAAAAAAGACAATATCCTCCAATTTATTTGATCATATTATAAGGTGCAAATCAGCTCATGAATTATGGAGGACCCTCGATCAACTGTTCAACAAGAAGAATGAAGCTCGGCTGCAGATATTGGAGAATGAATTGGCAAACACCACTCAAGGTAACCTTTCTATTGCCGATTATTTTTTGAAGATTAAGAACTTATGTTCTAAGATATCTTTATTAAATTCGAAAGAAGTTATTTCTGAAGCACGAATGAGAATAATTGTCATTTGTGGTTTGAAACCTGTATATATTCCATTTGTGACGTCAATTCAATGATAGGTTCAACAGCCATCCTTGGAGGAATTTGAAAATTTGTTGCCGTCACAGGAATTACTAGCTAAGCAGTTGGCTAGTGTATTTGTCAAAGAAGGAGAAGAAAATGCTCTTGTAGCCAATAAAAGAAACTTGAAAGGAAAAACAAGAGATGTGCCACACTCTCGATCCTCAGGTAGTTCACGCTCACTTGGAGAGAAGGAAGAATCTTCTAACTATTATGGTAAGAAGCCTCTCGATGCTATCGTTGTGGTGAAGTAGGGCACATAAAAAAATATTGTCGAGCCAAGGAGAGCAATATGGCTCAAAAAGTTATTGTTGAAGAAGAAGAAGAGTGGGGAAAATGCTTAGTAGCTGAGGCTCGAGCAATAGATGCTATGGTTTCTCTCAACCTTGAAAGAGATTGGATCGAGGATTCAAAATATAATACAATCGACCATGTAGAGAAGCAAGACACTACTGTCATCAATATGAAGCAAGAATCTCTTGAAGATGTTTTTACTGGTGATATGGTAGCTTCTATTGAAGAAATCAAGAAAATAAATTCTGAACAAGTAGTGCCTGGAGCTATAAATGCCGATGGTGATCTATATGGAGAAAGTTTTGAGGAAGATGTATGGGAAGTTGAAGTCTCTGATCAATCCTCAGTCATATTGAGGTCATTCATTGACTTAGATCAAATATTGGAAGCAAATGGAGATGATAGATATCAAATAGATGAGAAAGCTGACCTTGAAGGTCAAATTTTAGGTGGAGAGATAGTCGACATAATTATTGAAAGCACTAAAGATGACAAACAATTTAAAGAGCTAAAAAGAGAATGTGGTGGTGGACCTTGTGCTAGTGATGATGCTTCACGTGAAATTGATGATCAGTTCATCACCAAATCAAATGAAGCGGCTGATCCTAATAAAATTTCCTTGGTTTATGGAGATGCGTTAGAAGAAATCGGTTCCAGAATCTTGAACCGTAAAATTCCAAATTTGTCCATAACAGATGTTTATCCGAATAGTATAACTGTTGGGAAGCTAAGAAAAAGGGGGAGTCTGAGAACTCAACAAGGAGATAATTCCCATGGATCAATTACTGATGAAAAATCTTCATCATTTGAAGAACCAAGAGGACTTCGGAAGAAATTGTTGAGATCTTTACCAAGACATGGCGCAAAGCTTCGGTTGAGTTCTTCAGCAACAACTGTGGGATAGTTTCCAAAAAATCACTTTAAGGGGGAGTGTGAAAAATAAAGTTGAATTTTTGGAAGTACAAAAATATCATTGATATTTAGTAGAACTTTTTAGAGTTTTATAGAGTCATCTTTAGTATTTGTTGTATATAAGAAAAGTCTAGATATTCTAGAGAATTAGATATTTATAGTTAATCTAGATAGTCTAGAGTTTTAGATATTTGAGGAAGATATTTGTAGAAGAGGTTAGAATAGTCTAAATTATTAGTATCTAGAATCATCCCTTCACAACTATAAATAGGGGTGACATTAGGCATTTGTATACAACCAAAAACACAAGCATTCTAAGAACAACCAAATAAAAGAGTCTTCTTCCATAATCAAGTTCTCTCTTCTAGCTTCCTCTTCTTTAGTTGAATCTTCCGATCTTAGTTAACGATCTTGGGCTAGTAGAAGGTTCCCTGATTATACTTTTCTTCTGTTATTCTCTACAATAGTAAATACATTTTTTTGTTATTGCATGGTAGCCATGTTGAGGTGAAAAATTTAAACTAAACAAAATTCCACTTCAAATTATCTTACTTCTTCACGCACCTTATTAGTTATACTCATAGAGAATATGTTCTTCCTAGGCACGCAATGCTGGAGCTATAGAAAATTAAGGGGATTAATTCAATTATTGTACATAATATTCCTTTCGTCTATCTTTTTGTTGTCTCTTTTATAGTACAAAAACTCGAAAAATGTTTCACACGTTTTACATGTATTAACTAATACTATATATATATAATTAAAGATCGGGGGAGATTAGTTTATAATTGATAGTAGAAAATCATATTATTTAAATAATTATTTAAAGCAATGTGCATATTTTAATAATAATGATTTTAGGTCAGATATCGTTTCAGAAACTGACGAAGAACAGAAGAAGCTGTGGCATAACATTCAATGTATATAGACAAAAAGAAAAGGATATTGGTGACAGTTAAAAAAGTTGGTAGAATGACTAGGTTCATACCCTCATTGTCTAGATCACTAGTACTATTTAGATTTTATTTATCTAATTAATTTAATTGATACCATGTACGGTGGACTTTTTAATAAAAATTTCTCAATTGATTAAAACCACGAAAGAAACACGTTCTTTAGCGGTAAAAAGGAAAAGAAATGGGTAAAAGATTAAATTAAGAAAAATATTAGGGGGTGGAAGACAATCTCAAAAGTAAGTAAAGGGGGGTTTGGGAAAGAATAAATTAAAAAACAGTCTAGTGGCAGAGCCCATAGGAAATCCAGGGAATAGCCCCTGGTTTTAGATTTTTCCGCTGTGTTTCTTCATTCATACTCAACATCATCAAACATTTACTCATAAAAAATGCACATAGTAAATATCTAAGCACACTCGATACCCAGATCATAGTTTTCTTGAATTATTTCTAGTTAAAGAGAAAAAACTGATTCAATTTGAGGATGAGGATCGACAAAAATCTGTGTGAACGAAGAGGCAGAGAGTATAGCGATTCGAAGAAGAACCGGAGAAGACAGAGGATGATTTCCCCGGTTGAAAGACTTTATGAAACTTGCAAAGAAACCTTTGCTAATTGTGGTCCTGGTGTTGTACCATCTGCAGAAAAGATTGAACGTCTCAAGGAAGTTTTGGGTATACATTTCTTTTCCTTAGTTAGGAGTAATTTATTTTAGCCTAGGTTTAATGTTGAATTGCTGTTGCGTAAATTTCAGTGTCCTTTTTTATTTTATTCTAAAGTGCGTATGTGGACCAAAGTACCATATTTGATTCGCAAGGTACATGATCGGGCATTGTTATTATAACCATTTTTGGAATCGGTTTAACCCAATTTTGGTCTTCTTTAAATTACAAAAGCGGTGGGGAAATGGGAGGGGATTACAAGTCGGGGAATAGAACCCTCACTGAAAGTTTAAATAGTCAACCAATTGAGTTACTTAATTAATAATGGGTGCCAAAAATTAAAATAATTGAGCTGTTTCATGTGATTTTCATTCATTAGTTTCGTAGGCGGACATACAGGACCTTATGTTTGAAGAAGAGTTGAATATCTTTCTACATTTGGTTATACGTTCAACCATCAATGTTATGGTGATTACCGTGTTGGACAATTTTGATTGATGATATCCAATTTTAGCACGACAGAATCTGGTTGCCTTGCTTTGCTATTTGAGGGTTTTATGAGGACTGTGTAAATGTTCGGATAAATACAACTGTTATTTCTTTCTAAATTTGGTGAGTACTACTATTTTCAGTATGTTTTATTGTAAAATAACTGCTACGGTTTTTTTTTTCTTTTTTCCCTGCAGTTCAATAGTTTATCTTGCTTGTGATTGTTCAAGGTTTTATGAGGAGGAGGGGGTAGGGGTGACGTGATAGTTTATGAGTTTCTAGTTTGTTTTGATGTGAATGCAAATTTCCATTTTGTTTTGATTTAGACACAATGTAATTACTTAATAACTCATATGATCGGCAGATACCATGGCTGGAGCAGACGTTGGCTTGAGACCAAACATGCCATATTTTAAGTCAATAAGATATGACAGACCACCTACAATAACGTACCTGCACCTCCATGAGTGTGATAAATTCTCGGTAAGTGGCCAAAGTGCATTGTTTCACTATAATGAATCAGGCTCTGTATGTTCTTCTCTTCATTGTCTTCTTTTTGAGGCTTATAAACGTGTTTTTGCTTTGACAGATTGGTATCTTCTGCTTGCCCCCATCAGCTGTCATTCCACTTCATGATCACCCTGGAATGACGGTTTTTAGTAAGCTTCTTTTTGGAGAAATGCACATAAAGTCGTATGACTGGGTGGACAACCTCCCTGCTGAACCAACTCCACTTGCTAAGCCTTTAGATAGTAAGTTTTTTTAGTTGGAGATTGCTTTGTTGAGGGTATCTATAATCTTTTTATATCTTGTGATCTTAAACTTGTCACATAAGATGTTGTATTTGAAAATCTCCCTGCTGAACCAAATCCAATTGCTTTCTATTTTCTTGCATACTATTTGTTTAACTGATGTATTTTAAAAAAATAGGATCAAAGGGGGCCTAACTTATTGGTGATTATTTCCTTATCAGATGGACTTGGGGATGCTACTACTGGAATTCGCCTAGCAAAAGTGAAGATGAATTCAGTGTTTAGAGCTCCTTGCAAGACCTCCATTTTATATCCAGCTGATGGTGGTAATATGCATTGTTTCACAGCAAAAACAGCTTGCGCCGTGCTAGATGTGCTTGGCCCACCATATTGTGATCCTGAAGGTCGCCACTGTCAATACTACTATGACTTCCCATTTTCCAATAACTCCGGTATACTTCTTGTACTTTTTTTCGTCCTTGCTTTTAATGAAGCGCTTGTGTAAATTGTCAAAGTCCTCGGTGAAAAAGGTCGAATCTAACAACATTGAGATTTGATTTTCCAAATTGTTGGCTGGTGGGGAGACTGTTCCCAGAACAGTTAAGAGAGTGTATATAAAATTGGCAACTTGATTTTCAATCTATTTCTGGGATCACATGATCAGACAACAAGAATCTTTGTTACCTTTTTTATTGATAGGGTGTTTTGATAAATATAGTAAATTGATTTTGATTGTGTACCTGAAAGGGCGTTATATATACGGACTAGCAAGTTCATGCAAACTCTTTTTTGTCGATTTCAGTGCCCGAGGAACAGAAGGGTGACTATGCATGGCTGAAAGAGAGGGAAAAACCTGATGACTTAACTGTAGTTGGAGCAGTGTACAAGGGACCAAAAATGGTTAAGTGAATTGAATTGTCCCCACCAAGAGAATTTCTGTGAATGATGACGAAAGTTGGCAGTGAAGCAGAACCAAAAAAGAAAAAAACTTTTTTTTTTCCTTTTCTCATCTTTCTTTCCCTTGTTTTCCTCCCTACTTTTTTTTTTTGTTTTCCCTTCTTGCGGTTTGCTAGTGTACATATTCAGACCGGAGGAAACAAACGAAGGTCATGGCGAAAATTTGATGCAGTAGTGCCTTTTTTTTTTTCCAACAGTTACATATTTCTGACTAGCGTTATGTTTTAGCATTTGTTGAAGTACCTCTTTTTATGGTACAATTTACTATTTGACTAGTAGCTCAGGTTGTCCTACATATACTTAAGGAACATTTGCCCTGGAATCTGAATATGACAATAAGAAGTGGGCTTGTTCAAGTGGATGATCATCTGTAGATTGAGGGGTGTTACGATAATTATGGTCGACATTGTAAAGAAATGGATTTTAGATTGAATTTAATCCCAAAAATTAGCTTATAGGGTAAGGATTATCAAGCTCATACAAGGATATCAATTGTCCATGTGGGACTTTTTTAATACTCTCATGCATGTTCAAACCTCGTTAACTGGAGTGAATAATATAATATGGGAGCTAGCATTGGCGAACAAAGAAATTGAAATATATTTGAAATTTGATATCATATAAGATTTAGTTTTTGTGCCTCACCCATGAATTGGGATAGATCTGTTTTTGATATCTTACTTTATAGAGTTTTTGTTCCTCCAAATTAAAACTTGTGCACATGATTGTTAATTAGGTTCCAATTTAATTGTAGGCTCAAGTCATTTCTATCCTACCGAATTTGAACACCTTAATTAGGACTAGGACCTGTACTATTTTCTGTCTATTGAGATAGGCATAGACATGAAGAAAACTAGAGTTAACTTTTTAACTAATAAGATTAGATAACTGGCATTTGAGCATGGTAAACATCAGTAATATCAAATTTTCTGCCTACAAAAGGTGTGTATAATATATATATGGGAAGGCGCGCACACAGAAAAATCAGATTACTTTCTGTAATGTATGTGAACCTACAAAGCCATATGTTAATACATACTTTCAAGTATGAAAACCAACAGATACTTCCAACTGACCTAAGTGAAACAAACAGGAAGTTTGCTGAGATACGATATGAGTAAAAAGGGGAACAACCATGCAAAGGAAAAACAAGCTTTACAATTATATAACAATTTCAAGATTACAACTGTTGACTTCAGAAAAAAAAGAAATGAACTACTTGAGATTACCATAAAATTCACAAGTATAGCATCATATCAATAGATACTACGACTGAAGTAAATACTCAAATTTAACCAACAGATGAAATCACATTCTGCAGATTAAAGTAGGATAAACAGCAAAGGTCCACCACAACCGAGATAGCACTCGATTCAGCTAAAACAGTTAAAACCTTATTCCATAATTCCCCACATTAAACATCCAACTACAAAACACACAATACATAGTAAATTTGCAAGGCACAAAATGCGCAATTAACGTATAAGCATGAGAGAAGCAAATCCGAGGAACAGTAATTAACTATATTCACTCACTCTACATCAAACCCTTTCTCTTGAAGCTCAGAAATGACCTCATTCCTCATCCTCGTCCATAGCTTGAAGGCTTCTTGGTCAACTTTCTTATCCTGCAATGCTTTCTGATAATTGTATGAATCTTTATCAGATTCAATGATTCCCTTGGGACCAATGGTAGTCCCAATCATCCCACCTTTGGCAACGAATTCTTCCATGGCCTTTTCGTCATCTGGATATGGAAATTCCGGCGTTCGTAAAGATGTGCTAATTCTTTTTCTTCCTTTGGCCGTGGCTTTAAGGTCCACCAACCAAACGGCGAAGTTTCATTCCACACCCACGCCACACCAAACAGCGTGTAAGTACAGAGCAAAGCCTTTCCCACTTGCTTCTAGAAGTGATAATCTTCTTTCCCTAATCCGACTCTCTTCAGGTACATCTGTGCATCGAATGATTTTGCCATTGAAGCACCTGCTTTGGTACGCATCCTGAGACTATTTGGGCGAAAAGGCTTTGCTAATTGCTAGTATCCAGTTGAAAAAAAGAGAAATTTTTAATTGTGGGGGAAGATTTCGGGTCCCAAACGATGAGGCAGAGTCAAATTAATTCAAATTTTGAGGCTCCAATGAATTTGAATCGTACAATTTACCAACGAATTTCAAATGAGAGCCGTCTGGTTCTTGAGGCGAGGACGACGCGACACTGAGATTGAGACACCAACGGTCTTCGTACGGAATGATACGTGATTTGGCGAAGGTTTGTCGGGTTCTGGGTTCTTCGCGTTGCTGGGTTCGGGTCGTTTGGTTCTGTGAAGGAGACGACGAACTGGAAGGGTCGTTGGTGTACGCGTATTGTATTGTTGGGAGAATTGGGTCTGGCCTCAGTATTGGTTTGTTGAAGTAAATAATATAAACGCCAAATATTTTTGAGACTATTTTTGAAAATTGATAAAATGTAATAATTATATAGCGTATATTTTATTTTTAAAATGTCAAAATTATATTAAAAAATAATTAAAAAAATATTTGAATTTTATAAAATTAATTATTTCAAATCGTTTGAAATTAAACAAGCTCGATGATTTATCTATATTGTGAAGGGCTAAAATTGAGTGTCAACAGTTGTCCCTTTCTTTGGGTAGGTTTGATGAAAGAGAACCTGGTCAAAGAAAATTGACAAATTCAATTTTGGTCGACCACATCTTCATTTTTTAGAAAAAAGATTTTGATACAAACTTTGAGAGGTTATGGCCGGATCTCGGTATCAGGTTCTCTACATATCTCATGTTATATGATTATTCATGCCACTTGTAGTTCAACAAGATGCTTGACTTGATGCATGATTTTTGAAAGAATTCAAAAGCTATCTCGACGTCGAATTATGGAGAGATTAAAGAGCTTGGGAATAGAATGAGGAGAAGTTGGACTACAGTCAAATTTTCATAATCGAGCCCGCCTACATATCCCTAAACATGAGAATCAGACTGCTTGTAGTTTAACTCAATCGGTTGAAAAGGATATCTTGTATGCTAAGATAATCTTTGGTTAAGAGAAGTGAAAAAAAAAATTGTGCATGAAAAAAAAGCTCGCAACTTTCATATACAATTCTTCTTAGAATATCAACTAATTCATGTTCAATTCCTATTAAATTATCTACTAAAAAATAATATGTTAGTCCATCGGTTTCAATTATACGTTTATATTTAATTGAACATTATGTTTTAAGAAAAATATATGATTTAAAAATAAATATTCGTAGGTGCGGAAAGTAAAATGAAACCGAAGGGCGAAGGAGTAGGGTGTGTGTATATATATATATATATATATATATTGGGTGTTAGATACGGACACCTGATGTGTCTGAGCAGCTTGCATATCACGCAAACTCTCAATGTCGACATTTATCATAGGCAGGCAAACAAGAACCTCCACTCTGAACCAATTACATTCATTGAAATTCTTGCCGCTTTTAACACTCAGGTAATTCGTCTTCATCCTTCACATATGAATGTTCAATCAATGGTTATGTCTTTGGAGTACTAATTTATGAAATTATTTTCGATTTCTTTGGATATCTAGGGTTTTCTTGATTTATTGGTTCGATTTCACAGCATCTGATTCTCTAAATGAAAACTTTAGATTCTTGTGTCTAAACTTTAGGGATCTAGGATTTTCTTGATTTATTGTTCTTGAATTGTAATTTGTGGATTTAGGCGGTGAGGATGTCGACGCCGGCGAGGAAAAGATTGATGAGGGATTTTAAGCGGTTACAGCAGGATCCACCTGCTGGCATCAGTGGTGCTCCCTATGACAACAATATAATGCTTTGGAATGCTGTTATATTCGGGTATTCCTATGGATTAAATCATTGAATTGGGCTACTTTATGATGATTGCTCTTGTACTTCTTCTTTTTAGACTTATGCACTTCCGTTTCTTATTTCTTTTTCTTGGAATGCAGTCCTGATGACACACCTTGGGATGGAGGTGAGGAAATTCTTCTTCATTTACAATCGTTTTCTCCGTGTATTTTTTTTACAATCTAATATACAAATAGAAGCATATTTTTTACTCTTAAGTCCATCCTATAGAAACCTGAATGCATAGTTATGTGGATGAATGCTTTTTTTACTCTCCGTTCCTTTTAAATGCTTAAATTGCACTTTGAGACACTTGTCTATGTGGATGAATATCTTGTGTTGATACAATCACTGCCACCCAAGTAATGCGTATGCTTTGTGCTTTTCCAGTGAAGAAGGTTTCTAGGAATCTGTGTTTTGTGTTGCATGACCGTTCTCCCACCATAATTAAGATTTGCTCTCTTTTTCATCCATGATTTTCCTCTTTCACTAAAATGGAGGATATGCAGGCATGTCTTGTTTGTATGGGCAAGAACCCTCAGATTTATAGCATGCCCTTCCACCCCAATTTTGACTCGTAAATTTGTGATTGTTATGCAGGTACGTTTAAGCTGACACTTCAATTTTCGGAGGATTATCCCAACAAGCCTCCAACGGTTCGATTTGTATCCAGGATGTTCCATCCAAATAGTAAGTAGCCTAATTAACGTTGCATTATCTTTCTCTCCCACTCTTCACATAGTTCTAGTCCATAGAATAGGTAGAACTTTCAACTTTAAGCTTAGGTTGCTTGTTGCTTATTCAGTTTATCTTGTGGTGCAAAGACTAGTAGTATCGACAAGGAGTTATATCAACTTGGAGACCTTCTTAAATCAGTTACAGTGTTAGTATTGCGTCTCACACCGCGTGAACTGAGAAGGAAGCCAGCTTCCTAGTTTTTTTAATAACCACATAGGCCACACATTCTGCATCACCTGTCAATCCCCATTTTGAAATTCCTTGTAGTGCACTCTCTCCCTCTATATCATCCTATCCTGTCCTTCACCACCAATAGACCATTTGTGTATCTATGAAGAAATTCCTCAATCTTCTATTATTTCTAATCCTTTACTACTAGTCTAAATTCTGTGCCATGTAGTCTGTCACCATGCCAACACTTATGGAATTATTTTGCCCAGAGTTGCACCACAGAGCCAGTCTATCTGAGACCTAATTCTCATGCCTATATAATATAGACATGTCCTTATAAAGAAGGTAAACAAAGTGTCTTTCCCCTTCATTTATCTCTTAAACATATCGACGCCTATCCCCACCAATTTTTATTGAACTGCTATCGTTGTTCTTCACATAGCATTCTCCTCCTGGGAAAATCTTAATACCCAACAATATCGAACAATGGGACATATATTAAGTGGTTATATCAGATAACGAGTTTAGTAGTTTATTCCCCTTCTCCCTTTAAACACATATCAACTCTTAGATCCTCTCAACCTTTACAGAGGTCGTCCCAAATCCTTATCCTTGAATTTACCCTGATTGGTAATCCCATATATCTGTAATTGGTAATTTCATCGTTTCAGTTCTAATGAGTCTTTTGATGTGACACTTTCTTCAATGATTATGATATTTTGGTGATGGAAATGTTGCAAGAATGCTTGTAATTACCATTGCATGCAGAATCCTCTGTTTCTTGAAGTTATTTGTTTGAGTATTTGTTTCTTGGGAGTTGTTGAATAAGAGAGAATTAGCCATATTCTGGTAGCTGCTTGGGTTGTGTGTTATTGAATATGCTCTGTGATTCATGTGAATGTAAAGTTGTGTATGTGTTAAAGACCTACAGCTTAGTATTTCTTCCATCTTATACTAGACTAGGCCAGGTACTTTATTGCTTTTTTTTTTTTTTTTTTTAAAATTTATTTGCACTGAATAAATTGATCTCAAGATTTGATCTTGCCATTATACATGCATAATGCAGTCCAAAGTATGCGAAATATAAAAAGCAATGGCCCATTGCACTTCTTGTACTCTCACCCTATGACTACATGTTTTATCTCTTTTTAAATACATCTAAGCACATACTTCTTTTGATAAGCAGTAACTTCTAAGCTTATACATTTTTCAAAGCCATCAATTTAGTGGAGAAACTTATCAAAAATAAAATAAAATAGTGGAGATATCAATATAGGGAGCAAAAATGCCTTGTAACAAAATGAAATAAATTTGGATAAAGAACAGTGGAAGTACATGGGAACTTTTAGCTGTAAGTCTTAGCAGATGTACTTGTGCCACACCTACGACACTCTTTTTTCCTCAAATATCCTAGTTTGCCGCACCTATTTTTTCTTGTCTTTTATTTACACCTGGCAGTTCAAGCAATTGGAGCTCAGCACCTATGCAATCGAAGCATTGTATGATTTTATGTTTAATTATTGGCTTATTGAGAGAATTGATCTAATGTGTGTGTATCAATTAGATTTAGGCTCTGTTTATTTTTCATTTGTGCCTTTGTTCAGAAGTTAATTCAAGATCTCCCACATCATTCAAAATGGATACTTCTTGCCTTCTATATTAGCCTCGATTCAACTTTACACATAAAAAAGGCTTGAATTCTACTTTGTGGCCCTTGTCATGCAAAGTATAAATTTGAGTAATTTTTAGTTTTGCTGATTTCTCATATCACTGTTTATCTATCTATTGGTCAGTTTATGCCGATGGAAGTATTTGCTTAAACATACTGCAAAATCAGTGGAGTCCTATATACGATGTTGCTGCTATACTCACTTCAATCCAGGTATGTTGATATTGTTATTAAATGCATCATTGTGCCTCGCGCTTTGCAGAATTTTAAAGAAATGTAGCATGGAAAGTTTATTTCTTGGTGTATGTTTTATTTTTTTATTTTATTATAAGCCCTTTTTTTTTAACTGCCTTGTCTAGCATTGTAGCTTTGTGTCCTGTATTTCATATAATGCACTAATAGTTTACCACTAGTAAGACATGATATCTGTGTGGTCAAGTAGCTCATTGTCCTGTACTCCTGTTGCTGTTAGTGGACACTTAATGAGTTATGCTTCCCTTTGCATTTCTCTGTTTGAACATGGATAGCGTACACCAATGAGAACAGGAAATCTGTAATTTTGGATAAGTTGGGAATGGAGACTTCATCATTTGATTCAGTGAGATGATAAAATATTTTCGTAGATGCACATTCTGTGTTTGATATCATTTTTTAGGAGTGGTAAATTAACTAATTTAACAAATGAATAAAGTAACTAAACAAAGAACTATCCGACCTGTTGCTCTAAAGCAAACAGTTCAGGTCCTTGGTTCTTAAAACATTGAATATGTCTCTACTTGCTGGAGAGGCAAGTTTTTTTCTGTTTTGTTAAATTTATTTGGTTCAAGCAGTTCTTACTTTAACTTCGATATCGTTCTGTCAATTTCACATTATGTTTCATCTAGGCGCTAACTTGGGAGTTTAAAACATCTTCGTCACCGCCATCTTTGTATTGTGTTTCCATAGAAGTCCTGTTCAATTTTTTGGTCGGTAGAGTTTTCTACAGCATCTGAATCATATCATTTTTTTAATCAAGTAATTGAATTCTGGTCCTGTCTGGTGTGAGACTGGAGTCGAGTCAATTCGTAAATGAAACTGAACTGAGAACGCATTAACTTTAGCATCCCCTAATGTTTTGACTTTCTTGAAATGCAGTCTTTGCTCTGTGATCCAAACCCAAACTCGCCAGCTAATTCAGAAGCAGCTCGCATGTTTAGTGAGAACAAGCGTGAGTACAACAGGAAGGTGCGTGAGATTGTTGAGCAGAGCTGGACGGCTGACTGACATCTTTCCGGCTGAATCTGTTACGGGAGATTTTTCTGGTAGGGTTTCTAGGTCAAGTTGCTGCAATGTTCTCCATGGTGTTGCTACATTAATAATAAATGTAGCATATAATTGTCCTTTTATGTGCTGTTTAGAAACTCTGATTGTCTTTATCTTCATGTTCTGTTACTCTGATACAGTGTACATATTGACCACTTTGTATTATAATTGTACGAAACTTTTTTCTGTTGGTCATCATGTGACCTCCAATGGAAAATGGATAAATATCTGATTTTTTTGTTTAGCAATGTGAATTGTGCATTATCATTCATTCGACTCAACAAAATAAATTCTTAGTAGTAGTGGGCTTTCAACTTCAAGTAATTGAGGAGATAGAGAAAGTCAAAAATCTTGAGCCTGTCTGAGTTTCAGTTGCAGGCAATATTGGATCTGAAGTGACACTCATAATATGGAACTTAGTCAGATGATTAATGTTTTGCAGGAACCAGTTTTGATTTTACAATATGTCAAAAAGTATCACGAAGAGACATACCAGTGTTTGCCTTTTCGAGCTTCTGAATTTCTATTGCTCCTATATTAGTTGATTCCTAATCATGATCTTTCCTATAGAGTTTTACAGGCGTGCCTCACTGCTTGTGTGGTTGACAAATTTGTTTCGACTGTATTGCTTGCTAATGATGAGCCAGAGTTTGAGGTATTGCCTTTAGCCTGAAGTAAACTAAACTATCCCAATGAGAGATTTTTTTGTCTCAAGCCTCTATTATCTTCTTTTTGCAATTCCTATTCGATGATGTTATTTTGCATGTTTAAAAAAATCTTCATGTTAGCTAGCTATTGTCATATGTTTGTTTCATTTTTTTTTTTGTCAAGATTAGGACAAGTGGATGATGGTTCCTCCTTGTTGAACGTTATTATTATTAACTAATAATAATTGCTGTCTGTTAGCTTGGCTGTCAATTTCATGTGACTGAAAATCCTAGCTTTTATCTCGTCGGTGAAGTAGGCTTTTTTCCCGTTAGAAGATTAGTGCCGTCACTCCACTTGTTTTGCTGAAGTTTGGAAATTAACAAACCGTCGGTGGCACGTACTCCTTGCAATTTGTATTGTAAATTCAACACGCTGCTCCATTCCTCTACACGTCACCCATAACTTTACGAGTGACTCGACATAATATCTCCACAGTGAGTGATAGACAATTATGAAAAAATATCAGGTGATTTTTTCTCATATACTAATTGATACTTGTGTTGGTGAGAAATAATTAATAGGTTATGATAATATTGCTGTTTAATTAATTAAGCTGGAAGAATCATTTACTAGTATATGTTTTAAGTTAAAAGAGTTTGAAGTGATCATCTAATGTTTATGTTTATTGATGATGAGCACATGGGTGGGTGTTGAAGGGCCCTCCATCCCTATAGGTAAGTTGAGGAATAATGAGATGGACTCATTTTTTGTTTGGTGTACCTAATGAAGGAACCAGAGGGGACCGCAGCTTTAAATCATTACAAAGTGATTATTAATGGACTGGGATGCTCTTGTCTTTCCATTTTATCACAAATTGGAGGCTTCTTCTCTACATCCCTCTCATCGTATCTCCAATTAAACGACGCTTCTTCTCTAGTGCGACACTTGCCCACTAAAATATCCTTTTTTGTAATATTCATTTGTCTTTTTTTTAGACATATATCAATATTTCATCTTTTATATATTTATATTTACGACATCAATCATTATTTTTTATATCATAAGAGAAAACAATTGCAGAAATTTTAAGATAGATAAAACTTCTTATCAAATAGAAATTTTGTTATAACGTTTTGTCATCTGAGGAAATTGTTTTGTTTCATGTTGAAAAAGGAACAAAACAAAAACAAATGAGTAGAGAAGACCACAGACAAAAAAAAAGAACAAAATATATTGAAATTAAAATTATCATATTGCTATTACTATTTTAAATAAGTGACACCTTAACTAATGAAGGACTTGTTTTCTTTCATGAGTTTAGGCGTTTAATTATGATGTGGGTGAGATTAACAGAATTTTGTATACTTAGAGGAGTATTTTTGATCTTTTTCCGTAAATGATACTACTCCCTCATTTCATTTTTATTCATTCATATTTCAGTTGACACACCAGCAATAAATAAAATGATATTATTATTATCAATTACATAAATTATCTAAATAATAACAATAATAAAATAGATATAAAATGATAAAATATTTCTTATTAATTTTTTGATCTATTTTTAATATATCAAACAAGTAAAAGTGGACACGAAGAGTAGTTTCCTAAACCAAAAACGCAAACAACGCAGTGTGCCTCAATGAAAAGTTAAAAAAGTTGGATTAAGCTGGAAATCACCAACTTTACTAAAAGTGATAGTATAACAACTCCAGTATACATTTGTACTCTATCGTATATGTACAGACTCCATCAGTGTTCACATCAACTACTACTGCTACACAAATCCCAGAGAGAGAGAGAGAGAGAGAGAGAAGCGGTGGAGGGGTCCATTTTTCCTCAAGGTATGGATGGCTATGGCCATATGGGCCATTCTTAGCAACTCCAATTTTTATTTCCTCTTAGCTTTCACCTCAGTCTACCTGATTCTACTGAACAATTTGTAGCTCTCTTCTTCTTCAATTTCTTCTTTCAGCTCATCTATGCCAAGTTTCGGATCTTAAGACAGGAGCTTTCGTTTCTGTTCTTCAGGTACTTCTCAGATCTGAGCTACATTTGCTCCGAAAACCCTACTACACCCTTTGTTTTGCCTTAATTTTGGATTTTTTGTGCTTTTACTACAGATCTTGTCCTGATTCAATGTCTACTCGTTTTAGCATTCTGATTCTGAGTTCAGCGCAATTTGGTATACCTATTTGATGTGTTATTTCAGGAAATTGCAGTGTTTGCTTCTTCGGATTTGCAATTAAGTGTATTGACAGGACACTGTTTACAAATTTACACTAGTTTCTTCATTTCTGTTAGTTTGATTGGGATGTAGTAGTAGAAGTAGGCGCTGTTTGTTATCCTGGCTCAGTGTGACTGGTATTGAGGCATTCACTTCAGTATGAGAAATGCTTCAATGTCCTAACTTAACATACGCGGCTCCCTAACTTTAGTATATAGATCTTCACTATTTGTTTCTGTAGCTGATTAGCCCGTGTGTATTTGGGAAGAGTTTGATTATCCTTCAGAGATTATTTTAATGTTGAATTAGTGCACCTTACCTCATGTTTTCTTGTTCTAAGGAGAACTTGTCTTTTATTGAATAATGCAGGATTCAGTTGAAATCCCCTTTAATTCAGCAGCTTGCAGTCTGCAATGGGGAAAAAATCTCCTGCCAAATGGATCAAGGCCGTGCTTTTCGGGAAGAAATCATCCAAGTCTCATTTATCAAAGGTAAGAGAATATTTCTATGTGTGTCATCATTCAACATAGTCTGGGTTCTAAAGACATTTCTCTCTTGTTCCTCCTTTAATAGTTAGTGGTGGTTTCCTAACTATGTCTGATTGTGTTATCCATGATTTTCTCACATCGTTATGAAAATTGTACTACTCGTTTAGTTTGACCTTTTTTTCAGCAATTTGGCTTCTTAATTAATTGTCACTGGTAAATGAGACCATACCTTCCCCTCTCTTTCTCTTGCTGTCTCTCTCCATTTATCAAGTAGTAAGAACTTTCTATATTGTTTGATAACATTTAGGAACACTGGCATGAAAAAATGGTAAGTTACTTCTATGTTTTGTGTGAAGGATGCTTCGGGTGAGAAAATATCTTCTGCAAAAGCACCGGTGGGGGATCTCTCTGTTGATTCACCAAGTTTGGATCTACCAGTTCAGAATTTTGATAATGGTGGCGACCAAGCTGGATTGGAAAAGGGTACAAGCACTGACTTTGCATGTGAAACTGCCTCATTATCCTCTGCAACACACGATATAGAACCGCATGTGAATGGGACAATCTCCACAGATGATGATGAGCTGAAAAGACAAGAGCGTGCTTCCACCATAGCACAGGCAGCCTTCAGGGGTTACTTGGTACTGCTTAATTACAGAATTTACATATTTAATCTCTAAAAAAAACATGTACGATTATTATGATTTTAATTCGGTTTTCAGTTATTCACTCTAATGGATAGCTTCTCTCTTAGATTGTAGAATATTTGAATGTTTATGCGTGTAATAAATAAGATTTGTAAGAGTTTAGTACTTTTTCTTCTGTGTAAGTGAGACAGTAGAATTTATGTGATCCTCTACATAGTCATTGCTTGTGGGGCACTTGGGTTCCTAATTATCTGCTTGTGTATATTAGTTCTGTGTTAGACAAGAAATCTTTTCTGTCAAGTCAAATAATCAATCGACACTTTTACCATGCCATCATACTTTTTCTTGAAAGGCCGTAGCTTTAGCCTTTATGTAGAACAAACTAGTTGGATTTAAAATTGAAGAAGCTTCAATGTCTTTTTCTCTTCTAATTTCAAAGCAGGATCTGCCTTTCAATTGTTCTTTTCTCTGGAAGGACTGTGTCCTTATCCACTTATAACTTTCCTCAGGCTCGTCGGGCTTTTCGAGCTCTCAAAGGCATCATAAGGCTACAAGCCCTTATTCGTGGGCACTTGGTAAGGAGACAGGCAGTTGCTACTTTACGCTGTATGCAGGCAATTGTCAGGATTCAGGCATTAGCTCGTGGCCGAAGGATTAGACTCTTAGATCCTGGGCATCAGCTGCTCGGAAAGTATAGTTTTGAGGAACTTAAGGTAACTCTTGCAATACAGGTCTTACTAAATTCTCTTTTTCCCTGGCTTTCTTGTATTCTCATTCCTTTTGTTATTGTAAAAGCATAGGCATAAAAACAAGATGGAGTTGATATTTACTGGGACATATACGGAGTTGGTTTGGCTTAAATATTAGTCTTGTAGGGAACTTGACTTACCTGTCACGCTTTTAGTGATAGAAGAAGTAACTTCTATTTAGTTTCATTTTAAAACATCATGTCCATATTTTAGATGTAAATTGGAAGCCAATTCAAACTATTAAAGGTTAAGAGAGGAGTAACTGATTTTCATGTTTGTAGTAGTGTGTCAAACAATTGGGAAGTGCACATAAAATTATAATAGTTCAAAAGGAACTGCACATAAAATTGGACGATCCAAAAAAGAGTGCAAAGTACTAAAACTAAAATTTGGATTTTCATCATTTTTCATTTTTTTGACTTTGTTGTAACATAGAATGTGTAGGAATCTGCAACTCTGCTTTTCTTTTCCCCTTGTTTCAGCTTTGACAGATTGTAGTAGCTATTTCAAATTTATTCATGTTGGTACAAATATTGACTTTGAGTTCCATGTATTCTTTCTTTAACCAGGATCCTGAGCAGAGGCCTGCAAAACTGACAGCTTACGCATTTCCACACAAGGTATTGTTGAACTATCTGTCTTTTTTTAACTGACAAGTTATCGATGCATCTCATGTTTTTCCTATAAGGTGTTGTTTCTTTTCTTTTTCTCCTTTTGGCCCTAGATTAGGAATTAGAATGGAGTTGAAGACCTGTTTGTGGCCGATAATGTATTTGACTAGGAGATTGGGGTTAGATTAGAAAATCATGATGTTGCTTCATCCTTTACTTTTGGGGTTTTATACTTTTATGCTAGATGATGGGTCAGGGAGGTGCCAATAAACGGAGAACAAAGTATAGGGTGATGGGTATGGGAAATTATCTGCGCTGCTTCTATAAGGTTGAGGAACCTTGAAAATAGACCCCGATGTGTAATAAAAGGATGGGGTGAGTAAAGATTAAATAAAACTGAAGGAATACATTTTAAAAGGTTAGAAAATCTGGTTTCTGATACAGGTCAACATTCTGTATATCCAGAGTGCAAAAGTGTTGCTGATTTTTCTGCATCATTGCTTTCTTTTACTGCAGTGTGGCTGCAGAATGAAGTATAACGGGTGGCTCTTTGGATTCTTATGTGATCCGCAACATTTTACATGTCTTTTACTAATGCTATTTATGCTAATCAAAAGAAGGTTTTTGCCTGCTATTATTTTCTGAGGAAGTTGAAAAGTCATAAATCCATCTTTGATGCCTTAATAGAGTGACCATCCCAGATCTGGGGCTTTACAAAGGAAGAGTTGGAAGTTGAGCTGAAGTTACTTATTATGAAGAGAGAAAATGTTGCGTTGAATATCAAAGCCTGACCCATAGTATGTGTATCACAAGGGTCTATATGGATATCCATATACTGTTGATAAAAAAGAATCCATATACTACCTAAAGTGGATGTGAAGGGTGAGGAAGTCTAAACAATTTGCGGGGTGAGGGTTAGAGTACGACTGTACGAGAGTTAACTCATCTAATGATCAGTATGAATTCTAACATTTTGTAATTCCTTCAACATATCTCAAAATTGCACGCAAAATCAATTTAAACCAACTTTTTTGAAATGATTGTTTAAAAATAGTTAGACTCAAATAGTAATAATGCCAACCATTTGGGACCGTGAAGTATTTCTTATTAGTTTTCTGATGTAGACACGATTCTGTATTTGATGGTAATCTCTTGCTTGTTTTAGCTTCTTGTGGCAGTGCCAACATCCATGCCCTTGAACCTTCAGTATGATGAGTGCGAACCTAATTCAGCTTGGCAGTGGCTTGAAAGATGGTCAATATCTCGCTTTTGGGAACCACTTCCACAACCAAAGAAAGTAGTTGCAGCAAAGTCGCTGAAGAAGCAGGGTAACAAGCCGAGTGTTGAAACAGAAGCAGTAAGATCAAAACGAAGTGTCAAGAAGATTCTTACAGCATCAAATGGAGATGCTTATGCCGTAAGTTCCTCTGAACCAGAAAAGGCAAAACGCAACCCAAGGAAATTCTCAAATCATCACATGGAGCTAGTGCAGGATCAGCCTCAAAATGAACTTGAAAAAGTCAAGCGCAATTTAAGAAAAGTTTCTGCAGCTTTGGCAACATCTTCGGAGAGGTCAGAAACAGAAATTGAGAAGGCGCAGCAGACTCCTAATCTGGCTCAGGCTCAGGTTCAGGCTCAAGCTATAACATCAAAATCCTCAGCTCCAGATGTTGTTGATCAAATGATGGTTAATTCTTATGAGAAAATGAGTGATTCAGCTCCTGTAATCGAGAAATTGGTTGAAAGTGAAGTTCCTTTACCTGTAGCAGTGGATGAGCCAAGTGATGTACCGCATGATCATCCTACCACTGAGCAGCAGCAGTTGGAGGATGTTAACAACACTGTAAACAGCCCAGTTGTCAATGAGGAACTTATCTCGATGGAAGATCAGACTACCAAAGAAAGAATTAGGAGGAGGAAATCTCTCCCAAATAAGCAGGAAAATTCTGAGAATATTTCACAGAATACACCAAGTGTGCCTAGTTATATGGCTGCCACTCAATCTGCTAAGGCAAAGCTTAAAGCTCAAGGTTCTCCCAAGGTAAGCGATGATGGAGCTGAAAATGGGTTTGTCCGGCGTCATTCTCTACCATCCTCTGCCAACGGGAAATTCAACTCATTGTCACCTCGGATTCAAAAGCCAGGGCAAGCAAATGGAAAAGGCGGAAACAAGACCAGACCGATGTCCTCCTCAAAAGACGGTAAGAAGAAATGATTAGGGACCTTTTAGTTACAAGTTGGTATTGCTACATGTTTCTTGCTATCTGATTGTTTCCAATAGCAGAGTCCATAATGAAATTGTCGTAGGTTGATGTGAGTTCTCTGTTTGGGCCTTTGTTATTTTGTGTTACTTTGAAATGTTTTTTCTTTTCTTTTTTCAATTAAGCTGAATGAGTAATATAGTTGGGAATTTTCAAATTTGATCTTGATCAAACCCAAGAAAAGTATGTGCTAACTTGTTTTCTCAAGTGACTTGTCAAATAACTTTTTTTTAAAAATAAAATAAAATGATGTATGGTAATTTTTAATGTTTGGGACTGGATGAGGTGCATCATATGCACTATTTCAAATGTTGAAGACTCCATATGTAAAATGGTCTGACATTTATTCTTTGTTCTTCATTGTGATAGTCTTATGCCTTTTATCTTTTGGTAAGTGGTTCTTTAGATCATCTCAGAATTGATGTGTTATAAGCTCATTTGGAACACTTCACTGACCTCAATGATTATCTTTTGGCTCCCTCTTCAGAAAAGGTGCTTCCTGGTTGGAGGAGATGAGTTCAACATTCTGCTTACTCAAGGAACTTTAGTACCGCATGTGTTGTTGACATCAATATTTTCTGTATTAGGTTAAATTTGCAAATTCCAAATAACCGTTGTTTGATATCGTAAGCATCTTTATCATGTTTCTGTTAGTGTTGTTGGGGTGTTTGCAGTTATTGTATAGTTGAGACTCTGTAACTTTGTTTAACAGGATTTTCTTATCTCATCTTCCTTTTACTTGTCACTATTAGCCCCATATGCCTTGTATCTTGAGTGAAGAACATTCGGCTCTTATGAACACAATTTCACATCATTGTGTGGTACCGACTTAATAGGGTGGACAAGGTGGAAGCCATTCCTTTCAAATGTATATCGTACTAATGACCGTAGCTGGTGGCTCCGGTCTCACTTGACCGCAATATTGTTCTAGTTGTAGCATACATATCTGAATAGGTCTATTTCAATCACAGAGGCCATAGAAAGAACTGGCCAGAAGATTGGAATATCCCTTCAATAGTTTTGTGTATATATATATATATATATATATCGAAGGAGAAACAAGTATTGACTTTGGGGAAGAAAATAGAAGAGAGAGACGTGGACAGATACTTGAAATTCAAGATTCAACGTGACGGGTGGGACATAATCTTTTTGAATTTTGATCACTCTCCGAGTCTCATAATTACTGCTAAGTATAAAATGAGAAAAAAAAAAAACAATTAATTTTGTCTTGATCTCATATGATATGTCGAAACGTAGTAAGGTTTTTTCTTTAAATACACTCGCGATAAATTAAAGAGAAGTATATCATTTCCAATATCTTTTTAAAATTGTTGTTCTGTCGGGAACAATACTTGAAAACAAAGGGCCAGGACTCAGGAGTATAACCTCATCATTAATTACTAGTTTAGGGTTTTGGTATCTCCTTAAATTAGGTGGCAAATCCCACATTATCTTCAAAATTTCGTTCTCTTTTTAACAAATTCAAGAGAAAACACTGTAGAAACTGAGTTAAAAGTTACACCTTTGTCATCAGACAGTCATTTTAGGCTTCAGGTTATTTCCTGCATTCACTTGTGTTCAATTTGATTCAGGGGTTTGGGTGGGTTTTGCCCTATGCGGGGCTGGGCGGTTGGAGTCTTGGTTGTAGTGTTCCCTATTAATTTGAATCTCATCTTTTGGTCAAAGAATCTCTTTTTTAGATGAGGTGTTTGTTGCTTAGTAAAAAATAAACGTGGTTACATCAAAATATACTTTATCCAATTAAATATCTAAATTTATTTCATACACCAAAATATGATTTCTCACCGATACTGTTCTGTACATTGTAAAGTTGAAGATTATGACTTGCTCATAGCGTTAATTTTAATTTTATATGGTGCTGTGTTAAATTTAAAGTTTACTTGATTATATAATGTATATACTTTATTAAAACAGAATTCAAGAAAATGTGATTGATTTTAATATGTTTTATGCTAAGACTCATGGCAACTTGGATGCCATTTTTATTGTTTACAAGTCAACACAAACGGCTACTTTGGCATTAAACAATACATAAAACAACTTGCCTCTGTGTAAATCCAAGACTACACACATCATTATCTGCTGACAGAGTCTTCTTTTCTGCACATGTACTTGTATATTAAGACTAGAGGATACCATATCTTCTTCTCACACACACTCTGAGAGTCGCTTAACAATGTCTTTCAAGATTAATCTGTTGATCTGTTTTTTCATTCTTCATCTATGGGCTGCTACAGGACACAAGATAGGAATTTATGAGATCAAGAAAGGAGATTTCTCTGTTACGGTCACAAATTATGGTGCCAGAATCATCTCTGTTCTTCTTCCTGATAAGAATGGTATGTATTCAGTCTTTTACATAATCAATTCGGAGGCGGATTCAAGATTTTAGTTTGATGAGTTATATTTTCATGATTCTTGGTTCTTAACTGCAATATCTGATTCTTGTTTTAACTTTCTTGATGTGTTATCTTGTTTTGTTCTTTTCCAGGAAAAATAGCTGATGTTGTTCTTGGATATGACACCATTGGGGAATACGTGGTTAGTTTCACTTTGTTCTTTTTCTAAAAACTTCTTAGTGTTCATCATTTTCTCATTAGGTAAAAAGACAAACAGAGAAAGAGTAGAGAGAAACATTTGTGGGATTAACAGTTGTTTGTTTGACACACATCATTTGTCGGATTAACAACTGTTTCTTTGATAATTGATACAGTGTCTAATTCTAGTTCTTTACCAAAAAGACTGTGTTTTAGCCTATAGTATGTAACCTAAATTCTCATGTTTTTTGGGACTAATGTGAAGAAATTTAGACTGGAGAAAAATGGAGATAGATAGATGAGTTTAATTGCCTTTGGATTTACTGGACTCTCTATAGTTTGAACAACAGATTTAGGTGAATTGTAAAAATTCCTCTTGTTTCTTTTCTGAAACAAAATCTTGTGTCTAATATACAAGAAGTTTTCAGTAAAACAAATTCATTGTAGAGAACTATGATTCTGCTGTCCCTATGTCATTTTAGCACTTTACACTAAAAAGTATGCTTAGCCGAGCTGTCTGGCACTATGAACATTCACAATGGGGGTGGACCATCATTGAACATATTAGGCCTCTTTCATCATTTGAGCTAGCTAAAAGTAACATGCCTTATTTGTGTGTTTGTATTTGTTTAACTTAGCAGTACACCATATTTTGAATACATAAAGGCATCCAAAGGGATTTTTGATTTTTGGATACTCCACCTAATGCATTTAAGTTTTACATTTGATACATTATCTCATATGACATAAAAACCAACATTGGCAAGCTCATTTAACAGGTTTCACATGTGCCTCAATAATGTCATATTCTAAGTTAGCAGAGGGGGCATAAAGAATGTCAAATTTCAAAATTCTTTCCAAAAATCAATGGATGAGAATATGGAATCTGCCTATTGATACTTTACAAATCTATATAGGAATAAACAAATGTGAAAAACTTTTGTGCAGAATGATACGAGTTCTTTTGGAGCTATTGTTGGAAGAGTTGCTAACCGGATTGGTGGTGCTCGATTTACTCTGAATGGAACCCTTTATAAGCTTATCGCCAATGATGGCGAAAACACACTGCATGGTATCCTCGCTAGATTTGCTTTCACTTCCATAATAGCCAAATTTCCTTCCTCCTATGTAAAAACTTGAAAAATGTAGGTGGCCCTAAAGGATTTGGCCATGTTGTTTGGAAGGTGAGCAAGTACAAGAAAGATGGTCCCCATCCTCGCATTACTTTAACCTACCACAGTACTGATGGTGAACAAGGTGAATACATCTGCTTGGTTAATGGGTATTCCACAAGACAATTTTAAGTCTTCTTTATTTTTTTAAACTTTGTGCCAAGTCAAACTAGACAAGCAAATTGAAATGGGTGGAGTCCTTTTGATGAACATTCTGAATTGAATAAAATCCATTGTTTTCTCTTGTAGGATTTCCTGGTGATCTTCTTGCCTCTGTTACCTATGCATTGGAAGACCCTTACAAGCTTAGTGTGGTAATGAAGGCAAAAGCTCTTAACAAGGCCACTCCAGTTAACTTGGCTCAACATACTTATTGGAACCTTGGTGGACACAACAGTGGTGATATTTTGTCCAACGATATTCAAATCTTTGCTTCACACATCACCCCGTTAGATCAACATTTCATTCCAACTGGAAAAATCGCCCCTGTCAAGAACACTCCCTATGATTTCCTTCAACCCCGTAAAGTTGGGAGCCAGTTCAAGAAACTCCAAAATGGATATGACATAAACTATCCACTTGATAGCACTGAAAAACTGAAGCCCACGGCAATAGTTCACGATAAAAAGTCAGGAAGAGTGATGAGCTTACAAACAACCGCACCTGCTGTCCAATTATACACTGCAAACACCCTTGTAAAGAAGGGGAAAGGTGGATTTGTTTATCAGCCTTATTCAGCCGTGTGTTTGGAGACTCAAGGATTCCCTGATGCTGTGAATCACCCAAATTTCCCATCAACAATTGTGACTCCGGAAAATCCCTACTTTCACAAAATGATGTTTACGTTCTCAATTAAGAAATATTAGAATGCTATTTTTTCTATCAAGGTCACATGTCCTTTGTGAGTTGTGACAAATAAAACACCTGCCATTCTGATTTAATACAGTTGTGCTTGGCTGGAGTTTCCTAAGAACTGCTTTCAAACATGTTTGGTGAGTGTTTGCAGGTGGACTCAATTGTTTTTGGAGTGAAAAATTAATTTCTTTTCTTCTATGTTGCTAGACTCTCCAAAATTGTTGTTACACCCGTGTCGGATTCTTCAAAATGCTCTACTTCTGCAGTATCGGATACACATCCGTCAGCATTTTTGAAGAGTCCGAGCATAGCTTTTCTTAGAACAAATCAAAGTGTGTACCTCTATTGTTTCAGGTTAATACTTTTCATTGAGTTCTCTAATCACATTACTCCATATAAATAGTTAACAGTTTCATATAATATTTACTTATTTAGAATCAAAATGTGATTTCCACCTTTTATAGATAACTCTTAAAAAAAAAACAAATGTGTGCAATCCATCGCTTTCAATTTTTAGCCTTGGTGTCAATATTGGGATGAAAGCCAATCTGGTCACTGTTTGGTTCAAATGAAAACTGGTGTTAATTTTAAGGGACCACTTGTGTATTTGGCCTTAAATAATTGGAATGGCTAACTTCACGTGAGTTAATATCCGCGCAGCTGACAAGTTCTGATTTGTGCACATGCAAACTGCAGTTAATAAACTTTTTCACAATAAAGTGAAGGATAAATGTTTCCCATCCTCAAAAGAAAAATGTAAGGCCAAGGATATTAGTGGAGTACACATATTCAAGGCTGAACGAGCTTGTCACTCAAGACATTCTGAAGTCTCAAAATTACTAGAGTTGACTATGCCTTCAAAGATTAATTTGTTGGTCTGTGTATTCATTCTTCATCTGTGGGCTGTCATCGGGGCAAATGTAGGGGTCTATGAGATCAAGAAAGGAGATTTCTCTGTTAAGGTCACCAATTATGGTGCCAGAATCATCTCTGTTTTTCTTCCTGACAAGCATGGTATGTCTATTTTCTCGTTATCAATTCAGAGGTAGATTTAGTATTTAAATTGGATGAGTTCTATTTTTATGTTTCTTAGCACTCTAACTTGTTCTACATTTGAACTTTCTTGATGTATATATGTCAACTGTTATCTTCTGTTCCTTGAAGAAATCAGTCTTATAGTCAGTCTCTTGCTGATCCTTTGCAGGAGAAATAGGTGATGTTGTTCTTGGATACGACACCATTGAGGAATACAAGGTTAGATCGCTTTGTTCTATTTTAATGATCAATCTGAATTTGCTCCTTTCTAAAAGCTTTTTAGTTCATTTTCTCCTTTCTTTGATTGCCACTGTTGTTCTCTGTGACTCTATAACAATTGTGCCATGTCAAAATTCATATCCAATTATTAACAGTTTTTTACTTGACACTGTCTAGTTGTAGCTCCTTCCTAAGTAAAACAGCGACTCTAGCCTATAGTATCTAACTCAAAACTTTCCAGCTTATGGGCTTGATGTGAAGTACATTGAATGAAATTAAGACTGGCAAAAAGTCCTCTGCCCCTTTGGAGTTATGCATTCTAATTCTCTCTATATTCAATGAACTCTCCTTAGTTTGAACATCAAATTTAGGAAATCGTAAAAACTCCTCTTGGTTCTTTTCTTAAATGAAATTTTGGGCCTAATTTTAACTGAAATTTCCGACAAAACACATTCAACAATCATAGTAATAGTACAGAACTATAATTCTGTTTCTACGTCGTTTTAGCATACTGCACACTAAAATGTATGCTTGTCTGAGCAGGTTGACACTATGAAAATTCACGTTCTGAAGCATCTAACTGGTGGACCATCATAGTGATATCAATGCTCCTATGCTGTGTGGTACTGCTTGTATGGCTCATAGGATGCGCCTTAGCTAAAAACCAACCATTTGCCTTCATTGTTCTTATTTGTGTGTTTGTTCAATTCAACTGAAAGTTTTCAGCTGCGACCTATATTGCATTAAGTTTTAGATTGGATAGTTAGATTATTTCACATTGTTACCAGACCAACATTTGGAATGAGAAAGAGTTTTGAATTTAATAATGTCCCATTGTAAGTTCAAGTCTTCTATGGGATGAGTCATTTGATACGTTGAAATCTTCATACACATAAGAGAAAGAAGTAATTTTGTGCAGAATGATACAACTTCTTTCGGAGCACTACTTGGAAGGGTTGCTAATCGGATTGGTGGTGGTCAATTTACTATGAATGGAACCCTTTATAAGCTTGTTGCCAATGATGGCGCAAACACACTGCACGGTATCCTCATTACAATTTCCGTTTACCTTTGCTTTCTCTTCCACTTTCACCTCCATATACCCAACTTTCCTTCCTCTTAGAACTTCAAAAATATAGGTGGCATTAAAGGATTTAGCCGTGTTGTTTGGAATGTTAGCAAATACCAGCAAGATAGTCCCTATCCTCACATTACTTTAACCTACCACAGTGCTGATGGTGAAGAAGGTAAATTAGTTATTCCACGTGACAATAACATTGATTAATTTCCTTTTGAAGATACAATATGAATATAGTAAAATCCATTGTTTTCTTTTGTAGGATTTCCTGGTGATCTTCTTGTCTCTGTTACCTATGCATTGAATAACCCTTACAAGCTTAGTGTGGTAATGAAGGCAAAAGCTCTGAACAAGGCTACTCCAGTTAACTTGGCTCAACACAGTTATTGGAACCTCGGTGGACACAACAGTGGCGATATCTTGTCAAATGTTGTTCAAATCTTTGCATCACACATCACTCCAGTAGACCAGAGCCTCATTCCTACCGGCGAAATTTCTCCTGTCAAGAACACACCCTATGATTTCCTTAAACCCCGTGAAGTGGGGAGCCAGATCAAGGAGCTCCAAAGTGGATATGACATCAACTATGTACTCGACAGCACTGAGAAAATGAAGCCGGTGGCAATAGTTTATGATGAAAAGTCAGGACGAGTGATGGATGTACAAGCGTCTGCACCTGGTGTCCAATTCTACACTGCAAACTCCCTTAATCAGAAGGGGAAAGGTGGATATGTGTATCAGCCTCATGCAGCATTGTGTTTTGAGACTCAAGGGTTCCCCGACGCTGTGAATCACCCAAATTTCCCTTCAACAATAGTGACTCCAGGGAAGGCCTACGTTCACAAAATGTTGTATACATTCTCAATCATGAATTACTGGAATTCTTATTAGTTTTTTCCTCCATCCCTTGTGTCTTTAGTATCTAAAGCATAAAATTGATTTATTTCATCAAGTTATATGTTCTTTATGACAAATAAAACATCTGACATCTAGACTCATAATACTTGTTTCTTGATGGAGTTCTGTAAGAATTGATTGCCGACATGCTCAGTGAGTGTTCAAATGTGGACTCACTGTTTTTGGAGTGGATAATTTTGTATTTCCGTTGAGTGTTCTGATATGATAAACCATGGGTGTGACTTTGATACAACGATAGAAAATGTATTTTGGGCTTACTGACCGAAGAACTAGTTCACGAGGAGAGGATTGTCAAGACCAAATAAAAAAGTTCAAATTTCCTCATCCCACCGATATGAGACTCACCACAACTCAGGGCTTCCCTTCCTTACTCTTTGATTTGAGTGATTTATCGAACGAAGCTATGAACTCTGAATCTTCTAAGAGAGGTCGAGTCTATTTTCATTTCAATTTTAACTCTACTGTGTTAAATTAACACCTTTTAATAAGGTTGAAAGGCCAAAATTGGAAGCAAAATTTAGTGGCATTTAAAAAGTTGAATTCAGGAAATGGTGGATCATGTGATTGAGTATAATATATCTTTCAAGGCAAAAATTTCTCCAAGTTTTTAATTATTTCCAGAATAAGAATCATGCTAATCGTGGGTACCATTTTTTATAATTTACAAGTCAGCATAAACAACTACTTGTTCATGTAATAATACATAAAATAATGGAATAGCTAACTCGACTCTCTCAATCTTAATTAATGCTGCACACTCACCATTGCCAATTTTTAATGGAGAAATCCCATTTTTGCGCACATTATTTGACAGACAAGTTCTTTTCTTTCTCACATGCACATAATAATCTAATCCCAATAAATTATGTGCCCACATGAATTGGAGAAGCATAATAAAAGTCTCGAGAAGCTGTCGGTAAAAAACACTCAAAATTTGCTTTCCTGCACTAATTTCTTTATCATAATAAGTTAAGTACTTAGTAGGACGAATCTATTAGTATTTTTTTAATTTTAAATTTGTTGAGATATGTTTTTTTTTGAATTCTTGTTATGCAGATTTCCTGCAGATTATGTATTTAAGTTAGCTATTTAAAGTTCTGCTTAATAAAACTATTGACAGACAATTTCAGTCAAATATTTTTAACCTCTTTTGTCGCACTATCTTGTAAAAAACCAACACAAAGTCTCAAAACCAGAGGAGCTGATTATGTCTTCAAAGGTTATTAGTGTGTTGATCTGTTTGTTCATTTTTCATCTGTTGGCTGCTGGTAGTGTAACAGGCTGCAAGATAGGGGTCTATGAGATCAAAAACGGAGATTTCTCTGTTAAGATCACCAATTATGGTGCCAGAATCATCTCTGTTTTTCTTCCTGATAAGAATGGTATGTTTTTGTTTAAATTTTCTTGATTTGTATTTGTTTTTTGCGAATTTTTGAAGAAATCAGTCATAATCTTGTCTTGCTCCTTTCCAGGAAAAATAGATGATGTTGTTCTTGGATATGACACTGTCAAGGAATACATTGTTAGTTCACTCTCTTCATTGTATTTAATAGATGATGTTGTTCTTAGCTACTCATAACGCGCACAAAGCATCCCACGTTATGCATAAACTAATATGAAAGTGATTTTTTTTTTTTTTTGCAGAATGAAACACGTTATTTCGGAGCCCTACTTGGAAGGGTTGTTAACCGGATTGGTGGTGCTCAATTTACTTTGAATGGAACCCTTTATAAGCTTGTCCCTAATGAAGGCAATAACACAATTCATGGTAATTCTCATTACATTTCCTTTTGCCTATGTTTCTCTAACATTGTTACCTCCATTTTTACTCATTTCCTTTCTCTGATGTAATTAAATTACAGGTGGCCCTAAAGGATTTAGCTTTGTTGTTTGGAAGGTAAGCGAATACGTGCAAGATGGTCCATGTCCTCACATAACTCTAACCTACCACAGTGCTGATGGTGAAGAAGGTAAATAAATCTTAGTGTCCTTTTGAAGAAAGCTATATATGAATTTGATGAATCATGTCAATTAATTGTTTTGTTATAGGATTTCCTGGTGATGTTCTTGTCTCCGTTACCTATGCATTGAAAGATTCTTACAAACTTAGTGTCGAATTTAAGGCAAAATCAGTGAACATGGCTACTCCGATTAACCTGTCTCACCACCCTTACTGGAACCTCCGTGGTCACAACAGTGGTGACGTCTTGTCTCAAGTTGTTCAAATATATGCATCACACATCACCCCAGTTGATGAACAGCTCATTCCTACAGGGGAAATCTCCCCTGTCAAGAACACGCCCTACGACTTCCTTAAACCTCGTAAGGTAGGGAGCAGGATCGATAAAGTCCAAATTGGATATGACAGAAACTATGTACTCGACAGCAATGAAAAAATGAAAGCAGTGGCAATAGTTTATGATAAGAAATCAGGAAGAGTGATGGATATACAGGCGAGTGCACCTTGTGTGCATTTCTACACTGCAAATTGGATCATTAATATAAAAGGGAAAGGTGGATTTGTGTATCAGCCTCATTCAGCATTGTCTTTGGAGACTCAAGGGTACCCTGACGCTGTAAATCATCCAAATTTCCCGTCCACAATTGTGAATCCAGGAAAAACTTACGCCCATTCTGTGTTGTATACTTTCTCCATCAAATAATAGACTTGGCCTGTATCCTCATAATAATATTGTCTACTTCAATTGATTTTTGTATCAAGGTTATATGTTCTGTGACAGCTAAAACTCCTACATTAGTTTGGGCAAATCAGTAATTAAATAATGATATTATTCACTTTGGGCTAAATTCATACTACGACTTACACCAATAAATGTATTTATAAGTAACATATTTATCTTTTCAGCTATCAATGTGATACATTCAACGAAATGTGCCTTTTTACAACCTCATTGATATTATTTTTATACACTCAATCACACTGACACGTTGTAGTTGACCTCATATCACGAACAGACAAACAACCCGGAAAACACTGAACGCAACCAAAGGACTACTTTATGAAATACACATGATGTTTGCTAATGCGGTTCAAGTGCCAAAATTTAAAACTAAATAATAAGCAAAAGATTTTATAATCACGCCAACGTGGGTACCAATTTTTTGTATTAAGAGTCACGCAAACAGCAACTGTCTGCGATTAATTATCTATATCTATACTATTTTATTATAAGAGAAATCTATCTGGTATACCACATAGAAAAGTCACTTAATACATTTTGACAACAATGATTTCAAATTTCACCCACTAATGATATTAAATGTTTAATACTAGCATATATACCATCTTTACAAAAATTGTTCTATTTTTAATAGATTGGTATAAAATGTAAATAATTGTAGGGTTCTCAATGTTAAGTATTATTATTTTGATATATTGTGAAAAATGACCAGTAGGACGATATATTGGTCCACATTTTTATTTCTTAAAAATAAATTTCAGTTTGGGCAAATTATCATTTACTAATTGTTTTCTTAAAATGAAAGAACTTCCAAATAAGTTCTTGATTCTTCGTCATTTGCAAGAATTTACACTTTTTAATATAACTTGACTCAAAAATAAATATTATTTAATAGTAATATTTATGCAATTTTAAAAAAATTATGTAATCATTAATATGAGGTGGACAGAAAATAATATTCCATTCATTCTAAAATACTTGTCATAATTTTCTTTTTGAGAGTCAAAATATGAACTTAGACCAACATTTTAAGTTATGTTTTTTCGTCTTATGAATATAAAAAACAATTTATAATACTTTGAATATAGTTTCTTAATATTCAAAATTTATAATTATAAAATATTAAATCTCCAATCTAATATAATCTTGAAAATTAATTAAATTCACCATAAAAAAGGAAATTGAACTTCTATTTTGGCAGGAGACGAATAATTTGACTGAAATGACTCAATCAATTTCAGTACTTAACACTCATTATTGTGGATTTTTCTACAGAACAGGTTCTTTGTTCACATGCTGCTAATATTCTAATTCCACAAAAACAATAATACCAGATGAATGAACAAGTATATAAATTGAAGGGCAGAAAAAAGCAGTCATTCAAACACTCTAAAAAACAGAGATCCAAAGATGAGTATGTCTTCAAAGATTAATTTGTTCATCTGTTGGTTCATTTTTCATCTGTTGTTTGCTGCTAGTGTTAAGATGGGAATCTATGAGTTGAAGAAGGGAGATTTCTCAATTAAGATCACTGATTATGGTGCCACAATCATCTCTGTTCTGCTTCCTGATAAGAATGGTGTGTATTCTCCGTCTTGATGTGTAAATTTGTACTGTTTTCTGCTATTCCTTGAAGAAACTAGTTTAATCTTGTCTTTGATCTCTTCCAGGAAAAATAGATGATGTTGTTCTTGGATATGACACCCTCAAAGAATATCTGGTTAGTTCACTATATTTTGTATGTTGTATTTGAATGTGTGTATTCCAATTTTCCCCCTTCAATAGCATCGGGAAATGGGGAGGAGATTACAAGGTGGGGAATCGGACCCATCCACTAGGTGAAAGTTCAGTTAGAGTTACTAAGATTCCCCTTAATGCAGTTCATAAACCTTTCACTTCAGGCACTTGAGATTAATAGGCTATATATAGCTAATATTTGTAGAAACCTTGAATTGATTTTTAACTTTTGGGATTTAGTTGAGGTTATTCAGATGAGCGGCTAAATTGTGGGATTACATTAATTTACCACCATTTTGAGTTTTGTTTGTCCTCTTTTGCGTACATTCATTTCTTCTCCTGCAATTTGTCTAATTTATCAGCTTTTCTCTTTGTCTCATTTGAGTGGTATGTAGTTTAGAAAGTAGATACTTTGTCTCATAGATTTCTGAATTTTATAAAATAAAGTTTATAGGAATTTAGTTTCAAGTCACCAAGTCCTTTAGCCGTCCCTGCTTGAACTGTACCATGTCAAAATCCACAGTCGTTTGACACTGCTAATTTTAGTTCTTTCCTAACAAACACCGCGTCCCTAGTCTATAATATCAGCTAACAAAAAACCCATCTTTTGGATTGATGTGAAGTACACTGAAGAAAATTTTGCCCCGTTTGTTTTCACCTATGAAAGTAATTTGGTGCAGAATGATACAAGTTATTTTGGAGCCACCCTTGGAAGAGTCGCTAACCGGATTGGTGGTGCTCAATTTACTCTGAATGGAACCCTTTATAAGCTTGTTCCCAATGAAGGCAAAAACATGATACATGGTACCTCTCACTACCTTTTACCTTTGCTTTTTCTTCCTCTTTTATCTCCATTACCCAAATTTCTTTTCTGTTTCTGATGTAATTAAAATTTCGATAATATAGGTGGCCCTAAAGGATTTAGCAAAGTTATCTGGAAGGTGAGCAAGTACGTGCAATATGGTCCCAGTCCTTACATAACTCTAACCTACTTCAGTGCTGATGGCGAAGAAGGTAAGTCTTGGCCTTCCATATCTGATATCAGACATTACTCCTTTAGTTTCAATTACTTATCATAGTTTGATTAAACTCAAAATTCAAGAAAGAAAAACATTTTGAACTCGTGGGATTTAAAATGCCAAGAGATTCCCATTGTTATAATATCATGCCGTTAAAGATAAAATAGGAAATTTAGAGTAAAATTATCTCCAAAAATAGAAATGTGTCATTTTATTGGACAAACTAATGAGGAAGTAGCATCACATAAAATATAACAGGGAGTAATTTCTTTTTGAATAACTTAATTCCATCGCTTTCTTATGTAGGATTTCCTGGTGCTGTTCTTGCCTCTGTTACCTTTGCATTGAAAGATCCTTACAAACTTAGTGTTGTATTTAAGGCGAAAGCTCTGAACAAGGCTACTCCAATTAACCTATCTCACCACCCTTACTGGAACATTGGTGGACACACCAGTGGCGATATCTTGTCCAACGTTATTCAAATCTTTGGATCACACATCACACTAGTTGATAAAGAACTCATTCCGACAGGGGAAATTGCCCCCGTCAAGAACACACCCTATGATTTCCTGAAACCCCGTACAGTAGGGAGCCGGATCAACAAACTCCAAAATGGATATGACATCAACTATGCACTCGACAGCACTGCAAAAATGAAACCGGTGGGGATAGTTTATGATAAGAAGTCTGGAAGAGTGATGAATGTAAAAGCATCCGCACCTGGTGTTCAATTCTACACTTCAAATTGGGATAAAAGTAAAAAAGGGAAAGGTGGATTTATGTATCCGCCTCATGCAGCATTGGCTTTGGAAACTCTAGTATTTCCAGACGCTGTGAATCACCCTAATTTTCCATCATCAATTGTGAATCCGGGAGAGAGATACGTCCACTCAGTGTTGTATACGTTCTCAATCAAAAAATAATGAGAATGCTTTCATTTTTATTTGTTTCATCATCGCTTGTGTCTTTTGCATAAATTGACATTTCTGTCAAGGTTGTAGTGTTTGACTCAATAAAGGATAGTTTTGTTTTTCAAGATACTCTGCATCAAGCTAAATAGTCAGCGAGAAGTTTCTAATCTTGTTAAGTACTCGTTAATATATTAATGAAAAATGAAATACGGCAATCACAAAGCTATTATTTACTTTCCAAACTCAATTAGGTTGATAAAGGTACAAGGATGACTGACTAATCTTTGAGTTTATCCATGACAGAGTCAAAATTTACTTCCAGAACCAGATTCAGCTTGGCAGTGACTTAAAAGAAGTCAAGACGTTGGCGGATCAAGTCATCAAGTTTAATATATCTTTTCTGCCAAACAATGGGACAAGTTTTGATTATTACCAGAAAAAGACACGCCAACATGGGAGCCAATTTGTTATTCACAAGTCAACACAAACAGCTACTTGTGCAATTAACTATACTTAAAACTAATGTGAGACGGCTAACTTGATAGTTATTGTCCATCTTCTACGGAGTTTTCCGATTTCCAGGCAGATCAATTTGGCAGACAAGTTTTCTTTTGTTCACATGCAGGTAATAATCTAATCCCATAATAATGCCAGATGAATTGGGTGAGTATATATATTCGAGGCTGAAGAAGCTGTCATTAAGATACTCTTAAACCACAGGAGTTGACTATGTCTTCAAAGATTAGTTTGTTGATCTGTTTGTTCTTCATTCTTCATCTGTTGGCTGCCGATAGTGTAACAGGGCATAAGATAGGAATTTATGAAATCAAAAAAGGAGATTTCTCTGTTAAGGTCACTAATTATGGTGCCACAATCATCTCTGTTCTTCTTCCTGATAAGAATGGTAAGTCTATTTGATCCATCATCCTTAATTAAAGGTCTGAGGTTCGAGCCCTATAGGAATGGAGAAACTTTTGTAGGGAGTGTTGTCCTCTTTAATGGGATACTGGATGGTTAACACCAAAATTTCACCAACATATTCCTGTTTTAGATCTGTTTTCTGATACTCATTGAAGTAATCAGTTTTATCTTGTCTTGATCCTTTCAGGAAAAATAGGTGATGTTGTTCTTGGATATGATACCATCAAGGAATACAAGGTTAGTTCACTTTAATTTGTTCATTGTGATTGAATGCGTCGATTTGCAATCTGCTCTTTCCTAAAAGTTTTCTACTTCATATTCTGTTTAAGCTTTCCAGAATTTGACTACTACACTTTTCCATTTCTTCTCGATTTTGCTATTTCTTTGTCCCAGTTGAGTAATATGCATCTTATAAAGTAAGTCCATTGTCTCATTGATGGCTAAATCTTATTAAACAAGTTTAATGCCTCTTATAGAGATTTAGCTTTAGGTTACCAAGTCCTTTTATCACCACTGCCTTAAATTGTGCCATGTCAAAATCCAGTCATTTGACACTGTCTAATTCCTAATAAAGACCGTGTCCTTAGCCTATAATATTTCAGCTATATCTCCCATATTTTGCATTAATGTGGAAGTATATTGAAGAATTTAGCGTGATTCGTAGTCACTTATGAAAGTAATTTGTTGCAGAATGGTACAAGTTATTTTGGAGCCGCCCTAGGAAGGGTTGCTAACCGCATTGGTGGTGCTCAGTTTACCTTGAATGGAACCCATTATAAGCTTATTGCCAATGAAGGCGTAAACATGCTACATGGTACTCTCACTACATTTCCTTTTTCCTTTGTTTTCTCTTCCACTTTTACCCAAATTTCCTTTGTCTGTTTCTGATGTAATCGAAACTTCAAAAATATAGGTGGTCTTAAAGGATTTAGCAAGGTTGTCTGGAAAGTAAGCAAGTACGTACAAGATGGTCCCAGTCCTTATATAACTCTAACCTACCACAGTGCTGATGGTGAAGAAGGTGAATCTCGATATATGTAACATATTCTACAACAAGACAATTAATTTAATTTTGAAGGATGTACTGTGAATGAATAAACTCAAGTTGTTTTGTTATGTAGGTTTTCCTGGTGATGTTGTTGTCTCTGTTACCTATGCATTGAAAGATCATTACAAACTTAGCGTGGTGTTTAAGGCAAAAGCTTTGAACAAGGCTACTCCAATTAACCTGTCTCACCACCCTTACTGGAACATTGGTGGTCACAACAGTGGCAACGTCTTGTCCCAGGTTGTTCAAATCTTTGCATCACACATCACCCCGTTAGATAAGCAACATATTCCCACAGGCATCATCTCTCCTGTCAAGAACACGCCCTACGACTTCCTAAAACCCCGTAAAGTGGGGAGCAGGATCGATAAAATCCAAAATGGATACGATATCAACTATGCACTTGACAGCACTGAAAAAATGAAGCATGTGGCAATAGTTTATGATAAGAACTCAGGAAGAATGATGGATATAAAAGCGACTGCACCTGGTGTGCAATTCTACACTGCAAACTGGGTCATTAATACGAAGGGCAAAGTTGGATATGTGTATCAACCTCATTCAGCCTTGTGTTTAGAGACTCAAGGGTTCCCGGATGCTGTGAATCACCCAAATTTCCCATCAACAATTGTTACTCCTGGAAAGTCCTATGTCCACTCCGTGTTGTATACGTTCTCCATCAAGAAATACTAGAATGCTTATAGTTATTTCTTTGCACGACGCCTTGTGCTCTTTTGTATTCTTATTAATTTGTATCCTCTACTTAAATTGATATATTTGTATCAAGGATATTATGTTCTCTGTGACAAATAAAACACCTGACATTCAGGTACAATATAATTTTATTTTGTCCTAACTTTTACGTTAATCTTGAAATCTTGTAACAAAACCATTCTTCTGATTTAACTTAAAACTTTAAAAGCTTAACTGAAATGGGGAGAGTTTTCCTTCGGAGAAACGCGAATGGTCTTTTTAGGAAAGCTCCAACTAATGTATAGAGCTTCTAAACTTTCTACTAAAGGAACATTTTACACTAAGGTTTTGGTAATTTACGTGTTATTGAGTTTAAAATATCTTATGTCAAAAATCCGCGAATGGTCTTTTTAGGAAAGCTCCAACTAATGTATAGAGCTTCTAAACTTTCTACTAAAGGAACATTTTACACTAAGGTTTTGGTAATTTACGTGTTATTGAGTTTAAAATATCTTATGTCAAAAATCCTCCAAGTTGTTATTAATATTTTCCAGGATAACAATCATGCCGGCTTTGTTGCCATTTTTGTATTTGCAATTCAACACAATTAACTACTTCTTCATAAATTAAAGGGGACGGCTAACTTCAATGTCAATTTCAAGGGCTGTCACTCATCTTTTGTTACTGTTCAGATTATAATCTTATCCCACAATGATAACAGATGAAATGGAGGAGGGTATAAATTCAAGACTGAAGAAGTTGTCATTAAGACATTCTTGAAGTCTCAAAATCACTAGAGTTAACTATGTCATCAAAAATTAATGTATTGATCTGTTTGTTCATTTTTCGTCTGTTGGTTGCCGCAAGTGTTTCAGGGAGCAAGATAGGTATGTATGAGATCAAGAAAGGAGATTTCTCTGTTAAGGTCACTAATTATGGTGCCTCAATCGTCTCCGTTCTTCTTCCTGATAAGCATGGTATGTATTTTTATTACCTTAACTAGTCTCATTTTTTTACCACGAGGGAGTGCCATGGTGGAATGGTCAACATGTCTCACTCCTAACGTCAACATGTCTCACTCCTAACGAGAACTCTCAGGTTCAAACCCTAGGAATGGAAAAAAAATTGGGAGTGTTTTCCCCTTTTATGGGTCGTGAATCTGAATTAGTCAGGCCAATAAGGTACCATATACAAGATTATTAACCAAATGTTCCTATTTTAAATATGTTTTTGCGACTGTTTATTTTCTGCTGTTCCTTGAAGAAATCAGTCTCATCTTGTCTTGATCCTTTCCAGGAAACATAGGTGATGTTGTTCTTGGATATGACACTATCGAGGAATACCTGGTTAGTGTACTTCAGTTTGTCCATTGTATTTGAATGTGTCTATTCCAATTTGCCCTTTCCTAATGTAACTTTCTTTAAATGCCTTTTACTTTATTACGTCACTCTGGTTCTGAGTCTCATAAATCAATAGCACCAGTTCCATGTGTACTGTGACATGTCAAATACCATCAATTGACGCTGTCTAATTGTAGTTCTTTCCAAATAAACACGGCGTCCCTTGCCTATAACATCTCAACTAAATCTCCTATCAATTGGATTGATGTGAAGTATATATGAAGGAAATTCAACCCCGTTTGTTCACTTATGAACATAATTTAGTGCAGAATGATAAGGAATATTTTGGAGCTCTACTTGGAAGGGTTGCAAACCGGATTGGTGGTGCTCAGTTTACTTTGAATGGAACCGTTTACAAGCTTGTCCCTAATGAAGGCAATAACACGATTCATGGTACTCGTGTTACATTTCCTTTGCTTTCTCTTCCACTTTCACCCAAGTTTCCTTTTCTTTTTGTCTCTGATGTAACTTAAACTTCAAAATATAGGTGGTCCTAAAGGATTTAGTAAAGTTGTCTGGAAAGTGAGCAAGCACGTGCAAGACGGACCCTGTCCTTACATAACTCTAACTTACCATAGTCCTGATGGCGATGAAGGTGAATTTTGGTATTCCACAAGACAATTACTCATACTATGTATAGACTAAACTCCATATTTTTCTTATGTAGGATTTCCTGGTGATGTTCTTGTGTCTGTCACCTATGCATTAAAAGATCCATACAAACTTAGCGTTGAATTTAAGGCAAAAGCAGTGAACAAGGCCACTCCAATTAACCTGTCTCACCACCCTTACTGGAACATTGGTGGTCACAACAGTGGCGACGTCTTGTCCCAAGTTATTCAAATATTTGCATCACATATCACCCCAGATGATAAACAACACATTCCCACAGGCGTAATTTCCCCTGTCAAGAACACACCCTACGACTTCCTTAAACCCCGTAAGGTGGGGAGCAGAATTAACAAACTCCAAAATGGATATGACATGAACTATGCGCTAGACAGCACTGAAAAAATGAAGCCCGTGGCAATAGTTTATGATAAGAAATCAGGAAGAGTGATGAATGTACAAGCAACTGCACCTGGTGTGATACTTTACACTGCAAACTTTGTCATTAATGTAAAAGGGAAAGGTGGATTTGTGTATCAGCCTCATTCAGCATTGTCTTTGGAGACTCAAGGGTTCCCTGATGCTGTGAATCACCTGAATTTTCCATCGTCAATTGTGACTCCAGGAAACACCTACGTCCACAACGTGATGTATACCTTCTCCATCAAAAAATACTAGAATGCTGGCTTGTATCCCTCTTAATATCATCTACTTAAGTTGATATCTGTATCAAGGTTGTATCTTCTCTGTGACGAATAAAACACCTATAGTTTTGTTTTGTTTCAACTGTTTGGATGGAGTTTTCGACATCATAGGCAATAGAAATGATCTAATTAGAAAAATGGATGACCAAAAGCATGTCAAAACAAAAGTCTAATCTTCTTAAATATAACAAGTATAAGTTATCAGATAAGGAAGCACAAGCATACTAATAATAATAACGCAAATTAATGAAGTTTCTCTTTTAAGAACGAACTGGACGTTTCCCCTTCTGCTTGTTACTAAGGGTATAGCTAGATGGTGACGCATTTGGACCAGTTGGTGAATAGAGGTTCCCAGCTACATATTTATCCTTTGCCTCCACATTATTGCTATTTGAGTTGTCATCAGCATCTCTAAATTCACTGGTTGAAGGCAGACGCATTAGCATTTCCACTATTTCGCTCATCTGAGGTCTGAGTTTTGGGTTCTTTCTAAGGCAGAGAGAAGCAATCTCAGTGCACTTTAGTGCTCCTTTCTTTGAGAATTTGCCTCTAAGACGAGGGTCTATAAGCAGCCAAAAATGATGCTTATCTCCAAGATAAGGCTTTGCCCATGATACTAAGTTATGCTCACCCATCCGTTGACTCTTGTCCATGGCTTTTCGGCCACTCAGTATTTCAAGTAAAACCACCCCAAAGCTATAGACGTCGCTTTTCATTGTCAGATGCCCTGTAAGAGTATATAATTATCAGGTCATATAATGTACAACTATGCAGAGACTATCTCTCTTATGATGATAGCAATCCTATAGTTATATCAACTTTTCATATTTTGGAACAGCCCAAGAACACTACCTTGATACAAGAGTTAAAAAGCTGAAATTATAACTTACCAGTCATCACATATTCTGGAGCAGCATAGCCATAGGTTCCCATTACACGTGTCGACACATGTGTCTGATCTCCCTCAGGCCCATCTCTGGCGAGTCCAAAGTCTGATAGCTTCGCGTTGTAGTCCTGGAATCACAATAACAATTATAGAAAGATATTTGAGTATGCCAAGTATTACTACCAAGAGAAAATTCATAGTATCAGAAATTTAAAAATAATTACTGCATCTAATAAGATGTTGGATGCCTTAAAATCACGATAGATAATTGGTTTTTGAGCTTCTTCATGAAGATAGGCTAGGCCTTGTGCTGCCCCTAATGCTATTCTTATCCTCGTGCACCACGGAAGAACCACGGACCCTGCACAAAAAAGAAAGAGGATATAGGAATAATTAAAAATAAAAATTAAAAAGTGACGTATATAAATGTGAAACTCGAACCATAACATACTGAAGAGATGGTTCTCCAAACTTCCACGAGCCATAAACTCGTAGACGATTAGCCTCTGATGTCCTTCCATGCAATAGCCTACTAGCTTCACTAAATTTTGATGGTGGAGATTTCGAAGAAAATGTACTTCAGCCTGTAACATAAGAGAATTAACTTGTAAATTAAACTTTTTTTAAAAAAAATGAAGATAAAAACTACTCAGAAAGTAGGTAGCTAGCATACCAGCCACTCTCTATGACCCTGAACTCCATATCTATTCAAAATCTTCACTGCAACAGCAAGTCCAGTGCCAGGTTTTACGGGCGAAGTTCCGCTCTCATTGATCCAGCCCTTGTAAACTGGACCAAAGCCGCCCATTCCAAGAAGATCTTCACGTCTGAAGTTTCTTGTCGCCAAACGCAGCTCATTGAAAGAAAACCTTCGAGGCTGAGAAGCTATGTCCTGTACCATGCCTCTATGAGGAGTGGTTGGAGCAGTTTGAACATCACTAGTTTCAACGGGAGGAGCTCCACTGGTCTCGTCTGATGGTTTAGTTTCTTCTGTTCAACATTCACAAACTATAAGTAACGGGTCAAACAACCAAGGACAGTTTTATGCAGTGTCAAATGTACGGTTTAAGTTGAAACTAAAAGTATTAAAATTAATTGAAATAAAAATTGATTTGAATTATCATCTGTTCAAGTTTATTTTAGGCTCAAATAGATTTGAAAAAATATCTCTCGCATACATACCAAGACAGGAGTTTGAGATGCACATTAATCTTAATGGGATGAAGCTTCTCTCCATTTTCTCAAAGTTCTTACGGAAAACATGTGTCATAGTTAAACATGAATGGTTGAGATTTAGTAAATTAAAGTTCAGTTCTTAATCATAGCTAGGAATTAGGATAGTAGATTTTCCATATATTTGCTTTCAATTGTTTAGGCAGATTCCATAATTTTACTAAAATATTATTTCATTCAAAAATATTTTAATTACTTTTGTCTTTTTGCAACTTAGGTATATCAATTTTTTTATTTTTTTTGAATAGGTCTTTTAAAAAGAAAAACATGTAAAGTGAGAGAAAAAAAAAAATCTAATGTTTGTAGGAGTAAATCCAGAAAAAGTTAATTAAATCAACCTATGATATTGTAAAATATAAAATAATTAAATTGTAAATAAAAAATTGACTAATGTTAATACTGTCATTAATGAAGAGACTGACTTATCAATTGTTAAAGATAAAAAAAGTAAGTACGCAACAATAAATTACTTGAAATACAAAAACTAGTTTTGACGAAAAAAAAATACAAAAATTAAGACTCGAAATTTCGCAAATTTAGAAAGGAAAAAACAAGAATTATCTAAAAGTTCAAAATTGCTAAGGAAATATTTATTAACTATGTATGGTTAGGCCTTACTTTAATTAATTAAAAAATCTTAGTCATTTATTTCCAACGCAACACCTTGAATTCACTACACATATACAATGTGAATGTTACAAGTGTCTTTTATAGCTGGTGCTAACTAGTAAAAGTGTATTCCCTTATTTGAAGACTCAATGCTAGTGTTTGTGCCTTTTTCTCTTTAAAATTTGATGAAGGATTATATAAGGTGAGAAATTGAATTTTTACCAATAAGATGAAAGTTTAGACAGTCAATTGGTTGTGCTACTAAGATTTTCCTAGTGATTAAACATCTTTCCTTTTTTTTTTTTTTTTAAAGATTTATGTATGTAGGTGTTTAATCAAGGGGTGGTACATGCTAGAAAGACTTGGATAAGTGTGAGATTTGGACATGTTTTTAGTATCATGATATGATTAAATAATATAAGTATATAACTACACAGCAAAATAATTGATGATACATTTGAACTATTTTCAAATCACATATGAAAGGAATTTTTAACTTTGAAAGAAGATTTAATATATAAAATAAAAAGATGATAACTAGATTAAAAAAAAGTTAAGAGTGATACCGGATGATCGGACACTTGGTGATAGGCATAAGAACTTCAGAATTTTGTAACTCCCTTTGGATAAATTGCTTGATTTCTTCATATATATTTTTTTTGTTCGATTTGAAGTCTCTCAAAAAGTTTAAGGTTATTGTTTTAAAAGACAATCTCATTAACTTCTAAATGCCAATTTAAACTAATTTTTTTTCAAAACATTGCATTCAATTATCAAAATCTTTTTTTTTTTTTTTTGTTAAACTGCTCTTATGTGTAGATTCCTTACTATAAATGATATAATCTTTTTTTTTAGAAGTGTATTCCAAAAAAATAAATAAATAATTGTTTATCTTTTATTTCAACCCCCAATAAATTTTTTATTTTCTCCTCGTTTTTTCATTGAATTTTCGTTCACTAGATTCGATTTATGATTTTATAATTTTGTAATTTATTTTTTTCAAAAAGTATTGTTATGGTTAATTATTATTTTTACTTTCAATATTCTAATTTTATCATTAATGATATTCATTTTATATGACAATTACAAGATTACAACAATATGTGTAATACATTATACAGATTTTTCATTTAAGTCCATAGATTCAAAAGTCTTATTTTTCTACTCAAATTAAGATATATAAAATGAAATAAATTAGTATTATTAAACTAATATTGATTAATTTGAATTTTTTGAAATTATCTCGCTAGTTAAAACTCTAAGTTCAAATTAGAGATATTCAAGGTTCGATCTAAGATGATTTTCTCTAAAAGGAAATCATATTAATAAAATTAAATTTTAAATATTAAAATTAAAATAATTAATTCAAATTTTCATCGGTCTATTTCTTGTTTATTTTATAAGAAAAATGGTTTTTTTTTGTAGATATGTGGCATCATCTTTTTTTTTTCTTCACTAGTAGCATTTATGTAAACTTTTTGAGAGAAAATGATATATATTTTTTTCAAATTAAAAAAAAAAGTACAACTAAATCAAAATCGTCTATGTCTACTTATACTTTTTTTTTTCACAATTTGTCTAATGCATTGTGCATCAAATAAAATCAATTTTCACAATTCAAACAAATTAGCTCACTATTAAAATTTTACAAGACATGAGAATTATATTTTTCTTTTAAACTATTTTTTCTTCCCAGGCAACATTCATGCACATATTTTGAGAGAATGATGTTTTTTTTTATCAAATCTAATGAAGGAAGATTAAATTGAAATCATTTGTATCTACTTATCTTCTTTTTCAACCAAACTTTAATTATATAGTTCAATTGAAAGGTATTTTGCATCAGATAGAATAAATTTTTACAATTTAGATAGATTTATTTTTAAAAAAATTAAAAAATTAATATTTGAGAATTAAATGTTCCTTCCAAACTATTTTCCTCTTCACTAACCGGCTACAACATTTATGTACGCATTTAGAGAGGAAATGATTTTTTTTTTCAAATAAATAAAGGTAAATTAAATTAAAGCCATTTATATCTATTTCATTCATTTGTTTTAATCAGGCATTTATTAAAGATTAAAGTATTTTATAATCCAATGAAAAGTATTGTGCATTAAATAAAATCAATTTTCTCAAATTAGGTAGATTTACTAAACTTTAAAATTTATGAGATTCGAGAATTAAGTTTTCTTTCTACTAATTTTTTTTTTCTTCCTTCAGTTGCATGCATGTATGCTTTTTTTATAGGAAAATATTTTGTTTCCCAAGTCAAATGAAAGAATTATAACTTAATTTCGTATGTATCTAGAAGGAAATATGAATTAAAGTTATATGTGGATATCTACTAATCCTTTTCTTCAAGCACCAAAGTTTTATTAAGCTATTTAATAATCTAGTTGAAAGACATTGTGAATCTAATAAAATTAATTTCACATTTTACATAGGTTTTACTTCCCTTTAAAATTTTATAAGACCCCTGGAAACAAAATTTTCTTTTGAACTGTTTTTTTCTTCATTAACAGCATTCATGGATGTTTTTTTTCTTTTGAGTGAAAATGATACTCCCTCCGTTCGATAATAGTTGTCTATTATATTATTTTGGGATGTCCAACAATATTTATCCACTTTATGAAATCAATGGATAATTTTACACTTAGTTCCTAATTTAACCTTATCATTAATTATAGTCATTTTCCTATTATATTTTTCAAAACAGAGTATTTATTATATTCAAAGTGTGATATAGTAAAATTACCCTTTTATTTATAATTTATTATGGGGGTGTGCCAAATCGATATTTTCAAGACATCAACAACTAATCAAGGAAAACTAATTTAAAGTCATTTATATCTACTTATCTCATTTTTTTTTTTTTTGGTTCAAATTTTTATTAAACTATTTTATAGTTCACTTGGCAGCATTGTGCATTAAATGTAATCAATTTTCACAGTTCAGATAATAAATTTAAGTAACTTTAAAATTTTGTAAGATTTGAGAAACAAATTTTCCTTCTAAATTTATTTTTCTTCAGTGATAGCGTTCATGCATGTTTTTTTGAGAGAAAATGTTTTTTTTTTCTCAAATCAAATGAAGGAAAAGAAATTAAAATGGTTTATATCTACTTAACTTTTTTTTTTCCAGACAGTCTTTAGTAACCTATTTTACAATTCTATTAAAAGGCATTGTGCATCTATCAAATAAAATCAATTTTCACAATTCAGATAAATTTACTCTAACTTCAAAATTTTACATGTGTCAAATTACTCTTCTAAACCTTTTTTTTTTCTTGCTCCTTTTGATTGGATATAAAACACACAATTTTTAAAAGATTGTTTGAACCACCACATAGTGACATAGACAAACACAGAATATTGCTAAAAATTTACCGAAACTCCTTTCTAAAATATCATGGTCTATTATGACCCAATATATTTTAAAATGACGCTTCATTATTTACTCCCTCCGTCCCATATTATAATTCACCCCTTTCTAAAAATAGCTAGACCACAATATATGTCATTTATAAAATTTATGCATAAATTACCATATTTTGCTCAACATATCCTTGATTGATTAATTAATTAATCTTGAAAATGTATTTATTTTGACTAACCTAAGAAATCTACAAGTAATTAATTTCATTGGGAGAGTACTTCATTCATTAATTAACTACTTTCTTTATTCACTACTTATTCTATAAAATCTGATTTTGAAATAAAATTCAAAAATAATCTTGAAAGTTGAAGCTTCAACAAATTTTATCAAGGAAGATGACATTTCAAAAAGTTCAAAGGATGTAAAAATAGAAGATTCAACCAAAACATGTGAAGGCCAAATTGAGAAAAATAAAGATCCAAATAAAGGAGTTATGCTCCATTTAAATCAAAAAACAAATGATTTGTCGAACTAGAACTAAAATTCATTTGTCGTCTAATTTCATTATCAATAACATCAGATTCAGCAGGAAAATTTAGATCAATTTGAAGTAATGGAATTTGAATATTTTGTGATGTTGTCATGTTTGCTTTAAGAATTTATATATAAAAATATATAAAAAAAAAAATTACACAAAAAATATATAGGAAAATTGAGGTGGAAAAAACTTGATTTTTAAATTTTTTTGGATCAATTGGTGAAAAAATTTGGCTCCAAAAAGTAAAACTTAAATAATCATCCAAATGCATTTATATTTTTGAAATCTAACATTTCATCATTTATTACAAAGTTGTCATAAGTAAACATTAAATAATGGCATAAGGATAAAATTACCTTATTTCTTAATGCAAGTACAAATAAAAAAGGTGATTTATAATATGAGACGGAGGGAGTATAAGATTGCAGTGCATATATACATGTCACTGAATGTTATTAGATGCTAAACATCCATTGTGTTTTAACTTTTATCCAAACACTATACTAATTAAAATATTGACTGACACCCGTCTTAGAAAATTGCAATTTAAAAGTTTAAGAGTCCGTCATAAATATACTAGTCCATTTAAACAACCAAAAAAGAAAACCACACATGAAGCAAGCCGCTATAACTAGAGAATTTCGGATTTGAGTAATGGATATTAAAAAAATCATGTTGGAAGTGTTTTCTATATATATGGACCCTTCAATGCGTAAATTTAAATTAGTCAAGTTCCAATATGAACAGAAAAAAAACTGAACTAGTAGGGCCTAATTGGGGTGACAATTGAATGTGTTGGGTTAAATTTGAACGGATCAAAATGGATCAACACAATAAACAGGTCAATAACCAATCCAAAGCTCAATGAGTTGGGTGGGGTTGGGCCACCCCTAGGGCCTAACCAGTCAGCAGACGTCACATTGTGGGCTAAAATGAAGAACATATTAAGGAAGGTAGTGGGGTCGATTTACGTAAAACGGATATGTTGAGCATGGAAATGGGACATCCTTTGCATGTGCGCCTTTCTCCTTCGTCGTGTCTTTATTCAATTGTCTGTAAATTATAATTAGTCTCAAAACCTTTTTACCTGAAAAATCAAAACATGTCTTGTCATCATAATTCGTTATGAATTTTGCATGGAGAGATGACTTCATGTCTACATTATTTGCAAATTAATTACCTAAAGTTCAAACAGGGGCAGCTCTTGCATACAAAATTTGAGGTATATGTCTTAGGCCTCCAATTTTGGGAGGCCTCAAATTCTTATCAAAAATAATTTTTTTGTTGAATTTTTTTACATAAAATTATATTATTTTGTTCTCCTTAACTCATTTAAATAGTAAAAATCAATTATTTTTTCGCTAACACTCATATTATTTATCTGTTTGAATTATTTTTATTCAAATCTTTGATAAGGTAGAGTAATAGTCTGTCAAAAATATGAATCAATAGTCAAAAAGTGTTGAACAAAGTAAATTATAATTTTTTTATTTCTTCTTAAATTTTCAAGCAGTGCAACAGACATATTAAAGTAGGATATACCAAGTTATCAATTTCTTGAATCAAATTCTTTGATTTTAACTCTTGTTTTTTATTTTAAGTTTGTCAACTTATTACTAAGAATTATGTTAACAATTCATATAGTAATGACCCTAGTAAAAGAGTGTTTTCTAATGTTGAATTGATAAAATCTTACCTAAAACTAATAATAATAAAAAAAATATTTGAAGAAATCTTACCTAAAACTAATAATAATAATAAAAAAAATATTTGAAGAAATCATCTATAAAGAAATTTTAAGCAAAAATTTACATCTAAAGAGTTAGAAAAATAATTTTAAGTTTAGATTTTAGGCCTCTAATTGAAATCTAAAAGTTAGAAAAATAATTTTTTTTTAAATATTTTTTTTACCCTTCCTAGGAGCTCTTCTGCCCCTTTTGCTCCAATGGTAACTCGAACTCGCTACCTTCGGGTTGGAAGTGAGGGGTGCTTACCATCTGAAAGTTTTAAATAAATATACATGAAGTTTCTTTAGATTTTAGGCCTCTAATTGAAATTTCGCTTTAGACCTCTAATTACTTTGAGCCGCCCCTAAGCTCTATACAGGTTTTTTTAACTTATAAAAAAAAAAAAAAACTGGTGATATTTGATGTGTACGTGAATTCGTAGATACTGCTGCAATAAATAAATGATTTTTCATTAATTAATATAACTGTGGTTATATTTTTTTTAGCGATAATAACATAAATATTGCTAAAGGTTTTAACGACTTGGCACTAAATGTAGCTTTTGTCGTAATGTGTTGTGATTAGTGCGCGGTATACAATTGTTTTTGCAGCAAATTAAAGAAATTATTGTATCATCCTGAATTATCAGTATCAAGAGAAGCTTCTTAAAAATCATCTTCATACAAAATATACAATCGCTTTTTACTCCTCAAAAAAAAAAAAAAAAAACCTTTATACTATCATATAAAACGTTTAAATTCAAAAAGTAATGGTGGCCGGAAGGGAATCTTCTCCCCCAACCGCACGATCACCACACTTGTTCATTAATAAAATATTAAAGTAGTACGTTGTAATGTATAAATGATCCAATGCCAAAGGTGGAGACCCTACAGCACCGGCTCTCCTAATATTGCATGGCCACATGGCTCTCTTTTATTATCCACACAACATATTATTATAATTAAACTCCTATATCCCCACTGGTCCAACCTTCCAAAAACACTACTATGCCTGCTTAGAGGCTGAGATTATATTAAAAACTGTTAGGTATAGCGTTCTGTCCGCATCGTATAACTTTTTTTTTAGTACAAATTTAATTTAAAAATACAGTTATTGAGGAGTTTAACTAAACTTAATATTTTAAGCGGAATATAAATATATTATTAAATAATTATTTTCTGTCTTTCATTTAATTTGATATAATTTGATTTTCAGTTTAAAATAAGTCATATATGTAAATAAATCATATAAATTGGGACAAAATGAGCATTAAAATTTCAAAAAAAATATATTAAAATTTAAGATAATAACGAAAAGTGAAACACTCACCAGAGACTTGTATAACCGCGAAGAGGAAAAAAAAAAGAAAGAAAATCCATTTCTGATTGGTAATAATTCTTACATGATTTGCTATACACCCAAACGAATTTAAACTACTATTATGAATAAGAACAAAAGGATGGTGATATAATTGAAAAATAATAATAATATTAAAGAAAATAAATTAACTAATTAAAGTGTTGCTGCTCTGGCCATGGCCAAAAATTGGTCTGATCATCAACTGGAGTAAACATGTTGCAGAATCCTTCATGTTGGACCGTTGGATCAATATTCTTGTTGCAATGGGTGAGATGATTTGATGAGCTCTGAAGGAACTGGGCCAGAGGGACTGGGCCGGGTTCGGGTGGAAAAACATTCTTGGAGTAAAATGGAGTGCCACCTGATGATGTCCTTGTTCCAAGATTTACGTCTATGCTGTTGTTGTTGTTGTTGTCGTCACTTCCGTTATTACTCCAACATCCTTCGTTTTCTTTATTCAGATTAAACATTATTGCGCCTGATGATTCTCTCTTCTTCACACTTAATAACTGCAGCTGTCACACCACAATTTATAATCAATGAATTTTAAACGAGTTGAATTATGAATTTTAGATGAAATTAATTAATTACTACCTCGGAATGAAGTTCCTTGTTTTGAGCCTTGAGTGCATCATTATCAGTCTTAAGTGAATCAAAATGTCTTTTCAAGATCTCATAATCTTTTTCCAATTGCTTAGTCTTCCACCTTGCTCTTCTATTCTGGAACCATATAGCAATCTGCCTGGGCTGCAACCCTAAAGCTCTTGCCAACTGTATTTTCCTCTCAGGCTCAAGCTTATTGGCCACTTCAAAGCTTCTCTCCAGTGCCTTCACTTGCTCCATATTAAGCCTCCTCTTCTTCTCCCCTAGTAATTGCGATGATCCATCGTCATCTGACATTTCATTATCGTCCACACGCAAATCCTGATGATTATCGCACCTCTCCACACCCGAAAACGACATGGATCTCCTCATTAACATTGATGGTACACCTGCACATATATAATCCGACAAATTTAATTAGCTAATTTATATTTATATGTGAAACATCGCTAATTTCAATAAATATTCAATTGTCATAAAAGAAAAAATGAAAATTGAATTCATGTGATAAGTGAAGAAAAAAATCGCTAATTCCTCAACTAGAAAAATATGTGACCATGAAAGAAGGATTAAGTGGAACAGAATTGACTGACAATAATGTTAATCGAGCTATGTCTAAGTGAAACTTGAAGAATCATAATTCAAAAATATATATGATGAGTTCAATTTAAAACCTAAATTCGTGTCCGGTAAGAGAGAAATTATTAAACTTACCATGATTGAAGTGATCTTGATGAGGAAGAGAAGGAGAAGGAAATAGTTTGGGAGAAGTGGAAGGAAGGTGATGATTATTATCTTGAAAATTGAGGGAAATATCAGGTGTACTAGAAGGAAGAAAAGCCATGATCCCTGTAGTACCAGAAATCATGTTAGCTAAAAAAATCTATAGTCAGCTACTGTATATATGTAATGCGTGTCAGCTACGTAGGGGGTGGGACGGAGTGAGGGTTTTAAATATAAATTTTTTTTTTAGAAGCAAATTTATATTATTAAACAGACTATCGAGCGGCCTTTTATTAAAAAAGAAGGGTGTTAATTAAGTAAGAGAAGTGGGAACATGGAATTGGGGGAAGGGAGGGAGACATTAACATGGGGTGGGAAGATGGCAAGACTGGAAGCCAGCTAAGTTTATACTTAGCAAATTAGAGCATATAACGTGACGTGTTATTTATTTTATTAGTCTTCCAAATATTCTTCTTACCTGCAATGTGATGTGCTCTTGTATTAATGCTCTTATACTTTTGCTATTTTACATCCCATGAAATCCATTATAACCTAGCCTTAAATCTATTTATATTTTCATTTGTCAATATAGATCAGATCTTCTATGCCCACTAATATTCTTATAACCAGATCAACTTTATAATATTTGAGATACAATTTTTTTTTTTTAAAATACAAGAAGGATTGGAGAAGGGGATATATATTTCGTTACTATATATTAAAAAATTCTATTGATAGAGCTCACTGAATGAGCTAGCCCTCAACCATTGGTTTAACATGTAGTTTTCGAGGAAATATGTCATATTGTAAAACTTATTTTTACTCTATCAATCAATATATTTTAAACGATTATATCATATTACGTACGTTATTAATTGTTAGGCTATTAAATTACGCTTATTATACCAATTAATCGGTTACATATTGTTGTAGTACATCATTGATGATAATTTGGAAAAAATCTTAACTTGAAGTTCTTAAAAGAAACTATACCTATAATGGAAAGAAGTTAACTCGGGCGTAGAAAAAAAAAAAGCAAGTGTCAGGCCTTTAAATTTGAGGGGCGTTATTTTCTTTAGCAATAATAGGCTATACCTATTTTTTATTGAGTATTATTTGCAGAAAATGTAAACTTTTCAGACGAGCAAAGAATTATTCGAAAAAGTTTATCACATCTAAAATATTATGTGTCAAAAAAATTAAATGAATTGGTTATAATAAATTTTATTTAAAAAATTAAAATTTAAGGCTTCTATTTGATTTTAACTTTAGACCACTAATATGTTTGAGCCGTCGTTAAAACCAAACTGTTAAATAAACGATAAAAGACAATGACTCTGCAATGTAGGGCTAATGGTTTGTAAGTACAGGGATGTATATAGTTCTAATTAAAATGACATGGTAGAGTCACAATCAAGCATCAAATTTGGGACACACCTATTTTAACTTGTAGGAATCATTCTGCATTCAATTATTCTAATATGTCGTCTGTGTTGGTGATAGATTAACATTTTCTCTATTTAATAAAAAGGCGACTAGTTTAGCATCTACATATATAGCGATGGACGAGAGGGAGTTGCTTGGATGGTAAGCATTCCTCACTTCCAATCCGAAGGTTGCGAGTTCGAGTCACCAAGGGAGCAAAAGGGGTGGAATCTCCTAAGGAGAGTAAAAAAAAATAATTAAAAAAAAAAAATAAAATATATATATATATATATAGCGATACTCGATAGAAAATAAGTAAATGAATCATGTATAAGGAAGAATAGAAACGGTAAATATTTTTTTCGCGATTCATTTAATTTAAATCTAACAATAAAATGATAGACTGCCGCAAAATCTGAATGGCGCATGTTAGTGTTGGGACTACATGTTTAAACAACTCTTGCAGCTGATCGCATTCCTTGCATCACCACATAACAAGAAACAGATATCTATCCCTAGGACGAGTTATTTGTATGTTTCGACTAGAATTAATTTCTCAAATGATAATTCAAGTCATATAAACAACGTAATAAAGTCATCAAACTAGGCTTGTAACTCCTACAATTTAAGTAAAACATGCTAGAAAATTCCATTTTTCTTTTTCTCTATGAATGTTTACAAATGATACATCGCATTAGCTAATTAATTCCTACAAGTTGAATGACCATTGAGTTATTCAAAATAAGTGTCTATCTTTCACTCTGTATGTACTCTTTTCGTTCCAACATATATAAATAGATTTTTTTAAAAAAATTTAACAGATGTTCAGAGTTAAGTAAAATGAGGAAACAATAGCTGTACTTGTACTATGAGGGGGGAAAAGGGAGGGGGGAAAGAAGCATAGTGGAACCTTTTGATGTGAATTAGTTTGTGGGGGAAAAAGGGGAAAAGAGTGTAATCAGCAGTAGGGGATGTAACTGAGTATGCTCTACCTCACACCAAATCAGTCATAGGGAAAGCTGGGGTGACACTTTCTAACACACTTTTTTTAGTTTCCTGTCAATTGTTAGTGCTAAAAGCAAGGCAATGCTCCACCAAAAAAACGACATTTGATTTTTTATCGTCAGCCTTAAAATTTGTGGACATAATTATTTGATATCTAGTTAAAAATAATAGGTGTATATAGTGGAATAGTAGTGGAAAGTGTGAGATTGGTAGTTTCGGGCAATTGAGGTGACTTGTGTTAGGAAAATAGTGAAGATGGCATCTCAAAAGAAATTGTTTAGCTTTATGCTTATTAAGAAATGTTTAAGTTCATTTACTAGACATTAAAGTATGATTGTTTATTTCACAAGCGATCAAATTTTTAGATTTGTAACTGTTGGACTTTGATTCTCACTAGAAATTGCTATTTTATCTATGCAGTTAGTTCTATACCTTGACCTGAAAGCGAAAACATTTTATCTTAGGATAGATAATGACAACATATTTCTTTCGTACGAAACACACCCTTATGTTTTAATGGATTGAAAAATAGAATTGAGTTAATGGGTTGATTATGGGATTAGGCGCATCGTTTGATCTGTACTGGATCTTAAAGCTGATGGGCTTTCAGATTATAACCTAGTCATAAGTTCACAGTCTTAGAGTGCATCAAGTGCTATGCATTTTATGGGGCTTAAGCCCATTCTATTTGTACCAAGGCCCAATTTATTGTTTATCAAAAAATAGAAGCGAAAATTTCATATATGACATATATTAGACTAATATTTTCAAGTTATAGCAGTAGAATTAAACTTTCAAGTTGTAATAGTGAAAAATTTTAGGTTGTAAGAGTTTCTTAAAAAAAAAAGTTTTTTTAATAATTGAAAAAATTTGTCTTGAAAAAAAAAAAAAGATAAAAAAAAAAATTCATTTCTGAAGAAAAAAAGGTAAAAAAAAGGAAATATGTGTGTTAATTCAATTTGAATTGATTGAAGATAATTACTAATTAGCATAAATTAAGGAAATTCAAACTAATTAAGAATATTTAGTTTCCTTATTTCACTCTAATTTGTTAAAATTAATTAAAAATTCTGATTTTATCCATTATCTTCCACGTTTCTCTCTCTTCGATTTTTTTCCACAAATCTTGTCACTGACGATTAATTCAAGTATTTTTTTGTTTGAAAATTTTTTATTTTGTTGTGATGGACAACTACTTATTTATATTGATTAAACATGGTGGAAGATGGGATCCTTCAGGTTAATATTTTTTATGGTTTATTGTTTGTATTTGTATTTTAGTGAAATGAAAAAAAAAATTGAGCATGAAACTGTAAATCACATTTTGTGATTTCATTTTTGTAAATCGTCAGTAGATTTAAGTTGTGATTTTATTTATATAAACAACGTATTTTGTTGATTATAAGTAATAATTTTTTTGAAACTGTAGTTATTGATTTTGTTGGTACATGTTTTTTTTTCGTTATTTTGTATACTGTAAAAATCAGGCATTGGTGCGAAATTGACTTAATATATGAATGAGTAGTAGTTTTATTGTTGTAAAGTTATGAAATTTGTGGGGGGAAAAAGTATCAAATTTGTTGTAACATAGTTATGAAACGGGTATTTCTTTAGTCAATTTGATAATAATATGATTAAAGTATGAAATTCGGTATGCAGATTAAAATTATAATATGGAATACTGTTTTTGTTTTCTGAAAATGTAGGAATGAATTTGATAGTGTAAATGGAATGAAATTGGTATGAAAGTGGATTCACTATTGTGTAAAAAAATATTTGTAAGAAGCATGAAGATTTTTATGAAAAGTGCATTAATTTGGTATGAAATGTGAAAGTTATTTTTTATATAATGTTTGTTGTGGTGTGAATTATTGTAGACTGTTTTAGAATGATATTGCTATGAATAAGTATTGACGATTGTGTATAAATTTGTGTGAGACGATTGAACTAAATGGTATGAAAAATAATTCAGTATTGTGTAAAAAATATGAGTAAGAAGTATGATTATTTGTATGAAATGTGTTTTAAGTTGGTATGAAATGTGAAATGTTAGTTTTTTATGAAATATGTTTTAGGGTATGAAGTCTGGTATACTGTCTGAATGATATGCTTCTAGTTAAAAAATTACAAATTATTTTTTTTTGGAATTTGTATACTACTAATACCATACATGTACGACAATCGATAATTTGTACACTACTAATTTGTGAATGAATACTGATTAAAAATGTCTTTAACTAAATTTGTTCATTCTTTGTATGAACCATTATTGATTTTTTGAGATGAATTTTCGATATAAAAATTGATATAAATTTTGTATGAAATTGGTATAATAGTAAAATCAAATTTGTATGAAAATTTATAGTTTTTATGGCACAAATCTGGTATGATTCAATTTTTATTTTTGACATTATATTGATGTGCAATTGTGCATAATAGTGGGATGAAATTGGTATACTATTTATTTAATAAAAGACAATTACTAGTTTTAAATTGTATGATTTTGTATTCTTTTTGGCATGAATATTGTATGAATCAGTGTTTACTTTTGGCATGAAATAGGTATAGAAAGTATGCATAAATATGGTATGAAATTTGTATACTGATATAACATATGTATAAAAGTAACATGTACTTTTGTATCTTGTAATACTGACACAATAATTTATGATGGAACAGAAAAATATGCAATTCACAAGGTGTCGGAGCATAAATTATTGTCACCTGATTCAAAAAGACTGTAGGGAGACCACAACTTGAATGCTGGAAAGAGTTTGCTGATTTGAAATTATAGAGGTTTAAGGTTACGTGCAATACATGTCGTCGGAGGGACACAACAGGAAGACATGTTCAAATTACCCTGTTGAAAAAAAAGACATGATTTATTTTTATTTTTGTTTGATTGTTTTATTGTGACAACCGCATGTTTTGATTTATTTTATCTTTTAAGTTAATGACTTATATATTCAGAACATTTATTATGTGTACTAATTAATCATTCGTGTATTTAGAGTTTTTAAATGTATAGTAAAAAATTATATAATGCTGGTATGCAATTGATATCAACTGAAAAAATTAAGTCAAATCTTAGTATGAAATTGATATACATTTGGTATCAAACTGATGTCTAGTGGTAAAATTGAAAAAACATCTAATTGAGATTTCAACTGAAATAGTCAACCTAAAACTAGTTAATGGTGTATTCAAATTGTACATTTGGTATGAACTGATATCTCATTGAAAATATTGAAAAATAACATGTAATTGAGATTTCTACCGAATTAGTCAACCTAAAACTAGTTGATGTTGTATCCAATTGGTATACATTTGGTATCTAAGTGATATCCAGTAGGAAAGATTGAAAAAATACGTAATTGAGATTTCAACTAAATTAGTCAGCCTAAAACTAGTTAATTTTGTACCCAATTGGTATACATTTGGTATCAAACTGATATCTCATTGGAAAAATTGAAATAAAAACAACATGTAATTGGGATTTCAACTGAATTAGTCAGCTTAAAACAAGTTAATTTTGTATTCAATTGGTATAAATTTGGTATCCAACTGATATCCCATTGGAAAAATTAAAAAACCAATATGTAATTGAGATTTCAACTAAATTAGTCAGCTTAAAACAAGTTAATGTTGTATCCAACTGGTATACATTTAGTATCCAACTGATATCTCATTGGAAAAATTGAAAAACCAACATGTAATTGAGATTTCAACCAAATTAGACAACCTAAAATAAGTTAATGTTGTATCAAATTGGTATCCAATAGATATTCCACTAAAAAATGAAAAAAAAAAATGTAATTGATATTTCAACCAAATTAGACAATCTAAAACAAGTCACTTGGTATCCAACTTGAAATTTTAAAACAAAGACAAAAATTTAAAATTGTATGAAATTGGTATCCAACTTGTATAAATCTGACAATGTAAAACAATGCATCTAATATATTGTTGTCAAAAACTGTAGCAAAAGAAATATACATCATTCAAAATCAAAACACATAATAATTAAAAGTCTAAACTACAAACAAGTATTTCAAAGTTCATTTTCTTGGTCTTGGTGTAGGATAATTGGTAGTATCCGAAAGCATATTCTTTTGCTATGTGGTGTCCATCAAATTTGCTAGCAACCATTTCAATTACTTCACACTCACTAATTGTGCCATCAACGTTCTTGCTTCTCCATATTGTCACATAATTGTGGCGTACCTTTTACGGTAGTACTTTGCATCAATGTGAATGAGACCCATATCAAAAACTCCTTTGCTAATATATTTAGCAAGGAGACGTGTGTATAGTCCACGATCGCTGAAATAACATTGAAGAAAAAAATTGAGAAGGAAAGTGAATTATTTATTATGAACAAAACACAATAAGATATGAATACATACTTTGAGTTTGGATCTTGTTGAGGCACATTCTTTATAAATACAACTTTGAGCTTGAATTGAGGTTTGTCAACATATGCAGGTAGTTTATTGGAATAGAGGTCGATTCTTTTATCATAAAATCCTGTGCTAGCTAAAAACAATGGTATAATTGTGGTAAGTTTATCAATTGTTTTCTCCATATTCTTCGTGTGTAGATCTTATCCCACCATTAAATCATATAAATGTGGAAGAGTTCTACTAAATTTCTTTGTGAATGAAGAAGACGAACGTTGAAGATGGTGAGAGAGAAAAAGTTAGTTCTCTGTAAAAGAGAAATGTGGGGGTGGGGCGGTGGGGTTTGTTGTCTGACATCTGAAAAAAAAATTCCTGAAATGGTGTAAGAGATAATGACAATTGATTCTCTAATATTAATGTTATCCCTAAAACGGTGTAAGAGATAACCACAATTGATTCTCTAATATTAATGTTATTTCACTTACTTATTAATTATAATGTAATTATAAAAATAATAAGTAATTAATTATATAAAATAAATTAATTATAAATTAAAACTAATCTGTTAATACTTGTAATTAAACTTTTATAAGTAGTAATATAAAAAAAAAGGTACATCTAAAGGCTGTGTTAATACTTGTAATTAAACTTTTATAAGTAGTAATATAAAAAAAGTACATCTAAAAACTGTAATATTAAACCTTAAATAGATATATGGTTCGATTTTTTCAAAATAGAAAGGGTCATTCTGAACAAAGACCATTTTATTGTTTAAATTGGCTCTTGTGCTCATTTAGAACATATCAAGGTTTGAACTATTTCTTCTTGAGTTTTCAGATTTTATAAAAATCTGAACCCATGAATTATTTTGAAACTCTAGCGAGCTTTTGAATATTATGTATCATTCCTTAAAGTTGAACTTATAAATGATTGAACCTCATAAATTTTTTTCTTGATTTTAAAACTCCAACAAATATTTGAACCCTATGAATCATTATTCAAACAATTGGGGTTAATTGACTCTTGTAGTGAATGGAGAATTTTTTTTTTTTTTTTTTTTATGTTCAGCTGGTCTAAAAATATATTTATCGTAGAAAAATAAATTTCTTCACAATGGCAACCATATTAACTTGTCCTCTCAAGTCTTCACTCTCCAACACACCTTATTTTCACCTCATTCCATCATCTCACGCCCTTACCCCGACAATATTTGTCAAAATTACATTCAAATACTTTCAGATTCATAATTTTATTTACAAATTAAACATAAAAAGTCACTTATTTTTTAAAAATACATTTTTTATGAAAAATATTTTCCTACATAATGAAGGCATCCGTAGTGAACTTATAATCGAATTGACGGAAGAAAGAATAAATAGTGGCCATTCAAATTCAAACCTTAATTATTCTCAAAGGTCGTAATCTCAGAATTACAAACAAAAATCTTCCACATGGAGCGGGGATGGATTCATCAGTTTGTGGCCTGGACCTTTTGAGCCTTGACGGATTCTCTTGTTTATTTTGTCCGTCTAAAAGAATATATAATATACATTTTTCTGAATTGCAAACTATGCTCTATACTCTAAAAAATGTAATAGACGGCAAGGTGCCTAGGAAAAATTTCATTAAAATATTAGTGACATATTCGGATGTTAATTGAATTTGTATATCTTACTTTGATTTACTTATATATAAAATAATAATAAAACCTGTTTAAGCAATTATTTTTTTAAAATATAAGAAAATCGCCTTTTGTGATGTAATGGAATACTAACTTTTTGTAACACTTTCTTTTAAATTACTAAATGTGTAACTATTTAATTATTATATATTTTCATACTTGATAAAAGTAAAGAGTATTTAATATTTTTTAAAAGCAAGAGATATTAAACTCAATTCCTAATTGATTCGCAACATATCAATTTTTTTCTACGTTTTTTTTTCTCTATATCTTTTTGGAGCATGTGCCTCTAGCTCTTTTTTTGAATCGAAAAGCTATTTTTAATCCCACTTAAATTTGCAATAATACTCCCTTTTGGTCTATAATAAGTAAAAGAAATTTAAAGATTTGGATATATTCATTTCGAAAATCACATATCATATTTAATTGAGAGAGTTATTTAACTAAACTACCCTTTATCTCTTATCAACATTAGTTAACAAGTAGCAAAGATTATTTTTTTATATATATAAATGTTGTCAAATCAATTTTTAGACAAAGCTAAACTTGGAAAAAAAATTAACACTCTTAATTTTTGAAAACATCACTTATTTTGAATCAAATTTAAACGGCTAAAAGATTATTTATCATGAACTGAAAAGAATATAAAATATTAGTTGTATGGCGTCTAGTTTCAGAAAATGAGGTGGTCAAGACACATCATAAAAAGAAGAACCTCAGCCTAAATGGGTATTATTAATTAAAATCATATGGTAATATAATAAATACTTCTTACTCTTGCTTTTATAAAATAATAATAGCATAAATAAAAGAAACAATAATTTAAAAGGGGAATTTGTTAGTGGAATAGAGTCATGAACATAAAGTTGAAGGAAGAGAGGATTAAGCAGAAAAAAGAGGGGACATTCTTTCCATAATCTACGCCAAATTGTCAATGCAACACCTCTCCCTCTTAATTAAACCATATACTATATTTATTCCGTCCAACAATAATTGTCACTATACTATTTTAAGATATCTAATAATACTTGTTAATGTTATAAAATCAATAAATAATTTTATAATTAGTTTTTAATTTATATTCATTTAATTATAGTAACTTTCTTATTACATTTCTCAAATAACTATATTTGCTATATTCAAAGGGTAAAATTATCCTCCAATTTAAGGGAGTATCATATTTGGTGAAGCACCTTAATTAACTCTCTCCTCAAAAAATGGGAATGTATTATTCTTTTTAGGCCTCTTCTCTTAATGCGTATCCAATTATAATCTACGGGAAATACCTTGCCTAGTGGCTACCTAGTTTACTCATTTTGCTAAAAATAAAATAAAATCCAACAGCTGCGTACCTCGTTCTACGTTTCTAACTTTTTCCAAAATTTTATGTCGATTAAAAAAAAAAAATAAATCTACAATGATAAAACATATTAAAATATTTCAACTTCAAATCAATTTAATTTTAAATAATATTCGAACGACGCATGTGTACAACTTCAATTAATTCTTTGAGTATGAATCCAAAGAAGTTTTTGGGGGGAAAAGAAAGTAGGTACCGAAAATATGAGTTTGGTAAATCAATTTCAATATAGAGTATAGTCTTAAATGCATGAAGTTATTTTGGGAAAGAAAATAAATATGCAGTAGCTGCTAGTACACCATATATTAAAGGTTGTACTACGCCAAAGATTTGTGATGAGAGCCTTGGTGTCGTTCTTTTCAGTAATGGTGAGAAAAGAAAGAGAGACAACTTACCACTGAAGCCCGTTGTGGCATCTGCATTTAAGGTATGTCATCATATTAAATGATTATTGGCAATAATGAACATGAATTTTAGAAGGAAAAACAAAAACTACTTTTATATATACTCAATTTGTTCCAATTCATAATATTTAGTAGGCGTTTGACCATGCGATATCATATAAAATAAGTTTTTTTTTTTTAAAAATAACTTTTGATATTTATTATTTAAAATAGGTTATATAAATATTTATATAATTATAAATTATTTTATTAAAAATATAATATTATTAAATATATAAATATATCATTATTTAAAGACCAATTTAAAAGAAAGAATAAGTCATAATTGAAAATGAGGAGGTATGAATTTAGTCCAAGCCACTTTTGTACGGTAATAAATTGTTAAAGACATTAAAGAGAGTGCACGTTTCATAAAGTGGCAGGGTCATTTCCTGCCTAAGGAGTAAGGTTTTTTTTCCCCGAGTGTTCAATAGAGAAAGAAAAATTAGAAGAAATTTTTAATAATTTGAAATATTTGAAAGCACAAAAAAAAATAAAAATGGAGAGACATCAAAAGGATAAGGCATAAGATATTGTCTTAGTTAGCTAGAGTGGCAAATGCACAAGTATTTTTGTCATTTTTTATTTAGATAGAAAAGTAATAAACAGATATTATGGGTTGGTTTTTTCTGCAGAGAATAATAGAAATAGGAAGGTAGTCAGTCGTTGTATACTTATTGTTAGATGGTCCATCACACCTTCAGAGGTTCAAATCCATCACAACAATAGTCCAAAATAGATTAAGACACAAATAGATTTGTCGGTATAATCAAAATATATTGTATGTTTTTTCCCTTGTATTCATTCACACGTTAGTAAATGAAGGGAAAATTACTTCTTGCTCTTTAATTTATTTTTATTGTTAAATAATCATTTCAAAATATAATAAATTGGACATTAAATAATTGTATTTTCTAAGTGAAATTTAAGTAAGGGAAAATTACTTCTTTCTCTTTAATTTATTTTTATTGTTAAATAATCATTTCAAAGTATAATAAATTGGACATTAAATAATTGTATTTTCTAAGTGAAATTTAAGTTTCAAATATAATAAATTGTATAATCTAATAAAATAAATATTTAAATAATAATTTTTTGAGAAAAGTGTGAATACAACATCTAAAAATGGGTAAAAATTACAGTCATGTACATCTGAAGTGTGTTCAAAAGTAGCTCAATTTGAAAAATTGTGTGCACTATAAGTATACTTTTGATGGTGACCATAAAATTGAGTATATTTGTCTTTTATTTAATAAGTTGTGGATTAAGTTTCATTAAAAAGTCAATTTGAATAAGTAAATCTGATTGAAATTGGATAATTTTGTATTGATTGGGATTTTCTATTAAAAGAGGGGTACGAATAACAAATTTGCAATTGAAGGAATTTTGAATAATCCACATAGTATAAGTGATATAATAAAGGGTAAACATCACTATTGAATGAAAGTTAAATGACAATTTTTTTTCCCTTTTTTAAAAAAAGAATGAAAGAGTTAGTTTTGTCCTTCACGCACAAATCTTATATAATCTGTAATTATACCATTTAATTAAAGAATTAAATTATTTTTATTTTAAAAATATGATATTCAAGAAAAATTATTATCACATAAATTATAATGGAGGAAGTAAAAGATAGTGACGAAGAGCGCGTGTAGTGAGTGGTGATGGTAAATGATTGCATTTCAATATCGGATCAATGGCATGTCTCCACATTTGGTATTGAAGAACCCACTGTCTCTATCTCTCTCACCCGTTTAAGTACTTTAGTAGTTGAAATTTAAAATTACATAATTTAAAATTTATGATCTTAAATAAGTTATTAGATAATTATATGTTTATAAATTATTTTATTAAGGATAAAATATGTATTCTAAAATTAAATTATTATTAAATATAATTTTTTTTAAAAATAATTAGAAAAAATCATATAAATTGAAATAGAGAAAGTATTTAGCATTGGCCAGTGATAAATAGCCAACAGTGCCACTTTTGTTGCTTTTTTTTAAGCGCCAAAAATTGTTGGTACGCCTTTAATTAGAATCATATACCCAAAAGAAGAAGAATCAAGTGAAAAATCCTTACCTTCTGATCTAATTTCTACTTCTAGCTTCCTGCACCATGCGTCTTGTGACTAGCTGGAAGATTCTAAATCTTTTAACTATATTTATGGGAATTGTATTTGAAATGAATTAAATTTATTTATTTATTTTAAAAAAGAGGAATTAAATACAAAGGAGAAAAATAACGATTATACTTCAATGAGGGAACATTATACAAAACAAAAAATATATTCGTAGGACGAAAAATAGGATTGAATTATGGAAAAAATTTATTTGAAAGATGTGGCAACTTATGCAAGACCACAAGGGTGGCCCTGGCTCCCTATCTTCATAAGATTTTTTGGTTTCATTTGAATGCACAAATCACTACCACGATTCATTGCCTGGCCACTTCTCTCATGATCATATATATAAAAAAAATTAGAAAGTCATTTTCAAAATATAGGGATAGTGGACGATATAGTAGTAAGTTCATAACACACCATAAGTTACTTGTACTAAAAACAAGTGAGTTAGTAAATTGGATGCCAGCCTTCTTGTATTGAACAAAATAATACATATACTTAGTTTTCGAATTTTAAGTGCTTGATCTTGATTGAAACAATTATATACTATGATAAATTAACGGAATTTCATATGTGTATATAAACTTACCTCTTACTATTTCGAGCAACACGTCTACATGACGTTTTTTTTATAAATATATGTAATTAACTCTAAATCCCTTACCTATTATGTTGATTATATCATAAAGCATGCGAGTCTATTGATAGCTGCTTTGCTTAAACTTATATGTCAAAGATGTTTTGTTGAAGATTGTCAATGAAGCGGCTACGCTACTGAATTAATAATCATTAATTAGCAGTGTTTCACCTAATCATGATTCAAGTATAACAAAGTTGTGTACTTACTATACCACGTCCCTTGCTAAATTATGTAATATTAATAGCGGTCTCGTTGGATATTTCTCTTGACATATTCTTACAAGTTTTTTTTTTTTTTTTTTGAAACTAGTATACGTACTCATGCATCTGATTGGATTAGCCCATTCCATTTTAACTTGTATTATTTCTATTTGAAGAGTAAACAATTTTTTTAAGACATTATTTAGAAAATTACTCCCGTGTAGAAAAAGGTGCAAGTAAATTCCTCTCTGAGTTTTATATATATATATATATATATATATAATATTATTTTGAGTTTGAGATTTTTATTCAAAGCCAAAACGCAATTGAAAGACTAGAAAGAAGTGGTTCCCAGCCAGGGAGCGGACCCACCTGATATCTACAAGTTCAAACAGAATCGGTAATTTTGACAGAAGTATGTATATTAAGAAAATTATTTAATAATTTATATAGAATTGACTAAGCCAAAAAAAAGGAATTCTTTTAGAAATCATAGATTAAAATTTCTAGTTCAGCTTATGACCCAGCCAATGCTAACGGTTCGTCGCAAGTTCCATTTAAGAGCATACACCGTTATAAGTGATTTAATCGGAAAAGTAATTACAGGGCTTATAATAAATGGAGTAAAATAATCAATGAACAAAAGTCATATATATAGGGCAACCAATAGGGATGGGCCGTAGGCGTTTGTGCGATTTTTTTAAAACCAACTTTCAATATAGCAAACATGAAAATTATATTTGTATGTTATAACTATAGTTTGTATAATTGCACTTCATAGCAAATTTTATGTTTGCTATGGAGCTTTTGATTTGTATAATTCGCTACAAACATTCAATTTTATACAAATTATTCAGTTTTGTATAAATTCATTTATACATTATAATTTGTATCATAAGATTTGTATTTGTATAATTATAAGTGTATAAGACAAAAATATATGTTTATATTTGTATATATACTTTTCTCTCGTTTTATACAAACACAAACGCATTTTATACCGAAATATATAAAATGACTAATTATATATCGAAAATAGCTAATTGTATACCGAATCAGATGGCAAAAAAAAGGGGATGTTTGCTGCGAATTACAATTAAAATAAACTATGGTTGTAACATTTAATTTGAATTAATAGTTTGTTATTTCATACAATTTTTCCAATTTTTTAAGTTCAATTTTAGATTAGTTAATTTGGATATTTTTGAATTGTCGATTTTGAGCCTTTACTTTATGTTTTGTTTCGTAGAATGTATAACTTTCTATAACTAATATTGAGGACACCATATCGCAATGAATGGAACATAGGAGTTTGACTAGGTGTTTGACTAAATAGGATCCAGATATTATTGAATATAGATATTATGGGTGTTCACAATCAAACGGTTAATTGATAAGCTAATCATAAAATTGATTTATTGGCTTATTGCTATTGGGTTATCGGATAAATAGTTGGTGAACTAATTAGAATTTTATAATTAACAAGTTATCGGATAAATCATTACCCCGTTAAGAATTATCATATTTATAGTATGATAAAAAAAAAAAGACATAATTAGCTGATATATCGTCCAGTAATTGTTAATCCCTTATAACCAAACGATATTATTGATTGGCTAGCGGATTAGTAAATTGGAAAACCTATATCTCATAGGCCAAACTACTAAACAAAGTTATCCGCCCGATCCACCCGACAAACAACCTAATAGATATTTTCTCTAAAATACTCCGAGAATGGGATAAACAGTAAGAAGGGCGAAAATAGGTAAGCGGTAGCGGGAAGGGCACTAATCTATTGAACTTATAAAATAGATGGGGCATTAAGACACTAATCTACTGAACCTATAAAATAGATAGGACATTAAGACAGTAATCTATTGAACCTATAAAATAGATAGGACATTAAGACAGTAATCTATTGAACCTGTAAAATTAAACTTATTAGTATAAAACACATATAACATGGGCAGGGGCAAATAGAAGATGTAAAAATATCTAACAATTCATCGTACAAAATTCTGAAAACCTATACGAAATTCAAAATTAAAAAACAAAATTCAAAGTTCAATTAATAATTTTAAAATATAAATTCCAATCGAAATTTTGAATTGGCTCAAATTACGACCACCCTAAGTAAGCAACATATACAAATATAGAAATAAATTGATACTCTCTCGATTCAATAATTGTTGTCTACTTTTTAAAATCAGTAAATAATTTTAAATTTAGTTCCTAATATATCTTTATAATTAATTATAGTCATTTTCGTATTATATTTTTTAACACATTGATATTCAAACAGTAATACAATAATATTACCTTCTATTTATAAAGAAATATGCAAAGTGAATAATGAAGGAGTATTATTGAACATAGGGAATATTAGGTTTAGGAGTTGGAATATAAAGAGAGATATGTGCAAATTTTTACGTTATATTTTTTCCCTTGGACGGCCCAAAATTCAAATGCCATTCAGTTGCTACTTCTCCATCAGTTATCTATCAATTGTATAGCAGCCATTTTTAGATCATCCCACCCAAGAACACCCACAGCCTTGTTTATACGCAATCCGTTTCCATAACAGAAAGGTTAATTGTTTCTACTACTATTCGTCTACCCACTGACTGGGTCGTTTTTAGTTTTTGTCTATTTTCTGTGCTGGCCCTTTTTGATTGTGACAGAGATAAATAGAGAATTTGGTAGTGGGGAAAGGAGAAAGAAATGTGATGGTAACTGCTGAAAGGGCCTTTCTGTTCTCCGCCCTATTCTTTTGACTTCACTTTCCTTTCCCCCTTTTCTTCTTTTTAGTTTTTGGCATCAACTGTTTGGTTACTCATCTTTGATCAATGCGAAATGTTTGCTATCTGACGTATCATCAAAGTTAAAGTTTTGGATTAATTTACGGGTGTTTGTTCCGATTTCTATTTTAGTTAGAAAAATATCAAAAGATTTTTTCTGTGTGGCTTTCCATTGATGGCAAACAGCGTGCCCTGTTTTTCAGAGAACAGAAGGTTCCATTCTCTCTCTATCTTTGCCTCTTCGATTCCAGTGATTCTCTTCTGTTGAATTTTTTCAATTTTCAGTGCTATTTTCCTCCATTTTTAATTCCTCGATTTGGTTGCTTAATCTTGGAATCTATACCTAATTTAATTACACCACCCACCTTAATCATCTGAGAATGTTCTTCTAATCTCTCTTCTTCCCACATAAAAAAAAAAAAAAGTACTACCATTTGATTGATTTGATTTCTTTACCCAACCACTTTGGGGATAAAGTATTAACTTTTTCTTCCGTCTGCTCTGGTTTGTAATAATGGGTTGTGCAACTTCGAAGCCGAAGGTGTGTCACAAATGCAGGGCCCCCTGTTCGCCGGTGCGCCGGAGCTATTCAATGCACGACGAGGGCTACCATATGGTGGCTCTAACTTCATCTACTTTAGGATCTCTGAAGCTTGATCCAATGAACCAGAGTCAATCTATCAAAGACGGAGATACATCTTCTTTTGATCTTTGTGATTTCGATGAAGTGAAGAGCTGTAAAGAAGAATTTGCTATGGGTTTGATTGAGGCAAAAACATGGTCAGAAATGATCAATGAGAAAATCCCAAAAGTGGTTCCGAAAACCCCTATTAGAACTCCACCTGGTGAGCCAGAAACTATCAATACTTGGGAACTAATGGAAGGTCTTGAAGATTCTAGTCCTCTTAAGCCTATTCACCATGTTCGAAGTTTTTCATTCCACGTTTCTCCAAATCCAATTTCATCTCAGTATGATCTGCCTACGCCCAGAGTTAAAGATCATATCGAAGGTTCCCCAAAGCCATTGTGGGAGGAGGTAGCTGAAGATGAAACGAACTCATGTTCAAACGACACATCAATCGTGTCCGAGTTTGATTCTGAAGTGATTTCTACATTCAGAAAAGCATTAGAAGATCTCCCACCGGCAAACCCATTTCACCTTAAACCGTTAATTACTGAAAATCAGAAGCCGGTGGCCGACGAGGAAGATCCATTGGAGATAACGGATGTGAAGAGAGTAACAGAGTACAAGGTAAGTAAAGATAAACTTGTTGTTTATTTCACAAGCCTGAGAGGTGTGAGGAAAACATATGAGGATTGTGGTCATGTTCGAGTGATTCTGAAGGGATTACGTGTCAAAATCGACGAAAGAGATGTATCGATGCATTCGGGGTTCAAGGAAGAGCTGAAAGAATTACTGGGAAATGAATACAGTGGAGGGGGATTGCCTAGGATATTTATGGGGGGGAAATACATTGGTGGAGCTGATGAAATACGTCGAATGAACGAGGATGGAAAACTTGAGAAATTCGTAGAAAACTGTGAAAGAATTGAGGATGGCGCTGTCATTGGAGGTTGTAACTGTGAGGCCTGTGGAGATATTAGATTTGTACCTTGTGAGACATGCTCAGGGAGCTGTAAAATCTATTATGAAGCAGATTATGAAGAAGATGATGAAGACGAAGAAGAACTTGAAGAAGATGAATATGGCTTCCAACGATGCCCAGATTGTAATGAGAACGGGCTAATTCGTTGTCCAATTTGTTGTGATTAAGGTTGATCACAAAATGCTAATTCGTTGTCCAATTTGTTGTGATTAAGGTTGATCACATAATTTTCTTGTGTCTTCCTTTTTTTCTTTTTTTTCCTAATTGGTTTGGATTAATTATTTTTGGATGATGTTTGTTGTACAGTGATGAGTTTTGATTGAGTTTAATATAGTCATAACCAACCATAAACATATTCCAAGCTCTGGAGTTGTGATGTTAAAAGTCTTCTGTAATACATTTTCCAGGTAAAAACGAGAAGCTTATACAATTTTGAAATTTTCTCTAATGTATGTAGTTCATACCAGATATTGTGTGTTTTCTTAGCTTCTGCATTTGTTATCCAGTTTGACTCTTGGATTCGAATTTGAAATTTTTAATTAGTATATACTAAGAATATACCGTTAGTCAGTATTTATTCGTAATAATACTGATATAGTAATACGAACTTTATTTAGAAAATTAACTACATATACAAAAGGAATTGAAAGGAAGTGGTGCCACTGATTTAAATATGCATCGGTCAGCCGACGAAATATAAATGCTTTGGGTTGGGTTGGTTTGTATTGATTCAGCAATGCCATTTTAAAAATTGAGACTAATGTTTGATCAAATGTGTTTCAAACAAGGCAAATATTTTGTGGTCTTACTATTGCTACTACAAATATAGATGTATACAAATATAATCTTCATAAAAACAAGAAAAAATGCAATTAGAAGATACCTAATGAAGATGATCACAAAAATCACTCCAGCAATTATGCAAAAGGATCGTGAATAAGAAGGATTTTTGAAAAAATAAAAAAATAATAAAACAAATCGGTGTTATAGAAATATTGAAAGAGAAAACATTGAAGATGGTAAACATAGGAAACAAGCACCATAAAACAAGCCTGGCATTAGGGGTGTTCATGGTTTGAATAACAACCGATCCAAACCGATTTAATTTGGGTTTTGGTGTGGTTTGGTTTTAGATTATTAAGAATCGATAGTATTTGGTTTGCTTATGATTTTGCTCAAAAAAGACTGAAGAAATAACCGAAGAACCAACAAGTTATATACATAAATTTTATTATTATACATACAAAATATATTATATTCATAAATAATTTTAAAGATTTAATATATGTTTCATCAAAATTTATTTATAATTTACTTATGAAAGAAAAACTGTTCAAGGTGAGAACATATTTCTTATTGGTTTCATGTATATGAGTGTCTATGAAAATTATTTGTGGGACTGAAAATGTCATTGTCTCTTCCTTCTATGCCAAAATAGTGAATTTTGAAGTTTTATCAAGTAAATTCAATGATCGAAAGTTCTGTAATGCCAATCATTCTAACTATTTTTTCGTTTGAATGGATTGTTGTCACTTTTTTCATGTTTTGAATGAATTGTTTCTTTTATTTTTATGTATGGTTAATAACCGAACCAAACCAAACCAAAACCAAAAACATTCAAACCGATAAATGTATATTATATTTGGTTTGGTTTGGTTTTGATAATTTTAAAACCGATTAAGTTGGTTTGATTTTGACCAATTACCGATCCAAACCAACCCGTGAACACCCTACCTGACATAATTGTTAGGCCTCTACTAATTACTTTGCTATTTAATATTTCTTAATATACATATAAAATTGAAAAAAAAAAAGATTATTCATGTATAACTAATTAACTTTGCTATTTAATATTAAAGTGTATCCATATAACACAAAAAAGTAGACTATAGCTATTCGTTTTAAATATATATTAATGTTTGTTATATCTTGTAGTTTTTCCTTATTAAGATGGCTACTTGTTTTGGTTACGTTTTCATTTCACCTAATGGCAAATTTAGAAATTTTGCTTTTCATTATTTCGATCCTTAATATGTCTATATAAAATGTATAATACTTAACTACTATAAACAATATAATTTTATCATTCTTGGGCCCGCCATTATTTGCATCTTTCAAGGACTTGAAGTTGGGATATCTCACCCCATAGACAATTTGATCTATTGCATAGTCTAAAGTTTATGTCTTCTTCCGAACCCTAAGTTTTTTTTTATAATGATTGGCCTTAGTGACTAAACCTCCAACGATAACACATCAAAGAAGTTAGTGTTAGAATTCGTCATCTGATTTAAAAATAGTATTGTAATTGACTTTGTTTTTTTTTTTTTTTTTTTTTTTGCATTAATGATGTAGAACAAAATAATTAGTTTGATCTAGATCACTTACAAAGTAATTATAAGTAAAACACGATTGAAAAAAAGAAAGAAGCTAAATTTAGTTGACATACAATAGTTGATAATATGATAAAAACTACATTAGCTTGATATCAAGTTTGATTATTGCAAGACTATTAAAAATTTCAAACTACTAGTATATATTATTTAAACTTTAAAGTATATAAAACTTCAATCCGTTAAATTATAGGAAATGTCCTCCGTACTACTTCTTTAATTCTTTCCCCTTTCCCTATCAATAGGCTTGTCCTTTCATAAAAAAAAATTTTTAATAAGGAAAAATGAATTAAGTACCAAGTAAGGATGTTGACAGATAGAATCATAAGTCTTCATTCCGAATACAAAAAAAAAAAAAAAATTATTTTTTTATAAAATAAAATTAAAAATAAAAACAGATTGGAAAGCATCAAATATGGGTTGTTGACAACTTTAATTTATTATTTATTCATTTGATGTGCCAAAAGTCGATAGTAGTTCAATTTAATCATTCTCCGTGACGGCAACTGCCCTTTTCTTGTGTTAATTTTTCAACACTTTGTGGCTCAAACAATTAATAATGGTTAAAAATTTATGTTGAATAAGGTTATGTTGTAAGCTAGTATCTAATGTGACATAAAAATAAATAAATATAGCCATCGATTGTGAGACATTTTGATTTATAGGAATTCGTCGTCTAATTTAAAAATGATTGTGGTACACCACAAAGATTTTAGAATTTAGACCACTAACTAATTCATTTTGGACGTATTTTAATCTGGTTGGTTGAGTGGGAATGATTATGACTTCCAAATTTTCATTTATATTGTAAAAAAAAAATGTTAAAGCATAAAGGAAGGGGTATTATTGTCCAAACATAATGATTTCTCATCACCATTTTTAGGGTGTTTGTGGAGCCTTTTTGGCCTTTTAGAAAAGCAACAATGAGTATTGGATAAAAGAGAGTTTAACTTTTTACAATTAGTTACTAGTACTTTTTTTTATTAGTAATAAGTAAAATTAGTAAAAAAATAAGTCAAGCAACCTTCTATAGAAGATGAAATTGCACTGCTCGGTAAATATATATCTGATAATACTTAACTTTTTTGTTTGCAAGTTTGCTTGTTCACTTTGTTCCATCAATTCCAAACATTACAAACGTAATCTTATAAATGAGGTCTGACAAAAGTAATGCGTACATAATTTTATCTTGACTTTCTGAAAATAGAGAGATCGTTTTCGATGAATTATTAACATTAATTCCAGATAGTAAATTACAAAAAAAAAAAAAAAAAAAAAAACATGTGGCGATTCTCAGTATTAATTTCCCACAAATTAGCTGCAGATTTAGGATTGCACCTTTTTGTTGGAGTAGTACACCGGCAGTTTGATAATTAGAAAAAGGAGAACATAAATATTAGAAGTGCCACAAGGTAGATTATAGGAAAGTTGGGACTAATATATAGAGTAATCAAATTAATAAAAGTTGAGGATTAAGTCAAATGGTGTTTAATTAATGATTTTAATAGCACCATATGACAGTTGCTCATCACACCTATTTGTAGAGAAGTTACTCACCAACTATTTAGGCTTAATTTGATGCTTACACCTCTAAAAACACATTTTAAGCAAGTCGTGTTGTATAATTATCACTGAAAAGTGATTAAGCACCTACACTCTAGGGGTCGTTTGGTTTCAATAGAAGTTATGCTGGATTTAGTTATGCTTAGATAAGTTATACTAAGATAAGTTATGTTGGATTAGTTTTTATTGCTTGTTTAATTTGTCATATTTAAACTTATATTTATTGCATAATTTCTAAGAATAAGTGTTTGTTTATAATAATACCCTCCACCTTATTTATTTTTTACATTTTAATTGCAAGCTTTAATTAGTTATTCATTTCTTTTAAGAATAAAATTTCCATATTATTTTAAAAGTAAAATTTCATCTTATTTAACTTAAAAATAAAACTTCCATCTTATTTAGCTTCAAAATAAAATTTCCATCTTTTATAGCTTTAAAATAAAACTTTCATCTTATTTAGTTTAAAAATAAGACATCCATCTTATTTAGCTTAAAAATAAAACTTCCATCTTATTTAGCTTCAAAATAAAATTTCCATCTTATTTAGCTTTAAAATAAAATTTTCATCTTATTTAGTTTAAAAATAAAACATCCATCTTATTTAGCTTTAAAATAAAATTTTCATCTTATTTAGCTTAAAAATAAAACTTTCATTTTAAATTTATTAAAGTAAAAGAAGTCTTCGCCCAATAGCACTTAGCCATGTGTGTGTAGACCGAAATGGTCTCGCAAAGCCATCATTAAAGTTGTCTAGATTATAATTGATATATAAAATATAATTTTTAAGTGAGTAGTAAACTATTAATAAAAAATATGCAATTTAGTAGTGAAATGAACATTTTAAGAGAAATCAAAATCAAAATAAACATAAGAATTAGGCAAATAAATTCAACTTATTGTATTTAAAAAATGTAATTTTTAATAAAAATGTATATTACCATAAGAACAACTAATAATTAAGGTTGTGAATGTTATTATAAATGTTGTTAAAAATTATGTTAATATACATGAATAAAGTGGTGTAAAAAAGAGAGTTTAAGGAGGGATATTTTTGTTATTTTTACATAATTTATCCCATAATAAGTTATCCTGGGATTACTATTCCATCCCAGATAGGAATAACTTATCCCAAAACTAATTGTAAATCCTGAGATAAGTTATTCAAACTTTTGCAACGAAACAACAGGTTAAAGACCACATAAAATTTATATCGGGATTAATTTCTTTTATCCATCACACTAACCCCTAAGAAATTGACATGTAAGTAGGAGATGAGAATTAATTGTCCAACTTTAAACTACATGTTGATTTTCAATTAAGTTATTGATAGAAATAATATATCTGTCATTCCTTGGAATTTCTCTTGTGATTCAAATTAAAATTGTAATGCAATGTGTTTTTCCTTGTTTCTGTCATGAAATAAATTAAAAATGTAATTATTTCAAGAATGAAATTGCTTATTGAAATTGTTTATATTTGGTTCATCTTTTAAAATTACATCACTTCCTAGATCATATGAAATAGAATGAACTGAAATATTATTGGGTAAATACATAATTGTCTTGAATATGTTTATTCTTGTACTCCAAACTTAATTTGCTATATCTCTTTTTCAATCGAACTCTCATTTTATTCATAAAATCGTCATATTAGACACATTTTTGACAATTAACCAAAAAAAAACAAAAAAAAAACAAGGAGACTTGGGCTGAAAGTCTGAAACTATTTGGTTCTAGGTCCATTAAGCCCTTATGGATTTGATTCATTTATTGGGCTTTATACAAGCTGAAACTAGGCCAAGGCCCAAATACTAATAGCGGGCTTCTTCTTAACAGAAAACAACACCACCTTCGGCCCATTATTCAGGCACTGATGCAATTTGGGATAATTTGTCAAGACTATGTTGGATCGCTTGATCAAAATTTCAAGCATCTATTACTCGATCTGGAGTCGGAAAATTATAACTTTTTGAGTTCTGATATTCTAATACTTTTAAGTTGTTGAATTCTAAATTATTAATTAAAGATCGCTGAATCCGCAACAGACACGCCAACTCTCGCCTGCTCTTATTGATGCTAATACGTTAAGAACAAGGTATTAACAAAGACAAAATTAGAACAGTACTTCTTCCAGAAAAAAAGGAAAGATTAGAACATATTTAACGTGAAATGTTTTTAAAGTAGCATGATCCAATAGAATAAATCCCTAAATAGTAGAGACCATAGAAAACCATTATTGGGAAGGAAAAAAAAAACTAAAATGATTGAAAAGACATATATATATATATATATATATATATATATATATATATATATATATATATATATATATATTGATGTTGCACCAGAAATTTGTTTTCAATAGTACTAAATATGAAAATAAAAAGGTGAGTATGATTTGGTGTGGTGCCCATTAGATATTGAGGAATATCAGAGTCATCGTCAATGATAATATTATATATTAATATGGCTGGGCTTATCGTTACCAGAATCCATGCATTTTATATTTGATTAAGACATAGGCTCAAACACAGAGCAAATGTCTTTTTCTCTTCTCGTTGAGGGCGCAAACTGCAAATTTGTCGATTCAATAGATTATTATCGCTATCTTCATCCTTTACCCATTTATTGACACCTCTTATCCAATTCCAATCATACATATAGATACACTTGATACTCCTACAATGTTTTATGCTGATGTGATCTTATGACACCCTTCGCTTCATCATGTTTCCTTTTATATTGATTTAAAATGAGTCATCCTTCTCAAACGATAAAGCTAGGTAAATTAGTTTTTGAACTATGCAAAATAGTTTTATTTTATTGGAGTTTATTTTTTATATTGTCACCACTCACCGTGCCATTACCATTTTGCCTCGCAATTACTTTTAGACACTAATCTCTAGACCAATATTATGATGGAAAATGATTTAAAATTTGATCTTTTGATTTACGAAAAGTCTAACTTTATCATCTGACAAAATAAATTATACCAAGAAATCACAAAATTAACATTGCACATATCCTTCTTCCACCATGTCATCACCGGCGAAGTTTACTCTTATGTCTCTCCTTAAACATCAACATAATCACTATTCCATTCGTTAGCCACCATATAAATACCACCGCTGCAAAAATCCATCACTCACCACCTTCAATTTCTCCGTTGAGAAAGTATCATACAACCTCATATAAGTGACAAAGTCAGAATCTCTCTCAAGGAGTTCAAAGTATAAAGAAACAAACATGTGAAAAATACATAATGAAATAAAAATGAAGCGAGGGCTGAGAAGGAAAAGATTAATCCTAATTCATTAAATTTAACTTGCCTTATCAGGCTGCATTAAGCATTTTTTTCTACTTTTGGCATGCTCCATTGAGCCTTCTTAAATTTGTTGTGTTCTTTTCTCTTTCATTTTGCATTATTCTACATATTTGTTTTTTAATTAGTGCTCATTCAATCATATGTTATTTTGAATCTTTGTCGAAATTCTTTAAACGGCGTTAAAATTGAATTACTAATAATATATGACTAATAATATATGAGAAGATAAATATATAGTATCATTTATATATAGTCTCACTATTCGGTTCCTCTAAGATAAAATATAAGATCAACACGTACATACGTGAGGATGTTGAAACATTTGTCCCGCAGCAGATTGTATGAAGTTTTTCCAAGAGATTTAAATGGTCCCGGACTACTCCCACCATAGCTTTAAGATTTTGTTTTAGATGCTCAAAAATCTTATATTCATTCAAATATATTTAAGATTGTAAATTTTGAAAGTCTTTTTTATTAAATTGATAACCAACAAATGATAACAATATTTTAATCAGGTTTTACTATTCATTGTCAAAGGTAATGCCGCCTGATAGACTACAATTCACTTGTCCGTTAATTCTTTTCTTTATTAACCTCATTCTTTATAATATTAAAGAGAACTTTAATGCAATGGTAATGTTATAAGTTACGAGATTGAGTTGTAAAAATAAATATTAATGATGGTTAATGGATATATTATTTACATCATATTTTTTAAAGTGCAATTTTTATCAAAATTCTGATAACGCAAGTTGCTTTGGGCACTGAACTACTTTTTTTTCTTTCTTTCTTACATTTCCTTAAGCTTCCTTTTAGCCCTTGTTTACAAAGCACCACAATCTAAAACTGTCAAAAGATTTTTTTTTTTTAAAAAATATTTTTTTATTTTTGACAATTCTTTAATTCTAATTTTTTCACATTAACATTCAAGACCATAAGAATAAAAGACATTTTACTACATTCCACATATATATCTTAAATTAATATAAAATCATAAAATTTAAAATTCTTGTAAATTTTCTTAAACTTATTGAGTCAAAATCAAACAACCAAAATTAAAACGAAGAGAGCATTATTTTGTTGCATCGGAGCGGTGCTTCAGGTGATTGATAACTTTCAGGCCAACATTGACCCTGAACTTACTCGATTCACCAACCAAAAATGAGCACGTACGGCCTTATTTTTTTTCGTCTTTTTCTTTGCTAATTAATTAGATGTTCGCTTTCTCAGGTATGACTTTTTATAATCGTTTAAATTAATCACCATATTAATAAGTGCTCCTAGCTGGTCCTTAGGCAATAATTTTTTTAATCTCACTCATGTTATTAGTTTCTTGCTTCAACGTGGATTAAATAAAATATCTAAGTACTAATAGAATAAGAATTTTAAAGCACAAAAGTCCATCTTATTAATTAATTATATATAACTAAATAAGGAGTAAGGGAAATATAAATACAAGCGTGCGTACGTGTGCCCTTAGCTAGGGGGATCACATTGGTTCAATCGGTACTAATATATAGTTGAGTTCTAATTAAATTCTAACTCATGATTGGCCTAACTATAATGACCAGCTGAGTCTACTAGAGCTTAACAACAACCAGAAAACCAAGAACTTGGTAGTAAGAATTATATATAAATATAGCTCCAATATTTAGAAATGAAAATACATTAATTATTTCATAGGAGTATATGGTTACTACATTAATAAACTCCTGATGATTGCTGCTTCTGGACTATCAGCATCAATAGTTGAGAGTAACTGAGAAAGTCGATCACTAAGATCATCCACTTGTCTATTCAAATTTCTTATGTAGTTGCATGTTTCTTGAAGTACTTTCGATGCCGATGCCTGCATTTGTATGAACAAAATATATGAGAAAATAAATTATTAATTAATCATCTCGAAATAGGAGCTGAGAGCAATAATAAAGTTGATTTAATTTTGTATGATTTATAGGCTATATGTTCAAGCCATGAAAACAAGCACTAGTACTTGTATAAAAATAGACTATCTAGCTACATCACACCCTTTGTGGTGCGATCCTTCCTCGAATTCTACTAACACAAAATGTTTTGAATACCAAATTGTCCTTTTTATTTTATCAACTAATCAATTCCTTAATTAAAGAACTATCACTTTTTATTAGGATAGACTTGTCCGTCACACTATTTGAACGCACTCTTCCCTAAAATTGCTAACACGAGATGTTTTGTGATCAACAATCCTTTTTATATTGATCAATCAACTCCTAAATTAAAGCACCAACACTTTTTACTCCTAAATTCTAGAGTCAACATGTTGTGTTACGTGATGATTTATTTAGACTAGTAGTAGACATGCCTTAATTTGTGCAATGATGCATTGCAAATCTTTGACTATGTTCAAGTCATTGACCTACAAAATCTCAATTTGGTTCTGTATTTTTTGGGAGTTGGGACCCCAAAGCATGGTCCTAGGCATGGTCACAACAAATTATTCAAATCATAATATTCTCCTTTTGTACGCCAAATTAAACTTATATCTTTTCCAAGAAAATTAAGAGTGTGTGATAAAGAGAGACATTTCTTATTTCCTATCCTCAAGTTAATTGTGCATGGTTGTTGTTAAGTTTTTAAATAGTAATAACTGCATAAAATTAAAATTTACTGATATGTAAAAAGTGTTTGCTATATATATCCTTTCTTAGTAGAAAAGAATATCTTTTTTTATGGGAAGACAAATTAGGATATATGTGAAATGGACCTTAGAGTCCAAAAAGAGACATAAAATAAATGCTTGAATATAACAGGCGAAATATGTTCATGAATAATAAAACAATTAATGCGACTAACACAGACAAGAGATGTATAGAGCTCCACACATAAGGTGACTTTGCCTAGTTATACTGTTACAGTCTTAATTTTCAAGTTATACTGTTACACTATTAATTTTCAACTTAATTCAATGTACTGAAAATAAATCAAATTTTTTTAAAAAAATTCAAATGCAGCTGCATGTATATTATCCATATATTATGAACATGCATAAAAAGAAGAGTAGTAATTTAAAAACCTTGCTAGAGCGACGATTGCGAATCTCTGGTAGAAGCTGTTGCAATTTTGAGACAAGTTCAATTATCTGATCATCTGAAATCCTCGAGGATCCTGTTGATGATTGCCTCGACCTTCTGCTCGACATCCTTAACAACAACAAAAAAATGTCTCTCTTTTCCTTCTTTCGTTACAAATATGGCTCTGTGCTAGCTAAATCGATCGTAGTTTTCTTTTATTTAATTTGTTACACAACACATATGGATAAGGAAAAGAAAGAAGATTTTTTGTGTGTGTATGAAACTTGGTAAGGAGAAGAAGTTGTGGTAAGGTAGTTAGAAAAAGAGAGAGTAAGAAGAGAAGAGATAACGAACTAGCTTTAAAGAGGGGGGAGGACCACAAAAGAAAGAGAGAGAAAACATAGATGGTGATGTTGGATTGAAGAAGGCAATTGCATTGAAGAAACACACAGTAAAACCTTTATTTTTTTTAGTTAAGAGGTAATGGTAACTCACTACTACTTAGTCATGTTTGGGGGGTGGGGAGGCCATAACTAAGTGTAAAATTTTTGTGTTTGTTTGTTTCCAAATGGGGTTTGAGCTCAAGTGGGCTTAAAGAAATGTGTTTGTTATTGTACTAACAAGGTGGGCCTTTCATGTGCGTGTCTCCTTATACAATGTCATGTGATCATTTCCACACATCTCCACTCTTCCACCAAACTCTCTCTTATTAAACTTTGATAATAATAAAAATCTAGGATTTTAGCTTACAAGCAATAGACTATCATTTTATTTAATCATTACTTATCTTTTGTTGCCATAATGAAAACGAATTTAGTATAAGTATATATTGCTCACTAGTCACTAAAAACTTGTGATAGAATCAAATATGATGGAGAAAGTTGGATCAACTATCAATGTATTGTTCGCTCTGATCTAACATTTAGGGTCAAATAGATTTGTCCCCTTAAGCCTTTTAAAGTAAAAAAAGACGCATCAACGGTTAAAATATTCTTCTATGGCTACCAATCTCCCATCCATTTCAATGTAAGATTGTGACAATAAAAGTCCCTTTTTTCGAGTTCATCCGCTAATGGTACAAATGTTGTTAAGTACATTAAGACATAGATCTCCTATTGTATAACTAACATACTCAACAGTCAACACATATCTTCTAACTACTAAGAAAGATGAATAATAACTTTAATTTTACCAAATGTCATAAATTCGAAAGACACATCAACAGTTAAAAGTCTTTTTCGACTTCAACCGCTAAAAGTACTACATTGATTTCCTATTTATATAAACCTGCTCAACGGTCACCACACATATATCTAACTACCAAGAAAAAGATAAATAAAAATGACTTGAGTTTTACCCAAAAAGTTAAATAGACTTTGATTCACGGATGTCATGGCAGTAATTGGGTGACTACTGTTGTACTAAGGAAATTATAAAGTCGTGACGTTCATACAGTGATCCACATTTGGTGCTAATTTCAGTCAAAGCAACCCAATGTTTAAAATTTACCCCGCCAAGAATGGGGAAAGAGAAGGAGCAGCGACATGTGAGTACCCCTTCGACGTGAAATTACACGGTATATATATATAAAGTTAAAAATTTTTTTATGTGTATATTGTAGATGTTGTTGAATTTTTCTACGTCTTTATGTTTTGAATATGGTAGTGAAAATTCTGACTCCGCTGCTAAAAATTAAAAAAGAGAAGTGAGGAGATTGTATTATGCAATTGAGAAAATTAGGGGCCATGCGTGCCACATCATTACGAATGTCATGGCTGTGATTGTGTTTCTTTCTTTACAACAGACATAGCATGTTTTCCAATTAATGATCCAAGGACTCTCAAACTTTTGCCCAAATATATAAGTACAAAAAAATTAAAAAGAAAGAATATTATATGACAAAGTTAAGATTAAAATATTACTAAAATATCCTTTGTTTTATGAACATGAATATCTGATGAATTAAACACCTCAAGATTGTGTTTTATTATTTTAGCACTAATTAAATACGAAACAACCATACTATATATGTGGACGACCTACTTCGCACTCACACCACACCTTCCTTCACTCCTTTCATAACTGTTTTATAGGGATCATGTGACTCGCATGTGATATACTGAACTTCCAAGATTTGTACTTTGTTTGATGGATATATAATTATATATAGGGGTGGATTCAGAATTTGAGTTCTGATTTTGAGAAAAGTTATCTCATTAAGTTTTGAATAAATTATATATACATATAAGTGAATTGTTTAATTCAAATATAGAATTTTAACTAAAATTATTGAGTACAGTAATTAAAACTCTAGCTCTGTCGTAGTACTAATGTCATTTCTCATTATTATATATAGGTTTTCTGGAAGAAGGGTAATATTAAATTAACATGGAGAATTTCATCCCTTTTTTCTTTGTTTAAACAAGTTAATTGTCAACATAAGGACCAAAACAATTTTGTAAATGTGTCAATATGTGAAGCATCTAAACATGATTAATAAGAAGAATCTGACAAAATGAGATTAAGTAGGAAGATTAGGAAGTAAGGATGACCCCATGGCCGTCCAAACATTAGGCATGATTAAGAATTTGGGTATCACTGTCAATACCAAATTGAACAAAACCATTAGCTCTAAAACTAACGGGTTTCCTCCTTATTAGGGACATAATCACGTAGAGGATTTTAAAATAATTTCGTTTATTATGCATGCTCATATTAGTATACTTACACATGTTTTTGTACATTATCTCCTTCATTTCCATATAACTATTAGCAGAATCAGATTTTTTTCTCAATATATTAAAAATGAATTATTAAAAAAGCTAAGTGATTCAATATCTATTTATAAAATATTTATTTATTGCGAAAGCAATTCAAATAAACCTTTAAAGCTTTGCGGCATTAATTTCGCTCAGCCTGTTAATATAAAGAAGTCAAACTCTTTCCAAATTGTGTTGGCTGCTAAATAGCCTCATTATTTTTACTTTTTTTTTTTTTTTTTTTAAATATAAGGTCTTTTACGTTACTAATGTTTTCAAGGGAATTAAAACCAATACTGTTTATTGGAGAAAGTAAGTATGGCTGAAATTTCACAAATTGCCCTTAATTAAAATGGTCTGATTATATAATCCATATCCTTATTCTTTCTTTTTTTTACCCTTCCTAGGAGTTCCCAACCTTTTTGGGATCTTCGTGACTCGAACTCGCAATCTTCGAATTGCAAGTAAGGGTGCTTACCATTCGAGCAATTCCCTCTCGTCAATTCATATCCTTCAACATTGAACTTATATCTGGTCCAACATAATTTACTTTATTTTAGAAATAAATGTCAGGCTAGCATAACTTTAAATATTATGATATTAAAATATGTAATTAATATACCATAATTTTAATTTTTAAAAAAATTATTATTATGCATAAAAGACATAAATTAAAGACCACCACAAATAGGAGGATAAGTGTCAATAACCGGTAAATATTTGGATGTAGAATGTACCAATAGCAGCACTGTATAGGAGAAGCAATATAAACAATATTAGGGCATAAAGCAGGTAGGACCATTGATGGTGACCTAGCAAAGAAAAATTGGGTAAAATTCACAAATAGTTAATTTTCAATTTTTACAATTGAAATATAGATATTATTATTAACTTTTAAATTCCAGGAAAAAATTCAAGATAATCTTCATTTGAAATTTAAAATTCAATAATTATGACTATTTGTTTTGATGTCCAACCAAAAAATAAAGAGTGAACACTATTTCTATGCAAAAATTAAAATTTAGATTTCACTCTTACCTTCAAATTCAAAGGTCAATAAGTGAATTTTTTATCGTCTCAACATAAAAAATGTGATTCAATTTTTTCGTTAAGTGTCTCCTCGATCTATTTTGTCTACATAAAATAGAAAAACTAAAAATGAAAAAGCTTTCAAAATAGAAGGATTTTTGGTAACTAAATAATCTCATTTATTTTCTCAATATTAAAATTGTGCTTGCAGAAATAATGAGATCCTCAATAATTTTATTGTAGACCTAATTGCATATCAATCGATATTCTATATGATGTGATGTTGCTAGTTTCATTTGCTAGTAAGAGAAGATGTACAAATAGTCAGGTCGATTGAAATATTCAAATGAAATTGTTTAGGAATTAAAGGTGACCCCACCAATAAGGGTTGTGGTTAGTGGTGGAGTCAGAAATTTTATTAAGCGTGTCCAAAAATAATGGTGTGTGGCTTTCAAAACAAAATAAAAAAATATTTTGATATTTGGGTTCAAACAAAATTCCTTCATTCAATTGGACATCCATTACCATTGCGGCAAAGGCATAGCTTTTGTCAATGTTGTCTAACTTTAAATATATATCCGTTAAGTGTAAAATTTGGCATATATATACAACATAATTTCCCAATGAATGATGTCCAAATTGGACACCCTGAGGTGATTGTGGCTGCGCCACTGATTGTGGTGGAGTGTTTGGTATTCATTAATTCATAAATATGAAGTCGCTTCTGTTAGAGAATATTTTACCTTTAATGTGAAACTTTTTAACACGAATTCAAATTTAATTTGGGGGGCTCCAATATGAATATCGTACACTTGGCAGGTAGAGGAAAAAAAGGGTGACCCCATTGTCGTGCAAGAATTGGAATTTGTGTATGATTAAAAAAATACTAATTGTTTAAAGTTTCTACTATATAAAGGGGCCATGTAAGTGAAGACCCTCCAATTAAATGAATTTTCCACCTTGTTAGGAACATAAGCACGAGAGAGGGGTATTTCATGTCACATGTCTTTCTTCTCCATCCTCGACATGACACGTGGCGTACTACACCTTATATTATTAATTTAGGAGGAAGGAGATTTTCTAAATCAAGCAACCAAATTTAATAATCCCCCATGCTTCTGTCGACCACAGTCACATGTCTAAAACTAAGTTTTATCGAATCCCCACCCCACTCCCTCGACCTCATAGTTAACCACGCACCCAAAATCAGCTTCGGAATAAGAAGTTCGGATATGAATTCAATCAAATTTAGTAATTTTTATTTAAATAATATATTTATATTAAATATGTATAGATATTAAGTTTAAATTTCAAATTATTAACACTTAATGTGTTATAAAATTCAAAAACTCATAAGTTAAAAATTTTGTCTTCAACCTTCAGCTCTATGCAAAATACTAGTACTCTTTGTTTTATTTTGCTTGATCCCGATATCAAAAGTAAATGTTTCATTTTATTGTTTATTTTAGTGAATCACCGAATTTTATTATTATTTCCCCCCTATAATATCATTAGAATTAAATAACTATATAAAGTAGTAGTAGTCAAACTTAGAGTTCTTAAACATTATTAATAAAATTAATTTAGACAAAATGCACCTCTATTAGAGTTTTCTTAAAAGATATGTCATGTCAATACTCGGCCCTTAAATGTTTCCGACGTTTTCATTTACCCTTGTATTAGTGTTTAACTTACCTATTAGGCACATTGTAATTTACTATGGCGAGTGTGTATTTTCCACTCTTAATGAGCGCGTGCAGTATTTCAAAAAATGGCTATTCATCATGTGGCTCCCTAGTTGTATTGGATTTTTTTTCGTTTAAACACCTAAATTCAGGTTAGTACCGAAATTTTAGTTTTAATTGTCTTAGCTAAAGTGTGTTTAGGTACGCTTTTAGAGGTTCTTATATGTGTTCAATAGGTATTATAGCAAATGAAAAAGTCGAACAAGTATAAAAAGATGTGTATGTATTTGACTAAGACAAGGGATCCAGATCAGAGGCAGTTGCTTCGATAGTAAGTACCTCCTAATTCCTTATGCGCTAATTTTTTTCTCACTACACACCATTAAATGGCTACTTCAAATTTCCCCATTTTCGCATGCATATATTTCACCTTATTCTAAAATTCTTCCCTTTTCAATAAATAATTTCTAAACCGTTTAGTTTCTTGGTCTAGTTATCCTCACCTCACTATCTCTTTTGAAAGAATATGCTCACATTGATATATTAAAGATGTGCGTGGTTGATTAAAATATCTCTTGTAGAAAAATAATCAAGTTCCTAAGATATAAGAAAAATGACTTTTTGTAGTAAATTTGAAAGACAAGATTTGTAACTCGCACTCAACATTTATCATGACTTTTTACCATTCCATCACCCCATATCCTTATCAGGTAGTGCCTAACCCCAACCCAGTGAATTTCTTGCTTTTTTTTTTATGTTGATTAGAACAAAAGTAAATTTATTTTTTTTTTAATAAAAATTTAGACAAATATTACTAAAAGTGGGGGTGAGGTAAGAGGATATGGAGAACACAATCTATGTGTAATATTACTTATGTAACTTGTTTTTTAAAAGAGAATTAAACCAATTTGAAGATGACAATCTCAAAAATGGGTTAACGTTAGCCGTTAAATAAAAAAATACTACTACTAACAATGAATTTTCCGAATAAGTTAGAAAAAGAAAAAAAAAGGAACAGTACTTTCTTGTAAGTAAATAATAACACGCTTTTATCTGTTAGGTATTTCGAAGATTCCACATGACTTGTTACTTATTTTCGTTCTCCTTCTATTTCAAAAGCATCTTCTTTTGTCTCCTCTCCAAATTCCATGAATTTTACCCTCTTTTTTTTTAGTTCCTAACTAAAATAAATAAATACAAATATCATAACATGCTCGGTTTTTAACTGCACGTTAGTAAATATAGTCATAATAAAAATGGAAACAAAATAAATACACCGAAAACAAAACCATTTCTTTAATTAATGACTTGGCTCGAGCTTGTCTTATCACCGATTTGATATGGAATATTAAAAAGTAAAAGAAACTTTTGAATATTATGGTTTGAAACTAAAAATAAATAAAATGTATTAAAATGTCATTTAATCTTGAGGCTTTAAATCTGTTATGTGAAAAGTTAGAATTGAAGAGTTATTACAAAAGGAAATAGAAATTCTTTTTTTAAACAAAACTAAGAAAAAAGTAAATAGTGAGATACGAGTAATAAGTAATTATTTCAAAGTAAATATTGAATTAATTGATAATATATGAATGTATATCTAACTAGAATAATTTTCCTTAAATTAATTTCTATTTTTTTAGGATATAAGGAGGATTTATAGCTATAGTTTCGATAATTCCGCTCCATAGCTATAGTTCTATTTGCTATAGAGATTGCAGTTTGTATATTTTTGTTTGCTTGTATATTTCGCTTGCAAATATACAAATAGGGTAAGTATATACAAATTTTGTATTTATATATTTAATTTTTTTAAGGACTCCGTTTGTATATACGCTTGCCAATATTCAAACTGGATAATTTATTATGAATTTTTCATCAATTGTATACAAATAGCTAAGATAAACATATACAAAATTCTGGATTTATAAAATCATGAACCGAATTATACAAATTCTGAATTTATACAAATCATGCGAATAGCAAAAATTGGAAAAACTATAGCCACAAATTACAATTTTCTTAAACCATAGCTATAGTATCTAATATAATCTAAATGTTTGCTATTTTACATTTTTTAAAAATCGTTTTTGTATTGTTTCAAATTGCCAGACGTACTACATCACTCTTGGAAGCCCGATTCATGAAGCAACTCGGTGAAGCCCAATAACTAGCACTAATTAACCTGATCCAGTAGTAGCTCTTACAAAGCCCAGTAAAGAAGGTGGGCCATTGGCCCATATCTTTATGTAAGTCAAAATTCCTGATGAAAAATGATGAATTGGATCTTAATATTTTTGGGCTATAAATGTAAGGATCCATAGGCATGATCTCCTGACCAAAACCCAGTCCAGCCCAAATATATTCTTTTGAAAATGAAAAGGGACGCAAGATTTAAACTATGAAAAACTGTATGAAATAATAAACTATTAATTCAAATTAAATGTTATAGCTATAGTTTATTTTAATTGTAATTCGCAGTAAACATCCCCTTTTTTTTGTTATCTGATTTGGTATACAATTAGCCATTTTCGATATACAATTAGTCATTTTATACATTTCGGTATAAAAAGTATAAAATGCGTTTGTGTTTGTATAAAGCAAGAGAAAAGTATATATACAAATACAAATACATATATTTTCGTCCTATACACTTATAATTATACAAATACAGATCTTATTATATAAATTGCAATGTATAAATGAATTTATACAAAATTGAACAATTTGTATAAAATTGAATGTTTGTAGCGAATTATACAAATCAAAAGCTCCATAGCAAACATAAAATTTGCTATGGAGCACAATTATGCAAACTACAGCTACAACATACAAATATGATTTTTATGTTTGTTATATGTGAAAGTTGTTGTTTAAACTAGTGCACTAATCAGTTTCAATGTTTCTTGTCCTGCCTATTGAAATATATCTCATATCTCAAGTTATATATACATGTATATATATAATTTTTTCCAAAGTTAATGCGTGCACCCTCATACGTACACATGGGTTCGCCTCTGCTTGTAGCGTAACTTGTTTAATTGAACTTGTGTCTTGTGATTTATTTTTTTCATTGTCAAGAGCATTTTCAGCCATTTTTGTTAAATTAACGAACAACAAAAAATTAAAGATCACAAATTTGGATGAGAAATTTAAAACCACCCAAAATAGAAGCTGTCCATGCAAAAACTTGTAATATATTGTAGTAGGACTAGAATACACAATCTCAAGAAATTTTTGCAACGCCTTAACCATTAGATTAAATCTTTATTTTTTGTCAAGAGGTATCAATGCTTATATATATACTTATTAAACCAAAATTTAACCACTATATACAATATAATTTTTTGGGGAAAGGCCTTGGGTAAGGGTGGATCCATCCCTGCTCAAAACCCTTTTAAATTTCTGAAATTTTATCTAATATCTAAGCTCATTCATATTTAACATCAAGTAAACAATCTAGTACATGTAGAAAACTAAAGGTTAGCTACCATGTTGGGAAAAAAGGTACGACTATAATAAATCCTAGAGCAGTGGATCGCATTGTCCATTTCATTAGATATTATTTGCATTTCTTTTTTTATTAAAATTCTAGATGTTGTATTGTCACGTGAACTTGGCGACTGAATTATTTTTTTAATTGTATAATTTATTCACAAGAAAAAAAAAAAACTGATTTAATAAAATTGAAAATGATGAATTAATGAAGCTATGTAGTAGTCTCTAGTGTGTTGTTAGGTAGGTGCGTTAACATTATTAAGCAGAAGAAGAGAACAAAAGAATACGGACGTCGAAAAGGAGTGAAGAAGCCATTGGGTTTTTGGGCCCTTTTTTTTTCTGATTCTGAAGAAAGTGATGCAACCTTTCTTATAGACCAACAGTCAAATATTGCAGAGGCAATTTAACTCTTATCTCCAATCTCCATATTCTACATAATAGTAATAGTGTAGAGTCTTTCAAAATTTGTACCCCACTCTCTATTAACCTGACTGACTTCATTATTTATGCTTCGTACTTAGCATCCATCAATTCACCACTCTTCTTTTTCGTCTTTTAGAGCAACCTCTCAAATTTTATAAATGTTACTACTTGGTATCGTTTAATATCAAAGTACACATTTTTTTTTAAAAAAAAACTATAGAATAGAACCGTCAAAATGAGTTTGTCCTAACTAAACCTTTTTTCAGCCGAGCCCAAGTAAGGTTCTGGCCTCGTGGTCATGGGACTTGATAGATTGGGCCGGTCCATCAACTAATTCAACAAAAAGAAAAAAAAAAAAAAACAGAGGAACTCTATACTTAACTAAAGGAAGTAAGGAACACAAAATACTTTCTTTAGTTGTACTTCTCAAAATTGGCTGCTTCTTCTTCAAAAACTAAAATTAAAAAGAAAATTCATTCTATTTGTAATTGGTGATTGTGAAGTATTCCCAAATATAAATAGATTAGATTAGAAAGTTAGTAGGTCTTAGTTTGTTGTCACCTTATTCGTTTATATTAATACTCATAGTATTGCTACTATAGTTTCTGGTTCTTTGATTTTATGGATACCTATTATTTTTATATTTCAATTATCATATTATTTTATTATAGTTATTATTCTGCAACTGTTTCTTGTCCTTTCCTTACTTCTTTTATCTAGATTGTTTCTCCTTGTGCCGAGAGCAGATCCGGCTCTTGCCTATGAATTTTTAGGCAAATGCACATTGGGGGCCTCAAATTTCTATAAAAAAAATCATGTTTAAGTTTTTCATGAAAAAAAATAATTATTTATAATAAAAAGTATGTGTGTGTGTGTGTATATATATATATATATATATATTATTATATTTTCTTCGCCAACACTCACATTATTTATCCTTTGCAACTCCTTCTGCACTCTATTTCTTCAAATCGTTGATGGTTAGAATAATATTCTGTCAAAAATATGAATCAATAGCTGAAAAGTGTTGAACAAAGTATATTAAAAATATTCTTTTATTTCTTCGTAACTTTTCATATTAAAGTAAGGTATATTAAGCTATCAACTTTTTGAATCAGATTCTATGATTCCAACTCTTATCTTTATTTAAAATTTATCAACTTATTAGTTATAGAACTATATTATTGATTCATATAATAATTGTATCAATAAAATGATGTTTTTCAATGTTGAATTGATAAATTCTTGCTTAAAAATAATAATTAAAAAAAGTATTTGAAAAAATCATTTATAAACTAGATATTAAGGAATAATTTACATCTAAAAATATAATTTTTTAAAAAATTTTAGACCTCTAATTAAAATTTCGCTTTAGGCCTCGAATTATGTTGAGACGCCCCTGGCCGAGAATATCTATGAGAAACAATCTCTACCTTCTCCATATCGTCACTTTGTGGGATTACATTGGTTAGATAGCTCTCCCCAGATTGTTATACTCTACTGCTCTAATGTAATTTTGGAGATTACAAGATAAAGTTTGTAAATCATGGAGGTGAATAGACATTATTAAGTTGGGAATCATGCGGAAAATGATGCTAGAAAAGAGGAGTTCGTCTTCCCCAAGAAGCTGAAGTGTGCAAATTACTTCACTCGATGTATTTAATAATCCATGGACCATGTTGTATGGGTCCAAATAATTTAAACCTCTACTCTCATTACTGCTCTGCCTTTACTGCCATCCATCAAACCCCACGTCTTATGCTTTCTTCTTTTGAAATATCTAGTATGTATAACATTTTGCAGAGTAATCAGAAATTGATGCCACAGAAATAGATACACTGATTGAAAATCCTTTTTAAGTTAACGCATATGGGTTGTCCTTGCAAAGTTATGCAATTATCACTTTCATGCCGACCGTATCCCACTGATCTCTTTTTTTTTTCAACTTTAGCCACTCCGTAGGCAGAGTCCTTATTGCAGACACTGTTGATCTAAACATGGTAGGGTCACAATGTGAGAAACAGACTTCTTCTATACAATTTCATTAATATTTGATGTACTCGTGCTTTTTAAACAATAATTATGAATATGTCTCAACTTCATACCTAAAAAGAATGTTAGTTATAGTATCCTAAAAAGAACGTTAGGTATAGTATCTCAAAACATTCTGAGACCAATATTACACGTGACATATTTAAGACATTCTACATATTTAACACTACAAGATTCAAAAGTTTCATTTTAACTTTTTAAAATTATGGTCAAATCAAAATTATATAAACAAATTGAAATGGGGAAAGTATTAATTAAAGATTATTTTCGTCCATTCAATTGGTTAGTAAAGAGAAGGGGGATAGGCTCACACACAAGAAATGGTTTGAAAAGCAAATGTGATAAAGATTTGTCTTCAATATTTTCCCGATTTTACTCCAAAACGTCTAAGCGTTGGTTTTACATATCAAATTCTGTTGTTTCTATTCCCAACACGGTGAAATATCCTTAAGAACAATGTTTCTAAAACAATTGAGCTTCAAGTTTTATTGTGAGTTATTATGATTATCCAGTGTATACCTAGAGGCCCCAATTGTTTTTCTTGATCTTATTATAACAAAAGGCGCAAATATAACACCAGAGCAAACACATGCTGGAGAAAAAGTGGAAAGCAATATTTTAGGTGAGCTGGAAAAGGTGTGTCTTTTGCTTTTTTCAGAGTTTGAATAACCTACAAAAGATGAAAGAAAGGGAAACCAAGCTGTATAATGAAATAATCCAAAGCATATACAGAAAAGTTGAATGCTCCATGGATAATCGGAGTAATATTTTAACATATACTTCTTCTTCTCCATAGGGAATAGAGTTGTAAACTTTCCCAATGATATAATATTTGATCGTGACAATCCCATATCTACAACTATCAGCATCATCATCATAATCAATAAAACATATGAAAGCAACAGTTACTAGGACCCAAACATTGTTACTCCCCCCCTACCCCCCCTCCCCCAACCATCCCAAAAGGCCAAAAACACTAGGCCACGTTGCTTGCTTCCATAAAAATTAAAAGTTAAATAATTAAAAAAAGGAAGAAGAGATTCTTGTAATTTTCATCATATGCGGTGGTGTTGTAGTTGTAATAGTCTAGAATATGCACCTTCTGGCCTGCTGATTAACTCAGAATGGCTTCCTTGTTCAACGATTCGTCCGTCTTGCACAACCCCAATGGTATCCACATTTCGAATTGTTGATAATCGGTGAGCCACCAAAACGGTGGTTCGACCTCTCATCAACCTTTCGAGTGCTTCTTGTAACACACATTCGGATTCAGCATCCAGTGCACTAGTAGCCTCATCAAGTAGTAGAATCGATGGATCTTTAAGAACGGCCCTTGCAATTGCAATCCTTTGTTTTTGTCCTCCTGAGAGTTGAACACCTCTCTCACCAACAGGGGTTTTGTAACCTTCAGGTAAACCACTTACAAAAGTGTGTACATTTGCTGCGCGAGCTGCTTCAATGACTTCGGCTTCTGTTGCACCCTCTTTACCATAGGCAATATTTTCAAAAATGCTAGCTGCAAACAGAGCTGGCTCTTGTTGCACCAAACCAATTTTAAGCCTTAGAGACTTCAAGTTTAATCTCCTTATGTCTTTCCCATCGATCATAACTTTTCCACCAGTTGGGTCATAGAACCTTTCGATTAAGGCTATAACGGAGCTCTTTCCTGAGCCACTTGCCCCAACAAGAGCTTGGCTTTGGCCAGCGCGAATCCTTAGATTGAGGTCCTTGAACACAGAGACATCCGGTCGTGAAGGGTATGCAAAATCAACATGACGGAGTTCAATATCCCCTCTAATTGATTCAACTGGATCGGCTTCAGGGTCATCAGGATCGACCCTGGTAGAGCGATCAAGAATAGAAAATACTGAACCAACAGCTTCACCACCCCTAATAATCTCGGGTGCTAGGCTGACGGTTTCAGCAACTGAATTAGCTGTGATCACAAGGACTACAAAGACCTTAATCACCTTAGAGAAAGTCGAGACCCCGTTGTTAACAAGGTGTGCACCATACCAAAGAATCAGAGCTTCAGAACCATAAAGAGCAAGCTGTGATATACCAAATAAGAGTCCTGACATTTGGCTTCGTCGAAGACTCTGCATTTGTGGAACTCGAAGCTCTTGGGAGAACAAAGAGATAATCTTCTCTTGGGCATTGAAGGCTGCTACAGTTCTAATATTGCTTACTCCTTCTCCAGCAATCATGCTAGTCTTCGCATGCGCCTTGGCTGTGTCTCCGGCAAATCCTTTTAGTGAGAGTTGCTGTATCATGCATGCAAATTAAATTAAATTTATGAGTTCTAGATTTTACTATACAGTCTCAAGTGCTAGTAATTGGTTAAAAATTTAACTTCTGTATGTATATATATTAGTGATTTTTTAAATATAAATACAGAATTTAGACCAAAGTTATTGGATTATGCCGAACCGACATATTATATGCTACCTCCGCTCCCAGAGGTAAAATCACTATTTTCTCTAACTAGGGAATAATTAAAAACCAAAAAGGTATAAGCACCATGTATAAGGACAAAAATAATTGTTGATCTCTTCTACATGTTTGCTCACTATTTAAGTTATTGAGCTGTATTAGATCTGTGATATTCAAGCACTCTGCTAGGCACATGACTGGCATTTCTGACAATTCTCCCATCAATAACTCACTCACATAATACAGTAAAAAGATTAAAAAAATTTGAACAGAAAGAAGTTAAGTCCAGTTTGTCATATACACAAGATGATCACGGGTAAAGAATCTCTGTTACTTCTGAGACTCTGGCATGAATATCTAGGAGCTAAAAAAGAGACTAACAAAGTCAAAAAAACAATCTAACCCTCTGCACCTCCTATTCAACCCCATTTCCTCTTGTCCTTTTCACTGTCTTTGGATGTGTTTTTATCTTACACCCCAGTGTAATTTCCACAAGTGGAGTCTGGAGAAGGTAGAATATACATAGACATTACCCCATAAAGAACCCCCTACCTTTATGGGTAGAGAGGTTGTTTCCGGTAAACCATTAGCTCAAAAGAAGTGTAGTAAAAAAGCAATGGTTAAAGTTATCCGGAACTTATATAGGTGGAAGATAGTAGGTATCTAGTGGAATAGTCCCGCACATCACCATTAAAAAAGGAAAAAAAGCGGAATAGTAATTTGAGAAGTGGACAACCTTAGGAAATACTACTTCTTTTGTTTCAATTTGTTTGTTAGTTTTAACTCGACACGGAATTCAAAGATAACTAGAATATACTAAAATGTTAGTTTTAATTCGACACGGAATTCAAAGATAAGTAGAATATACTAAAATGTAGTTTATTCGAGTAGTTTTAAGCATGACATGTGAAAAATTAGGATTAAAAAATTTGACTTTTTTTTTTTTTTTTTTTTGGAACGGAGGGAGTAATAAGAAAGAAAAAGGGAAAGTGCTGCTCAGTAACATTAGTATTGATGGGTGATGGGAAGTAATAGAATCTTTACAGTTTTTACTGTCATGGCTAGTAAAATAGGTATGCTTGAATATGAATATTTTTTTTAAAAAGTTGGTCAGATGTGAGTATCGAAGAACTAAAGCAGCTGAATTGGAGGAAACACATGCAATGCACCAGTATGGTACCACTTTCTACTTACTCACTTGTCCTATGCTTTTACAAGGCACCAGATTCCAAGCAAACCATTTCAAATTTTTTAAATTTATTAATATAGTATTTTAAACAATTTATCATCCATTAAATTTCAAAAGCTCACAGTTCAAAGTTAAATTATTTTATGTTCCTTCTTCCCGTTTTCGTATTTTCTTTATATTTAAAATGTTAAATAAAGAATGAAACCTGACATGCTAGTTTTAATGGAGTACTACTTCTCCTTGAGTGGAATGCATGGGTTCTGCAAATTTTTTTTACCTGAGCGAAATTGGCCAAGACAAGAAGCGGAAATGTGGCGAGGATGAGCAGTGAGACCCGCCATTCGACTATAAATGCAACTATGAATGAAGTGAGAAGAGATGTCATATTCTGCAGTATAACGGAGATCCTCTCCGCTATAGCAGATTTAACATCTGCAGCATCTGTAGCTAAACGAGCTGCTAGTAGACTTGAATTGTTCTCCTCCTCGTCGAACCAACCGACTTCATTCCTTAAAATTGCTGAACAAGTTAAAACAAACAATTAGCTCAACATAAGAACTAATTACAAGATCTTAGTAATACTAAATGATTTGGCACGGGAAAATACCTGCCAACATCATCCTCCGAACCCTGGTAGTGAGATTTTCTCCCATAATACTGAAGAAGTAATGCTGTATTAAATATGCTACAACGGCATAAAGACCCGCTCCAATGTAGATGAAGACATAGTCCTTCGTCTTTCTTTCCATGGTTGCGGGATTTGTATAGTAGAATACCTCAATCATGTTGCTCATCACAATAGCAAAAGTTGGACCTATGAAACCGGAGAGGACAGACCCTACTGCTCCCATGATTGAATAAGGCCACTCAGGCGCATTCAGTTTGAGAAGCCGGCAGAAATAATTCTGTGGAGCAGGATTTTTCCCATCTGTTTCAGCATTAGAAATCATTTCTATACGTCCATCTGCACCGGTACTGTATGAATAGCTCAAATTCCTTAAACTTCCAGAGCGAAGGCTTAGAGACTTTGTTGATAATGAATGACTTAACCGAGTTGAACGAGTACGGCGAGTAGATGGATTTGAAAAGTCTCTGTTCCCAACCATTTCCTGGAATCTGATTAAAGAAGCATAAGCCCCAGCTTTGGAAATCAGTTCTTCATGTGTTCCAGTCTCAACCACCTGCCCTTGCTGTATAACTGCAATTGAATCGACATTTCTGATTGTGGAGAGACGGTGAGCTACAACCACAGTAGTACGGCCAACCATGAGACGGTCTAAAGCTTCCTGGACAATGCTTTCGGAACCAGCATCAAGAGCACTGGTGGCCTCATCAAGCAGGAGGATCTTCGGGTTCTTTAACATAGCTCTTGCAATTGCAATTCTCTGTTTCTGTCCACCAGAGAGTTGTACACCACGCTCTCCCACCTGGATATAGAATCAGTATTAACTTCTCAGGAAGTGCAAATCATCTTAGTCGACCCAATCAAGTTCAATGCTCTAGGAAATTGAATGATAAGGCTTAAACAAACTATAACCTGGGTGTTGTATCCGTTAGGAAGCAAGGTAATAAAGCTATGTGCATTGGAAGCGCAGGTAGCCGCCTCAACTTCAGCCATGGTTGCATCAGGCTTTCCGTACAGAATGTTCTCAAGTATGGTAGTAGCAAATAACGCAGGCTCTTGATTTACAAGGCCAATCTGATCACGCAACCATCTAAGTTGTAACGTCTTTATGTCCACATTGTCAAGCAAAACTTGACCTGCATGATCAACCATATTTTTAAATGGGATAATTGGTAATCAACATTATAAAACTCAAACATTAGTCACGGAAGTGTTAAATTACCATCATTAGGATCATAAAATCTTTCTATCAATGAGACGACTGTGCTTTTTCCTGAGCCACTGCCACCAACCACAGCAACTGTCTTTCCAGCAGGGAAGAAAATGCAGAAATCTCTGAAGATAATCACATCAGGTCTTGACGGATAGCTGAAGGTCACATTTTTGAATTCAATGTTCCCGCTGACCTCAGACAGGCATTTCCCATCTAGAGTATCTTGTACAATGGTCGGTTTCTGCTTAATAATTTCCATTAACTTGTATCCAGCTGCTTTTCCTTTGCTGAATGCCCCAAGATTGGAAAATGACTGACCTAAACTCCTGCAAAACCAAGGTTTCAACAACCAATAACAGGTTACATGCACAGACTTAACAAGATAAAGGAAGTGATCATAAATAATGTATTTTAAGGTCTTACATGCCACCAACGATGGCTGAGAAAATAGCAGTAAATGCCTTTCCACCATCACTCTGTCCATTCCTGATGAAAACCCCAGCATACCAAAATACAAGGGCCCATGACATGCATGCTATTCCGTAGGTACATCCCAAACCCAAACCTTTAGCCATGCCAGCCTTGTATCCGAGCTTCAATGTGTTCTGAATTGCATCGGAATATGAATTAAGGGCTTTGGTCTCGCCCACATATGAGTAAACTGTTCTGACTTGTGCAATTGCCTGCATTGACAATGTAAACATCATAAACCAGAAGAACTGGAAATCTGAAGAGAACGGCCATTACATTTGCTGCAAGTTATAGAACAAATAATCAAAGCAAAGGCCCAATAAAAAAGCTCTCACTTCTGAAAATTTTATACATCAAAAACTTTAAAGATAGTGATATAGATATGGATAGATAAGGAATGCCAGTTTTGTGTAACATGCGAAAATACTCGGTAAATCTTGTATATTATTCCTAAAACAACTTCTACATCATTTTTAAAATTTTGATAAACCGGTTCAAATCAATTGTTAGCTTCTTTATGCAAAGAATCCAGGAAAAAAAAACACAAATATCATACTAGTAGTAATTTTACAAAAACATTTTGATTAGTCATAGTATAAAGACAGCTTTCATAATTAGATCATATCAGAAAGATAACTTTCATAAAGTCACATTTAGAAAGATTTAACTTTGATAACTGGAACAGCATGCTAAAAACGGATAATTAGAGGCAAAATTACTCAAAAACCGATAAAGGAACAGTGAAACTTTATCATGGCTGCACATGTAGAAGGATCATTTCATCTGGACTAATTCATAATGTTTTAAAGTACTTCATAAGTAACCAAAAGGAAATTAGCTGGCAGACAGGGTGATCGTGAATTACCTGCTCAGCAATAATTCCAGCATTGGCATAGGATTCTCTGCTTTTTGAGGTGAGACCGGTGAGAGTATAAGCATAAAGACCCCCAGCAAAAGCAATTCCAGGAATAACCGCCACACTTAGGAGAGCTAACCGCCACGCTGACACGAAACCAACCACCAAACCCGCCAAGAACGTCGAAAGGTAGTGAATGAAATTGCCCACCTAAAGTTTTCACATCAATTATTAGTGCAAGTAAACATCATTAAAGTAGATTTAAATAAAGGATACAGTTAAACTGATTTGGCGTTATCACCGGGAAATAAGGAAAAAGTTGAAAACAAGACAAGCATTCCAAACAAAACAATCCAAGAAATGGCGTGTGATAGCAAGTAATCTTTTGCTAACATGTGCCATTCTGGGACCAGGGGGGCGTAACTAGAGTATCATTTGTCGAAAAATTACACTATATATCTTCATTCCGCCACTGTATGGGACCCGCTCTGAATGAAGACTGAACACATATCATTATTCAAAAGTATGTGTAACGTATTTCCTTGTTTATCCTTACAGTTATGAATGCTACTAGATTTCACCGTTGGCCTTGTGAATATTTACTTAAATGGATTACAACAGTGTTGGCATTAAATTCGAAATAATTAATGAAGAGGGGGCGGACCTTCTCACTTATGGCATCTTGGACCAGTAGAGTATCCGTTGAAACGCTGAAAACAATATCCCCTGTTCTTGCATCTGTATCAAAAAACCCAACGTCCTGTTTCAACACTGCCTCTAAATATTTCTTCCTTAGTGCACTCACTTGCCTTTCTCCAGTATACATCCAACAACCAATCTCTGTAAAACAAGAAATAGAAAACAAAATATAATAATACAGATCCATGATAGGGACTTGTGATTGGGATAATATTGTACAATAATAATAGGTGGAAAATACATGAGGAAATTGACAATTATAAGTGTATAAAATAGAGCTAAAAGACAGGAAGACGGTCCACCGACCACGTGCAACCATGAGACCTAATCTTGATCCTATTGATCCAGTGTGAACTGGCTAACTAGAATAAATACAAACATTTTTTTAATATCGATATATAAACTACTATTTGCATCGAAACAAAATGTCTCTACTCGAGGCAAAGTTTGTTTCAAAATACCCATAAAAGTTTTTAAAAAAGGAAAAGCAAGTAGATCACTGAGCTCACCTGCATAGGATGATGCACAAACTATCAACCCAAGGTACACGAAATACAGAGCATACTGCAAATTTTGTAACCAAGAAAAAAAAATCAGATCCGTGTAAAAGAAATTTATAAATATATTCAAAAGAAGAAAATTAACCTTTGATACTTCATGGGTCATTTTGTGTAAATCCATTTGATTTTTTCCGAAACCATTTACCATTTCACCAAAAAGGAGAAAGAAAACAGGCATAGAAGAGCCATGTAAAATAGCTCCAATACTTCCACAAGTCATAAGAAGATAATCATACTTATCAGCAAAAGAAAAAAGCTGATAAAAAGGTAGACTTTGTTCTTTCTTTTTCTCTGCCTCTGGCATTGATTTCCCTTCAGTAGTCTCCGCCATTGAACTTCAAGAAACCCCAAGAAACAAAAAGAAAAAGCAAATTTTGTTGACAACCCAGTTCACGAATATTGATTGGGGTCAAGAAAGTTCATTTCTTGAAAGAAACAAGAAACACCATTGAATGATGGGGTCAGAGAGATCTGTTGAAGAAAACAGAGTATTTTCTTGATTGAGCTTAAGAGAAAATGGAGAAAGAGAAGAGAGAAAGGTGGGGGGAAGTAATAAGACCGGTAGTCAAAGGAATGAGAGAAAAATAAACGTAAAAGTGTGTGCAAGTGAGAGTGAGACATCGTTCACTTCACTAAACTATACTTATATATAGCAGCAGAGATTCAGAGAGGGACTTTATTTGGGGGTATGGGGGTGTCTCCTTTATAAAATTTTTTTTTTTTTCTGTTACTCCCTTCTTTCTTTTTTATTCCGATCGGTATATACTTGTCTATTATTTTAGAATGTCTAATAATATTTATTAAATTTATACAATCAATAAATACTTTATCATGTTGTATTTATATTATTTTTATTATTAAATAACATTCATTATTTGATATTCAAATGACTTATATTTAATAAAAATGACTGAACAACAATTGTTAGATATAGAAAATATTCGCTTCAATCTCTTTTTTTTTAAGAGTCAAACGAGATGAATTTAACTAATATTTTTTTTCACTTATCATTATTTCCTTTTTAAGAGTTATGAATTTGACTAAAAATTTATTGGTTTGTTTAAACTTGGTTTGATATTTTTTACTGAGTTCAATGGAATCTAGTGATCTTTTTCCCTCTGCTCTGCAGCTTCGACTTCTGTGTTTTCCTTATGGCAAAACTGTGACACTGTACCATTAATTTCTCATGTTTATTTCCATATTTTAAATAAATACCTTACAAGTTTCAATCTCTTATATATAAAATAAAATAAAATAAAGAGGAAAAGTATTAAATTGTTGAAAAAAGCATTACGTCTCTTTGGATAAATTTCATAAATGTGCATGATTATGACTTGTTTATTGATTAAAGTCAAACAATTTTATTTTCTAATAAAATAAATCGTAGAATTTTCATTCTACTAATGTAAAAACTCACAGTTGCCGAAACTCAACTTTCTAATGACTAATAATGAGGACTATTCTATATTCTATATTTTAATTCTTTATTTGATTTTAATTTTGTAATACAAACTCAATTAGAAAAGGATTTATCGGACGGTATAAAATTCATTTTATGAACTAATGGTTATTATTATATTAATTTACCATATAGTCTTGTGATAATTTTTGTCCAATTTATTTACTTTTTAGTGGTTTAGATGGTAAACATCGTTTACTTTAACAAAAATTTAGTTACTCCCGTGTTCATCATATATATAGCAACTGTGACAGATTCGAATTGTAAAGATAACACAATATGAATGAACATAATAGTTTCCTTTCTAATATGTGGTAGAAATGTATTCTATCACAATAAGTATTGTATATGGTTGGAACCTCAAATATTGTATTTTAAGGTGTAAATAAGAGTGTTGGGGGCACGTTGGTCGTAGTTGTTGTTTTTCAGACTTGCACTTGAAATTGACACACAATTGTTAGTTTAAAAGTATTTTAATAGCTCAATTAAGACTCTTCATCCAATAGGTCAAATTATATCTTCTTTCCTGAAATTATACTGTGCGAGTACTATATAATAACATATGGTCCTAACGTGAGCGAAAGATTTTATAAATCAACGATAACCTTCTGTTTTTACCATTTTATTTCTAAGAGAAAGGCAATGGTCTTCTCATAATCGAGGATATATATTTTGAAATTCGTATATATTTGGAAGATATATGAGGAATTCAAACCAGGGATCATTAGGTAGTTAGATTAAAGTTACGCGGATATTAGTAATGTATAGATTAGTTATGAGAAAAATTATGTATTATTTTATGTAACTTTTAGTTATTCATGTATTGTATATTTGTATTAGGTATTCTGTCTTCTATCCTGCATAAAATAATACTACATAAATTCATCATAACCTATACAATCTTAGTTATGTGGATTGTTTTTAAATTGCCAAATTATAGTAATGTATTAATTTTATATATGAATAATATGATATAATTTATGTAGAATTTAATACATGCATAACTCACTTTTTTGTTTGATGCGGAGAAGTAAGAAAAAAACTTGCTAATAAAGTCAAGAGAGACATGCTACAAAATTGATGATACAAACTTTGCCATGCTTGGAATAGGTGAGGGGCCATTTTCAATCAAACAAACCAGTTTCGTTACATTTGTGACTTGATACTATATATTATTATTTAATTTAATTTTATATATTTCGTTCAACTATTAATATTTCTACAATATCCCCCCAAAAAATATTACATACATCAATTGTAATGACCCTCCTAGTCATTTTTCTTTCTTGCCTTCTGTGTGTCGTTTAGAGCGTTCCTGTAGCGACCCCAAGTCTTGCTGGGAGTGACAGTTCGGTCACCTGGTCGTTCGTTTGGTTTTGGTGTGAGTTTTAGTGTTTTGGAGCTTATGAACCTTGAACGATCATTTTCGATCAAAAGTTCAAGAAGACCACCTCAGAATGGAATTCTGACAGTTCCATCAGCTCCGGAAGGGTCATTTTAGGCTAGTAGCATGGTCGGCATGACTCCCGAGGTTTTCAGTGTGAGTCGGTGCGATTAGGCGTTTTAGCCTTAGAAATTTGGCCTAAGGTTGACTTTGGTCAACATTCTTGGAAAACGTGCTCGGATGAAAATTCCATCAGCGCGGTTAGCTCTGGAATGTTGATTTTGGTCTAGAGCAACCTTTTTTTCGACTCCCGAGGTCTCCGAACTCATTTCGAGCCCTTCGGTGGATTATGATTAAAATGGCTCTTGGAAGTGGGACCCACTTTTTATCGAGATGACCTCTGATGGAAATTTCGACTGTGCCGTTGAGTCTGGAATATCAAATTTGGTAGGGTGGCATATCTATTTTAATTTTATCGGGTCCCGAGCAAAATCCGAGCCCTCCGTCGGAGACTTTAAATATGTTGCTGAATCTGATGCAGCAAATTTCAGCAACTTTTTCTCATCTTTGAAAGGGCAAAACTCTCTCATTTCTAGTCTAAATCAAGTGATCCAAAGGTGCATCTTGTGTGGTTTTTCGCAAGGAACGCGTCGGTGTGGTTAGATTTCATATTCAAAGCTTCGTTGGAGGTAAAAAGTTGTGTTTTACCTGCTGTCAGAGTCATTTTCGGGCTCAGTTTTTGGACAGTTTTGGAAGCTGATTTCTCACTCGTTTTAGGTCCGATTTTGGTGATTCTTGAGGCTATCTTGGGTGGTTTTTCGAGGAGAACGTTGTGGTATTGTCGGATTTCGCTGTAGACCCTTAGTTTCTGGTATTTTCTCGTGAATAGCTGCTGCTTTTACTGTTCATTATAGTATGTTTTGTGTTTTTTTTCATTGTATGTCGTGTTGGGCTGTTTCGAGCCTCGAATTGTGTTCTATTTTGGGACACAAGTTTGGGGAGGTGTTTAAGAACCTATTTTTGGGATTAATTTCGGGATTTTCAGCGCGGGCCCCACTTTTCCCGTTTTGACCCCGAAATTGGTTTGTCTCTGTTTCTTGCGATTTTAGTGTCTAAACGACCGTAGTAACGTTGTGACTCTATTTTTGATAGCGTGTCAGTATTTCGAGGCTGTTCGAAAGGGGAAAACTCCGGAGAAGTAACTCTTGGAGTGCGCGTGATCGGCGTACAGGTAGGCTACGGTTTCCCCCTCTTAGATTGAACTTGAGAGTGTGAATGCTTGTTGATTAGTTGGGATTTGGGTTGGTAATTATTGAATAGTGCATAGGTGTTTAGAAATCATGTTTTGGCCCCTTTCGGAATTTATCGGGTAAATGTGAGCATGTTTGGTGTTACTAATTAACCCTCCTTGCTATGTAGAGGGCTTGTATACTTGATTACTATGTTACCTGAAACATGTTGGGCCTTAGTTTAGGTTTGACTAGGGCTTGCCTTAGAAATTCATGATTCGGAATAGTTAGGCCTTAGTTTTACCCCGACGTCGCTCGGCCGGCTTAGATCCCTGTAGACTGGTGTAGCAGACTAGAGTCTGATAGTTTGGACCTTAGTTAGGCGATACGCTTACTTTGACGATAGTTATCTTTATTTTTTCCCGATATTGCGGCTTCACGAGTTACGTCGGCGACACTGGTTCTGATTCGCGATTTGAAGTTAGTTTTCATTCGGTTCCAAGAAATTACATTGATTGGCTAAGTGTGGACGGTGTTCCACAAACAGTTTTGCACCTGGATTGATTGAGACTCTTTCAGCAGCTACATTGACACTTTTGTCGGGTTTTCGGATTCGAACTCCAGTTTAGACCTCAAGATACTTATATAGAGCATCCGGTTCGAGGTCCGGCCTCTATCGCTCAGATACTTATATAGAGCATCCGGTTCGAGGTCCGGCCTCTATCGCTCAGATACTTCTATATAGCATCAGGTTCGAGATCCGGCCTCTATCGTTCAGATACTTATATAGGGCATCCGGTTCGAGGTCCGGCCTCTATCGCTCAGATACTTATATAGAGCATCCGGTTCGGGTTCCGGCCTCTGTATCTTTAGATTCTATTATTTGGGGTTGAGGTTTTGGTTCGATGTTCTGTGTTCTTGGATTCTCTTATGTAAATCTCTTTAGCTATAGTTTTTCTGTATACTCGATGGGCTTATGGGGGTCCGTTCGGGTTTTTTTAATTTAACTTGCGCACGAGTGTACCTTCTGGGCTTATGGGGGTCCAGTTAGGTGTAGTTAGCTTATAGATTACTTTGGTTAGTTATTTCTACACTCGTGTGCATTCCATTGTTACTTAGCTTTCATTCTTGACCTCTGTTTGTGTTATTCCTTCTTTTCATATTGTATTTGCTTTTCAAGTTCAATCGGCCTATGATGCCTACTGAGTACCTGTTGTTTTGGTACTCATGCTACGCTCTGCATCTGTTTCGTGATGTAGGTCCGAGCACCAGTGGCCAGCGTTGATCCAGCTTGGAGTATTTTGATCCGGAGACGGGGGTGAGCACACGACGTTCTGTACTATTTCAGTCTCTATCTGTATATATAGACTTGTCTTTTGCTTTTCGAGACAGTCGAGTCTCTGTAGTCCACTTTTGGGACTTGTACTCTTTTGTTAGTAGCTCTGTACTAGTGACTTCCAGGTTTTGGGAGGTATCTTTATTTGTATATATGTTTTGGTTTGCACCCGTTTGTTTTATTATTATATTAAATTTTGTCTACTCTTGTTTAGTTTCTGCCCTCAGACCCATTACTTGTTGTTCCGGGTTACGGGTCGGTTTACCTACTGGTGGGTTATAGTAGGTGTCATCATGACTCGAGAAATCGGGTCGTGACATCAATGATTTTGTACTAGTTATTTTATTTAATGTCTAAACTTATGGAAGTTCATTAAAAACTAAATATTAATATGAATTGTTTTACCGTTCATATATGAATAGAATACTAATTTGAATTTATGCTATATATAAATTATAACCTATTAAAAATAAAAATAAAACTCTTTGTTAAGATTCGAACCCAAAATTTCTATAATATTTATTTTAATTTCTCATGGCAAATCACTTTAAAGGTTATTTCCTGATTCACTCAATTCCAATCATAAGATTTAACAAAGGCATGTGCTTACAAAGACATTCCACTAAAGCTTTGTCACATCCAAGTGTAGCTGAAAAAATGAGGTTATTTCCATTTTTGCCCCTATTTTTTTCTTATCTTAATTTTTTGCCCTTGGTAACAAACAGTCATTTTGGAGGGCATAAGTTTATATTCCTATTTCATAATATTTCGCGAGCTATGTTACTGAAATTATACTTCTTTAGGCATAAGTTTCAGTTGCTAAATAGCTTATGCTTCTTTAGGCATAAGTTTGACTACTAAAGAATAAAAATTAAAGATCAACTATTTAAATGGTAAAAATTAAAGACCAGATGATTTGAAGGACAAAACGTGTAATTTTATTTAAAATGAAGGATATCAATAATGCCATCATATTATCTTTCTTTTGCACTGTTTTGCTGTGCCAGAAATGTCTCTTTCTGGGCTACTGTTGAGATAAAAAAGCACTCCAGCCTGCTAAGATCCAGCCCAAATTAAATAGCCCAATTGGTTATGTTGATAAACAATATAGATTCCTTTTCCAACAAAATAGAACTTACATTGAATTACTAATAATTTGATGGATTGACCCTAGAAGTGTTGTCTCCAAGGAACAAAGCATAAAAATTACAAGCATTGAATAACTTACACATAACAGATTGATGGTACTTTTTGGAATTGCTAGGCTAATTAGAAAATGAACGATCAAATGTAGTAGTGATGTCTTGATAAAACGAATCTATGAGAGGAACTTTTGGAATTAGACTAGACAAATTTAATATGGAATTGAACTTAGAATTTAAAGTTTTTTTTAGCAAAATCCTACAATAATCTTAAGTTACCACTCTTATAATAGCTAGATTTATAATTAGATATTTAATTAGTGTATTTCTTAATACATATATATAAGTTATCGAGTTGGATCACTAGGCTGAAGGATCACAATTGAAATGAATGGAAACTTAATAGATTTATTAGGTAAATATAGCCTCGTGATCTTTCAACTCTCCCAAGAGGGAAAGAAAATGAACCTTTAACTAAAGTTTTCTTAAGTAGTATGTCAGATCAACAAAGGTCAAGTAATACAAAACGAAGAGAATATGATGAGGAAAAAATTGTGTCAAACGTTGCTACATATACAATTCTAAAATGTAAAAATTATTTTGAGTCTGGTGGTTTTCAAAAAAAAATCTTTGATTCCATTCCCCACATGAACACCCCAAAAGGTTCTATTTTTAGATATTAAAGATTAAACAATCTTGAAAACACACTAATATTATTTATATCCATCACACGTTTTAAAAGTTCATTGATGTCTCAAACCAACCTCAGCCAGGCCACTAAAAAAAAGAAGAAAAAAGAGGTTGCTCTGTTATTCTTGAATAATGATTACAATTTCTCCAAAAAAGACATTACCCCATAACCCAATTGGTAGAAGGATTGAGGGTGTCCACCATTACAAAGGTCATTTGTATCACCTTTACAAACTCCAAACGCATAAATCCTGGCTTTAAATATCTGGCTGCTGCCTTTTCATCTTACTTATCAAAAAATCCCAACTTTCTAAAGTCCTGAATGGTCATATTTTTCAGAATAGTGGTGTCTTAATTAGTTTGTGTGCATTTATCAATCAATTATTCTACTACGTTACCTTTCACTAGTATAGACACCGAATAATTTTATCCAACAAAGCTTAATTAGGCAGTTGAGAATAAACCATCTTGTAAGACGAGAGTAGGTTTTGAGTTCACGTGGTTACAGTAGTTTTTATTCAGATGGTGTATATATATTATGTTATGAATTCACTAGATAATCACAATTAAATAACTATGAATTCACTTATTATTAGTATAATATTAATTTGAAATTAACATAAAAACTTTATAAACATTAAATTTTAATTAAGTTTGTCTATAATAACTTAGTGTTTACTATTTTTGCTCAAATTTGAATATTGATCTCTCAGGATGTAATTTTCACACATCATTGACAACCATGTCACATTCTTGATTCTCATTCTTAAAGGAATCAATTACTCTAGTACAAAAGGGTTAATATATTATAATGTTTTTATAGTATAAATTATGAGTTAAACTATCAAATCATGAGAAATATGATCTGCTCTTCATCATAGTAATACATTAAACTAAGTATATATTAGCTAGTGTGAAAAGAAAAGTAAGGCGCCAACAAATGGTTGCCGTTGTTCAAGTAATTTTTTATAATTAAATGTTTGTTCAATAATAAAATTTAGCATGAAATTAATTAACAGATGAGAAGAGAGAAATTGTATGCTAATTTATAATCCTAAATGTAGTTGGGTGCTCAAGAAAAGATGTGATTATTGACTATAAGGGTCAAGATTAGAATGATAGTAAATAAAGATATATTATTATAAGGAACAAAAAACCATTTTGTATCTGAGTAAAAGGATTTATTAATCAAATGAAGTGGCTTTTGTTGTGTTGTAGTCACTTTTGGAGACATAAGATCCGTTTTGATGAAATAATTTATACTAGTTTAAGCTTCTTCTAATTAGCTAGCATGCCCACCAGAGTACTACCCATGTGCTATTTTTGTGGATATCATCCTCCTTTCTCCATGCAACGATTTCTACTTATCCTTCATCTCTTCAAAATTCCCATCCTATATTTAACACTAGAGTTACCTGATATTTGTTGCTGGTGGAAGTGGTTAGGTGACTGATATTTCTTGAAATAAGTTGAGGTATGTGAAAGGTGTCTCGAACACCACGATGATAGAAAAAATTAAAAAAATAGTAGGTATATAGCTCATATATGCTAATAACATTTTTGCTTCGCCATTTATTAATTAATAAATTCTAATTTTAGTTCTTTGTAATATTTGATCAAGAACAATCAAATTTCAGTTACTTGAAATATGCACTTTCGATTCACTTTTTTGTGAATTATCATAAATTTCCTAAAGATTAATGGTACGTTGCACAATTTAATTATTGAGTGTGTGTTAAGTTTATATTGTCACTCCATGTTTGAAGATAGTCATTTATTTCTAAAAAATAGTCTAAATAGAACACTAGGGACCAAAAACACAGATTTTGATTAAATAAATTTGAATCATATATCATAAGAATCAAAATTAGAATTTATTTATATTTGAGGAACCAAAAGTGCTATAGTATCTCTTTGTGTTTCAAATTAAAAAGAAGTTTTTTCCAACAGGTCGTATTTTGTCAAAGTCCAAAAAGATCATAAAGGAAAAAAACAATTTTATTCAGCATCTTCTTTTACTATATATGTATTCCAAGTATTTAATTTTTTCCAAAAAATCTTCCTAAGACACCTCAACACTCTAAACCAATATTTTTTATTTATTAAAACAAATCCTTTTTAAATTTCAAAAAACCTTACCAAACAGGATATATGTCACTTCTTAATTTTTGCATGCAATCTCATGAAATGATTTGGTTGATTAGGTTAATTACATTAATAATGATTCGGTTGATCATTCTATTCATTCCCTTTACTCCCTGCTGAAATCTAGGCTTATAATTAAGCTAGGAAAATAGGAAAGACTATACAACAAAAAAAAAAAGAAATAAAATTAAAAGGTACTTTGATAGTAATCATATAAATGATTACAAGAGCAATGAAAATAAGAAGGTGAGAGTAATAATGAAGAACAATGAAATATAAAAGTAATGAGTTTGCAATGGGATTATTAGAGACAGATATAAAGACATTTGGACCACAAACATAGACAGTGAAGCTAAGTTCATTTTGTGTGTTGGACCACAACTACCTTTTGTTCTAATGAGGTCTATATGGATACATTAAATTAATTCTGGTTAACTTTCCAACCTAATAACACGATGCATACTGGATTTTGAAATCCCTCAATAACATCTCAAAAGTTAACATGGAATAATCATGTCAATTTAGTTTAGGCCTTATTTGTTGATGAATGGCCACTAAATTACTAGAAATTGTGTTGTATTTTATTAGGACAAATTAGTCTTTTCATAGCAGCTCAACAACATCATACGCAGTGAAATTACATAAGTGAGGTATGAGGAGAATAAAACTCAGACCCTATACCTATTTTGTGGGGTAGAAAAATTATTTTTGACATACCTTACCACGGCATATCCTTGTTCCATACCTATTTTTTTCCATTTATTGTTGTTATTCATTTAGATTAAGCTTCTCTAATAAGGTGAAACAAATAAAATTTGAACAAATCATTTAAATTGAATGATAAGAGATGATGAGACAATGACACATCAATTGTACCATAATTTTAAGCATGTTAAATGGACAATCTTATGTCTCTTCACTTTTTGCTCACCAATAATAAGTAAAGAGAGATCAAATACATTGTCTGATCACCAAGTGTGTGTGAGAGAAAAGGATAGCTCTCCAGTTATTGGTTTGGGCTGAAATCTCTGGCAAAATCCACAAGATTTGGCCCAATAAAGAAAAGAAAACCAACGAGCCCATTTCTTATAGTTTGATGAGCTCGGTCCAGTATCGTAAGGCCCAACGAAGCCAAAAATTCAAATTTTCCAGAAAACGTAAAGAAGCGGCAACGGTCACAAACAGCTGGAACGAAAGCATTTCAAATTTCAAAATTCCACCGGCTATAATTCCTCTTTCCCTCTCCTATATAAACAACCCATTTCTTACAAACCCAAGCTCCTCACTCAATTCACTCTTGTCATAAATTTTCATCCATCTTCAATAGTTTTCTAGTTCGATTTTCTGCAATTTCTTACATAAGAAAATGAGAGAGTGCATCTCCATCCACATTGGTCAGGCCGGAATCCAGGTCGGAAACGCCTGCTGGGAGCTCTACTGCCTCGAACACGGCATTAAGGTCAATCCCTTATCTCTCTACTTCAATCAATGTCTATTTGATTATTAAGTTGATTTTTGTATTGATCGGCTTGTGCTTGATGAATTGTCTAGCCTGATGGACAAATGCCCGGAGACCTCACTGTTGGAGGAGGAGATGATGCTTTCAACACCTTTTTCAGTGAAACGGGTGCTGGAAAGCATGTACCTCGAGCTGTCTTTGTAGATCTGGAACCTACTGTTATTGATGAGGTGAGGACCGGAACTTACCGTCAGTTGTTCCACCCTGAACAGCTCATCAGCGGCAAAGAAGATGCTGCTAACAACTTTGCCAGAGGACATTATACAAGTAAGACTCGAAATCCTAACTCTCATGTTCAACATAAAGAAGGAGTTTCATTTGTTCATTTCGTTTTTGTTTTATATGTTGTTTATTGGTTAATTTTGTTGACAGTTGGGAAGGAGATTGTGGATCTGTGTCTTGATAGAATAAGGAAGTTAGCTGACAACTGCACTGGGCTTCAGGGATTTTTGGTGTTCCACGCTGTTGGTGGGGGTACTGGTTCAGGGCTTGGCTCTCTGCTTCTTGAGAGGCTTTCTGTTGACTACGGAAAGAAATCCAAGCTTGGATTCACCATTTACCCTTCACCTCAGGTCTCTACTGCTGTAGTTGAGCCTTACAACTCTGTGCTCTCAACACACTCGCTTCTTGAGCACACTGATGTTGCTATCCTTTTGGATAATGAAGCTATTTATGATATCTGCCGTAAATCTCTCGACATTGAAAGACCTACTTACACCAATCTTAACAGGCTTATTTCTCAGGTATTGTATTTTTAGCATCTCACTGTCTCCTATTATGAAATGATTTGTTTGATTTAAGAGGTGGGCTAATCAATTGTTCGATTCTGTAGGTTATCTCATCACTGACAGCTTCTCTGCGATTCGATGGTGCTTTGAATGTGGATGTAAATGAGTTCCAAACTAACTTGGTTCCATACCCAAGGATTCATTTCATGCTTTCTTCGTATGCGCCTGTGATCTCTGCCGAGAAGGCCTACCATGAGCAGCTTTCTGTTGCTGAAATTACTAATACTGCTTTTGAACCATCGTCTATGATGGTCAAGTGTGACCCACGTCACGGGAAGTACATGGCCTGCTGTTTGATGTACAGAGGTGATGTTGTGCCCAAGGATGTGAACGCTGCTGTTGCCACAATTAAGACCAAGAGGACCATTCAGTTTGTGGACTGGTGCCCAACTGGGTTCAAATGTGGTATCAATTACCAACCACCAACTGTTGTACCTGGTGGAGACTTAGCCAAGGTGCAGAGAGCTGTTTGTATGATTTCAAATTCCACTAGTGTTGCTGAGGTCTTCTCAAGGATTGACCACAAATTCGATTTGATGTACGCGAAGCGGGCTTTTGTTCATTGGTATGTGGGTGAAGGTATGGAGGAAGGAGAGTTCTCTGAGGCTAGAGAAGATTTGGCTGCTCTTGAGAAGGACTATGAGGAAGTTGGATGTGAGTCTGGTGATGGTGAAGATGATGAAAATGAAGAGTATTAGGTTAATTTCTCCATGTTTTGCTTGGATGATTATGTAGCCAATGGTCTCATTGGTACCTAAAATTAGAAGTGGTTCATATTCAGTAGGTTCATGTATTTGATGTAAGTTTCTTCTGAATATGTAGTTTGCTATTTTCAACTTCTTAATCTCTCTGTTGTCTTATCAAATATCCAACTATCTCGACTAATTTATGGACAAGTCATCAATTCTTTCCAAATACATGATGTTGATGGATTCGATTGATACGTTGAAATATCATTCAACATACTAATTGTAATTTCACAATCCAACGTACGTGTTATAACTTTTTTTCATTGACGGGTAAGTAGTCGTCACTACACTATTCTGAGACTTTGCTTCTCAACTACGTTTTTGGTAGGTATTTCAATAATTTAATATACATAGTGGAGTTGGAGATTTCGTCTATTTTCTTCCTACGTATTACAACTGTACATCAAAATACATATAACGGAAGTGATAGAAAGGAACTTCATCTCCATCTCTATTTACGTCATCCCTTTTTCCTGTAGACCCAGCGCAGAGAAAATCTTCCTGTTCCAATCAAGCAGAATTATTATAAGCTGTGTCACCGTCTACAAAGCAAAGAAAGATTCTATAGTGCCTAAAAATTATACTACAAAGCAAAGAAAGATTCTTTTGATATATCAAGAAATGGTAAAGTAAAAAATATTAAACAAGAGTGTCATACCAAAGAGACGTACCGCGGCCTAACGCAATTTCTGAACCAATTTTGTCATTATATAAAAAAGAAAATCCTAAAATTAAGAGAATTCAACCATATATATAGTCTGATATTTCTTTTTCTCCTAAAGGATCCAATACTAGTGCAATATGAAAGAGTCTTTTCGAATTCCTTACCATAATAATGAAATTAAAAAAAAAAAAAAAAGGCTCTGCCCATGCGAACGTAAGAAGGGGTACTTGAACATATACCAGTTCCGAAGGGAATTCAATTGAATTTCAAAACAAGAGAAAAAAGTTCATTAAAACCCTGTCGGACGCTATGTTAGAAGTTCAAAGACCAGTGAGTACATGTGCATTCACCACGTTTATAAAAAATTGTAGAAATCTGTATATCAGACATTTAATTTCAAATTTTGAATCTGTCTCTAAAAAAAATGAAAAATAAACAAGAAAAAGGATAGTCGAACGCACCTAGTTAGCAGACTTAATGGGCGTTTTCCCACCAAGTGGTGAAGCAGGCAACATAGGCTTAGACAACATAAAAACAGAAGCAACATCCTGATGAACAACTCTCTGCCTAAGCTTCTTAGCTATATCTTCCCCAAGCTGTGAATCCTCTGCTCTAATTCTCATAATTTGGCTATGAATATATGCATTCATCTTCCTAGCACGACTATACTCAATCTCTCTTTCTTGATTACTCTCCATCTCTGAGTGTTGATACATCATCATGGATCCAAATATATTATATATTGAGGAAAAAAAGATAGATGAATACTTGAGGCAAGCAAGTGATGATAAAGAAAACAAAAATATGCCGCTTTGGTTTGTCACGGTTATATTGGGAGTATTTATAGTAGTTATACGTGTCCTCTCTTAATTACAAATGCTAATCATAAAATTTGTGCTTCATCGGTGGGCCGGTGGGAAGCTGACTTACCTGCTGAGTTACGCATTTTAGGTGGAGCTAAAATTAAGCCTTTTTTCAACTTGTTGACACATGTATAGCCCCTTGCCTAATTTTTTTTATTTACACATGTACTTCATTTGTTGACAAGTCATATATGCTATTGTTAGAGTTCATTATTAACATTTAATCAGTTTGTTTGTATACATTTTAAATAAGTGTTTTAAAACTTTGTGATTTAAAATTAAAAATATAAAATTCTCCCTAATCTTGTGATCGTAAACATATATTATTTACAAAATTAATATATTTCGAGCTCATTTTATAAACTAACAAAAGCATTATTTAATCTATTCATATTTCAAAGTTCAAACTAGTAGTTTGAATATATTTGACCAAATTGACAATAACAATCTATTTATCGAAAGGTTATATGTATTACTCTTCATAAGGACTAAGGTTAAGGCAGATATTGATTGAATTGAACAGAGAGTATCTTCATTTCACATTTAGATATTCTGTAATAGTCTTTTTTAATTAATGGAACGTCTATTCATGAAGTTAGTCGATACATTTGAATGTAAAAAACATGTGAGGATCTTGAATATAGCCTAAGTGGGCAACAAATATTGGATGGGGGGTCTTTATCAAATCTGCACAGTCCCAAAAGAGTTGCCAAACAATCAAGAAATTGATGAAGACAAATATTTTTACAATAATTCAACTACTAGTGGTGTCCAAATGGCAAAGGAATTGCAATTATGGGTGGGTCAATGGTCATAGAAGGATTTCTACGTGAGAGGAAATTGGAAAACAAGTGGCATCTTTTTTAGCTATTAAATCAAAATATATAATATGATAGATATTTAAGAATTAGGCTGTAAATTTTGACAATCGCTATCGATAATGTATCAACATATTTGGATTACCAGACACGTGGAATTGTTGGAAAGTTCAAAAAAGTTCTATTCTTAGCAATTGCGTATTAACCTAATATTGGTGAATCAAGCCATTTGTTACCATTTGATGTTTCTTGTACTTTGATTATAATATATTTTATTATAGTTATTGTTCAATGTTTGATAAATTTTGTGATGATTTCACTTATGTATGATCTTTTTCTTGACGGTCTTGATTGTTTTATTAAAAATAATCTATCTAGAAATAAGATTTGCATCTATTCTATCTCAAAACTCCGGTTTATAGAATTACGCTGAATATTATATTATTGTTATTGTAATGATATGTATATCTTAAAATTATTATGTAAAACACATGAAAAGAGGCCAAACCCAATAGATAAAATGATTTTGTGTCAAACTCAAAAATGTTCAGTACTCTTCATCCTCTTTTTCAATGTTCATGAAATGACAAGCAGCTGCCACCTTTAAAAATGGACTTTAGGATTCTATTGGTTGATGACTATTCAATAATAATGCTTCCAAAGAGACTATTCTTTTGATGAATATGAATATATTTATTCATTGTACCTAGTAATAGTAAGTTAAAGTTATGTTGCAGCTACAGAAGTCAGTTACAAAAATATGGAGTATTTTATATATGGATCGCATTTTTATGTCTCTTTCAAGGTATCGTAGGAAATTAAATTAGCAGAGCTAGAGATAAACTGTCATGAGATTGCCACATAATATACCTGCAAGTATGGGATATTAGGCACTTTACCAGCACAAATTAATTAAGGCTGAAAATCCATTTATTTCCTTTACTGAATGTTGGGTTACCGTGTTATATTCATCATGCTCTAAAAATTCAAGCAATAAATCAAATTAAAGTAAATCTTAAAATAGGCTAGAATTGAGATAGAATGAAAGTCAGAAAAAAAATTATGAAATGCAAGCTAAAATCAACCTAATATAAAATTATAGCACAATCCATAACTCCTTTTTTTTTTTTACGAATTGAGGGGAATAAAAACAGAGGATCGGAAATTGTTCCTATGGTTAAGCAAACATATACTAGTTGATTAGTTATTGTAGCTATAGTTTTAGTTAATTACTATTTGCGACCCACAGAGGTGGACCTATCGTAATCAATGGGGTGCATGTGCATCCGTTATCTTTGGAAAAAATCATGTGTATATATGCATATCTATATTGAGAAACTGGAAAAAAAACTAGAATATAATTAACAGTGTACTAGGAGTGTTCTTGTACTGCTGGTATAAGGCAAAGGAACCACCTATGAGACTAGCGTCCGAATCCAGCTAGAGCACTATTTATTATTTTTATTTTAAATTTAGAATTAGAGATCATATTTGGTGCATCCGAAGTCTTCAAATCCTGGGTTGGGTTGGGGTTTTGAGTTTATATAATTCAGAATTCGCATAATATAATTTGTATAACTTTTGTATAATGTAATTTTGTATTATATAATAACGATTTAAAGTTCTGTATAAATTCGTTATTTCGAGTTTATATAAAAAGAGTTCAATTATATAAACTCATCCGCGAATTATATAAACGAGATAGCTTAAACTGTAACTAAAACCCATAAATATACAAACTATAGTTATGAAGCATAATTAAGTTTATTATAATGATTATTTGAGAAATTTCTCCTATTATCCACATGATATTGTACCAGCCCAATATTTGGTGTGGGCCTCCGACAGGATAATTGGATTATGATCCACAACATTTCAGTGGGAAATAACCCATCTGTCTTCTGTTGTTGGTTGTTACAACATTTCGCTCGCCTCTCTCCTTCCTCTCCTAATATCGCTCACCACTCTCCTTCCTATAACATGTAATTACGAATTGTAATTAGTAAACTATAACTATAGAGTGTAATTAAGCAATTTTTGAGTGGCTATATACGAAAGTTCCCCAAATTATAAAAGGAAAAATTGTATGAAATAGCAAACTATTAATTCAAATTAAATGTTATAGCCATAGTTTATTTTATTTGTAATTTGCAGCAAACACCCCACTTTTTTTTCCATCTAATTCGGTATACAATTAGTTATTTTATACATTTCGGTATAAAATGTGTTTGTGTTTGTATAAAGCGAGAGAAAAATGTATATACATATACAAATATATATATTTTCGTCTTATACACTTATAATTATACAAATACAGATCTTATTATACAAATTACAATGTATAAATGAATTTATTCAAACTGAATAATTTGTATAAAATTGGATGTATCTAGCAAATTATACAACAATTATACAAACTATAGTTATAACATATAAATATGACTTTTATATTTGCTATATGAAAGTTATGAAATAGCAAAAGTCCATTATCCACATGATATTGTACCAGCCCAATAATTGGTTTGGGCCTACGACAGGATAATTGGATTATGATCCACAACATTTCAGTGGGAACTAGCCCACCTGTCTTCTGTTGTTCCTTGTTACCCATATACATTTCTAGTTTTTATCTATTTGTTTTGATCAAATCTTAATTCCCCTAATGTTTTATAATCTTAATAAGTAAATTTTAATTAAAATCTCACATATGAGTATGAAATTGTATATCGTATCACCCGCTGTAATTTTTTAGGCAATTTTCATTCACTTTATCGTCTTTTCCATTTCAATTTATGTTTTTCCTTAAATCTCTTGTTGATAATCCTCTACTAGCATAAAATATCCCGAATAATGTGTAAATCCTTTGAGATTGAAATAAATTAATTGAGTTTGATTCCATGTATCAATATCTCAGACATGATAACGAAATTGTATAACGTAATCACCCTGTGTAATCTTTTGATCAACTTTCATTCACTTCATAGCCTCTCCCGTAACAATCTGGGTTCTTCCTTAATTTTTTGTGTTAATATTTTCCTACTAGAACCAAATATCCCGAATAAAGTTTAAATCATTTGAGATTAAAAATAAATTTATTGTGTTTGATTCCCTATATCAATATCTCAGATACGAGAAAGAAATTGTATATCATAATCACCCTCTATAATCTTTTGATCAACTTTCATTCACTTCATAGCCTCCCCTCCCATTGCAATTTAGGTTCTTCCTTGATTTTTGTGTGAATATTTCCTTATTAGCACCAAATATCTCGAACAAATTTTAAATCTTTTGAGATTGAAAATAAATTTATTGCGTTTGATTTCATGTATCAATATCTCAGATATGAGAAAGAAAATGTATATTGTAAACACCATGTGTAATATTTTTATCAACTTTCATGCACTTCAAAGACTCTCCAATTGGAATCTAGGTTCTTAAATTTTTGTGTCAATATTACCCTATTTGCACCAACTATCTTGAATGAAGTGTAACTCCTTCAAAATTGGAAATAAATTAGATGTGTTTGATTCCTTATAAATATCAACATATGAGAATTAAATTGTATATTGTATCATCCTTTGTATTTCTTTAGGCAACTTCTTTGTTGTGTTTGATTCCTTGCATATATCTCATATATGATAAGAAAATTGTATATCGTATCATCCTATGTATTCTTTCAGGCAGCTTCCGTTCACCCCATCGCTTCTTCCATTGCAACCTAGGTTTTTCCTTGAATCTTTGAGTTGATATTCCTCTGTTAGCGCCAAATATTTCGAATGAACTGTAACTCCTTTGAAAATGAAAATAAAATTGTTGCCCTTGATTCCTTGTATCAATATCACACATATGAGAAGTAAATTGTAAATTGTATCACCCTTTGTATTTTTTCAGACAACTTTCATTAACTTTATTGCCTTTTTTCATTGCAAATAATACTCTGTTAATGTCAAATATTTTGAATGAACGGTATCTTTTTCGAAATTGAACATAAATCTATTGTGTTTGATTTCATGTATCAATATCTCACATTTAAGAAGAAAATTTGTACAATATATTACTATCTATCATCATTCAGACAAATTTCAAACAAAAAAAATTCGTAAAAATAAACAATAACCATTACATATCTTACATAAATCTTAGTGAAATCACGTAATAATATCACTGTAGACGATAAATATGCATCAATTATAGCATACCAATGCAAAAAAATAAAAAAAAACTCCAATTAGACTCTACAAAATTTGACATTCTCAAGGAAGTTGATGATGCTCTTGCACTTAATTTCGTGGGCCATTTGGCCGGGCTTTAAAGTCCCAAATATCGACTGAAAAACCCAAAGAATAGTGGGCTCCAAAACAGGAAAAAGGAGACTCGAGGGGCCGGTAAGTGAACAACATAGAAATTAAAAAATTATTGAAATAAATAACAAAGACAGATAGGAAGGAAGAGAGAAGTTTCTTTTATAATCCATCAATCTTCTTCTTCTGTTAATTAACCTCACATAGAAGAAAACGCTCAAAGTTTCAACCGACCAAAAACGGCTCTCTGGTTAGCCATCTTTACTTGTTAATTCATTAAGTTTCTTTTATAATCCATCTATCTTCTTCTTCTGTTAATTTCAAAGTTCAATTCCATTTCTACTTTCTTAATCGTTAAGGTATCTTTCCCCAATTTTTTTTTATTTGCAGAGAAACCCTAAATCTCTAATTATTAGATCGGTGATTTAAAACCTGATCGGTCGAAGTCGGATTATAATCGGGTTTAGGAAGTTTAGGTTGTGGAAGTTGGAATATTCAGGTGGCGTGTGACTTCGGGAATTGAGAAAAATGAGTGCACCGAAGAAAAAATTTTTCCAGATAGAGGCATTTAAGCATCGGGTTGTTGTGGATCCGAAGTATGCTGAAAAAACTTGGAAGATCCTTGAACATGCCATTCATGAGATTTACAATCATAACGCCAGTGGTCTAAGTTTTGAAGAGCTCTACAGGTTTGCTTCTTCTTTTTTTTCTTTAAGATTTTCATTTGGTGATGTTGCTACTTGTTATAAGTTGTTTGATTAGCGCAGAAGTAATTGATTGTATTCTGCTGTTTGAGGAAGAATTAATAGCTGTTAAATTACTCAACACATAGGCACCCCAGGATGCGGTATAGTGGTCAATGTAGCAAGTCGAGAATCGTGAGTTCTCAGGTTCAAAACCCAGCAGAAGTGATAACACTAGGTGATTTCTTTCCATCTGCCCTAGTTTTGTGGACAGAGTAACTTGGTACTTGTTGCTGGTGCAAGGTTAATTTTGTTCTAATAACTGTATTAGAAACTTGAAACTATAGGATAAAATACTAGTATATAGATTTTAACTAGTTAATTGGTAGTAGTCCATTTGGTCTATTTGTAGGCTGGTATATTAGAGAACCCTAAATAATTGTTTTTTTGTATGTGCTTTTCTATTTAATACCTCTTTGTTCCACCCGATCAGGCTCCTTTCCATGCTGATGGTTGCAAGAGGAGGATTTGTGGTCACAATTTTGACCATAATTTATTACAATGTGAGTCAAGGTTAGGTTGACATTGATGCAACATAAAAAGCTGATACGTCAGGCTGGTTTGTCAAATGTAGATGTTCTTATTTTATCAAGAGGAAAAAGTTACCTCATTCCACCTAAGTAAGTTTAATCGTTGTAGTTAATTTTGCGCGAATATTTTCATTTGAGGGGAAGGAAATGCAATTTGATATAGAGATACTATTATGTCGTTTAGGGGGATACATACACAGTCCTTGTAGACTCACACAAAAAATCCCACTCAGAACGTTTATTGTTGAAGATTGAGCTAAGAGGTTTTACTTTAATAAGTGGACTAGATATCCTTGTAAAAGGTCTCTCTTCGTGTTAGACTTCTAAATAGCAATGTTATAATTTATATGGAAGTATGCTCCTCTTTTAAGTACACACCGTTAGCTGTGTCTATGTCTTTTAAGTGCAAAGTGTTAAGTTAATCCTTGCCCTTTTAAGTCCAAACTGTTCCTGTTTATTCGGTTAGGTATGTATAATGTAGTAGATATCTATTTTATCTACTGAAAACTTGATCTAGTTTGATTGCATCATTATAGATATTGACTGAAAACCTAGAACTTGTTTTCTTTTTTGCCAAATGTTTTGATGCATAAACCATACAACTTCCCCGTTGACATGAACAGATAATTTCAATATATCACTTCGCATACCATTTATTGGGGAATGGGGGTTTAGATATTTATAAAATTACTTGCTTTAATCTTTTTCTTCAGTAATTGAGCTTAGTGACAAGTTCTATTTCTTGTATTATAAGCAGGCAATCTGCCACCTTTATTTTGATAATGTTTTCTTCTTGAATAGCCGTCTTATTACTTTGATGTTCTTATTATCTGACATCTGCAGAAATGCATATAACATGGTACTACACAAATTTGGGGAGAAGCTCTATTCAGGACTTGTGTCAACTATGACAGCACATTTGAAGGAAATTGCAAAACATATTGAATCTACTCAGGGAGGGCTGTTTCTTGAAGAACTGAATCGGATATGGGCAGAGCATAACAAGGCACTGCAAATGATTCGAGATATATTGATGTATATGGATAGAACTTTCATTCCTAGTACACACAAAACACCTGTTCATGAGCTTGGTTTGAATTTATGGAGAGACAACATCATCCACTCTAGCAAAATACACAAAAGGCTTCAGGACACACTTCTTGAACTAGTTCAGCATGAGAGGACCGGTGAAGTGATAAACAGGGGTTTGATGAGGAATGTAATACAAATGCTAATGGATTTAGGTTCTTCAGTATACCAAGAAGACTTTGAAAAGCCGTTTCTTGATGTCTCAGCTGATTTCTATCGGCTTGAGTCTCAGCAATACATTGAGTGCTGTGATTGTGGGGATTATCTGAAGAAAGCTGAGAAACGTCTCATCGAAGAGATTGAAAGAGTGTCCCACTATTTAGATACAAAAAGTGAACCCAAACTTACTAATGTCGTGGAGAAAGAGATGATCGAAAGCCATATGCACAGGCTGGTTCATATGGAGAACTCGGGCTTAGTGAATATGATCATAAATGACAAGTACGAAGATTTAGGAAGGATGTACAACTTGTTCCGAAGAGTGTCAACTGGGCTCGCACTGATTAGAGATGTCATGACTACTCATATTCGAGAAATTGGTAAGCAGCTTGTCACTGATCCAGAAAAGTTGAAGGATCCTGTAGACTTTGTGCAGAGGCTTTTGGATGAGAAGGATAAGCATGATAAGATCATTAGTTCAGCATTTAACAATGACAAAACATTCCAGAATGCTCTCAATTCCTCATTTGAGTTCTTCATTAATCTGAATCCACGATCACCAGAGTTCATCTCATTGTTTGTGGATGACAAACTTCGGAAAGGGCTGAAAGGGGTTACTGAGGAGGATGTAGAGATCATATTAGACAAAGTGATGATGCTCTTCCGCTACCTTCAGGAGAAAGATGTGTTTGAGAAGTATTACAAGCAGCACTTGGCAAAGAGGCTACTCTCAGGGAAGACGGTATCTGATGACGCAGAGAGAAGTTTGATAGTTAAGCTTAAAACAGAATGCGGGTACCAGTTCACCTCAAAACTGGAAGGCATGTTTACTGATATGAAGACCTCACAGGATACAATGCAGGGGTTTCATGCTGCTGTGGGTGCTGATCTTGCAGAGGGTCCTTCACTTACTGTCCAAGTTCTTACTACTGGGTCGTGGCCAACACAATCTGTTAATACTTGCAATCTTCCTTCGGAAATCTTAGGGGTCTGTGATAGGTTCAAGACATACTATCTGGGGACTCATACAGGTAGGAGGTTGTCATGGCAGACAAATATGGGGACTGCTGATCTGAAAGCTACATTTGGAAAGGGACAGAAGCATGAGCTTAATGTTTCCACTTATCAGATGTGCATCCTTATGTTGTTCAACAAATCGGATCGAATGAGTTACAAAGAAATTGAACAGGCTACAGAAATACCAGCTTCAGACTTGAAGAGGTGCTTACAATCTCTCGCTTGTGTCAAGGGGAAGAATGTTTTGAGGAAGGAGCCAATGAGCAAGGATATTGCTGAAGATGATGCCTTTTACTTCAATGATAAATTCTCGAGCAAGTTCTACAAGGTGAAGATAGGTACTGTTGTTGCACAAAAGGAGTCAGAGCCTGAGAAACAGGAGACTAGGCAGAGAGTGGAGGAGGACCGAAAACCACAGATTGAGGCAGCAATTGTCAGAATCATGAAATCTCGGAGGGTGCTAGATCACAACAATATAGTTGCCGAAGTAACAAAGCAGCTACAGTCTCGATTCCTGCCAAACCCTGTTGTCGTAAAGAAACGGATTGAGTCTTTGATTGAGCGTGAATTCTTGGAGAGGGATAAAACTGATAGGAAGTTGTATCGTTATCTGGCTTGAAGAAGCCACAGGCACTGAACCTGTGATTTTTTCGGGATTTGTTGGGCCTTAACTTGTCGCTATGTAAGTTTGAATGTTTATCAAATCACTTGGTGCCCAGGTGGGCTTTAATGACAGCCGTTTGTTGGTACAACGCATCCATTTTATTTTAATTTTTCCTTCTGAACTAGGTAAGCTTATAAGTCTCAGAGAGAGTAGTGGGTAACTTGAACTGGAATGGATTCAATATTAGTAATAGATGCTCTGTTAAGTAGCCAACTGTAGAATGGTAATTCCAGACTTTTTTTTACAAACCTAAAGGTTCCACCAGAAATGGTTTTAAATTTATTTATGGACTCGGACTGAGTGCTTTGGATGTCCACAATTTTCAACTCCTTATTATGCAGAAATTTTTGTAATAATCATGTAGTTCTGGTGAAGGCCAAATAAGGGCGATGACGATATCCCATCATCGAAAGTAAACTTGGCGTGGGCCTCAATCTCTCAATTTATGTAGCTGGCAAATTTTAATCTTTTAACGAACTATAACAATGTAGAAATGGGTTATTAAGTCAGGAATCTATTGAAAACAGTCTTTCTATTTTTATGAGGTAGGGTGAAGTATGCATACACTACCTTTTTTAGACTCTACTCATAAATATACATTAGGTATATTACTTTTGTGACAGAACTATAAGAATGTGATAGAGATAGTGTTGAGTAGTGGAAAACATATAAATAATCTTATCAAATGTCTTCTCTCGAAAGCAAAGAACATGAATAATATATTGAGGTATATATTAATATTAGAGAACACAATTATATGAAGATGTGGTTGATAAATTTAATACGATGTGAGAAAAGAACTATACGTGTAATGGAACTAGTGTACGCACGAGCAAAGTGTTTAGAAAAAAAAATTTTGATTTGGTGTATTTGGGATAACGCAATAAAATGTTTTTCTTTGAAAAATTATTTTCGAGGTAGGTTTTCTTTTTGTGTTTGATTGGATGTTCAGGTAATTAATATAACTTTTATATATAAGGTGGAATCTGTGTAATTGTTTGCTGAAGTAAATAATCCAAAAGAAACATGACTTATGCCTGTTAGTGACGGAAGTCAGTTTTCTTCATTTTTGATGCAATAATTTTACATAATCAATTAATAGAAAATAATTTAATCAAGCATACCAAACACATCCGGGTAAAACAAAATACAACTTAGATTTTACGAGACTTTAGTACTAGTTACGACGTAATAACATCAACAATATTTTGGCATTGGTCTTCACTGTGAAACTCACATATATATAAGTACAAACGGTTGTAATTAGTATCAAATGAGTTTAAGTTTGATGTATTGACGATTTAAAAAATATTCAGTAGGTGAATCTATTTAATAATGTTAAATTACAAAGTAGTACTCCGTATTCACGTGAATAATTCTTCACAAAGAGTTCAGTTCTTTCCCTAAAATCCTTCCTTCAACATGCACGCAGCCTACAAAGTTCCAAAATGTGGAAGGAAATGAAAAAGTTATGTTCAATTTGCTAAAGTTAGTAACAAAACGACACCCTAAAGAGGAATAAAAGACCAAATTTCCGCAAGCGTTACTATATCTCCAACACGCTATTCATATTCCACGAATCTTGTCGACAAGCACTTATAAATGCGGATCCAGAATTTAAAATTATGAGCTCAAACCTATTATTTATTGCAATTTTAATGAATTTTTACATATAAATTTATATTTTGCATCAAAAATAGCTTTATCCGTCCCGGCAACTAGTATAAATACTCTGCTCCATCTCCTCAACATAGACAGAATTGAAGAAAAAGATGAAAGGAGCTGTTTTAGTGAGTTTGTTTATGTTGGTAGTTGTTGTAGTGCAACTAGGAGAAGCGATTAATTGTGGTGAAGTTGGTGGAGCACTAGCTCCTTGTGTGCCTTATTTGACACAAGGTGGAGATCCATCAGGTTCATGTAGTGATGGTGTGAAAAAAGTTGTACAAATAACGCCAACACAACAAGACAGGCAAGATGCTTGTGAATGTATGAAAGCTGCTGCTGCTCGTTACTCTAATCTTAAACCAGATGCTGCATCTAATCTCCCTTCACGCTGTGGTGTTACTACTGCTATCCCAATCTCTCCTACTACTAACTGCAAAAGGTAATTAATTACGTCTGAATTTAACTTATATACAATGACAGACAAATTAGAATCTGACTATGCTCTCTTTGCTTGGAATTAATTATTGCAGCGTTCCTTGAGATCATGGGTGGACGATGGAAGGAAGCTTTTGCAAATGCAATATTAACCTAAGTGAAATAACGAGTGCAAAATATATACTTCTAATGTACTCCCAATGTTTCTCTCCTATGAATTGTGCGTATGTATAAACTATATATTAACAATATTATAAAAGTAAATAAGTCTACCCATCTCTTTTGTTATCTCTTCCTATTAGTTCATAGAGTATGATCTGACCAATTAGTCCGAACATGATGAGTAGATTAATAATTCACACATTTAAAAACTCAAGTTATTTTAATCAGCTCAAATTGAACAAACTCATCCATTTGAGTACATAAAGTGCTAATTAACTTGGTTTGTATATATCACAGATGAATAAATTTGCCACGACTCTTAAATAATTTATTCGCACAATTAGGACAAATTATTGAAGTCGTAGCTAAACTTATATATTAATTCAATGTGGATCCACTATGAAGAGCTAACCACACTTATTAAATCCAAATTAATACAAGGGTAAATGAATATATTCATAAAATCAGAAGGCTCAAACTATATAATCAAGTGGGGCCTATGAAAGATAAAATGGTATGGACGGAAACATTACCCCATACTATAGTGTATAAAAATATCCTGGCGTAACAAGCTGGAGACTAGAGGTCCTGCAATGGCTCAAGCTCAATGCTCCCAGTCATTGCAGGAAACAAGAGAACAACCCATTAATTATATTATGAACTAATCACTTATAAAAATTGCTTGTCTTGGATTATCAGGCATTGAGAAAACGAACAAGAAAAAACAAACATTATTTGTCATGAATATATATGATAACCATCCCTTCAACTGTTTAGGGATGTAAAAGTTTCAAAGTGATTAGCCTTCTATAAATCGCAATCCCTTCAACCTTAATGCAAAATACACTAACAGTATAAAATATATTTAAACAATCAGGTCACTTACGAAATAATCTGTGTGGCGCCTCATGTTGCGGCTAACTTTTGGGTGGATGAATGTGAATAGAGGTTATAATCTTGGTGATGCTGTTCATGTTAACATCAACATATGTTTTTTTTTTCTACAATTATTTGGTTTGTTATATCCTGTTATTTTCACGAATGAAACCATAAATTTAATAAACAATGGATGGGTCCTCTAGTAACTGTAATTTTGTATTATTATGTAACAAAATAGCAGTCATTAACTAAACCAAAATTTGATATAATTAAGTCTACAATGTCTTGTTACTTGAAGATTGATGTTCGATGATGTAACCATAAGACAACGAATACTACACAAGGAATAGAATGATATTGTCTGCAACGAATTTTACAGTGACAGAAAATATGAAAAAACGTATATTTTATTCATGAATATTTGTGAGTATAATAATTATATTCCTTTCTTGAGTCTCTCTTACAATTTTCTCTTTGCCTTGAGGGTTGTTGAAAACGTATTTCTCAAGTGGAATAATTTATTGGACCTCCTGTATTTGATCGCTTAAAACATCGGGTTGATCTTGAGGAATGTCCCCTTTTGATTACTTTGACAAAGACAATTATTTGATATTTTGATTTTTTTATCATAAATACTCAATTTGCGATATTCGAAATGCATTTTCAAGAAAATACATGTTCTTTTTATAGGCGTTAGCTAGCCTCTAAGGAACCCAAACGGACCTTAGAGGTTGAAGATGGATTGAACTCATGCTGTAGAGTTTCATTTTAAATCCATTAAAAATTCGATCTTTTTGCTCTAAAGATTCAGACATTGTGTCAAAATCACATATGTTGGCTCTATTTTTCTCCAACAAAAATGATCCTGTTAGTGCTGGCAGAGTAGGATTGATCTGTAATATTAAACTTTTAAATTAAGTACAATTATTCTATATAAAAAAAAATATTAAACCAAATATCCTTAATTAAATCTTAACCTTACTATATATATTTAAGTAATGTCTCACAGCGAGAGCATTAGTTTATTCGTGAAAACTGTCTCTAACTTTAGAAGCAAATTAAAATAATTTCTACCCCCAAAGATTCCATCAATATATTTTTGTCTAATATATATTTTTTCTTCTGGCGATGTTAATTGATTTGCCAACGATGTGTAATGACAAAGCCAATCAACTAGTCTTTGTGGGCCATCTCAATCTAGAGTAGTATACAAAATCTTTTAATCAAACAACATTATCACTTTCTAAAATTACAATCCAAAAAGACGTGTTAAGGTTGTGTTTTTTTTCAGCCGACTCACACATCATATCTCAAAGCTAGAGTTGTTTTCAATAAATATAATATTAATAATTAAATTCATTAAACTTAAATTCTCGCTAGGCTATGCTTTTTTGTTTATTCTACAAAGTACGTAAAACACTATACCTACGTTCCCTGGGCAATAATTACAATTTTACTACTACTCAATCCTCTAACACATCGTTTATAATAATGTAATTGACACAGAGAAAGAGTGTGGTTAGCTCAGGTTACAAGATGAACTTTGACTTGCTCCTTTAATTGGAAATTGAAATTAACTACCGAAAACCAGAAACGTTAAAAGAGTTGGTATTGAAGAACTTCAATTCCCCCATTAATTATTAATTATGGATTGCTTATTTCATAATTATATGCTCTTCAGCCAGCAGACATGGGGTTAGCAATCTTATGCAAGGTTTCAACTTAAAATTGTCTATAAAAGGGTTATGTGTATTGATAAATGATTGCAACTATGGGAAAGCTTCAATTCATTTTCAATATTAAGTGGAGTACTATTTTTATGTAATGAAGATCCATATGATGTAATTTAGCTTAAATATTTCCTTTTCAATGTAATTTTGAGTTTTAGAATTCTTTTGTTGTTGGATGACGCCTAGCTAATTAGCTAGTAAATATGTTTTATTCCAATTATAGAAATAATGATGAAAATATTAGAGAAGCAGTCAACAATATAGTATCTAGTAGGTGAGCTGCTCGTTGCTTAATGTTTGGTGAACTGCAATAAGTAGTAGTAGTAGTAGTATTTACCTTGGTATATCGTTTGCACATGCGCACCATTTAATTAGACACTGGTAATTAAATCTACATTATATGTGGTTAACCTAGTCTTGAAATATACTCAACCCTTGTACAAATTCCAACCTAAATCAATGCACTCATGACGTAAATTTCCAGATCCACCAATCTTCTCATTCAACTTAATTAATTTCCCATTTCTTTAAATAAAATACATTCTCAGACCATTTTTACTCATACAATTTAAAATAAAATTGAGAAATAAGTTCTCTCTCCATCCATTTTTACTTGTTCGTGTTTGATTTGGAACACCCCTCTAAAACTAATTGTTAAATGGATAAGTTTACTATAATATCCTTTGAATATACTTAATTCAATGTTTCGAAAAATTATTGTAGGTAATAATAAGAGAAAATTAGGAACGAAGTGATAATTTATGTTTGGGTTTTTCAAATTGGACAAGTAAAAAATGAACATTTAATTTTAGTATAGTGGACAAGTAAGAGTGAACGGAGAAAATACTATTCATTTCCTAATGCATTTTTCAAAAATGAATTTATTACTAGTATATTCTAAAGGTGGTACAATAAACTTATCATTTTTATTTACTTTTTACAAGGTATGTCATAATCAAACTTGAACAAGTAAAAATAGCCGGAAAATATATTTATTTGTATCATCTTAACCTCTTCTACAGAGCTTCAAAGTAATACAGATACTTCATGGTAAACCAAGTATTGGAGAATTCTAATTTTTATCTTCTGTAACATTATCTCACATCTAGAACATGAATTCTATAATTCTATATATGTTTTAGCAACCAAGTTGGAATAAGAAGTAATTAGAATTCGACTGCATAAATGGATTTTTTTTAAAAAGACAAACGTTACGAGACAAACACTTGAGACAACATTTTATGACGAGTATTGCCTTATCCAACTTTAGCCTTTTATCAGTCCTAACAACCAGGACCAGGTTAAATATACTTATCTGTATCAAGTGTTTTTACCATACCAAACAATTTAATTTCAAGAGCAACAAATTAAAGTGAGATTATAATAAAATTTAATCATGATTAAATATATGACAAGTAAACATGGACGGACGAGTAGTAGTATTTTCAAATTTTTTGTTTAATGAATCTCTAGCTATCGAAGATATTAAATGGGGAAGGGTCACGTGGTCGTAGGTGACAGAAAGAATAGAAGTTTTTTATATCAGAGAATAGAAACTGCTATTTTTAGATCCAATGACCTAAAAAATCATAATTTAATCAGAGGATGTACACAAAACATTGGCAATGCATCTTAAACAAAAAACTATTCAAACTCCCAACATATTATATATATAATATTAGCATGCACTAATTTCATTAGAAGATTGACTTGTCATTTTGTTTTGATTTCCAGAACTCAGAAGAATATAAAGGATAGCCAACAATAAGCACATCATGGAAGGTGTGAAAACACATCTCCATACACACTAACTTTGTAGTCTTTTCGAGATCATAAATTTGGTCTCTTGCTATCATTTTTTAAGGGACAATATTGCCTGTCAATTTGCTCTAAACTACAATCACAATCTAATCTTTGCCTTGAGACTTTTACTAGTGAAATTATGGATGACAAAAGTGATGTGGAAAAGCTTGATGAAGTGATGCTGCCTGGTTTTCGATTTCATCCGACTGATGAAGAGCTGGTTGGGTTCTACCTAAAGAGAAAGATTCAGCAGAGATCTCTTCCTATTGAGCTCATCAAGCAAGTCGATATATATAAATATGATCCATGGGACCTTCCCAGTAAGAAACATATATAATTCCTCTGCATTTCATACACTTTAGGTTCATTTTTCATTTCTAATTTCTTAGTAGCAAGTAAATTGTTTTACTTTTCATGTTCCTGATTATCTAACTTTTATGGATGATAAATATAGTGAGCTAGCGTTTGTCCATCAGATTTTGAAAATTTTATCTTTCAAATATCTGTTTGGTCATGAAATTTGATTAGATTTTGAGCCAGGTTCATTCTTTACAATTATGAACCATAGTCTAATATTTCCTTATCATACCAATTTTTGTCCAGAACTAGCATCTACAGGGGAAAAAGAGTGGTACTTTTACTGTCCAAGGGACCGTAAGTACAGGAATAGTGCCCGTCCAAACCGTGTAACAGGAGCTGGTTTTTGGAAGGCCACTGGAACTGACAGGCCAATTTATTCATCTGATAGCACCAAATGCATTGGTCTTAAGAAGTCCCTAGTCTTCTACAGAGGCAGGGCTGCAAGAGGCATTAAAACTGACTGGATGATGCACGAGTTTCGCCTTCCTACGACTAACAGTGAGTCAGGACCACCTAAGAAATTCTTCGAAAAGAACTTTCCACCAAATGTAGGTTCATTAAGTACCTTAATTAACCCCCTTATTATCCATTGAAGACTTTGTATTATCTTAATTTAAATTGATACATTCTCTTTGGTCCTTGCAGGATTCATGGGCCATCTGCAGAATATTCAAGAAAACCAACTCAATGGCAAATAGAGCTCTATCTTACGCATGGGTAAATTCATTATCTGAAGTAGCATCTCCAGAGCTGTTCAATCAAAGTGCTAATACTCATTTTGTCTCGGAGAATGTCTCTTCTATAACCGAAGAAGGATCAGTTCTCCACCTATCCAATAATAGTGACTTACTACAAGGAGTCTCAAATGTTCCTTCATATAAGGCCCTCAATACTATGGCTTCAAGATCATCTTATCTTTCAAGTCCTAGCACAGACATTTCCTATAACTTCATGTTTTCGTCTCCTGAGGTTTCAGGACAAAACAACAGGTGTTTACTAGACGCGAACTCAATGTTTTTCAACACATCCCCTGGTTTAATCACTGATATCAGCAAGACCTCCGAGTCCATAGACTTTGACGGTCCAAATCAACAACTGAACAGCTTTGCAATTAGTTCATCACAAGAGATGCAAAGAAGTATAAGCACGGAAGATGATGAAGCAGGATTAAGGAGTAATCAAACTTCAATAAATGATAATACTGAATGGGAAAACATGAGATCTGTTGGATTTCCTTTTAGTTTGACAGCTAGTTTGGCTGATGAATGGAAGCCTAGTTTGTCATGGGATTCTCCTCCCTGTCCTAGTGAGATATCCACCAGTTTCTCAACAAACAAGTGCTACAACTAGTTCTACATTCAAATAGAGAACCTCCTGGCTTTGTGTACATCTAGTTTTTTTCCTTTTCGGCATCCAGTATCTGAAGTAGTCGGGTCAATCAACTTCAGATACCGGATGCCTATGGAAAACAAAAAAGAATCTAGCCATAGCACTAAAAAAACAGATATATTCTGTTAAAAGTTATTGTACAGCTTTATGATTTTCACTGTTTTAGCTTGCTCGAATTTAAACGTAATATGTTTGGATAAAATTTTCATGTTTTTTCGTAGTATTTAAGTATTAAGTATGTTCTATTGCATGTTTACCCTTTCTGAAGTTGGACTTTTCTCTTTCTTTTCCCCAAAAAAACCATTAGTATCAGATTAGATGCTGTTTAAAGCCTAACAGGCAAACACTAGTTGAGATAATGACTGTCTGTGTACTCTCTAAAACCTGAAATTGCTGGGAGCAAACTTGACCCCTTTTACAACCATAAAATGGCAGAAACTGAAATTGGATAAATAGCAAGTTAGATCAACTACAAACTAGAATAAAATTGGATCAAACGGAAACCTGAACATGACTTACCAAGATGCAAAATAAACTTTGTAGTGCTTTGTTAATTACCATGGAGCGACACCATGTTTAAGGGCTGGCCTATAGAGATAAGCAATTAGTTGAATTAGAGTCATATTAAAAAAATAGAAAAAGTAAAAAAAAATAAAAAAAATATGCAATTAGTTGAATTAGAGTCACATTAAAAAAAGGGAAAAAAGATAAATATACCCCGACCTATCGTAAATAGCATGCAGATACCATCTGTCATATATTTGGGATATTGGTGTCCCTGCCGTTCAAAAACTAGAGCATATATGTCCTTCACTCTAACGGAAGACTAAATAAGGACACGTGACGTAATTTTATTCGTCAATCCGATATTTAATAAATATCGAATCGGTGGATAAGATTTAATATAAAGGGTATATATACTCTAGTTTTTTACGGCAAGGGCATCAACGTCCCAAAAGTATAACGGAGGGTATCTGCATACCATTTTTACGATAATTTAGAGTATATTTGTGTTTTTCCCCTTAAAAAAATTGAAAAAGTAAAAAAAATTGTCAGAAGTGGGATTTGAACCCACGCCCTCTCACGAGGACCAGAACTTGAGTCTGGCGCCTTAGACCACTCGGCCACCCTGACATATGTTGAATAATAAGCAAGAATTTATATTTACTAATTAAAGATTCCCACTTTTGACATACAGCTCCCATGAAATTGCATTTTGTGCTCTTTTTCCATTTGACCCATGCATTTTTTTAAGATTTAGGCTATGGCCTACTTGCCATACAGTGTGGGTCTTGTTACATTGCAGTGTTAATTGTTAAAGCCTTCTAACGTTTTAACCGTAGAAAAGAACAAAAAAGGAAAACTTACCACTTGGATCTCCAAAAACGTAATTTGAACCAGCTAATTCTGCCACCAGGTAAGTAGAACCAATCGTGAGTTTGAATGTCCTATGGCACTTATCAGGTAAGTAGAGCCAGGTTTGAATGAACCAATCTGGACAGGCTCCTTGAGAATATAAAACTCATCAAAAACATTTTTCCGCGGTTCTTTGGGTTTGGATCAACACAGTTAACTCTTCTTTATGTATGTATGGCTCCTGTATCTGCTTCAAATTTTACCAATTTCTTTTCTGATACCCCAAAGTTGTACCTTCTCCAACATAATTTTACTATCAACTGATTCAAGGGAAACGTAAAAACAATCCTAAATTAAATCTTCCGCGTCATCACATACTGAGGCCTGCAAGGACAACCAACCCTGGCTCCTTCACATTTCAAGGTAATACTAATTTTCTAATGACCACCATTCCTGTGCATCTCATCCGAAAAAGACAACATTCTGGATTGAGTATTAATCACAACAGTAAAGTAAACTCCAGTAATCAATCATGCAATAAAGTATCATTTAACTGGAAAGAGGAAACAACCACCTCCAGTCAGGAGGCAATAGTTCCAAAGAGGAGTTTGCAAAACCATACTAGAGCTTAAATTCTAATCGAATTCTAGTAATTGCATTCAACAAGTTCTTTCACACATATTCATCGTCATCAAAGCTAAGCTATCTGAAAACATAATAGAATTGACAGAGACTTCAGGGTCTCTACACTCAGTTCTTTGAAGCTAGTTTTTCCTTTGCCTTCTGAATCTTCAACACCTTTTTCACAATTTTTTGTTCTTCAACCAAGAAAGCTCGGATGATTCTACATAGGTAAATCATGGATAGATTAATATACTTGTGTCGAGAAACTCTTGAGTTATATATATCAAAAGCCAATATGCAATTTTGCTGGACAAAAAAGGCATACCTCTCCCTTACAGCACTTCCAGATAGCACACCTCCATAAGCACGGTTCACAGTCCTGCGGTTTCTTGGCAATCTGGATCTCTTGTATTCAGCAGGTCTCAAATGTGGAATCTAAACAAGATAGAGAAACACATCAATATATGATGTTGCTTGAAGGTCCTTTTTTGGACTCTGGGACAGAAAGAGAAGAGGGAATAAAATAAGTTAATGTTTGGTGATTTAGAAGAATTCCCACTGTACTAAAATTCAGAATGCTACAAGCCGACAAACATGAGTTCACCTAATCATGGAGGGATATGGATATCTAATGGGTATTTTTGACCCCTTTACTAATGTCCTCACTTCCTTAACCAAACGTCCAGATTCCATCAACCATAATTTCTCTTTGGCTAGATTTTCTTGCTTAAAGATTGGAACTTTATTGTCTTGCATAGTACATGAGAATTAAAATTTAATATACTCAAGAAGGCTACATGCTATTTTCTGTTGTATATGTAAATCGTACACATAAAAGATTTTAAAACTACAATCTGACACAGAGAGGCTATAGGATCAAAAATAATTTATTTCCATAAACTAAAAATGGAATAAAAGAGACATAGGCCAGCAATAGTACATCCACTGTTAATCTGGAAAATGAAACTCTAAGTTGAGAACTTTTGTAAGCCATTAGCTCAATAAGTGTCTTCACTGACTAAAGCTCCATTCTTTTTGTTAGCAGAATGCGAGGTCGTGACTCTCTAGTTTATGGTCGCTTCTCTATGGTACCAGTTGTTGCTTCTATTTTGAAGACAGGCTTGAAGATGTGAAGAGGCTGGGGCAAGAAATGTTTGTTTATATACACCAAATAAGGTCTTGCATTCTCAGTAATTGGTAACTATCTTCTTTAGCAGAACCAAGGTAATTCTCAGCTTGTTTATGGATAAATACCTTGAAACAATTATAAAGCACTACTTAGTTTATGTAAGCTTTACTTTATCCATTAGCGAAGTTCTAAAGGGGAAAAGAGAAAACAATTAATTGCATAGACTTTAGCATTGTTAGCCAACCCACTCAATTACTTCAGAACAATTCCAGTTAATTATTCTCATAGATAAAAAGTGCATTTACTTGTTTTAGTATCACATCAAGTAGGAATAATTCATTTAAAAATTGAGTCACAAATAAGAGAGGGTTAACACATAAGCCAGGGATTGCATACTGAAAAGAACGAAATCATAAGAAGATTAAACAATAAGGGAACAATGAAAATGTACCCCTTGGATTCTTTTCCCAGTAACTGGACATTTAGGGCCGCTGGCTCTCTTCTTGGTGGTCTGGTAAATTAGCTTTCCACCTAATTTACAAAAAAGATGAACATAACGGTACATCAGTGATCACATAACTAAGTTTTCTCAATACACTGTACATAACAAGCAAATCCAGCGGCGGATGTACATATACACTACTAATCAAAACTTACTTCAGCTCGAACTGTCTATTAGGTCTAACACTTTTACATGGTACTTCTATATGATTAGGATAAGTATGCACACTAATTTAAATTCAGGATCTGTCTTAGTACAAACAATAAGAACAATGTTGAGACAAATCCAAGTCAATGAAAACAGGGGAAAATTAGGTTACAGTATGGAGCAATTTACCCGGAGTTTTGACAATCCTGTGTTGATTGGATTTGGTGGCATAACTGTGCCGCTTTCGATACGTAAGTCTCTGAACCATCTTCTAGATTAAGTTTTACTGCTTCTCGACAATGGAGACAAGAATGGACGAAAAGAGTAAAGACTTGAGAAGGAGATGCATATATATACTAGGGTATGTACTGTTGCAAACCCTAAATCAGGATGCATCACTCTTTATTCCAAAAGTACCCATCCAATTTTGAGAATATTACAAAAGCACCTCTCGTTTGGGTAAATGAGACTGATCAAATCAACGCATTTTTTTTCTTTTTAAGCTTAAAAAATTACTTCTACTAAATAGAAATGTTAAATATTTTCACAAGTTATTTATATTAGGAGGTTAGGAGCAACAATAAAAATAAATAATAAACAATATCTTATCATATAAAAATATTATTTTATTTATGAGACCCTTATTTGTTAGAAATTTATATATTTGTTTATCTCTTTTCGAACTTGTATAATACTTATATTGTTAATTTTCGTTTAAGTACATGCAATCTATATATTTGTTGACCTCCTTTGATACTCTGGGCTTAAGTGATTTTACTTAAAGTAAGTGTTATCTTTGCTTTGATATTCTAAGGCATAATACATAAACATATATTTTAAGTCGACTTCAACTTATATCTATATTTTCCAATTTTAGATATGCAGAAGTAAATACTTAAATTTATAATAAATTATACAAATATACATATATACATTTTACATGACATAATACACATAAAATGTCAATTGGCCACATAAAATGTCACATATGTCTCCAAATTTATATAAGTACTTAACTATTTATTTGTGTACGCACAAAAAATGGATAACATAAATACAAACTAAAAAGCATTTATCTATTATGTATTCACTTTCTTAATCGTGTTTAAGAATTTTGCAAAAATAGCATCTCCATTTGAATCTTTACATTCTCAGTAGTATTCAATTTAGTCTTTGTTCACAAATACAAGTAGAAGACCAAAATATTAGTTTCATTTACTAATAATTAGAGATTAACTAAAAACCAATTATTTTTTAAACATTATCCAAATTCTCGGATAAAGTTTCCATTTATTTTTTTAATACATATCATATAATTGAATATAGAAAATTAACACTAAAAAAAAAAATATCCCAGACGAAGTTTAATTACTGAAAGTAATTTGTTCCACACATGTGTAAACTTTCAGCATACTCTAATGTTATACTTTCTCTGTCCTAAATTACTTGTCTACTTTTGAATTGACACACCTATTAAGAAAACAAGAATTGACATAGTGAGTTTATCATTTTACCCCTATTAATTATGAAATAGATGAATTAAAAACGTAAATTTTTCAAGAAGTTTTACCTTTTTCAAAGTAATTAATTGAGGGTATAATAAATTAGAGAAAAAATGTCTTTTCTTAATTTATTAATTTAAACAAATAATTAAAAATAACTAAAAAAAGGAAAACTGAACAAGTAAGTATGTTTTTTTTTCTTAACATCATGATCATATCATTCACGTATTGTTGACTCAATTATTTTTCTAATAAATTTAAGTTTGAGCTATCCAATATCAAAATTGGCTCCAAAAATGCCTTGCCGTTTCGCTGTCAAGAGAGGGTAAGTTGGTCAATTTAATATAGAAATGACGGGTTCATTTAATAGGATCGGGTCGGGGCATGCTATTAAAAATCAAGAAATCTAAAACAAATTAAGGATTTCTCGCTTTCTTCCAGAATAATACGCAGATTGCGATTCAACATGGTGAATGGAGAAAACTCAGAAATACAGAGTTCCGATAAGATTGTTTTGGAGTTGATGGATTCGACGGACAGCTATCTACTTCTTATGAATTCTTTGTCATCATCACTTCGCGAGGTTTCAACTTCTTTCTTTATCCCTGTTTTCTGATTTCCCTCCTTTTCTTCAATCAAAAACATTTGAATATTACGTACTGATTCTGCTGTAATCCTCACTATCCCTGATTTAACTTTGAGTTGCATCTTCTCCTTGGGCATTAACAGAGGTGGATCCAGAATTTAGTTTAACAGACTTGTAGTGATGCATTTGTACATATAATGCTTATTCAAGTGGATGAAAATTTAAGTTTGATTGCGAGTGGATGATATTATAATTCGTGCAAGTAACGTCTATGGATCCAAGAAGTTGTTATAGTATTGACCTTGAATTTGGCTTACATGGCAGGGATGGCTGGAGCTGGCGAGTGCTAGGCATTCCATGGGCGCTTCACGCATCAGCAGTGCATTGTTTGATCTCAAATCTCATTCTGCTGCTACTACATTGCAATTAAACCATCAGGATGGTAAATCCATACTCTTTGCAGCATTTCAACCTTAGCAACATACCCTGTGTAATCCTAGAGTGGGGTTTGGGGAGGGTAGTGTGCCTTTTACTTGACGGCAGTGGCGGAGCCAGAAAATTTAATAAGGGGGTTCAAAATCTGAGAAGTAAACACACGAACTAGTGGAAGGGGGTTCAACATCTATTATACATACCTAAAAAATAATTTTAATCATGTATAAATAATCATTTTAACCATGTATAAATAGTAATATTTTCCGCCCCCCTCATTATATGCTGCCTCCACCCCTGCTTGACGGCACACAATATTGCCTGTGAATCATGGAGTTCCTTTTCTGTTAGAAAATGTGGGAGTTCTAATGCGGTTATGCAACCATCCATTACCCAAATTGTAATGATGGAATTTTCTATCGAGGGGATCATTTATAAGACGATGCCCGATTTATCTTTTTACCTCATTTACATGTTTAGGACACAGCGTTTCTTCCATTCTCCATGTAATTGATTATATGAATAAAGTGGGCTCATGGACCTGTATTTTATTATATTTTTTATCCTAGATTTTCTTTATAAGACTAGCTGTGATGTATACTGATTTTGTTATGCAGCTGGGCCTAAATCGGAGGAATCACATTTCAGTTTGTGCAAGTGGGCATCATCTGAGAGTCCAAAAAGCTGTTCTGAGGAATCAAAATTTGAGGAGGATAAGCTGTTACAGAAGAAATCCAATAGCCCAAAGGTTCTGAATCAGGATGGTTCATCAAATTCTGGTACAGATGCATGTTCCTGGCTCTTTTAACACTTCCACCGTTTCTTAAAAAGCAGTTTTAAGAAGAATAAGATACTAGGCTGCTAATATAAAGTAAGACACCTTCTTGTTTCAAATATGATAATAGACCTGAATTTTCAGCTACACTTACTGTGGTAGAAGCAAGGAAATATTTCTCTCTCAACTTCTGTAGTTTCAGACTGCATGACAATATCTCTAACCTTTTTCCTTCAGCACTTGATGTTTGTTAGTGCCATGTAAGTCCAGCTTAAGGAATGCTTCTTCTACACTTAAAGCAAAAAATAGTATAAGATATGTATTCAAATAAGTAAATAAAGGATGCATCCTTTACCTGAATTGAGCTTCTCTGATAAATAAATTTTTTTTCTTTTACTTTTGAAGAAGTTCAGGAAGAAGTGTTAGAAGCACCGGAAGCTACCGAATCACCATGCACGGTGGAGGATCAAGTAAGTGACTCGCCAATTTATATTCTCACAACAACTTCTAATCAAGCAGCGTTTTCCAGGTGGTATGATTTTATAAAGCGATGCTCGCCTCTGGCACCTATACATGCATTATTAAATTAATCTCCCCTGCCATGCAGTACATCCCCTTAATATATATATATATATATAGAGAGAGAGAGAGAGAGAGAGAGAAAGAGAGAGAGAGAGAGAATGCATGAAGAGTTATGAAATAGCCTTTGAGTACTTTATTCAGGCAGTGACAACATATATAAATGCTTCATGGCCAATAAATTCATTTATAATTTGATAATTCTGTTCAGAATCATTGAATCACCTTGACTTCAGCTTTGCTACCAAATGTTCTTTATGATGTGATTAGAAGTGAATATAGATCAAGGTTAACCAAAAGGTTTTTTACTTTAATCTTGTTTTCAACTTACTTATCTCCTCAGTTATATGATCCCCTCTCTCATCCAAGTTTTCTTACAATTTTGCTCTGTGAACTGATTAACTGAAGTGAAGAAATAATCTCTCTCTGTGTCGTCTTCTTCCTTTACATCATTGATGTGACACCGTCTCAACAAACTATTTCTCTTTTACATTGCATGTTATCTGTCATCATTTCAAAGCATCCTTCACCAACTTTAATGAAAGAGTCCATCAAATTCCCCGTGTTTTTATCTCCATGCTATTTTCCAAAATCGGATAGGTGGAGTACAAATCTGCAATGTTTAAACTTTACCTCTCTTTTTATTAATTTGGCAGGTTCAGACTGGAATTAAATTGAGTGTTATTCTGTACATTAAATTTAATGGTACTGTTATTTATTTTCTAGGCTCGAAAAGAGCGACTCAAGTCATTATCCATATTTGGAGTGCTGGTCTGTCCAAAGCTTCGAGCTGCCCAATCGTCATTTGAGACAGGTAAATTACTTTCATCCCTCCAGCAACAATCAAAGTATCTTTTCACATTGGTATACTGGAAATAAAAGTAGCTTGGAGTAACAAAGAATCCCTGGTAAAATTAAACTCTGAGAACTAAAAGTGCCAAAACTATAACCGTACTACTCTAGGATTGGTGTGTCTAGCCATCCATTTTTTTTGATAAGATAAGTGGTATTAATAACAGCATCAAGAAGATGCAAAATTTACAAGATATGGCATTTGAGCTTACAAAAAAATCTCTGGCTAACTATACAAACTATCTAAGCCAGGGCTAATGAGTTAGTAAAATCCTGAAGTTGTTCTCCATTAACAGCAGGATACAAGTTGGACCAACTAAACAAATTTTCAATGCACCTAGTCTTCAAAATGCCTAAAGAAGTTGACTCTCCATCAAAACATCTCTTGTTCCTCTCTAACCAAATACACCATAAAATACAAGCAGGTATCATAATCCAAATCTTCTTGATGGTTTTGTCAACTTTCCATAGACTCCAACTCTCATATGCATCCTTAACAGTGAGGGATGTGGTCCAATTGATGCCAGAGAGACAAACTCCATAATTCTGAGGCCACCTCACAATGAAGAAGGTGTCTGGGGGTTTCAGCCTCTTTTTTGCACATATAGCATCTGTTTGGGAACTGGATTTTTCTTTTCTTTATGTTGTCTTGGGTCAGACATGCCTCACATAGAGCTATCCAGGTAAAAAAAACGACCTTAGGTGGTAGCTTGGTCCTCCAAATGAGTTTCCAGGGCCAGTTAGCTATCACGGGGTTTCTAGAGCACAAATGTTGATACCCTTCCTTGACTGTATGAACTCCTTTCTGGTGTCCCCATTTGAGCTTATCAGCTGCCTGGAGATTAATGTGACAATGTTGTAGTCTAGCAAAAAGGTCTACCAGATCATTCACTTCCCAACCGTGCATATTCCCTTCTAAATCTCAGATCCCAATTGATCCTTTCTCTATTAGCAGCAGTAAAAGAATTGGGATCTTGAGCAATTCTAAGCAGATCTGGGAAATCCTCCTGAAGAGTGGTATTTCCAAGCCATTTGTCTGTCCAAAATTTTAGGAGTAAGCCATTGCCCAATTCAAAGTAAGCGTTCTGATCAAATGTATCCCACAACATCCTAATACTCGTCCACAGTCCCACTCCATAAGGAAGTGTAGTAATATTTGACCACCACTAATTCAGCCTTCCATGCTTAGCTATGATGAAGTGTGTCTAGCCATCTATAGAACCTGCGAAATTCTGGCATCAATTCTGTGTATCTATTTTTGCAATCTTTCTGTGCCTCATCTTGATAGAATTGGTGGCTTCATCTTTTGCAGCTGTTGAAACTCTAGTGGAAGTAGCAAATAAACGGGCAGACCTCCTTAATGCTTATGACCAGATGCGAGAAAAGATGGAGAGCACCACCAAATGACCAAAGGTTACACTCTCTCACTTTCTCTGGTTCCTGAATCCCTGGGTGTCGTTATTTTCTCCTTGGGGTTAGAAAAATAATGTGTAATAAGTAAGTTTCAAAAAAATAAAAATAATGTATAATAAGTAATGTTAAGTTCAAGATAACATGTTAATGAACTTTTAAGTAATAATATTTTTTTTCCTAAAAAAAGGCTCAGCATAACTTGTTCTCTTGTGTGCCTTTCAAGTCCTGTGTTTGGAGATCGCGCCTCCTTCTGACCTTTCCCAAAGGGGAATAAATCAAATAAATGCAAATACAGCCCTGCCTGAAGAGGAATACAAAATGGAGAAAAGAAAAGAAGAGGAACAGACTTGAAGGTCCGGAGATGGTGGCATTGGTATAAACAGACTAACTGACAGATGATGGCTTTATTTGAACTGATCTATCTTTTGTATTTCTGCTTATCTGTAAGATTCTCCGGTGTAAGTTCTTGCACATTTCATATGGTTTTTTCCACAGGGAAGGTATTTAATTTGTGCAACTAACTCAAAACTTATGAGCTAGTATTTTTTGGGGGTGTGGGTTCCAATTGCCAATTAAGTGAACCAAGTTTAACGTATTATGTTGAACAGTGATATGTAGAAAGAATTTTAGTAGTGACAGAATGTTCAATGATTTCATTTTGAGATATCATCTAAGCAGCATACTTGCTGTATTGTTTAAGATGTAAAGGTTTCATACCAGCAACTACTGAATCTTATATGCTGCTTCATGATCTTATGACAATCCACTTGCAGTTGCAACTCTCTTTTTTGGAAGTTTTGTTAAGAAGTTGGACGTAGAGAAAGAAATGAACAAGCTCTCGGCAGGGACGTCTTATCTAAAACGTAAGACACTTGAAAACTGGGCCATTTTTTTTTTGTTTTGGAAGTAACACATGCCCGTTTTCTTCTCAGTGCATGTTCGATTCAGTTTACCCAAAGTTTGTGTATATAAATTACCCGTACCATACCTATAATCGCGGGACATGTTTACTTTAATTACATAACTAATGGTACTACTTCTCGTTACACCAAGTATCCATTGCCATCTGAAATTCTAGGAATTGGTTGATTTACTGTCAGAAATCCAATTCAGTCCTTAAATAGAAGGAATTTATGTGTATGCGGAGTTCTTTCTCTTTGTTTACTTTTTCACCTTTAAATTGCAGAAAGTGATGCAATCCACGTTCCTTCGTGCAAGAAACAGACTTTCCCAACATGTCACTTCATGCTCATCAGAAGTTACCTTAAGAGGAGTTCCCAAGTCAATCTTTGGAGTTGAAGAAACTTCCTATAATAAAAGATAAATAGACAAGCTACCTTCTTTTACGGCCAAAAGATATAGTACTACCTACCTCTATGTTTCTTCTCGTTAATATTTACCTGTCGATGACTAACAATGTAGGAGTAAATAAATGACAACAATACGAAAGGAAACTTGTTGGCTTGATTTGATACTAAAAACAATGACTAGTATTAACAAGGGAAGAGCAAAAACGAGGGCTCTACATGTATTTTCCTATGTACAAAACTAATCCTGCTTAATTTATTGTGACACCACACTAGTTGATCTTTGGTTAGCCTTGACATGTTGAGGACCCTAGCCACTAATTTCACATCTACTTGAGAGAAAAAATAGAGTACATGATCTGAATCCTCTTCTCTGTTCTTCCTGAACTTCCTCAATATGCAATTTCCACTTCTCAAAACTTCCTGCAGCTTCTTCTCCTTCTGCATTCCGTAAAAAAACTTTCAGGCAATCATGTCATTGTAGATTCTAGTTATCGAAAACAGATATTGTTGAGACATAACATAATAATTAAGTAAATAAAAATGTGCTTTGTGCAACAACTTAAACTATAGATAATTTAGTCACAAAGTTCAATAGATATAGCTGCTACAAAAAGAAACTAACCTTTTCAAGATTTTTTCTGATCTCCAGTAAAAGCTCCACGTCCTCTTGTTCTTGAACCTCTGGATGAATTCCCTTTTGACCTTTCGCCATCACGCTATAACAATCTTTATCAGCTTTGACAAAGCGCCAAAATATTCGTATAGATTCTTCCAGTATCTCCACTAGCATGTCACTTGTAATTGAAAAAACAGCTTTCTCTTTTGTTCTTGCCTTGTTTCTGTCCTTCACTCTGTCATCTGTACGTCACTTTTGAGTTTAAATACACTAGATTTTACCTCTAACAACAATCAGCAACAAAAGTAAAAAATGCACTAACCTCTAATAACAGGAACTTGAAGAAGATTACGAAGATCATATCGACTCTTGATAAAATATTGAACTCTAGGCCCTTGAAAAGATTCATTTTCAATAAATCTTTGCATGAGCACCTGAAACTGTTGAAACTCTCCAGCTACTTCATTATATTTTCGGATCCCACGTGGGTCAGAATCCCACAAATTTAAAGCCTTCATATATTGCCAGTGCAAAAATTCCCAAGAAAGGCACATCTGGCCAACGTATACCACTTCCAAATCACTCTGCATTTCTTTGATAAACCTTACCATTGGGTCAATATCATGACTTTTTTGTTTGAATAGCCTAATATTTTGTGAGAGAAGGGATTTTAGTGTTGGACCTGAAGATTTCTGGTTGAACAGTAATTGCAGTGGATCTTTTAGCGGATCTTTCTGCAGATAACCTATAAAACATTTGAGATTAGAGCAGCTGAATATAAAAAAAGGATTTAATAATTAGAAAGTATTTCGAGAGACAAGTAGGTGGAACATTTAGGGAAGAGAACTATGATCCGCTACGTAATTAGTCAATGCTACAGATTATCTTAAGCAAATTGTCTGTTGTTGGCCAACAAACTTATAGGTATGCACATTATGAAAGTTTAAAAAGTTCAACTTTCCAGATATGATCTTACACAAAAGGTCAGAACACACATTATTATATTCTTTTACTTGTGTCATGTGTATTCTGTTTAGAAAGCTACATAAGAAAGAAACAAGAACATACTTCTAGCAAGTACAGTATTACTATATAATATGGACATCTTGTTGTGTAATCTTTCTCTTGTTCATATGAATAAACATTAAAAACAATAATTTGACTTATTCAAATGGAAACAAATGTGGAATGTGTATCGAGTGTTATCATTATCTAACCTGTTCTTTTTACATATGGACGACAACATAAAATAAGAGAAAAGGTTGTTAACCTTTTCACTGGGGCCTATTCTGTTACTTACATCATGGATCCAATGCATTGAATTTCATGTTATTATGAGTTTCAGGAGCCCAAGCTAACAAGATCTTGTGGGTCCTGAATAATTAAAGGTTAGCCACTTTATTCTCTTTTAACTTAATTTCTAATTATGATGATAACCATGGACACTAATCTTGGAGCGCCTACTATTGAAAATGACTTTTAACTTTTATACGTTGACAGTTTATGAAAAGAAATTGCGTAGTTTAGAGTTGTCAACTGACCTATTGCATACATCTTCTGATACGTCAAGATGTCGAATTTTCGCATTTTCTCTCTGTAACTCTTGTAGAATTTGTGAAGTTCGCTCATAGAATCTTCACGATGAAGCATTTCATCAATCTTCCATGGTTGTAATTCGTCCATTGTTGGGGACTCAGACTCTTCCAAAATTGTAGGCAGACCCGTGGCTCTGACTTTTCGGATTTCCATCTTTAATTGTTCGATCAATTCTTGATGTTCCCACAGGGACTCTAATTTGTTTGCATCCCCAGAAGTGTCAACAATAGCAGTGTTTATTGACTTGGGATTTTCAGACTCTTGTGGACCATTTATTAACTTGTCATCTTCTGTAACAAATTGTAAACTTTCAACCATGCCCAAATCTTCATGCATATCATTCTGGGATAAAAATTCTGAGTCATTTTGCTGGTCTTCTTGTTCTAATTCCCTTAACTCTTCCATTATATCACTATCACTGTCCTCAAAATCCTCAGATTCATGATTTTCGTCAGACATTTCAAGATTTTGTAAGTCTGAATCAATATCATTTAAAGGATCAAGCTCAAATTCACCACCAAAATCTTCATCTGACAAGAAGCCATCACTGTAGGAATTTACTAACCTGCTCATAAGCGAACGCATATGCTCAAAACCAACTGATACAGTATCTGAATCAGTACCCGAAGAATCTTTCTCTGATTGAAACAAAAATTCATCAGGGAAATCTGAATCACCCAAAAATTGTTTGCACACAGTATCTGATTCTCCCTTGAGGAATTCCATTCCTTCAATTTCCTTTTGATAACCGTGGTGTTCAGGCACGCTTGTGTGCTCCTCTTCCTCCTTAATGCCTTCTATTTTATGATGTGGTACTTCTATCCTGTCTTCTTCATCCAAATCAAACACATCTTTCATATTACAACCAATTTCATCAGCATGCAGGTTCACAATCTTAGGTTCTTGAATTAAACTGCTATAACTTTTTTCTGGTACAAAATCAGACGCGATAAGTTCACCAGTTTCTGTCTTGTCTTTACTAAATTCCTCATAGGTTGGGAATTTAAACTTAAAACAAAACTCAGTTTTCTCCTTATCGTCATTCTTGTCCGAATCAACTTTCTCAAAATCTTCAACCTTTGGTTCTAATTCTTGCTCGACCTTTACATTGTCGAATTGTTTTTCTTCAGGCAGAACTTCAAAAGATTCTGAATTGTCGTTTAAAGTAGCGTGACCCCTTCTTAATCTACAAAGTGAAAATTAGACAAAAATTAGTGATGATATAATCATAAACAACATAAAAATTACTGAAAAGAATGAAATTTGATACCTGAGGAACAATGTAGGGATGAAAGTGAACAGAGGAACCAAATAGAAGAAAACAGAGATGAATAGGATAGCAAGAAACAAGAACAGATTTTGAAAGAATAAGTGATAATAGAAATCCATTTTCAGAGAAACCAAGAGGGTTGGGAGAAAGAAAGAGTTTCTGAATCTGCCATGGATTTTAACACCCAGTGGTGAAAAATTCAGTTTGAAGGAAAGAAAGAGAGGAAATCTGAAGGAAAACTCATAGCAAGTTTGAATTTTGCAGAGCAAGAAATCGACACAGCACCTGTAAACAAATACAAAGTTGAATTTTTTAGTGTGGGTCGAGAAATTGAAACGTGACCTAACTGGAGAATTTCACAGATTAATGAGAGCTACCAGTCACCATCTTGGCCTAATTCTGGTTTATTACTTAAAAAAAAGTAGAGAAAAAGAGAGAGAGAAGAATTGAGTTTGTTATATAAAAATTCGTCTACAGAATCGGAAATTATCAGTTGGACAAGTCCTGTTCTTCCTGCTTATTCTTTGCAGACGAAACTATTGGAGAGTGGGCGTGGGATTTGGAGGTGAATAAACAAATACATATATAGGGGTAAATTGGGGTTAAAACGGAATTTACATTTCTTTCTTTTATGAAGTTGCAGTCGACTGCAAATTTCATTTTATTTTATTCAACAGAAAAATGTTGTTAAAAAGTATGCAAATTATTTTAATTTTATCATGGGTTGTACTTGAGATTAAAATAGTTTTTAAATATGTGGCAAAATAATACTACTTTTTCTTAAAAAAGCTTCAAGTATATGGCAATTTATTAAGTAATAGCAAATACATAATCGATCTCAATATAATACTATCTTTTCCTTAAATGAAGTTTGATATTTAAGGATAATAGTTAAAAGTATGATTAAATTATGTCCTTTTTTTCTTAATAAGTTTGCATTAAATTTTGTATTCTTTACAAATTTTTAATTACTTAGAAAAGGAAAAAATAACTACATACGTATTTGGCCTTTGGTCATTTTAAAACATTTCTAAAAGAAATTAAAAATCATATGTGAATGGAAGTTAAAAAAAAAATGAAAATTAGTCAATTTCCTATGTATTGGAAAGCTTTCTCTTTTATTGAAACATAATTAATAAACAAATTAAAAAAATATAAATTTGACAAAGAAAGATATAATTATCAAAATGAAAATCAATTTATAGTGTGAATATGTATTTAGACCATTGTAGTCAAATTCCGGCAAAAAGGATTTTTCCATAAAGAAAGTATATAAATTAAGGTCAATTACATGAATTGACTATTCTATTTAAGTTCAATTCATACTGTCATTCTATTTCATTACATAAAAGGTGTAAAATTCAACCATTTTAGGATCATCTTCCTAAGTACGTATTGTGTTTGCACGTGCAATACGTATGTGCATTAAACCGTCTATACTTTCTTGTTTAAGTTCTAATTTTTGCATATGCAACGGAATTATTTTTGTGATGTCCCAGTTGAACCAAAAAAAGTAAACTGAATGGACATATTTTGGAATTGAGCAATAAGCGTGTCTGCTGGTGTAATTGTGCTATAAAGGAAATTTCTCTGCTTTTGCTTACGCGTTGATTATAATGGTAAAACTAAAGGTACTAAATTATGAATGAAATTTAATTTTCTTAGGTGGCTTTGGCATACGCGTAATCTAATAATAATTACACAAAATAAATGAGTTATCTATCCCCTACCAATAAATGAATAATCAATCCCTTACTAATAACCAAAAAAATAAATAAAATCCCATACCAATAAATTTTGTTACCTACTTGACTACTTAATAATCTATCAATGCATCATAGCTAAATTGACCAAGCTCATAAATTTGAAAAGATTGCTTCTTCGATTTCAATTCCTGTGAAATATTATATACTTCTTGTTTTAATTCAGTTGGATCGACAAATTTTACGAATTAAATTGAATATAAATAATCTATAAATTGCAATCCTAATACAAATGGGGGAAACAATAAGAATTTGAAATACTAGTTAAATTAAACATTCTAGTATGAGAGAAGGTGCGAAAAGGGGCAAATCTTTGTAGTCTTTCTTTTTTTTTTTTTTTTTTTGGGGGGGCAAATCTTTGTAGTCATAGTTCTTTAATTACTTATTTTTTCTGGAAATATTTTTTGAACTTATTCGTGAGTTCATAAAATGTGACATATTAACTATATGTTGGCTGAATTTTATGATGCTTTTGACTATAAGGTTGACGAGAAAACATAGTGCTTGGGAACCACATTCTCATGGAACAAATATGTGGAAATTATCAACACAGTGATACAAATTACTACCCCATATGTCTCTAATTATTTATCTTTTTCCTTTTTTTCTTTTTTTTTGAAAAGTGCTAAATGGTTAGAAAATTAAAAAAATTATAATATTTTTTTTATTTTAAAACAAATTGATATTTTTTTAATTTTTTAGTTAAAATGTATTCAAGTTAAAAGTGTAAAAATGTTTAAAAAGTTAAAATAACTTAGAAAAACTATCATTCTAGCCAAAAAAAAAAACATTTTCCTTTATAGTTGTCCCAAATTATTTGTCCATTTTGACAAATCAAGAAAGGACAAAATATTTTACTTATTATACCCTCAATTAATTACTTTGAAAAAGATAGAATTTCTTGAAAATCTTAAATTTTTAATCCATCCACTTCATAATTAATAGAGGTAAAATGATAAACTCATTATGTCAATAATTGTTTTTCTTAATAGGTGTGTTAATTCAAAAGTAGATAAATAATTAGAGATGGGGAGTATGTCGTTATATTGCTACTCCACGCGGGCATAATAATAGAATAATAAATATGCATATTAAAGAAATCAAACTTATTTTTCAGTTTATTATATTTTATTTATGTTATTTTATCTTTTTAAATATTTTTACCATTTTAACTTTAATTTATTTTAACTAAAAAATGAGAAAAAAATTAGTTTATTTTAAAATAAAAAAATATTATAATTTTTAAAATTTTTTAGTCAATTCTGACCAAATTTTCTGATCATTTAACACTTTCTATTTATTAACTATTATACTAAATTAAGAGAATTTTTTTTTCTCATGCTGCACTTAATATTAAATAACTAAATAAAGTAACAATAATCAAATTTAGAGTCCCAAGACATTATTAATAAGATTATTTAGTATACGTATCTAATAAAAGTGTTTTTTATGGCTAATGGTAGGAAAATGGGTAGGCCTTTCAATATACTTTTCAAAAGCACCAATAGAGGTTGCTTTTATTAATAATTTAAATAGATAGCTATGTCAAGTCAACTTGACCAAATAAAATGGAGCAGACCGAGATTTTTCCAGTTTGAAAAATGAAAACATATTTCCTCTACTCTATACTAATTGAATTTTTTTGAATTTCTTTATTGTTTAAAATAATTGAATAGTTTAAAGTTCAAGATAAATATTATTCTAGAAACTTTTTTCATATTTATCCTTTTCTTTAATAAAATGATATTTTTTAGGAGATAAATTTCATTACTTACAAAGTTATATTTTTGATTTCACATATAAGACACAGTGAAAAGTATGATTTACATTATTTTTTTTAATAAGTAAGCATTGCCTCATATGTTTGATTAATATGGAATAGCGGGAGTATTTTCCAAAAGATTTTCCAGAATATTAAATTCAAAGTGATATACAATAATAAATTTGTTATTTTATTTATTATTTTGGATTATGTAATATCAATACTAAACAAAGTAAAAACAGACCACTGGGAGTAACAATCATCACAGTTTATACTTTCTGAATTTCATTATCTTGTTCATCTTCTACATCTCCATTACTATTAGTTTTTGTTTAGCCACTTACATCTTGAATACTTTTCTCATTTTCAATTACTAGTTTCAATTCATTCAGAACTTTTTGCTGCCTTTATGAGCCCTTTTTAGCTTAATTGCAATTATTTTCACATTTATGCTAATAGTGTTTTGAGTGTGATATATATATATATAGCTACTTTTCTATATCTTTTATAATTCTAACATTGGGAAAAAAAAATTGGCCAGAAAATTTGGTCAAAATTTAGCCAGAATGGTAAAATAACATATTTCACACTATTTTATTTTACTTTTTTGAATATTTTTACCCTTTTAACTTTAATACCTTTTTATTAAAAAAAATATATATCAATTTATTTTAAAATAAAAAAGATATTATAGACTTTTTAATTTTCTGACCAAAGGCAAAATGTTGTGGCCATTTAACATCTTCTACATTTTATCGATCACATGAAAAAAATGATTAACATCACTAAGTGTATTAGATCTGATATGGCTCATCATATTCATTTGGCTTAAGATAAGTATTATGATTATGTAAGAGATTTCCACTTGATATGTCTTTCCTTTTTAAGATCTCAATCTCAGACACAGATCCACTAGGCTGAACTTTTTCTTATTAATTATGGCCACTTGATTAGTTACTAATTAAGCTCAATTTATGAAAACGTTCTTAGATAGTATATAAGTGGATACACACACTCTAATTATTAATGAACACATCACTTCAGATTGTGACAATGAAGAGGTTAGGAAGATTTTCACAAATAGAAAAAATATTTTGTAAGTACCCAAATTAATATTATAAATAAATGATTACGCGTTTGAATAGAAGTGTTGAAATTGTTATTAAATTGTTGATGTGATTAGTAAAAATAGTGATGATGATCATTAATAAAAAGATAAGTGTAAAAAATACACCTAAATTATTTAGTTTTTTCATGCTTAAACTATCACTTATTAGTTTGAGAAACACACATCTCTTTATTATAACATTCTCACCATGGTGTGTGTAATACACTCTCTTTTATTTTAAAAAATTGTCACTTCACACTCTACATGGATAAAATATTTCACCACGAAAATTAAATAAATTATTAGCATTAGTAAAAATTAAAGATTAAAATATTATTATCCCAAAAGGAATATTTTTTTTTTATAAAATAAAATGTAAAATATGTTTCTTACCCCACCATCACTTCCTCTCGCGGTACACCCCCCCCCCCCCTTTTTGTTTAAATTTTTTTTATAAAAGTATTTACATTTTTTTAGTTTCATCTCCCCTCAACTACTAATTTAGATATTATTTTATTTTTTAAAAAAAAAATAATTCTACCCACTCCACCTAGCCTTTCGTTTCCAAATTTTTTTTGTTTTATGTTAAATATATACATATGAAAAATATTTTTTACTTACCGTCACAAAACTTATTTAAAAATATTTTTTTATCTCTCGCAAATAAGATGATGAACGACTAATATGGAGTAAAGATGAAGTTAAGGGTCTTGTTTTGGCAAAGTAGCTCTAAAAAAATGATTTTTGGCTGATTTTGACTTGTGTATTTTGAGTGTTTACCAAAAGCATAGATAAGCTTAAACGTGTTTATATGTCTCATCCCTTAGGTAGAAACTGGTAAATTAAAAGGGTCATGCCTTTTTAAATTTCTTTTCAGCACTTTTTGCTATAAATAAGGTAAATAATCCTTGTTACTACCCTAGTATATTCATATTCAAGAAGTAAATAATTTCACACGCTAATTAGTTTTGCTTTTGGGCCGAAATTCATGGCTTTTGCTATATAACAGGGGCCACCACTTATGTTTTCACTTGCTTTTTTCAAACTGAAAGATTTATTTTTATTTTACTTAAGTTAATAGTAGAATTAATAAGTAGTTACGTGAAAGCTTTTTGTGTAATTTTTCTGCGAGTGTCATTAAAATACTGAATACTACCATAAATATCTAATAAATACTTTCTTATACTACTTTGAGGGCAAAAACTTCCAACTAACAAAATTTTAATTTGTGATCGTAGAAAAGAATAAAGAGATGAAAGTATCTGTTTGAAGCATAGATGGGGTCACTCAATTTTTATTTAGTTATATAATGAATATTAAATTATTTTTTATAACAAAAAAAGATTCAATTTTTTATGTTGGAATAATATTTTAAAGTTGTAGTAATACTAAGTTGTTTAGGATTGATTATTTTGTATTTATTTGGAATCTAGTTAGAGTTTAGTTATCTTAGTTTATATTGAAATAGATTTTCTGGTATTAGTTTAATTTGATTTCTTACTATTATAAATATAGTTTCTTTTTCACATATTTTCTAATAGTGACATACAAAGTTTTTTTCACATATTTTCTAATAGTGAAATACCAAAATTTTTGAGCATTGAATAAAACAATGACAGAGAATGATAGCGACAACATTTTCGAGGGCTATGATATTGGTACTTTAAAGGAGCACCGTCCTCTTGTCGAACAAATTCGAAAGAGATACGCTCAATAAATTCGTGAATCCTATGGTTTTGATTTTTATGATTATCTTGGTGGGAAAGTTCTAACAGAACCAATTTTAAATGTCAAGGAGGACGTTGACTTTGGGATAATGATGAAATTGGCTAACCGTGCCATTCTAGAACACAACGAGAAAGAGCACAATGTTTTTAAGATTGAGAAAGCGAATGTTATGATAGGGGGATACGAACAATATTTCATGACTGTTAAAGTTTAAAATCTCAATACTCTTGGTACTTGTATTGAAACCTTTTACATTAATGTTGCTAGAAGAACTCCAGACCATTTTGAAGAAATCCTTTCATGCAATCCAAAAGGAATGGAGCGGGAGTTTAGCATATTATTTGGCAAGAAAAAACGTTGAACTTTAGTTTGAAGGTTGTTCTAAATTTCAACAGCTTACTTTTGATATATGTTCTCTTTTAGTGTTTTTGAGTTATTGAATAAAGTTTTCTACTTCTTCTAATTTAGTAAACTTCTTCTATACAACTATTGTTGAGTTATTCACTTGTGCATTGGGTACTCTTATTTCCTTCACCATGAGTATCAGGAAACTCCCTAGACTAATTGTTGGTAATAGAGAAAAAATTCAACTTTGGCCAAGTATCAAGAAAGTCACTAAAATGAAACAAAAGAGAAGTTGAATGAATTTTTTTATTACAAAAGTTGTTAATTGAATCCTTGAGATAATTAGGCAAAGACAGATTTTTTCTACTATAGAAAAATAGTTAAGTAACTTATGTGATATATACTTGGCAAAATTAAGTAGCTTGGAAATTTTTATATAATATAATGAGTATCAAGTGTGCTTATAACAATAGCAATATTGTAGACGTTGAATTTTTGGAGGCTACTCTAACTCTGAATCCTAACTTATGCCTATATAAAGGTTATTATGTTCGGTTAATTGGATCTCGAATCTCGAATATCCCGTAAATCATGTAATATTTGTAAAGAGATCAAATTCAAATTATTCTAGCTTGAGGAATACGCCACTGACGACCTTCGCCATGAATAAATCTTATAAGAGAAGAATCAAGGGAGAAACAGAATTATACTCATATTGATTTATCAATAAAATATTCTTGTTTCTTCATATTTTGCTTGTGGTTGATTTATTTTCATCACTTTAAAATTTGTTGCAAACAAATATATTTAATATAATTATATTCTATTGATATTTTCAAAAGACCACAACTACAACTTCGAATCGAACTATTGGGTTTTGACGTGATTGCATATGTAGAGATGAGAAGATAAGGCTCAAAGACGATATATGATGCTCTAAGTGTGGTTCAAATTGAAGGTGCTATATCAACATGATACATAGTACAAACACCACCAACTTTTCTCGTGGCCGTGTTGTTGAAAACATTTTATAGTCTTATCTTGTTTAAGTGTGAAAAATCTACGAAAAAATAAAATATTCCACTTGTACAATTTCATCTGCTATATTATTTTTATTGTTAGTTAATTTAGCTCCACAAGCAAAAATTTCACCTGAAATCCATGCCAAAATATTTGAAATTTGACCAAGTTCATAACGTCAATAAAAGAATGTCTGAAGTAGGCCTTATTAAAGTCGCAACTTCAATAAAAAAAAAAAAAATCAGAAGTTAACCTTTCCAAGTTAATAACGTCATTTAGCGATAAATCATCTCTTTGAAGTTGACTTTAATTTGGGAAAATCATGTCAAACTTCAAATAAAAATATTTGATGTCTAGATTTAACAAGATACACTTCAAACAATAACATTTAAAATTTACCAATCTTCATATATGAATTTTCAAACTTCAAGCTCGAAGTGGCTCCAAACCGGATATATATTATCAAAAAAAAAAAAAAAAAAAAAACCTTCTAGTACAATTAAAATAGCAACTCCAAAAAGTGATATTTTGCACTTGGGCCAAATATAACAGGCTCGTGGAGATGAAGTCCTATTGAGAATGTTCCACTAAGGTCTAAGAATGTGATGTCTCCAGTACAGCCCAAGTTGAAGAAAGAAAAAGCCCTCAAACAAATTTCCTTGAAAAATGAGCCAAATAAAAATATTAGTCCGCTAAATTATATTCACATACAGGACAATTGAGCAGGAGTTAATTCCCAATAATACGTCATTCAAGTATTATTGATCTTATATATATGAAAGAAAAATTCAAAAGTTACTTTAGTTGGATTTTCTCAATAATTGAACGACTCTTGCTGGAATGGAGAAGATAACCATAACAAATCATATCAATATGTTAAATTAGGTCTTGACCCTAACTCACACGCCAAAAGCTAGCTCAAATGAAGGAAGATTGTTCAAGCCTTATAAGTAGTTCACTCATCTCCTTAACCATTAATGTAGGGTTTCGTCATTCTTTAACACCCCACCTCACGCGCAGTGTTTAGCATTTGGTGAGTGGGTAATTTTGATTTTTGAGGGTCCCAACATTGGATGAGATGAGTTCTACTCTAATATCATGTTAAATTAAGTCTTACACAATCAAACAAAATCCGGAGACGGGAGAACATACTATGGTTGATAGATGCAACTCCAATTGCTGCTGACTCCACAATTCCCACAACTAGACTGACGCATATATTTTAAAATACATACATAGTATTATACTAATTTCAAACCCATAATTTTAAAATTTGTAATCGGTCTCAGCCCTCACACTTAGTATTTTTTTGAAAGTTGAAGTCCGCTGGAAGATCGCAAACACTGCACTGCAGGTTGCATGTTTGTCAAATGACTAAACAAGCATTTAAGACATACCTCTGTTTCTTTTCATAAGAAATTTAATGCAAAGAAGTTGGCAGTGGTTTGACGTAATGGATGACCTATCGGCTATCACCAAGAAATTTTCTATATGATTTAGATTTTAGCTCGATAGCCCTGACCATGCTATGTTTCTAAATCCATGACAAGGACTATCTCCAACACCCACCCAAGGAAAATATTTTACGAGTTTTGTTAGCCAAATTTTATTAGATTGTCTAGTTTACAAAATATGCACACCGCTAGCAAGAACATATATTATTAGTGTATAAGATAGTCCGTACTTTAGTTTCCCATTTTATTAATAAAAATACAATAAACTTTCTAATGCTCTCTACAATTTTTTACTCTCCCCTACCTGAATGTAGCTAGCAATGTAACAGTCCTATTTAGCTATCTATAAAATTTATTCTTATATTTTTATGACTAAAAATTTCATTAGACATGAATTAAATAAATATCAAATTCAAAAAAAATCAATTAAATTATTCTTCAACACCTACAACTCATCTTATCTAAGGTGTTGACACTCAATTTGTAGGGATCATACGCTAATGAAAAATCGTCATTCACAAATCACAAGCCCAAATTTAGCGACTCCCTGCCCAGACCCGAAAGTCCAGTTGATATTTTTAGCGCTTAAAAACTTGCTTGGGAATGAATGCTAGAATTAATAGTGGGTAGCCTTCCATTAATAAATTTAAAAAGGCACTCACCGTCTGCTTTGATCGTCGATTGGAGGCCCGTCCGGCTGATTAATATGCATATGAATGTCCTTTTCCCTTTTTCCTCTATTATGTTATTTTCATGCATTAGATATGAAGTGACTTATTACATGCATGTGCCATTGTACACTGCTACTCCCTCTTTTCTGTGTGCCACACTGTTCGTGATTCATTTAAATATCTTTGTACTATTTCTTACTCATTACTTATAGTAGTAAGTACATTCTACTTATATAAATTTTATTTTAAAAAGTTAGAAAATTAAGCAAGTTTAACAATACCCCATCATATAAAATGGATATGAGAGAGTATAAGATCTCAAGAATGTAGACAGTTTGTCATACTACAGGCATTAATAGCTCAAAATGTGATCTATAAACCACATAGAAACAATTTTACTGTTGGTCCAAAACTTTATGCAAAAGTCATAGATTATAGTAAAATTGCAACTTTATTTCTCAACTAAATTTATTAAATCATGTGATGTTCAACCATGACCCCCGTTGTGTTTTGTTGACATCCCAATTTCATCACTTGGACCTTGCTATAAGCAGGATGTTGGCGTTACCTAAACACAAAATAAAACACACGCTCATTTCATCACTCTGTATCTACACTGAAAGTTTATTATTTCCAGTTCGTGGCACAGAAGAACACAGCGAAGAAAAGTGGGAAACAACTATATATCTTGGTACAGAGTAGGTTAGACTTATTCAAACTACAATGAATCCAAGCTTTTGATAAGTGTTACTGCAGTTTGCTTTATTTGATGAAGCAGTAAAAAGTATACAGAGCCTTAATTAGGTTTTTTAATGGCTAGAAATAATGATAGGGTGAACATTGAATGCCCACGCGGTTTCGAGGAGGCAGAGAGAGAAACAGTGCAGCTGACTTTAGGCTGAGGCTCCCATGGCAGGAGTAAATGCTCTTGCTGTCACCTTTTGACTCTTTCACTACCCCTCAAGCCCCTCCTATGCACTACTCCAATTTATGCGACATCTTTTGAATTTCAAGAGTCCAACAAGTTTTTCTTTTGATCGCGATCTTTTCACTATGTCTTTCAAATTATTTATTTTTGTAACTTATAACACTTTTAAAATATGTGAATTTATGATAAAAAATAAAAAAAGTTTGACTCTCGAAAGGTGGAGGGAGTATTAAATTAGGGGTTAGCGTATTCTCTCTCTCTCACTGAATTGGCAAGTCTTCTTCAATTCTTTTTATATATCCCAGATCAAACAACCTTAGCCCCTTAGACCTTTGTCTCTGCTTTTTCCAAGAAGAGAAAAAGAGAAAAACACAAGACTAAAATATACCTACAAAGAGAGTTGCACCAAGAAACAGAGATGGGTAGACCACCTTGTTGTGATAAAACAGGGGTGAAGAAAGGACCATGGACTCCTGAAGAAGATATTATGCTAGTCTCTTTTGTTCAAGAACATGGTCCAGGGAATTGGAGGACTGTTCCCACTCATACAGGTTCATTTCTTTTTTGCTAGATTTATCGTATGGTCACTCAACTAATAGTTATATCCGATATTTCAGAGTGTAATGGGTTACTAATAAGTGTTTGTTTTAATGTGCAGGGTTGCGTAGATGTAGCAAGAGCTGCAGGCTAAGGTGGACTAACTATCTCAGACCAGGAATCAAGAGAGGTAGCTTCTCTGACCAAGAAGAGAAGATGATTATCCAGCTTCAGGCTCTTTTAGGCAACAAGTATGTATTCTCTCCTTAATTCCTTTCATTACTATCTTGATCCTCTTTGTTTCATTTCATACGACGGTATTTGACAAAAAAATGAGTTGTGTTTTAAAATAGAAATACCAATTTCTGGTATATACTAAAGGTAGTTTTATTTCATTTATGGTCTTAAACATGTCATGACATTAGAGATTAAATTGCTATATGTAGATCTGGATGGTCACTTGATGTATTATTTTTCATTATGGAATTTTTTTAAGAGTAATTATTTCCTAAATAATACAGTACCACTAGTAGTAGTCTGTTTTTCCCCTGTTACTGATTTTCTGTGTCTTCTAACAGATGGGCTGCCATAGCTTCATATCTCCCGGAGAGAACAGATAACGACATTAAAAATTACTGGAATACTCATTTAAAGAAGAAACTGAAGAAGCTTGAAACAAGTGATTTATACTCAAATGATGGACATTGTTTATCAACATATAATTCAACTTCCAGAGGCCAATGGGAAAGGACACTTCAAGCTGATATTAACACAGCCAAACAAGCTTTACAAAATGCACTGTCACTCGATAAATCAAGCACAATTCCTGACTATACAATTACTGATATTGGATGTTACCCATTCATAAAACAAGAAGCGAAAATGTCTACTACTACTTACGCATCAAATGCTGAAAACATAGCTAAACTACTCAAACAGTGGACTAAAAGTGAATCCACAAATAATTCCGAGCAATCAAAGGCTTCGTCAAGTACTCAATATTCTTGTAATACTAATAATAATAATGCCATGACTGATTATTCGTCTTCATTTGAACCGTCGAATTCAGATCAATTTTCACAAGCTACGACACCTGAAGCTGCTGGTAAATTTCATGGTGAAAGCAAAAGAGAAATGGATGATGAAATTCAATTGTCAGTAATGCTGGAGAGTTGGCTGTTTGATGAAAATGACGATTTATTAATTTAGAAGGAATTTTAAAAATTTTTTTTTTGCTTTTCTATTTTGGGGGTGTTCTATTTTGTTGCATTATCTTTTGTTTTTCCTACTCCCAAATTCCCAATTAGATACTAGTAGTAGCATTTGACATCCACATTCTTATTTTTTGTCTGGTACACAATGCTTTTTAACATTAGTGTATATTTTAACTTTTATAATTAAGCAAAGCAAAAAATTAGCTAGAAGAATTTTGTGTTTTGCTTGATTATGAAAGCTATTTATTCTGATGTGTACTGGAATTAAGTCTTACAGAGAATTTTTATATTATTAATGCAATTTATCTTGTTGTATTAAGCTTTTTCTCTATTTTCAGCAAGTATATCCGACTTAATATAAGGAGTTACGGCATAAAATATCTTATACAATAACTCCATTTCATTTTACTTCTTGATCACTACACCAAAAATAAAAGTTTCACTTTACTGATATATTTTAGCAAATTAAGAAAGTTTTATTATTTTTAGTATTAAATAACAATATTTTACATTAATAATCAGAATTCCAAAACATCATTGATAAAATTATATTCTTAACATAAAATGGAGAGTAATGAGTGTAAATAGTAATGGACAAAATTTATGGAGAGTAATGAGTATAAATAGTAATGGACAAAATTTAAATTCATCTCGATTTTGTCTATGTGAGTATAATCTGCATGAAATCGAGGATACACGTAACTTGGACGAATTGGATGTTTCCTACAATACAAAAGCTACAACAATCTCTTTGACCTAAATCAATCATATCTACAAAACATCAAAGTCAACCATATCTTCTACATACGATAATACACTCACTATCTTGTCTGCTATACTATAAAAATAAATTCACTTTAGCATTTTTATCCTTAAAGTTACTTACTATGAGAGGTGTAAAAGATATTATGGTCGATGGACAAGTATAAGTGAACGAAAAAAACAGTACTCCATCCCATAGGCTAGAGCTAAAATGTAACAATTTTTAGGGGAGGATATTTATGGGTCCTATTTGAATATGAAGGTAGTATATACATATTATTATAAAGGAGAATTATGAGAGTCCGATTTGATGTACACCCTGTGACATGCTGGAGTCGCCCATATTATTCACAATTGTAGAAAAGTTTCAATTTGCTTACTAACTTCACATGATACACTCAGGCGTTGCTATCAGACTTTAGCAATGTATGTGGGTAGAATTTGCTTTGGAAATTTGCGTCTCTTGGCCTTTATTGCTCACATGCAAAGTGCCCTCTCCAATTTTCAACTAGTAGGATTTTATTTGGTGGAACTGCCCAAGTCAACTTTGTACGTAATTATGATTGTTGTCGTCATTAATATAAAGGTAATTACAGATAACTACATTTATGCATAGTATTAACATAGTAAAAAAAATTCCGTCAAAGTGGTGTTATTGCTTGTTCAACCATCAAATACCGTCAAATAAAATGAGACAAGTACTACATGCAATGATACAAATAATACAGATACTGATAAGCAAAACGATCCGTTTAACTCTGTTGTCATGTATGGCCCCTGCTAAATATGGAGTCTATGTCTCAATAGTTTGTTGCTTTTCTGTTTTTCTAAATGAAGAGAGTCCAAGTAATAAATGATTTGGACAATTTAGGATTATGTAGTAACATGGGGTAGGACCATACACTTACTCAGCCAAGAAATGGACAAGAGTCAATAACAGATCATATAATAGGAAACACAGTCATGTGCTACATTGGACAGAGACATTTTTGCTAGTCCTATAGCTCATTTAACTCTTCCATGTGGTTTTATTTAATTGCAATTGAACATGACCAGCAACTCATTGTGTAGGCTTTACCATTAAAGCAGGTAGGGGTGTTCTAATTGAAATATCAAATCAAATCGACTAAATAATCCATAATAAAGATTTCAGGGAAAAGATTCAAAATTGGTTTTGCAATTTGAGAAATGGTTTGTTTTTGCTTTATGCTTAGCATTGGGGTCAATTATGCTCTCGTTGTTACAAAACTAACACACATTTGCTGGTATTGCTAATAAAATCGCTACAAAATAAAAAATAATTTAAACTTACCCTTGTGATTTGCGAAATGTGCAAAATTGTCCCTATACTTGTTTGATTCACAAGTTGCTTTTATTCATGAACGTTGGTTTAATGTGAAATGTATACTCATTTGTTTTAAATTTTTATTTGGAAGATTGTAGACATTCCTCTATGGATTGTGAAAAAACTACGCCTCTTTTATGTTTTTATTTGAAATAATCTTTTTCTATTTAGTAGTTAATCAAGTTCTCATATTTGGAGTATGAAGTTATGTCTTCAAATTTATGTCTTTTTCTATGAGTATTACATTGGTGACTACTTCAGATATTTGGATATGAAGTTAGGTTTGATAGTTCCAAATTTCAGATATGTTTGAAGTTCGAATTATAGAACAGGAATTTTCGATTCGGTCCTATAAATTTAAAGTTGATACTGAGATGGCTAAATATCAATGTTTAACTATTTTTTAAACAGTGATGCTCCAAGTAGCTATTAAAGTACTGGACCGAACAATTAGCCCACTTGATAAAAAGCGCTCAATAGTACTGCAGATGGCTATTCAGCCCATGTTTTGTTTGCAGACTGAAAATTTGGGCTCTGCAACGGTTTTCAACTCTTCTAATTTTAGCTCAAAAGGAAAAGGAAAAGGAAATTAATGAGAAACACATTTGATGATTTTGTTTGCAAAGACAAATTCTATGTAGTTTTCAATATATTTCCATATTCCTAGGAAAAAGTAAATCTAGAGTATTTACTGTTCATTCGATATTTGGGGTACCCATGTTGATACTTGATTAAATTCGAATCATGAGTTGCAGGGCCAATTTTTAAGAAGTGACACTTCGATGTAATTTTTTTTTTTTAGAAACTAAAATCAGAGAGTTTTTAAGTTAGAAGGATTTTAACTATATCATCATAACTCATGTTGATGATCTATATTGAAGTTGTCGGTTCCTATTTTATCAACTTTGACTACTTTCACTATGTGATGACTTTTATATATAAAAAATATTGATTTGACTTAAAAAGAAACAGAAGAAGCACTACTACAACTACGGGGCCAGATGATATCTTATTTGTCCAACAAGTTGCTTGTATGATACTCCCAATACTTTTTTCACTAAGAAAAATTAACAAAGAAACAGACTAGCCATGTCGTAAATTAAATAATAAGATACAAAAGAATTGTCAAGAAGTTGACCTTTGCGTTTGGATGCGTTGACCTTGCCTTTTAATTATTCTTTCATGACATAATTCAAATATTAAAATCAATAGATTAAAAGTCCTCCAGACCATTATTCATATCATAAAATAAGTGAATCATAGAGATAATGATAAAAAGCTTATGTGGTTCCATTATTGTCTCTTTATATTAAAAACTTGTAAATCGAAATATAATTGTATTCTCATTTTCTTTTTTAAAATCCGTGCTAAATCAAACTAATTAATTGAAACAAAGAGAATAGTATTTATTTTGTTACTAGTACTATAGTATATGCTTATAAATTTTATAAGGTATATATACTTATCGTGTGAAGAACAACAAATTAATTAAATAAAGAAAGAAAAAATGATGTAGATCTTCTTGTTAGATAAAGCAAATATTCTTATATATATATATATATATATATATATATATATATATATATTGCAATTACAAAAGTATGAGACGGCATCTAACTAGTGTCAAATTGCATCAATCAACGCCAAATTTCCTAATTTAAGCAAACAATTTCATTATCAGTGTCAATAATTAAACCCGTGCTTAGTTGTCCCATTGATTTGATAATTAGTTACGTCAATAGAGGAAAAGCTAATTTAGGTGCCTAAGATTCTTTGTTTACTGGTCCCAAAAGCTAATGAAATTCAGAAATCTTTTTATTTTTATTTTTGGTGTGGGCATCACAAAGATGGGTCGGGTAGGTGAGAAACAAATTCTGCCTTATGAGTCATAATTCAATTTAACCTTCACTAAAGTACAATCATGTTTCTCTTTAATTAAGGTCCTATCAACCTCAAAATCCCATTAATATTAACATTTACTAATATTAACTTTATTTCAATTACTTTATCTAATGCATAACATAATTATATTTAACTATCTTCCTTCACCCACCCCTCCTCTTTTTGTATCGACATAGATACTCACTCGAGAACCTTCCATATCTGTATATCTTATGTATATATAAAAATGCATTAATGTGCGCATGCAAACAATTTTTGTGATTTTATTAGATCATATCGAAAGTTAACTCATATAGTAAGTATTATATCAATTTTTGGTCTTCATATGTCGATTTTTTTGCCGCGACACCTTAGACGTAACTATATATTTTTAATAAATGTGGATTATTTAATTTAACATAGAAATTGTAATATATAAATAAAATAAAGGAAAATAGTTGGGTAGAAGGATACTTTAATGGCTAATATATATATGCAAGTGCGTAAAGTTTGAAACGTGCATGACCAAAATTAGTGGACAAATATATAATGTTCATTCAGGTGAATTTAACTCTTATCACCCTTTACCGTAAGCATGGAATGAATGAAAAGCACTTATATAAACTACTATACCGTATAACGCATTTTGTGGCCGGCCTTTAAATTGGAACGTGAACGGATCAATATAAGTGAAACATAAACTTTTAAGGCTCGTTGAGGTCGTTATCCAACATTGCCAAACACATTGTCTCGATGAATCAAATGCTATTACATGTGAGGCCTAATTTTCTGGTTGTTTATGCGAATAGTTCGGGAACGAAATTAATAATTTTTGTTACTTCTCTCGATTTTTTTATGTATTAAGATCAGAGACGGAGTCAGAATTTTCAATAAGGGAGTTCAAAATCTGTAGAAACAGACACATGAAGTAACCGAAGGTGGTTCAACATCTACTACATATACATATAAAATTATTTTAACCATGTATATAATATAATTTTCCGTCGATGGAGGTTCGGATGAACCCCCATTGTACAAGGTGGCTCCGCCCCTGATTAAGATAAGTTCCAAGCTCTTAGTTTGAGATCACTTGCCATGCCATATATCAGATCAGAGGTGTACTTAATATCAGTTAGTCAAGTATAAAAGGTAGTTCAGGAACAAAACTAATAATTCGCGTGAAGTTCATGAGTGTTTTTAATAATTCTCTCATTGTATAATACAAGTATATAGTAGTCTTGCTTATTCATCATAAATGTGTCTAAATAACTAATCATAGAATTTGATATACGACAATTGGTTTCAATAATAAAAATGATGATGAGTTATGCACTGGAAAAAAGATGCTGAAAAAGAGAGTTTATTCCTAATAACCAAATGAAGAATATAGAGCTCATTCATTTTTAATATATGCGTACAGCGTACGTAGAACTTGGAATATTCAATAGTTAGTTAAATTAATGGTATGAACCAAAAAAAAATGTAGTTACTTAAATGGAATATCAATGGACCATCATATTAATTTGTGTAATTACTACGCTAAACATTTTTTCTTCTTCTTACATCTGCATGGAAATAAACTTGAGGGGAGGACAAAAGGTTTGTCTACGCAATTTTGGTATGTTATACTACAAATAATCAAATTGCATATTTTGATTAATAGACTCTAGAACTTTCTTGGTAGCCTTTGATAATTAGAAATAGACTGTGACTTTAATTATCATCAGTGAGGGCCACACTACTTTAATTAGTCTTAAACAGTAGTAAAATATATAGCTGCCATTCCATAAAATCCATCACCATTAACCATAGGTAATTATAGTGTAATGAATTATTAATATTTTTCCAAAAAACTAGTGGCGGCAAATCGTTTTAAAGCAATCTAGCTAGTTTGATACTACGTGATTAGAAGTTGGCGCAATCAATTCATTACAAATATAACTATATATAGAAAAAAGATTACCATAACATTAATAAAAGAACGTAACAGTAAAAACACTGTAATAATTAAGATTTACAAAAGAACGTCTTATTTTAATTACTTAACTACTAATATATTGATATCATATTAGTAACTTTTTGGATACAAAGAAAAAGGTTTATTAGGTTGTTGTATAAATATGCCTTCTAGGGTTAGGGTTTTCCAGTTAAGCAAAGGGTGTTTTATTATTCTCCTCCAGTAACCCATATGCCATATTCAATTTTCTCATTTGGCTGAATTGAATTATTAGAAGAGATGAAAAAAGTTTTGAGGAGAAATGACTACTCAAGAAACTCTACAAATTCATCCTTTACCATGAGGACAGTGAGATATGTAGAGTGCCAGAGAAATCATGCTGCTAGTGTCGGTGGATACGTCATAGATGGGTGCCGGGAGTACATGCCCGAGGGCAGTACTTCTGGCACCCTAAATTGTGCAGCCTGTGGCTGCCACCGCAATTTCCACAGAAGGGAAGTGGAAACTGATGTTGCTTCTGAATGTACTTCTGCTTCTTCCACTACTACATGAAGAAGTAAGTTTAATTTTTAATCGGATTTGTCTCTTGTGTGCGTGTTTGTGTTGAAGGAGTGAAGAAATTTATGGGGAGGGATTTCTAATTTCCCTATTTGGAAGCTTGTGTTTTATAAATATATATGTGTGTGTGTGAATAAGGCGTGAAATCGTTTGTAATGATTTGCATGTTGATGGTCAAGAATGAACCTTTTATTTATATGTAATAAATTAGTAATGAATTTAGGGGAGAAAAAATGTGTTTCAATTTTGATTAGACTTGATGGTCGGTTTCTCAACTTTTTTCATATGTGATGTGTTAAGTATGACATAAGCATTTTGTGTTATCAAAAAATTTGCTTGTGCCAACCAAAATTAAAGTTATTCTAAACTTGTGGATATCAGTTAAAGATTATGATGCTGTTTGAATTGGAGCTTTGATTGGGAGGGGAGTAGGCCGATGGTGAAAATTCTGTCTCAGCCATTGATTACGTCCGAATGCTTTTCTTGTAACGGTTATCCTTATTAGGTGATGATAAGAATTCCCCTTACATATATAGTGACTAACTGATTATGTAGAACTTGCCGTGATGGTATCGTGTCATGTTATTGAGTTATTTTTTAATCAGCCGATGGATAGAGCAAATGGCATTATAAGTGTCAAATTTTGCTCAAGTCTCTACATAAATTTGTTCTTGTCTTGGAATTTTATCCTTAATGTAGTAGGTAAGCTATTTTATGTTCGATTGGTTACTAATCTTCTGCATCCCTTGAATATATAATATCATGCTTCCTCTACAAAAATCTCTTTCATGAAAATAAAACAAAGTTATTAAAAGTATATGGCAACAAATTTCTCAACATCATTCTCCATATATCCCAAATTATATGTGGCTGATAATTGTAAGTGCTAGGGAAAATTAACAGAATGGGGAGATATTGCAAAAAGACTCATGTTTGGTGCTCTTATTAAAACGAGCACAGCAATGTGTCATGTTCTTAAGATTGCATGTGGCTGGATAAGACCATCACAATTGTGTGATATATATATTTCAGATAGAGTTAGGTATTATGGAAGGGAACAAAGCTCAAAGCTTTAGGTAAGTGTTAATTTTTAATCAGGTATGTGTCAAATCTATGAATTTATTGAAGCCTCACAGCCGCATGTTTTTTTTTTTTAATTCCACTACTTACTTTAATTCTGCAGTTTCATTTAATGTCGATGTAAAGTTATTCTCTTCAGTGATTTATAGGCTATGAATTCGAGCAGTGCATAATCAATCATTATGTATTAAGATAGACTGTTAGTATATGCACTACCTACATCACACCGCCTTTGGAGTGTGACTCAACTCTTCTCCAAATCTTGTGTGAATGTGGAATGCTTTAATTATGTACCATATACAATATGTATAATTAAAGAGTGGGTATTCTTTTTTCTCTTTTTTACATGGTCTTCATCCAAGTCTCTTATTGTTCATGTTATATGATGAGCTAGGTAGCTAAATAAATTCATTGGAGAAAGTACTATGGCGACATTTAGTGCGTTCATTCTTGATCCTTCTATGCTCCTGATAGTGTGATAAATCATATATCTAAGGCCAAGTTCAAGTACTGTCCATTTGAAACTAACAAAAATGTGCAAGAAGTAGAAATAAGGAAGAAGTTATCTGACTCAATCATATTCAAAATGAAAGAAATAAGGAAAAATGTACAATATCTTTTCATATTTTTCAGTGGTGAAATCTATCTAAAATTTAGAGTTGCGGATTTTTTTCTCGATCAGTGGGCCAAGCACGATTTTACCAAGAAAATTGGCCTGAAAGTAATTCGAACACATTATTCTAGGCTTGTTTATGGAGCTGTATAATTAATTGGGGAAATGCAACAGACATAATTTTGAGGTCGCTATTCAAATTATACTCTAAAAGTTTGTAAGTTTATTTACAACTCCATTTGTCTAACGATTGCTGTCCACTATTAACGATTTCTGAAAGAGTAATTTTACTATCGAAAAATTCTTTTGGCCAGAAAATTTGGCCAGAATGGCATTTTAGCTTATGTTATTTTACCTTTTTGCACATTTTTATCATTTTAACTTTAATACCTTTTAACTAAAAAATAGAAAAAAGATTAGTTTATTTTAAAATGAAAAAATATATTATAAACTTTTTAATTTTTTGGCCAAATTCTGACCAAATTTTTTGGCGATTTAGCATTACTATTGACTTTGCACACTTGATAATTAGTCCCATTCCGCAAATGCAGTTTCAAACCATTCTGCATGATTTAATTTTTTGTATGGTTGTGGATTCTCATGGCCTCCACATTTGAGCATGAAAATGATACCTTTAATACCACTCAATTAGCAAATGGTGTGCTTGATAAATAAAACACTACGTATTACGTATCCTATTCTTTATTTTTACCCATCTAATTAATTTAAGATTTTATGCTGTGTTGTATAGTTGGCAAAGAAAAGCAAAAAGAAAAAGAAACGATAGGTGCCATTTTCCTACCCAAATAAAATTAAAGTGTACATATACATATACCATGGATTCATAAAGGATTAGTATTACGATGCTTACACATATTAAATTATACAGTACCTCAATCGACACTTTGAACCATTTCAAGTGTCAAAGGTATCTTCAAATTGCCACCTTCTCTTTGTTGGACCTGACATAAAGTTCTCAAACAAAGACATCTTAAACAATATTACCAAGAACAAATCATGCTTCATAAATAAGTTGTCAAATATCTCAAGGCAATAGTAGTACTAACTAGCTAGGCTTCAAAATAATCTTTTTCACATGTACAAAGTCATGTTTTAGATTTCAAATTTTTAGAAATTAAATGATGATTTGAAATTTTAAGCAATTTTCATAAGCCTACACTGATTCAAATTAAAACTTGAAATTGAGATTCCAAATCTTGTGGCCCTACCATACCAAGATTTAAGCCAGGAAAGGATTATTTGGGCTTCAGGTAATTAGGCCGATGCGATACTCATAAGGCCGTTTTCGACGTTCAAACGGTTCAATTTACTGGGCTGGGCTTTGGCTTAGAAGAGCCCATTATAAGAGTCTAAATCTTACCGGAGTTTCCCGCCCATCTATTCCTAGTTGTTCTTGCTAAAAATTTAAATTCTTACGCTACCACATAAAAAAAAAAAAAATGTAGTTCAAATCTTCTATCACGCTCCTCTTCTACCCCAGCACTTCGCCGGACTGCTCTTTTACTCCAGCACTTCACTGGAGTTGACCTTCAGTAGCCAGTCTTTCGGTCCTTCTTTTCAGTACGGCCTAAAGCTATTCTCCGGGAGTAAAAATGGCCGTAGATAAGGAATTCTCAAACTCCCACGAATCCAAAAATGAGTCATCTCATCCTGGATCTAGACCTCCGAGGCTATTCATTAAAGAGATGGTGATGAGAAACTTCAAATCTTATGCGGGCGAACAGCGCGTTGGCCCATTCCACAAGGTTAGGGTTCGCTTTTACACATTTCCAGTAATTGAGTATTTCAGGAATTAGGTGGTAACTGAATATTTTAGAAATTAAGTTCATTCCTTTTATGTAATAAAATTCCCCACTGTACAGAGTTTTTCTGCAGTTGTTGGTCCTAATGGTAGTGGAAAGAGTAATGTCATCGACGCAATGCTCTTCGTCTTCGGAAAGCGGGCCAAACAGGTAAGATTATGAGTTTTTTTTTTTTTAATTTCACGTTTTTTGGCACCTTGATTATGACAAAATTGGAAAAATCATTGTTATAACTTCTAAAATATTATTCTCTTGGTGAATAAAGTAAAAGTTGACTATGCTACAAAATTAGTTGATCACTAGCTTAGTTACTTTTGATGTAAAACTCACTAACCTGTATGATTGTAAACGGCTGTTAGTTCTGCTAAGTTGGAGCTCGGGGACAACTAGCCTTTTAAAATGTACCATTCCATCTGTATGCTTATTGAAATTTGATCTTCAATGATTAACTCTGCAGATGCGTCTAAACAAAGTGTCAGAGCTCATCCACAATTCAACTAACCACCAGAATTTGGAAAGTGCTGGCGTGTCTGTTCATTTTCAGGAGATTATAGATTTGGTAATTGTGGATTTTCCTGTTTCTCAGATAACTATTTAGAATCTCTGTTATATTCTAAGTGTTTCTTTTGTTTAAATAGGATGATGACACATATGCAGCTGTTCGTGGAAGTGATTTTGTAATTACACGTGTGGCATTTCGAGATAATTCCTCTAAGTACTATATCAATGACCGGACAAGTAACTTCACAGAGGTCACTAAGATGCTGAAAGGGAAAGGGATTGATCTGGATAACAACCGATTTCTAATTCTTCAGGTCTATATTGTTTTTGTCATGTGATCTTTGTTAATTTCACAAATTGGATCCTATTCATATGGGGATGTGCATGGAATTTTGAAAAATCCAAACATCTCATAGATAGATAGAGGTAGAAATTTCTTGAACGAACCACACTAAATTGGTGGTTCTTTTGCAGGGTGAGGTTGAACAAATATCACTGATGAAGCCTAGAGGACAAGGACCACATGATGAAGGCTTTCTTGAGTATTTAGAGGATATTATCGGAACCGACAAATATGTTGAGAAGATTGATGAATCATTCAAGCAGTTAGTTCTCACTCTGAAATGAATTTTTTTTTTGGCACAAAAAAAGTTCTTAGTTTCAAACTGAATCTTGTGATATCATAATGGTTATGCTACTCTTTTCCTTACCAGTATGTTCTTTCCTTTCTCCCTTGTGTATGGTTTGCATCCTCGATTTTATAGCTTTGTATGTTAATTTACTCATGAGTGTCTTATGTGTACTCAGTGAGAAGATTATGTGCCTAAAAAGATGCACTTGATACCTCTAGAATCTGCATTCACTAATTTTTGATGCTATCATAGGCTAGAAGCCCTCAATGAAAGAAGGTCTGGTGTTGTTCAAATGGTTAAGTTAGCTGAGAAAGAAAGAGATAACTTGGAGGTAAGATTAGACCATTACATAATTTATGATTTGCTTTTGCTCTTAGGAATGTGTTCATGTTGTCCATATCTTCAATAATAGGGAGTGAAGAATGACGCAGAAGCCTACATGCTTAAAGAATTATCACTTCTCAAATGGCAAGAGAAAGCAACAAAATTGGCTTTTGAAGATAATTCAACTCGAATTACGGAGATGCAGGCGAACATTGCTAGACAAGAAGAGAATCTTAAAAGTGAAAGGTGGCTTACTATTTATGTGAGGGCTATGCAAGAACATAGTGCTCTTTTTTTTTGTTGTTTACTTAGAAAAAATCTGGAACCTCTCTCCCTTCTTTGTTTTCCCTTATTTTTGTTGTAATAAAAGAGATGAACTCCTCTATCAATGTCTGTAGTTACGTTTCTTCATTTCAATACAATCCCCCTTCGTTACAACAGTGCTTTCATTGAGTGCTGAACTTAATGAATTTTTTTAACTTTTCAGGGAGAAAATTAAGGTAAATAGCAAGTCATTGAAGGACCTTGAGTCAAAGCATTCAAAGTTTCTGAAAAGACAAGAGGTATGGAGTAAAAAATGTGTATACCTTTGCATATTATCCTGTAATTAAGAATGAGGTGGTTTCCTTGGGAGTCCGTAAGCATTACGATATTATGGTTTTATTAAATCTGATAAACCAGAATGGGGTGGATTCGTCTCCTACTTGTTGAGTTGAATTAAGTATCTTGATTAATTGGTTTGAGTACTATTACAATGGTCAAATAATTCAGATTTGTTTTGCTCAAAACTTGTAGGAGCTTGATAACAATCTGAGGCGCTGCAAGGATGAGTTCAAGGAATTTGAGAGGCAAGATGTAAAGTATCGAGAAGATTTAAATCACTTGAAGCAGAAGATAAAGAAACTGACTGAAAAAATTGATAAGGTATGATATGCTGAAAGTTGTACCTTAGATTACAAATAAATACATATTTGTGAAGAAGAGAATCTTAGTTACTCATAATCTTACTGTTTTTGTTTCATTTTGATAGGATTCTCGTAAAATTTCTGACACAACTAATGAGTGTGAGGAATCTGCAAATCTTATTCCAAAATTGGAGAAAGATATTCCAGGCTTGCAACAACTTTTGGTGGATGAGGAGAAAATTTTAGAGGAAATAAAGGAGAACTCTAAAGGTATTGTACTTGAATCAAGTGCTTGTTTGGAGGTTTGCATGTCAAATACTCTGAATTTGTCCTATTGCCACTATGCAACATTTTACAATTAGTTTCTTTCAATTGCACCTCAATTCCAATTAGTTGGGGTCGGCTATATTCTTATGCTTGTTTCTACATTATTTTGTCCAGTTAGGGATTTCTAGATCTCACACTTATCTCTGCATAAGCATATAAGTTCCTGACCAGAATAAATACTTTTTAAGAACTTAATATCAGAAGTAAGTGTAACAGCAACAGCAATTACTATTCCTTTTTCAAAATACTTGATATTGCTGTATCGGTTATAAGGATATTTTCTCATAACTCTCGATCAGTACATATGGAGTGGCATCGCACTCAGAAGCCTTTCTGACTTTAAGCTCCTGGCTCGTTTCTCATTTTAAAGGTCTCTATTCTATTGACTTCTTTAGACAATATTCCATTGGATTGAATTAATGGTTGTTCTTATTGGTGCTTTTGGGTAAGAGTTAGATGCTTAGCAATTTAAGTTATTACATAAGTTCACTTTTGCATCAAACCATTGATGTTTATTGCTCATAGTAGCCTTATTTATTGGTCTAGCTCTAACGTATCAAAATATATTTGTCTCACTCTTGTACAATTGTTTCCAAATAGTTGAAACCGAGAATTTCCGCAGTGAGCTTTCTGCTGTTCGATCTGAATTAGAGCCTTGGGAAAAGCACTTAATTGAGCACAAGGGAAAGCTTGAAGTGGCATCAACTGAAAGTAAACTTTTGAGTGAGAAGGTATTTGCTGATTATAACCATTAAGATCTCCTCTCTACTCATACTCCGACAACTCTTTTCCTTAAAATATGACTCACTTACCCTATGAGATCTGCACTTTTTAACTGAAGCTGCATGAAGCATTTTAGTCATGATTTGTCTTATTCCAACACGGAAGCTTAAAATGCCAAGCGCATTACCTCATGTCAAGTTCCACTAGCAGTTTTTCAGAATAATACACACTTATAAATTGCTTAGTTGGTCCTTAAGCTAGCTATTTAATCTTTCACTCATGGGGTTAGTCATTAATGCTTTCAGCATGAGGCTGGTCGTGCTGCCTATATTGAAGCACAAGAGCAGATTGTGGAAATACAGAAACGAATAGAGATGAAATCGGCAAGCACAAAAAACATTGCCAATGAGCTTGAGAAGAACAAGGTTAAAGCACTTGAGGCTCGAGCTGGTGAAAAGGTATGTGTTTTGAATATCTCTACCATTTGTCATTTTAACCAGATCTTGAATTTGTTCTGGGCTTGTGATGTACTTGACTGGTTGTAGGAATGCCTTCAAGAACAAGAAAGATTGTTACCTCTAGAACAAGCTGCCAGACAAAAGCTTACTGAGCTTTCATCTGTTATGGAATCTGAGAAGAGCCAGGGATCTGTCTTAAAAGCAATAATGCATGCTAAGGAGGCAAATGTTATAGATGGCATTTATGGTCGAATGGGTGACTTGGGTGCGATTGATGGTGAGCATATTTATGTCACATTTAAAACTAGTTCGTGTTCTTTGCTTTATTATTGTTTCATTTGTTGGCAGAGTTGGTGAAATTAAGAGCTGAACTATAGCTCACTTAATTTGAGCATAAATTACTGAATATTTTATTTTCCCACAGCAAAGTATGATGTTGCCATATCAACCGCATGTTCTGGGCTTGACTATATTGTTGTAGAAACTACAGCAGCAGCACAAGCTTGCGTGGAGCTTCTTCGAAGCAAAACCCTTGGTGTAGCAACTTTCATGATTTTGGTATGTCTCCTTTAATTTTTGTAGAAACTATGACCCCCTTTAGAGAAGCTAACCAAGTGGTCTATTATTGGATTGAAATCTTACTGTCTCTGTCGGACATTTGAAAGAATATAGTTTCTGCTGTGAAAGTTAAATAAGAAGCTGGATCATAAATTGACCTTCCGTGACGATCACAGTACCTTTGTAGTTGGTAGTATTTTCCTAATGCTAGTTGGCTACAAAATGAAATTAAGCAAGTGTATAAAAGTATGCCTTCAAATAGTAGATAAATCTCACATTGATTTTGGAGGTTAAATGTATTTGGTTTGAACTAGAAAATGTGTTATTACCATTAAAAATTACACTTCCAAAATACTCATTGGGAAGGAGGCCCTGCAAAGTAAAATCATTGGTGTTATTTCAAATGTATATTTGATTTTACATGTTTTTCGCAGGAAAAACAAGCTCATTATTTGCCTAAAATCAAAGAGAAAGTCAGAACGCCAGAAGGAGTCCCACGCCTTTTTGATTTGGTTAAAGTTCGAGATGAGAGGATGAAACTAGCATTTTTTGCAGCATTAGGAAATACGGTTGTTGCAGAAGATATTGATCAGGTGATGTTTACATAATTCATTTAATTCATTCCTGATGAAATAAAACTGATTTGACTATTTGGCTTGTCATACAGTTTTTTGACCTGTTTGGTAAAATTATCTCTAGTCAACATTTTGACTGATTAGCAAATGCAATGATTATTTTCTCTGTCGCCAAAATAGAAGATTGAGAAATTTAACATTGGACGTCTTGAAGTGAGATTTTAGCTAGGATTCTCCAGTTATCTATTTTAGGACATACAATAACATGGAGATTTCAAATACTATTTTTGTAAGGATTGCTGATTGCCATAATTGTACGTCAAGACTGAGACAATATGGATTATACGTATTTTCATTATTAGCCGGAATTGCTGGATCAAGAATTTGCGACACTATTAATTGTGCAGGCATCACGTATTGCCTATGGTGGGGACAGAGAGTTTCGCCGTGTTGTAACTCTTGAAGGTGCTCTTTTTGAAAAATCTGGAACAATGAGTGGTGGAGGGGGTAAACCTCGTGGTGGTAAAATGGGCACATCTATCCCTGCTGCTAGCGTTTCACCAGAGGCTATATCTGCTGCTGAAAAAGAACTTTCACAGATTGCCGAAAACTTGGATAATGTACGCCAAAGAATTACTGATGCTGTGAAGTGTTACCAGGCCTCAGAGAAGGCTCTTTCTCTTGGCGAGATGGAGTTAGCCAAATGCAAAAAAGAGGTCTGACGTGCATGTTTTATTGATGTTATTTGCAATTGTTTTCTATGACTATTTTTAATCTCTCTTGATGTTTGTCTTGCACCATCAGAGCTAAATACTTTTTTGGTTTCTGTACAGATTGACAGCCTGAAGTCCCAATGCGATGATCTCAAAAAGCAGCTGGATTCCTTGAGAAGTGCATCAGAACCTAGTAAGGATGAAGTTAATAGATTGAAGGAACTCAAGAAAATCATTTCTGCTGAAGAAAAAGAAATGGACAAGCTTACACAAGGTTCAAAACAGCTGAAAGAGAAGGTGATAACATGTCTAGCAGTTTATCCTTTTCTTAAGACCATTTTATTATTAGTTCAAGTGAAGCTAGCTCTAAAGGCTGTTTCAAAGTCCAGTGTTTTATGTCTTCAGGCTTCAGAACTTCAGAAGAAAATAGAGAATGCAGGTGGCGAGCGATTGAAAAATCAGAAGGCAAAGGTTACTAAAATACAATCTGTAAGTGGAAAACTGACCCTTGTGCGTGCTAAGTTTATGTGATTTACTGTTTACAAACCTTTTTTTCCCCACCATAGGATATCGATAAAAAGAACACAGAGATCAACCGTCGTAAGGTTCAGATTGAAACAGGACAGAAAATGATTAAAAAACTGACAAAGGGGATTGAGGAATCAAACAAAGAGAAGGAAAATCTACTTGCTGAGAAGGAGAAGTTACTTTCCATCTTCAAAGAGGTCGAACAGAAAGCTTTTACTGTTCAGGAGGACTATAAAAAGATACAGGAGGTTGTACCATTATTTCATGTTAAGATGTGCATCATATGATTGTGCAAGTTGCTTCAATCGTTTCTGCAAATTTCTATTTTTTTTTTCTAATGTTTTTGTTTTAATGATTTTTTAGCTCATTGATCAGCACAATTGTATTCTGAATGATGCTAAAAAAGAATATGAAAACTTGAAGAAGACTATGGATGAGATGCGGTCATCAGAGGTTTTATGGCACTCATTTTGACATTTTTTCTTCCTTCCATTTATAAATGATTATGTAATCTTATGCAAGTGGAGCTGCAGGTAGATGCTGACTACAAGTTACAAGATATGAAGAAGGTTTATAAAGATTTGGAACTTAAAGGGAAAGGATACAAGAAAAAACTCGATGATTTGCATACTGCTCTGTCAAAGCATATTGAGCAGTAAGTCCTGGAGATTTCTTTCTGAGGCAAAACATGTCATCACATTGTCAGCTTCCAATCTCTTTCTGATATACACAGACCCCCTCAACTGATATCTTTCTTTTTGTTTATAATAATTGTCTTTTGCATTTCTTTATCTGTGTATAGAATTCAAAAAGACTTGGTGGACCCGGAAAAGCTTCAGGCAACTCTAAGTGATGAAACTCTTGGTCAGACTTGTGATCTTAAGACAGCTCTTGAGACAGTTTCACTTCTAGAGGCTCAACTCAAAGAGATGAACCCAAATCTTGACTCGATTTCTGAGTAAGTTCTTGTACTCATTTATAGTGAAGCTTGTAGCATGACTATGTTTCTTGATATTAATTGCTAATAGTTTCTACTGTCACTAGGTATCGGAAGAAAGTATCTGTGTACAATGAAAGAGTTCAAGAGCTTAATTCTGTTACTCAAGAGCGTGATGATATTAAAAAACAATATGATGAGTGGAGAAAGAGAAGGTAAGTTCCGTCCATCCTACAACTTAGATTCTCTCTTCCATATGCCAATGCTTTTCCTTCATTAGGTTACAACATCTCTGTAGGTTGGATGAGTTCATGGAGGGATTTAATACCATATCTTTGAAACTTAAAGAAATGTATCAGGTATTCAGCTCATTTTTTACTTGTTTTTTTATATGAAAGTTTTCCTCATCTAATACTCGAGTTGAATTTCATCTGGATCAGTGATTCTGCCATTTATAATTTTAGGTGTAGAGGGGTAAAGTGTGCTGTAGCAAAGATAGTAGGGTATATATTTTTGTTTTCCTTTTATGACCGTGGTGTACGAGCCTACTTTCTTGCACCTCGACTAATTCCACTAATACCTGTCACCTCCCACCAGTAACAGGTACCTGGTAATTCTGTCCACCAAGGCTAGGACATGTGGGAAAAATTATCTAGTATTTTTTTTGTCTCCCACTGAGTTCTGTACCTGAGACCTTAGGATTCTCAACCACTTCATGGACCACTAGACCACACCCTTGGGTGCGATTGTTTCCTATTCTTAATCCTGTAGTTGCATGTATCAGGTATTCAGCTCCTTTTTGACTTGTTTTCTTATATTAAAGTTTTGCCCATCTAGTACTCGAGTTGAATTTCTTCTGGGTAAGTGATTATGTCACTTAATATTGTACATCATCTTGATTGTTTTCCTTTTATTAATCCTGTAGTTGTAGGGCATCTTCTTCTTATTTCTTGTCATGTCTGATTTGGATATTTGCTCATATTTCTGGTGCATCGACTGATTTGTTTAAAAATTGGGATTCATGTTGTGTGCCAAAAAAAAAATTTCGCTTCAAATGTCTTTCCATGTTACGAAAAGCAAGTATGTTGATGGTTATCCTTTTGGGTTTTGGGGACTCTTTTAGTTCATGATATACAACTAATTAACCATTTATAAGTAAAAGAACGTTTTAAATAAAATAGCAAATTGTTGTCATCAAAAAATAAAATACAATAAAATAGCAAATTGTAAAGTTATTACGTGCATGAAATATACACCTATATTAATAGTGTATTACTTCTTTTGGTGATCTCCCAGATGATCACCCTTGGAGGCGACGCAGAACTGGAATTAGTGGATTCTCTTGATCCGTTTTCCGAAGGTGTTGTTTTCAGTGTTAGACCTCCAAAGAAGAGCTGGAAGAATATTGCTAACTTATCAGGTGGTGAAAAGGTGAGGGTCAAGAGTGGCTATGGTTTTTGTATGTTACTGAAACATTATATCAAAGCAATCCGGTTTCTAATAGCAATGTTAATTTCAGACACTCAGCTCATTGGCTCTTGTTTTTGCACTACACCACTATAAACCCACTCCACTTTATGTGATGGATGAGATTGATGCTGCTTTAGGTATGTTCTTTTTCTGCTTGTTACATTTGGCTAATAAAGATCAAGCTCCCATTATCTTCATGCTTTCTTTGTGGTTTCCTTATATGTCACAGATTTTAAGAATGTCTCGATCGTGGGGCATTATGTCAAGGACAGAACTAAAGATGCACAGTTCATAATCATAAGGTACTGTATTGGCGTATGTCCGATTCAAAGAAACAAGCACTAAGAAGCTATATTTATCTAATTTTTGTTTTGACGATATGCAGTCTTAGAAACAATATGTTTGAGCTAGCAGATCGGCTAGTTGGAATCTACAAAACAGATAACTGCACCAAGAGCATTACTATCAATCCAGGAAGCTTTGTAGTTTCTCAGAAAGCTGCTTGAGGCTGTTTCAGAATATCTGATCCCTTTCTTCTATCTTCCCTGTGCTGACAAGAATCTGGTTGATTAACACCTTAAGCTAAAATTGTAAGTTCTGTATTTTGTTGGAATTCATTGTAATATGTATATTTCATCTATTGAGTTACGGAGTACTTATAGATATGATTAATGAAAGTTTGTGTTTGTAGTTAGTGGCTACTTTCTAGTAGAATATATTTTTAAACACATCGGGAACAGTCAAATTTTGAAGATTCTACTTGAAGATTATGGCACTAGTATGAAACTTGGAATTGAGTTGGTGTTTGTGAGTATGCATTACTGTAGTTCCGGTGATCCTACTCTTAGTAACTGGTCCAGATACAACTGACAGGATTAGAACGGCATTTGTAGACGTATTTGATTAATGTAAGTTCTACAATATAGTAATAACTGTTGTTGAAAGACTATATGGACGGTGGTTTGCGCGTACCAACACACTTCATATCAATTAACTTTCAGTTGATGTCGCTGCCATGGGTATAAGACAGTCAGAACAGTAATTTTTATTTTAGAATGTTTGACGAAAAAGATATTATATACTATGTGACTAGTGTCCCTAAAGCCACATGTATGATTTTGGAGTGATTATGTTTCAGATTGTTTTCAGTTATGCAACTTGTGCCCCTTCGGTTTCTGTGCAGGAGCCGGGATGTGTACTCCCAAGTCCCATCACTATTACAAGAACAGTAAGTTAACAATTATCTAAATATAAAGTTTGAATATGCGCCAAAGGTGTAGACGCAATTGACTTGATCCACGATTATCTTTCTTATTCAGCTTTGAGGTAAGACCAAACAAGAAAATGACATGGCATCCTCCTAGTTTAATTTCATCCCTAGGCTCCACATGTTTTCTCATATAAGCTAGTGCCTAGTGGGACGAAAGCTTAGATTTACCTCCATTAAAAAAGGAGCGGAGTCGTGTAAATCGCCTTGCGCCAAACTTCCCCAACCTTAACTGATTGCCTCTCCAAAAGACAATTCTCATTTCTTTATCTTATTATGTTGACATTTATTAAAGTTTTCAGTGTACCTAATCTTATCATAGAGAACTTTCCTTGCAGTTTTCATTATGATTCTTTCAACCTTCCTGTCAATAACCAAGATTCTAGCAAATGAATTTATAATTAATTTGATCATTTAATTAATAACACCTTTGGTATGTGGAGCATCTCAATAAGATCAACGAGTCACTTCTTAATGGAGGGACATGCTGCATGCAGCCTTTTTTATGAGTTCAACAAAAACAATCACAAAAGTTCAATGAATATTAAATTCTGAATCCTTAATTTCACAAAGACAAGGATTCAGGCTAAGATTTGGAAATCTCAGATATGCATTTGCTTCTCGGCGTGACATGAGTCAATCAGTAGCGTCATTACTCATGGTTGTATTATAATATTGACCAAGGAAAACTTCTTAATTTGTAAATATTATAAACTTATGGCTTGTAGTAATGCACAGTTTAAGTATGCTCACCAACTGCATTATGAGCCACGTTTGTTCCGTCCTGCTGAGAAAGTTGAAAACCCCTCAACAAAAAACTATCAATATAGTGACCAACTAACAACTATTGTACGTATGATCTAGTCAACGGAAGCAAGCTCCTTCAATTGGATAACTTCCCTACACGCATTTCCAGCCCCAAGTTATGAAAATAATTAAGTCCAAAATCATATATCCATCCCAATTTATGTGATTTGACAACAAGTTTAGTAAAGAAAAATTGGCTTTTGAAACCTATGACCTAAAATAAGGCATAGATGTTTGTGTGTTTATTAATCATTTCAAAATTATATTGTTGCTAAATATAAAAATATGTTTTTTTTTTTAGACGGACTAAAAAGAAAATAGGGTAATATAAATTGTCACAGAGACCAGTACTCTCAAACCAATCTTGCTCCTTGTTAACAAAAACTTCAGAGTTTCTTAGAGTCTTTGGATTTCTGAAATGACACCGTTATCGACCTGTTGGCTTTTGATTGAACTATACGTGATCCCACATGGATATCTAAAGTGGTATTTTTTGAGTTTCTATATCCACCCTTTTCTTCATCCTTTCTGCCAACTTTATCTTTGGATCAAAGTGTTACAAAAATATCTATTAACTTTCATTCTTTTTGTTTATAAGTCCTCTTGTTTCTTAATTTCATCTGTTCTAAAATTGCGCAAATTCTGCGTTCTCTTCTTCAAGAAGTGTAACTTCATCTTACCAAATAGAAAAAATAATCATATCCCTATTGAAGAAGTTGAGGAGTACTATGATGTTATACCAAATACTGAAAGCCAAAATGAAATCATCCTTTATACGAGCTTGAACATGAGACGAAGTTCTAGTGAATCGTATGAAACAGTCCATTGTTTTAACATGAAAAATAAATCGTATGATGACATGATCTACGTATATGATTTTCAATCTAGAGTCTCTCAAATGTTCGATAAAAATCACAAGATTAGTTCGTTTGTTGAACCTAATCAAGGTGAGTTTATGGAACTTGATGAAGAACATGAAAAGGATCCTAGTGAAGTACTTATTGACTGTTGTTCAGTTATTTCTTCTGTAGATGAAAAAATGAATTTATTTGATAACTATAATACTGTCCCTTTATCTCCTGGTTCAGTTTTATCTGAAACAGAGCTAGAACTTGAGTTTTCCCTATCTAGTTCTGTTTCCAGTTTGTCACCAGGTATCGATGGTCGGGGGTTTGACGAATATTTTCCATCTCCTATTAGCTCTAATTTGTCGTCCCCTTTGGATTATGGCACGATGAACCAAAAATTTCCGTCACTTAATAGCTATACAAATGATATGGAAATGGATCAACAGCTGGGTCATGAGTGCACAAGTTGTGCAGACGAAGAAGTAGATTTGTTATACAAGAAGTATGCTGAAAGAATGAGCTGGTTTGATGTTCTCAATCATGAAAAGCTATGTGCCTTAAGTGAGTTTCTCATTTTGCTTAATTACTTTTGTGTAAAAATGTTATAACCATGTTGTTTTGTCCAAACTTGTGTGCTGCTCGATTGTTTGACCAGATACTTAGTACTTTCTACTAGCACTGCCACACAAATATAAAGTAACACTATCCACCAAAGTTCGGGGAGACGGAATGAAATGACAAAATTGTATGGAAAACTGAACCTTGATCTATCATGGCTTTTTTCATGTTATTATTGACCAGTAGGCCACATCCTGGTTGCAATATTTTTCTTCATATTTTTTTATATGTGTTTCTTGAACTATAGGTCCCTCTATATATATTATAGTATGCTTAAGTAATCCTTAACAATGTTATTAATTGTTGGTTATAATTTAATTAGGTGCAGTATTGAGGAAGCACTTGTCAAGTCCAAATTCATTTGAGTATGAAATGGAGCCTACAGTTAGTTTGCCTGTCCAATATATTTCATTGAGCAAAGTGGATAGAAAAAAATTTGTGAGAAGCTTAGAGAGTGATTTAGAGTTGGTTTATGTGGCACAATCATGTTTGTCATGGGAAGCACTTCATCATCAGTATAAAAAAGTGAAGGCTCTTTGTTGTTCAACTTCAAAAAATGGGGTCTTTTATGGTAATGTAGCAGCAACATTTCAGAAATTCCAAGTACTGCTAGAAAGATTTGTGGAAGATGATAGCTGTGGAGGCAAAAGGCATTTGAATTATGTTCGTACAAGATTTTCCCAAAAGAATCTCCTCCAAGTTCCAGAGATTTCTGGTAATCTTTTGCCACTTAAACATTTTTTGAAGAATTCAATTTCTATGTGAAATCGCTATTGCCTGGAAAAGATACAGTGCACATAATAGACCTTATATAGATAAAAAAGACTGTTTCCCAAAACCCCCGACTCATGACGTAACACAAAATTGTTACATTTCCAAGTCACCTAAATTAAATATCAATTACAAGCTCTCATTCATGTAAAAATAGTAACCTCAAAATTGATAAATTACCTGCTAAATATATTGAGTGTTGTTGTATATTTTCAATATATATAAATTAGGGGTTGAGCTGAAAGCTTACCTAAAAGTCTAATAGCTAAGATCCAAACTTTCTGTTTGTATTAAATAATCAACTAGATATATATAAAGAAGTAAATCCAAAATCTAGTTTCTAATTTCTGATATCATTATTCTTAAATTTAATTAGACCCTCTAATTTTGACTTACATGGCAAGTTGAGATTCATTAGTACGTCGCTTATCTAGTTCCTACGTGTAACGACTAGATCTCCATTTCTTGTAGGAGTATTAATTAACACTTTGATAGAACTTCTTTCATTAAATAATTACTACTAATATGTAAAACCTTTATTATCAAAGTTGAATAGACCCACTGTCTTCTGGCTTATATAGCTTATACAACTTTTTTTTTTATTAAAAGCTTATACGAAATAGTATTTTATTTTCGGTACATGCAATTTCAGTAATTACAAATTAGTATTAAGAAGATCTCAGTCGCCATTGGTTTATTCTGCTGCTAAAAGGGGAGTAATTAAAACTAATCACTCCCCCACCCAAGAAATTACTACTTAATTATCTTCAAGTATTTTATAAAAGCTCTCTTATTCTAACATCTTAAGATTACAAGTCCTACACGTTACTAAAGAAAAATATTTTTAGTGTTGAAAAAAAGATAGAATAGGAAAAAGTCAGAAATTTCTTTAAGGATATTTAAGACTATAAGCAATATTAATATCTTTTTGACCTTTTTATATAATATTTTATTCAGAACTCAATAAATTACATGTCGATTTTAAAATTCAAAACTCATAAACTTAAAATTTTGGATATACGTACTTCTATTTTGTAGGATATGTAGAATCAAATGAAAGACTGGATGGAGAAATAACCAAGCCAATAGAAGTGCTAAAGGCCATAGAGAAATGCATATATGCTTTCTGGTTTTATGTAAAAACAGATTGCAAGAAAAAGAAGAATTTTTTGTGGAGTCAATCTCGTGTTGAAAACCCCAGAGACATACTGCTCCTGCCTGACTTAACTAAAAAACTTCAAATGGTACGCCTCTCACAAGGTTCAATAATATAAAGTATTTTTTCGAAAAATAGTTTTAACAACATAAGTCATGTTCTCGTGTTTGATTATCAGGAATAAACATTTTTTTTGCGAAAAAGAGGAAAAATGACTTTGTATATATCATTGTTTTTTTCTTATATAAATATTTTTCGCTCTCCAATCAAACATCGAATCAAACATGGAAGAATATTTTATCTAACTCTAGATGATTTATTTTTTGTTGGCTATCCTGAAGAAAGAGTTATGGATGAAGGATGTGAAAGGTAAGAGAAAATGTTGGCTGAGAAGAGCAATAAAGCCTCAACAAGAAAACTTGAGCAAAATAGAGTTAGTGTTGACATTGATAGACATGAAGCTGGTATCAAGGATTCTCTATATGTCCATTATTTCAACCTCTCATTTCAAATGGTGCCAACAAAAGCTAGACAATATAGAGTTCAAAAATGGTCAGATTTTGAGGAGCCCTACTATCCTACCGCTGTTTCCATCTTGATCAGATCACATTTTCTTTTTATTTCGAAAACTACTTTGTAAATATTTAAGCATACTTGTTCTTCTTCTACAAAGAACGAACGTATGACATGTAAATCTATCACAATTAGCTTATTCTTTTCGGCTAAATTGTACTCTAGCTTTTCTGTTATGTATATATAATAATACTACATAACTACACTGTTCTGAATTAGATACAACATAAATAATTTTTAGCGGTAACAAATATGAAAATGCTAAAATCTTTATCAATATTTATGAATTGACATTAGATTCAATATCACTATAGGCCTTAAAAACATTTATAAAAAAAGTGCTAATTGTCAAAGAACATATTTAACGACAATTAAACTATTAACGGTCACTAATTGTTGCTAAATATATTTTTTGGCTTAGTAATAGATTTTGTTGGCATATATCAACTTTTTTTTATGCTAAAATACCCTAAAATCATAGTTGTTAATTTTGGAGGACACGCGTAAAAAATATAAATTAAAGTATACTTTTTTCGTCCCTATTTACTTGTCAAATATTTCCTAATTTGATTTCCCTTTTTTATTTGTCATTTTTTGACAAATCAAGAAAGGACAATTTTTTTATTTCTATTATACCCCACACTTATTAACTTTGAGTTAATGTCTTTAAAAAATATAGCGAGTAAATATATTTAAAACTCTAATATTAATAGGGATAAAATGATAAACTTGTTATCTGTCAAGTCAAAATTTGATCAGTAAAAAGAGACTAAAAGAGTAACAAAACAGTTTATTAGCATCACATCACAGGAAGTTGGGAAAGAAAACATGTTCTTCTTCACATACAAAATGGATAAAGTAATAATTGGATAGTAAATGTAAAGCATAATCATACTCCCAATTCTATTTGTCCTCCCAATTAAGAAAAAAAGTATAGTAGTACTTTTTAACTTTTCTCTTTTGATCTTCGTTTTATCATCCACACTAGCTTAAGCTCGTTATCTTTTCTTTAATCTCCATAGAAAGGCCTACTTTTATGTTATCTACTTGTCCACGTATTACAAAAACAACTTTCATTGTAAGGTAGAATGTTTTTGAAGACCTTTTCCTTTTTCAAAAGTTACTCCTCTTTTTAATAAAAGAAAGACGTAAGATTTTAATTCTGTTGACAATGTAAAAAATATGTTAGTATTAATTAACCAAAAAGGTTATAAATATTAGATAATTATTCTTAATAGTAAGTACTAAAAATTAGAACTCTAAGGCAAACCTTATGTTTTTATGTGGTGGAAAAATTATCTTCGATAGTTGCGATTACTTGAAAAAGGTTAATTAAATCATCAGGTGGAATAAAAGAAAAGAGTGTATTGCGCTCAGTGGCGGAGGCAACATACAATGAGGGGGGTCATGCGACCCCCCTCAGCGAAAAATATTACTATTTATACGTGGTTAAAATTATTTTTTAGGTATGTATAATTTATGTCGAACCCCCTTCCACTAGTTCATGTGTTTACTTCTCAAATTTTAAACCCTTATTAAATTTTTTTGTTCCGCCCCTGATTGCGCTGCTCAATGAACCTTTAAAACAATGACACTTCACCAAAACATTTAAAAAAGAAAAAAATTAAGGCAATAAAGTAACAAGATAAATACAACCAATGAAGCAACTTGTAATAAAAAAAAACAAAGAAAGTATATTACCAAATATATATACTAATAATGTAAAAAGAACTATACTACTATAGTTGTGTATATAAATAGAATTCCAAAAGGACAGTGATAAAATTACAACTTTAACTGGTTGGTTACATAGATTTTCAATTGGTGAGAGTTGATTCTTCATGTGACACATAAATTTCAATCATAAATATAAAATATGAAGAAAAAAATTTTATTGATAAAATAATATGAGAAAAATTTGTTCCTCTTAATTATTCTTTCTTATTATTTTTGTGTGATTTAAGCATCATTAATAGTATATTTCTCGGAACTTGGATCTCTTACAGATTTATTTGATATATAGAAAAATTTGTTGATCATCCTAAAAGTACTTAATTATTAAGAAGAGTATGAATATCTAAAACATCTCTCTAATAAATTATATTATCGTTTATATAGGTATGAACTAAAATTCGGATAGAATCCTCTCTGATAGAGAGTGGCACAAAATTTGGATTGGGTAGAGCGATACATTAGGATGTAGTGAGTAGCAAGTGGGTTGTCGAGTGACAAAGCCATAATTTACACGTGATATTCCCAATACCATAATAGAGATCATAAGAGGGCCCTAGCTTAAATTCCATCGTCCAAAAACTCAAAGTTTCTGGTTTCTACTCCGAGGCTGAGCTTGCCATTCCCTTCCATGATTTTCCTCTCTTCGGGGACCCATTTATCACCAAACGTTTTTGGCATTGACCTCCAGTGTCGTTACTTCTTGCTTTCTTTTTCAATATTGCTTCACAATCTAATTACCCCCTAATTCTCTGTACTAGTCTATATCTCAATTGGGTTTTCTTTACTTGTCAATTATCTCTACTGGGTCGACTTCTATTTCCACTAGGTCACTCTGGTTCTTGAAATCCTGGATTCCTATTATCCCTGTGAACTTCATCTTTTGCGATTTCTACTGTAATGGAGAATTCCATTCTTCTTCATAGTGGAAATCAGTTCCACCCCAACTTACCCCTTTTCGCACTTAGGCCCAAAAAATTATCTCTAATTCATGGCTCCAGTAGAGAGCAAAGGTGGAGGATCAAGCGCGCTAAAGCAACAGGTGAAAATTCTGGCGAAGCTGCAAGTGCTGATGAATCGGATGATGTCTTACAGGTTACAATTGAAAAGAGCAAAAAGGTTTTAGCCATGCAACAGGACCTACTTCAACAGGTAATCCTTTTGGTACTCAATCATAAAGTGAAAAGAATTATATTTCTTTTTCCTAGTCAGAAAGATAAAGAAGTAAAAGATGTACTTGTTTTAGGGTCTTTTGACTGTTTTTCCTCAAATGCGGATAGAAGGGATATAATTATCATCATATATGCTAATAATGAATAGAAAAATTCTGATTTAAGATATTACACATGTTCTAATTTCTGTAAATGAAACAATCACCTCTTATTTACAGAGATTTATTTTCAAGGATTTTTTCAAGAATGTCAATTTTGAAAATAAATCTATGTTTAAATAACTTAGAAATCTGTATGATATGACTGTTGTCTGAGAATTTGTTTCAGTATGTTGTGGATAAAGATTGTGACTGTGTCCTGATTTAGAAGAGGAGAAGTTCGCCTGTAGGATAATTTGTTACTGTAGTTCATATGGTTTTTTGTTGGTTTAATTGTCTTCCTGAGCATTGCATATGTTTTGGTTTGCAATTTATTATAGTGGGTTTAGAAACACTATTTACATTCTTGAAGTGTCTTCATCCTTGAATTCTTTGCATATCAGATTGCAGAAAGAAGAAAAGTAGTCTCTTCAATAAAAAGCAGTCTTGCCGATGCCAAAGGTACTTATGATGGTGGGAGTGGTAGCTTTTCAGATGTTGATATCCCTGACGTGGATAAAGATTATACTGTTACTGTACCTAGTACTGCTGCTACTCCAGTTACTGATGTCGATAAAAATACACCACCTGCTATAAGCCAAGATTTTGTTGAAAGTAAAAGAGAAGTCAGAAGGGACCTGGCTGATGAAAGGGCACCCCCACTGTCAAGATCATCTATCACAGCCAGTAGCCAGATTTCCTCTACTGTAAGTTCCAAAAGAACATTGAATGCCCCTCCAGAAACTCCGAAGTCCAGTCAAGAGACACTTTTGGATGTGAATTCACGCAAAAGTTTAGTCGATGTTCCTGGAAAGAGGATCCAGTCTTATATGCCTTCATTACGTAAAGAATCCTCAGCACAATCCCATGTGGAACAGAGGAATGAAAATCTTGAAGGATCAAGTGCTGAGGCAAACGAAGAGACTGAAGATCCTGTGAATATAGATGAGAAACCCCCTCCATTGGCAGGAACAAATGTTATGAACATTATTTTGGTGGCTGCAGAATGCGCTCCATGGTCTAAAACAGGTATATTTTACACTGGATATGTATCTTCTGTCCAGGGACAAGTGCGTAAGTTGGTGCATTATCCACAGTTGAGTTTTCTATGACAGTTTGTATCCTAATATAGTTGATGATACTTCAAATTCGTAGGAACTGCAAAAGAGTAGGACCAGCATTAAGATATTGAAAATGAGGTGCTTGTTGTTTCCTTTCACCTACTTATAGTGTTCATGAAGGTTTCAGTATTCCATCATCTCTAGATAAACAAGATAACTAATTAGTAGAAGGATTAACATAATATCATACCTATCAAAAGTATTATGTGACATTTTCTTAGTAATGTGATAAAAGGCATTTAAGAAAAATGAAAAACCATCACTGATCGTCCAGAGTGAAATGAAAAGGTGAACGTCAAAAGAAAAAGGACCTATTATTATCATACCTATCAAAAGTATTATGTGACATTTTCTTAATAATGTGATAAAAGGCATTTAAGAAAAATGAAAAACCATCACTGATCGTCCAAAGTGAAATGAATAGGTGATTGTCAAAAGAAAAAAGATCTATATTTATTCTGCCTTTCTTCACTACTGTAGTATTGTTGCCTTCTGAATGGTTGAGGATGGGTGGTGGATTTGTTGGTTTCTCAAACTTTGATTTTGTCTGTTAACTTTTCTGTTATCTTCATTTAAAAACTAATGAGCTCTGTGCACGTATATATAATCATGACTCGTACACTTCTTTCGCACTACGATGTTGCATGAATTCTATTGTGTTTATGTCTCTCGAGACATATCAGTGCAAGCATATCTTTTACTTGTGAAGAGTTTTTTAGGTGGGCTTGGAGATGTTGCTGGAGCATTACCCAAAGCTTTGGCTCGACGTGGCCACAGAGTTATGGTAACTAGTTTAATCCTTCACCTTGTGAATTGCTGGGTTCATAAGAATGATGTATCAAGTAGAATGTAGCACAGAGAGAAATTGTCTATGAAGTCTCAGAATGTTCTGCACAAGGTGTTATATTCTCTATCCATCATCTTTCTAACCATTGGACTAGTTAGTCTGTGATATAAATTCACAAGCTTTCCAAAACATATGCTCTCTAACCAGATTATCGACACCATATGAACCTCTTGATAGATCATATCATATAATAAAAATTTTGTGACAATATTTGTTTCTTTTTGACACTTCAAACAGACAACTCTATAGATTGCTTAGTACTTAGAATTTTGCCTTCCCATTCCAAACACATGGGATGTAAAGTTATCTGACGATGGAGTTTCCTTTTTCTCCCCCCATTTCCCTGAAACTTAGGTTGTGGCACCTCGTTATGACAACTATCCTGAACCTCAAGATTCTGGTGTAAGAAAAATTTATAAAGTTGATGGTCAGGTATGCTTGAATGCATTAATTAGATGCAGTTTTTAATTTATGCTTGTGATTTCATGGCCACAAGATCCATATCTAAGCATTTAAGTTTTGAACTGTGCAGGATGTGGAAGTGACTTACTTCCAAGCTTTTATTGATGGTGTGGATTTTGTTTTCATTGACAGTCATATGTTTAGACACATTGGGAACAACATTTACGGAGGGAACCGTGTGGTAAATCCCCGCGCTCACTTTTCTTCTGAATTTTTAGTTTCATTTTAATCCTGGAATTTAAGACTCCTTGATTTATGTTGACATCTATTAATGAGTCCTCTGTATAATTGCCTGACATAATGTTTTAACTTGTCACCAAAATCTGGGCCTTAGATGATTGCGTCTTCACTTTTCCTTTCTCTTTCTTGGGTGGGGGAGTTTAAGAGAGAGGTTTAAAATGATGTTCATAACGATCCCTTTGGTGAGCACTGGTATTGACTTTGAGCTACCGTCTTTGCATTGTACATCTTTCATTGATGTATCAGTCTTGAAGCATTATTTGAATTGTTTATCCCCTTCTCATAAATAGTTTTGGCTGTATCTATCTGGCTGTTTTTAACTTCTTTTTTTCTCTTCCTGTTGCAGGATATTTTAAAACGCATGGTTTTATTTTGCAAAGCAGCGATTGAGGTATGACTTCTGATGTTTCAGAAACCTTGCACTAATTATTGAGCAATTGCTCCCTACACTATCTGTCTACGATACGCCACAGTGGCCAGAAAAAAGACACTGCAAACCTTTAATCAATCTTTGTAACCAACACTGCAAAAGAAATCTAGCCATTCTATTTGGGCATGATTATCCATGTTTACTTCACACCTGCACACCCTGTCATAACATTTTGCCCACTACTATTGCTTTGATTTCAAAATACATTTTGCTGATTTGCAATTTCAGGTTCCTTGGCATGTTCCATGTGGTGGGGTCTGCTATGGAGATGGAAATTTAGTGTTCATTGCTAATGATTGGCATACTGCTTTATTGCCAGTATATCTGAAAGCTTATTATCGTGACAATGGAATTATGAACTATACAAGATCTGTCCTGGTGATTCATAACATCGCTCATCAGGTCAGTTTCATCAGCAACTATAGCAGTTTTCTAATCCACCTGTGCATTTTTATTTCCAATGGTTTAAACAGTATAGCCATTTTTTAAGTTCCAATGGAGTTTGGTCATATATCATGATTTCTATGACTACTAAGCATAAGGTTTAAACAAATGATTACCTTGATAGGAAAACCGATGGGTGGCCATTATCCACTGAGTTTTGAACTGTGGAAGGCCTCGAGGATTTCTCGGTTATCAAAATAAAATAATAACGACGACTAGTTTGATATATCTACTAGGTGTTCTTGGGACATAATTATTACTTCCACATCACTAAGTTCCAATAGCTGAGGTACCCACTGGGAGTTACCGTATCAGGCTATCAATGAATTTAGTTACAGGTAAAGCATTTTTTTATCATGCACAGACCATCCTCAGACTTGTTTAGGAGTATTGCCTGATATGTGAAATTCCTTGAAAAGTTGTTCTCTCATCTCTGGGCGTGAGCCGGTAGACGCAGATGCCTTTAAGCTTCATACTGGATTATGCTCTGATTTGTAATGATCTACAACAATATGAGATCAATCCGACAAAGAACAAAAGAAAATCTCGCAGAAGTTACCAAAATATATGTCGTACATGATGTCTTATATTAACAAAGTACAACTCTACCTTTTCCTCACGTGCTAAGGTTAAGCACACTGATGCATTTTGCTTCTACTACTAGTTATCATCTTTTTATTTTATTTTCCTTGCCTTATTTGATATGTATTTGAATACAACTTTCATTTTATAATGAATTTTCTTCATGAAAGTTTCAAAGAGCGGTTATGGAGTGAGCAAGATTTTACGCATGTAATGCAAGCAGCAGAGAACTAGAAATACTCTGTTCGTCCAATTAAACATGACCTACTTTGACCTGTGCAATTGTTTTGAAATGTCTGGTAGATTATAACTTTAAGTATAACGTGAAGAGTGTAAAATAATAATTTGGAATATAAAACAGTAGAGTAATTGGAGTTATCTCTATACAAGTTCTGGATTTTGTTAGTATTTTCTGGTTTGTGTCATTTATTTTATCTTTCTGTAACGTGAATAAGGGTTATATAGCAATCTTAGCCAGCTTTCTATCATTTTCAGCTCTATAATTTGTTCCATTTCATGCAGGGTCGTGGTCCTTTGGAGGATTTTTCATATGTAGATCTTCCACCACACTATATGGACCATTTCAAGTTGTATGACCCAGTAGGAGGTGAGCATTTCAACATTTTTGCGGCTGGTCTAAAGACAGCAGATCATGTAGTTACAGTTAGTCATGGGTATTCATGGGAACTAAAGACTTCCGAAGGTGGTTGGGGATTGCATCAGATAATTAATGAGAACGATTGGAAATTACGGGGTATTGTGAATGGGATTGATACAAAAGAGTGGAACCCTGAGTTGGACGTTCACTTACAGTCAGATGGTTACGTGAACTACTCCTTGGACACACTGCAGACTGGCAAGCCTCAATGTAAAGCTGCATTGCAGAAGGAACTTGGTTTACCAGTTCGTGATGATGTCCCACTGATCGGTTTCATTGGGAGGCTTGACCCACAAAAGGGTGTTGATCTGATTGCTGAGGCAGTGCCTTGGATGATGGGTCAGGATGTACAATTGGTCATGTTGGGGACGGGGAGGCGTGACCTTGAACAGATGCTAAGGCAATTTGAGTGTCAACACAATGATAAAATTAGAGGATGGGTTGGTTTCTCTGTGAAGACTTCTCATCGTATAACTGCTGGTGCAGACATTCTGCTCATGCCTTCTAGATTTGAGCCTTGCGGACTGAACCAGCTTTATGCAATGAAATATGGGACTATTCCTGTTGTTCATGCAGTAGGAGGACTCAGAGATACTGTGCAGCCCTTTGATCCTTTTAATGAGTCAGGACTGGGGTGGACCTTCAGTAGGGCTGAAGCTAGCCAGCTGATCCACGCATTAGGAAATTGCTTACTGACTTATCGTGAGTACAAAAAGAGTTGGGAGGGGATTCAGACACGTTGTATGACACAAGACTTAAGTTGGGATAATGCTGCTCAGAACTATGAAGAAGTTCTCATCGCTGCTAAGTATCAGTGGTGAGGTTCATTACTTGTAGATATTTGGGGATTTTGGCCATTCTATCAAGTTCTAATGATGGGATTTCAGAGACATGTTTCTGGTATCGACACGAGAGGATGCATGCAACAAGTTGGCTAACTATCATACTACTACCACGTCAGGAATGATTGCCGCACTTGATCATATAATCATGTATACACTCTATTTTGTTAGCAAAATGTAGTTACATGTTGCAATTTCTACTCTATATTTGTTGAAAGTTGTAGTGTCAAATAATCAGCGACCTCAATTTTAGTTTCCAGATGTGTTCTTTCTGGTAAGTTAGGCTCATGACATTGCACTTGTATCCTGGAATGAGCCTGATGCATGAGAGTTTGTACATCGATTTATTCCCAACAAGGAACATCAGTTACCATTCGAAACACTTAAAACCGTAGAGCACCTTTCTGATGGATACACACATCAGAAACATCACACGTCTAGACGGATGGACACACACACACACCCAAGGGCCAAGAGGATTAAACGAAGCATCAGAAAGTCTTTAGTTTTTGCCGAAAAAGGTGTAATCTAACACCACTGCCAGATAAATTATTACTGTTCGATTCCAATTGCAAAGATCTTACAATTAGGAGATCAGGAATGCATCTGAAAGTAGTTCAAGAGCAAAACTGTTCCAGTCAATTGCTAGACGTTTGAGTTACAGGGACCGACCGCTAAATGATGCCTCGTTGCAGGATTATAAACCTTCTGATTTTCCTAAATCCTCAGCAATAATATACACTCACTCCCCTGCCAAGAAAATCGACCGACGATTTCCTCGATGAGAAGAAAAAACGAATTTGTTCATGACCGGAATCTCTACCTTGACAAGCTATCTTGTAAGGATGAGAACCACAACCATAAATCGAAGATGGATCAGCAATGCACTTCTGCCAATGCTTACACACACAAATATACAAACCTTGCAAGAGATTTTGAAGGCATACAATGTAATATTTTGATGAGCAGCTTTTACATATATCAAACATAAAAATCATATTTGTATGTTATAGCTATAGGTTGCATAATTGCGCTCCATAGCAAATTTTATGTTTGATAGGGAACTTTTGATTTGTATAATTCGCTAGATATGTCCAATTTTATACAAATTGTTCAGTTTTATATAAATTCATTTATACATTGTAATTTGTATAATAAGATTTGTATTTGTATAATTAGAAGTGTATAGGAAGAAAATATATGTATTTGTAGTTGTATATACTTTTTCTCACTTTATACAAATACAAACAGATTTTATACATTTGTATACCGAATGGGTAATTGTATACCAAAAATGGCTAATTGTATACCAAATCAAATGATAAAAAAATAGGAAGTTTGCTGTGAATTACAAATAAAATAAACTATGGCTATAACATTTAATTTGAATTAATAGTTTGTTATTTCATACAATTTTTCCTATTTTGATTAACATATCCTCACATTACTCAATTAAGCTTTTAGCATACTAACGCTCAACTTTGTCATTTAAAGCTCATATACCTCATTATGAAAGTGACTCATATATACCTTATTGTTATACAAATGACATACATATACCCTTTTCCTCTAACGAAAGTGAAAAAATTATTTTTAAAAAAAATATATATATAATTCATATGGGTATATTTAATCCTCCTCACACGTTTTTTTTTTTTTTTAATTTCAATGACTAATTTAAATGTATTATTTTGATGGTAAAATTTATTTGTGTTTCACAAATTTTCTTGTAAATTTATTATAGATGACCATTTTTTTAAAAATACAAAACTAAATTACAATATAGCCGAAAAAATGGTTTTAAATTATAATTAGCCACAAAAAAAATCAGTTTTAAATTTGTTCTTTACATCAAAGAATGAAAGAAAAAAAATAAAATAAGAATAAGTAACTCAAATAATGATAATCAAAGAAGTAAAAAAAAAATTTATGTATGAAAACGATTAAAATATACCTTGAACTTTACTAGAAGGAACATATATATCCCCTACATGAGTTTTTTTAAAATTAAAAGTTAAAATATAAATTTAAAACTAATTTTTTTTATTTCCGTTAAATGAAGGGAATATGTGAGCACATTTTGAAACGGTAGGGGTATATACGAGTTGTTTGTATAACGGCAGCGGTATATATGAGCCACTTTCATAATGAATGCATATAAGCTCCAAATGACAAAGTTGAGGGGTATATCAGGCCCATTTTCCTTATTATAATGTAAAGTGAAAATTTTATAAATGACATATAAAAGACTAATATTTTCAAGTTATGACAGTATAATAAAACTTTCAAGTTGTAACAATAAATATTTCAGATTGTAACATTTTATTAAAAAAAATGATTTTTAAAATAATAGTAAAAAACATTTTTTTTTAAAAATCATAAAAGTAAAAAATGGGTAATTAATTTATAGTCATTAATTTGAATACATTAAGGATAATTAATAATTCCATAAATTTAGGAGATTCAAAACAAAATAGGAATATTTATTTTCCTTTTTTTTACTCAATCAATTAAAATTAATTCAAAAATCAATTTTTCTTTTATTTTCAAACGTTTCTCTCTCCCTCGATTTTTTTCTGTCATTTTTTTTCTTTTTTTACTCAATCACTTAAAAGTAATGCAAAAATCAGATTTTCTCTTCTTATCAGTATTAATAAAACATGGTGGTAGATGGAATCCTTCAGGTTAGTGTTCTTTGCGATTTATTATTTGTATTGTTATGTTATTCAAAAGAAGAAGAAAAAAATAAGAACAATGAAATTGTAAAGAAAATTTTTTGATTTTGTTTGTGTATAATAGATTTAAATTGTGACGTTTTTTGTATAAACATTCTTTTGATTAGATTACATAATAAATTTTTGAAACTGGAATAAATATTGGTATGATTTTTTTTTTTTTAATTTAAGGTTTCTGGTAAAAAAATATTGATATCATTTTTTTATGTGTGTTGATTAGATATATGTTTTGTGTAATACTTTTAATTGTGGCGTTTTTTTTTATTTATACTATTAGTTTTTGATATGAACAATAAATTTGTTCATTCTTTGCATGAATCATTTATCATTTTTGGTATGACTCTAGTTTAAAAATTGACATAAAATCTGTATGAAATTGGTATATAGTTATATCAGACTTAAATGGAAATTGATAATGTTTTGGTACAAATCTGGTATGATTCAATTTTTATTTTTGGCATTATATTGGTATGAAATTGTGCATAATGATGGAATAAATTTTGTGTACTGCTTATTTAATAAAAGACAATTACTAGTTAGAAATGATATGATTTTGATATTCTTTTTGGCATGAATCTAGTATGAATCAGTGTTGACTTTTGGCATGAAATAGGTATAGGAAGTATGCATAAAAATGGTATGAAATTTGAATACTTATATAATGTGTGCATTTGAATTTTTCTATCATGTTTGTAGGGAGATAACAACTTAAATGCTGGAAGGGCTAGTCGATGTAAAATTCAAGAGGTCTAAAATTAAGTGCAGTATATGTCGTCAGGAGGGACACAACATGAAGACATATTCAAATTACTCTGCTAGAAAAAGTCATAATTTTTTTTTATTTTGATTTGGTTGTTTAATTGTGACAAACTCATGTTTTGATTTATTTTATCTTTTAAGTTAATGAATTATAATTTCAAAACACTTATTATGTGTACTACTTAATCCTTTGTGTATTCAGTGTTTTTTAAATGTATAGTGCAAAAATCGGTAATGCTGATATGCAATTGGTATTGACTGAAAAAATTAAGTCAAATTTAAGTATGAAAATGGTATTCATTTGGTATCCAACTAAAGTCCCACTGATTGAAAAAACATGTAATTGATATTTCAACCGAATTAGCCAACCTAAAACTAGTTAATGTTGTATCCAATTGGTATACACTTGATATCAAACTGATATCCCACTGAAAAAATTTTAAAAAAATTAATTGAGATTTCAATCGAATTAGCCAACCTAAGACTAGTTAATGTAATTTATAATTGGTATTCATTTGGTATCCAACTGATATCCCATTGGAAAAATGAAAAGAAAAACAAAAAGTAATTAAGATTTCAACCAAATTAGCTAACCTAAAACTAGTTATTGTTGTATCCAATTGGTATCTATTTGGTATCCAATTGAAAAAATAGAAAAACTAAAATGTAATTGAAACTACAACCAAATTAGTCAACCTAAAACTAGTTAATATTGTATCCAATTAATATCCATCTAGAAAACTTAAGTGTAACTATGTATACAGTTGTCCTATAAAAGGAATCTCAAAATATTTTAATTTTTACTATGTTTATGATGTGTTTTTCAAAACTTAAAATCCAATATAAATCTGGTTAATGCTGATATCCAATTTGTATATACTTGGTGTCTAACTTGAAAATTTAAGGCAAAGGCTAAAAATAAAAATGTATGAAGTTGGTATCCAATTGATATAAATCTGGGAAGAATAAATCTAATAATGTAAAATAGTGCATATTATATATTGTTGTAAAAAAACTTAGCAAAAACAAATATACATCATCTAAAAATTTAAAAACATGTAATAATTAAAAAATTAAGCTACAATCAACTATCTCAAATTTATTTTTCATGGTCTTGATATAAGATAATTGGTAGTATCCGGAGCATGTTCTTTTGCTATGCGGGATTCATCAAATTTTCTAGCAACAGTTCCAGTTACTTCACTCTCATTAATTGTGCCATCAACATTCTTGCTTCTTCCATTACTGCCATAGGATTGTGGTGTACTTTTGACGATGGTACTTTGCATCTATATCAATGGAACCTATATCAAAAACTCCATTGCTAATATTTTCAGAAAATAGACATGTGTACATACCACAATCACTGAAACAACATTGAAGAAAAAAAATAATTTTGAGAAAGAAAATGAATTAATTATTATGAACAAATCACAAAAAGATAGAAATACATATAAATTGTTATCCCCATTTCACCAACTTCAATCGGAAAATAATTTAAATACAACTGTGGAAAAGTAATACCATATTTGTACAAACTTCATGCCAATGCACAAATATATTAATACAAAAAAATGGTACCAACTACATATTATATCAATTTCATGTCAAAAATATAAAAAATTTGATCATAAACAACTTTACCGGGGTTTGTTTCTTCTTGGGTGTGGTAACACTCTTGATAGCTGAATTCTCATTCATGTTGATTGGCGGCATTTGAGTCAAGATGTTAAAAGATGAAGCCTCAATTTCAACATTAGAAACCCCTTCTAACGAATCTGGACTCTTTCTAAGTGTATGCTTATGTTTTTTACTCTTCGACATGTTTTTTTTTCAACCTAAACTCTTGATTCTTTGTATTGTTTAGAACATTTGTCCTTGTTTTGAGTGTACAAAGAAGAAGAATGAATATGATGAGAGAGAAAGATTTACTGTTTCTTCTTTTGAGTGTACAAAGAAAAAGAATTGTGATGGTGAGAGAGAGATCTACCATTTGAGTAAAGGTTGAACGTGAGGGGTGGGGGTACTGATTTGTCGTGTGAGTCAGAAAGAAACGTGCTAGTGGAGGTGGGTGGTTGATGTGTGAACAGTAAAAAAATCCCTAAAAAGGTGTAACATTATGTGTCAAAGGTAAATATCCCTAAAAAGGTATAATAGATAATTACCATTGATTCTCTCTTATTGATTTTATTAATCGCACCTATTAATTAAAATATAATGATAAAAAAATAATTATTTAATAAAGTGGAATTAATTGAATTATAAATAAAAAATGATTTGTTATAATTTGCAATTAAAATGCTATAAATAGTATAGTAATATTTTAAAAGTAGATCTAAAATTTGTAATATTACTCCTTAAATAGATGTGTGGGGTAATTTTTCCTAATATAAAACATATTTTAAATCAAAACAGGAAAACCTATTCATATATAATTTCGTATTGTGAATCCTATTTAGACATGAATAAATTATCAAATCCTATCTAATCATGGTTTCCTACACAATGTTCATTCCTAAATTCCCTAATAATTTAACACAAATCCATGATTTAGCTCAGCTTATTAGCCTCCGAAACAATTCGAATTCCCTAGTAATTGAATATTTATCAACTAATAAAATTTACAATTCCACTAGCAAATTCAAGAAAATTTAGCAGTAATCATCGTGAAAGCAATAGTTAGGGATAAGTCTTATAACATAGCTTATATATATCAAACAATTTTCTAAATCATATACTTTTTTTTATTACCAGAGAGCTCCTCTCGATTGGCATGAGTCCTAGACACGTGTACACACACCCAAGAGGACTAAAAATAAGCATCAGAAAGATTGTTACCCAAAAAGAGGCTATCTAATTCATTACCCACAGGCAGATACAATATTACAGTTCGAAATGAATTTTTTCAAAAATAAAAAATACTTCCTCATGTCACACCTACATATTCCCAGTTCTACTTCCGGAAATCAAAGATGCCACTTTCTGACTGTGCTCTGTTGATAATCCTAGATACCAAACCTACATAGTCCTAGTTCTACTTCACTTCAAGCTTATCCATCTGCATGAAATAGAATTTGGGAGATCACCAATGGCAATTAACGCTCTTTCCAGATCACCGAACGTTCTGCGACAAAAAGCACAGAATTAGTTACTTGAGAGCAGATTTGAACACGTGGAAAACTAGTTGAACAAGAAGAAAAAGAATGAAACATAACACAGTTTCATGTAACCCCCAAAATTTTTTACATAATAGTTCCTGCTTCCTACCCTGATATATTGCAGTAATGAACAAGATCAAAAACCTTCTATGTATAGGAAGTTCTCCTTTCTTTATCAAACTGCAAACATGAAGGGCCTGACAACAGTCCCGCAAAACCCTTGGACAAACAACCTTCAACAGCGCATGGAGATGCAGAATGATTTAATGGGCTATTTGCTTTAACCATTTCCAAGTAACCATGTGATTGGTTTTCTGTCCAGTCAACATTTTGGTTGCCAAAATTAATGTTCCTCCTCTTGGAATTGACAATCACATCCATCTCTGGATGTCCATGAGATGATTCTTCTACTCTTTGTAAATTGCCACAAGATTTCCTCTTCATACCAGGAAAGTTTTTCAATCCTGCACCAAGAACACAGATAAGTAATAATAGTGTAGATAATTCAGTGTGATCTAAAACAGTATCTTCAGCCGCAATTACCAGGGAAAGAATCCTCAAATGGCTGGGCTCCCGAATCACCACAGCTAAAACAAAATGAGTTAGAAATAGTATCGACTCCTCCAATCCTGCATAACAAATCTGCCTAATCAAATCTAGTTTAAAAAAGTGCAGTGCAAATTGTTTGGCTTTCAAAAGATAGCCAAAGCAAGGCCAAGATTTCTCTATTAGTTTATGCTGCAGTCTGAATCTGAATCTAAATCTAGACACATCCTCCCTCCATGTAAAAGAAAAATAGACCATGTAATGAAATTCCATGGAAGAAACCAACCACAAGTTGTGTAGCCATGAATTACCCAACCATGACGGTCCAAGACAGACTCCAAGTCCACAAAGTTCTATACATCAGTCACCTGAGTTAGTCCCCCTAACTTATTCATCCAATAAGATGAATATCTTAAATGATACAAGTGATGAAGATCAATCTCCTGAATCATATCATACCATGCTTATCTCCTCTAAGCATGAGCAATAGGGGGTTATTACATCTCTAAGATACACATGCCAGACATGGTCTAACCTCTTCGTGCCCCAAAAGTGAAGAGAAAAGGGAAGAGAACCCATTACTGTTCCAAGTAAATATTTCTAAACAGGACCAGTATAATCTAGATGAAAGAAGCAGCAACACATTGGAATTAATTTCCACGAGAAAAATTGGTTAGTAGCCAACCTGTACATGTGCTCAACAAAGTCATCAATCAAAACAGGCCAAGCTCCTGTAGAGAACATCACCACAAAAAAACATAACGATTAAAGGAGTGGGCCAGTGGGGTTAGTAAGATCGAAACACAAAATATGCAAAAAAGGAAGCAGCTATTCTAAACATAATCATCTTTCCACAATACCAAAGAAGTGCAAATTCATTCCAATATTATAAATCATAAAGGACTAATTACTCGACAGAAAAGAACGACAAGGCAAAACAGAAAATAATTGTGGCAGCGGAAAACAACATTAACCTTCCTACTTCTGGGACCTGAAAAATGTTTCTCCTTCCTACTCTATTTTTATATGATAGTCTTTCATTCTTAGGACTTCTCAACAAGTTTGACACATTTCAAGCAAATAATAAAATTCTATAAGACTCTTCATACAAAATTCAAACTCAATTAAACAATGAAGTGATGTTTTTGCATCATTAACTATGCTTGCATGATCTTACCAATTTAATACATAAATCAAACTTTCAAATTAAACTTTGATGATCAGACTACCACGAAATAGAGTAACTTTTAACTTCCTTTCTTTAAAAACTAAGAACCCACATTTTGCTGCTATCTTCTTGCAAATAACTTATGTTTAAATCTCTGATAATAGCATAAATAGAACATCACAGAAGTAAAGGATGCATAGATGATACCAACTAGCTGAAGATTGGAAAAAAAAAAAAAAAAGATACTTCTTAAATAGAAAAAATAGAAAATACCAAATTCAGGAACCAAACTACAATACGTCCATTAATTAAGTATGATTTAAGGGTAACATTGACATCTCCTGGATGGTGATAATTGAAAGCTACAACTGCATAAATTTAATACCTTCCCGATCATATCCTTCAAGATTTTCATGCACAGAGCGGCTGAAGGCCAAAACTTGCCGCCAAGTATCCTTAGATATATTGTATCGCTGATTTTTCTGGAGATTTCAGTAAAACATAATCACTACATAGAAAAATTGCCAGTTACCAACACTCTGCAGTCACCCAACCACAAAGTAGAACATCATTCTTTGTAAAGTAAGGTACCACCATGGAGTTAAGTTGACAAATACAAGCCTAAATAATGTTTTGGCTGCCAATCCAACTACAACTGAAAACCTCAATGCCCAAACCAAAAACACAAGACAACTAAAACAACCACAATCACAAAGAACACACAGAAGAAAATCTACCAGATGGAAAAACCTTTTTTTCTTTTGCAAAATTTATTTAATAATGGGAAAATCACATGTATAACTCCAGCTGGTAAAGCTTGCTCACATTGCCGGTCCTAAAGTTGGATAAAAGGAGCGGAGTTGCAGTAGGCAACCAGCCAACCAAAAACTAGGCAACTTCATGATGAATCCTCACATGTTTAGAACTTAAGCTTAATTATTGTTGTTGCTGCTATGAAAATCTCATGTATACAAACAGTACATGTATTAGCAGAGAATCTACAACTGATAGGATTCTCTACTAATAACTCCTAAGGTTTTATACAAACAAGAATTTCATGGGTCAAAGAAGAAACTACAAATGAGAGGATGTTCCTCAATATACATAGACGTGTTCTATCCCATCAAAACTTCTCCTGTTTCTTCCTTCCATAAGCCTATGACTCACATGGGTGCTAATGACGTGACATCCCATGATCTTTGATGTCTATTCATCAGCTGACAAAACCTTATTGTTTGTATTCCATTGACCACCCTTAAGACAAACTTGATAAAGTAGACTTAATTGTCTGCTCAAATAACCTTAACAAAGCAAAGTTACAAGCAAGCACATGGCTCCTCTGTAATCGATGAATTTATAGAGTCTTAAAATTCCATAATTCTTAACACATACAAACAGATGAACGATGCAATTTGAAGTTTGAACACATGACAACAAATCAATTAGGGTCACTGACACTTACCTCAACAAAGTCGCACCAGTGATCAAGTAGCCGAAACCTACCAGCTAAAACTATTTTCCAACCAGTAACAGCTTTGCTTATAGCTGAAAATATTTTAAACTCAACATAAGTTGAAAATAGAACTAACTGCACTACGAATGCTTTATGAAGAATAAGCACACTGCTGCAAAATCATCTACAAGTAATCAACTTACTGATGTTCTTTTGTCCATTTTCTCTGAAAATGGAGAAGACAAAATCATAGAAACGCGAGAACTCAGAGAAGTCTGCCTACAAAAGGAAATACAATGTAAGTTCCTTTTTTGATGATTAAAATACTTTGTAATGTTTTATGGCCAACTGTAAAAGAGATGGACGTGGATATGAATATGAAACAAAACCCACAATCCTAAAACACAAGCGCACACAGAAGAAACAGAAAAGCTGGAAAAGAAATCCCCCCTTCTCCAACCCAAGCTCCTATATTTATTAACAAATATAGGATAGTTCAAACTAAAGAAAATCCAGTCATCATAACATCATCTAATCAACAAACCTCCAAATTCAACCGCAACTTAAGCTTGTACACTTCTTCAAAGAGAGTTGCCCTGCCATGGTTGAAAACAAATTTGTCAATATTGTCAACCTCTAATGACCTATCTATTTCCCCCCACATAACGAAAGGTGATCTAAGACTAACACAAGTAAGCCACATGATCACATAAGAATTTAGATAGAAAGCACCGATAAAAATGTAACGGCAGAACAAGGATATCAGCATTGGTCTTGAGAATCACTTTGTACACCTAGTAAATGTATCAGTCTTTCCAATGTAATATCAAACACATATCCCTACTCAAAGCAGAGTGACATGAAAATTTCTTTTTGAAAGGACCTAAGTATCAAAACTAATAAAATCAACCACAAATCTGTTAGAACCCGTTCAAGAAAATCCATTTGAGTTACTGTTATTCTCTCTACCGTTAGACCTTTGTCTTTGCAAGACAGAAAGAGCAATAGCCGTAAGTATTTTTTATTTTTAAAAGGTAGTATGCATACAGAAGTCCCAACTTTTCTTTGATATGGGTCAAGCATTTGCAAGTTAGCATGTCAGTGTTTCAAGGGGAAAGAGGAAATTGAAACTCTTGGTTCAACTCTCGTAGATAGAGTTTTGGACTCTTGGAATCCTTACATACATAAAGGATCAAAGTCTAGCAAACTCTTTTACCCCAGTAATCCCTAGTTCTACAGTTTTTGTGAATATATCTATTTCTACTCTTTAAAGAAGACCCCAAAGATGCTGCTAGTTCCATGTCCTACCAAATACATGCCTTATATGCAAACTTGAATCCACTAATTTCATAAGCTGGTTCAATGCCTCTCTTGTAAATCTCGCTTTCTGCAATTCATCTACTAGGTTCTTGGTAGCATATGCCCCTGACATGATATCTGCAAAGCAAATCCATCAGTAAGCAGAGTAACATAAGTTTAAAAACACCAATTAATTACATAAATCTGACTTGTTTATGTATAATAAACATAAAGTGTTCGGAAAAAATTCAAACAAATTACGAAAAGTTAAATAAATGCAAAACAAGAACATCAAGGCCTTCACATAAAAACACGTAGACCTAATTAATTAAAGGGACAACCGAACTTCCAGATCAAAAACAAAAGTATGAACCCTTGCATGAAATCGGTTCAATTCATATAGACAACTCAACTAGTTTGGAATTCAGTAGCGTTAAATTAATGATAATCCATAAAGAGAAACAAAAATTACGAAATTAGAACTACAAGAAATGGAATCTTCATTAAAATACCACAGTATCGGCCATAGATATCGAATATATCCAAGTGATTTGCAGCGGGAGAGTCCATGGATATAAGAATTAGGAACAAACTGGAATTTTAGGGTTCGCGATATAGAACCCTAATTCAAAGATAGCAACACAAAGCTTTCTTTCCAGTTATCGATTGATTTTGCTTCTTTTGAATTGGGACACAATTTATCTGCAACGTTATCGGAATATTCTGATACTAATATTTGTAATTCGAAGTGACACCATCATGAGTCATGATCCTTCGCTTCATTGGGTTTATTATTTATATATATTTGACAAAATGGTCCGATAAACTTTATATTTGTATGTGTTTGTATTCTAAATTCTCTAACATAACATTTGTCAACTAAATCCTTAAACTTGTTAAAACATTATATTTTAAACATTTTTCTCATCAGATCTTTGTGTGTAGTCCAATCTCTAATTACACATGTAATTCCATGTCATTTTTCAATGACACTTCAGAAATTAAATATTAAGAAAATAAAAAAAATTTAAATATTTAATTTTTGTAAATTCTAAAATATTTTAAATAGTTACTGTTCTTCAATTTTCTTATATTCTTACAATTTAAACATCAAATTCATGTCAAATAGATGAAATTCTTCTTTATTTGACTTGAAATTTCAAATACAACTTTACAAACACAAATCCAACAAGCCTCAATCACGAATTTGAATTAATTTCACAAATTCACAAGACTCATTTTTTGTTCTTCAAATTTTCTCAAGCTTATTAATGGAGTTTTCAACTTTTTCAATACCCACCTTTACATTAATGCATATTATACATCCTCTTTGAATCTAACACAAATAATGGTTTCAACTTTTAAAATAAAAAAGACTAAGAATTTAGGAAAATGAGGGCTGAAAAAAGAAATTAATGGCAGAGTTTTGATTTGTTGCAAAGAGGAGAGTAGGTTGAACAAGAAAAAGAAAGTGTATGACGAGTGATTTCGAAGAAAAGAAAAGAATGGATATGGTGAGTGATTTTGTTGAAAAATAAGAGAAGAAAGTTTAGAGTTAGGGGTGGGAAGAGTGTTGGAGAAGAAGAGAAATCGGGGTGGGGTGGGGTGGGGTGGGGTGGGAGTGGTTAATGAAGAAATAAGTTTTTTTTTTATAAAAAAATAATTTTTAAAAATAAAATATAGTGTATTTACGTGCTTGAAAGCGGGTGTACTCACACATTTTTCCAACTCAACAATATTTATACCAAATAGATTTGGTCAATGGTCAGAGGGGTTTCAAATATTATGTTTTAATAAGTTTAAGGGTTCAGTTGATAAAGTATAGAATAAAAGAGTTCAGAATACAAACGCATACAAGTACAAAGGTCTATCGAACCATTTCGCCTATATATTTAAACCAACAAAATATTCATTCAATTTAATGGAACTATTGTAAAACTACATAATACTAATGAAATTATGTTATTAATAGTAAAATAAAAAATTTAAAGTTAAATTATTTAAATTTATTTTTCAAATGAAGTTGATTTTAATAATTCAATACTCCTTTTAATCCAAGAAAATAAAAATATTTCAACACTTCAAATATCCTTGTTTGCCCCTTAATTGCTCTTGTATTTTTTAATAATAATAATAATAACTAGATGGATTCACTATTTTATATTCTCAGTTGGTGAATGTTTTGCATAGTTATTTGGTGATGGAGGATAGCAACAAGAAAATAGAAAAAGAGTGATAAAATATCATATGAAAAACAAAAATTAAACCTGCTTATGATTATATGATGTCATGATTGACATTAGTAGAAATAATATGTGAAATATCAGGGAAGGGCAAATACAAATCTTCAAAAACTCTATTTATAAATGATACAAATTATCGACTAAGTAGTAAAATTTCTCTTATTCTTTTCCGCAAATTAATTTACTGTATAAATTCTCAAAATTTCTTTAGCTTCTTAGCTAAACCAACTCAAACTTCTTTATCTAGAAAGATGGTACATCAATTTTTATTCTATAATTTCACCATATGGTATAAAAATTACACAACATAGCATAGAAAGTAACTTTCACAATTGATTACTTACCCCTTTGCTCATTTGTGTGCATGACTTAATGAGTGTATATTTATTTCAAATCCAACCAAAATTAGGTTCTTCATTACACTATCTATATACACACATAAATGACATGTCTTCTTCAAAAGTATTTGCAACGATAAATCATGTCATCGCTTTCCACCATATCTATCTTATTTAATTTAGTAGGTATTGAATTCAAGCAATAAATTGAATTAATAAGATTATAAGAACTCCATCACCGTCAAATTTCAAAAACGTGAAAAATGAGGGTCTTTACCTACGACATTCGAGGCTTCAATGGAGGCACTGCCAATTGTTGAAATTCTTCGAATGTGCAATTTGTTTGTTGGAATATCAAGTTGAGGAAAATCTAAGGGGATGCCTTGTAAGCATCTTCATCATTACAATTGTATTAACAAATGGTTGGAGATACATGGTTCATGTCCAATTTGTAGATATCAAATGTCTGTGATTGATTCGTATTTGGATTTTGACTAGGATCAAGTGTGCCTATGTTCAGGGCACATGAGCACAAGATACGTTCTCAAATGGATTATATAAATATATGTTTCATTTTAAATGATGAATTTACATGATTATGATATGTTAATGCATATTTTCTCATAGACTTATCGCATCATTTGAATAAGAGATTTATAGGAATTGAATAAATAAGTAGATGCATGTATTAAAATGTTAGAAATAAGCGATTGATGTGTTTGAATTTTTTTAAAAACAATGCACTAAAGAAATAGATATTGAAAACACTCTTAAACTTGACGTGAATTATTATTTAGTCTCTCAATTATTGACAGCCTTAAGAACACACATTTACTTAATTAAGTAAATTTAAAAACACCTCCTCTTATGCCACATGTCATCCATATAAGCATATATGTGAAATTTTATGTTGATTTGATGTGCGTGCACATATATATATATATATATATATATATATATATATATATATATATATATAATAAAATCTACTTCTTCCGTCTTAATTTATGTGACTTACTTTCATTTTTAGTCAGTTTAAAAAAAAAATACACATTTCTATATTAAGTAATAATTTAACTATAAAATGTCTAGTTTCCCTTAATGAAATGATTTACAGTCACACAAAATTCTATTATTCATTTTGGACCACAAATTTTAAAATTCTTCATTTCTTTCTTAAACTCCGTGCCGAGTCAAACTACCTCACATAAAATGGGACGGAGGAAGTACATTTTAAAAATATTTAAATAATTAAATGTTAAGAAACAAACAATCAAAAAGAAAAAAAAAGAATTTAGAATTTTTTTCCTTTTAAAAAAATTAAAACTTTTTAGCACGTCACCTCATCCCCTACCCAGTACCCCAACTCCCCACCTCACTAGCAGCGATGGATACTTCTCTATCAGCACCAATTTTGAAGTGTCACATAATAATGATATTAGAAAAAAAATCTTCTAGCTTTTTTATGATATGTGGAAAATAAAATTTATTATGATTAATTGAAATTTAACAAAAATAATCTCCAACATAGTAGTGAATGAAGAGACATTCAAGCCTTGAAACTTTTTTTCATAGATGAAGAAATATCATGGAGTACTAAATAAGTCGTACTTTATATTTTGACAATTATTAAGCACTAATATTTTTATGCGACAAACCACCTAAAATCAAATATAAATCAAAAAAATTGATCAAACAACTAATCTTGTACAGTATATAATTATACATTGTGACAATCAGGAGCAAAGCTATAGTAGATTAAAGATAATCACACCAAAATCTTTATTAAAGATTAATTTATGTGTAATGATATTCTAAATGAATAAATTATACGCTTTAAACACCATTAAAACAATGAGGTGAAGCAGCCCGGTGATGCGAGGTGCTTAGGAATAGTCAAGGTACAGCGTGCACGTGTTCGAATGCCTGCGGCTGCTGACCTTATGCTTTTTTCTTTTTCATTTTTAAAAGAGCTCATTAAGAAGAATAAATAGATAATTTCATCATTTTTTTGTATAAGAATAATTAATTACTTTCTTGATGTTGTAAAATGGATGTCCACATTCATATATTTTGTGGTAATATATATGTACACACTATACATTATGTGTAAAATGAATATACACACAACAAACAAAGTGTTGTAACCTAACCATCCATATGATATACTTGGTGTCGAAAGTGTATACATGGCAAGAAGATATCCATGTATGACACTTGGTGTACAAGTATGTACAACTATATATTCTCTTCTTCTTGTAACAAAGTGAAAAACATAAGGAAAGAGTAAGTGAAAGAAAAACATTCAATAATAGAGAAAAGCTACTACTACTTGTGTCTCTCTTTTTCTCTCTTTCTCTTGTCATTTTATGTTACTACACATGCTTCATTTTATAACACTAGATGATAATTAATAATATTTTATTTTTTGAAATAGTTCAAAACTAATACTATATTTATCAAAATAATTCTTAATTAGAAACTTAGAACTTCAAAATCTAAGGGGAAAATAAATTAGTAGCCATTTAGATTAATATTTGATTTTGACTTCCTTTTCTTTTCATAAATAAAATTTAAAGTAATTATTTAATTTAGAGTTAATAAGTAAATTCTAAATTTCAGCTTTAATTAATATTCTTTTTATTTGGCTTTAACCTTTCAAGATTATCAAGTCTGTGACATTGGAAATTCTTAATTTTGTAACACTATAAATTTTTTTTTATATAATTAACCTATCTATGTATACTAAAAATGCATAATACATATATTGGATCCTAAACTTTGCTTGAAATTTTAACTTTGACCTCAAACTTTCATAGTGCACAAACAGACATTTTAATTATCCAACTTTTAAATAAATAAGCACACGAGTCCTGCATGGGAACTACTAAGTTAGTTCTTTAAATAAAACAGATGAAAACTAAAGCTGCCCAGTTACAAGAAAATTCTGAAAAAGATACCATATTACCAACGAAAACAATAAACAAAAGAGCAGTGAAGCAACCCAGAATTAGTTGAGGCATTAGCGGCCATTTTCAAAGACACAGAGAAAGCGAAGCAGATTGCCCGTGTTTTCCAATTCCTGAATAGACCCAACTTCCCAGTGACAAAGAAGCCATGCTTCTCTCTTTCAGAACTCTCCCTTACATTTTCAAATCAAAATCTCATTTTTTTCCTTCCTCTTTCAAACCAAGATTTTTCCCTTTAATTCACCAGATTTTGGTGGTTTACCCTAGCTAGGGTTTTGAACTTTTGAGAGACAATCGAGTGAAATGAATTTGTTTTTACCTTTACCCTTGAATATAAATTGAAATTAGTTTTGATTTTTTTTAGTTCTAAAATTAACGTGTAAAATATTTAATTAGTTGGCAGCCATTGAGTAGCCCACTAATACAAGTTAGAGCGTTTGCATTTCACGCTTTTTGGCTGAAAAATCGGGTGTTTATTTATTTAAAAGTTGGATAGTTAAAGTGTCTGTTTGTGCACTATGAAAGTTGGAGGTCAAAGTTAAAATTTGAAGCCAAATTTAGGATCCAATATATGTATTATGCCTGTTAAAAACTAGCACTGCATTGAAACTAGTTACTCCTATTTTACATGATAAACGACAACCTAGTTATTATGCGATTATTAAATGATATTTTAAAATCACATTATAGAAAATTAATCGCACCGAAAATATCCAATAAAAACCAAGATTTTGAATATACACTATATATACACCCCTCCATTAGACACCCTTACTATATATTGGTTTATAATTAGTGCTGTTAAAAGTATATTATTCCAAATCCAACTAGAACTAGGTTCGAGAATATACACTTTATATACACCCATCCATCCTATACCAAGTACTTCAATTTACCATGCCAACGTTGTTTCGGGATCTCACTCTGATGGCGCGCAGGAGTTCACACATCCAGAATGAAGCCGGGACTTCACCACTAGCGGTACAGGCTTCAATAGAAGCACTGCCAATTGTTAAAATTGTAGAAGATGAAAGTGAATGTGCAATTTGCTTGTCGGAGTTTCAAGTTAGGGAAAAAGCTAAAGAGATACCATGTAAACATCGTTATCATTCAAATTGTATTAACCGGTGGTTGGAGATACATGATTCCTGTCCAGTTTGCAGGTACAAGATGCCTGTGGCTGTCGCGGCGGCCGGAAGAAGATCGAGTCTGAGAGAGAGTATTAGACGTGTTGGTAGTAGTATTAATCAGTATTTAGAATTAAATGAGTCGGATGAACAAACAGATATGTACATTGAGAGCATAGCAGGTTGTGTTTTTTATTTTGGTTTACTTTATATGCTATCTAGTTAATACGAGAGTGGATTGATAAGAATAATAATCTCTCAAAGAGATAGTAATGAATTTTTTCTTAATAGAGTTGTTTACACGGAATTTTTACTTAGACAATCAACTGCTTACATCTACCACTCTGATTTAGTCACACAGTAGAAATTTAACCAGACAATCAACTGACTACATACAAATGTTCTTGCCTGCCCACATAATATCATTAAAACTTTTTAGCACGCCACCTCATCCCCCATCCAGTACCCCAACCCCCCACCTCACTACCCACCCAACCCCAAAAAAAATTCTTTTAAACGTTTTGTTTTTTGGGAGGGGTGAGGTAGGTGGTGTGTGGATAAGGGTGGTAAGAATTTTTTAAATATTTCTTTAAAAATAATCCTTTTTCTTTGCGGGGACTAGAGGGGGATGGGGTGGAAAAAGAAAAAAAAATTAATTTTTTCAGAAGTTACTTCTTTGCTAAATTTTAGAATTTAATTATTTAATGTTTGTTTTTAATATATATATTATGTGTACCCCACATTAGCCAAAAAAAAATTATCAACATATATATATGGGTGGATGAGGGGAGTGTTTTTAAATTACTTAATCAAATAGATGTATATTTTCAAGACTATCAATAATTGGAGGAATAAACTAATAATTCATGTCAAATTTAGGCTGTTTTCAATACTTATTTCTATACTAAAACTCTAAAAGGAACCAAATATTACAAAATTGTAAAAATATTAAATTGTTCATATACAAACTAATTTATATATCACTAATCTAGTTCTTATGATTAAGTATAATTATTTTTAATAAATACAAATTATTTATTTAGATAGTAACATGTAAAAGTTATTAAGTTGAAAATGGATATTATTAAAATTTAATTAATGAATAAATTATTGTTTGAGAGCAAATTAAAATTAATGGGCTTCCATATGAATACTCAACATTGAATAGGAACCCAAAACGTACCATAAAAACAACACAATGTCTTACTTTGGCTTTAGACCATCTCCAACCAACATCAATTTTACACCAAATATTATATTTGGTGTTTTGAACTCCAACCCACATCAATTTTTACACCAAATTTGGTGTAACACTATTCATCACACCAATTCACTTTTTAAATATTTTAATATTATTTTATTATACAAACTTTTAATTAAACATTATATAAATATATGTTTCATTTTAAAAGATGAATTTACATGATTATGATATGTTAATGCATATTTTCTCAAAGACTTATCGCATCATTTGAATGAGAGATTTATAAGAATTGAATAAATAAGTAGATGCATGCATTAAAATGTTAGAAATAAGCGGTTGATGTGTTTGAATTTTTTTAAAACAATACACTAAATAAATAGATATTGAAAACACTCTTAAACTTGACGTGAATTATTATTCAGTCTCTCAATTATTGACAGCCTTAAAAACACACTTAATTAAGTAAATTTAAAAACAATCCTCTTATGCCACATGTCATCCATATAAGCATATATGTGAAATTTTATGTTGATTTGATGTACACATAGATATATATATATATATTCCTTCTGTCTTAATTTATGTGACTTATTTTCATTTTTAGTCAGCTTCAGAAAGAATTACACATTTCTATATTAAGTAACAATTTAATTATAAAATGTCTAGTTTTCCTTAATGAAATGATTTACAGTCACACAAATTCTATCATTCATTTTGGACCACAAGTTTTAAAGTTCTTCATTTCCTTCTTAAAGTCCGTACTGAGTCAAACTACCTCACGTAAAATGGGACAGATACATTTTAAAACTATTTAAATAATTAAATGTTAAGAAACAAACAATCAAAAAGAAAAAAAAAAGAACTTTTTAGCACGTCACCTCATCCCCTACCCAGTACCCCAACTCCGCACCTCACTACCCACCAACCCCAAAAAGTAATCCTTTTTCTTTGGGGGTACCCTGAGAACGGGGGATGGGGGTGGAATAAGATTTAAAAAATTATTTTTTTCAAAAGTTCTTCTTTGCTAAATTTTAGCATTTAATTAATGTTAGTTTGCTGCTCTTAATATATATATTATGTGTACTCCACATTAGCAAAAAAAAAAAAAAAAAAAAAACAACAACATATACATGGATGGATGACATGTGGTATAAGATGAGTGTTTTTAAATTACTTAATCAAATAGATGTATACTTTCAAGACTATCAATAATTAGAGGAATAAAGTAATAATTCATATCAAAATTTAGAGTGTTTTCAATACTTAATTCTATACTAAAACTCTAAAAGGAACCAATTATTACAAAATTGTAAAAATATTAAATTATTCATATACAAACTAATTTATATATCACTAATCTAGTTCTTATGATTGAGTATAATTATTTTTAATAAATACAAATTATTTATTTAAATAGTAACATGTAAAAGTTAATAAGTTGAAAATGGATATTATTAAAATTTAATTAATGAATAAATTATTGTTTGAGAGCAAATTAAAATTAATGGGCTTTCATATGAATACTCAACATTGAATAGGAACCCAAAACGTAACAAAAAAACAACACAATGTCTTACTACGGCTTTAGACCATCTCCAACCCAACATCAATTTTACACCAAATATTATATTTGGTGTTTTGAACTCCAACCCACATCAATTTTTACACCAAATTTGGTGTAACACTATTCATCACTCCAATTCACTTTTTGAATATTTTAATATTATTTTATTATACAAACTTTTAATTAAACATTATATAATTTGTATGTTTTAATTAAATCTCTTGTATATTTAATTATTTTTATATAATATTTTTATAATATTAATTTTAGATATAAAATTTAGCTTTTTTATAAATTAATTTTTCTATATATGACTTTTTTTTTAAAATTAAATTTATGTTAATTCTACTATAAATTACAATTAACCTTTACAAAAATTAAAAATGCAAACATATAAATTTTTAAGCAAATAATACAATGTACTTAAAAATAGCTGAAAATAATAACCATTCAACAAAATAGTAATTGACATACATCAATATTGAAATATAAAATACATAGTAATTTTAAAAAGAAATGCTACATGATATATTAACTTCATGTATTATAATGCACAACATGATAATTGAGAATGAGCGTGATCTTAATGCACCAATTCAAGATGTGTCAGAAGGTCCAACTCCAACCGTAGAAATGGCAATAGATGAAAATGATCAATTTCAACAATTTCTAGCTCGATATAAAAAATAAAGGACAAAGAAGCTCATTTTGAACTACATAATGCATTAATAGGGCATTTATGGGAGCACCGTAGTGATCTTGAAAGTTGAATATTTATGTAGAATTTAAAATAATTTTTTAAATTATGGAAATGTTTATTTAATTGTATTTCATTAATGATTTCACTTTTATTTATATTATCCATTATTTTGTATAATGTATAATATTTGTTAGCAATTTATATTATTTAAAAAATTATGGTGCAAAATAATTTTATATTAAACGATTATAAAAGGAAATAATATGAATTATATATGGTGAATATTTTAGAAAGAATTTGTTTCATGAAATAAGAAATAATAATATAATAATGAAGAGAGAGAAAAATATTTCTTTTACAGGTTGGTTTATAATTATTCCGGTTATTGAATTGAAGGTATAGTATTCCAAATCCAACCAAAATTAGGTTTGAGAATACTATGTATATATACCCAGCCGGCCCAGCCTATGGACATTTAAGAACTTCGACCCGACAATTGATTCATCAAGTTTCATGGATTTGAAAGGAGTCTTTTTGGAACCATCCCTAGGACAGCGGGGCGGAAATCTAGAACCAGACAGAAAAATCATCCGAACATGATAAGCAGGTCCGACTCCTGATGAGACGTAGGAGAGAGCAAAGCCGACCTTCACCACCACAAGAATTGCCATATGTTGAAATCGTAGAAGAAGAACAAATAAGTGAATGTGCAATTTATTTGGTGGAATTTCAAGTTGGGGAAAAAGTAAAAGAGACGCCATGCATGTAAGCATCGCTATCATTCCAATTGTATTAAGAGGTGGTTGGAGATACGGGAACCTGTCCAGTTTGTAGGTATAAGATGCCGCTGTCGACCTGTGTAGAAGGAGCCAGAGGCTAGAATTAATTGACAATTTATACTTGTATTAACCAACAACTTTTGACACTATTGCTTCTTAATAGCCCTTTTCTTTTTCAAGTTTACATGAAATTTTCACAAGACAATCAACTCGCCTACCTCCATCATTCTAGTCTAGTCACGTTTTTGTAGAAATTTGACCAAATTTAACTGCAAATTAAGCACACTATTAACCAATTGTATAATAGCTTCTTGAGCCTTAAATCTCAATTTAAGGCTACTATTTGGAAATTAAACCCACATGCAAAAACATAAGAAAACAACATAGGAAGAAAAACACGATACTATAAGTGGAGAATATGGTCAACAGGATTAATTAAGCAGTTGAAGTGCTGCGCAGTTTAGGACATTAATTAGTGTTGCAAAAAGAAAATTAATTAGGATTGAATGTGCTATTTGTTTGGTAGAATTTCAAGTCTGGGAAAAAGCTAAAGAGATGTCATGTAAACATCGTTATCATTCAAATTTTAGAAATGCAAACAACACAATATTTTTTTCAAAAAAAAAAAAAAACATATACAACGTTTTACTAATGTAAGCATAAATACTTACCGTAGCTATGATTGATACTTCTCTAGTTTATATCTCAAAAATGTCAATTAACTTTAATAATTTATCTAGCAAAGTTGTATAACTTTGTTTTGTATTAATAAAACCACTCAACTTAAGTCTTACATCCAAAAAATCACTCGACAACTCTTTGTATAAAAAAATCACTCAAATAAATTTCTCATTAAATAAAATTTGACATAACAAAAGAAATTATTTTTTACGTTCAAAATTGAGTAACATTTTAAAATATTAAATCCTAAAATAAATAAATTAAAATATTTATTTTTTTATATGCCAAGCAACATATTTATATTTACACAAAAATGCATCTATCTATCTATCTATCTATCTATATATATATAAAGTACTACTATAAAAAAAGTATGAATTGAAATCATTAATTGAAATAATTTATATATATACACACAATGACAATTTTTTATATGATCACGTAATATAATTTTTGTAGCATGTTACTTGTAAGTTATAACAATTTATTTTACATATATAAATAATAATTTCTAGATAAATTTATCCATAATTATATAAAATATTTTTTGCGCACAAGCACATGAAATTTAAACTCAAATAACAATATTTTATTTTATTGTGAGAAAGAAAAGAGAGAGTTATTAATTATTATGTTAGAGAGGCAGTTCAATAGCGAAGGAGAAGCAAATAAATATTTTAATTTATTAATTTATTTTAGGAGTTATTTTATCACAGTCAAATTTTATATAATGAGAAATTCAGTTGAGTGATTTTATTGATACAAAAGTGTAAATTGAGTGATTTTATTAATACAAAACAAACGTTAATATCTTTATTAAATAGATTCTTAAAATTGAGTGACTTTTTAAGATATTAACTGAACTTCTCCATCCGCACCAATTTTTAAGTGTCACATAATAATGGTATTAGAAAAAGGAATATTTTATCTTTTTGATGATATATGGAAAATAAAATTTATTATGATTGATTGAAATCTAACAAATATAAACTCCAAAAATATGAGTGAACGAAGAGAAACCTTCGAGCCATTGTCTTTTTCTTCATAGATGAGAAATCACGGAGTACTAAATAAGTCATTCTTCAATACTTAGACAAATATAAAGCACTAATATTTTTAATGCGACAATCCACCTAAAGTCAAATAAAAGTCAAGAAAATTGATCAAATAGTTAATCTTATATGTAGTTATACGGTGTGACACTTAGGGGCGAAGCTATAATAAATTGAGGGAAAAATGATCAAAAATACTTCTCAACTTTGATTTATTAGTTAATTATACTTTTACCGTTAAAATAAAATTATTTTTATCCTCACTGTTAATAAATTTATCATTTTTACCCCTCTAGGAATGAAAATTCCCAAATTAATCAAAATTAACCCAAATTCTTTTAAACGACCCATCAGTCCCTTCTTCAAATCCAATTTGGCCCATTATAACAAATTCTCCAACTCACACCAAATTAAACCTCCAAGATTCAAATAAAAAAAACATTGGATTGGATTGAACTTTGAAAAGATCTGCAACTTTCCAAGTAATTTCATGGATAGCCATTGAATTGGAGTTGAGGATTTTTCTTCTTCTTCAATTGGAGCTGAAGTTTGAAGAACCAGAAGTTCCACCATTTCAAAAAAGAAAAGAAAAAACTTGAGCTTGATTCGATAATTGGAAGTCGCGAGTTAGGAATTTGTTGTGAATGGATTCTGTTTCAATTTTTTTTTGTTGCTGATTCCATACCATTTCATGGTTATCCATTGATTGGAGAGGATCAATATGAAAAAGGCAATCCCCCATTAAAGCTCAATCAAAGGTCAAATTTGAAAAATTGAATTGCCGCAAATAAGCTTCTTTTGAGTGAATATTATTGCAAAAGATTGAAAACTTTTTGGAGAGTGTAGGTATGACATTTGAAATAATTTGGTGAAGGATTCCATGCTTTGGGGCTGAATTTCTTGAATAGGGTTATTTAGATCTGAGTCCATGGCCACGTTGCTCAATGTTGAAGGATGCTTGAGGAAAATAAATCACCATCGAGATATTGCTTCCGAGAATTTCATCTTGAATGACTCGATTGTCATACAAGATTTTAGAACAGAAATGGACTTTGGGTATTTTTTGCATAGGTGGAATCAACAAAACTAATCAAAAATAGTATTTGGTTGGCTTGGGAAAAATGAAAATGATATTTGGATTTTCTTTAAGGAAATAGATCTCCACGTTCCTTGCACTTCACCTCTGATGTTGTCCACATAAATGTCTGCACACACACCTTGCACTGGATATTCATTGCCTTCTTGTTCGCGTCAAGTTGGCCTCCTTTTGCGCCTTTCATCTTCTCGATGTTCTTCTCACGAGCCATCTTGGCTTTCTGACCGTTGCATCCACCCATTACTGCTGAAATGGACGTGAATTGAAACCCTAGAGATCTCTTTTGTTACAGGCGGAACACAGTGGCAGGGATACGGCACATTTGATTTTAATTAAATGGGTTGTGGGTTGGGTTACTGAAAATTTATTTTAAACAGATAATTTTCATTGAAATTGAGTAATTGAAGTTGATTTGGGAGATTCCATCTAAATCAGGGGTATATGTGTAAGTTTGTAGACAGTGAAGGTTAAAATAACTCTATTTTAACGATAATGAAATAGTTAATTAATAAATCAAAGTTGAAGGGTATTTTTGACCCTTTTCCCTAAATTAAGAGTGATAGAACAAATATTCTTTATTGAAGATTATTCTGTATATATAAATAAAATCCTATTCTAAATGATTAAATTATACACTTTGAACACCATTAATGCAGTTCGACAATGCTAGGTGTTTAGGTATAGTTAAGCCAAGGCACAGCGTACATATGTTTGAATGCCTGCGGCGGCTAACCTTATGCCTTTTAATATATATATTTTTATTAAAAGAGCGCTCACTAGGAAGAATAAATTCACAATTTGATATTTTAGTTGTATACGAATAATTAATTACTTTCTAGATAATAGTTAATAAATTTTATTTTAAAAATACTCAAAAATAATACTCTACTTATCAAAATAATTCGTGTTACGATCCAATTTCGAAAATTAAGGTTTCGAAACCATTTTCTCAACTTTGGCAATTTTGTTGAGTTTTGGAAAAATTTATAATTTTGAAGTCGCCACTTAATTTTTTTTAAAAAATTAAGAAAACCATTTAAAAAAGGAATATTTGAAAGAAAACATATTAAATAAAATCAGAGTCGGGTAAGGGTTCAAATAATTCTCTAAGAAAGGGTTTAGGCATCTTAGAAAATCCGCCAACACACAGTTGACCGACAGATTTAAAAATTTAGCTAACTTTGTAAAAATGGCTACTTATAAAAATCTCATTTGAAACTTAGATAAATCTCTTGATACTTCTAAAAAATCTCAAGAATAATGCTAACTTAAAACTTTTATCTATGGTCATGTTTTGAATCATACAATTAATTCTAACTCATAAACATGAATTAAAGGACCTTGTCTGACAACTATGAAAGGATATTAAACATCCTTAAGTCATTCACATAAAGCTCTAAGTTATATTAAAAGACAACTAATTTATTTTAAGAAACTTAACAATTTTATCCTATTCAAAAATTTGAACTAAATAATTAGTTCAAACTCATAAACATGGATTAAAATTTTTCAATAACTATGAAAGAACATGAAAGGGTTCTTAAGTCATTCTATAAGCTTACATTATCCAACTTAAAATGGGTTTTGAAAATTTAAATACTTAAAAGTAAGTAAATAACGATATAGAAGAGTCATTTAAAAAAAAAAAAACTCCCAAGGATTCATCTAAGTTTAGATATAAGAAGAAAATGTTAGCATTCACAATAAACAAAATAATAATTAGGATATAAGTAAACAGTGAATAAAATTACTGTAACTTCCAGCCCCTATTCTGCCATTTTGGGGGCTGAAATTGTTGCAAACTGCTGCCCCATTCTTTTGGGGCTTTTTGGCCCATTTTTGCTCCCAAACATATGTATATACAGCGAAGATATATTGTTGTATATGGATCATATTTTGGGCTTTTTCCGTGTATATCAGCCTGTATACCATCCGTATACGATATACTTCTGCCTCCAAGTACTTGCAATTCGCTTTCAACCTGTAATTCAACGTTCTGGAATGTATATCAAGGTATACTGTTGTATATCAGCATGTATACAGTCCGTTTTGGACTTCTCCAAGACCTGTAAATCAGTTCTTGCCCCTATAATTTCTCCCCTTCCACTCAAACAAGATGGGCTAACTCGAAGAAATTCAACTCGATGCAAGGATGGAGTCCCAAGGACTTGAATGGTGTCACATAGTAATGATTTTTCTTAGTAGAGTTGTCTTTTTCAAGTTTACACGGAGTTTTTACTAGACAATCAACTGCTTACATCTACCACTCTGGTTTAGTCACATAGTAGAAATTTAACCAGACAAATGTTCTTGCCTGCCCACATAATATCATTTAAGAAACTCAAGTAATAAAACAGAGTTAATATCTCAAAAAGGTCACTCAAGTTTGGTAATTACTTTGTTTTGTATCAATAAACATTCAACTTAGGCCTTTAACACACCAATAAAGAGGTCTTTCACAAATGCCATCTAAATTGTTAAAAAGACTTGCTGTAAGGCTCAATCAGAGGTACTTTTTGTTTTTGGGGGGACTTGAACCCACAGGCAAAAACATCAAGAGAGTAAGCGACATAAGAATAAAAACATACTAGTACTATGACAGTAGTAGTAATATACCAAACGAAGAATCATATAGGGCACACAAGGACGAACGCTGCCCATCCTTGTCACTCAAAGATTTGTGTGTTCAATGACATATTTTAAGTAGCACAAAAGCACATTGACAATCAGCTAAGCAACTCAGAGTTTACCCCAGTTGAGCAGAAAATATCATCTTCAGGGTTAAGCAATTTACGGAATGCAAAAAACGTGCTAAGCAGTTTAGGACATCAATAGCACAATAAACTGAAAAAAAATCTAACAATTGAGCTAAACTTCCATTTCGAGAATATCAATTATGTATCACAATAGCAACAACATACCCGGTGCAATACCACAAATGGGGTATGGGGAGGGTAGAATGTACGCAGACCTTACCCTATAGAGTAGAGAGGCTGTTTCCAATTTTCCATTGGCTCAGAACATCAATTATGTACATAGAAAATGTTTTCATTCCTAACTGTAGCAGTTGAGGACCTAGGCAATTCAAGCAACTTCAATACATGATCATCTGATATGAATTTTTTTTATACAGCTCGAGAAAGTACTGCACATTGAAGTCTGATTGTTGAACTTCTGACTATTTCTTTAAATGTAGCCATCAAACTAAAAGCAAATAGCAACAGAAAATAAACAACTAACATAAGTTTGCAAGAAGAGATATAAAGTACTCCTAGTACTCCAGAAAGAGAACACTAAAACCATAAATAAACTCATCCTATAAGACGTGGTCAGTGAGAATTAACTATGGGGACACACATACCAGTAAAACAGCAATAGCCATAGATAAGATTTTCAATCAACAAGGTCAAACTGTGTTTATGTAGCTATTGCACAAAACACATCTTCTGTGGCCCAAATAGTACTTAACTAATTTACAGGAACGGGAATCGATGGAATACACTATTATGGTAGCCGAAATGACAAATTCCCCTGTTACATTATAATAAGAGTTCCTGTTCTTTGTAATCATTTATACTCATATATATATATATAAACTTATGAAAGGGTCTAGTTCTTTTCAGAGAAGATTACCAGTCAAAGGCATCATCTGATTATTACAGCATCCAAAATATGCTTCCTAAAATTATTTCTTAAACTTTCCAGTCTTCCTTGGTCCAGGAATTTCCATTGTACCTATAGAGCAACCACATCTGCCTCGATACACAAGAACCGCTCTACCATTAGGCGGAGCCATTCTTTTAAGTTCACCTTCCAATTCTTGATGGTAATCTCTAGGTAACTTGAATATCCCCTTTTTAACTCCTCCAGTTTTTGGAATCAAATTTGACTTCTTAAGACTGTCTTCTGTCTCTAGCTGTATATCAAATTCAGCAGCTTTCTTATGCCGACGACAACCTGGTCTCCCACATCCTCTCCCTGTTGTACAAACTGTCACTGCCAAAAGAGCAATTACAGCAAAAAAAATGCTTAGCCCTAGACAGATAAACACCATCGGAGCCCGCAAAAATTCCTCTTTCACCACATCAGAAACTTCTTCGAAAAATTCAATCAGTATATGCACCACAAGATTTATATAAGGATACAACAAAACCCCAGAAGCACCAACCACGGCAATCAAAATCACTACATCAATGATAACAGAGTGAGACTGTTCACAATCACTTGGCGGCATGTTTCTTTTCTTGTCCAACCGATTGATTTGCCTCAATTTCGAAAAATGGGCAGTTGAAATCTTGGATTTTGCCCTGGCTAATTTTGGGTCTATTGGAGGAATTGAGGTATGTAAACAGACCATTTGGGTTAAAGATTTCACGATTGTATCTAGGAATATAAAAGACTCCGTCTTTAATGAAGATCAGATCGGCCAATTTTCCCAAATTGAAAAAGAGATTGGAATATTGATGGATAGTCAATTGGGAATTTATATCAGATAAAGTTGGAAGATTGAAGTAATCTAGAAGGAAGAAGACTAATAGCTGAGAATCAGTTTATGGAGATCTGGTGTAGATTGAAATTTTGGCCGGCCATCAAGAGTGTAGAGGAGGAAGCAGAGACGACAAGGAGATTTGATGTGTGTTTAAATTCCTTCACATGAAATGGTGGACTTCATACACTCCAAATTTAAGTTTTCTTCTCGTTTTCTGGTTCTAATGGGCTACAGGTCTATAAACTACCTAAATGGGCCATATGACTGATCAAATGATCCCACGGTTGAAAAAGAGTAATTTTAGTTAGAAATTAGCAAACACAATAAATATAAGGAATAAACTACTTTATTAAATATACATCACTATCATATATATACTAATTTTATTTCTATTTTTAAACAATTACATATATTATCACTTTTAATATTTTATATCATATATTATTGAAGATACAATCAATACCCACATCCCTTAAAACTAGGATTGATTAATTATCTTTACGTTTAAACTCCAAAATTAGTGTTTTAATTAAAAATAAATATCTTCCTATCCAATAATATGAGTCAAAGGTAAAACTCAAACTCTTCCTCTTCCCTTAATCCTCATGTTAACCAATGAGTCAAAATTGAGGGGATTAGAATTACATCATTTTTCAAGAAAAGAATAGGAACGTATAGAAACAGTTACTGACTACAATAATAATGGATATGTGAAAAAAGTTAAGATGCTAACCCCTCCTTCAAGGCAAGTATAGCAGTATGTACAACATCATCAAGTTTGAATTCCTCAGTGTACCTAGGAGAAGAGCGCAACAAAGAATAGAAGATTTCCTGCTAGTTTGGTGAAGCTTTTGTTGGAGACGACGATTTCATGATGGCGAGGAGACATGCAATGGAGGTGGCATTGGTCTCTGTTAAAGAGAAGAGATATACGAAGGGTATTATGTACATGTATCTAGTTAAGAGTTAATGTATATATGAGAACAAAAAATTAGATCCTTAAAAAAAAAGGAAGAATTTTCAATTTTTTTTCCTTTTTTTTATTAATTATACAACAAATACTCTACAGTTGTGATTTCTTCCTAAATTCATGCGTTTCAATTACATTTCATATTTAGATACACATAATTAGATGTATATGCTTACTATGTAACTGAGATACATGTTTTTGAATATAAAGTATGAAATTGATACTTGATACATCAAATTATACATATAAAAGATAGATGAAATAATATTAGATCATGTAAATAGATACATATAGCAAACTACATAAAATTAGTACTAGATACTTGTATGATACATATGAATGTACTTGTATGATACTCATAAATCTAGTGTTTAGTTTGTTGGATACATTATATATTGATAATAGATACATCAAATTAATGAATTTATTATTTTAAGAGTAATAAAATGAAATTAATCAAATCACACGACCAAGATATACATGATTTTGTCTTTTAATAATAATATTAATGAATTTATATTTCAAAGAATAATAAAATTAAACTAATTAAACATAGAAACACTCATTGATTTCTACCTTATATTAATATATTTAATTAATTTAAATTTTCAGAATTAATTGTCCACATATTCTAAAAATTCTCAATCACTCCTATAATTAAGGAAATTAGTTACAACCAATTAATTTAAATAAATAAAATATGTATCTCTATTTTAAAATTCGGCAGATACATGTATCTCGCGGATTTAGACTCATGTATCCTAAGAACGAAATATGATAGAAGAAGTAATATTTGAAACTATCGAAAATCTTCATAATTAGGACCTAAACTAGTGGAATTTATGTAGTTTTCCCTATAAGGAATAACGTTTTACAGTTATAGTTCTGATAATTGCACTTTGTAGCTATAGTTGTATTTGCTATGGAAGCCCCGATTTGTATATTTCGCGCGGTTTGTATATTTTCGTTCGCCTGTTTGTATATTTCGCAAATAAGATAAGTATATATAAATTATGTATTTATACATTTAGAAATTTTCTAGAACTCTGTTTGTATATTTCGTTTGCCGATATACAAATAGGGTAATTTTTTGTGAATTTTTCATAAATCGTATACAAATACCTAGGGTAAGTATATACAAAATAAGGATTTATACAATCAGGAATCGAATTACACAATTTTGGGTTAATTATACAAATTAAACAAATAGCAAGATCTAAAGAAACAGTGAGTGACTGCGAATCACAATTTTCCAAAACAATAGCTATAGCATTTAATATCGTTTAAATGTTGCTATTCTACACAATTTTCCCTAAAAATAAAGGTTAGACAATTTTCATTTCACTCCTAGCTATTCGTAACTTGATCTGTTTATACATGACTAGATTATTTTTTTATATATATATAGTAGATGTTGGATTTTTGAACTTTTTAGTGCGTGTATCTTTCATATTTTGAATTTTTTTTGGTGAAAATTTTGACTCTGCTACTACGTAAAAAAAAAAAAACATGTATAGTATATCTCTAAAATAAAGTAAGGTATTTTGGGCGATAGTAAGGAAGCAATTGAAAAGTATGTTGTTGATGGTGAACGCGTCTTGGAAGCACAAGGAGGTGGCATCATTGTCATATACTTTGACTAGTGTGAGAGTAGTATTACTTGTCTAAAGTCTAACACAAAGTCTCGACGTGACAAACAAGGAATTCAAAGTTGAAATTAGAGGCTAGTTGGTCTATACGCACGACGAAATTGGAGACAAAATTTTCAAACTAAAATCTATGGCAAATTGGGTTGTTGTACGAGTCCCCTTAGTATTATAGAGTAAAAGTGAGACCATCAAAATTTGGCAATGATTTTAGTGGCGCTCAATAGTCTATCCTTAGATATTTGTGGGTGTCATTGTTCCACTTTATGACTTGCTAAATGTTGGAAGTTAAAGGAAAACGTTATGAAATGACCCAATAAATTAGTCACTCTTATGTCATACGTTAGTATGATTTGATCTTACAAGGATATTAGAAACCTACTGCAGTTCAGAAATTGAGACCATTCATCCTTTCTTGAGGAACATATTGCCAGAGCTACACTTGGAATAAATTATACAGTTAAATTCAACATAAAAACATATTGCAAAATCATATTTGGTATTTACCATTATAACTGGTTATGACAAAAAAAAAAAACAAATACTTGCAGAAAACAAAGTAATGCAACAAACAAACTTAATCTTAAAAATCAGCTTATATGATATAAATTAAACTTACCAGCAATCACAATATGCTTTTCAAAAATCCTTTGCGCGAGCGCTGATTGAAGAACTTGATGCAATAAAGAGGAACATAGAATACTATGTTCTAGGTGTGTAAGGGAAGGTTCTTTCATGTATAATTCCTTTTCCCTCAAGGAAGGTTGATGTTTTTATATACACAAACTCAAGCCCATTGTCAGTTCTTATGGTCTGAACACAGGTATTGAATTGGTTTTCAATCATGGACAAAAAACTCTTAATGACTGCTAAGGTGTTACTCTTACATGTCAATAATTGAGTCCATGTGCATCTACTATACTCATCAACAATAGTGATAAAGTATCTAGTTATCATGTGTCATCATGTGGTATGGACTCCATAGATCTATGTGCAACAATTGAAATATTTTGGTAGAAATGTAGGTACTATGATGAAAGGGCATTCTTTCCTGTCTTGCCATTGGACATATGTTACAAAGGAAGGGCTGCTTTGCAGAAAAAATTCTCAGGTATAGACTTAATTTCCTTCATTTTTAGAAAAGGTGCATGTCCAAGTCTATTATGCCACAACACATTCACATCATTGCAGGTATGAATCATAAAATAAGCAGAAATATCAAGAATTTTATTAAGTGAAGAAGAAGTAGAAATATTAGGAGTCTTATTGAGTGAAGAACAGACATAAGGTTGTGTACTGTGTTTACATGAGTAAGTAGGAAGAGATACAAGTTTAGAATTGAAAACATCTTGTCTTGGCAAGCAATTAGAAGTGGAAGCAGTAAAAGCAGCACAAGCAACACCAAAATGAGCAGGCTTCATTAGACACTTAGAGCACAAAAAATAAAGCCCATCTCTTACTTCACCAATCACCAGAGGCCTCTTCATTGAAGGGGCCAGCAGAATGCATGAAGATTCAGAAAAATACACAGCACTCTTAGGCATGGATTTTGAAAGACAATGAATGGAAACAAGATTATACTTAAATGAAGGCACATACAACACTTCATGTAAAATAATGGTTGGTGCAAGTATCACACTATCAATTTTCATAACTTTCACTTTATAACCATTTGGTAAAGAAATCCATAAGGGGCATGGAAGGTAGGTAATGTTTGTTAGAAATGTTAGGTTAAAGGTCATATGATGAGAGACTCCTAAGTCAAGGATCCAAGAGTCATTTTTACTGTGGGAACATCTGCAAGACAATTTCCTAAAAACAATTGAAGAAGTACATGCTATCATACCTGTAAAATTCACACTATCATTGTCTATGTGCTTAGCATTATCCTTTTTAGCTTGGAACTGTTGTAACAACTCCATAAATTGAGCATAGTGTTTTCATGTTAGTTGATGACATGTGTCTGCATGAGTTCCCTTACTATTCTCTTCTCTTGAACAACCATGAACATCAGCCATAAGACATTTTCCTCTATTAAATCTAGAATTCTGATTGTTGTCCCTGTACCTATTCTGGTTATTGAAATTCTGATAATTGTTTCCCTGTGGGTTGTTTGTTTGTGGATAATTATGTAGCTTGTAACATTTATCCATGATGTGTCCAGATCTCTTGCAATAATCACATATCATACGAGCCCTGTTACCATTACAGGAACTGATTTGAGAATAGTCATCCTGAAATTAGTATTGGTGTTCCCTATAGAAGAATGGTTTGGCCTTGATGACCTAGAAATACTTGCTCCTCCTGAGCCATTTGTATTAAAAGAAGTAGACTCTATGACTTTCTTCCCTAAATTGCTTGCATTCAAAGATGCAGATTCCATGAACATTTGGGCACTAGGTTTAATTTCTCTCTGTTTCTCATCATGTACTAACAAAGAGAAAGCTTGTGTTAGGGAAGGCAATGGGTTCGTCATGAGGATATTCCCTCGAACTACAATATAGACCTCGTTCAACCCCATAAGAAACTGTATCAACCTCCTATCTTGCTCTACCTTGAACATATTATCCTTAGCTCCATAATTACAAATACAGTTGCATTGAGTTTTGATGTGTAATGTGCTCAATTCTTCCCATAGCCTTTTCATCCTAGTGTGGTAGGTAGTAATGTCCAGAGTTCCTTGTGATAATTCATTGATTTCACGCTGAACTTGGTACAACTTTGCACCATTAGTCTGATCATATCGATCCTCCAATTCTTTCCACAAGTCACATGAATCAGAGACATACTCCACACTTTCTACAATTTTCTTAGCTAGAGAATTGAGAATCTAGGAAGTAATCATATCATCACACATTTTCCATTGACGAAATTGTGGTGTTCTTGGATCGGGCCTCTTACAGTCACCATTGATAAAATCCGGCTTATTTTTAATTGACAAAACTCTAAGAACCCTTCGTCTCCACGATCTATAACCTACTCCATCAAAAGGAGCTGACACCATTGCTACTCACAGGATTCTCCGAGGGAACCACTCTCAATCACCAAAGTAATTTAAAATAAAAAATACACAAAGAATGATTTGATCTAGTGAAGAAACACAACAACAAAGGAATTGTAACAAAACAGATCTAAAACTCGATCTAGCAAACAATTCTGAGATGTATAACAAAAAGGCAACACGAAAGCATAATGAGATCGAAAAAAGAAGCACAAAAGCATAGATGAATCGAAGTACCTAGTGCTCTGATACCATGTCAAAAATCAGTCCATAACCATGGTTGATCATTCACGAATGCAGTAGAAAGAAAAATCAGAGAAGAAGGGAGTTTGGGAAGAATCAAATTGATTTCCATTATGAGCAGACAGTCTATTTATACAAAAGAGAGATCAAAATATCTAACTAACTAATGAGCTGTCATGCTACTTAACAGAACAATAACAGAATCCAACTAATTAACTATTCGAACTAATTAATTGATTAGACTAACTAACTAACTAATTAGACTAGTATTATAATTAGCTAAATCATAACAGTAGCCTTGGCTCTTGAGGTCTTTGAAGACTTACTTACCAATGATTAATTCTGATACTCCAAGCTGATGGAAAATATATATGCACAAAAATGTGGAAGCTATTGAAATCAAACATGCATGAACAGGGGCGATCATAGGGTTGCTATTGGTATATATAAGGTCAAATTTCACTTTAAGAAATCTTTTTTGATAAAACTGATTAAAACCAAACATATATAATATCAAAAAAAAAAAATACCTGTCTAGCGAGAATTTTCTGAATGAACGACTTAGGATCAAGTTTTTAAAATACTTCAATATCGGATTAGCTGTGTAATTATTCTAATTTCTCTGCTCTGATTGTTATTATACACAAAAGAGTGCAAGAGTATTTAAGTGTCACAACTACTTTAGGATTCTCTAAAATAAGGTTTCACAGATTTGTACTCGAATGTTATGCAAAGTAGTTACGACTTACGAGTGGAAGAGTAATGCTCTCTTTCTACTTTCTAGAATAAAATCACATGGTCGCATAACTTAAGAATACTAACTTTCGGAAGAGTAATTTACTTTTACTTCTTTGTTTTTTTAAGAAATTAAATAAATCTAATAAATAAGATAATGAAATAATGAATCTCACTCACACACATATATATATATTCAATCTCGTATGCAAAACTGTGTAGTTGTTAAAATTACACTTAGTTAGGAATTATGGATTATGTATGTCCAATTGCTAGAATCAGATCATCCCTTCTAGTTATATTATTTAGGAAACATTATATTGTGTGGGCTAGCTATCTATACTTCACATGGATTAATTAAAATATATGGATTGAATGCAAGTACGTGGAATGAATCCCGATTAATATACGTATACAGGTTTGATATGAATTACATTTGCATATGTATTAGTATTAGGTACAATATGATCAACAATCTCAAGATACGTTATTTTATTATATATGTGTGCCAATTTTTTTGAGTATTTATTAGAATACTATTTTAATCGAATCATGCAAAAAAAGATAAGAAAAGCAAGGGTGCTTTTATGATTCTTCATGCTACACGAGACTAGCTTGAAGATAGTTTATAATAATTAAAAGAGGTTAAGGAATTTTATACAAAATTTGGTATTGTTTTTATGTAATAATGCAATAACCTTGTCAACTCTTATCTTATCATCGACATTAAATTAATTATTGTTTATATTCTAGATTTTCTCGAGTTTGGTCCCACGTAGGAGAAGGGATAGTATGATTAAACTAAAGTTTTAAAAAAAAATTAAAGTTGGGTGCGAAAGCACGTTTTGTAGTGTCCATCATATCCGTTTGGGTGAATTTTCTCTCTCATCCACCATTTTTCAAATATTTAATGATATCTCTATGGCTATAAACAATCGTAAATTAGTAAATTAAAATAAAATATATATTTTTAACTAAATTATTTTCAACTATAAAATAAATTATATCTACCTAATATTTTTTTTATTCTACCCAATATTAATACCTATGTAACGACATAAAATATAAAATTTAAACAAATATTATATTTATTAAAATAATATAATAACATAATACATAACAATTAAAACAGAATGTTAAAATATAGTGAGACTTTAATTCCTTTCTCCTTTTTTTAGTTGTCATATTAAAGTTTGACATAATCTTTAAGAGAAATTTAATAATGAGCGATGTTTGATCAATATATTTCTTATTAGTTTATGTTTGATCAATATATTTCTTATTAGTTTTTTAATCTTTATTATATACTCCATATGTCCCTAATTATTTATTTAATTTTTCTTTTTTACTTGTCTATTTTGATAAATCAAGAGGCGATAATTTTTTTTGTCCCTCTTATACTCTCAATTAATTAATTTTGAAAAAGAAAGATCTTCTTGAAAATCTTAAATTTTTAATTCATTTACTTCATAATAATAGGGATAAAATGATAACTCACTATGTCAATCATTATTTTTTAATAGGTATATCAATTTAAAAATATACATGTAATTAAGGACTGAGAAAGTATGTGCCCCTTATTCTAAAATAATTAATTTCAAGAACAAAGTTAGAGAAAGATAATTGATTCTGTCTCAATTGTTTAAATTGATAATTATTTTAAAATAATTTTTTAAAAATATAAATAACAACTAAAAAGAAGGAATAGAGTAATGGAAAAGAATACACGTGGGAAACGGAAGAAGTCCCAAAATAAAAAAAAAGGGGAAAAGGCGGATCTTTTTGAAAGGGGTGGGCGGTTAGTGCCCAGCTACTAGTGAAGGAAAAAAGAAAAAGAAAAAGAAAAAGGTAGTGCTGAGTCGGATTAAAAAGTGTTATTTAGAGAATCAAGAAAGTGAAGATCTATAGCCACATACAACTTATGGCTCTAAATTAACTATCGCTTTTTCTTGCTCACCTGGCATAACACCTCTCACTCTAACCTTTTTTTCTACACCTAATATCCACAAGTTTCTGAAATACTTGCATTTCAAGTGATATTATAATCAGTAATTATATTTATAATTAAATATTTATATGTAATTTAAGAAAATATTATTCAACTCACGTAAATTTGTCATGAACATATATTTTGATCTATTCTAATTTTGAGTTACGCATGAAGTTTAAAAGATGAAGATAATAAAAATAAGAATGCTCAAATAAATGTGGGCATATTAAGAGATATACAATTAGGAATTAATCTTTTCTCGTTTCTCCTTCTTTTAGTAAATAGTTAGTATTCAGAAAGTATTCCATCATCAATTGATTATTTATCTTTTTATATTATTATCTTTTTTTTTTCAAATTTTATTTTAATTACACTTTGTTTGAGATTAAGATTTATTAGACACAACCTTTCTATTTATCAAAAGTTGGTATACATCTTTCTCTTTCTAAAACTCAGTTGTTGGATTACACCGTATATGTTATTTGCCATATTTCATTTTAATCTAATCAAATAGATGAATTTAAATCTTAAAAATATCAAACAATTACATAATTTTTTTATTATATAACAAGAAAGTAGAGGAGAATATGAGAAAACACCTGTTTTGGTAAACCAAAAAACCAACCAAGCCTAAAACCAGACCCAAAGTCCGATAACAAAGTAAGTGTTAGTGGGTGTCAGATCTCTTTCTCTCTGCCTCTGGTGAATGAATAAAGTGTCGATAATCCCAAAAATTCATCTAATTTTTTCTGTTCCTCTTTCTTTCTGTTCTCTGCTATTATACTAAACTTTTTATCTTTGGGACTTGCCAATGTCTGAGGCAATTGCTATTAAGGATCCTGCCATTAAGCTCTTTGGTTGGACTATTCAGTTACCCGATTTTCCGGCTCCGGCTCCGGCTCCGGAGGATACCGGAGATAATAGTTTCTCAGCTGGAGAAGTTGAGCAAGAGCTCAAGGTATGATAATAAATGCTTCTTCTTGCATATAATGACTTTATTATTGTTTTGAAGTCATTTCGAGACTGGTTGTTGACTTTCCTTTTGGACCATATTGTTAGGGTTTTGGATCTTTTTTTTTTTTTGTTAGATTATACTGAAATGGAAGGGATCCGTATTGGTTATATTTTGGTTATTTTTTCTTTCTTGGTGAGAATTTTTACCTCTTTTGGTTATTAGGTTATGCTTATAAATTTTCTATTTTGGTGTTTCTTTCGTTGTCTTGAACACTTACGTTTTTCTTTTGTGTTCAATTTTCTTGGATTGTTAGCTATTTTGTAATGAAAAAAATATACACTGAATTTACCGCCTTCTTGGTCGAGCTCATTGCACAGGACTTCTCTAGTTGCACAACAGGCTTACACTTTGCACAACCAAGGGTAGCGGCTTAGTTGCACAACAGGCTTACACTTTACACAACCAAGGGCAGCGGCTGTGGATTCCCTTGTCATTATAAAAAAATTACTGAAGTTACCATTTCTTGAATTTAATAGAGTTGTAATTTCTTGTGCTTCCATTCAATTATGACTCAATCTCAATCTAGCTATGATTGGCAGTATGAATCCAGTGTATCCAAGGGGGTTCTTTCTATATTGTAATTTGACTATTTCTACACGACATTGGCTTACCACAAGTCTCCTCCTCTTTCCAGCTTGGGATAAATTATGCTTTGCACATAGGAGGAGTTTTCCTTATGCTTAAACTAGTTTTCTTTAACCTGTATTTGACAAGCGGCGCTTGCATAGCTCAAGCAACAGCTTTGCTTTGTTTATCGCTTACTTCAGATTTTTATGCATCAAATTTATCTAATTTTGAACTTGTCAATTATTGTGGGACTTGAAAGAATTAAAGGATACAAACTGTTGTTATCTTTTGTTAATTCCTGTAATTGATATAATATGATATTATGTAAAAGATATTGCTTTCTGTGTGAGATGAATGTTCAAATCTTTCTTAACTACTCTATTTAGCGTTCTTGCTATGATAACACTCCAAAAGATACTTAAGTTGTCAGGTATTTAAATCCTCTGTCCTTCATTAACTTCTATATGATGCTCCCACCGTTTCAGTTTGTTTGTACTAATTTCCTTTTTAGTCCGTTTAAAGAAGAATGTCTCTTTCTCTTGTTGGTAACTCATTAATTCTAACTTTTACTCATTTTAAGACCATAAGATTAAATAACATTTTGATATATTCTACATATCTTTAGCTTAAGAGCACAAGATTCAAAAGTCTTTTTTACTTTCTTAAATTCCATGTCAAGTCAAAACTAGTCAAACAAATTATATCTGAGGGTGTATATGACCTTTATGTCTTCCTTTTTATCTTTGACGTCAACATTCTATCTATGAACTAGTCACATGCTTCAGTGACAGGGAAGCTCAGTAGTCAGTGTAGATATCAGGATCTAGTGAAATCTTGTTAAACACTGCTTGACTCTGCAACTCCCATATGTTATCCATTACTTGAATGAATTTAAGAAACTAACTTGATTTTTCTCTCTGCATACAGGGTCAGTGTGATGATTGTATTGATGACAATGAACATTTGACTACTGAGGATTTACAGGATCAGAATCCAATTCAGCAGAGATGTGATATTATGAAGGAGTCGCCTGATTATTATGAATCTTCAACAGCCAAAAGGTCAAAAAGTGAAGAGGAACACAGTGAAACAAGCGACTCACAGGAGAGAAACCTGAAAAAACCAGACAAGACACTTCCATGCCCTCGCTGTAATAGCATGGAAACAAAATTTTGTTACTTCAACAATTACAACGCCAGCCAGCCTAGACACTTCTGCAAGAATTGTCAGAGATATTGGACTGCTGGTGGGACTATGAGGAATGTGCCTGTAGGTGCTGGTCGTCGGAAACACAAGAACTCGGTTTTGCATTACAGTCACATATCCGTCTCTGAAGCACTATCAAATACAAGAACAAATTTTCTGAATGAAACCCAGCAACCTCCCCTCAAGCTCAATGGAACTATTCTGACATTTGATACTGAAAACCCCCTATCTGAGTCAATGGTTTCAGTTTTGAACGTTGCTGATAAAACTATGCAGAATTGTTCTGGGAATGGGTTCCAAAAATATAAAGAGATTCGAATTCAAGCTGGAGATAATGGAGATGATCATTCCGATGGATCTTCGGTTACTGTTGTAAGTTCAAAGGATAATGATAATGGATTGCCTGACACTCCAAGGAAGAACTACAAATGCTTTCCAACTCATTTACCTTGCTTTACTGAAGCTCCTTGGCCATATATATGGAGTTCTGTGCACTGTAGAAATGCAGTACCTCCACCTGGTTACTCCCTTCCTGGCATTCCTATGCCGTTCTTCCCTGCAACCACTTGTTGGGATTGTACAATACCAGGTTCTTGGAATGTCCCTTGGATGTTCCCACCCACTGCATCCCACAACCAAATGCCTCTAACTCCTGGTCCTAATTCTCCAACTTGGGGGAAACATTCAAGGGATGAGAATGTGCTGAAATCGACAGGCACTGAGGAAGAGCAACGGAAAGAGAGTGATCCTGGGAAGCGTCTATGGTTTCCTAAAACATTGCGAATTGATGATCCAGGAGAAGCTGCAAAGAGTCCTATCTGGGCAATATTAGGAATAAAACATGAGGTTGTTGATTCAGTTGGTGGAGGTCATCTCGATGCCTTTCTGCCAAAGAATGATGAGAGGAGCTGTGTTTCAGAAAACTCTACTTTATTACGAGTCAATCCAGCAGCAATGTCCAGGTCGTTAAATTTCAATGAGAGCTCATAAGCAGGTGTGTTGATAAGCTTTGTAAATGTTATAAATGGTGGTGGCAAGACAGGAGTTATTCAGCTGATTATGCTTCACAGTTGTCTGCCACTGGCATTTCCGTTGGACCAGTTATTCATAGTGTAGTCTAGTGGATGTCTAGATGTAGACTTACTGTTAAGTTTTTTACAAAATTAGAATAGATCAATCTTGCTGTTAGTTCCCTCCTTTTTGTGTGAGTGATGCCGGTGTGTTTTGTTCTCTAGTTGATCTTTCTGGGCATTAAGTTTCTTAGTTGATGTGTATATTTGTATTTGAGAAAGCGAGACACATACTAGAGTCACTGTGTGAAAATCGCGTGGTTGAATAAGTTGGAGGTGAAATGAAAGAGTTCCTTATTTACCTTTTTGTCTGCTTCAAGTTCTATTATAATGCACCACTATGAATGGAGCTTCACCATGCATAACTAAACTTTCCTTTCTTCCTGTTGGCGTCTTTTCTTCTCTTCTCTTTTTTGGAGAACTTAAAATTATTTTCCGTTTAAATGCTTATCTTGTTCCTTTCCAGAAACTGAATGGGGGCTATTGTCCAACTCCTAGTAGTTGTATATGCAACTATAAATGGGACTGCATTGAGAGGGGGAAAATAATGGTCAAAGTTTGAGATATTCTAGTATTTTGTGAAGAACTTGACAACATTCATTTTCAGGGAATGGGATGGTTTGCTGTGGAACTTATCATGTGGCTTCTGCAATAGATTACTATTGTTTTATGCACAAAAATCATTTGTTGACTATTTGAAAACCTATCCTTTGTAGATCCTCTTGAGTTATACAAGCTTCCTTGACAACAAACTATTCAAAGCACATTTGACATTACTTTTACAGTTGCTTTGGGATTCCATATCTGCTTCCTGGGACCAACATCAGGCTGATTCATAATTAAAATGACACTACAGAGATAAGTTGACACATGATTTCCCTTTTCATACTACTTGATCTTCGCAGCTATTTGATTTCTTGAAGGAGCTAGCTTAACACATTAACGGACTGTATAAACCAGTCAAGTTCCCTGTCATTAAGATTTCTTCGAACTGTGATGGAGGGTTAGAAATTTTTATTGAATAAATTCTTCCAGCCTAACTCTCATTGCTAAAGTAGTTTAATCTACTTTCACAAAGGTGACTCAGTTATTATTTGCTCATACAGGTGCAGTAATGCAGAAAGACAGACCCCTCCAACCTTAGTCAAAGCCTAGAGGGTGAACTTTGAATCGAGCCCCAGGGAATGGAAAGCTCCTAATAGAGAGTGCCCTTTTAGTGAACCTTACACGAAACGAAATATTGGACTTGTTGGATCAATGGGTTTCATTTACTGTATGCATAAAAAAAAACAAAATTACATCAAGACAGACACTGATAGAATATTTTTATCAGTTATTTCTTTTGCAATCTGCTTTTCTATCAAAAACAACCTCACTACCTTGCGTAAGGTCGGCGTACACTCTATTTTGTTGTTGTATTCATGCGTGTCTGATGCACAATGCACTGGCTATGACTAGTTATACTTTCCTTGACTATAATACCATTGACAGAAATTTAATGGGATCTCGTTTGATTTAAGAGAATCTCATAATCAACTAATTTTGTTATCAGTCTATAAGAATTTAAATTTTGGTGTAGTCGAAACTATAGAGTTTCTGTTTGTTCAGCAGACTGAGGCTGCCTGGAAAGCTCAAGTTGTTAATAGTTGCAAGTTATGTGTTTTATTAAAGTTTATGAAAAGTGTTGGGAGTATGGCAAAGTTATTGGGATTGAAAATCAAAAGTCAACTTTCATTAAAAATACTAGTTCAATGCTTGCACTACTTTCCAAGTGATTCTTGAACTAAGGGAACACTAGCCTCAAGCATACAAAAAAGAGGAAGAGTTTAATTAGAGGAGTAAAATGGTGGTGTAAATAAAAAGAAGAAGCTGCTTATGTTGCTGCCTTACGGCCTAGATAAAGTACATTTGGTTGTTGAAGGTAAAGTTAAAGCGTGGAGGTGTCCCCATCCAAGACAACAAAAGATAAAATCCAAAAGCAAAGCTTTTAATTAAGTAGCCACTAGGAGAAAATATTAAATGGTGACACGTGATGCGGGAAGTACTTCCCAACTTTCGATATTCAAAGCCATGCTTAATTACTTTGAGTGATAGTATTTTCATCATCCCAAAATAAATGTGTTTTAATCCATTTGAATTTGGAGAAAATATTTTTTATGTCCAGCAAATGTAGTTCATTACTGATTTGGCACATATTGTAAGAAATAATAAATAATATGGATAATATTACTGTATTATCCTTTGATTTTATTAAATTTAATGCTCTAAAAAATGTCTTAGATGATAAATGGATTAAAACACATTTATTTTGGAGCGAAGAAAATATTAATTTTTAAAATTGGACAACGATTTTTAATATAGTGAACAACTATTATTAGGAAAAATCTTTTTTGCCAGAAAGTTTGGTTAGAATTTGGCCAGAATGATATTTTATCTATGTTATTTTATTTTTTAAAATATTTTTACCCTTTTAACTAAAAGATGATAAAAAGATCAATTTATTTAAAAATAAAAAAAAATTATATTTTTTTTAAAATTCTAGCTAAATTTTCTAACCATTTAGCACTTACCATATTATTATACGGAATGAGTAGTTAACTTCAAGCCTAGCTCATTGCGATTTGTGAACATTCATGTGCACGCACACAAGTGATCTGACAATAGCTCCTCTTCACCCTCTACAATTCAATTAATGGTTTTTAATGTTTCATTGCATGAATCAATTTCTAAGGTCTTGATGAGTCTAGACTTTGCAATACAAAATTTCATCACATTTAACAATCTTTGACAAGTTTAACTAACTGGATTTTTACACAATCAAATGCCAGAAAATAGCCGCATGTACTTTCTTTTTCCACTTTTACTCGTTTATTATACTAAAAATAAATATTCATTTTTACTTGTCTATTTGAAAAATTAATATATACTATATTGTTTAGTTCCTATTTTATTTTTATTATTAACTATAGTAATTTTTCAGAGCATTGAATTTATGATATTCAAAGAATAATATAATAAAATTATCTATATTTATTATTTTTTAAGGAGAGTATCAAATCAATATTGAAAAAATAAAAATAAAGAAAAATATATGTACTAGACAAGTCAATATAGTTCCTCATCGTTTTATTTGTTAATATATTCTTTTGTTTTGATCCACCAAAAACTATGATGACTTTTTGAAGTGTTGACTTTTTATAAAAAAAATTATTTTGGACAACCTTGATCGAATAGATACAATATCTCATAAACTTTATGTTGCATGTTCAAGGAACATAGTACTACTTTAATATGCACGCATCAAAATACAAATATGGTATTAACAGTAGTGACCCCTTAAAATAAGTTAAAGTCAATTAATGTCGAACCATAATAAAAACGAAAGTTAGTAAAATCCACTTATCAAAATTTAGAAGGGCATAGTAAAAGGACTAATAAACATGATTCCGAAAAAAATAATCCTCCTTCATCACTAAAAAAATGTGCTTGAGACTTAGAGTAACAAATATTTGAAATAATTTCTTTTTCTGTTGCTCATTCAATAAAAATATTCTTATTTATTTGCGCGACATAAATGTCGCCAAATTATACTCTACTTGACTTTAATTTTTATTTATATCGAAACATAAACATAATTACTAAAAATATCAGATATTTTTACAAAATGTAGTATTGTAAAAATATATGATACTACAATATAAATTTATCGTTTATACACGTACGTCAATATCGGATCTGAGAACGTCTCCAAAGTGAATATATAGTGATTTCGTAGATTTCTAGGTTCTCTAATTTACGCCAGCTGCCCACCTTACTAATAGCCCAAAAAAAAAAAAAACCCCTTCTTCACTCTTTTAAATACCCCAAAAAGGCTCAGAGACCCATTTTCAAGCTAAATTAGAAATCTATCAATGGGGCGTTCCACTTTCATTGTGGCTGTTTTTGTCATGCTTTTCTTCTCTGTTTCTCATGGTCATTTTTTTTTACAACTGTAGTGCTTTTTTTCCTTCATTATTGGGCTCTTTTCATTTTAATTACTCATGATTTGTGAATTGTGTAGGTATAGGAACCGGCAGAAAAACGATCGGTTCTTTCTCCCATGGCTACACCCATAGAGTTTCACACCAGGTCGGTTTCTTTTTCTTCTAATTTAAACGTGCATATTGAAAAATTGACTATTTTTATTTTTGATCTTTGTAATATTTGAATACGCATGTTCACGTTTAAGTAACTCAAATATGCACTTTTGATCCTAAAATTTAATTGATTTAGTGAATTAGCATTAACTATTATGTACTATGTAATTAATTAATCATGTATTATGTTAAATTTGTACAATTATTTTCTAATTACAATCTAGATATGTATTACTTAAGTAAAGGGATCAAAAACACATTTTAATGTTAAATTTGGACATCATTTTTCTCCCTTTTTTTTTCCAAATAAATTCGAAACAGCATGTGAGAATCTGAGAAAGGAGTTTTGGAATAAAATTATTTCTTATCTATGTGATTTTGTTCATTTTGATCCTTCAAATATAACCTATTTGAGCATTTTTAGTCCCTTAGCGCTTTGCTAAAGTTCTTAACAAGACCGTTTAAAAGTAACGATATTAAACCTATATGACTTGTAAAATAAAAAATACATTGGACAAAGTCATTCCCCCTGTTTAGAAGGCATATTCCTGATCAGTGGCGAATCTATGTACAAATTTTGGGTCACTCGAACCCGTACTCATCCGACTAAACTCGATATATTACTTCTAAAATTATTAAAGAATATATTAAATTAAAACTTGTTGAACCCGTTCTCATGATGGCTTATTTTTAAAGCAATGGTGCACCCGTTTTCTTGAAATCCTGGATTCGCCTCTGTTCCTGATACTCTATTTGATAGCCACATTTCAAGGCTGATTTACTGAGTTTTTCACCTTGAACGGCTATCTTTGAGGCCAGTTGTTTTGGTCCATTATGGTTGCTATTTTAAGGTTGTGTTATCGTACATTAAGGCCATTTTGTTACTGTTTTTATGTGACTATTTTAGTAGTTGATTCTGTTTCATTGTTTGGGGTCTAAAAGAAGAGCATTTATTTTAGTTTGGGCTTTGGACATAACAGGAAAAATCAAGAGAAACTTATGAGCTGGACTATATCGATGCTGGGCCAAACTTCAATTCTCATGGTAGTGTTCCTGTTCCTTCTTCTCCCACACCAGAAACACCTCCTCAACATTGAACTCATTCTTCCTTTTATTTTCTAAAAATGTGGTTTTTTCTAATTGGGCTTTAAATATCTTATAGGCCTTTGTTTTTAATATGGTTCATTTTCAGTTAGTAACTCTTTTGTTTCTGCTGTTCCCCTTTCTTTGTACACAACAATAAAATAATTGGTACTAAACTAATAGAATACCATGATGCAACTCTTAAGAATTATCAATTGTTAAATATAGTAAAAAGTTTCTTTTTGTATTTGGCACCGTTTGGATTCGACTAATTTGAATTTGTTCTGGATACCAAACATCAATTATTAAGGGTTGTATGATAAGATAGTCATATCACTTATCATTTTTTTTCAATGTGGGTGTCAAAGTAAAAGTGAACGGATGGAGTATTATCTTTATTTTAATTCAATTGGGAAGATGAAATTTTGTATTAGAACATCTTTTGCCGCCTAAGAGAATTTACATTGATTCTTTAATACATATGTGAAAGGATATTAAAATATAGCTGCAGAAATTGAATAAGCCAATGGAAAAGCAGAATATTACACAATGAAAATGTCAACACGGAAAAACAGATTTTAAATTTAATGTTGAAATTTTTCAACATAGTAGTTGAACCACCAAACACTTCAAGTTTGTTCTATGTTATGCTGTTCCAGTCTTCATTGAAAATATGAACTCTAATATAGTAAGTAATAAATAGGCTTGAACTTTAAAGGGTGTCATTAAAGTATACAATAGGGATTTATTGCCTTCTTCTAACTTTCTCTACAATTTCAATTCTGAATGTCTAGGTAAAACGGAAAACTTCGCAAACAACCACTTTTTAGTTTTGTAATTAAAATAGTCATATCATAGAGTTTCAAATTTCACAAATAAAATATCGAAATATTGTATAATCACAAAACCGGAAAGTATAACTAGTGCATACTATTATTTGAAAAAAATATCACATGTAAAGAGTAAATACCAAATTCCATCTTGTAAAGGTATGTTTGATATGAATGGAAAATTTTAATAGAAAATGTCTTCTCGAAAAATGTTTTATAGGAAACTAAGTGGGATTGATTTATTAATTAAAGGTAAATAATAGATCTACTGTTTGGCAGAAATTAGTACTCTCTTTTTGACTTGTTTAGGATAATAAGTAATATAATACGAGAAGTCATGGATTTCAATGTCATGGTGTTTATGGCGGCAAACTTGGCTATTTCCTCATAAGAAAAGATTTAATAAAGGCAAAAGGTTCATAAAAAAAAATATAAGAAAATTAAACTTGCCGTGCTTTTTACTTTCAGAAAAGAATGGAAAATTTTGTAGGGGCGCTGTTAATCTTCATTCTTGTTTTTGAAAAGCAATATATGACTTTTACAATATATTTTTTTCGTGCATTTCATGATTAACCAATTGATCAAGTTTGGAAGTTCTTCATATATAAGTTAAGATTGAATTGATGTATTAAATTGCTTCCACTTTGAAGTGTATATTAAGAACACGATAGCATGGAAAATGCAACGAATTCCCATTAGTGCTTAGTGCTGGCTGCTAAGAACTTTCAGCCAACTTTTTACCAAAAAAAAAAAAGAAATACTTTTTCAGTTAATTAAACATAATTTTTCCAATCTCCTATAAAGAATTAAGTTTTTTACTTCCATCCGTTCACTTTTATTTGTTACATAAATTTTTATTTTTGCTTATCCACTTTAGTATATCAAGAGAAAGATAATTACTTTTTCTTGTATTATCATTTGTACATATTAACTACTCATTTCAAATCATTTCATAAGTCCATTAAAAATTATACACCAATTAATATGAGTATGTATTATGATAAAATATAAACTTCATTTATTATTGAGAGGAGTATTGAAAATACCCATGAACTTTATGCAAATTATTAGTTTCATCTCCGAACTATTGATAGTCCTAAAAACACCTTCTACTTGACTAACTAAACTTATATATATTCCCGATATGCAATATGACATAGCAAGTAGTCTCAAACTCTTGTAGGAGCATGTTACTCTTAATAAAAAATTGAGAAAAGTGTTGAAAACACCCCTAAACTTGATGAGACTTTAGGGGTATATTTCACTCATTTGTAAGATCTGAATGTATATTTAAGTTTAGTAATGACGTCGATGAAACAAACAATTCGCATCGAATTTATAAGTATTTTCAATATTTCTCTTTTTATTTCTCTTTTTATTTCTTAAGTGGTGTACAAAATTCATTACGAACAAGTAAACACCAACGAAAGAAGTAGCAAGTTAATAATGAGTTAACAATCAAGTTAAGTTCACGCCCACCATAATTGAGCCAAAAGATAAATATGTTGGATTTTCTTTCTACTTCTTTGCGAGATTGGATCTTACCAATTCTTTTAGCGAATAATTATATAACAAGAAGTTGTTTAATATTAACGAATATGCGACAAGCGTGAATGACTAGTGTAATTTTCCAACAAATTTAAACGAGGAATATAAAAATCAATGAGGAAATTCCAAGGTACCTTCTTCTTATAACGGTCAACTCAATAAGGTCTTTTTAATTTTTGGGTCAGTGAAAGAGGCTAATTTGGGGCACAAGCAATCAGAAACTGACAGCAAAACATATAAGCAAAATCTAAAACAGGCAGGCCAGCCTGCCCCACCATATTTCCAACAAGGGGCAAATGACTCTTCCCAACAAATTAGGAATTGAAGAAACTTCCGTTCAGTGCAAGACCAAATTTTTAATGAATTTGGTCATCTTTTCTCACGAACTCCTCAATTGCACCTACTAAGCACTTTCCTCCATCTTCAAACTTCAACTCTTGTATATAAAATTTCTAATACCTTTCATAATTCTCATCAAAACCAAAACAATTAACTCTGTTTTCCTCTGCATGCAAGAATATCACCCGCCTTTTACTACAACAACAACAAAGAGACATTTCTCTTCTTCGCCAGCGCAATCAAGAATTTTAATTTTAACTTACAAATCTTGATATGGCAGCTTCTAATTATTTGAATCGCTTTCCATTCAAGAAATTCCCTGTAACTACTATTCCAGTTCCCCTGCTAATTCATGGCGCGGTGGGATTCTTCTTTCTGTATATAATCTTTGATTGTGCACGAAGACTTTTTACCTTTTTGTCCTTTGCTGAATCAGAAGTGTGTGAAAAGCACAACACTCCCAAAACACTGAAATCTATTAGCGAGAAATTAGTTGATGGAAGCTTAAACAGGGAAGAGGTGGAAATGGTTATGGCAAATTTAGGTATTTTTGCCAATCCTGAAGGTGTGAAGATTCAGGAGAGGTTGGATTCTAATGACATTTTTGAACTTTTCGGAGAGGAATTAGAAGCTAAAGAGCAAGAAGTAAGAGAAGCTTTTGATGTATTTGATGAGAACAAAGATGGATTTATCAACGAAAGGGATTTGCAGAGAGTTCTGTGTGCTCTGGGATTAAAGGGAGTTGCAGAATTGGATAATTGCAAGAAGATGATCATGGCCTTCGATGAAAATGGAGATGGAAGAATCGATTTCCAGGAATTTGTCAAATTGTTGTAATATTTTTGGTCAACAATGAAAAAATTGGATGAACACAAACATTTTGTAACATTCTTTAATTTGTTCAATTTACTCTTGCTTTCGATGATCATCATTTTTGCTCCGTGTACATAATATTTTGGATTATAATCGTGTTATCATTTCATTGTTTAAAACATATAATATTGTCTTAGATATTCTTGTGAAGAACTATAGTGATGAAGGATAAAAGTAAGCAATAATAACATGGAAGAAGCTTGGACACAAAATAAAACAGGGAAGAAACAACCATAATCGGATCCTACATTGATTGGCTTATTTTGCAAGACTCATAGATTTCTTCATTGAATTTTAATATTTTATTCTTAACAACACTAGTCTATATTAATCTTAGACAAATTTATTTTCAATACTCTAATTTTGAAAAATAAGATTATAACTTATCATGTTGTCTATTTATATGATTTTTAGATTTTAATTTTCGAATTCAAGAAACTAATATTTAAAATCAATCCATTTAAGTTCGGATTGGAGTGGTTTTATTAACTGGACGCTTCAGATTGATCCATATAGTTATTTCAAATTTTTTATTTTGAATCTATAAGATGAGTTTCTTTTTTCCTCAAAAAAAAAAAAAAATTAAACCTAAGTTTTTTTCTCAAGTTTCATTAATAATTTCTCATTCTCACCACAATCCTCTAAATAAAATATTGATTTAAGAAATGAAAGTATTATCAAGAAAATCATGAATTTGTAAAATCTCGCTTGTCCAAAATTTCCTCGTCACTCCTTCCACATTTTATCGTGTATCTCAAACTTATAACCACCAGCGATAATGTTGTCAATTAATAATGTTACGAGGAGATATATTCATGTTTCATGCGGTGCTTTAATCAATTTAGAAGAGAGTTTTTAAAAGATAATTTTTTCAAACAAATATGATAAAACTCTTCATGTTTATGCATAAAAAAACAAATATAAATATTCATGAAATCCTTATTATATAATTTTGTTATAAAAATTAAAGTTAGATGAACGGTATTCTTTTTATTATTATATCTTCTTTAAAAAATGAAAATATATAAAAAAGATTTTCATTTTTAAATACAAATTTGTGTATGTGATTCTTAGTAGTAGTTTTTTTTTTTGGTTAAAGTAGTAGGTTTGTTGCTTTCATTAGATAGTACAGAATATTTGTTTTCCGAAAATTTCTTTCATTAAGAATAAAACAATAAAAAGAAAAGAAACTAAATATATAAAGGAAAAAAAGATATATAAGTAGAAACATTACAGTTAAAAGGTATATCTACTATATATTCTTTTGATTATAATTTATAAGATTAAAAACTTGAAACAATATGCTTCTTTTATTTAATTTTAAGTATTTATAACCCTTTTTCTTACTGATTATCGTATGGCTAATTATATATATTAGATTATTATATAAACATATAAAATATTACATAAATAAATAGTTAAATTAAATGGATTATTTAATTAAGAATTTAAAAGTGTTAAATGTGTGAAATCTTATACATATTAGTTAACTTTGTTGGTTGTTGTCTCACTAAAAATTTTTCGGTAAAGTTCAATTTCAATATACTTGATTAAAAGAGTCGGTTGAGTTCCACATCGGTATGCTAAGCATAATTTGGTTTTCTTATATAGTTTTAGATAATCCATTTTTTATGGGTTAGATTTTAGTGTTTACTTAGATTTAAGATCTATTTCTTTATCTATTAGAGTCCTATAAGAATATTATTACTACCTCTTTTTTCTTTTAATGTAAGTTTGTGATCCCACTACATTTTTAATGGTGAAAACCAATGAATTCATCCAACTTCCCCTTGTACTAATGCCTATATTTTGTTTTAGGAATAAAGCGAAAAAACAATTTCTAGTAGGTGGAGTTTTAAATCGTTATTATGATGGGGTAAGTTCAATAGTGCCCAACTCATTCTACTTAGATAAGTTAGAGGACCATCCATAATTATTAATGTGTTTCTTTCGTCTCAACTTCCTCGGCCTTTCTCAGCCTCACCCGAAAAGGAAAAAGGAAGGGATGTCGAAAGTCTATATATCTAACTCCAACTTATTTGAGATTGACGTATTATTATAACAAAACTCTCATACTTAGAGGAAGACATCATAACCTTTAAGAAATTGTAAGGTAGAGAATGCTCTTTATAAGACATTGCACCTAATACAACTTGGAGTTTCCTTTTATTATTATAGTAACATTTTCTTACAAACAAATAGCTAGAGACAATTGGTACATACATACTCAGCATAATTAGTGCTTAGCTCTTTTACAGTAAAAAAAGTAGTAGATATTTTTCTTCTATGCACACAATATTGTAATGCTATTTATACTATTAAATTGAGCAGTAAAAGCTCACAACTGCTGCCCCCTAAACGTTAATAACCACCCAAAAAAAAAAGTAGGCCGAATCAATTCTTTTTACTTCCACAATTGAATGATCAATTTTACAATGGACAAAAAGTGCCAAACTGCGCTTTTCCCAAATATTTTGGTGAGTAAAACCCTCAAATTAAGGCCAAACTCTAAGAATAATATTTAAAATTAAATATTTTAGTAAGTAGTATACTTGAAAATTCTGATTTTTTTTCGCAAAGTATTTTGCGTTCTAACGGAATTGTCCTCCAGAAAACGTCTGACCAAAAGACCAAGAACTAGGAGCTGCATTGTATGAAACAACAGTGCGACCATCGCCTGTGGTGACCTTAAAGGACAGACTTTGGCCGTTAAGGTAAGCGTTATTCTGCCAATTTTGGCCCCAATTTCTTGACATTGGTTGCCATTGAGTTCTTGAACCCTTGATGTATACTGAGTGTACATCTCCTGCACCTCCAACATTTGTTACAAGAACCAAGTTGAAGTAAGAGTGACCATTGATAGTAAATCTAATTCCTCCACTTCTTCTGCAGGGTACCCTGTAAAAATATCCAAGATAATTTAGTTAAAATTGTTACCTCATGTACCATAAACAATTACACTTTTCGGTTTATGGGAAAATGGTAAATCATACTCTTGCTCAATTTCAATTTATATATCTTAGTTGGACTAATTTATCATGATATCAGAGCGGCAGGGCTCATCTCACTCAATGTTAGGGTCCAAGAAAAAAAAAAAATCAAAAAAGGCCCACGCACCAAATGCTAAGCACTGGGCATGAGGTGGGTCAAAAATTGCCCAAAATTGATGCTAAGCAGTGGGCGTGAGGTGAGGTGTTAAAAGCAAAAAAATCTCACATTAGTGGTTAATGAGATGAATAGATTCCTTATAAAACTTGAGCAATCCTCCTCCCTTTAATCACATTGATGTCCTTTGAATTATGTAATTTTGGATATGTTATGTAAAAAAATTACTAAATATAAAAATGCAACATTCTTTTTTAAACGGACTAAAAGAATGTCAACCACATAAATTAATACGGGAGGCATATGTTAATTTTATCCTTGGATGTATTTTGAGGACATTCATACCCTTCCGGTTAGTAATTTGTTAGGTGTTTGTTCTTGATCTTAACTGAGTTCCAATTTGAAGTATCACAAAGAGTAGTTTTACCTTACTACGACAGTACGACTGACTCCAAAATATGCTAATGATAACGGTATGAATAACTCTAAAATATAAAGTAAAGAATAAATTACCTTCTGTAGGCAACAGGAACGATGCCAGCTCTATATTGAGCAATGCGCAAGAAGATAGGCTGAGAGAGATCAAAATGAGGGCGTGGAGGATCACACCACCCTCCTGGTGGACAGAAATTTGTGGCTGTCACAGTAATTATGCCTGGCAGGCAGTACTGCCCCGCATTCACACACATTAGCTGAAAACACGCTCCACAGCTCAACCCGTTGTTGAACAGAGCAGTACTCAACGCAGCAGTGTTCGTTCCGTATCCAGTGCTGTATAAATTTCCGTAACCACAAGCACCACCTGTCAAAATCCACCCACAATTTCAGTATAGACACGTAATTTTTGGCCATTCACAGAATAAAGTGTTTGCACATGACTAAACGTTAATCAAAATTATCGTACCCATAGTTCCAGAAGCATCTCCTCCACCGTAAAAAGTGGCATGAGCATTGATCCAACCACCATAGCCATGGGCTGATTGAAACATGAGGGAAATTCCCATTAAAAGGAGACCTAAAAGAGCCATTTTTAAACCTGCAGGGGAGGGAATTAAAGTTTAGTGCTAATGAAATTAGTGTACTAGAAAAATTGAAGAGAAATAAACCAATTAAGGAGGAGGAAAATAACTCACAAAAAAGTTTCTATGTGTTTGCTTGAGTAACGAGGGTATAGTTAGGAAATGAAGATATCTGCAATCATGGAGAATAAATAGAGAAGTTAAAAGGGTGGTTTGGGCGTTAAAATAAAAGGTCCAATATTAAATTAAGCTGACCAACTGATAAAGTTCTTTAACTGTTGCTTGGGACCATCCTCTCTCTACATATAATTTTTAGCATATTCACATAAAAATATTTTTTTTCATCATAATTTATTTTGGTAGAATTAAAGGAATTGCCTGAGTAGTTGGAAAAGTTACTATTTCCTCGGTCCTAATTTATATGACATAATTTGAATTTTTAGAGTCAAATGAGAAATTCTTTGAATGCAGTTTTATTTGTATGACCTCTAAATACTGTAATTTTAAAATTTTTGTTACTTTTAATATTTTTTATATAGTTTCTAAACATGTAAGTTATTTTTCAAAACAAACTTAAAGATTATATGAAGTTTGACTCTTGATTTTTGAACTGTGTCAATTAAATTGAGACAGAGAGAGTAGTAAATATGTAGAGGTTTTGTTTTCTCTGGGAAGAAGCCGCGTGGTATTGAAGCAGTCCTATTGTGGAATTCCATTGCAAAATTGAATCCAGTATGTGTAGGGTCGATAGCAGAGTAGTACAATTCATGTGATTGGTGAAATTATGTATGGCTAATTTAATTCTACCCTCTATACATTATGATTTTCTTTTAATGAAAATGGAAAACAACTGAGAACCATCAAATGTTATCCACTTCATCAGATTCGTTAATCCTGTCTCAACATTTGTATCCACAACGTACTTTCAGTGTTATCACATTCTTGCACTCAACGGTGTAGCTTAACAATCAATAATACAGGTAAAAATCATAATAATATATAAGAGTTTAAATTTTAATAATGATACAACATTATATATTCATTTGCTTAAGTTTGGGTAGACTGAATATTTGATATTAATTATGCCTGATGAAATAGTTGTAAGCAAATTAAATACGAACACTATTGTTATTTGAAAAAAGAAACATGTTACGTACTATATTGTTAGGAGCTTGATTTGTCGATTTCATTGTAAAAAAATTTAAAAATGATTCCATTATTATCAAGAGAAGGAGAAAAAAATAGAGGAGCAACTCAAAGAACCACGTCTTGAATTTGTGGATAACAAGAATATTCTTCATCTCTTTTTGATTGAATTTCACATGATATATATCTATATTTGTTTGGTATAATTAATATCAAGATACACACGCAACTGCAATCCTTCCACTAATGCTAGAATCCGATACTATCAGTATCTCCTCAAGGTTTAAGTCTGAAGGCAATTAAAATATTCAAAAATAGATCCAGAGATACATAATTTATCATTTATATCTATTTTACCTTGATTTTTAAGAACTGTTTTTAATTTCCGGTAAATTTTCAAATGGCAATAGAGTACAAGATTACACTTTACAAAATACTCGTAATTCTAAGTGAAAAATTCATGTACACTGTAAGTTATTGGAGTTACTTTTTTTTTTTTGGTTTCTCATCCGTTGTCTGAAGCTTATTAATATTATGTCTGTGAGGTGGTTGTGTTAAGTGAATATTGTTGACCAAGAAATTATTTTTTTTTTTGAAAAAAAAAAGAAATTAAAAATTCAGACATGAAAAACCAGGCATATCTAACTCAGAGATTTAGAGGTCTTGTCTTATCCATCATTTTCCCAGAAAGTGTTGCACTGATTACGGATTTTTCAGTAAATAAAATTAAAAGATTTCCTCCAGACAATCAAATATCATAAAGTTTCAAGACAAATGAGAAACCTAAGACAATATAGGCTTCATCTGTTTATATTTTTTCAATTTTGATGTAATAAAAGTGACTCCACACATAACAGCCCAAAAAAGCATTTTGACGTTGAGGTTTCCTACTAATTTAATTTCCATGTACACATTGGTAACCAGCTCAGACCATGCATGTGTTGACTAAATAACATCACTGCTTTAACTATTGTTAGTGAAATTAAACTACTCCATGTTTATCTAGTCATTTAGTCTTTGCAAATTTAGTGTGATTATACAAAATTATGCCACATTATCCGCAACAAATTGCACCAACACCTAGTCCACAATGCACCAATGTGTGGTATTTTCAATTTTTCATGTTTTGTTGGTCAAAAATATTTTTTCTAAGAATAAGGAAAATTGACTTTCCTTAGAAAAGTAGTGAAAACAAGTTGAATAAGTGACATTCCAAGTTAATTATCTCTTCCACATATCCATCCAACACCTCTCTGACCCGACTCCCTGGCTATCCCACCCCGCCACCCTTGAACCCTAACTCCTCACACCATCGCGTCCTCATATTCATGTTTTGCTAGATTACATATAAATTACTTTGGAGTAATTTTTTTCTTTTTTGTTTACATTTCAAACACTAGAAATAAATAAGAACATCACTTGTTTTCCAAGAAAATATTTTCCGAAAAACATTTTCCTTCCTACCAAACACACATCTTAACTATTTTATGTAGATTGCTTAATACATATACAAGATCTCATGGAATCATGTAAACCCCCAACTTACACTCGAGCTCTACCTCTGACTACGAAGGAGAGACATATTTAAAGTGAATTTTGTAGATTCAACTCAACAAGTTATTAAATGCATATTCAAAAAGTTCAAAAATTATAAAATAAACATAATTAGATCACATGAATGAATTTACCGACATAAATCTTTAATTCGCTTCGACAGCAAAGTGATGCAATTTTCACCATATTGAACTAGACAAACGTACCCTGTCACACGTTTTGTTGTTTTGTTTGCTATTATCTTTTTATTTGTTCTGTTCTGGAAATCTTCGATGTTAACAATTTTATGAAGCTGTTACTACTTACTACTACTAGGAAACACTAATTTGGAATTTTAAGAGTCTACAAAGTCCAAAATCTGGCATTTCGTAAAAGATTAGTGTAACTTTCTATTTTGTCACACGAGAGCCCAATTAGTTATTTGTTGATGAACCAATTTTACTTTAAACATGCATGTTAATCAAAATAAGTAGTAGATCACAAAATATAATGCTTAAATCCTAATCATAATTAAGAGTATTAGTGGATTAGTTCAAACAAAAATTAATGGCACATGATTGTGCCCTTTTGATGTGCACACTGGGGTCAAAAGAAAGTGACATAAAGTCATTCATCAGATGATCATTCACCACTAATCCTTAATTTCTATAATAACAATAGAAGTAGAAATAGTCAAGAATTTAGGGATAATTTCATCCGTCACAACCAGAGGGGTCTAATGTATAAGGGTGGTTTTATTTGAACCCAATACTTTTTTGACGTGCAGTACGTATAAATTTACATAAAAATTTATTAAAATTACAATAAATAGATATAGATGTATAACTTTAAAAATAAGCATAATATATAAATGTGTCTTTTAACTTGTTCTCGGTTGACATCTGTCTTTCAATTGTGGGTGTACACAAGTAGACACTTAAATTTGTATAAAGTTGAATAAATAAGCACACACGACCTACATGACATAAGATAAATCAAGTATCATGTAGGATGAGTATATCTCACACGAATAGTCATGTAGGGTGCATGTATCGACTTGTTCAATTTCATATAAATATACGTGTCTACTTGTGCATCATACTTTTAAGAGAATAAATGTCAGGTGAGACCAAGTTATATGGTGCGAGTATATGATATGATCTGAACAGTATATTGGATTTATGTTAAGTCATAAAATTTAAATCTTGAATTTGATCGAGCTCACAACTGTTTTGTTCACTAAAATTAAAAATAGAAACGTGATTTTAGGAAGTTAGAGTGTCATATCACACTCTTCTTTACTTCAAGTAGCTCTTAATTCACTACCATACTTGTGAACTTCACTGTATATGTTTGGCGATATTTTCTAAGGCTCCACAAATTAGAGTTGTAGTCCATTATTTATTACAACTATTAAATGATGCCATTTAATATCACGCTGAATTCCAACCCCTTTTTACCGTTTATGCTCAATTCTCTAACGCTACGCTTGAACCATGTTAAAAATATAGCAATACTATATATTAATCATATCAACCACCGGGTAAGAATATATAGTATTAATTAATCATATTGAGTGATAATAATCGATTATTAAACACATGTCATGCATTTATTGGTGCAGTAGAAATACCAGATTCAATAAGGTTTTACCCTCTAATCAATTTAGTTTTTTGATGAGATGTTCAAATGCCTTAACTTTAAAAAAGAAAGTGTAGGATTTTGTTATGAATTTTATAGCTTATCCATTGCTTGATCTCTCATAGTCAACAATATTTTTTGATAATTTGATCGGTAAATAGAATTTTGATATTTGGCAAGTGTTTTATGAAAACCGAAAGAGAAAATTGTCGGCTGATAAAGCGATAGTGTAAGAATGAAAAAATAGGGAGAAAGATAAGAGGGGCCATAAATACTGAATGTGGTTAAGGTACCAACCAGCACGTAGATGAAGCAACGACATGTATAAGTACTAAGCAGTTGCAGAGTTATATCAACAAGTTGTACTAGCAAAAATAAAATTAATTCATTGTTGAAACAAAAGGGTGTGGTGGTCCATATTCGATCACTAGTATTAAAATTGATAGACAGCTGCCTAAAGAGACACTCCCCCCACATAGTTTACATACGCACATGAGGAGTTAATGAGTCTTATATGACAATGGTTGGAAAAATCTAAATATAGATTCACTTGTCCAACACAAACTAAAGATGTTAGCAGACATGACTACGATAGTAACATAAACACATGATTTCTATGACACCTACATATATCATACAGGAATTTAACCATGGGTCAATTTCAATTTCATGTGTTGTTAGTTTATGTAAGCCATTTGATGAAAAGGGTTTTTTTTTTTTTTTTTTTTTTTTTTTTTTTTTTTTTTGTGTGTATTTCTAAAATAAAATCGGTATGAGTTGGTTGTGAGTCGTATAATTTTTTGTGTGATTATGGGTAGATTTTCCAAATGAAGATTGTAAAATAGTAAACAAAATGGAGAAGCAAAATAAGACGTGAAAATTTAGAATTTGTTCTTCTTTGGGTAGCACAACTTCATCTCTCATGTGCCACTAGGGGGAGAAGTCCACTTCAGATGTAATATGTCCTGTTTGACATGATGTATCACAGATATCATTTCGTTTTTAATTCTTTTTTCACTTATAAATACAGATAATAATAATAATAATAATAATAATAATTAAAATGGTATAAATATTATAATATTGTTCATTTATTTACTTTTTCGAGTGTCGGCTCGATTACAAAAATTAAGCGGACAATGCTGCATGATGTACGAGCATATGAAGAAAACAAACGACTCACTTTTCCATTTTCTTTCCGTTATCAATTTCATGGATTCTTCTATAATATGAATCGACATGACTACTTGTCCTTATTATATATGTTAAGTAGACATCAAACGATCCAATTACACATTAAAACAAATAATTTGGAGAGTGTCGTGATAATATTGAAAAATCCTTTGAGGGCAAATAAGGTAGCAACTGTTATCCGCATAAATTCATCATTTTTGTTTCATGTAACTCCGCATAACTTGGCCAGCATAATAAGAATAACAATGCTAATATGTCAATAAGAAAAACCATTGTTACTAAACAACTCATTATACAGATGAATCTTTTCCACTCTCAGATCAAACATTAGTTCAATTCATCAAGAAGGCCAAAAACTAAAATTTAGAGTAAAGTTCAAGAAAGAAGACAGTGTAAATTACCCCTAAGCCAGCGTAAATTAATAACAGCTTCGATGATTCCCAAGAGAGCCTATTAACCATGATAAGGTGCATGTCCAGGAGGAGGAACACCTCCAGGCGGCATGGTTGATGGCTGAAAAGGCTGACTTACACTAAAAGGTCGACTACCAGTAGCAATGTGATTGGTCTGCTGTGACAATCCAGGAGGATGTACTGCAGTTGCATAAGCAGGAGCTGGTGGAGCATATGAATGACCAGGATATCCAGTAGGAGCCGATGGAAAGGTTGATCCTCCACCCTGCAAATTTGGATTCCATGCAGGTGGTGCTTGGCCAGGAACAGTACCAGTAGTGGCATAGCCAGCTGATGACTGTACTGGACCAGACTGAGGATTATGCCAAACAGGTGGTGTGGCATGGACTGCAGATGCTTGTTGCATCGCAAGCAAACTTGATTCTGGAACTGTGTAGTCTCTACTTTTGTCACTGTATGCCTGCTTTGACACAATTGAATAATTAATTCAAGCTAAGAGGTCTAATGAAAAAGATGCAGGAAGGAACTAGTGTCAAGAAGCATACTTTCAGTAATAGAATCTTAAAATATGGTGTCGACTCTTTATTTATTTAGACATCATTTTTCCCTTCGAAACCAACTCAAAAGCACATATCTATACCTGTACATTCAGATCAGTATGACGAGAGTATGATAGATGAAGCTTACAATAGCCACCATCATATATGCAGTGTCCCTCTAAAGCGTCCTTTGCAGCAGCTGCAATTGTTACATCTGCAGTAAAACTGATCCATCAACACCTTATGTTCCAATAGGTTCAACGCCATTGAAAAGGATGACATGGAAAAAAAGGAAAAAAGATAGTGGAATGTGCACTTGGAGATGATAAACAGGATGATATGTTTACAAACCCATCTGTTAATGCCTAGTGTAAGATAGCAGAATGTGCAATACTCTTTTTTCTAACTATATAACAGTAGTATTTGGTTCAGCTTTCGCGCACCTCAACTATTTCTATAGGTCGATCCAAGATTTACACTTACTAGGTTCAACCTTGCATTGAACTCATTGTACTATTAAAGTTATGGGTTCAGGTTTGATATATGTTAGTATTTTAGTAGACTTTTTACATATATATCCATACTGTGTCGAAAATCACGGGTTCTGATTATTTAAGCAGGCACCTATTACCTCCCAAAAATACAATTACTGAGTAATTTTGTCCACCAAGGCTTAGGCAGAACTCAGAAGAGAATAAATTATCTACTGAAGCATTTTCTTTTTGTCTATATCATAATTTGAACTTTGGTCCCCCATAGTTTTCACCTACATTGACTGTTGTGCCACACCCTTGGGTGCATGGATCAAATTATCCATTAGAAGACCGAAATGACGATGCATGAATTTCCTTGGAAAATAGTTGAACACATTTATAGAGACCATTTATTGGGAGTTCTAGCTAATTTTTAAGGCTTTAGAGTATCCTGACATCCAAAATCACATTCAGTATAAGTTGGCCGTTGTGCATTCTGCAGGAAACCTGATCTACTTAAACATGAGGTGATTGAAAATACGGGTATTCACATAAATGATTCTAATGCAAAATAGATCATGTACATCCATGCAGGATGATGAAGGCTTGGCAGTTCATTTGTATATGGGAATGTTAATAGAATCATTCTCTGAAGCTAGCCAGTAGTTCAAGTATAACTCCTTACTGCCCTCATGCATATTTCTCAAGACCAAACCAATGGCCACAACCGTCAAAGAGGATTTGATAGCATCCATGGTGGCATACTTCTATTAAAGATTGTCGACCTTCAATGAAAATCAAGATGTTTATTGTGGAAGAAGAGCACAAGAATTGCAAAGAAGAATGGGCTCGGTGCTACACATATTCCATGATCCAAGTCCAAGCCCAAGACGAGGAAGAATAGGGCCCATATGAGCCCCAAAAATTAAAACCAAGCCCATATAGGGCTGAAAATTCTGCCCAAAAGTGAGCTTAAATCCTCATCCAAAATGGATGGAGAAGTCATGTCCAAATGTTTAAAAGTTCGGCAACGTTTTCCTTATTTTGTTAGGGAAGAGGTTTGGCATTATTTTACGTGCTTTCCTAGTTCAAAAATTTTCTAGTTAGGTTTTAGTATTTTATTATTTTCATAAAAGTTGAATTTAGATCTCATATTACTTTGAATAGTTTTCCCATATATAAAGGAGTGGATTTTGATATTTTTGAGAATATTATTTGAGAGATGTTTCTTCTTTTTACACATTTGTGTGTGGTGAGGTGACTATGAATTTATATTGCAACCTTACCGGAAACATTTTTTTGGATGTAAGATTAATACTTAACTTGATATCTTTGGATTTTTATTAAAGTAAAGTAAAGTAGGTAATTAGTTTTATATTAATTATTTATCTCTAATTTCTTCGAGATCTAGATACCTTTGTTATCTAAGTTCTTGAATTGACTATATTTGTATCAGAACTAACATTAATCAGCTAATTTTTGAATACTAAGATCAATTAGGGTTGATTTGGAAGGTTGTGTTAGAGAATCTAATACATGTAAATGTATTAATCATGATATTATTTAATCCTATGTTTTGTAGGATTTTTACCCTATTCAGTATTATAAGGTATACAACTAATACACAGCAAACCATAGTATTAGCAATACCTGGCCTATTAACACAGCGATAAGCATACCTTATAAAAAAAAATACATCGATAGGCATGGGTCAAGACAGTCCCAGGGTCCTTACTTCTTAGCACTTCATTTTGCATATCTCTATCCTTCATATCTTTATTTCTACACTAGTTTCTTGTTTTCTTTCAAGTAACTCAAATTGGAGTGAGGAAAGCGTAAAAGAAGAGATGAAGAAAATAAAGAAGCCACCATAAACTTTAAAGCCTAGACTAAGAATACACAGGTAGTTTATTAAACTACCAAAGAACAGCACCCACAATCCATACATACCAGGATACTGAATTAATGCCTGGGTTTGACCATTCTTCTCAAATATAGCGATCTTCTGAACAGTACCAAATGCAGAGAAAACCTGTTTCCGGGCAGAATATAACAATAGCAGAGTATAAATGAATGACTACACAATTACCATAATGGGCATCAATGAAATAACAAGGGAGAAAATACCGTGTTAAGGACATCGACGGTAACAGCATACTGCATATTTTCTAAAGAGGCAAAAAGCACATTACTCTCGGGTTCCTTTTTCTTTCCATCTGGACCTACAACAGGCTGAATACAGACCTTGTGAGGACTTTTCCGATACAAGGATGACAACAAATAAATAAGGAAAGGAACATACCTGAAGAACCCCCTCCATTGCAGTAGGATTTACTGGGAGATAAGGGTTTGTGTAGTCCCTATACAATAAAAGAAGGAACTAAATGTGAATCAAACTGATGTAAGATTCTATGAATATCAGATCGACTAAATTATATAACCCTGAAATACATATTCCCCAAAAAGTTGAATTATAGACACATTAAATATCTTGAAGGCAATGATAAGTGCAAAAACACTGCTATTAAACAAAGATCACCGTTATGGAATCACCACAGCAACTATACCACAAAATAACTACAAAAATAAGATCCTACCCCATCCCACCCACTAAAATCTCAGTTCATATGACTATTGAGATGAAAAACTCGAAATCAAACAATCAATCAACTATGCATCAATTCCAAATTAGCTGGTGAATCATCTATATTCAATCAGCTCTATTGGACTGGTTTCACTCCAACACTAAATAATTCTCCCTCCTTGCCTTCTTATATGATGATGCGTGACTTGTAAAGAAAATAAAGATGTTAATTTGAATTATATATAATATTAGTGATAGTGAACTAAACTATTATAGTGGTTGAAAAGTTAAGACATACAGACATAATATCATATCAAAGTTGAAAATTTGAATAGTTTATGATACTAATTATTGAAAGGTGGGAGAGTTATATAAAAAGGAACATCATCAAACATTTAAGCCATCAAAGAATGGAATAAATGTCATATAAAATAGACGAATAGATTACAATTTACAGAAATTAGGAGTTCACTAAAACTATATTCTCTAAACTCTCACTCTTATCCCTATATTAACCTAATAGTTTTCCCCATCAGTTTTCCTACATACCTTCCAATGCACCAGTAAGTAGATGAGACGCTACAGTGATAACTAGGGTTTGATACTGGAAGAGTCACCGGGAACTCACATAAACGCCACAGAGGTTCTTAACCAAAGCGAATATACTCATCTAACTTATATCCCCTTTTTTTTTGTTTTCTAACTAGATCCCCACGATAAGTGATGCCAGATACAAATAAAAGTCAACATTCATCCATTCATACTTCTTTACCAAGAGCAAATATACTCATCTAACGTATTTGAAATGAATACACAGTAGGTGATTCCTACAACAATAGACAAGCATTCTCCAAACCATGAACTCAGTATAAAAACAAGGATCTTCACATGGTCATCTAAAATGAGAAATGAGAAGAATGTTGTTAACCACTATTATGAGATCAAGAAAATTACTACGAGGCCATGACAAACACATCTGTGTTTTAGCTGCCGAGCTTCACTAAACCCTAGATGACAAGAAGCATAAAAAATTAGAAAACACGTCAACTGTAAATCAAAAGCAGATAATGATAAAATTAGCAAAGAAAAATGCAAGCAAGTATAGCAATAACAATAAGAATATAAAGAAACAAAGTCACAGATACAAAAAGCTGTCTAGGTAAGTCTGTGCTACCTGCTTCGATGAGATTGAAACTTGATATTAAGATCCGTGTGTGCTGAATATGAGATGCGCAAGTGACAATGATTAACATGTTCTGGAAGCAGGTACCTGTGATAAAAAATAAAGTTAGGATTATACCCCAAAAATCTATCTGTATAATAAAGCGACGTATTAAGTAGGTGATGTGGCACCTCGCCTACTGGTTTTTATCTTTTTTGTCAATTTTTTGACTTCTCTTATTTTACCCTCAAAATATTTGTTGAAAAATAAAATTCACTCTATCAATAAATCTATAATTGTGTACAGACATTTAACAACATTAACTCTTACAGTTACTTTGTTGTTTTAAATTATTCTACCTAGTTAAAGGTTTATTCATTTTTTTAAAAAAAAATGAAACAATTCTTTACTAGAATTCCCATTATTGCTTAAAGGCAATCTCTCTATATATAGGAAGATAGCAGGTAAGCATGGTACCCACTTTTGATTTACCCAAAATAACCTTAAAGTAATCCTGCCAGCTAAAAAAAAGGGACTTCTTGGCCTTCTTAACTAAATTCCTAAAGTTGGGATGTTTCTTTTTATAGGATATGGATTCATTATTTCCCTTTTTTATCATTCCACTTATTATTATTTTTTTATGGCCGTGGTGTCCAAGCCAGCTTTCGTGCACCTCGACTAATTCCACGGGATACCTATCACCTCCTACCAGTTACCTCTGTCCACCAAGGTTAGGACAAATGGAAAGAATCGCCTAGTGTTTTTGTCTCTACTGGGATTCAAATATGAGACCTCGTGGCTCTCAACCACTACATTGACCACTAGGCCACACCCTTGGCAGCACATTCTTATCACACATGACACCAAATATGAGCCTCGTGTTTCATCTAATCTACTCTACTCTAATATGATGTGTAACCTCATCATCAGTCACCCATTTCCTTGGATTATAGACACAAGGTACTCGAGCAAAACAAAAATAATATCAACTTTTTGAAAATACAAGTGTCAATAATTCATATTGAAAGATAAATAAAAGCAATGCCTTAGAAGAAGAAAAGGCAAAAACATTCTAGGGTTACATCCTCCAGATTCTTAACTTGATATTTGTTCTCTTTTCTGTTATTCATCTATTTTTATGTTTCGTTAAGTCACGTTCAAATATACTGTTAAACTGAGTTATTTTCATATATTTAATCTAAAATGCTCTCTGCATATGCTTTCTGTCATAAAATTTTATGACCGCGCTTTGCACTGGCAAGTACACTAGTTGATCAAACATAAAGTGGGAAGCAAGTTGAATAAATCCAAGGTATGTTCAAACAATGGACTAGCCATACTTTGGTATACTTCTCCCATCCAATGCCTCTCTAGCAGCAGATGCTGTCCCAACATCACTAAATTGAATCAATGCCTGTCAAGATGTAACAGAAACTCATTAGCACTCTGCCAAAATTAAGAAAAAGGCAAAACTCATTGGTCCACAGACATACAGACCTGAAAACCTGCAGCCTTCTCAAAAGTAGCGATCTTTTGAACAAAACCAAAGGCTGAAAATACCTGAAATGGGTTTTGGCCCGTTAAAAGCAAATCAGACAGAGAAAGGTAATAAAGGACTATCAACGTGTACTATGTTTCCCAAAACACATTGAAGAAGAAACACAAAGGAACTAGATTGTGAGTGCAGAGTAACACCTGTATATGCAAGCCATAGAAAGGTTTATGACCGACATGATTACATATCCAGAATGTCTCCAACAAAAGATCTTAAATAACGACCATCTGTGATTCAATCAACTTTAGTTAACACTGCGTCATCTAATGTTGTTATATGCGATGAAAGTGAAATAATAAGTAAGATTGAGCTTTTCTAAAATCTGAACCATAGCCAGGGTTTCGGGCTACAGAAAGCAGTAAAGGTTCCATGAAACTAAAAGAATGTCCCAAGAACAATATGCTAGAGAAAATGTATTTTAAAACGAGAAAAGATAAGAGAAAATATATTTTAACACAAAGCAACATAAGAATATTCTTCATAGAAGTCCACTAGTTGTGGTTTTTTCCTTTTTTTTTGGGACTCATATTAAAATGCTAAATTCCTAGGGAATCGTGCTGTGTTCAAAATGTTATTATTGGATGAATACTTAACTCTTCATAAGGCACGACTTCTGAACAGTCCATAAGGCCTGAATTAGCTTACTTGGAAATATTTCCTCTATAAAGAGGAGAGAAAGCAACAAGACACTTACCAAATGAATGACATCGATACTGACATCACCAGCTTCAACACCCTCGATAGTCACCAGCAAAACATTTCCTGGAACATCTCCGGGACTCTTATTATTGACAATTTCATTCCTGTTAGAATACTGAATGTACACCGTCTTGCCACGAACTTGAGCAGGCTCTGAAGATGAAGCATAATATGAAACCATGTTGATTGCCTGATTAAGGTCAGCCTGCAGTTGACAAATATGCACATTAGAGGGTAATAATAAATGTCATGTTAAGACACTCACAAGGGAAAGACGTATATACAAAAGAATTGCTTTAGAATGAAACCCACGAATGTAAATAACCTATTTCAGCAGTTAATTAGTCTACAATTATAATTTATAAATTCATTATGGAAGCTCCTAATATTCTAATTTACAAATTTATTATGACAGCTCCAAACCATTCCAGAGCCAGTTTGAGCACACCTCAACTAATTTACTGGCTGGGGCAGGGCATTCCTACAAGTACAAACTCCGAGGAACTTGCTTGGCTATAGGATTGTCTACTCACACACAATGTTTTGGGGTTTGAACTGATATATCCTAACTGCAAGAACCCAGCCATCTCCTAATCATTCAAAATGAGTTACCCATGGAGCATAGCTGCCATGAACGAACAATAAGAACTGAGAGAGATTGAACAGTGGATACAATTAATAATTGAACTCTAGCTACACACATTTAGCCGCAATAAAGAAATCTAAAAACGGATGTCCATCGTTGTCCCTCTTAAGACAATCAATCGTGATAATCAAATGAAAAATAACTTACAAATTCGACAAACGCTTGGTTGCGATTGGCCCCAACGTTGCACTTTGTATTGACAATTTTACCAAAGGGCTTGCAAAGCTCTACTAGCTCTTCATCGCTGCAATCCCATGGAAGATTCCGGAGGTGAAGAACTTTCGACGGTGTCTGCGTGTACCGGAACTGCTGTTGCCCGGATGTTGACATCGGCCGATTAGGGTTACAATTCCCACCGTTGGGCTATTTTTTTAACGGACTTGGAGAACTGCTTCTTTTCTTTGGGACTCCAACAAAAATTACCTGTTGTCACGTGTATATGTATATTGATTTTTGCAATCCCTTCAACTTAAAAGGGTAATTAACCATATACTAAATCTTTTCTCTAAAAAAATCAGTCAAATTTCCTTTTCTTTTTCTTTTTTTTTGTAATTTATGAATCTTTAAATTAATTTCCTAAGAACATATTTTTTTACTCCTATCGTACACTTCATTATTCAAACAAAAATATTCTCTTGCCTATATATTTAGACAATTTTGTGAAATGGGCAAATAACATTTTAGAGTTCATATTTTTCACAATTACAATTGTCAATCATTAATAATGACTAATAACACAAAGGAAAGGAGGAAATGAACTTTTTTAAATTTTACGCCATCATATTGTAGTTATTTTTAAAAAATAACTAATGCTCAATAATTAAAAAAAAACATATATAATCAACTTATCGAATAATCTAAGCAATTAAATTTACTTTTAAAGAAATTAATTTTTAAATAATAGAACTGCTTAAGTTATTAAATTGCTTATTGAAAATCATTTTTAATATGTTTCAAATATATGCAATGACCAAACATATTTTTTTAATGTCGATGAATAATTTAGAAAGTTTATTGTCACGTTTAAATAATAAAAAGATAATGTTTTTTAAATCCAAAAATCAAGGTTATTGAATTAAATTATCTAAACTTCAACCTTTAGCTCCAAAATAATTATCACCATCTATTATTTTTATTAGTCATATATAAACTTTGCTCGTTTTAAAAAATATTAATTAAATAATAATTTAATTTAATTGTGATTTTCTATCATCACTTTTCATCTCATCGTAGTAGTTTTGCTATATATATATTTTATTATATAGTACAAGTAGCTACAAGCACACAACTCTTCATTGACATGCGATGCTTGAGTTTTGTGTGTGTATTTTCTAAAAAAATATATTTTATTTGTTATATTTTTTTTATTATGTTATATATTTAAAAGTTGCGTTAAAAATAATATAAATTATAATAATTAACAACATAAAATATTCTATTATATATTTTAAAATGATGTAAAAAAAATTTCTTCCTATAAATTTCTTCTTTCAGCAACTCTTTCGTTTTATTTTTTTACACGACATGTTTAAGACCATAAAATTAATAAATATTCTTAAATTTCGTGTCAATTCAAAATAAATCAAATGAATAAAAATGAGAGAATATTTATTAATATTAAAACAAGTGTGGTCATGAAAGAAATTTATTTATTTTTTAGAAAAAAAATAAAAAATGGTTTGAACCAATTATGTTCAGTGGACAATTCAAAGGAATGGTTACAAAACTAGTAATTTTTTATATGAATTAGCTTGACTTGACAAAAAGTTTTAAAAATAAATCTTTCGAAACTTGATATATATATATATATATATAAAATAGGTGATAAATACCTGTGTAAACATAAATTATTTCATTAAGGTAAAATAAATATTTTAAAACTAAATTATTACTATTTATTAGTACTGAATATAAAAAAATATTTTTTGGAACCGATTGAATCCACGGAACAGTATTCATGTTTTGAATTTACAATTATACAGATACGTGCATTGAGAATTGATATTCACGCATCTTTAACATTCATAATATTGAATTTCAGATCTGTCGGATCTAGTATGATTCCTTCAGATAGTTGAATTTTGCAATTCTTATGCTATAAATTTATAGTGCATTTAATTGCAATAGACAATAATATCATATAGATTCAATTAATTTGTGTCCTTGTGGACCTGAATTCCAATTTCAGGTCTGCCACGATTTGTTATCCGTGCATACATGTTTCTTTGTTCATGGAAGTGTAGTGATTCATGTATCGTCAGGATTATAACAGGAAATCCTGCTAATCTGGAATTGATAGCTCGAGGTTGCTATACTTAGCACTTAACAGATAGCTACATGTTTAGCATGTGAGCGATATCAATGTAATCCAAGATTGTTGAATAGATATGTCTTCAGATTCCGTCTCTGGCAATAAATTGTTGATGATCAAATGTTGTATAGTACAACAACTTTGTAAACATAATCTTTTAACTTTGTTGCAATCTTTGTATGATAAGCAGAGTATTTCCTGATGGCTGGTCAACGAAATAGCTATGGGAAACGCTCGCATTCACAGTCTGATTATGCTGACAATGGGAGAAATAAAAGGAGAAATACTGGCTCTGATAAGGACCTTTTCTCAATCGGTCCTGACGACACAGTTTATCGGTACTTATGCACTGGAAAGAAGATTGGAAGTATTATCGGCAGGGGAGGTGAGATTGCTAAGCAATTAAGGGTGGACACTAAATCTAAAATCAGGATTGGTGAGACTGTGCCTGACTGTGAGGAACGTGTTGTCACTAGCTACAGCGCAAGTGAGGAAACAAACAACTTTGATGGCTCTGAAAATTGTATTTGTCCTGCCCAGGATGCACTTTTTAAAGTCCATGAGAAAATTGTTAGCGAGACAATTGATGAGGATTCTGCAAAATGCCCCCCAAGTTACCATTAGGCTTCTAGTACCTTCAGATCAGATTGGATGTGTTATTGGGAAAGGGGGTCAGATAGTACAGAACATTCGTAGCGAAAGTGGTGCTCAGATTCGTAAATTGAAAGATAACCATTTGCCTGCATGTGCATTGAGCTCGGATGAACTTTTGCAGGTAACTGGAGGATCATATCCTTTTTGATTTTCCCTTTCTCTGTCTGTATCACAGTGTTGTTCTCCCAGTTTGGTACTTCTTTACCATTAAATTTCATTAGGCTATTTCATTTAATTGTATTGCTAAGTAAATTTGATCAATTGCTGCTCTGCTGGTTCATTTATGAAGTTGTCGCTCCTCTTTTTTTACCCTTAATGGTAATTAGTAAAATGAAGCTACACAATTTCTTAATCAGCTATTCATTTACTGTTCTTTTTGGTGGTCCCTTGTCTGATTTGTTATGTAAAGAATTATGCAAATTGTACTCTACTTCTTGAAAAGAAATTCTTATGGCTCAAGCATCATTATCTATAAACATTTGGACCGCGTTACCGATAATTGTTCTGTGTTCACACTTCACGCTATGGTTTCAATTGCAATCTTACTTGCATATAGGGCGGTTGAAACTTGAATTCTTTTGTCACGTCTGACTTCAGTACTCTGTGATTTAATTGGGTTTCAGATATCTGGTGAAAGCCACTGTAATGAAGAAGGCTCTTTATGAAATAGCAACGCCTCTTCATAAGAATCCATCCCGTTCTCAGCACTTGCTTGCTTCTGCTGCACCAAATATCCACTCTTCGAGTTCACTTGTAGGTCTTACTGCTGGTGCTCCAATTGTAGGCATAGCCTCATTGATGGGGTTTTATAGGGGATACAAAGGAGAGAGTGAGGACTTATCAAGGTCTTTTTACTCTGCTCCAAGGAATGAGTCATCTTCAAAGGAATTTTCTATCTGTTTGCTGTGTCCTACAGCAAATATTGGTGGTGTTATTGGTAAAGGTGGTGTCATAATCAATCAAATTAGACAAGAATCTGGTGCAGCAATCAAAGTAGATAGTTCTGCTGCTGAAGGTGATGATTGTGTGATTTCAATTTCTGCGAAAGAGGTATTTGCTGTTTTTTCTGATGTTTAGCATTGGAGTGTACAGGTTGAGGGTGTTTGTCCAAGATAAAGATTTATTTTCATGCTTGTTTTTTTCAGTTTTTTGAGGACACATATTCTCCTACTGTTGAAGCAGCATTGCACTTGCAACCAAGGTGCGGTGAGAAAGTTGATAGAGATTCTGGTCTTACACCATTAACCACGAGATTGCTGGTCCCAACATCTCGAATAGGCTGTCTTACTGGAAAAGGAGGCATCATAATCAATGAGATGAGGAAAATTACGAAAGCTAATATCCGTATACTCTCCAAAGAAGGCCTCCCAAAGGTTGCCGCTGAAGATGATGAGATGGTGCAGGTAAGCATACTGATAGGAGTTGTAAAGCTTAAATACACCAAAATTTATCTCCTACTCTCTCTTTGAAAGAAAAAAGGTTGCTGGTTTCTTCCTGTACTCAGCTCTTGGAGTACGAGTATGACATAGGAATGTGGGTTCTTGAATTTTGGATATAGACATTTTGAGGAGCCATATATATCTGTTTTCTTTAGATCAATATTAATTGAATTAAGATGTCTTCGATTAAGTTTTAGGAAGGGTCTGGTGTGAATGTAACCTGTGCTCCACAGGCTGCATCATTCAATTATTCTTTCATAGTTATTTTTATTTTGTGTTCTTCTGCCGTACTCTATTTGCAAAAGCAACCTCCCAGGAAGGAGAAAAGAAACAGAGAAAGATCAATCAAACAATACGAAAAGATGGGGTTGCCTATTTAAGACTCTTAGGATAGTTTTTGTTTTTCGTCTTAGACCTTATTAGCATTTCCTTGTGCTTCTTATCTATGCAGGAGTATCCTGTTAAATTCTCTGGTTACTTGTGATATGCTTGTTATTTGCTCAACTGACCTCATCTATATGCTTCCAAACATATCAGATCTCAGGAGAACTTGATGTTGTAAAGGATGCACTCATACAAGTAACTTCACGTTTGAGGGCAAACCTTTTTGAAAGAGAGGGTGCTGCATCTACCTTTGTGCCAGTTCTTCCCTACCTCCCCATGACTACAGGTTCAGATACCTTGAAACATGAAAGTAGGGACTCTAGAAGACATGGACATTCTTACTCAGCTGGGTATGGTGGTACGACTGATCTTCCACGTGCTGATGGTTATGGAAGTTACAGTGGTATCCAGGTAACATAGGCTTGAGGAGCAGAATTTATGAAGATTTTGTGGGACTTCATTAACTTCCTTTGCTATGTATATTTTCTCGAATATACGTGCATCCTTTGTTGTTAATTTCTAATTCCATCAGCAGAGTAGCAGCATAGGATATGGAGCTTATGAAGGATATTCCCTTGGGCGTTCTGGTGGTTCTAGGTAAGTTGTTCTGGGCTTTCCACCTTGTCCTGAATTTGGTTGTTTTGTCTTGGTGTGATTGTACCGGCCGCCAGCCAGTTCTCTTAAATATACAACTAGGCCTCAATCCCAAGCAAGTTGGGGTTGGCTATAGGAATCCTCGTTTCCCATGTCGCTCTATTTAAGTTCATTGCAGTCCAATATTATATAAAATAAAATAAAAATAAAACGTTTTTTAAAGAAAAACCAGCATGAGCTGTTCGTTTAAACTTTTGTTTGCTTTAATTCTGTTTTTAGCTGCTAACTGTTTTGATCACGTGTTTGTATCTTGAATGTTCATGTCTGACCTTCAGACATGGGCGGATCTATGAAGGAGTCAGGGGGTGCCATGCCACTCCCCAATTTCGACGGAAACTCTACATATACATAGGTATATATAAATAATATTTTTATATATATAAAGCGTGGCACTCAGTGAACAAAATTGGCTTGTGGTGCCACGGTTGGAGGGCAACTTTAGATGGCTAATGTTGCGGGTTCGAATTCCATTTGTACCTAATTTTTTTGAGAAATTTGCTGCAAACATTTTTTAAGAAAAAAAAAGGGCTCCAAGCACGTTTTTTTAAGAAAAAAAGCTGGCACATTAATCAATTAGTCTATTTGGCACCCACGGACTCTAAATCCTGGATCCGCCACTGCCTTCAGACATTAACTAGCACTTGTGGTTTTGCCATTCTCCATCTGCTGCACATGAGTTTTTGTGTAGCTTATCTAATTATAGTTGCTCCAAATTTAGAAAACGAGAGTTACAATTTCTTGTTCTTATTATTCACATGTTGAGCTACTGCTGCCAGGTCATCGGGGCAAGACCCTGCTTCCAGGAGAAAAAGTTATGGTTACTAGAGTGTATAACTGGACTGCAGGTAGCTCGTGGATCTCCTCTTTGCATGCATTGCTTCTTTCATTTGATTAGCCAAAATTTCGTAGCTAGCTCAGCTTGTACGAAAGTATTAAAGTTCACATTTTGGTTGATGACCTAGCCTCTCTCCTGATATTGAAACTAATGCTGTTGTTTCCTTTTGCTTCCTTCCCTCCCAACAAAACAGCTGAGATATATGAAGCCTGAAGCCAGCCTATTGCCTCCCTTGCGCCTAAACCAGAAGACCAGATAAATGAGGATTTGGAAACTTTGGCCTACCTTGATGCTTTTCTTAGGAGAGGACCATAACTGAAGATTTTACCTAGTATTGAAATTTCCATGTCCTGACATCATTCACTTACAAGCTCAAATCTTGTGGTCCCAAGAACCTGTGTAGCCAGCGCAGCATGCCTTTACCCTTCTTTATCCTTCTTCCCTTTGTGTGGTTGTATTACAAATGAATAAACACTTAAATATCAGCCTGTCTTGGTATACCTTTTTTCAGTTCAATTTTAATTTGGATGAATTATCGTGGGATTTGCTTATTTAATCAAGTTAGATATTAGACCTGTTGTCCTCGTGCAGTTCTGTCTAGTTTTGCTGGTTCCTTAGGATGGGCAATTTAATTTGTATCCCGGTATTGGAACATAAGTCATTGTACAGTATCTTAAATTTTAAATTTTATTTCATCTTCTCTTGTTTGCTTATGATAACCCTGGATGTTTGCTCAAGATGTGATCATATTACGTAGGTTATGAGTTTCGATCTTAGTAGCCTTTATTCCCATCCCGATTAAGAACATATATTCTATTATAATTTGCTTGCCTGATCAATTCGTTGTTCAAAGCATCTTCCGAACTTTTCGATGATTGTTTTGAAGAGGATGTCATGGATACCCAACAGGCATGCAGCTTGAGTTGAAGTTCTGTTTGCATTTTTCTGTAGACATATATTTTGAATGTAATTGAATAATGCATAATATATATACCAGTAAGTGTAAATTATCTGATCTGATTTGCATTGCCAGTCACTGTGGACCTGACAGTCTCTAGGGAGGAATAAGTTACCGTACGTAAGCGGTAAATCTGGCGGTAAGTTTTTAGTATGCTTACAATCATGTGCTTATCCTTACTATTTACTAGTTGTGTGCAAGCTAAGATAGTATTTCCTTAATCATCAGGTATAACAGATTTTGCTCATATACACACTATAGGTCTCGCTTTCTCTACATTTATTTGACAAGAGTGTTTTTTTCAATTTCAAAAAGCATGTGCTTTCATTTCCCCCTTTTTTTGAGGGGTTGTTTTATTTCAGATGTGAATGTTAGAATGCCAATTACCTGTTCTTGTTGATAGTTCAAAAATGTGCCAATTTAGATTGAAATTTCAGGTTGCACTTCTTTCTTTTCATCTGGCCTACTATTCTAAAATGAGGTTGGTAGTTTTCTTCTGATGCATTTGCCATTGCAACCTTTTTGGGAAATAATGTTCAATTTAATGAATCATGTGAAGAACAGTAATTGTTATAAGGTTAGGGAATAATTTTTGACAAACACAATCAATGGTGTAGAAGAATCCGAAGCTGAGGTGAGAACTTGCTCCGCAAGTATATAGGAGATGGTTCTATCGTATAACCAGGTAAGCCAAGTAAATTGTTTTTTTTTCGTGGGTATGTATACTGTGAACCATGGATATTGCGATTGACTTAACCAATTTTTTCTCAGGCTGGAGGCAGTGGGATCTGTAAATTAAATAGGCAGCTGGTGGATATTGGTGAACAGCTCTTATGGTTCTTTTTGTCAAAAGATATGTACAATTGCTTAGATTACATTCCCTAATTTATTAATGCAATCATCTGGTCGTTCGTATGGAACTAAGAGGAAGTTTTTGTCGTCCTTGGTGACCAAACAATTGCATGCCAAGTTGTCTGGTAAATAAACATGGATATTTAGTGTGGTATATCTAAGTCTTTGTGTTATACTAGTATGTTGGAAGTGCAACAAAATTGCATCAATTTAAAGGGTTACATATCTAAAATAACTTGAACACGGCGTGGCATAATTAGCTCCAAACGCCTGTCCATACTTAATTGACACAGATATAATTCTCATGCATTATTTAATTTGTATGATGTGATGACAATATAAATAATTTTAAATGAGTTGGAGTTTAATTTGTGGGAAAAAAAAAAGATTATGTACTTGTTTAATATATATAAGTTAAATTCACATTACTATGACTAAGATGTAAGCGTGGCAATGTCAATTAGACACCAGACTGCAAAAGCTGAATCAATGAAATTCATGGCCAGCTTGGTAAAATATGGAGCAGTAAATTTGTGTACCTAACTCCACACCGAAAGGTACAGCTGCGTTTATTGCCTTGTATAACATCTTTTGGACTCAAGTGTTGGTACAACATTTTTTTGGGAAGGTGCTTTTGGATTCACTGTCTCTTTATATCAAGTTATGGGGGCTGATAGGGACAGTGTCTAGTCACATCCAAATCCTAAGAGCCCCTCCAAACTTAACTTTCCCTTTTTCCCCTTTTCTCCATTGGGCATTACATAGAAATTGACTGATCATCCATAGTTATCATTAATGTATTGCTAGATTTCCTTTCCCATACAAGAATCCATTATTTATCTACAACTCCTAGAGGCTGTATACTTTGCTTCAAACCTCATTCGTTTCATGCACTGTCAAAGTTGCTTCTTTTTTCTTTCTATTCCATTCCATCCAATGAGAGTTGTTTCAGTTACATGAAATAGGAAACCGCTAATTCTATTTGCAACAGGGAATGTTGGATTTCTCCTTGGGGAAACTAGACGTTTTATTCATGTTAAAGTCTTGCATGAGGGAATAAGGTTATTGAATTGCAGCCAAGGATGACTTGCCGGCAAGCTCGATCAATTCTGCTTCATGTCTGGCAAGTCATTTTTGGCTACATATCTGCCTCATTTTCTCATGCTAGAATTCATATGAAATAGCTATGTCAAATCAGGAACTGTGGACAACACTATGAGACAACGGATATATATCCTTTGCTTACATTTTTTATTTGCGAAACACGTCTCTAGTTATTAATTAATATGCAGGGAGAAAGTATCTCTCATGAGCTTCAGCAGGATGTTATGACATGTTTTGGATGATAGGCCAAATATTGAACCTCCTAATTAATGTGAGGGAATATGGGTTAACTGCTAAGAGTTTGTTCGACAGAAACATGTGCTAGCGGATGCTGCTAGGTTTTGTAACAACCTATCTCCATCCAACATCAAGAATGTGTAAATATTTTTCTCAATAATGGCAAGTGTACTGTGTAAAAATAAATATACACTATTGCTTATATAGGTTAAAATGTACTGTTTATACACACTTAAAGTTTGAACAGGAATTCTTGGTTTCTCAACTGGACACAATCATTTTAGCACCTCCTGAGTTATGTTCAACAAGTTTGGTAACAATCAGAGTCGAATCTTAAATTTGAAGTTGTAGGTTCCTTTTTCAAATTGGCACCTCCTGAGTTATACAAGATTATAAATTGGCCCATTCTCCCAAAGTTTCATTTTAGCATCTCACTTTTATTTCCACGAGTGCTGTTTTGTTAAAGATTTGATGGGAAAAAGTAGTTGAAGGTGAATTCGAAGTTCTGTCCGGTCATGAAAACATAATCGTTGTTTTGTGAATGAAATTTTTTTAAACTTTGAATTAATTTGATATTATTTCAAGTCGAAATAATAGATCAATTTTCAAAATATTATTAATTCAAATATTATTTCAAATCTTTGTGCCAAAATCTGTGAATTGTATTGCAATCTACCAATAACCTTTACTGATCTACAGTGAAAAGGACCACATAACTAAAATAACATTCGTAAATATCACAATCAAACTGCAAGTAACAAAATTAGTAATGGATCAACCACATATGACATATAGCTCTGTAAAATGATTCATTACAGACCCCAAAGTAAAAAACATAGAAAAAAAGAAGATGTTCATAAACAAAAATGAAAATAAAAAGATTTAAAGGGAGATGAAACCTTCACGGACGAGAAGACCAAACATGAGAGTTACAAGACCAGTTGTTATGCTCTGTGTTGGAGTCATCCATGTTTGTGAATATGCTCCAAGAGTAAAAGTTGCACCAACTATTCCGATCAATAATGAGATCATGTTCTGATTCATCTTTCCTTTTTTTTTTAATTTCTTCGTCTTTCTGATCTAATTCTTTGCAATTGATGAAACAATTTGTGAGATATTATCGTTGAATAAAAAGAGACAACTAATAACCATCCAACTCTCTCAAGGGACAAAGTCAACTCCACCTTGGGGAGACCAATACGCTTTTGTTTATTACTTAATTCATCACTTCATTTTTACTTGTTCGGGTATTGATTTACTAAACTAATTATATTATCAATGAAACTTTGAAATTCTAATTTGATTATTACTGTTTTATATAGTTATATTGAGGGTAGAAAGGCAAAAATATAATAAAATTCTCATGATGTATAAGTCGAGTAATATGAAACGGAGAGAACATTGATGTGACCTTCTATACGTGTCATTTCACTTATAACACAATTTCTTACATTTTCTTTTGATATTTGATAATATGAGTTAGGTACGGAAATGTGCAGAATTTCTACGCGTTTACTTTTTTATATATATTCTATTAAGCTGTCTAATCACGTTTGTTGATAAAATGACCTAATATTGCATGGAAATCAATTAACTTGTATACACTCAGTATGTTACCGAATCATCTAAACGTTAATTATAGGAAACAACACATGATAGGTGAAGTTAATAACTCATAAAAGAAGGCATAATACCTGTTATAAGAGGTTAAAATAAACCGACATTGTGAAAAAAAATGCAGAATCATATATAAGGCCCAATAGACTAGCCCCGGTGCTCAAACTGGCTCTATTACAAACTCGGAACCCATTAAAGATTGGGAAAATGATATAAAATAACAAATTATTAATTCCCACAGTTTGATTTAATTGTAATCCGTAGCAAACTGTTGTCATTCGCCTCTCTCCCTGAAATTCTCGCTCGCCACTCTCGTTTCTCGCTGGCAGTCTCTCCATCGCTTCTCTCACTTTTATACAAACACAAATGTATAAAATGTGTTTGTGTTTGTATAAAGTGAGAGAAAATTGTATATATACACATCTTTTCGTTTGCCTCTCTCCCCAGAGAATCTCGCTCACCACTCTCACTCGCCTCTTTCACTTTACACAAACACAAATGTATAAATTGCATTTGTGTTTGTATAAAGCGAGAGAAAATTGTATATACAAATACAAATGCATATATTTTCGTCCTATACACTTATAATTATACAAATACAGATCTTTCCCTGCCCAGTTATTTTTGTTTTTCTTTCTTCCTCACTTCATACAAACACAGATTATACAATTGATTCTTTTGTATATGTATACCGAAATAGATTATACAATTGATATTTTTGTATACGTATACCAAAATATACATATTTATAGCCATAGCAAACATATCAATTATACAAACTATAGTTATAATATACAAATATGATTTTTATGTTTGCTAAACCTAAAATTAGATTTATGAGGGAAAACCCATGCTGTGGAGAAGCCCAATAAAGATTTTGTAAGACAAGCCCAAAAATAAATATAAAAGGGCCTCATTACATGGAGAGGCCCAAAGTTTGAGATTCATTTCAAGTTCCAAAAGTTAGGCCTTACATTAAAATTAAGGAGATAGTCAATAATGATTAAATATAAATATAAATTTTCTCATATCAGTGTAGGTCTAATCATTTTTTGGATTACTGCATCCATTTTATTTATATTTTGTTGAATGCTAAGATCTCTCATGTGTCAATATGCTATTGCAATGAATGTCTCTCTTAAAATGGTCATTTTTTAATTGAATTCTTTTTAAATTCCGTGACATTTCTTTTTTTATTATTATTTGTATTTCAATTAGTTCCTCGAATTTTTTTAAAATAATTTAATTATTTTACAAGAAAATAGGAGGCAAGTCATAAAAAGAAAGTAAAAAGTGTGCAAATCACAAAAGAGGACAAACATGAGGGTTTAAAATACAATGGACTCAGAAGTTTGTATCTAGTCTTGCAGTTGAAGGACTAGGATGACGTTAACCTTTTGTAGTAGTTCTACTTTTCAAGAATACACAACAAGCTATTTCGTGCCAATATAAATATTTTAAACCTTTTTAATGACAATTTTTGTTTTAAAAAAAATGTTATTTAATGTCAATTTAGTCCATAGGTTGTTATGGTGTTCCAATTTTTCAAAACGTTGTGGAGAGGCCCATTAAAGATTTTGTAAGAAAAACCCATAAATGCAAAAAGAGAATCGAATTGGTGTCCAAAAAGTGTTCTTTATGGGGTCAGATTCATTGATACTATATCTAGTCTACTGAGTATTTTCTTTCTTCTAGTAGTAGGTGTGATCAATGCGGTTAATAAATATGATATCAATGAATTCGATTCTATAAAAGACATTTTTTGGACACCGTATCAAAGCAATAAACTATTATCTTTACCGTTGGCTCTATTTATTCCATTTCAAATAGTATTTGTTTTGAAGTCGGACTATGATTGATATGAATGTATGTCTAATGAGATAGCTTTTTCATATTTTTAACTTATTTATCAATAGAAAAAGTATTTTTACACAAAAAATTAGAGGATGATATATAATCCTATTTTAAATAATTCAATGTAAATAAATATTTATCCCTTTAATTAATTATTTTGCAAAAATCAAACAAGACAAGGGAAACATTCTCTCTTCTTTTATTTCCCCTATTTTCTCCTTGGCATGGAAACTAGGAGGTTCCAACAGCCAAATATATATAGTTAGGGGCGAATTTATGTGTATGAGTTGGGTGTCACAACATTCAGTGACCTCGATTAAAACTTTATATATATATATATATATATATGACTGACGAATTGATGATATATTAAGTTTGCCACTCATTAACTGAAATTTCTATTGGTGCAGTTGGTAAAAGTCAAACCCCCTTATTTATTATTTTGCCTTCTTTTTTTTTTCATTGTCCACAAGGCTTCAGTTTTTTTTCCCCCTTTAGTTCTTCCTTATTTACTATTATTATTTGTTGCCTTTTTTTTCATTGTGATCAAGGCTTCAGTTTTTTTTTTTCCTTTCGCTCTTCCTTATTTGCTATTACTTTCTCTGTTCCTAATTATAATAATAGGTAAAAATATAAATAAAAAAATTATACTTTCTTGATTTGTCAAAAGGAACAAATAATTAGGGACAAATAGAGTATAATTCATTTTAATTTATTCAATTGAGTATTTTTTGCTTTAATTCCTAATTTTTTTTATAAAAAATCTATATCTCCGAATCCTAAACCGCCTCTGTTAATATATTTCCAGACTTTGGCCTTCCCAAAAAACCAATTTTCCATGGAAGTAGCACGACGCATATGCCTTCCCAAATCCACCATTAGAAGCACACTAACCTGTGCTTCAATTGTAAACACGACCCACTTGGAAAATTTCCCAAAATCGCCCATTTCTGAACCACAACACTTTGCTACTATCTCTTCAACCCCTGATGACACATTTTTAGTCCAGAAAATCTTGTGGAACCTTAAACAAGGTAAGCCTATAACCAATTCTTTACATGGTTTAAATCCGTCTACTTTTCTTGAAGTTCTTGGTAATTGTCGTGATAATTTGCATTTAGCACAGACATTCATTAACTTGGTTTCTGTAAATTGTCCTAATTTCAAACATTGCTCGAGGTCATTGAGTGCTACTGTACATATGTTGATTAGGTCTAAGAGGATAGCTGATGCACAGGGTTTTATCTTAAAGATGATTAGAAGAAGTGGTGTTTCAAGAATTGAGATTGTGGAATCTTTGGTGTCAACTTATGGGGTATGCGGGTCGAATCCATATGCTTTTGATTTGCTGATTAGGACTTACGTACAGGCTAGGAAGATTAGGGAGGCTGTAGAAGTATTTAGGTTGTTGCAAAGGAGGAATCTTTGTGTTCCGATAAATGCGTGTAATGGTCTTCTAGGAGGCCTTGTGAAGATTGGTTGGGTTGACTTGGCATGGGAAGTGTATGGTGAGATGACAGGGAGTAGCATTCAGCCAAATGTGTATACCCTCAATATAATGGTGAATGCTTTGGGTAAAGATGGGAAAATTGAAAGCGTGAATCCGTTTATTGAAGAAATGGAAAAGAAGGGAATTTTTCCGGATATGGTGACTTACAATACTTTGATAAATGCATATTGTCACGAGGGGCTTCTTGAAGAGGCCTATGAAGTGATAAACATTATGAAAGCTACGGGGTTAAGACCTTCGCTTTTAACTTATAATTCTATTCTCAATGGTTTGTGTAAGAATGGACACTACGGGAGAGCAAGGGAACTTTTGGTTGAGATGGAAGAGAGTGGACTGGCCCCTGATACTGCTAGTTATAATGCATTGCTTGCTGAGTGCTGTAAAAGAGGTAATGTGCTGGAAGCAGAATCTGTTTTCAAAGAAATGTCGTGTCGAGCTATCATCCCTGATTTGGTTAGTTATAGTTCTCTTATTGGATTGTTTTCAAGAACTGGTCGTCTCGACCGCTCATTGGCATACTATGAGCATATGAAACACAAGGGTCTTAAACCAGATAATGTAGTCTACACAATTCTCATCGGTGGGTTTTGTAGAAATGGTTCTATGAAGGAGGCTATGAAGATGCGTGATGAAATGCTGGAGCAGAGTTTAGTTATGGATGTGGTGACTTACAATACTATATTGAATGGGTTATGCAAAGGAAAGATGCTTCATGAAGCTGATGAGCTTTTCAATGAGATGTTAGAAAGAGATGTAAATCCTGATTTTTACACTTTAACCACGCTTATTAATGGATATTGCAAGTGTGGTAACATGGACAAAGCACAGACCCTGTTTGAAGCCATGCTACTGAGAAACCTCAAGCCTGATGTTGTGACGTATAACAGCTTGATTGATGGATTTTGTAAGATTGGTGATATGGAAAAAGCTTTCAGTTTAAGGGATGAGATGATCTCTGTAAACATTTCTCCTAATTACATTACTTATAGTATTCTCATAAATGGCTTTTGTAACAAGGGTCGTGTATCTGATGCATTAAGACTGTGGGATGATATGATTATCCTAGGTGTCAAACCTACTATTGTGACATGCAACTCTATTATCAAGGGATATTGCAGGTCTGGTGATGCTTCAAGGGCAGCTAAGTTTCGGAACAAGATGCAGTCCCAAGGATTATTTCCTGATTCAATTACGTACAATACTCTTCTTGATGGGTTTATAAGAGAGGAGAATATGGATAAAGCCTTAGATTTGGTTAATGAAATGGGAAATCAAGGTCTGTCGCCTGATGTTATTAGCTATAATACCATACTGGATGGTTTCTGTAAATTTGGTAGAATGCAGGAAGCCAACATGCTGTATAGGAAAATGGTTGAGAGGGGTATTAACCCCGACAGATCCACATATACATCATTGATAAATGGACATGTCTCTCAGGATAACTTGAAGGAGGCTTTTCATTTCCATGATGAAATGCTGCAGATGGGTTTCATTCCTGATGACAAATTTTAACTTCCTTGTTGTTTGAGCCAACTGAAGTTTATGACCATCAATTTCTACCATTTTACGAGTTCTGCTTTTTGCAGTTTCAGTGGGTAAGCCCTCTTCTAAATTTGATATTTTGACATTAGGGAATTGTTAGCTAATGTGAAATATGCTTTGAGAAGAAGTATGGAGAAATCACTTGCTGGAGCAGATACTTATGGGTGCTCAACTGGACATCTGCTCTCTAACTATGTATTAGTGAAATATTATCCTTGACACAGAGTGGTGCTTCATTTTCAGACCCCCCCCCCCACCTTGTTGCCGTCTGTCTTGCTTGATTGGTTAAAGAGAGAACTAGTGAGGACCAGAATGGAATATCATATGTAGTGTTGAATCCAGTCTGAAGCTCATTCGAACAAGAGAGGAACGAGCGACGACAAGCTCTGCTTAAGCGCAGTGCTAGGCGAGATTTGGAACCCTACCATCTATTCTCTATGCATCTCAATTGCTTCACACCTCTGCTTGGAAACCTCCATACAACGCCCCTTGTGTCGTTCTAGCCCTATTCTATTACCAGACATAATTGGGAGAAGCTCATCTGAAACTAGAGCTAGAAATGCTTGATTTCGTTTCGTTCCCGCTCTCTAAGGAACCGTCTGTTAGTGAGACATTATCCAGACACAGAGTGGTGCTTCATTTTCAGAAATGTGCTTTTGGCTGTGGTGACAAACTTAAGAGGGCCTTTTTGATAGAGCTGTGATTAAGATTGTCATCAAGATTGAATATGCAGAAGGTCCTCTTTCATCTGCGAGTTTGATAGGTCACCCTGTGGACTCATTTCTCCTAATTACATTACTTATAGTATTCTCATAAATGGCTTTTGTAACAAGGGTCGTGTATCTGATGCATTAAGACTGTGGGATGATATGATTATCCTAGGTGTCAAACCTACTATTGTGACATGCAACTCTATTATCAAGGGATATTGCAGGTCTGGTGATGCTTCAAGGGCAGCTAAGTTTCGGAACAAGATGCAGTCCCAAGGATTATTTCCTGATTCAATTACGTACAATACTCTTCTTGATGGGTTTATAAGAGAGGAGAATATGGATAAAGCCTTAGATTTGGTTAATGAAATGGGAAATCAAGGTCTGTCGCCTGATGTTATTAGCTATAATACCATACTGGATGGTTTCTGTAAATTTGGTAGAATGCAGGAAGCCAACATGCTGTATAGGAAAATGGTTGAGAGGGGTATTAACCCCGACAGATCCACATATACATCATTGATAAATGGACATGTCTCTCAGGATAACTTGAAGGAGGCTTTTCATTTCCATGATGAAATGCTGCAGATGGGTTTCATTCCTGATGACAAATTTTAACTTCCTTGTTGTTTGAGCCAACTGAAGTTTATGACCATCAATTTCTACCATTTTACGAGTTCTGCTTTTTGCAGTTTCAGTGGGTAAGCCCTCTTCTAAATTTGATATTTTGACATTAGGGAATTGTTAGCTAATGTGAAATATGCTTTGAGAAGAAGTATGGAGAAATCACTTGCTGGAGCAGATACTTATGGGTGCTCAACTGGACATCTGCTCTCTAACTATGTATTAGTGAAATATTATCCTTGACACAGAGTGGTGCTTCATTTTCAGACCCCCCCCCCCCACCTTGTTGCCGTCTGTCTTGCTTGATTGGTTAAAGAGAGAACTAGTGAGGACCAGAATGGAATATCATATGTAGTGTTGAATCCAGTCTGAAGCTCATTCGAACAAGAGAGGAACGAGCGACGACAAGCTCTGCTTAAGCGCAGTGCTAGGCGAGATTTGGAACCCTACCATCTATTCTCTATGCATCTCAATTGCTTCACACCTCTGCTTGGAAACCTCCATACAACGCCCCTTGTGTCGTTCTAGCCCTATTCTATTACCAGACATAATTGGGAGAAGCTCATCTGAAACTAGAGCTAGAAATGCTTGATTTCGTTTCGTTCCCGCTCTCTAAGGAACCGTCTGTTAGTGAGACATTATCCAGACACAGAGTGGTGCTTCATTTTCAGAAATGTGCTTTTGGCTGTGGTGACAAACTTAAGAGGGCCTTTTTGATAGAGCTGTGATTAAGATTGTCATCAAGATTGAATATGCAGAAGGTCCTCTTTCATCTGCGAGTTTGATAGTTCACCCTGTGGACTCACAATTTGTCAAAGAGCATAATATGTACTAAGTTTTGACCTTAGATTCTTGGTTTCCCTCTTGTTGCCAATTCCTGGTGATGTTATTGTCATTTTAGATATCAAATATAGTATGAACACTACAAATCAATATATTGCCCACATAGGTTACAACTTTTGCAAACAATAGATAATGTTACAACTAGCCAATAACTCTCTTATATTGGTTTTTGTGTATGGTATGGTGTCTAAACCTATGTTGCTTGGGATCTTCAAAAATGTCGTCGCGTGCATATGGGATCCTCCAAAATTAGTGCATTTTTAGAGGATCCGACAGGGGTGCAACAATATTTTTGGATAGTCCGAGCAACATAGGTCCAAACCATGTTAGGACAATATTATTGTGTTATATTGTTGGAGGGGGTAATTTCCATGGTTTCTGTGAGGTTTCCCTATCATTATGTAATGATATTAAAATGCTTTACTCGATGACATACTGTTTTTTTCTTTTTATTGTTTACTTGGTGATATACGCTTTGTTTGCTTGTGCTTCCGAGTTATGTTAGTCTTTGTGGAAAGCTGAAAATTTAAACCAAATGCTTTTTCTTCATGGACTATGATGGTGAGACAAGTGAATCAGAAAAGTTATCCACGTCTGTCTGTTGTCTGCTGTGAACTTTGACATCCAAGGATGACCCATGGGCTGGGCTGCTGTTACTTTCTCCTGATTTGCTGGTTGATAATTTTGTTCATGATTACATGTTTCATCGGTGAACATGAAATGCTAGTAGTAGTTCTCAGAAGTGTATCAAATATCTATTTGCTCCTGTGTAATCAAACCAAATGAGCTTCCAAGTCCTACTCAATTGACCATAAAACTACAACCCTTGACTAAATTTATGTCGGGGGCTTTTTGGAGAAGTGATCATGATATGATCAGACTTCAAGATCTGGTCCATAGATAGATTGAGGACATTAGCTTTGCCTGAGTTAGAAACCCCAGGTTGCAGATGTTGGGACAACTTTTCTCTCATTGAGTTACAGTGGAGAATTATGCAATTAATTTTTGGGTAAAATAGGGTGGCAAAAGGTGGTCGCAGGTTCAAGCCCCACACCATGCAAAGGGAAGCTCGGTATTTAAGTAGAGAAGGATAGAGGGGTGGGCCCATTATCCACCGAGTTTAGAAGGATGGGCGGGTCACACACAGATTTCTCAGTAATCGTTTTTTGGGTTACTGCATCCATTTTCTTTATATTTTTGGTTCAGTGCTGAGACCTTCATGTGTCAATATAAATGTCTCTTAAAATGGTCATTTTTGTTTTAATTGAGTTCTTTTTAAATTCTGTGTCATTTCTTTTTTACTAAGTATTATTTGTATTCCCATTTGGTCCTTGCTTTTTTTAAAAAAAAATTAATTATTTTACAAGAAAATAGGATGCAAATCATAAAAAGAAAAGTAAAAAAAGTGGAAATCACAAAAGAAGGGGGTTTAAAATACAATGGATTGTATCTAGTCTAGCAGTTGAAAAGAGGACTTCGATGGCTAACCTTTTGTAGCCAATGTAGGTTTGACATGATAAAAGTTTCAGACTATATACAACTAAAAGTTATTGAAACCTAAAAATAAATCTAGGAGTATTTTGCTTTCCAAATTAGATGTAGGTACAATCTCACTTCAAGTCCTTAGCAAGTTTAGCACCTAACGTATTTTGACTATTGAACACATAGTCAAAACCTCTTATGACTATTTCTGGTTGTCTTTCTTTAAAAATTTAAATACGATGCTACATTATATTGTCACACCGAAATTGACTCTTTTCTTGGTGCTTATTCATCTGCTAATATACCCAATGCCTTTTCTCCTAATTATTCAATTTGCTCTCCTACACTACTGAATTAAAGTGTAAAAACATTAGCACCCAAAAGTGTGACTTAGTAATTTTCAAGAAAAACACTTGGTGATTTCTTCCAATCTGTTCTAGCTTTACCTATCTTAATTTTCCCAATATCTAGGAAAACAAAAATGTAAGCAAGAGGAGTAGATGAAGTTAATTTACTACTCCCTTTGTTCAACAACAATTATCCACTATTAATTTTGCACACTTCTTAAAAACTATAAATAGAAGGGTAACGTTTTACTATATCACTCTTTAAATATAATAAATACAATGTCTGTAATTGAGAAATGAGGATACTTAATGATAGAGTAAATTAGGAACTAAGTGTAAAATTATTCATTAATTTCATAAAGTAGACAAGTATTGTTGAACGGAGGGAGTAATAATTAATAGTTGCAACTCTACCCTTTGTTAGTGCTTATTTCAAGTGCCAAAACCATGGACAAATTAAATCATAATAATTGGAAATGATTTTTAAAAAAAGTTTTAAAAGAGCTATTCCCTCTTTTCAACAATAGTTGTCAATTATTGACTTGGCATGTCCCTTAAGAAACTATAAATAGAAGGATAATTTTATCATATCACCCTTTGAATATAATAAATACAATATATTGAAAAATGTAATAAGGAAATAACTATAATTAAGGTAAATTAGGAACTAAGGGTGTGTTTGGTACGAAGGAAAACATTTTCCGGAAAATGTTTTCAAATTTTCTCATGTTTGGTTGGGTAAAATATTTTTCAAATCAACTCATTTTCCTCAAATTCAAGGAAAATGACTTCCCTTCAAAACTTAAACATTTTCCAAAACTTTCCTCCAGCTTTAAATTACAATTTTTTGGTTGAAAAAAATAAATTTAAAGCTTATTTTTAAAAAACATTTTTCAACTTCAATTTTTTAATTTTTTTATCCCACCCTCACTCCCTCCTGCCAGCCCCTACCTCCCCCCCCCACCCCCCAAAAAAAAAAAACTAATGAAAGTTTATTTTTAAAAAATATTTTCAATTTCAAATTTTTATTTTTTCACCCCTACCCCTACCCCTGACCCCCCCTCCCCAAAAAAAATAAAGTTTTTTTTAAAAAGATATTTCCAATTTCCAATTTCCAATTACTTTTTTACCCCACACCTACCCGCGACCCCCCACCAAAAAAAAATTAAGTTTATTTTTTTAAAAAAAAAAAATTCAAATATTTATTTTTTTACCTCATAGCACCCCTACCCCTCCCCTCCCCCCCCCCCCCCCAAAAAAAATATTTAAGTTTATTTTTAAAAAACATTTTTAATTTTAATTCAAAAATTATTTTCTACTATCTAGTAAAAAAAAAAAAGAGATATTTTCTCAAAAATAATTTTCATTCATAAATCAAACACTAAAAAATCTTTTTCGAAAAATATTTTCTACTCACCAACCAAACATGAGAAAATAAGTCAAAAATCTAATTATTTTCCAGGAAAACATTTTCTAGAAAAACATTTTCCATGTAAAACATTTTCCTTCATACCAAGCACACCCCAAGGGTAAAATTATTCATGGATTTCATAAGGTAGACAAGTATTGTTGGACATTTATTTTTAGTATAGTGGACAAGTATTGTTGGACAAAGGGAGTAGCATATTGGCTTTAACTTAATTAATAACAGTAATGTATAGTTACCTACCAATGGGACGAATTAGATAGTAGGATTTTCAAAACCAACCATTCCACTTATTGACTTACGTTATGCTTTATAGTGGATTCTTGATTGTACAGTTTGGAATTAACAGAATTTTTTCCTAGTATAAATAGCATGTTAGTATTGCTCTAAGTGTACCACAAGAAAAGTTCATAAAAACATCGAAATTAATTCGAAACTGTTGAAGAGTATATAGCAAAGTAATAAATCAAGGAGAAAATGGGTGGTAGTGAAGCTGGAGATGATTCAAAAGATTCAAAGCCAAAGGGGAACAGAGGAATTTCTTTTCTTGATTTTATTATGAGAATTGTTGCCATTTTAGGTACCTTAGGAAGTGCAATTGCCATGGGAACAACTAATGAAAGCCTTCCCTCCTTCGAACAGTTCATTAGGTTTAAGGCTGAGTACAAGGACCTTCCTACTTTCACGTAAGATAATACACTATTACTACTATATTTTTGTTGCGATATAACTCATATACACTGACAGTATAAATATATTACTTATTACTGTACTTTAGCATGTTATAGTAGGTTGTTTGTCTTACTTTTCAGGTAACTAGTTTAACACTTATTAGACGTCATCTATGTTAGTGTAAAAGATGGGTGCAGTTTAACCTATGATAGCAAGTAGTATATTACAATTTTAATTTTCAACCAGGTTACTCATTATTGTTTATGAAAATACACAGGTTCTTTGTGGTAGCTAATGGCATAGTTAGCGCGTACCTCGCTGTATCTCTTGTCCTATCCATCTTGCACATTGTGATGAGTGGTGCAAGAATAACAAGGGTGGTGTTGATCTTCTTTGATACGGTGATGATGGCATTTTTAACATCTGGAGCATCAGCAGCAGCAGCCATAGTGTATTTGGCACACAAGGGAAATGCTCGTGCTAATTGGATTGCTATTTGTCAGCAGTACAACTCTTTCTGTGATCGTGCATCTGGCTCTTTGGTTGGATCCTTCATTGGAGTTCTTGTGTTTTTGCTGCTCATCATATTGTCTGCTCTGGCCCTTTCAAGAAACTGATTATTGATCACTTCCTGCGCAAAGAAAGGATGCGCGATTTCATCATTTGATATTGTGTTCTATTCCAAGAAATTTTTGAATGATTCTGTCATTTATTCCTTCAAGCTGTTATTAAATCTGTTTGTTTTAGTGATTCTTCCTCTCAATCAACAAAATTGACGTTGCATTTGTTCTGTTATTACTTAGACAACTGTCTTCCTGCTGAAACCAACAAGTACACCAAGTTTCTGTATAAAGCTTAGGACCATATACCAAGCTATGAATTTTATTTGGAGCTGCAACATGCAAGTCCTAAAATACCTGACACAGCCCCTAGCCATCGCAAAAATATAGAAGGAAATAGAAATTAATATTGTATGCACCAATGAAGACTACAACAAAATGTCTAAACGAGGCATACAATGACCACAAATCCTCAATGAACTGCTGATAGAAACAATCCGAAATGCAATTTGGACGTCTAATGAACTACAGTGGTTTATGATGTGAATGGATGGAAGAGTTGGATCAAAGGCGTCGTCTTTGTACCCTCTCACAGAGGATGGACCTTCACGCGTACCAAGTTTGGCATTAAGTTTAGTTGCTCCCTTCTCCGCTTCTGCCTGCTAGCTCTATTCTCAAGAGTGTTTACGCTTGGAATCAAAACAAAAATTCTTGAGATCATAATCATCAGCCTCAATTAAAGTACAACCAGGTTCTTTCCAAACCCCATTGTCATCCATCAACTTCCTCACCCTTTCAACACCATCCCATTCATCCCTCAACGCATAGATATTAGACAGCAAGACATAGTCCCCACTGTCTTCCCTTCCCAATTTAAGCAACTGCTCATTAGCATACCTTCCTAGCTCGACATTGGAATGAACTTTACAAGCTCCTAGCAGTGTTCTCCATATAATAGCATTAGGTTTAATCTCCATCGTGTTTATGAATTCAAACGCTTCATTCAATAGTCCTGCACGTGCTAGAATATCCACCATACAACCATAGTGTCTTATGTTTGTCTCAATATTGTAGTCAGTTCTCATCATGCTGAAATATTCTCGGCCATCGTCAACTTTACCAGCGTGACTACAAGCAACTAATACACCAACAAAAGTAATTTCATTAGGGATATACTTCACTCTCCTCATATCTTCAAAAAGAGAGATACATTCTTCAGAATGACCATGGAAAGCTAATCCTAATATAATTATGTTCCAAGACGACACGTCCTTCTCTCTCATGCCTTGGAACACTTCAAGTGCCTTCCTAATGCTGCCACACCTAGCATACATGTCTACAAGTGCATTACCAAGAAATACGCTTAACTCGCCTGCACCCATCTCAATAATTGATCGATGTATCTGCTCGCCAACATCCAAGAATGCTGAATCCGTGCAAGCGGATAAAAGGTGCAACATGGTGACTTCATCAGGGTATTCCCCTGCACCTCTCATCTCTTCGTACATTTTCAAAGCTTTCTCATTTTCTCCACAAAGCACATATCCAGAAATCATCGCATTCCAAGTCACAACATCCCTCTTTGGCACAATATCAAATATCTCCCTCGCATTCTCCATCTTCCCTTGCTTTACATACCCAGTGATCATTACATTCCAAGAAACCAAGTCTTTAACTGGCATATCATCAAAAAGCCTCCTTGCCGCATCCAATTCCCCTCTCCTCGCATATCCAGCAGTCAAAGAAGACCAAGCAACAACGTCCCTCTTAGCAGAACCATTAAAAAGTTGGCCTGCAATTTTTATATCTCCAACATTAGCGTGAAAATATATAAGGGTATTCCTCGCAAATTTATTATATTCAAACCCGTGTTTCACAATTTTCCCATGTACGGTAAGGCCAGAAACAAGCCAAGAAAGCTTGGTACATGCCTTGAGTAAAAACGGAAAAGTATAACTATCCGGAGGTATGGAACGTTTTTCCATCTGGGTATAAATGGAAACAGCAAGAGAAGGCCTGTAACTCTGAGCTGAGCCTCTAAGCATAGTGTTCCACATGAAGAGATCTGGTTGAGTAATTTGAGCAAACAGCTTGTGGGCATAGTGAATAGATGCTGAAAAAGTGACAGCAGAAGCATAAATGAGCTCCCTTAGAGCAATGTGATTGGAGTTGAAGCCATTGATGATCATTAAAGCATGAATTTGCTTTAGGGATTGAAGATCTTTGCATTTGCTCCATAGTGATGATTGTTGGTGAAGATTTGAACTCCTGCTTGCTATTGTCTTTTTGATCATTTATCTTCCACAGTCCCACTCATAGATGTGCTTCTACGGATTCATCAACTAATATTGGGCCTGGCCTGTTGTTTCTCATGAGTTTTATCTTTATTTTAGGTTCAGATATTCACAAGGATCTTTTGCTTGAAGATTGGCCCACTACTCCTGTCATTTCAATTATGAGAACTTTCACATATAGCCATTCAAAAATAGCATAATTACTCTCCATAGCTATAGTTTGATAATTACAATTCGTAGCTACATGTTATAGGGAGGAGAGAGGCGAGCGAGACTGGGAAAGAGAGGATAGAGGCAAGAGAGAGGGCAAAGAGTGGGAGAAAAGGTAAATTGTATATGTATATCAGTTAGATAATTGTATATTATACATATGTATTTGTATATATGGCAAGCGAGATTGGGAGAGGGAGGAGAGAGGCGAGCATGAGAGGGCTGAGAGTGGGAGAAAGGTGAATTGTATATGTATATCGGTTAAATAATTGTATATTATATATATGTATTTGTATATTTTGGTGAATTAGACATATACAAACGTGACTAATTATACAAACTCGAAGTCAGCACACGTAATTAATGTATAATGTTAGTCGCGAGTTGTAATTATAGCAAACTATAGCTATGATGAGTAATTAAGTAGTATAAGTTTGCTTAACCGCATAATTTTCCCTTCAATTATTTGTCTTTTTTTAAAAAATAAAAATTGTTTAAGTATGTTACATAGAATTTGTTTTTCTTGACGATTCTTTAATTCTAATTTATCATATGATATGTTTATAACTACAAGATTAAAGGACATTCTAATGAACATATCTTTAGTTTAAATTACAAAATTCAAAAGTCTTTTTTATTTTCTTAAATTATGAGTTAAGAAAAAATCAAACAAACAAATTGAAACGAAAGGAATTTTAATTTTATAGTAGAATTTGCACCAGTTATGTCGACTTTCTATGTAACACTGCCATTGTGCACTTGCCCGAAATTTCACCATATGTCAATATTTTCTGCAAAACTAACATGCTGATGAGAATTTATTGTACTTCTATTAGAGATTTCTAATAACGACTACGCGTTAGTTGGATGAAGTAACATGGAGTTAAGAGTTGAGATGTTATAAGGAAAAAAAAATCATTTTTTAATGTTGACAAAATATGAATTTTCTGGAAATGTTTTCTAATAACTAAAACAAAAAATTGGCTTCACCATGAAAAATATATACTCCTATTTTTAAATATCAAATACATTTTTTTCACTCAAGACCCTCCAACTCAAATCGCACCCTCTAATATATTTGTCAATAATGTCTGATAAAGATGGTTAATCATTTGATGAGCTTGTCTTATTTGTCGAGCAAACATGTATGATTGTTGGTTAAACTTACTTTTTTCTGATTATTTACCTTTTATATTGATAATATTTGTAAAATGAAATTATGATCAATTATTTTTGACTAAGAAAAATTGAAGAGGCAAATACAAGTTTATTTAGACTTTTGAACAAGGAGTTGCACGAGCACCGTGTTTTCCGTGAGGTCAAAGTAAGTTGATTTAAAATGTTTCCTGTTTTTAGACTTTTTGGATTGGAAAAGAAAAAAGACTTTTTTTTCCAGAAGAACTAGTGCATATGTAAAACGAAAAAGGTTCATTTTGTACGAGGTGCAAATAAATTTTTAAACTGCAACGTTTTTTAGGTGTTCGGTGTTCCTTAACAATAAACTTGAATGTTTTTTTGCTCAAGATAAACTCTAATGTTATACACCAGCCTTTCCCTTTTATACTAGTCAACTTTTTTACAAAAAGCAATTTCTGTCTGATATTTGGAGCTTGAATTAGATTTATTATATATTTTAAATAATTTTTTTTTAAGATGTTGGATAATTGTATGAAAAATTTTAACAACACCACACCCCATCTATATTTAAAATTCAAAAAATATACTAATAAGTTGCAATTTCTTCTCATATTAATATGATGAAATGATACAGATTAAAATACTGATCAAAGGGAATATATTTTGACTCTAAAAAAAATGATATATTAACCAGAACTAAAAGAAAATGAAGAGTATATAACAAATGAAATATCACATAAAATTCATCATAATTTTGCTCATAGGCAATTAATTTAAGGTGATCGATAAGAGTCTTTTACACGGTAGAGTGCTTTGTTCTTCCTATTTCTTTTCTCGCTTCCTCTACCCTAGGTAATTAATACATATTTTCTAAGGAAAATAAAAATAAAATATCACAATTAAGATTTTTTTAAAAAGGATTCCATTGCATGGCCAGGAAATTAGCCAAGTTTTGGCATAGTATTGTGTCACGAATATTATATTTCTAAAGGAGAGTACATTAAATTAAAAGCAGATAATTAATTAATAATTATTACAGACGGGCCGATCTATGTTAGGAAAAGTAAACGAACCAAATATAGAAGGCGGTTCATTCCAAAAAATATCTTCTTCGATCGATAGCTAATGCATGTCTTACGGATAAACTGTGATATATTGAAGGATGATTTTATTGTTACGAAAAAAATAATGTAATAAGAAACTCCGCAAGATTGAGTACATTTTAAAAAAAAATAAAAAAATCGCTTTAGAATACATACATAATTACAAGCTCTTTGATTAAATCAAGGCTTCACCTATTCAATGTGAATCAATGTAAGATGAACTTTGATTTTGTCAAATTAATTAAGTTTATGTTACCATATTTAGTCAAATATACTCCTAATTATTATCTTCAAGCCACCATTTTTAAATAGTTGGACGAATTTCCATAGCTTTATTTATCAAACGTTGGTATAACTAATTAAATACTTTGACATAGCTAGTATATATATAGCTTAGCCTAGCTACTAAACAAATTAGACAAACGTAATTATCTTTTCTTTTTTCTCCTCTCCTTTTATTTTTCTTTAATAATTTTGGAAAGTAGCTGTAGTTACTTCATAGTATAGGAAACTGCTAAATAGTAGGCTGTGGTTCATGCATACACTGTTTGGACACTATGAGCCCAGCCTGTCGTGCATATGATGCTCATTCTTACCTAACTGAACTACCATTAGTCCCAAATATTGGGACCTCTAAAAATCCTCACTTCTTAATTAATTAATCCTTTATAACAACAATAACACATCCAGCATTAAAGCGAAGTTTAAGGAAGGTGGATGTACGCAAACCTTATCCCTGATAAAGAGGTTGTTTCCAATAGACCTTCAGCTAGTTGAATTTTTAATTAATCTTTAATTTAATTAATTTTCTATCACTTCTTAATTATATTTCAGATAATTAATCAACTCAAATGCCAGAAATCTGTTTGCCGCATACATGAAATGGAAGTGTCGCTAGCGACAACTGACCAAATTGTAATAATCCAAAAACTTGTACCAAAAAAGAAAAGATTATATTACATACCAAAAACTTGAAAACAACGAGTTGGGTAGTTTAGAATCATTATAACTAAATCTGGTGTTTATTATATACCGGAAATGTTTATATCTTCCGTTTCAATGTTTTTTGACCTTACATATAAGGGCATCTCCAACTCAATCCTCTATTTTACTCTCCAAATATAGAGTTCTCTATTTTTTCAGACAATCAACTCCAACCCAATTCTCTATTTTACTCTCTAAAAAGGAATCTTTTTCTCTCTCCTCAATATTATATTATTATTTTTATTTCATTCTTATTTTCTTATTTCATACTATAAATCCTTTATTTCTTTTTTCCCAAATAATTACTTTATATAATTTTTAACGTGATATAAAATTATTTTTTATTCTAAATTTTTAAATAACATAAATTGCAAGAAAATATAATATAATACATTAATTAGGGGACAAATTCAAATAAAAGTGACATACAATTACATAAACACTCAATTTTCAAAATTATTACGTTGCTCCCATAAATGCTCTATTAATGCATTACGGAGTTCAAAATGAACATTTTTGTCCTTAATTTTTTTATGTCTAGCTAAAAATTGTTCAAACCGTAGATTTTCATCTATCACCATTTCTATAGTTGGAGTTGGAGCCTCTACGGCATCTTGAATTGGTGCATTGAGATCACGTTCATCCTCAATTATCATGTTGTGCAGTATAATACATGTAGTCATTATATCATCTAGCACTTCCTTTCTCCAAAAACGTGACGGTCCTGCAATAATTGCAAAACGTGATTGCAAAACTCCGAATGCACGTTCAACATCTTTTCGGCACGATTCTTGTTTCATCGCGAAATATTTCTTTTGTTGGGAATGAGGATCACGAATAGTTTGAACTATTGTAGACCATTTAGGATATATACCATCAGCTAAATAATAACCCATATCATATTCTTTTCCTTGAATAACATAATGGGCGGGAGGCGCAATACCGCTAGCAAGATTGGAAAATAAATGTGATGACTCTAAAACATTAATATCGTTATTGGTGCCAGGCAAACCAAAATAAGCATGCCATATCCAAAGGTCATAATCAGCAACAGCTTCAAGAATAATTGTTGGTGATCCACTACGACCTGCGTATTGCCCAGCCCATGCCGTTGGAAAATTTTTCCATTTCCAGTGCATGCAATCTAAACTACCTAACATTCCTGGGAAACCACGCTGCTCACCAATGTGTAGAAGCCTCGCAACATCGTTAGGTGTTGGTGATCTCAAATATCGCTCACCAAAAACCTCTACAATAGCTCGACAAAATCTCTTCATGCTTTCAATCGTAGTTGACTCTCCAATTTTCACGTATTCGTCAGTGGCATCCGCTGGCAAACTGTATGCCAACATTCTAAACACAGCGGTAATTTTTTGCAAAGTAGATAATCCAAATCTACCTAGTGCATCAATGCGTTGTTCGAAGTACATGTCGTGATCTTTAATTGCATCAACGATACGAAGAAACAAATTGCGGGACATTCGATAACGATGGCGAAATATTGCATCATTAAAGCGTGGTGTGGTTGAAAAATAATCACGAAATAAATTATCATTAGCCGCCTCACGATCACGATTGATTACCACATGACCTGGAATGGAGCCACCTATGAAAACTTCATTAGTATGGTTTTGTAGAACTTGTTGGAACATGTAGTTGTTCATACGTAGCTGATTTATTAAATTATCATGGTGTTCTGTACTAGGAAAAAAATTCAAATCTAACGAAGATGATGACGAAGAAGAAAAATCTTCATCATTATTATTAGAACAATCTCCAAGATTGAAATTCATTTTCAAAGGACAAACCAAATTACTTTAATATGTTTTGAAATGAAATGAATGTGCAGACTTCAAGTGGCTAATGGTGTTCATTATAAAATATGTAATGTTTTATCTAAAAAATATTAAATGCACTGATGAGAATCTCATCCAACCATTTATAATAAGATGAAATCCATCTAATGGTGAATATGAAGATTACATTCTATCTTAATACGGTAAAATCTTATCCACACGGTGTATACATTAAACGAATACAATTTTTATTGTTACGCAATAAAGTAAAACACGTGTTAATTAATTAAAATTGCGTAAAATGAATTATTAATTCAAACACATGAGATGCATGTATTAGATTGTTGTATACATTATGTGCGGATAAGTTTTACTCGATTAATATCTACATATAATTTTATTTATCTAAAATAACTTTGAGATAACTATGAGAATCTCATCCTACGGTTTAAAATATGGTGAAATTCATCCAATAGTAAAAATCAAAATTACATTCTATCCTATTTATCTACATGTAATTTTATTTTATCTAGAAGTAATTTTTTGAGATAAGGATGAAAATCTCATCCTATGGTTAAAAATATAGTGAAATCCATCCCATGGTGAAAATGAAGATTACACTATCCTATTAATATTTATAGATAATTTTTACTTATCTAAAAAAAAAATTGAGATAAGGATGAAAATCTCATCCAATGGTTAAAAATATAGTGAAATCCATCCCATGGTAAAAAGCAAAACTTATGTTCTATATATATAACTAGATATGTGGTGCCCGTGCAAGGCACGGGCAACAGGCCTATAACTGTTATTATTCTTTGTATTAGACAATCAGTTGTTACAATATTTGTAAATTGCACAATGAAGATACTTTAAGAATGAGTTGAAAATTTTTATGATGGAAAATAAGTACAACGGAGAGCAATTACACGAAGCTATGAAGAAATATTTATACGTGGCCTTTTTTGATTGGTTTGGACCTAACTTGGTTTTACCTACGTGGCCTTTTTTGATTGGTTTGGTCCGACAAAGGAACCACCACTTATTTTTTTGATTGGTTTGGTCCGACGGTTATTTTTAAAATATAACTTGCTTTTACCTACATAAGCTTTTTTTAAATAATACTACTTTATTTTTATTTTTAAAATATAACTTGGTTTTACCTACGTGGCCTTTTTTGATTGGTTTGGTCCAACGGTTATTTTTAAAATATAACTTGGATTTACCTACGTGGCCCTTTTTTAAATAGTACCACTTTATTTTTATTTTTAAAATATAACTTAGTTTTACCTACGTGGCATTTTTTGATTGGTTTGGTCCTAACTTAGTTTTACCTACGTGGCCTTTTTTGATTGGTTTGGTCCGACGAAGGAACCACCACTTATTAAGAATTTTTAAAATATAACTTGGTTTGACCTACATGGGCTTTTTTTAAATAGTACTACTTTATTTTTATTTTTAAAATATAACTTGGTTTTACCTACGTGGCCTTTTTTGATTGGTTTGGTCCGACGATTATTTTTAAAATATAACTTGGTTTTACCTACGTGGCCCTTTTTTAAATAGTACCACTTTATTTTTATTTTTAAAATATAACGTAGTTTTACTTACGTGACCTTTTTTGATTGGTTTGGTCCTAACTTGGTTTTACTTATGTGGCCTTTTTTGATTGGTTTGGTCCGACGAAGGAACCTACATGACCTTTTTTGATTGGTTTGGTCCGACGGTTATTTTTAAAATATAACTTGGTTTTACCTACGTGACCCTTTTTTAAATAGTACCACTTTATTTTTATTTTTAAAATATAACTTAGTTTTACCTACGTGGCCTTTTTTGATTGGTTTGGTCCTAACTTGGTTTTACCTACGTGGCCTTTTTTGATTGGTTTGGTCCGACCAAGGAACCTACGTGGCCTTTTTTGATTGGTTTGGTTCGACGGTTATTTTTAAAATATAACTTGATTTTACCTACGTGGCTCTTTTTTAAATAGTACCACTTTATTTTTATTTCATTCTTAATAAGTGGTGGCATTTGTTGATTGGTTTGGTCAAACCAAAGAACCACCACTTATTAAGAATGATATATGTAGAAGTCTATTCTAGTCACAAAGGCAATAGTATACTCACATTTCCATAAAACAACTAAAAAAAATGTCTTGATCTTCTAGATACTCTCTCAATGAGGATAAATTATTATGTCAAATCTATGTAGACATATCTCAAGACCCGATCACCGGCATATACCAATCCTATGATCAGTTTTGGGTTCGAATTGAACAAAGCTATAATAATTTAAAGGAAGAATCAAGGATATATCGCAATAAGAAATCATTGCAGTGTCGAATAGCCTTAATTGAGAAGGCAGTAAGAAAATTAAGTGCATGTATTAGACAAATAGAAAATTTGCATCCCAGTGGTGCTTCAGATATAGATATTGTAAGTGACTATTTTCTAACTACTTATAATGTATTTTTATATATATACTTACACAATTTTGATTCATATTTTTGCATATTAATCAAGCAAAAATACTACTTATGCAAGAACCAACTTATAAAAAAGGTTTTAAGTTTGATCATGTATGGAATCTAATGAAAGATTTTGAAAAGTTTAAGGATATCGACACCGGAAAGAAAAAAGTTCGAGGACAAGGCTCGACTTTGCAATCATCGGAGTCCGAGGCTCCTAGTCCTACATCACCTATAGTATCATCTCCTAACTTATCATCTTTTTCACTTAATTTAAATGAGAATTTTTCAGATCATACTTCATCTGAACGGCCTATTGGGGTGAAGAAATCAAAATTAAAGAGATCAAAAGATGAAGGTCTTTCGTCAGCTATGAAACTTTTCGAAACCGAAAATAATCGACTTGGGAAGATGTTATCAGAGTCTGCTACATCCAAACAACAGGACGGTGAAAGGCTAGATAGATATATCAAAGCCAAGGAATTTAGAGACAAAACTAAAATTTTAATGAAAAATTTAGAAACTATTAGTGATCCAAATGTTCGTGAATACCTGCAACGAGAACAACAACGAATACTTGAAAAAAGAAATCGACAATCACAACCGCAGTCACAACCGCAATCACAACCACAATCGCAACAATTCTCAGAATCATATCCTAATTTTTTTTCGAATAGTGCTTTATCTGAAAATGACCTACCGGATTTCTAAATTATTGTTGTGATCAATTAATTATTATGTTATGTATTGTATGTTATCTTGTATTTAAATTATTATGTTATGTATTATATTGTATTGTTATCTTGTATTTAAATTATTATGTTATGTATTGTATAGTTATCTTGTATTTAAATTATCATATCATGTATTGTATTTTTAAATTAAATTTTTTCATCTTGCCATTTTAATTTTGCGTATTCTTTATAATGAAAATTACTAATAAAATAAAATTTTACTATTCACGAAAATTAGAAAAAAATTAAAATACTATTAATTTGAAATTAAAATAGTATATATTAAATAATATTTTAAAAAATATTATATTACATTTAAAAAAGAATTATGAATATTAGATATTTAATTAATGAAATTATATGTAAAATAATATGTTAATTAGAAAGTAATAGAAATAATAATAAAATAATGAAAAAGTGAAATAGAGAGTGTGAATAGTAGTTCTCCAAATTTGGAGAACTACTATTCAACTCTCTAAATTTGAAGAATAGAGAGTGATTTGGAGTTGGGTTGGAGTGCCCATTCTCTATTTTACTCTCCAATTATAGAGAATGGAGAGTAAAATAGAGGTGGGTTGTAGATGGTCTAAGTGATATAGTATTTTATATATTTTATACCGAAGTTTTGGCATAGTATTGTATCACATGCATTCAGTGTGAGATAACACATTGTAATCTTTACTTTGTATCACACATAGTATTGTGTACCAATTACATTTGTAATCTCTTCGATACATTATTTAATTGTAAAATAAATAATCATCAAATTTACATATTTTGATTTGTTTAATTTCAAAGGGGCCTCATAATCTTTACTTTTTTTTTCTATATAATCTGTTATACTATAGATAATAGATTATACTATAGATTTAGGATAATATAGAGATAGCTATGTCGATAAAGATTTTTCTGAAGAAGTCTAAGATAGTAGGACCTCATCATCACTAGTATTAACTAAAGTAATATAGAACTAATATTTATATAAGTAATTTAAGCAATAAATACAATGAATAAATGATCTTTTTTTATTCTGCAATTTTACACGACTCAATAAGTGAGACTGACCTATTTCATACTTCTTCCTACAGCTAATGTTGGACAATGTACTAGAAAATAATATCAAATAAAAAATAAATTAAAATAAATAGAACTAATCGGTACTTACTATATTTATTTAATAGATTAGGATCATAGCATTGCATTTTGGTTGGTGTTAGGATTAACCAACCACAATCTACCATATCTAGTTCTGAAAATAATTTGTAGCCTTTCTTTTTCAATTTTCCTTGGGGAATAAAAGTCTTGTCATTGTAGTGATTAAGTATATTATCTTTGTAATCTTTGCGAAATCAGCTCAATGACTTTCAAAATCTTTAAATATATACTCTATCAATTTGTTTAATTTTGTTTAATCATACTATTATTTTCCTATAATCATACAAGTATATTCATAGGACTAGTCGTCATAGTTTTGGTCTAAGGGAATAATTCTGCAATAAATTTGTACTAGCTATGCATCCAAGGGGTGGCTCGGTAGTCAATGAAGTAAATGAGAACCCTAAAGGTCTCAATTTCTAAATTCGGCAGAGACAAAAAATACTAGATGATTCTTTCTATCTATCCTAACCTTGATTGACAGAGTTACTGATTCTTTTTCTTGCTCTTTCCTAGCCTAGCTACTAGAAGATCAATTTTTGTAAAGTGAAAAAAAGGAAGTTCTTTCTTTCTAATATATCGATGAAGGACAGTACTATCTTTTTAGATGCCTACTAGTTTCATCCAACAGGGAGTGTATCTGTACCATAGCCACTTGATTCAGCTTCAACTTTAAGAAGAATATATGACATGCCAAAAGCAAAAAAAAAAAAAAAAAAAAAAGGAAAGTTTCTAAATTTAGAAGGACATTTCATTCTTAGCTTTGCCTCTTTTTTGTTTGTTGCTCTTAATTAGTTTAGACGACCTAATCTATACCGATTCTTTGAATTTACTATCCATTCATATAATATCTACACCTCCTCATTCATTTCCATACAATGAACCATATTTCAATCTTTATCCATTACCTAATGTTACACGACTTAATTCCCAAGTATTAATTAATTAAGTACATCTTAATCAACCCCTCAAAAATTGAGATTAATTATATAATTAGTACACACCTTGTGCGATAACTAATTAATATTCAATCATAAATTTAGTTGAATTGTTATGATCGGAATAGGAGAAACAAAGAGTTCACCTTCAACTTTTGCTGCTTAGTCTTATCTAATCTAATTAATTAAGTACTTAAATAGTCATCTAAACCTAATATTTTTTTTGAGAAGATAATGTTGTTATCGTCAATAATTTGGACATTCTTTGGAAGCGAAAGATGACACGTGAGTGTTTCCCCTATTGGCTACTTGTCGGTATGGATGAAACATGGCCCACTTTTTTTCCATCTTAGCAGAAAGAAAGTCTAGTCAAATGTCAAATTTGTGTTATTATTAGTTTAACAAATTAAAGTTAGGCTTAGTTTTACGATTTGGAGAAAGGCACCAATAACAAACGATCTCCTAAAATGGAAGGTGTGGTTATGTAGTTTCTCCATTGGCTGCTTAGACTTTTTAGATGATATATAATAACATGTCTTTAAATCATAAAATATTTCGACTTTCATCGCTAGCAAAAAAATTTCACGAATTAATTGGATGAAAAACGTAATGGTAGAAGACACTAAGTAAATAGAAACATGCTCTATATATGATAAAGAGCAATGTATACTTTAGAATTAGGATGTAGAAGTCTAACGTTTATATATTTGTAATGGATTAATTTCATATAGTTTATAATTAGGATGTGAAGCCACCTAGGTGCATGAATCAGATGACAAGAGAAGATATAAGTAGTTGTAATTTTTGCACTAAATATTTTTTTATACATATTTTAAAATGTGTATTAACTTAAATTTTTATATGAGATGATTATACACTTTAATATTATCATATTAAATTTTTAGATTACCAACTTTAATAAAAAGGGGGGATTACTATATTCACGAAGCTCTCTAATTAGTATCTTATAGGTTATTGATTAACAATTAAAATACATTGTATAGTAGCTAGATTGCGAAAGAGGTTGGCTCAAGTGATTAAGCATTTTTAACTTCAATTTTTACCTTAGAAACTCGAGTCATGTGAGATGATAAGTGAAGAACCAGTGGACCAGTACTTTTGATTATCCATATTAATTGAAGAAAGTTAAAAGAAAGAAAAAGTTCTCGAGTGGAACTCATTATAAAATGTACTTACACACGATAAAGATAGAATAACAATTATTGTCCTAATTGAAGGTGACTTTACTAGACGAAGAAAAGGACAATTAAGCCCACACATGAACAACTTTTTTCATTCCTAATGGAGCTCACAAGTGCATAAAATCAATTAAGATTTTGCTAATAATAATAGGTTTAAAGGAGTGAAAGTCGCTTCACTATAAGAAAAGAAACGAAAAGTCAGAATGGATTGATAGGGAAGCAATTCGTTATGTTATTTGGAGATGGGGGATGGTGTGACCATGGAAGTAGGTCATTTAAGTATTTTAATTCGCACGCTTATGTGATTACGTGAGGAGGATTAGACACTAATTTAGGGATAATTATCTGTTAAGAAGTACTAATTAAGAAACTCTCTAGCAATGGATAATAAGGAATCTTGAATATACTGCAGTATATATTGTATTAATTTATACACAAGCAGTACTAATGAAACGTGATTACATGTGAATGAATATAATTGACGGCTCTCTCCAACTATTGTTCCTTTTATTATATTTTTTGGGTTTCACATACGCTTTTTACGAACTACTACAATTTGTAGCATTGGGACAAAAGTTCTTGCCAAACCCGCACACCAAAAGGAAGAGAAAGAGGTGATAAAGGGAAAGAAAAAAATAATAATCAAACCACTGACTTCAAGATAAAATTAGGGTGTGTTTGGCAATGAAAGGAAAATAATTGTCAAATTTTTACATTGATTAGTCAAAATGTTTTAAAAAATGTTATTTGTCAAAAAATTAGTCTTTAAAAATCAGGAAAAACAAAACATCATTAGTAGAGTATATTTAAAATAGTTTATAATAGTATTAAGATCAAGTGTTTACCGCCATGTCAAAAGTTATAACTGATAGCAAAGATGTCATGTTCGATCATGACTCTGACCCAGACCACTCAGCCTTCGTGGGCCTTGCCATAGATAGGATATTAACAATACCCAACACATAATAACGTTCAAAGCTCACCATTCCTCCCTACCCCCTAATGCCCACCCCTTTGATCAATCACTCCATATATACGATTGTCGATAATACCTTTACCTACTTATCAAATATCATAACATAAGTAAAAAATTAAAATATTTAGTTTTCAAGAAAACGTTAGAAGGTTTTTTTCAAATACGACACCGCCCACAAAGACTTTTTAAATTATAGTATTATTTTTTCTAAAGTGTAAATAAAGAGGAAAAGAATCAATGGAAACTGGTAAGAGCATACGTGAGTATTATGAACTATAGGTTTATGTTGTCATAAAGTAAATAAAAGAGTACAAGAGTGTGAGACAGATGTAAGCCATGTGCATAGTACAGCATGATATGATTGAACTTAATTTTTTGGTCTTAAAAGATAAAATTTCCATATGATCAAATATATAGCACAACGAGCTAATTACAGAAAATATTTAAACCTGGTAAAGGACCAAACTATGTTTTTTTTTTTCTTTTTAATTTTATGATAATTGATTGGTCTTGTAAAATTTATACGCTGTACCTAAACATGTAGTATAATTAATTGAACCTTTTATGCGACTGTGTCAGCAGTAATATCACAGTTGACATTAATGAACTTTCTTGACAATTTCGTGAAGGAGAACTGTTTTGTTTTATTTACCATATTATCATTTTGTATAGTAATATATTAATTATTCCATCAAGAAGATAAACTTCGAAATTATTGTGTCATGAGTTCGAAGCAAAATTATAAAGTAGATTTTATTGGTTAAACAAATGACAACTAACTGAACAATTTTCCAATCCGTTTGAATTTCTAATGTTACCTAATAGCATACACATATGAATACGCCATTTTATCATTTTAATTAATCATTAAAATTGGAGTTGAAATATGAAAGCAGATAATAGAGATAAGGAGGTGCTTTTGGTCAACTTCACAACGACAGCGACTATTTATTCAATAATATTTCTCGGTTCATTTTTATTTGTCAATATTTTTTTAAAAATAAGTTTTCACAAATCGTTGGCATTAATTACATATATAAATCACTTTCAGCATTAATTACATATTTCTCAAATCGTTTTTTATAAAATTTAATACTAAACATTAATTAATATGGATATTACGATAAAATATTTATGTCAATTATTATTTATGAATATACAAAATTTAAAGTGAACAAGTAAAAATGATCGGAAGAACTAAATCTAAAGCCAAAAACTGCCGAACTCAAGTTGATTTTAGAAATTATTTGTGTGCTAACAAACTAGTATATAGAGACCTGGTGTTCCTCCTTAGCTACACTTTTATCTGAATACCAATAATCTTTCTACTATAAACTTTCTTCTTTTCTTCCCTTAGCTCCACTCTCCTTTTGTGCATATTTTTTCGCTTCTTCATATAAATAATTGTCCTCTTCAATTGCTTTCAATCATCAAATTAATTGTAAGAATCCAAAAAGGTTCTTCTTCTTTTATTTATTTATTAGAATTTGGTGAAAATTAAACAAGAAAGTATGGAAACTGTGTGTGGATTTGGTGGTCAGGAAGATGAAATGGAATTGCCTCCAGGTTTTCGATTTCATCCGACTGATGAAGAGCTTATTACACACTATTTAGCCCCAAAGGTTCTTGATAGTAGCTTTTGTGCTATAGCTATTGGTGAGGTGGATTTGAACAAAGTTGAACCATGGGATTTGCCATGTAAGTTTTTGCACCATAGTTGTGTTTTTTGATTGAATGAATTATCTAAATTATATGTTTGATAAAAAAAAATTGTTCAGGGAAGGCAAAAATGGGTGAAAAAGAATGGTACTTCTTTTGTATGAGGGACAAGAAATATCCAACAGGACAGAGGACAAACAGAGCCACAGAAGCAGGGTATTGGAAGGCAACAGGGAAAGATAAGGAAATATTCAAGTCAAAAACACTTGTTGGTATGAAGAAAACTCTTGTTTTCTACAAAGGAAGAGCACCTAGAGGTGAAAAAACTAATTGGGTCATGCATGAATATAGATTAGATGGAAAATATTCTATCCACAATCTCCCAAAAACTGCCAAGGTATAAATAACTAAGCGCACAATTCCCTGTTTTGTGACTCGTGGATTCAGGAATTAATCTCTATGTACTATTTTTGTTGCAGAACGAATGTGTGATTTGTAGAATTTTCAAGAAGAATTCAGGAGGGAAAAAGATAGCAATCTCAAATCTCACGAGAAGCGATAGTTTAACGGATAATTCGAGGTCTTCAAATTTGCCACCATTAATGGACATGTCACCATACGACAACAATACTCAGATTACAACTACAGCCAGAAGTAGTGGTGAGACATGTAATTCACATGTGACGTGTTTCTCCGATTCAGTGGAGGACCAAAAACCTCAAACTTGTGATCATTATCATCCTCCTCTATCGAGTTCCCCTGTTTCAGTCGATTTCCCTTCAAATGTACCAAACCAATCGATGCCCTACATGGAAAATTTCCAGTATGGAGATTCTGGATTGATGCAAGATAACTCCATAATGAGGCTTTTGATAGATAACAATTATGGGTCAGAATCGAAACAAAGTTTGAGGGGTTACGAAGATCATGACTTCAACATCACTTCAACTGGCCCAGTGGACATCGATTGTCTGTGGAATTATTGATATTTGAGAGCTTGGATAAACATTTAGTAGGGACTTGAAAAATGCATTAGAAATAGAAAGGGGAAGAATTGAATGTGGGAGTTGGGACACAGGATTATTCTCAGATATTGTTTTAGATCATTTGCAGTAGTACTACATATATATCTGTTGTGTATAGATTTGTCTCCACTCGAAATAATACACAAGCTAATTGCTTTGTTAATATTACTTCAATGTAAACCTACTTTGTTTTCCATTTTACTTATTTCTTTCTCGCATCCAAAACTAACTTGTGGTTGATTCATAAGGGATAAGAAGTTTTTACCGAAAGTTTCTTCATTTTCATAGCTGAAATTCGAGATATGCAATTTGTTTTATACTAGATCAAAAGCATCTATATTAGAAAAAAAATATTATTGTGATGCTTTCAAAATCTGAGTTAGTTAGGAGTATTCGTATTTTATTAAGTATTAGTTAGATAAGTTGGTTTGTAATTGCACCATCTAACAGTCTTAGCTCATCATCGCATCACTTTACAGATGAGGATTCGTATATGAACTCTTTGTAATTCCAACTGTTAGGCAACCAACACAATTTTATGACTTATCTACAAATTAATTACAATCTTTTTTCTCGTAGAAATTCATCAATAGAATTTTTTACGACTGCTACTTGAAAATAACCACAATTTTTAAAATTTAATCATTTTTTTACTGCAGAAATAATATTTGAATAAAAATATTCGAACTTTAAAAAAGGACAGATTCCCCTTCATCTATTAAATTCCAGTACAATGATCTGGGATTAGAAATTAGTCGCTTTAGATAATGACCTTTATTTTTTTGATTTATCGATTACACAAAAACCATATTTCATATTTGACATTCTTTTGTTTTTATTATATCATTTTCGTCTATATTTAGCATAGGTTAAGAAAATTTACAAAAAGAATTTAATATTTGTGCACTAAGAATGTATAATTTTTATAATTAAACTTATAAACATAGAAAAGTATACAAACCATTTGGAATATTATATTCTAATTAGTTACCTAAAAGTACTTAAATAAATAACCTACTATAGTTTGAAAAACACCTATAAAAATTAAAACTAAATGACTTTTATCTGAGGAAGAAAAATACAACTTATAGTACTTCTCATTTATTAAATCCTGAATATCTATTTTTCAGGAAAAAAAGATCCAATAGGGACCATATTAGCTCTACTAGATTAGTCGACCCATCATAAACAAAAAAGTACAAATAAACTAGGAAGATAGGACCAAATTACGAACTTGTGATAGTAATTAACATGATAGCTTTCTTCGTTAATTTTAAGTATAAGTAAAATTCTGAATTCAATATACTTGTCAAAATATAAAATTATGAGTTCAGAGAGTAATATTTTAAAGTCTATTACATTTTTTTTTTATATATATATGCTTATGTTTTGGTTCAATTATTATCGATCAATCTTTGACAAGGGAGAGGGGACCCTTCTCATACCCTCTCTTATAGGAGCCTAATGGAAAAAAGTCTATGCCCAACAAGGAAAAACTGCGATATGAAAAATGTCCATTTATTGATGGCTAGCTCATAGATATAGATATTGGATTTAGGTTTTATTTAAAATATTTGGTTAATTCGTACATGTAGCACTAAGCTGTAATTTTTCCGTCACGGACTCCACACGTACAACACGTCACAACTTTTAAGCAGTCTTGATATAATTTTTTTTCATGCTTCAAGTTGTTAAGTACTTAAATCACATTGATTAAACTAGGATAGGTATATAATTAGGAGTCAAAGAACCCTAAGCTTGAAAATTCAACTATTTCGTGCTTATAGGCATTAAAAAATTCAAATTTAAATAGGTTTTTTTTAATCAGTTGGAGGAATATTTATTGCGATCCCAATGCAAATGGTCTTCTGCAGATATTTTATTCTTGATCATTGAGTTTCTTTTTTATTTTAATTTTTTGAATAATTGTAATATATCAAATTTGGAGTCCTTTAGATCAATTTGGAAGTATAATATTTTGGTGAAATTTATGTGGACTAGGACTTGTCAATTTGTTCCAAAATTATGATATAATTTAAATTAAATTCTTGGTGATCAATCATGACTCTTACCAAGTCCATCTATCATTAACTATTTTAGATGAACCGTCAGGATAATTTCTACTTAACTTTAACCGATCGTTTGAGCTGAGTTGCATCCATCCGAACTTATAGTAATGTACCCACACATTGCAGTCAAAGTTCAAAGTATTGGCCAGTACTAGTTGAATACTCAGTTTTGTAAGAAATAACTAGATTAACAGAAATATATGTGTTACACTTTATATCTTTTGGCTACTCAAAAAATTTCCTTTAATATTTTTTGTTTAAATGGTCAGAGTTTTTCATAATATTATACCCTCTATGAGAGAGTTGAAAGTATACCGGAGTTCTCGGGTTCGAGCCCTGAGTATGGAGAAAATCTCGTTGGGAGCGCCACTCTCGAATGAGCCCTGCAGAGCGTGATTCAAATTTAGTCGGAGCTCCAATGTGGGCTCCGGACATCGGTGAAAACCAAAAAGAAAGTCTACCGTCCATTCAAAATTAATATTTCTAAAAGGCCAATTAGAATGATAACATATAAAATATCTTTTAATAATGAATTGTTCAGGAAAGAAGAAGAACTTTCGATTTTCAGTATTTATTAATTACATAGAAGAATCGTACTTGGTCTATTTAATTCTTTGTTTCGAACTTAGAATATATTATTTGTAACTTTCAAAAATTAAATTATTCGCTTAATCGATTAATTAATTTGTAAGTGAGATACGCGCTTTCAGAATAATCAGGTTTTTCGGATAGATTTATCATACATCATTAAGTCATGGATTATGTGGCATTAAGTTGTGAATTTACCAAAATATACCATATATATATTCTTTATTTTATTGTTTAGTTCTCACTCTGTCACTCAATAATTTGGTCAAATTCCTACTTTTATGATTGATATTCCTCAATTTAATATTTTTTGTTTCTCAATTATCAACATTTTGAATCTCTGTCCTCTTTGGAAAAGAAAATATATAGGTGGGTTGAATTTTCTTTGATCAAATATGTGATAATGTTTGGGTTTTTACAAAAAAAAAAAAAAAAAAAAAAAAAAAGGATCAAAAGTTGATAATTTCAATCTTTTTTGATATATTCAATTCGAAAATATTTTTTAATTTTTTTTCCACATGTTAATTATTTGGATTGGTTGATTCTTGTTGCTCCAATATGACTTTAAATATAAATATTTTTTATATTTTTTTAAAATGTCAGAGAAGGGAACATGGAAACAAGAATACATAAGTTTCCATAATATACGATTTTTGTTCCATTTTAAAAGGAAGTAAAAGACAATAGAAGCGAAACAAAGCAGCATTATATTCTGCGAATTTACGTCATTTGTCTTTGGTCTTTTTTATTCCTTTTTTTAGGGTAAATTTGACTTTTCATTCCAACTACTAATATCAAGACATCGGATGGAAAAAAAAGATGTTTGACACTATTTGAAGTTCATGTGTTTTGATAATGAATATACAATGATAATTGAGTTTTATAGTCTGCACAAAATTACAACTTTTAATAAATCATAGAACCTCAGACATATTTCAATTGAGATTGATATGTATAATTAAAGAAAATGACATGTTTTGTATAGTTGACTTAACTATCCTAATAGAAATTTGATACAATCTAGTTAAAGGAAATTGATTTCTCATATCGCACTCATCTAATATTATCTTAAAAAGTCGTAAATACAATTGTAATGAAGAAAGAAAGAAAGACCATCTTTTATAAAATAAATACTCCAGAGAGCCCAGATAAATATAAGTATCGGGAAAGAAAACAATATAAAAAAAAAATGAGGAAGCATCAGGAAAGTGATAATGATGAGTAACAAACCCTGAGACGACAGCATTGGGCTGTTCTATAATGAGCCCACCTTCCTTCTTTGTTGGATTCCTTAACAGCTCAACGTTACATTATATTATCTCTACTAATAAATGGACCCGCATATCGTCATTTGTGGGGCCCATTATGGTCTTTTTCTGACACGTCATTTCAGTTTTCAACCAATTTTGTGCAGTAGTTGATTAGGCCACGTGTCCCTTTTCACATTTCTAGTTAAAGAAATAATTTAAAAGAGATTCATTTACTGAATAATTGTCCAAAAAACAAAAGATAACTTTAGTCTTGTTATTTCAGCATATATATTTGAGCAAAATAAATGCAGAATATTGGCAAACAATACATGAAAAAAGTAATTATTTGAAACTTAAGCAGTTGTTATGTTACAAGTTGATAGTTCATGCTGAAGTCAGTTAAAACAAAATTGATAGTTCAGAATCAATGGTATGTTGGAGTTATTCGGAAAAAATGAGCGATGGAAAGCATGGGCCGTTTCTCCATCTTATTATTAAATGGGCCCACATGCCTACATTTGTGGCCTAGGTTTCTATTTTAAATTTCACTCTATCATTCGTTTGTTTGTTTCTTCAATATTCTTTTTTTTTTACCATTTTTGAATAAATTCACGTGTTTAGTTTTGCGTTTAATAAAGATTGAATATTCACTCAGCAAGATGAGAAGAAAACCTTGGCAGTGTACGTCTCTCTAGTTCTTATGTCATTTTTTTACTATTATTCCAAGCTCCTTATATTATACTGCAATTAAATAATTTAATCAAACATAAAATAAACTAATTTAGGATTTAATTCCAAAGTTATTATCTTTATCCGTAGTACAAAATAACCTCTTTAAAGGTTTTGAAATTTCGTAATGGATTCTTCACATGCATTGACAAAGTAAGAAGAAATGATTCGAAATTTGGAGTTTAAAAAAAAGGTTTTTCGTTACTATATTGATAACAGTGTCTCTACCTTAACAAAATAAAAGTAACATCTGTCTTCTGTGTAGATGGTAGACCTCTACCTTAACATTTTTTAGTAATTTCTTACTTACAAGACGGATTGGGCTCAACTGACTTTTAAAGCCCAATATGGAATAGACAACCCATACTCACGTTTCTTCAACAACGAAAAACTCTTAATAAATGGGCTGCAATAGTGGACTAAGAACTCAATGAATTGTGAGCCCATGACTTATTATTGTTTTTTTAATCGTTTCCCTAGGGTAAGTTACACATTCTGCGGGTCAACTTACATTTTCTAATCAAATATACAAAAATTATAATCATTTTATATCAGCAGTATAATTTTATACAAATCACATATATATATATATATAGTCTATTATATTGTTGGGCTGGGGTCAAATCAATATGATCTAAAAAGAAAGATCGAAATATACATTGTAATTATCTATATGTATGTTACCCAATACCTACTGGCTGCTATCCTCTAAATACTTATCATCAAGTTTGTTTCTTTATTGTGTTTTGTTTGAAGCATAATTTAAAGTTTATTGGAAGCTCTCTCATAACCTTAATTTTCTCAACCCACGTTGGAGTTAAACGCCATCATAATTAAAGAAATTATGACACTCTGGAGTCTGGAGTTTGTAAGTACTTTCTCAGTTCACATTTATTTTTCCACAAAATGAACTTTGTACAAGAAATAGGGAGAAGGCACTAGTACCCCTAGACGATGACTGAAATTACAGAGACACATCTTAACTAAACTAAGGTCCTATTACCCCTGAACTCATTTTATATATAGTATTGTATGCCTTTTGGCTTATGTGTCACACTCCGTGACTCCACGCAGATGAGGCGCGTGGGAGATATTTGGATGCCACATAAGCCAAAAAGGTGTATAAAATTATAAAAAGAAAATGAATTCAAAAAGTATTAGGACCTTAGTTTAGTTAAGGTGTGTCTATGAAATTTGGGTCATAGTCTAGGAGGTACAACTACCTTTTCCCTAAGAAATATAACAAATTAAGTGGATACGTTATTATAGTATAATATAATTTGTCGGTGTATAACTTTAATGGACTTAAAAGAAATAATTTGGTGGATAAATAAATAATAGGTGCACAGCTACTTAATTACAATCCACTTTTAGTACACCAAAATTAAATTACATTTATTGTATATTAACATCCTGTCTTACACAAATTGGTGTAGACCACCCCACACTTGTGGTATACTCCCTCCATTTCATATTAATAATTCATATTAATTAAATTATTGAGATATTTTATATTTTTTAAGAAAAAAAATTAAGAAATAAATTAGGCTGGATTTTTCATTTTTACTCTTATTAATTATTATCAAAATTATGATTAAAATAACTAAACATTAATTAATAATTAATTCTAATACTAACTAATAAATGGTAAAATTGGAAAAATATTTTAAAAGTAGTCTTGAAAATTGAACAATTAAATTAATTTGAAAAAAATAAAAAATATCTCAACAATTCAATTAATATAAAATAAAGGGAGTACTAGACATGAATTTAAATTTGTCTAATCCTATCGAACACCGGGAAAAATTAAACATAAAAGGAGTTTTTCTTTCTCGCAGTTTTCCTTTTTTTTTTTTAGTAGTGCACACACTTGAAGCCATTTACATAAAATATATTATTTGGCTCCATAATTAAGATAGTTCTACTTTCTAAAACATTAGGCAAATTAAAATTAAGGTACTTAATCAACTGTGTTGGATATTTTGTAATATAGAGATCTTAAATTGAACAGACACATAAAATGATCGTTATGAAAGGTCATTTGTTCAAAAAAGAATATGACTCTTATGAAAAGCCATTTGTTCATGAAAAAACATGACTCTTATGAAATCATCTTAAATTCTATAAATATAAAGACTCTAGAAATAGACTAAGAAAAATCTACAAATATATACAAGGGCTTTGTTGTATCCTTCAAAAGAATTGTTTGTATATGGGTACTATCTCTTTAACGAAAGTAATTACACGCCTCATATCTCTTAGTATTATTTTTTCTAACACTATGAAGCAGAGCAAGTCATTTACCATATTAGCTAAGCTTGTCAAAATGTTCAAAAGAATGTCATTTTACAGACAGTGAAAGCGTTACCACCATAGATAGATACATATATAAAGGACTCCAACCAAGAAGAATAGTTGGAAAGTTTTTCTTTTGGTTACCAAAAAAGTGGATAAATAAATGTTTGACACTAAATTCTTGAAAGAAAAAAAAAAAACTAGCAGCCATTTAATGATCAAGGTTATGGTTTGTTTCTCTGTCTAGAAAAAAACAAATCTTATTAATGGTAAAGTATAAGTTATTTGAAACCATCACATTATATTAAGCTACAAAAACAAATAATTTAGTCATAGCAAGCTAAGACAAATATGATGATTCAAAAAATAGAATAATATCTATGACTTATAGAATAGTATCATATATTTCAAAAGTTTTACTTTCATATTGAGTCAAACACTTTCAGGTAAATTACGACAAGAAAATACTCATTTATGATAATCTTTGAAGACCACGTAAGATGGAGTTTTAAGTTTATTGTAAGCTTCCCCTACCCCTTGGGGAAGTTAAACGGCACGACAATTAAAGAGAGACTGTTTAGGTCGTAAATATGAAAGAAGGTATATATTTCTATGTACACCAATTAATTTTTAACTCCAAGAATTAAATTGCATGTATCCGTATATAAATAAATATATTAAGTGCATGTCTTTCACAAGTTGATGCAGACCAGTCGATCAACCAGTACCCCATGACTTGCCTATCGTCAACCTTTTTTTACCCTTCACTAGTATAACATTCGTCATTGGGCAAATAAAAATACTTCTTTTTGGTAGAAAAAAATGCCAACTTATATGTGCTTACAATCGATTTACTTACAAATTGGGTTGATCAAAGCTTATAATTAATATGCCTATTATACGCGATGAATGTTAATGAAAGAGTAAGGAACAACGAATCTATTGACAATATGAAAGTAATGAAATAGATTAAACCTGTCCTTCGACGAAATATTGTCCAAATACGTCATCAGAAAAAGCAAGAAGCAATTATATTTAAGAGCTTGAGAAATGTTGGTTTAGAGAACTTGAAAGTGTAATAGCTTTTCAATTAGTAATAACAAGTTCGGGTGACTACAAATGAGAGGTAAAGATATTGCCTTTAGTGAAATTCTCTGTCATAATCATTTATATATGCATGGTTTCTCATGTGCGTGCTAAGTTGTATAACTAATGGAGAGGATTCTAGATTCTTTAAAACTCGAAGATAGTAAGATATTGTTGATATACATTGTTTTTTTTTAGAGTTAATTTGATTTCAAAATTAAATAAGATTAAATTATTTTATTATTTTATAATTAAAATTGATATATTCATAAATTATATGAAAAGTATTACACGTTGCAACTATTCTCGTATCAAAATACATTTTAAATATCGACAAAATTCATATAATTAATTTGACTATAGTTAACGAAAACATCAAAACCTAACAACTCATTTGGGATGGAAAAAAAATATATATATGTATACCAGCACCTCGATTGCGTATTCTTGAACCCATTCTCTAAATCTTATTTCCTCGTATGAAAAGTTAAAAATTAATTCTACTAAATATACTTCTCGTTCTTCATTATTAACGCAGTGGAAGTAACAAACATAAATATATATATATATATATATACTTTCCTACTATTTTTGTACTTTTATTTTGGGTCAAAAAGAGCCAAAAGGCTATTTTCGTACTACAGTGTTCTCTTTTATCAAAATAAAATAATAGTAGGCACGTAGAATAAATTAATAATGGATAAAATCTTGAAAGGGACATATTTGCAAATCACTAGATGATTTTGCAGGACATAATTCCTAGGACGAGAATTGCATTCATATTTCTCTTGGTTCTGGAGTTACAATTTATTTTCACCCCATCAAAATAAAATACCGATTAAAATATTTTTTTTTAAAAAATAAGTTATATAAATAATTAATATAGGAAAAAAGTAAGTTACATAAGTGATATCGTAAGTTTGTCATTTCTTCTGAGCTATCCTTCTTGTTGAGATAATATTTTTTTACTTATCCAATAAAAATTGAAAACTAAATAAAAAATCCATTTATTTTCCATTGTAACAAACAGACCCTATATTAAAAAATAAAATAAAAAAGTTAATAAATATGGAGTTTTGGACCACGGTGAAGCAAAAGAAGCTGGGCCGGGCAGCAGTAAAGGAGAATTAAAGGGCTATGACCCACACCTCACAGTAATAACCTTTGGGTCCGGGCTATTACATCTAGCTCCTCGTGGGCCCTCTTTTTGTCTTTTCTTCTATTAATAAGCCCTTTTCATCCTTCAACAAGTGTCCAGGCCCATCACCACCAATAATACTTTGCCACTTCCCTCCCAACATACGATATACGATATGAAAATCATGATTTTAGATAAAATAATGATTTTATTATTCGTGTATCGTAAATATATATTCAAATTTATTTGAAGTGTTTCAATAGTATAATGTTGTCGACTTCTTAGGAAAAAATGAAATATGATTTGAGATTTCAAATTATAATATGATAAAAATTAAAACTGACACATAAATTAATATTTTATATTTTAAATTTTGAATAGAAAAAAACTCATGTTTAGCATGAAAAAAATTATTTGACGTCATCCATTTGGGATGTGCAAATAAAATTAGAACTTACCAAAAGTTAAATAACTAATACTTCGAGCTTTGATGGTAATAGTAATTAAAGGAAACTTCCTTAAATACAATGTCGAAATTACTATATATTTTCTTCCTTTTGGTTACAATAATGATTACATATATTAAATGAGAGGCGTTGCCAAAAAATGAAATTAAAAAAAATATATGCAGCGATTGGCGGCACGAAGGCCTGCACTGTCAGTCTATTATATATGCTGCTCTTTCTATTATTTCAAGCATATAATTACTCCACTTCAATTTTTTGTAGGTAATAAATACGAGTACTTCACATTATTGAATTTCTTTTATTAAAGCTTCCAAAATAAGTAAACAAGGTATTCTATTGCCTATATTATTTGCCTTTTTAATTTTTCATGTACAAAAGATGGATTTATCACTACTAATGAATCGATCATATAAATGTATCTCTTTTTTTAATCGTTTCACTTAATAATTATTTTACTAGATGAATACTTACATTTACAACTTTTAATAGATCGCTTAGTGCCAAAATAAAATAAAATTCAGCACTAAAGTGTTTGAACCGTGAGTTATTACACACTGGTTCAATGATGAGTGTTTATAATTAGGGAAGATCTATGATAATATAAATAAGTTACTTCTTAAAAAAAACGTCAAATATTTTAAAACAAATTCAGTTTATCAAAAGAATCAAATATTTTGTTCTAGAGGGTGTATATATATGAAATAGTTTAAAGTATTTTAATTATATTTTCATTTCTCCTACCTTAATTCTGGTTACATTAAATAGTATTTTATCATATTCACATGAGATTTCTGAAGGAAATTTTAATTATCTAATATATATATTCCAAACTATATAAAATATTTGTATTTAAAAAAGGTCGAAATATTAAACAACGATCACCTAGCTCTAGTACCATGTTTTGTTTTATAATTGCACAAGGCTTAAGTACTCAATTTTTTAAATTAATTTAATTCAAATTTTTGAAGTGATATTTTAGCATGTATTTATATGATATGTTGAATAACATAATTTCAACATAAAATTGAATAGGGAGATGGACTAAGGTTAGCTAATGTTGTTTGTTAGGCTAACATTCGGTAAGACCCTACTTTATAAATGACTATTAATTATTTAGCACGTTGTTGTTGTTAAGGCTCTTTGGTTCTTATTGTCAATATAGTCATGCAAGTGCCAAGCTTATGTATGTAATTCAAAAAAGATCCTAACAGTTTCTTTAAGTCAGAGACTACATTAAATAGAAGAGGAAAAAAAAAGTGTTTAAAAACGAATAAAATAAATCTACAATACAAAATAGAAATCATTGGTAATAAGTTCATAAAATTGCCAAAAAAAATGGTAATGTATTAAAATAAAAAAGAGGAAGTTGGCTAAGGGAAAATGCAAAAGGAAATCCTAAAGGGACCACCTAATATTGTGGTAGGATGATAAAGCATCCTTTCATTTTTTATTAATCATATATTTTGAGTTTTAAACTTTGAAAATAGAGTCAAAAACGTTTTATCCTAAAGTAGGACTTCCTAACCGTAACAATAATATAATTTATGTAATTTTAGAATGGACAGAGACAAATTCAAAATTTAAATTTTATGAGTTTATGAGTTAAAACATATTATTTGTTATAATTTAGTCGATTTTCACATATAAATTTATGATTTACATTGAAAATATTGAGTTCAATCTGAACACTCCACATGTCACTGGCTATGAAGTATCACGTGGGTAGTGTAGACGACGTAACACATAATCTTACCACTACCTTGTGAAGGTAGAAAAATTATTTCTAATAAAGCTTTGGCTCAAGTAAAACATATTAAATCAATTAGTATGCAAAGAAAATGAAAAGAGAATTGTAAAAACAACAAATAGTACGATAACAGAAGTAAATAATACAATAATAGAAGTAAATGAAACAACAAATACTAATAAGATTGAAAAATATGATAGTAGAAGAATAACAATAACAATAGTGATAAAGGGAAGCAACCGTTGAATATGTAATAACTTTCTTCCCTAATTCTCGACTTCATATCCTCTATCTAGGATTTTGTCCTCTATAGTCATATTGTGCTCTCTAATTACCTGTTCTCGAGATTTTTTCGACTTACCTTTACCTCTCCCCATATCCAGCATATTCAACCCCTCACATCTTCTTAATGCACATTAAGTCTCCTCTTTACATGTCCAAATTATCTCAACCTTTACTCACAAATCGGAATTAGGCAAACCAAAAAGTAGTTATTAGACATGGAGTGAAAATTTTAAAAAGAAAAAAAAAAGGATCCTATTGGGTTCTAGTAGATTTGCACATGATTTCATACTATATGATGTGTTGTGATGAAATTAATATCTTTATCTCGTCCCTGTCGCTGACCTTTCTATCCTTGCTATCTCTCTCCTTATTTACTCCTTCTTCTTTCTCTCATTATTATTATTTCAGTACTATCAACTATTGCTACTCTCCAATCTCCATTAGTTGAAGCACCATCATAATATAAGGTACCACAACTCCTACAAATTAAATTACTTGTTCATTAGTTTCTTCTCTAGACTAGTCGTCATTTCTTCCATGGGTCGATCTCCGTGTTGTGATAAAGTTGGCCTGAAAAAAGGACCTTGGACACCTGAAGAAGATCAAAAACTCTTAGCTTATATCGAAGAACATGGTCATGGTAGCTGGCGCGCATTACCTGCCAAAGCTGGTACGCGTTCACTTGATAGTGTAAAAATTCTTTAATATGAAAAAAAAAATCTTATTAATTTCGGTTAATTTACAGGACTTCAAAGATGTGGTAAGAGTTGCAGGCTCAGGTGGACTAATTACCTTAGGCCTGATATCAAGAGAGGAAAATTCACTTTACAAGAAGAACAAACCATCATTCAACTTCATGCTCTCTTAGGGAATAGGTATTTTCAATTTTCTTCTCTCTTAGTCGGTTCAACTGAATGAAATGTATACATATAATAAGATAAAGAATTCATTTCATTTCGAACTCACTGAATCTAGATCTTGAATTTACCTTTGCGTTAATCGGAATTCTCTTAGTTTAGTAGAGAACTAATGGGAAATTAGATCATGAAATTATCAATAAATATTTATGCTTATTATTGTACCCTCTTCTTCTAATAATAACTATTACAAAATATTGGCAGAACCACTTGCTTTAGCGTGATTTGTTTTCACTAGCTGACATTCAGTCACGTCCAATTAAATTTGACATTTTTATAATCAGATCTGCACAAATACCATTGCACGTTGATATTCCTGGCCTTGTATTTTTCTTCAGTGAAAGTGAGGGGTATTTTTGTACTCTTCTCTCTGGGAAAATGATATTGTCCTATTGTCTCAAATTTGCTAAAATCAATTGAATTTTTTTATTTCCAAATTCAAAAAAATAAATCTCTAATAATCCAGGGATGAAAATAACGTTTTCCTTTTTTGTTTGGTTGTTGTAAAGAGGCCTTGTCTTTATATACTCTTTTAAAATTTATCAACATATTCTTTTGTTGTCTTGTTCTTAGGTGGTCGGCCATAGCGACTCATTTACCTAAACGAACAGATAACGAAATCAAGAACTATTGGAATACTCATCTTAAGAAACGGTTGGTGAAAATGGGTATCGACCCAGTAACCCACAAGCCGAAGAACGATGCCTTGTTGTCCAATGATGGCCAGTCTAAGAACGCGGCTAACCTTAGCCACATGGCTCAGTGGGAAAGTGCCCGGCTTGAAGCCGAAGCTAGACTCGCTAGACAATCTAAACTCCGGTCCAATAGTTTCCAAAATTCACTCGCTTCTCAAGAGTTTACCGCACCTTCACCTTCTAGTCCTCTTAGCAAACCCGTTGTGGGCCCAGCACGTTGTCTCAACGTGCTGAAAGCCTGGAACGGTGTTTGGACCAAACCAATGAATGAAGGTTCTGTCACGAGTGTTGGTGCTGGTATTTCAGTCACTGGAGCAGTCGCGAGGGATTTGGAATCTCCTACATCTACACTAGGCTATTTCGAAAATGCGCAACATATTTCATCATCAGGAATTGGAGGAAGTTCGAATACAGTTTTGTATGAATTTGTTGGAAATTCATCAGGTTCTAGTGAAGGTGGAATTATGAATAATGAGGAAAGTGAAGAAGATTGGAAGGAATTTGGAAACTCGTCAACTGGACATTTGCCTCAATACAATAAAGATGTTATTAATGAAAATTCAATTTCATTCACATCAGGACTACAAGATTTAACTCTACCAATGGACACAATATGGACAGCAGAGTCGTTAAGGTCAAATACAGAGCAAATTTCCCCTGCCAATTTTGTGGAGACATTTACAGATCTGTTGCTTAGCAATTCCGGCGATGGCGATTTATCGGAAGGCGGTGGCACGGAATCAGATAACGGAGGGGAAGGTAGTGGCAGTGGAAATGCAAGTGAGAACTGTGAAGATAACAAGAATTACTGGAATAGCATTTTTAACTTAGTGAATAATCCTTCTCCGTCTGATTCAGCTATGTTCTAATTAGATTAGTTTTTTATTTTTTTACTAGTGATTTTGAGTTATTAATTTCTTAATTATTGTGTTCATGTGTGTGTGTGTGTGTGTGTGTTACAGCAAATGACTAGTGTGGTGTGAAATTTACAAGTGTGGAGAAAAAAACACCATGTGTAGATTTGACTCTTTATTTTCTTTGACCTCATGTTCATTGTCTTCATGTCCATAAGCTATGATCAAGTGTGTTGGTTCAATTAATTCAACACCCAACTGTTCCAATTTATCTTTCCCATTTTCAACTCTATGATTGACTCAGTGAAAATTTACATATTTTTTGTGTAGTTTATTTCTTTTTATTTGGGAAAAATAGGTAGGGAGTATTTTTGAAAGACCAAGGAAAAAGGGTAATCAATAAAACATTACTAATAGAAAATCAATACTGAGCATTCAACGAAGAAACAATAACATTAACAAAATAGTACGATCATCAAAACATAATAAATAGCAGATGGAAACAGATAACAAAAAGAAAAAAAGCTACATTAATATAAGAATTGCTACAACAAACACAGTGCTCCAGATACCACCAAACCTAATCTCGTGGAAAAGCAAGATAACACTCCACTACCTACTAACATTCTATCTCAACTAATCTATGATCTTTACACTCTCTTATCGAAGGTCACGTCCTCAATAAATTGAAGTTCTGTCATATATTGTCTAATCACTTCTTCTCAATACTTGTTCGACCTACCTCACTTTTGCTGTCCTTGTACCTATTATAGCAAACTTTCAAACCTCCTGCCTAGTCCCTAGGGCAACTGCACATCTTATCTTTGAATATACTGCATCAATTTATTCATGATTAAATAAATAGAAACGGTCAAAACAAATCAATCAGTACCACCGCACATTTCAATTCCGAATTTTCTTGTTTTATACACACTAAATTAAATCAGGACTTTAGTGCTGTTCGTTTCACGTCATATTCTTGCTAACATGTTACATTCAAGAATATCTACAATCTGCTCTTCACGTCAAATTTAACCAATTTAACCTTCATAGGACTAGTGTAAGATTAAAAAAAATCTGTTATGATTGTAGCATGCAATTCTACTGTTTCTTTTTGTTCTTTCTATCTAAAAGTTTCCTTAAAAGATATATATATAATATTGTTATCAGCTTTCTAAAAGTCACATTACAATTTTCGTATTCGTTTTATAGCTACAGCCTTGTAGTCCTTATATATGCACCTATAAGGTAGGGATTCCGATGTAGATAAAGACTTAATTCCTGCAGTCTATTCGTCACCTAAATGTCACTTTAAAATTTTATATTATCTCAAGACTAATGCATATACTATACAAAAACAATATCGTTAGTGAGCAATTAATTAACATTAATAATTTAATTACCGTTAAATATATTTTGTAGAGATAACTATCACACTTTGTAAATGTTTCTAAAATGTATAGCGAGAGCGAATCTAATGTATAAAACTGTTTTTTTTTATGTAGTGCTAACTTTATCTTTAACGGAAAGCTAGTTTGGATCAAGTGCTAGCAGTACATTTATATCATCTTTTAAATAGCAACTCAGTATATTAGTTTATGCTGAGTATAATTAAAGAACACCTAAATATCCGGCTACATATGTTTATGCTTCTTTACTTTGAGTTGAACATTTCAAAGATCAATTAATACGCACTTCATTACTATTTAACGCAGCATGCTTTATGTTATACAATTAATATAAACAAATAATGCCAGTAAAGCAATCCGTACCATATTAATTTCAAAATGAACAAGAGTGTGTCATGTCACATTTAAAATTGTACTATGGTACATATTGCACCAAAACAAAAACAACATTTAACGGTAATAAATATATATGTATTAATAAAGAGTGATAAAATATTTACCAACATTAGATAATTGTCATTGAATTAAGTGTTACTATAGACTTTAGGAACATTTACAAAGAGTGTTAAATGCCGTTAAAAATATATTTTTAGTGGCAATTAGATTATTGCCGTTAACTAATTACCGCTTAAGATTATTTTTTATATACTATATGATTAAACTATACATATACATATATATAGTTGTTTTTTCTATGATTTTCTCCACTAATAGTAGAAAATTATTACACTCACTTTCAAAGTTAAATCAACTGTAAAATCAAGGCAAACAAAAAGATGAAGATGGAAAAGTTTTTGTTGTTTTTTCTACCCTCAGGTCCCATTTTTTATTTTTTTATATGGAATTCGAGGAAATATTTTTCAGTATTAAAAAGGTATGTGATAAATTAGAAAGAGACACTCGTCATGGGTAGCATCATATAAATTAGATTAATTTTTAGGACCATTATATAAAGGTCACTTTAAATTTTGCCCTAGAAAATTTGTGACCAATATATATAACAAGATGTGAGCCAAGTCGAGACAATAACTTTTATTATTTGTCAATCTTGACATGGTATGGTCCCTTTTTAATTAGCATGTTGACTTGTAGAAAATGTTTTCTCAATAAATAATAGTACTCTCTCCGTTTTATACTAGTTGATTATTTTTCTTTTTATACGCATATTAAGAAACAATAAATAAGAAGATAATTTTACCAATTCACCCCTTAAAAACTTCTTGAAATTTTACAAATAAATGTGAATACTTTAAAAAAGAATTAATTGTAAGGATAATATAGGAGAAAATTAATTAATATTTTTTTAATTAGTGAGGTATATAGGTGTTGGTGTATATGGATTTTATTATTAAAATAAAATATTTAATGCATATGTTAGTGAGTATATAAATTTGGTAGAAGATGATTATTGGTTGTTGTAACATATATGACCATTAGTTCTTGTAACTCTCATGGTCATTAGTTTCTTGTAACTCATATGGCTATTAGTATCTTGTAACTCATGTAACATCTATCTACCCACATTACTATTTCTCATTCCACCCATTGATTATGTGGAAAACTTCTTCACCTATAAATAATGGTGTTTCTTCCTTTGTGTAGTATTCTAAGAAGGATGAGAATTGTGAAATAATATTTTATTGTGTAGTAGTGAAAGAGAGTTGAGACCAAAATATTATTTTAAGTCTTCCACTATATTCACTATATAAAATAGAGTATTTATATGTTGAAGGAATGCGTTCTTATGTAGAGCTTTCAACTAATCCAGAATATTTGAGTTGTATGTTGTTGGGCTGTTGTATCCTGGAGGGGACAAATCAAGAGATATACTGTTGGATCAGTGTACGTTATACGCAGTGGGTTTGAATCTCCTTAAAAAGAGCGAGATATTCGCGCCTCAGCCTAAATATTGTTTATTCATTTTTTTCATTTTATTTTCAACTGCAATTTATTATATATGTGGAATATTACACCAACTAATATGGAACAACTATTTTTAGTTAGATAATCAACTAATATGACAAAGAGAATATTACTCATTCCGTTCACTTTTACTTGTCATAGTTTGACTTGACCTACTTATTATGAAAAATAATTAATGATATATGTGTTTTACTAAACTATTCCTTATTAAATAATGTCTTGAAAAATAAGTATTTAATGCTTAGGGTAAAACAAGAAAAACAATTATTGTCTTTTCTTGATATGTTAAAAGTGACAAGTAAAAATAAAAATAAATTTTAAAAATAAGTGACAAGTAAAAATAAACGAGAAGGTATATTATACAAATTATAAGATCGCGGACACGGAGAATAGAAAGAAAAAAAAAAGTGACGTGGAAGACAGAATATCTTGCACTTTGTCTGGTTCTCTATTGGATTTTAGATTAGCCGATCAGCGACAGAAGTCTTGCAAAAGTCATTTTTTCTCCAACTCTAGAAAAATCTGCCGTCTCCGTTGGGTCTCTTTCGAATTGAATTAATACTAATAATTGAGTTGCTTATCAATGTAATTAATGGCGAAAATAACGACATGAGAAGATAATAATCAAAGTATTTAATACAACTTCTTTCTAACTTATTACTCCTATTATTTAATCATGAGTAATATTGTTTGAGGTAAAGTTGTAAACATTGAATGGGCATTTTTTCTTCAACTCATGAAATTGTATGTGAGTTTACCACTATATCTTTATTTTGTGATTTGTTGAAATCAAATTTTCAATAAATGAACATAAATTAATTTATTTTGATTAATTAAATGACAATAAATTTGTACTAATCATTTAGCTTTCCGAGGTTGGTCAAATTCATATTTTCAAGGCTAATAACTCTTAAGAGTAAAATAGGAAGCATAGTGTCATTCATGCATTCATTTTATAACAAATATTAAGGATCATCTATTTTTAATAAAGACGATATATATGTATATATATTCTTCGCCACAATTATAACATTTACAGTTTTCTTTTGTTTGTTTAAAATTATTTTTCTTTATATATATATATATATATGAATAGAAACGGAAGAAGAAGTAGTAAATAGTAAATTTAAATAGAAATAAGAGTCATCAAGTTATAACCATTCCTATATTATTATCATTCCAAACTCTATAAGAAGATTATTATTTTTTCAGTAATGAGAGTTAAAAGGAATTATAGAATTAAATCCTGTCTAAAAGATTCTCTTATAATTTTTTTTAAAAAAAAAAGGAGAGAGAAGAAAAGAAAAGATCTGAACTACGTAAAACCTTTAAAATATAGAAAGCAATAAGGTATGAATTAAATAATTGTGACATGGAGTGGTGTCCCATGCCCAACGTTATAACCAAAAAGCATGTTTAACGTGCTTTAGCTCTACTTCCTAATTTAGGTAGAAAAACAATATCTAAAATATGATCTTATATAAAGCTAGTAATGCTCTTCTTCAACAATTCCATTTCCTCTAGTTTAATTATTTCTCTACATTAACAGAAAAAATGCAAATATTATTAGTAATGGCAAACTTTTTTTCTGCAATACAACATAATATCAATTTTTTTCTTTCAAAAATACATGTAGAAAAAAAAAAACCACACCTTAACAATGTATATATATGTGTTATACAATTTACTTCTTTTAACCCGGTACATGGTGGATCTGGTGACCGAGATATGAATCATTCGAACTCAATTACTATGACTTAATTAGCTGTATGTATGTTTTTAAGAAGCTTCACTAAATAAGTATAAATGATAGATTTTAATTAGTAAATTAAACAAGATTTTAAAAAAATTACGATTACAAATTTATAACGTTAAAATTTTAAATTTATTTATGATAAGATATACTATTTTCAATAATTAATATCTTAGGTGTGTGTGTATGTGTGTGTGTGTATATATATATATATATCAGCATCATTAAAATTATTTAGATTTTTTGTTTGTTTTTCTACTCGTATTTGATATCTGTATTAGAATCCAATTAAATTTGAATTCGTGTATTATAAGTCATAACTCTATTTTAGGATGACATTCTCAATATAATCTTTTCGTTCCTAGGGGCACGAATTAAACTAGATACCTCTAATAAAAAATAGTGAAAAAATTTCAACCATCGCAATGTAAATTCGTAAAATTAAATAGGTGCAACAACACAGGCATTGAAATCTTTATTTGAATCAACTTCGTTTTTACTCTTGTTCATTCTTTATCTGGAAGATGATAAAAAAAAAAGGAAATAAAAAGAAACAAACAGGTATGAAAGCTATAATTGTAAACCACGATCGAATCTATGGAAGCATTGGTTTATACATTCCTCTTAGTCTCGACTCTAGGGATAATTTTTTTTGCTATCTTTTTTCGAAAACCGCCTAAAGTTCCAACTAAAAAGAACTAAAAGGGTGAAATAATTTTTCATTATCTCAGTTGCATCATTGATCTGTGGTAGAATATAACTACACGAATGTAGGAATTGAAGGGCATGATGAGTCCCCATCTTCATCTATTATTATATTAGAAATATTTATGGCCTTCCAAATCACATGCATTTATTATACATCATCAATGTATATTTATACCTTCTTAAATGTATACTCAATTATTTTTATTTGTTATTTGTTATTTTTTAATATATTAACAACTAAGTTATTATTTTGTCCTAAATAGACGAGTAAAAATGCACGAACAGTAATTAATATGCTAGTAGCATTCTTTCCGCACATGCACCTCATTAATAGTATTTTTGTAGTTAATTCTTAGAATATATATATATATATAAAATCATAATAATATTTTTCAAAATTATTATTTGTTATCCGTTAAATATATCATCATTGGACTATCGTTCCATCAATTGAAGTTGTAAGAGTGTGAAATATAATAGTATTAATAATGATATAAAAAATGCTTCAAAATTGTAAAACATCAAATAATTTGAAATGATTTTTTTAAAATCAAAATATATAATTTCGGATCGGATTAAGTAGTTAAGTTACAACAAAATTTAATGACCCTAACACCATACATGAAACAAGAAAATTGTATTATTATAAGTTCTTCAAGAATAAATATATTTTATTTATTGTTTGGTCGTGAGTGAATAAATATTTGTTGAAAACACAGTATCGCCTAAATTCCTCGACAAAAGAAGATATATCAATGAATTAGCCACAAAAATATTTGCGTAATACTTTAATTTCTGTGTTTATATTTATTTTATAAAAGTCAGTTTGATTAATTTTTGAAATTAAATTATAAAAAAAATTATAAATTGCAATCTTTTTCATGTGATGAAAATATATATCTTAAAATATTAATCAAAATTTATATAATTTAACTATTAAAAATTAAAATATAACAAATAAAAATACACGAACCAAATAATTACACGAATTGAAAGAGCCAGGCTGTTAGGAAAGAAGACTCTGGGGGAGTATCGAGCAAGAGTCCAACATTGTATTTATTAACGATGTTACATTTGATTGTACAATCGCATTTATTTCTTCTCTAATTAATTATATCACATGGCTCTCTTTTTATTCATCCCTTCCTGGTCCGCCTCCTCTTATATATCCTTTTATAAATTTATATTAAAGTCTAATTAATTTATATTTATACTGTGATGTCTCATTTGGAAAGAAGTGTTTTATATCAAATATTTTTTAAAAATTTAAAATTTAAATTCGAAGCTTCTAATTAAGAAAAGAGCATCTATCCCTTGATGCACTAGGTGGTGTAAGCAATATCTTTAGTATTTTATTTATCACACATGCATTTCTCATTTAATTTCGTAATTTTGGTAAACCTGATTAGTATCAATGAGTCGATGGAACAAACTTCCCAAACAATCATATTTCGTATAGTTTTACAACACATATTTAAACTCAATTGGAATAAAATTTAGGGAATCTAACCTCTCCAAAATGCAACTTGAACTTCATAATATTACTCCCTTGTTTCATTTTATATGTCATTTTTTACTTTGCACTTGCATTAAGAAATAATACAACTTTATCATTTTATACCTTTTTAATTTTTTTGGAACTCAAATTTTCAATCAATGAATATGAATTAATTTATTTTGATTAATTAATTTAACCAATGAACATGAATCATTTACTTAGCTTTTCTAAGTTGGTCAAATGTATATTTTCAAGGCTAATAACTCACAAGGGTAAAAAAGGAACAATATGATAATTTATTAATTTATGCATTGATTTTATGAAATGACAAGTATTGTGGATCAACTATTTATATAAAAGGATGACATATAAAATGAAACGGAGGGAATATTTGACATTTAATTATTATTCCTGTCCGATCCAAAATAATTGATATTTTACAAAAACATGATAAGATATTTAATTCTCTTCAGAATTTGCCCTTGTCCCATTTCAATTAAATTTAATGATAATTATATCAACCTAAAAAGAAAAGAAAATATAATAATTTACTCCAGCTGTCCACTTTTAATTGTTGCATTTTCGAAAGTCAATTTGATTAATTTTCAAAGTTAAATTAGATTACATTAATTTAATATGTTAAACCTAAAATTAATATATCCAAAAACTATACGAAAAGTACTATAAATTGTAATTTTTTTGTATATTAATATGATGAGTAAGAGAAACCACGACAATTAAAGGTGAACAGAGAAAGTATTATTTTAGGAGTAAGCGAATTCCTAAACTCATCTATCCATGCCTAAAACATTATGGATTGGGTGGAGTAGGGGGTGGGGGTGGGGGGATTGGTATTAAATATGACATGTTATGATTATATTGAGTACACATGAGTATTTTATAACTCTAGATTGTGCTTCAAAGATAGTTTGTAAAGTTATTGTAACTTTCGGCAAGTGCGTAAAAATAGTAAAAAATAACAAATATATCTCTTCCCCTAGTCCCCTACTCACTTATCTCCTAGAAAAAGAAATGGAAATTGTTAGTTTCATAGGCACTTCACAATCAAAATCATGTCATAAACGAGACATTAATTATTGATACTAGAAAATTTGAAATGATAGTAAGTAAATAAGGTATTAAATGAATTGCTTATCCCACCACCCAGAGGACTATTACGAAATTACACTATTAAATACTATATTTTGCTTGTTGTATCATATTATTTGTCTTATTTTTTATCTACTTATTTTGTTCATTTGATTTTTACTTGTTTATTTTGAATTTTGCACGCCCCTTAAAAAATAATAATTAATACGTATTTTACATAATACCAATATATAGTCTTATACTTTGAGAAGTGATTTGAAAAATAAGTAAATATTTGTGATGGTAAAATATAAAATAATTAATTTTGATATGTTAAAAGCGAAAAGGAAAAGAAAAAGAGAACAAAGAAATCAGCTTTTAAGTGATTATGTAATCTAATTGAGGAAACTCTTTTACATTAGCAATGTATAGAGTCAAAACTCTAAAGAAGTATAATTAATATTTATATTAAAACGCCGTTTTTACGGATGAAATACTTATTAAGATGGTCTAATTGGGGAATTTAAAGAGAAGCTACATATATCCTACCACTATTTATATTATGTAGGCAAATAAATGAGTATCTAATGTGAAATGACACTGAAAACAGTGAACAAAGAATAGACCTTCCTTTTGAATAATATTAATTATCGTACCATAAATTAAATGTGTGTATACATAATGTATCTAAATCACACTTCAATTCTCATGGACCTAAATGTGTGTATAATATACTTTTATCATGTTGTTTCTACAAGAGAATGTTGTTCTCTCTGTTTTTGATTTATTTATCAAATTTTTATCTGACTTGAAATTTAAGTTTTATTTTAAGTAAATTTTTAGGTTTAGCAAACATAAAAATCGTATTTGTATGTTATAGCTATGGTTTGTATAATTGTGTTCCATAGTTTGTATATTTGTATTTATGTTTGCTATGGAGCATCAAATTTGTATAATATCGCTGTCAGCCTCTCATTTGTATAAATCGCTGACAATCTCTCGTTTGTATAAATCATTGGCTGCCTCTCAATTCAATTTTATGTGTTTTTATATCTGCATAAAATTTCAATTTGTATACAATTGAATAGAAATAAAACATTTGTATATCAAATCTCTCTCTCGCTTTATACAACACAAATTATACATTGTAATTTGTATAATCTGTGTTTGTATAAAGCGAGAAAGACAAAAGAGAACTGGGCAGGGAAGATCTGTATTTGTATAATAATAAGTGTGTAAGACGAAAATATATGTATTGTATTTGTATATACAATTTTCTTTCGCTTTATGCAAACACAAACACATTTTATACATTTGTGTTTGTATAAAGTGAGAAAGGCGAGGGACAGATTGGCGAGAGTGGCGGAGAAATCTAAGGAGAGAGGCGAATGACAATTGTTTGCTACGGATTATAATTAAATCAAATTGTGGTTATATCATTTAATTTGAATTAATAGTTTGTTATTTTCCACACGTAACATTTTTGGACTAGTTGGATAAAAGAGCAATTGGGCTTCTAGTTTTGGAGACAAGGGCCTAACAAGCCCACAGACCCGTTTCTTGGAAACCTTTTATTTGCCATCTCATCAGAAGAGAGGTACTGAGATAGGAATACGGTGAAGCGAGTATGGTATAGTCTGATTTATATTAGAATATTTTGAAAATTTGAAATTTTTGACAACAAGATTTTGGGACTGATTTTCATTTTTTGTATTGTTTTTTTAAATATGGGTGAATTTTATAAACTGTACAAATGATTTTATAATTTTATTTTTTTAAAAGAAGAAGAAATTAATCATATAATCGAAATTTGAAATGATATTGTGAAAAATTGAAAATGTTTAAATTTCAGAGTTGTTTACGTTCATCAGGATGAAAAAGAGGAGCAAAAAAAGTATGTCTCGTCCAACATTTCAATTAAAAAATGACAAAACGGTCATTTTCTTAAAGTTCAATTGAGCTTCTTCGCATCAATTTAAAATACCTACTAGATATAAAAAACGAACTTTAAAATACCAAATCTTATGAATTGATAATTTTTTAAAATTTAAAACTAAAAATGAACAAATTAAAGTTTCCAATACTGCAACCTAAATTTTGCCACCACATTGAACCAACATCAAACAGTTGTGTTGTAATAGAAGAGCAAATGCTATCACCATATTCACTTACAAAAAAAGAATACATACATCTAGTCTACTCTAGACAGTTCATGCGGTCAATGAAACACCATATATCCATCTTCTTTTTAGTTTAAGATATTTCATTGCTAATCTTTTCATCGATATTGTTCATTAATTTGTTTAGGAGTAGCAATACTTTATACCAATTTAAATGTATCCTAGTCGTTATAATCTTCCAATCCATCTAACATTTGGCTATTGGGTAAACTTGGTCAAACCACCCTTTAAACAAATGTCACTTTAACAAAAACCAAGCAAATCTATAATCTATACAAGACTGAACAACAAATTAAAAACCAAGCAAATCTATACAAGACTGAACAACAAATTAGATTTATGAAAATAATTAAAAGAAAAAATTATGATAAGAGAAAGGATCGATGGAATTTACATCTACAGAGGCATTTTGTTCAACAATATTAGGACCAAAAATAAAGAATAAGAATTGATGGAATGTAAGAGCGATACAGGCAGCATAGACCTGAGATAATTCCTAGCTGCAAAGCGGTACCCTATAAAAATCAGTATATGCACTTTTTATATATTAGGAGTCTGGGCATATGCTTTAGCAGCCACAGATCCTATTTCCTAGTGCAATTCAAATACAAACCAACAATCAAATTTATAAATAATGCAAAAAAATAAAATCATCTTGAAACCTGCAAGCTCTCTCGTTAACATGGTGATAGGGAACCCTAATTCCGAAATGTTGCTATTTATGGAGTACAAAGTTATCTTAGATGGGCCAATTCCATTTACCCAGAAAGAAAATGGGCCCAAAAAGGGGATTTAGGACCATTGGGCTTCCAGCTCTTGGCCCAATATTGTTGAGATGCAAGAAATTTACACCTTCAAAATGAGTGGTGACCTCCACTTGCCCCATTGGCAAACCCCTTCAAGAAACCCCTTATCCTCGTACAATTTGGAATAGAAGAAAATGACTTTTTCAGATTTTTTTATGTATATAATATAAATCTCTCGTAAAAATGACTTAAAATGATCGATTCTTTTAATAAAATGCTAAAAAACTATTTCTCTTGAAACCTTCAAAAATCAAAAGTAAAGAAAATTTTGCCTAATAGAATAAAATTTATTGAACTTAGAGTTCCTCCCATGGGACAAGTGGATTAAAAGTTCAAAATTACGTATTCCAAAATGATTCTTGCAAATTGCTTGTCGAGAAAATAGTGAATTATAGATTTAAACAATTGAACAAGTATCTCTTAACATCTTGAAATTTGAATGATGATGCACAAAGTGGTAACTCAACCCGATAATAATACACGATTCAAATTTGTTAAAACATACTATTATAATCCACATAATATTAAGCTAAATTCAATATTAAATTGTTCCACCAAATTTTATAAATCTGAAAGTTCCTTCCAACTGCTTGGATGGTTGTTACTTGAGTATTATTCTGTGGATGATTTTCAATAACATTTATATTCTGTACTCTGTGTGTATCATATTAGAATTACTAATAAGTTTACTTTAAAAACCTTAGTTGTTGCAAGTATTAGATATAAAAGTAATTACAAAAATAATTGGAGACATTCATTTTCCTATTTTTTTCACAAATTATGCCTAATAATATTTTAAGGTATCATTGCATAAAAGGGAAAAAAGAGGTACAGAATGACAAAAGAAATAGAAACAAAAAGAAAGACAAACCAGAAATCCGAGGGGTTGGTGTCCAATACAGTATAGATCGAGTAAGAGTTCAATAGCAAGATAAGAGAAAGAAATAAATACCATTATGAAATAATAAGTAATGACATGATGGAAAAGAGCCACATATAGCAATTGAATCGAACAACATCATACTGTTTGTTGCATCAAATGAGTCTTTGTTCCATAAAAGATTTAATCATGCAATACAATATACTTATGCTGTATTTAAGCTAATAGTACTACAGAATACATGGGTAACAAGTAACAACCATCCAAAAAGCTGTAGATAGCGTCCAAATATGTACTAACTAAGAACTGTATATAACGTCATCGACCCATCAAACAATTTATTATATAAGCATATATGAACTACAATTTACACACACCAGAAAATGTGAGATAATCACTTATTTTGCCATAGAAAACATTTTCTGAAAAAAGTTTTTCATCATAGGAAACGCACCCTGCTTTTCTTCAGGAAATGGGATGGAAGCACAGCAATGGAAATAACCATTGCCATCGTAGACAAACCTTTGTGAAAGATGAGCTTCACGGATATAACACTCTCCCCACTCTTCTGAGCCATATTGAGCAAAAATTGTTCGTGCATCAAAGGGCTCAGTTTTTCCTGATGTTTTACTGCTACAATTTACAAAATAGTAAGTCAGTGCAACCTTAACAACAAACATAGCTATGCAACTGGTAGAAACATAATAGACTTTAAGCCAAGAATAAACTAGACACAATGAAAGAATAAAAAACGTCACCTTTTACTATTTCCCGCATTCATTAGTGTGGCATGCAACTGTATTAGAAAACAAATTTAGGAATTTCCACCAGGAGAGTTTCATAGTAAGAGGAAAAAAAAAAAAAAAGAAGCCACCAGAGACGATAAAATATATCGAGAAAATAATTCTGCATACTTGAATAAGCCGAGGCATAATGTTCAAGTATTTAATGTTTGATACCAGAACAAAAACAAATGACACCACAAGAAAGTTACAGCATGCGAAATGCAACTGAAGAAATAAGTCCATGCATATAGTTGAAATGCAGGAGGTGAGAATCGAAAAAGCCAAATTCCAAAGGTATCAAAAATAAAATGGTTGCAGCCACATTGATTCTTGGTAGTGAGTAAATCTACTTCCCTTTCCAAAACAGGCTCGAACCATTTCTGGCTGTAGTTATTTTATAGCCAAGAAATCCCCGAGGGAACTCGGTGGATTACAGGCCTCCTGTTTACCCCTCTCCACTTAAATAACAGGCTTTTGTACCATATACCAAATCCCGGGGGAGCATTATAGACCCTTGATTGTGATGAATAAATTGCTTTTACACGGTAAATGAAAAGCAAGGACGCAGCAGCACTAGATTGAATGGTCAAAGAGAGAGCCTTAATGGACAAACAATAAAGAAATTACCAACAAAATTAACCAGAGTAAAGAATTAACACATTGAGAGCTATACCAGTAACCCACGGTTTGCATCCTTTTCAAGAACAAGACCAGCTTCAACGAACGCATCTACTATCACCCCTAGAAAAGCTAAGGTATAACAAATGCAATTATACAGGTACTAAATTCCTTTAAAATAACAGAGAAATTAAAATAATGGCAAGAGTAAGGAAAGACAATGCCAGAAATTGTGGATACGACAAGCACGTTTAAGTCTGTCTATACCACCAATTACTTCCAGAGGAGCATGTACAACATAAGCTTTTGGTGGAGTACCTCTATCTGGCATGCATTGCTGCAGAATAAGAACAAACCTGAGTTCCAGCCAAGAAAAGTTATGCCTTTGTGAAATCTCATTATAAGCAACAGCCTCGAAACATCCAGCATCTAAACATCTATATGATATGTAGTCTCTCTCCCTAATACACACACAGCGACCAACCAATCGAAGAAGCATCCATAAAAAGAGATTGGAGTCACATGGAAAAGAAAATGAAATCACTAGATAGATATAATAGAAGATTATTTTTGCAGTACTAAATCATTTTGTTCATTTGCTTTGGATAATTCCAAGTTGGTCAATATTGCTATCAGTGGCATTGTTGAGGACTCTAATACACATTTCAGAGTTAAAAATTTACAGAAGCCAATAATTGCATAACTTGGATAAAGAATTACCATACCCTTCAGTCTTATATACACAGGACGTCGCTCCAAAGCATCCATTACTTTTGGTGAGACCCTCTGGAAGGACAATGAAAAGTAATTTATATATTAAGAAAAGTTAGACAACGAAAAATATATTACAAAAGGAATAAAATGGCCATCTAAGTATAAACTTTTACCCGCAAAACGTCAGCAGCAGCTTCAATTCGATTAGTATTCCAAAGCTTCAGCATTTGCAGAGTCAAGTGTAATGTATTTGGCTCAATAAAAATGGACTTGTCAATTCCCAAACCTGTTGAGTCAAGAAACATTTGTCAGAAATTATGACATAATGAAGGAAGCAATGAGCCCCGGGCTAAATTGAACATAAGAAGAATATGTGGATTAACTTTATTAGTTTGAAGAACAGAATTCTTAAAGTTGTAGAGCTTGGTGACCATTTCATCCGGCAAGGTCAATGGAAGTGATACAAAATGAGTGTACCCAACGTTTTTGCTTTTAATTGCCTACAGGAGAAAGAGGCGCACATAAAACCTTTAGGAACAACTCAATAAGTCAAACAAGTGGAAGTAACTCTACTCACAATAAATTTGTATTCATGATTTTATCAGTAGTTTTAGAATCAATCACATCCATAGTAAAGAGTCTAGTGATAGTGATAAAGCAGTTATAAATCTTCGATCCATAACACCAAATTTTACACAAAAATAGTATGAAACAACCAGATAACGAAATTCAGCTCACTTGAGAAGTCGACATAGTATGAAAGCTGCAAGTCTCTCGTTGCTATGGAGGGAGAATTTGTGCTCCTATTTTTCTTCAGTCGCCTTGCGCTTGTTAATTTTGATTTTGGCCCTTCTCTTGATTGGGATGAACGGGTCAATCCACGTGATGTGTACCAGTTCCAACTAAAATAAGAAGAGCGAGAATTTATCATGTATCCACTTTAATCCTGTTAGTGGGGTTATAACCTATAAGGAGGGGTTTGGGAGAGTGATGTGTACTCACATTTATCATACTTTTTGTAAAACTAGAGAGACGATTTCATATAAATGATCAGCTTAAGTAACCTAATCCTTGTTTTTTCCCTTTGCTTAACTAACCTAATCCTTGTTTTTTCCCTTTCACTTACTTCAATATCTTCTCATATTATCCATAGTTAACCTTTCATGTCTCCCTAGGATATTTGTGCATTTTCTTTTTATATGTTTGAACTAGCTTAGTCTCACTTCTATTATCTTGTTCACCGTGAAGGTCATTTTCACTTTATCTCAAATATTCTCATTCCTAGTTCTATCTGGGTCGTTTGGTTGGGAACAAGTTATCCCTAGATAAGTTATCTTAGGGTTAGCTATCCTAAGATAACTTATCTCACCATGTATACGAGATAATTTATCTCATCACTATGATATAAATGATGAGATAAGTTATCTCAAACATAACAACCAAACAAGATAAAAAAAATTTATCCCATCATTATTATTTTTAATCTCTCACACCAAACAACTCCTTATCTCCACTATTTTTATCAATTTATTATTATTTTTAATCTCTCACACCAAACAACTCCTTATCTCCACTATTTTTATCAATTTTTTTGGATGTGTGAGCTCTTGATCAACCAACACTACGCTGACATGCCCCATATGATATAGTTGGTCTCACTACCAATTTATAAAACTTAGTCTTTTGTCTTGATGACACACTTTCATTATACAAAACACCAAATACGGGCTTTTATTTCATCCATCACACACCATCTTAGATTGACTTAGAAAAAAAAAAGTAACTTTTAATTAAAAATAAAAAATAAAAAATCAAATTTAAATAACTCTTAAATCAAAAATAAAAAGTAAGGAGAATCCTACTTTTCAACTTTTTTTTTTTTAAAGTCATTGTCAACTTTAAAAAATTGCTAACCTTTGTGTTTAATAAATAGTCAAAGAGGAAAAGACATGTTTAGATAGTAAAAAATAAAATCATATCGTATGTTCCATCAAATCAATTTAAGTTACAATGATTAAATAAATTAAATTAGTCATGATTAAGTGATAATTATATTTATTCAATTACATGTTATATATTCATTAATTTAGTATAAAAATATAAATGATTTTTTAGCTTTTAAATATGAAGCTTAGCAACATGATAACCATTAAACTGATTGTTGGAAACTTGCTATTAATTAATTTCTCAAATAAATGAGGAAAAGCCCCTACTTGTGATGTGACGAGCAAATTGTAACGAGTTTGCTGACGTAAATTTTTAATGAAGGGTTAAAAGTATCAATTCATTAAAAAAATTGGGTCAGACAGCATTTTAAAATTTTCTATTCAATTATTATGGAGCAACAAAATGTTAGTATACTAGGGGTAGTTTGTTGGGAAAGATAATATCAAATAGTTATGAGATTAAATTAGGGCAAATTATATAAATTTCATTAGTATAGGCCTTAATTACTAAGATTCTCGTTAGTTTCAAATATTACTTCATTTACTATATTTCATGCTTAGGATACATGAATTTGAATCCATTAGATACATGTATATGTTGGCTGTAATTGATTTCCTTAATTAGAGAAATAATTGGGGATTTTCAGAATACATGGACAATTAATTCAGAAAATTTGAATTAATTAAATCTCTTAATATAAGGCGAAAATCAAGGAGAATATCTATGTTTAATTAATTTCATTTTATTATTCTTTGAAATGATAAATTCATTAATATTCTTGGTCATGTAATTTGATTAATTTCAGTTTATTAATCTTAAAATAATAAATTCATTAATTTGATGTATCTATTATCAATATATGATGTATCCAACAAACTAAATACTTAGATACATGAGTATCATACAAGTACATTCATATGTATCATTAGAAGTATCTAGTATTAACTTCATGTATTTGTTCTATGTATCTAGTATTTATTTTATGTATCGATTTATATGATCTAATTTTAATTTCATGTATCTTTTATATGTATCTAGTATTGATTTGATGTATCAAGTATCAATTTCATACATTATATTCAAAAACATGTATCTCGGATACATAGTAAGCATGTACATATAATTATGTGTATTTAAATATGGAATATAACTGAAACACACGAATTTAGAAACAAATCACAAACGTAGAGTATCTGTCTTATCATTCATTAAAAAAAAAAAATTAAAAAAATTCAAAATTCTTTTATTTTTTTAAGCATCTAAATTTTTCTCTCATAGATGAATATAATCTTAATCCAGATACATAAACTCTTAACTAGATACATGTACACATGATGTGTATCCAACATTGTTACATTTGATGTGTTTTGTTAATTAAAGTTTGGCGTAATTCTTTCATTTTAATTGGGTCATATCTATACTTAGATCTATTCTCGGTTTGAATGTTGTTGGATAAAGAGTCAGTCCTGCAATGAGAAATTCATGAGTGAAAATAAACAAATAAAAGTTGTTTGATTTAGTATTATATTGTTCATGTGTAGTAGCTTTAACAAGAATCATCCAATTTTGAGATGGTCAACCATATGTTTGAGAAATAACAAAATAAAAAAAATATAAAACCTAATTTTAGAAATCTCAAAGGTGATTTGTTAGTTGCATATTGCAGAGTCATCTCTATGGAAAAGTTGTCATCCCCTTCCTGATGCTTGGCAACAGTTGATAGATGTTGGACGAAGTACTGTGTTTCATGAAGAGGAACAGGTCCTGTAATCCACATTTGGCTCACAAAATTGAGGACTGAAGGAAGAAAGGGGGAGAAGATGAAGGAAGAAGAAGGTTGGTGGACGTAGGGTGTGGGGGAAACGACAGATCTGAGAAGAAAAAAATTTGACTTGTTATATGGATTATTAATTTAGAAATTTAAATTTTAGATAATTATTTAATATTATATTTAAAGAATTTGTGTATCTGATTAAATTTTTTAAAATATATGTTATAAATATTAAATGTGTAATTGTTTTAAATTAGAGGTAAATATATATATATATAAAATAGTGATGTATGTGTAGTCATGTAGTTTTCTGTTAAATTATAGTGTTACTTAATTTGTTATTTGATTGGCAAGTTCGAGATAATTTATTTCGAAATTAATAATTAGTATCAGGATAAATTATTCCTCCCCTTGGGTAGTATAATAATCACGGAATGACTTATTCTGAGATAAAATAGGTAAATAACAAAGATATCTCTTTAACTCTTTTTTATACGTTTTAAACTAACGTTATTTTCAGTTACGTGTTAGTATCAAACGCCGTTATCCTTGGTCCTTTTTCCCATTAAGTTTTTTGAATAAAATAATCTAAAATGTTACTGTCAACCACGTTTATATTATTTTCGTAAAATTTCAGGAAAATGTACTATTTTGGTGATTGATTTTAATAATGACTTATTTTGGTCAAAATTGTAGTTGAAATTTCAAGTCAAATAAAAAAGAATTTTATTTATTTGTCTTGAATTTGGTGCTTAAATTGTAAAAATATAAGAAGGTTGAAGAACATCACTATTTAAAAAAAATCAGAATTAACAAAAATTAAATATTTGATTTTTTTATTTTCTTAATATTTCATTTTTGATGTGTCATTGAAAAATGACATGAAATTACATGTGTATGAGGTTGGATTATACACACAAAGATCTGATGAGAAAAATATTTGAAATATAGTAACGAGTTTAAAGGTTTAGTTGACAAAAGATTAAGTAGGAGAGATTGAAATACAAACGCATACAAGTATAAGGGTTCATCAAAGCATTTTGCTTTTTTTACATTTATAAAGGGTATTCTTATAAATAAATAATTTATTTTCAAAATTTATGCAATATAATTTATTTTGAATACAACAAAACAAATAGTCAATAAAAATAATCTTAACATAACTTATTCTATCATAGCTAATTTCAACGTAACTTATCTCATCTTATTAATTTCATCATAACTAATTATAACATAACTTAGCTTATCATAACTTATATTCAAAACAAACAGCTTCTTGTAAGTTAATATTAAAAGATAAAAGAAAATGGGAAAAAATATTTTAAGTTGACTGTGTGTCACCGTTCAAACTATTTTGAGCTAGTAAAAAAAAAATGTTAATAACTTATTCATTACATATCATATATTTTTTGAATTACTATAAATATACAACAATGTATTAATACATGCAACAAACTAAATATCAAGTAATTTTAATAGTTGGGTTAATTGTCTATGTAAATTTGATTTCTTTCATGGGGCTTCATTGATAATCTTTAATAATTTAATTGGTTGATTATTTATATTGAATCTCTACCTTGAAACTCACTCCTCTAGAGATCTTAGTATAATATAATTACTGCGTTTTTGTATCTTTTAATAAAAAAAATATTTTCTTTTTCTTCTTTCATTATATGATAACATTAGAGACCCAAAGGAAAATTATTAGATCAGTTGTGTAATTGATTTTCTTGAACAAGTGAGTGATTAATTCTTGTTATGAAATTCGGGAAAGAGTTTACAACGCATTTAGAAGAAACCCTACCGGAATGGAGGGACAAGTATTTGTGTTACAAACCCCTCAAGAAGCTTCTCAACAATCTTCCACCTACCGACGGCGGTGACAATCCTACGCCGCACTTGCAGGACTGGTTCGTCAGAATTCTCAATGAGGAACTTGACAAATTCAACGATTTCTATGTCGATAAAGAGGAGGAATTTATTATTCGATTACAGGTTTCTTTTTTTCTTCGCTACTCTATACATAAAAATCTTAGCAGGTCAATCAATCAATCAAAACTGATATTGGGGCCGGCTATATGACTCTGCTACGCCCAATTTCTTGGAATTTTATCTGAATTCTTGATTGATGCATATGCTTTTTTATCACATCAATCTTGTATATTCCACAAGTATTATCTGTGATCTGTACTGCTGACTATTCCAACTTACAATTGAATTTCCATAAATTGTTTATTAATTTAAACTTTTGACGGATCATGAAAGTTGTCAAGCCAGGGGTTTATTTGTACTGCTTGTTACAATGGTGTTCTAGAGTATGATGAGACTTTATATTCTTGACAAATGTGGTGGGCCATGCCATCATGACTAATTTCACAGTATCTGCTATATCCCAACAACATAAGTACCGGATAACTCTATCCACCTAGACTGGGTAGATGGAAGAAATCACTGATGAAGAGATTTTTAAGGTTTCATCTGGTGCTACAAATAAAAGTTTGAATGTCGCATTTGGCTGGAATTTTGTGAAAGTATAAAAGCAGGGCAATTGCATTTATGGAAATTGATGACGGTAGTTGAAGTACAAAAGGAGGGAAGTAAATGTAAATGAGATTATGAGGAATTTGAGAGGGGTGACAAGAACTTAATAGCTGCAGCAAGCTGAGAGGAGACAGATATATGCAAAAACAAATAAATAATTGGTTAAGGAGAAGGTATCACAGGAACTACCTGGAGAATATGCTTAGTTAAGCTGAAGCATAAGAGTATATTGATGGTATATTCCACCTTAGTGCCTTTCCAACTTGTTCAACTATTTTAAGAAAACGACCCTACATATGTTAAATTATAATACTCCTGTCATAATCAACACGACCTACGTTATTTTCAATCTTATAACGGTGGTCCCAAGCCGATTTATGACCACCTTGATTCTACTAAGTTTCTACTACCTCCCACCAATATAGGTATATGTAACTCTAAGTGCCAATGCTTTTGCAGATCACAAATGGAAAAAATCACCTAGTTTTTTTTTACTGTGATTTAAAATTTAAACTCTAGTCTCCAAGGTGAACTCCCACTTCTTTGATTACTTGGCCAACTCTTAGGTGCTTAATCCACAAGTCATCCTACCTTGATTCATGTAGTTAAATAGCATACAAACAGCCAGTCTTTCCATCGATCGAACAACTACTTTATCTCAGATTAGGTGTATGAATCCTCTTATACCATTCTACTCTATTCAGGCCCTTTTTATTATAATACTTAAGAGTGGTTAAAATATTTGCCTGCCATTTATTTGATAATATGGAATGATTAGCAGTAAGATGCACATTAAATTTGCCTTCAGCATCTACAGATGCAATTTTAATGAAATTCCACCATACCTGATTAAACAAAAGGAGAGATGTGCATTAAGTTTGAAGTAATATAATGTACTAATAATTTATTTTAATTTGAGTTCCAGAGACAAAACTCACTTACAAAAACGTAACCATTATTTTGGTAAAAGGAGAAAAAAAAATCGGGTCACTTCATTGACACAGGTTAAGTATCAATTACCCCTAGAAGTCTGGAATTGTAAACTTGCTCTGATCAGATTGATCAGAAAATGACTGTTGTCCCGAATGCTAAGTATTTTTCAACACCAAAGACAGAAAATTGTTAGAGTGAACCGGTGCATCACTGACTCATGTGGTTCCCTCATCCCCCATCACATCCCCTCCCCAAAAAAAAAAGAAAAGAAAAAGGACTTGGAAGGAGAAACTTTCATGTCATCATGTGTTGCATATGGGTACAACATGGCATCCCTAAACTTAGATTGCCTTAGAAAGTTCTTCCAAATTTGATGGTGCTGCCAGTTAGTTTCATCCGTTGTTGTATGATTACTGCGCAGTTTGGCAAGGGTTTGACAGTTTATTTCTCTTGTCGCACAACTGCCAGTTCATTGTGCTATTTTCAACTGAAAGTTTTGTTTGTTAATAAGAATACATCTCATGTGGGCACAAGCAGTGGATAAAGTAAGATAGACACCTAAATATTGAATATAGAGCTGAACTTGCATATGCATTCAGTCACAATGGGTTGCGCTGTCTATATTGTACAGTTCTCTTCTTTGGTTGTAGCTAATGCACAAGTAAAAGATATGAAATTCAAACCTGTGCTTTCATTATAGTGAAGTTCAATAGTCTTGAAACAATTGACATATGAACATACTAGCAACCCTAAAAATCACCATGTTTAATTAATAGCTGAGTGAATCAATGGTCTGACGGCTTAACTTTATGCTCTATTTGTTTAAACTACACGCAGTAGGAGTTAGCAATGAGTCATGCTAACAGTTGATGCTAGTGGCAGTCTAGCGAATTTTTTTTGAATTCACTACTACTAACTAGTTGATCCTTGGATACTTTGTACTGGCAAATTTAATGCTCAAGTTTGCTGCATACATTAAAGTTGAGCAGAAATGGTTGAGTTAAAAGCTGCATGGTGCGTCTATACCGTTCGTTATACTTTCGGGTTGTGTATATCCTTACCATCAATATTTTGGAACGTATATTCCCTTAAAATAAACGGAGGGTATAGACGTTCCAAAATCATGACACGTGTCCTTCCGTTTATTTTAAGGGTATATACGTTCCAAAATATTGACGGTAAGGGTATACACAACCCGAAAGTATAACGAACGGTATAGACGCACCATTTATGATAATTCGGGGGTGTATTTGTCCTTTTTCCCTACTTTTATTAATAATGGGAAAAAGCTGCATCTATCAACTTTTATGCTTTGTATAAAACTATTGTAGATTGACAGATTAACATTTAAATTGAAGCATTCTTCGTGGAGATAAAAAGCACTCAAGATTAAAAGTATGGTGGCTATGTGCTATTTGAGAGACATTTTTTACTTGTAGTCTGTCTTTTATCATTTGCATGAGCATCAATTAACTGGAATGGATTTTTTACTAGTTGAAAGTATAGAGAACATTTAATATTCTTTATTTTATATTTAATTCTGCTAAGACTGACCTGATATGAATTTAAATGGAGAATCATAGTTAGGGGATTTATATAGCCGACCCCAACCTGTTTAGGGCTGAGTTATAGTTATTTTATTACTTTTCTCGTTTGCAGTCTCCTATAGCTAATGACTGTCAGTCTCTCACTTTTTCCCCTTAGTTTGATTAAGTTGGGTCTCTTTTAGTCTCCATAATGCTAGCTTTGTAAAGTTGTCAAATTTTCATGAATGACGAACATTTTATCTGAACCAGCATAGGCTGAGGTTAGGTTTTGACAACGACATTTGGTGGGATATCATAATGAGTGTCCCCCCCCCCCCCCCCTTTTATCTTTGTTCTAATCATAATTGGATGAAATTTTGAAGGGAGTGAGTTGGACTTTCGTTGTTACTCTTATCTGTTTCATGCCTTGGGTGGAAGATTGATATCTATCTTAGGCTTGTATTAGGATTGTTTGGTGGTGAAATGAGTTATGCAATATGTGTTATTTAGAAGTTCATTCTCTTTTGGATTTGTTGTTGTTATGCCGTGGAGGATGACATTCGCTTGTGGTGTCAACTTGAAAAGCAAGTGTGGTGGTAGATGGGGAATAAGGGAAAATATTGTGGTTTGAATTTATCAAGGGAACTTCTTCCATTTGGATTTGGATTGATCTCTCTGATGGAGTTCCAGAAGGGGACTGAAAGTAGGAAATTTTAAATTCTCCCTCTCTCTCTCTCTCTCTTTTTCATGGTCTTGGAGAGGTAGGATTGTGAAGGATGGGTTCAATAAAATATGCCCCAGAGTAAGCAAGTAAAAATTTAGAAGTGAATAAATTAATATATATTCAAATATGTGGGTATCAATTGTAATTGTCTTTGGTATGGGAATTGATCCTATGTCATCTACTTCTATACCAGGAATTAAAGGAAAGAATTGAAAGAGTGAAGGAGAAGAGTGGCAAAGATGGAGTTCTCACAAAAGACAGTGAATTTAGTGATGAAGTGATGGGTATACGTAAAGACCTTGTTGCCATACACGGGGAGATGGTTCTTCTTAAAAATTACAGCTCTCTAAATTTTGCAGGTACCGCAGCATTTATACTCTATTTTAAGCATATATTGTGATTTCAGTTAGCTAGTTACAACTTACAATTGCCCAAGCATTTGTGTTTCAAGTGTCGTATTGCTCTTGTTTTAAAGGAATAACTCAAGTACAAGTCTGCTTAAATTTTACGCAACATCAACTTTCTGTAACAAATTGTTTTGTTCCTTTAGGTCTTGTTAAGATTTTGAAGAAGTTTGATAAACGAACTGGGAGATTGTTGCGTCTCCCTTTCACACAACTTGCTCTTGATCAGCCCTTCTTTACAACTGAGCCTCTGAATAGATTAGTCCGAGAGTGTGAGGAAAATCTCGAGCTCCTATTTCCTTTGGAAGCAGAAGTTGTGGAATCAGATGCTACTGCAGAAGAGCCGACGGGAGCAACTACTTCTTATGCTTCAAATGTTTCTCCGGCATTGCCACTTGGGGAAGAAAATGTGGATATATATCGAAGTACACTTGCGGCAATCAAAGCTATTCAGGGACTGAAGAAGGCAAGCTCCACGTATAATCCACTATCATTTTCGTATATCTTTGGTAACCAAGATATTGATAGCACAGGCGCTATAACTGCAGAAAACTCTGATTCAGACCAGTCGGTTGCCTCTCAGAGTGATAAAGAGACAGATCAAGAGGATTCCCATCCACCGGAATAGAGTTCACCTTTCTAGTTTGCTTCGGTTGGTCTTTGCTCGGTGGTTTGTTGTTGACTAAGGGAGATAAAATGGTTAGCTTATTCATTGTATACTACTGTTCTGGAATAAATTGTTCTCTGTCTACAACTTTTAGCACCAACTGGACTTTAGTAATTCTTGGATTACTTCTCATTTGTTTGAAACTTTTAGAGGGCAAAAACTTTTAAGATGTACCTTCTGCGGAAGATGTATAACATTTAAGTTGGTCTTATCACAACTTGAACACTCTAGTTATAGATGCTACCATTTCTATTAATGGTGTGTTTATTATGTGTCCAATTTTTTGTCAATCTGACTATTTTGATCAACAGATTTTTCATATAGAAAAGGGGTATTATGTTGTCCGTCTTATTTATCAGATAAACTCTCCAACTTTGAGAGTGCACATCTAGACACCTCAAATTGGAGTGTTTGGTTGTCAATTGAGGTGTTTAGTCTGTTTATGTATTATGCCTCATCTATATGATTTTCATTCGTTCTTCTATTATGTCCACTTACGTTGATTGGACGTTTATCCTTGGTAAGAATTAGAGAATGGCCTTCAACAAGTTACCAGTCATTTTCATATGAAACTTTGGAAAGCTATAGGACCTCAAGCATTGATTGATTGCTTTGTTAAATATTTTGGGAGTCTTTTGATGAAGAAAGCTGGATATATTAGCTGTATTTCATACATCAATCATTTTCCTAAGCACTATTTCATGAAAATAACTCAACACACATCAATCAGCTTTCTTTTCATCCTATACCTTCACTGTCTAATTTCATGAACAAAACTTCATTACAAGCACCGTTGACACATGAATCAAAGAACTGTACAAAACAATAAGAACCAAGAAAAAAAAGAAAATCATTTTTGAGTCTCGACTACTATGGTGATTTGCCTTTTACATACTCTTATCTTCGTCGTAGTTGAAAGGCAGGGGTACGGACTTGGAGGCACGATATTTCCCAACGTTATTTAAGTGCTCATTTTCCAACCTGAACAATAAAAACAGCAGAAAAACTACTACAGTTAGAGAAAAGCAGTACCAACTTGTGTAAATATCCTGACAATGGAAAGATTCTTAGCAATATCGGTGTATCTAAACATGTTATATATATCAATGTATGTAAAAGTTCTTTAAATAGTCGGAGTATAGAATTTAAACTGAATAGGTAATGCATCTGACCTGAAAAAGTTCCACAAGCCTCGGCGAAGGATTTCCAAGCAGGCAACAATTGCAACAAATGCTTTCTTGTGCAGATGAGGTAGTTCTTGAAAATCTAGAACTAACTGCATCCATACTAGTCTCAGAATAATGTCAAGAACCTGCATTTAGACTCAAAATCATCAAAACTTACTCCCACTGCAAGTATTTTTAATAGTTGATTTTTGAATCCTGTGTCCGCACTTACAATGGCAACAAAGTAGACAATCTTGTGTGGCACAAGTAGCTTGTCTCTCAACCAGGGGTTTTTGGAATTCCTTTGCAACAGACCCCAATCTATGACAAGGTCCCAATAAGTGTTTGCAATTGTAGTAATTCCTGAAGTTGATGCTGCCATTACTTTCCAAAAGGTTCCTCTCTTCTGATCATATAGTGTCCTCATTACAAGAGCAACAATAGTTGAGAAATATTTGAGGCTATTAAGCCCTTGCATCGAATCTTTTTCTTCAAACAAGCGACGAAGACACTGTATATATCATGAAATCATACGAAGCACCATGTTACATAATTGTCAAGATATCTATAGTGGGAAATGGGAATGATGATTTGCGGTGTAAAAACTCTCAAACCTGAATAAACCGAGACCAAAAGGGAATAATTGCAACAACTATGTATAAGATCTGATAAACATTGCTGTCTTGACATGTGTTTGATCTTGTTTTGAAGTTGCCCCATACATAGTAGCAGACATAAAATTGCAAGCTCCTAATTGCTTGAACCTGAAATACAAGAGCACAGTGTGGTTTTTTGCGACAAGCAGAGGACATTTTGCACATTATACTGACTGAATCATCAACATTTTGGTATAATGTAGAGGCTTCCATATAGAAAAAGGCTGAGGGTCAAACCTGGCTGGTAAGTTGATCTGCCAAGATGAAATCTGGTAGAGTAACCTGCAAATTGATGTGCAACTAGTTAGTATTTTATGTACTTGCTGTGATATTGAAGTGTGTGAATATGTATATCTCTTAAACAAACTACTGGTACCTTATAGAGGGGAGCGCATAGGCAGTGCCAGGCAGTTCTTAGAAAGAAGAAACGACTTGAACGATATAAAATGTTCAGAGGACAAAAAGTTATTAGAAGAAGAACCTGACAAAAGAAGATTTAAGATCATTAGGGGGTTTTCTATAGATCAGTTGTAGAATGATAGTAGAAGGAAAACTAATGTTTCTAAACTTACAAACACCAACACAAGTGGGATCAACTCTTTCACTGTCTCATAGCTTCCTGTTTTCGGGTCCATATCCATATCCAGGTGGAAGAGTGAAGCAGCCAATGCAAGAACTGAAAGACCAGAAGCAAGGAGGAAAACTTGTTTGTAACCTAACTCTGTTCCCTGCTTGAAGCCAAATATGAAGGGATAATTGACCCGAAAACGCTTCCAGTAGTATACATTTGCCCCATACATGAGCATATGGAGGACAATGTATCCAAATAGGCTGCAATGTTAGAGCTTCATTACTCATATGTATTGCTTAAAACATGGTTTCTCTTGTAGACAAACATTAGGAAGGAATCAATATGAATTTGTAAACGACAGATGTTTAGTTCACCTATAGAGTGGAAATATGTTATTCATATACTTATCACGATCCTTATGTTCTAGAAGGTGCTGTGCACGTATCGCTACAACAATAGCTGCCACTAATGCTATTGAGCAGCCACAGAACAAACCTGTAGGTGAAAAGTATATCAGTTACTAAAACGAACATATGGTTATGATGCAGTGTACGAACTTTTGCCGAGCACGTATCCTGGATGAAGATAATTCATTAAAATGTTAGTGTTGATGCTAATAAGGATGTGTGCTTACCCATGAAAAATGTTACTCGATGCGTTTCTCTTTTAGTTTGTGGTCTTAAATGTTTCATTCCTTTCCTTCGATTGCCATTGACAAAATGTTTTACGAATGTGACCTCCACTCTTTCTATGAGCTTGTTAACCTAAGGAAAAGTAAAGATTGATGAGAAGTTCAAACTTCAAATTATAATTGCAAGTGGAATAAATTACCTCATCTGAGTTACCAAGATCAGATTTATCAACCGTATCTGAGTATGATTTAGAAGCTTTCCTTGAAGTAGTCTGTATTAGTAAATTGCAGTGTTAAAAGGCAAAACTAAAAATTTCTACTTTCTATTGCCAAATAGTTATCGATAACTTCAGTGTAGTACCTTATCATACTTCTTCATGATCTTGGAGAACGCCAACACGTTTAATAAACTAATACAATAAGTAGCAAACTGTTAGTTAAATTGAACACCAAAACAACTACAAGTGGGAGAAAACAATTGCACCATTACCGGTAGCTTTTCAGAAGTCTAAGCTTTTTATAGAACTCAACAAAAGCCGTTTTCATTTGTTCTTCAGCTTTTTTGAGCTCATCTTTGCTGAATTTAAAGTTTGCTTTTGAAGTCCTGATCACATTTTTCAAAGTCGAGATAGGTGTTGCCGGATCAATATTGATCTTTACATTGTCCAAAATCTCTATTGGAGCAGGCCTAAAATGCATGAGATTCTTCTTTTCTTTATCTCTATTCCCTGATGTTGATTCCTCTTCCAGTATTTCTTCACCAGTCATCTCAACTTCTTGAATTGCCTCCATATGTGCCCCAACTGTATTGAAGTTAAACACGAATCCAAACTAACGGGTTCAAGACATGGAATCAGCCATAGTATTTGAGAAATTGGACTAACCTGGACTTCTTATATGAGTAGGAACTACTGATCCTGGAGACAAGGTAGTATCATCATTGGTTGAAGGATCCATCATCACTTGGTCACTAGGCATACCAATTGAAGGTTTATCAACCATAATTCTTAGAGCAATAAGTGCATCCATTTGTTTACTCAACTTGTCAGCTTCATCCTTCACTTCCCCTACTTTTTTCTTGTAAAAAGTTATCACCTTGTTGAATTCATCATCAAGTCTTCTAAAGAAAACCATCTCATATTCTCCACCTTGTTCAGATGACATAAGAAACATAGTTTGATGGTGTCCTTGTGACCCTTCTTGTTGCAGTGAACTTACTAAAATAACTTCTTCATCTTCATTGTCTGTTCTACCAGGTGAACCTTTGAAACTGAATCTACTTTGTAAACCACTAAAAGCTCTGTACATAGACATCCTTCTCTTTAATGAGCCTTTTGGTGTGGCTGCAACTTCAGGTAATGGCGCATTCTTCTTCTTGAAACATGATATGTCTTTCAACACACCTTTTAGATAATTATAATCCATATAGGCTTCTTGCCATTCAGGTACCATTTGAGATGTAAATTCTTTCCCAAATTTCATCTTTATCAAAACTGTTTGGTTTTTCTTTAAGATATAAAAAGTGGGGTTTTCTCTGTTTTTACCAAGAATGAAGAAGATTGGAGTTTATATAAGAATGTTGGTTTGGGGTTTTTGGGTTGTAGCCGTCAGTGAAGAAAAGGTCAGAATCAAAACTAGCAAGGTTCCAAGAATGTCGTTGAAAGACAAGTCTTGGTAAAATCAACAGTTTTTCTTTTTCTTTTCTTGATTAGTTTAGGGATTTTGGAGCTTTCTTTTCTTCAAATACTCTTTAACAATGGCGACACCAGCAGCAACCCAGAAAGTTACTGTGCAATAAATTATACTAGTACCAAGTGGGGCTGTATTAGAGAGGTTGCCTCTTCTTCTCAACAATGGGCACTAACTGACATGACCTTCCTATTATTTGATAATCATCACATTTAGGCTCGTTTGACGTAAGAGATAAAAATAAATAATTTTGAGATAAAAAAATAATCTAAAGATAAAATTTATATATATCTTGTTTGTTGACATGTTTGAAATTTAAACTTAAATTTTCATTATTTTTATTCATTCTATTTAACGAGAGATTATTTCAGGCTTAGAGGACCACACCTATTTCAACAACCTTTACTTTACTCCCTTACATATTAAAGAGTGCTTTTAGCTTCAATTTAACAAGAGTTTTCTTTTAATTTATCCGTAATTAAATAATATTTATAGTTTTTTAGTTGCATAAAAAAAAGCTCAAATATGAGTAAATTTAGAAGAAAACAAATAATGCCTTGCTGTTGATGATAAGTAATGTCATTTACTTTAAATTAAAGGGAAAAGGGTCAAATATGCTCCTAAACTATGCGAAAATGTCTAAATATACCCCCGTTTGAAGTTTGACACATCTGTGCCCTCGCCATCCAACTTTTCGCCCATATATGTCCTTTTAGACGTTAGTTGCCTAGCTGAAAATAACCAATTAATTTTCCTTTTCTTTAAATAACAAATGGAATTGCTACATTCCCTTTTAATTACCACGTGACATTTATTTATATTAAAAAAATGAATACACCTCTTTTAAATAGGATATCTAACCCAAGGTGGCCGGAGTTTCTATTCCTCTGACCTGATCTAAAATGAGATAACATTTGAAATTTGAAATACAACTATTTTGGGGTCGTTTGCTAGCTGCCTTGCCAAACGAGTGAGGTGTGTGGGTTGATGTTTTGTCGACTACCTTGGGGGTGGTGTTCTGGAGCTTGTGGTGGTCAGAGCTATTTGGTGGTTGTTTGTCCGAGGTTGTGCGAATCAGTAAGCTCATTGGAACTCTATTGTTTGCTCATGGTTAGAGCTTGAAACACCATCTCCAACCAAACCCATCGCTTTCTCCTAAAAGAAATTTGGATCGGATAGGATTTACGAGTCGGATATTCAATTTGAAAAATGTGTATTCATTTTTTAATATAAATAAATGACATGTGGTAATTAAAAGGGGATGTGGCAATTTCATTTGTTATTTAAAAAAAACAAAAATGAGTTGGTTATTTTCAACAAAGCAACTAATGTTTACAATGACATATATGGGTGAAAAATTGAACAACGAGGGCACAGATGAGCCAAACGTCAAACGAAGGATATATCTAAATATTTTTGCATAATTTAGGAACATATTTGACCCTTTTCACTAAATTAAAATAAAAAATTCGTATGAAGAGTAGTTTTCAAATTATTTAATGATGACTAAAGCCGTCCAAATAGAAAAGAAAAGCAGGGAGAAGACAAGTTTGTAGATATTGTATAATATCGCGTCGAAAAAAGAAAAAAAAAAGTGTGTCAAAAATCTCTGTCAAATGATGCATTGGGATCTCATTTAATTGGATAAGACTGTACCATTTACTCTAAGCTCACAATTTGCATCTCTATTCAAAAATAATTAAATATTATCTTCTATTATACGATACGGTACAAATATATTTTTAATATTATAGAAGTGATTGATTTTTTTTATTGTCATTTTTGTTTTAAACAAATGATATCAACTCATCATACCAAACGTTGGATAAAAATTTTACTCTATAATAGTCTATAAATCACATAAGAGATGCATTTCTCACTCTAGTTTTATTAATCCCAACAGATCTTTGATTATCAAATCAAAAAAGTTAATTTTTCATGGGAAAATGGTCAAAATATCTTTAAACTATGTAAAAAGAACAAAAATGTCATCCGTTTATATTTTGACTTAAAAATATCCTTACCATCAATACTCAATACTTTAGTTCAAAAATACCCTTTCAGTCAATACTTTGATCCAAAAATATCCCTATAGTTACTAAATAAATCAAAAATGTCATTTTCTGAATAAATGTACTTTTTTTTCCTTTTTAAACATATAAACTTCCTCATTTTTAAAAATATTATTAGAAAAAAAAATGTGTTAAAAAAAATAATTTATTTATTTGGAAAATGAGTATTTTTGACCCATTAAATAACAAGAATAACACTTTTGAACCAAAGTATTGACGGCAAGGGGATTTTTGGATCAAATTATAAACGAATAACATTTTTATTTCTTTCGCATAGTTTAAGGACATTTTTTATCCTTTTTAATATTTTTGGTAATTGAAATTTAATTGTGATCGTCTTCCCATAAGCCGTATCATCAATTATATACCTAGGATTCTCATTTGTCCTAATACAATCTTCTAATTCTTGAGTGTTGGCCGATTTCTCGATATGTATGGATGATAGTGTATTCATTGAATATTTGGTTTGCTATTCTTGAATTAATTTTTTTTTTCTTAACAAAATAATGGTTAACGTGAGGGATTATTTTTGTCAGTTAAATATTTTCATTCATGTATATTAATTTTCATATTCCTAATTCACATTGTACTTTGCATAAAATAAAACAAAGATATTTGCATGCGAGAATTTATTATGAGGAAAAATTATTTAAACCAAATATTACTCTTAATTTTATGATTATTTTATGTTTTACTTCCAACCAGATGTCACCTAGAAATAGATGATATATTAACCGTGAAAGAAGAAGGTTGATGAACAAAACCCATGATGTAACGTTTCACAATCCACATCATGGTTTGAGTTTTTAATTCTTTTATTTGTTATATGCATATATAATTCAAGTTAAAAAATAAATAAACGTAACTAAACCAAAAGATAAACTTTATATCCACATTGACTCTAACAGTGACACCATACACAAGTTTGGATTGATACATTTACCATAAAGTCAAAGAAATAATGTAGTATTCAATTAATTTATTTTAGACTTCTATTCTCTAAAAGTTCTTTCAAAGATATCGATAGGGAGTAATATATGCGTGTATATAAAATAATTCCACAATGTGACATATAAGAATAGATTTAGCTATAAGCTACAAAGTAGAATTGATTTCATGAGATTGAACGGTCCCCCACACATCAATTATGCTCTTAAAGTATATGTTGTATTTATTTGTTGTATCATTATCACTACTTTACTTACGTTAGACTAGGTCCTCCTGGCAAATTTTATTGGGTCTTCTTGCAAATTGTTGCACCATGGACCTGTTTGGGTGTGCATGTCTTTCTTCTTACTTTTTTTTTTTTTTTAAAAAAAATGATTGGTTTCACTTTGACTTAAAATTGAGATTTTCGAAGTTTGAAAATTGATTTTAACCATTGGTCGTAAATTTAAATATTTAGGTAAAATTTATTTTCAAGTTAATGTTAAAATGATTTCATGTGACAATAAATAGAAAAAATGATTTTTATATGATAAACTTAAATATGATGACTTTTATATGGTATTTACGAATTATAGAAAAGTTTTTTTTTTTTTTTGATAATTCTGACTTTTATGTAACAAAATATATTACATAAAAATAACATTTGCATGATAATAAAGCTGAATAACCATCAATAAGATATACTCAATTTTACAAGATGTGTACTTTTTTTTTTTTTTTTGACATATGTACATTCACTTTTGGTCATCTTCTTGATCAAAGGTTAATAATTCTTCATCTTAACTTTTATCATCATTATTGTGTTTCTTCTATTATTTCATTCGAATAATCAAAGTGATATTTTATTTGTGGACCAAGTTGTTGGAATATATATAACCTGAGAGAACTGAACTTCAAACAATATGACAAAGACCACACAATAAAATGGACAGTCAAATTCCCACAGAGAAAATTAAAACAACGTGTTATAGATCAATAATCCATATTAACTACTTCATGCTTTTCCATCGTTATATATAGGACTAATTCCTTCTAATTTTTCGTCCATCTAAAAGCTTATAAATGATCTTTGACAATATCAAATTAATCAAAAAGATATTTACAAACAACTTATATCATAAAAAATGGAATTTATAATTTGAAAATAATACAGGTTACATATTATAACAAATAAAAACGATATGATAATACTACAATATTTTTTTACAATATCGATGTACTGTATGCATAAAATTTATATGGCTTTATTAAACAAATAATTTGCTTTGCCTCGGTCTATGTTTTTGGTGGGCTGCTCTATGTACTTAAGAAAAGAACAAAGCAAGAAAATAAGCGTGTAATTGTCGTTTGATTTGACTTTTGACGTATTATTCTAAATTGAATTGTATTAGAGGACTAATTCCATTCAAATATTCATGTGTTCTAACAAAGAAAAGTGATTAATATAAGGTCAACGTTGGAGCTAAAAGTTCAAATATCGATTTGGTCAAACCCAATATCACTTATTCAAACAATGGTGTTTATATTAATAAAGTCATATTAAGCTTTCAATTATTAATGATTGAAGTCGTCGCTCTAAAATCTGTACTTTTCTTGGGCAGTTCGTTCAACATTTCAAAATGCATATCGACTGTCGTACCCAACAAACGACTAAAGTTGAAAAGAAACAAAGAAGGTAGGTGTACTGATGATCCTCTTTGGTATACACAAAGATTTTCCCACCATATTTTCATCTTTAATTTTCAATTTAGAAGAAACCATTTACAAAACTCTAGTATTTTATTAATTAAAATATTGTATGTATATTCTCTGAGTTGAATGAACGAGTTGAAATAAACATGAGTGACTCAAAATTGATAAATGGACGGGCTATTACTTCATTCAGAATATATAATTAAATAATAAATGTGTGCTCTTTTTAATAACTTAAGCTTTTAGATAAAATTGTCACATACTTCAATATGGTATTAGAGCAGACTTAGGTTCTGAGATTGATTCTCTCCGCTATCAATATCAAAAGAATCTTCACGTGCTTGGCCATGAAAAAAGAATCAGGCTCACACACAAGGGGGCGTGTTGAGATTCGAGAATATAATTAGGAAAAACGACCTATTATAATATCAAAAGAATTTTCACGCAAGGGGGAATGTTGAGATTTGAGAATATATTAAGAAAAAATGACCTATTATAAAATTAAAAGAATTTTCAAAAAAAACACGTAAGATTCGAGAATACAATTAGGAAAAATGACCTATTATAACTTCACCTGTCTAATTCTTAATTCTTTTTTAATTATCTAGAAAACAATTGTTTTCTGTATTATCGCTTTATTTAAAGAAAAGTGGTGAAAATTTATTTCCTGTTTAACAAGTTTTAGCAATTTCCATTACTTGCAATTTGTTAAACCACATTAACTTATTAGATGTTTAGTGTAGATTTTCTGACCTGTTCTCATATTCAATTTTCAAATAGAAAATGAGTATATATTATGTTGGCCGTCTTTACTGATTAATACTATGTATAGTAATTATTTCCTTCACTCATCTATTGTGATATACGACGTATTCACTTACGGTTGATTTGAGACTTATTCTACATGATAATAATAAGAATTTTGAAACTCTTTTGATATCGATGAAGAAAGCTGAGCGGATATTGATTTGGCGTTGAATCAATCATGGACCTAGAAAGCCCTAAGAATTTTGCGAAAAGCTGCAATTGTAGTATAGTCAAGCACAATGACATTCTTTTCATGAGCAGATAATGTAGCAGTAGATCTTCACTGTTTGTCATTTTCTACTTTTAAATATACATGGAGAGACTGCATTCAATTTTCTTAATTCACTCTATAATTTCATTAACAAAACTATATTATATGAATGAATCAAACAACTACTCTCCTTTGATTTTCATTTTACATACTCTTGTCTTCGTCGTAGTTGAAAGGCAGGGGTACAGACTTTGAGGCACGATATTTCCCAACGTTATTTAAGTGTTCATTTTCCAACCTGAACAGCACAAAAACTACTACTGTTAGTATTTTCTATTTGTATTTAGTTACTAATTCCAGTTTTAGGTGATATATATAGAAATTAAACTCAATAGATAATGCATCCATCTGACCTGAAAAAGTTCCACATGCCTCGGCGAAGGATTTCCAAACAGGCAACAATTGCAATAAATGCTCTCCTATGCAAAAAAGGTAGTTCTTGAAAATCTAGAACCAACTGCATCCATACTAGTCTCAGAATAATGTTAAGAACCTGCATTTACACTCAAATAATCAATCAAAAACTTCCGCAAAAATAAAGTTGATTTTTGAAACCTGAGACCCTACTTACAATGGCAACAAAGTAGACAATCTTGTATGGCACAAGTAGCTTGTCTCTCAACCAGGGATTTTTGGAATTCCTTTGCAACAGACCCCAATCTATGACAAGGTCCCAATAAGTGTTTGCAACTGTAGTAACTCCTGAAGTTGATGCTGCCATTACTCTCCAAAAGGTTCCTCTCTTCTGATCATATAGTGTCCTCATTACAAGAGCAACAATTGTTGATAAATATTTGAGGCTATTAAACCCATGCATCAAATCTTTCTCTTCAAATAAGCGACGGAGACACTGTATATCATGAAGTCATACAAAGCATCATATTAAATATTTGTCAAGATTAATATTGTTAGAATGATCCTTTTTCTTGTGTAAAACTTCTCAAACCTGAATAAACCGAGACCAAAAGGGAATAATTGCGAGGAATATGTATAAGATTGGGTAAATTTTGCTCTCTTGACATGTATTTGATCTTTCTCTGAAGTTGCCCCACCCATAGTAGCAGACATAGAATTGTAAACTCCTAATTGCCTGAACCTGAAATGCAAGACCTCATTACACTTCTTTCTGATAACTTATTCAAAATTTGCACATTACACTGACTGAATTGTCAACTACTTGGATCCTCTTTTTGTATAACATAGAAGTTCAAGTGTCAAACCTGGCTGGTAAGTTGATCTGCTAAGAAAAAATCTGGTAGAGTAACCTGCAAAATGATGTGAGACATTTTACTATCTATGTAAGTTCTGTTATATTAATGTGTGTGAATCTGTATATCTCTTAAACAAATTGCTGGTACCTTATAAAGGGGAGCCAACAGACAGCGCCAGACACATCTTATAAAGAAGAAACGACTTGAACGATATATGATGTTCAGAGGAAAAAACGTTATTAGAAACAGAACCTGAAGAAAGATTTAAGATCATTAGGAGGTTCAAAATTTGAAACATGTTGTATAGTCTATAGAATAATTGTTGAATGTAAGTAAAAGAAGAAGTAATGTTTTTCTAGACTTACAATCACCAGGGCAAGTGGGGTCAGCTCAGTCACTGTCTGAAAACTTTGTGTTTTTGGATCAGTATCCATATCCAGATGATAGAGTGCAGCAGCCAATGCAAGTAACGAAAGACCAGAAGCAAGGAGGAGAACCTGTCTGTAACCTAACTCTGTTCCCTGCTTGAATCCAAATATGAAGGGATAATTGACTCGAAAACGCCTCCAATAGTATATATTTGCCCCGTACATGACCATATGCAGGACAACGAATCCGAATAGGCTGCAAAGACACACCTTCATTACTCATATATAGTGCTGAAAACATAGGTTTTTCTTGTATATAGACAAATGGAAAGAATCAATATGACTACAAACGAAAGATGATTAGTTCACCTGTACAGTGGAAATATGTTTTCCATATACTGTCCTCGATTCTCGTTCTCTAGAAGGTTTCCTGCACGTATCGATACAGCAATTGCTGCTACTAATGCTAATGAGCCGCCAGAGAACAAACCTGTAGGTGAAAAGTATATCAGTTACTGAAATGAAAATATGACTGATGCTAATAAGGATGCATGCTTACCAAGGAGAAATGTTACTCTATGTGTTTCTCGTTGTGCTTGTGGTCTTAAATATTTCATTCCTTTCTTTCGATTTCCATCGACAAAATGCTTTATGAAAGTGGCTTCGACTCCTTCCATGAGCTTAGAAACCTAAAAAAAAAAAACAAAGATTGATGAGCAGTTCAAACTATAGTCACAAGTGGAATAATGCTGAGAGGAAAATAATTTTTGAAATTGAAGGAAAATGTACCTCATCCGAGCTACGAAGATAAGATTTTTCAATCACCTCTAAGTATGATTTAGAAGCTTTCCTTGAACTGATCTGTATCAATAAATTGCAAGTTTACTTGGCAAAACTTCGTAACTTTCTATGTCAAATAGTGATAACTTCAGTGTAGTACCTTATCATACTTCTTCATGATCTTGGAAAATGCCAACACATTTAAGGAACTGGTAAAATTAAGTAGCAAAGTATGAGCTAATTTGAGCACAAAAACAGCAGTAACTCCTCTTTTGTGGGTAAAAATGCAACATTACCTGTATCTTTTTAGAAGTCTCAGCTTTTGATAGAACTCAACAAAAGCCTTTTTCATTTGTTCTTCGACTTTTCTGAGCTCTTCTTTGCTGAATGATAAGTTTGGTTTTGATGTAACGATACATCTTAAAGTCGAGATAGGCGTTTCGGGTTCAATATTGATTTTTACATAGTCAAGAACCTCTAATGAAGCGGGCCTAAAATTGCCCGGACTCATCTTTGTAGTATCTCTTTTCCCTATTGTTGCTTCCTCTTCCAGAATTTCTTCACTTGTCATCTCAACTTCTTGAATTGCCTCCTTTTCCAGTATTTCTTCGTTGTTCATCTCAACTTCTTGAATTGCCTCCATGTGTGGTCTACCTATCTTGGCGTTAAACAAGAATTCGAACAAATTAAAGAGCAATCAAGCAAGTTTCAACAGCTAAAACATCTCTTATGATGGTTGCAAGTCACTCTACATTACTGAGGGCAAGAATGACCCCAAATATAACGAATTGTAACTTATTTTCCCACCAAAAGATGAAACAGTAACATAATAGCCATAGGATTGGACTTACCTGGGCTACTAAAATGCATAGGATCCACTGATGCTGGAGACAAAACATTATCATCATTGCTAAAAGGATCGATGACTTGGACACTTTGTGCTCCGACTGAAATCTTATCAACCTTGATTCTTAGAGCAATAAGTGCATCCATTTGTTTACTCAACTCATCAGCCTCAACCTTAACTTCCCCTACTTTTTTCTTGTAAAAAGTTAACACCTTGTTGAATTCATCATCCAATGTCCTAAAGAAAATCAGCTCACATTCTCCGCCTTCTTCACAAGACACGAGGAAGGTGGTTTCATAGTGACATTCAGATCCCTCTTGCTGCACTGATTTCACTACTATCACTTCATCTTCATGATTATTTTTCCCTTTGAAACTGTTGTATCTAGTTTGTAAACCATTAAATGCTCTGTACATAGATAGCCTTCTCTTTAAGGACCCTCTTGGAGTGGCTGCAACTTCAGGTAATGGTGCATTTTTCTTCTTGAAATTCAAGATTTCCATCAAAAGACTTTTAAGATAATTATAATCCATATAGGCTTCTTGCCATTCATGGACCATTTGGGATGCATATTCTTTCCCAAATTTCATCTTTACCGTTTAAGAAAAAAATGAACTTGCTCTGCTTTAAACTGTAGCCATGATTGGAGGAATGATCAACAATCAAGTTGTTACATGGATGAGTTGCCAAAAATAGGAAGTTTCAAAGAATGTATTAGAAAAATAACAAACATATGAATTAAAATTAATCTCTTCTCTTTCTCTTGATAGTTGAGGAGTTTAGAAGTTTTCACTGTCTCAATCAATATTTTAGCTAAATCTCTTTAATAATTCATTTCCTTTAAAATGAGTGGAGCTGTGTGTTAGATATGCACATATTAAAGGCACCCATGGCCCATGAATATTAGTGATTGTTTTATGATGGTATTGTTTGGTCCATCTCTGATTCGCTTGACTGTCCAGTTAGTACATTCTACTCCCTCTCTCTAATTACTTATTTATTTTTGAATTCACATATCTATTAAGAAAAACAATAATTAACATAATAAGTTTATTATTTTATCACTATTAATTATGAAATAGATGAATTAAAAAACTTAAGATTTTCAAGAAGTTCTATCGTTTTCAAAATAATTAATTGAGGATATAATAGGTAAAAATAAATTTCCTTTTTTGATTTGTATGGATAAGTAATTAAAGTCAACTAAAAAAAAAAAAAGTGGACAAGTAATTAAGGATAGAGGAGTACTCCAAGTTTATCATATAAAAAATCACTTTGTCAAAGAAAAATCATCCAACTTTGTCGGTCATGTTAACTAAATAAAAAGTAAGGTAAATATCACCTGAATTTTCATATTAAATGTAATAGATTGATTTAAAAGACTTTTCCTCGGATTTCTCTTTGTAATATAATGCGATTACTTGTATCATTTAGTCCGAGGCGGACCCAAGGTATATATATATATTTATATATATAGCTTGAGATAGACATATTTTATTAGGCACTCAAAGATATTAAAGTTGATTTGACTTGCGTAAAGCTTAAAAATATCAAATAAAATAACAGGATGACTAGTTCATGATGCAAAGTGAAATTTAAAATCATTACTCCGTAAAGCAAACTTTATTTAAATGAGTCATTTAATTTATATTTATACGTTAATACAATAGTTTTATATTTTTATGTTTAATACTCCATCTGTCCCTAACCCTATTTATTTGTCCACATTTTCTTTTTTAGTTGTCTCTAATTACTTGTTCATTTTGACAAATCAAGAAAGGACAATTCTTTTTACCTATTATACCCTCAATTAATTACTTTGAAAAATGTAAAGTTTCTTAAAAATCTAAAGTTTTTAATTCATCTACTTCATAATTAATAGGGATAAAATGGTAAACTCACTATGTCAATTATTGTTTTCTTAATAGGCGTGCAAATTCAAAAGTGGACAAGTAATTAAAGACAGAGGAAGTAAGATTATCGTACGAATCGATATTGGGTACATGCTTTAACCAACATGCATTAGCCGTTGGTGATGCACTCATCGTCTTCAAATCCTGAATTCGACCCTCAATTTAGTACTAGATTAATCTTTATCTCGTTGTTTTATGAGAGTTCCAAAGGGAAGTTTGTTAACCGTCTTTACTGATTAACCAATCGTATACACATTCTTTTCCTTGGGATCTTGTAACCGTGGCGTTCGCTTACATAAAAATTGAAGGACGACCTTCCACTTGTTAAGTCATTTCATGTAAAATGTTGGAAATATATGGGACCTCAACATTCATTGTTTTGTTAAATAGTACTTCCTTTATTTTATATTAATTGAATTTTTTAGGTATTTTTTATTTTTCAAATTAACTTAATTGTTCAGTTTTCAAAACTATTTTTAGAGTGTTCTTCCAATTTTACCTTTCATTTGGATTTTCAATGTGATGACTTCAATAAATTTGACAATAATTAATAAAGGTAAAAATGAAAAAATTATGTTTAATTTATGTTTTAATCTACTTTTCTTAAAGGATATGAAACATCTCAAAAATTCAATTAATATGGAATAAAGGAAATAACTCTTTTGATATAGAAAGGTGGACCCATGTATGTTAATTACTATTAGCTGTATTCTTAGCCAATTGTTTTCCAGCGGTTATGCTAATTCCATGCATAAGAGATGCTACTTTCTCCGAGGACGGCTATTGGGAAATATCTTCTTGATCGTCATCAAAGAAGTTGACGTCCAGAGCTTCCTCTTTCCCTTTAAAATAAAAGGGTGAAGTCCATCGTAAAGTTCCAAATCTACATCCAACACCAGAGGTTCCTAACAATCACCTTGCGTCCCAACCTTCTCGACTTTCTTTGGTGTCAAAGACCAATGACTAGTTAACCAGGAAGACAACTATTCTTTTGGACGAGAAGAGCGAGTCTCAGTCCGGGGTGAGAAGCCAATAGGAAGCTTGCTATGGGGACGGACCAAGGAGCCGGTGCTAGGATTAAGAATTTGAGGTTCTAAATTTTAAAACAAAAGAGAAAAATATTACAAACCCACAACATTAGATATGAAAAACATTTTCACAACCCTTACTTACCACTAAGCTATAAATGAATTTTATTAGGGGGTTCACATATTAATATAGATATATATTTATTTTATTTTCTAATATAAATATATGATCTACAGAAAAGTTAGTGGGTTCGTCCGAACCTTCACTTAGCTCCGCCTCATTTTATATGAGTAAGAGCTCGTTTGGATTGACTTAATTAATAATAGTAGTTTTTAAGTCAAAAATAAAAAGTCAAACATAAATTACTTTTAAGTCAAAAAAATAAAAAGCAGGGGGAGACCTACTTTTGGTTTTTAACTTATTTTAAGTTATTTTTAACCTTGTCAAACATTTTCTAACTTATTTTAAGGTATTTTTACTTATTTTAAGTTATTTTTATATTTGTCAATCACTTCAAGGAGTAAAAAAACTGACTTAAAAATAAGTTTGACCAACTTTTAAGCGAATTCAGACACCCTCTTAGTTTGACTTGGCACAAAACTTATGAAATAATTTTTTTTTTTTGAAACTTGTGATCTTGTTAAAGAATAACAAAAGTCCCAAACATTTGTGGTTAATGAGATATGTAAACTCTTTGTAAGGCTTGAGCAGTCATCTTCCCTTTGAGTTAGCTTTTGGGGTATCAGTTAGGCTCAAGACCTAATTTCACATAGTATCCGAGTAGGATTCATCTCACCTAATATAATGTTGTGGACCCCCAAAAATAAAAAATTGTCCACGCAGTAGATGCTAACCACTAGGCATGAGTTGGGGTGTTGAAAAATAACAAAAGTCTCACATTAGTGGTTAATGAGATGAGTTGACTAAAGTCTCAGGGCAATCCTCCTTCCTTTGAGCTAGTTTTTGGAATGTGAGTTAGGCCCAAGACATAATTTCACAAATCTAAAATAAATTATAGATATTATATAGTTATAAATCATTTTATTAAGGATAAAATAGATTTTTTAAAGATAAATTATTATTTAATATAAAATAAAAATAAAAGTGAGTCATATAAAGTAGTGATATGCGGTAACAATTTTAGCGGAAAGGTGCATTCGTAGTAGTAGCACATTGATGTTTAAAAAAAAAACATATATTCAGATATTATTTATCTCACGCTATAATATTTTTATTTTAAAATTATAAATAATAGTAATTCATGTTTAATATTTGACATAAAGAAATTCGAAACAAAAATAAATTTAAATGAAAAGAAGAAAAAACTAAAGGAAAAGGGTAGCGGAACAAGTGGAGGACATAATGATGGTTCAGTCCGGAAAGGGAAAAGAAATTAAAGTAGTTGAAGAATAGCAGCATGCCAAGCGACCAAACTTCACTGCAAATTTGCCTGTGCGTCTCCTTGTTGCGCTGTAATTCCGGATTTAATTTTTCTAAATTGGTTTGTATTCAGTTAATTTATTTGGATTTTTTTTATATATTCATAAATAATAGGGATTTTACCATTTTAGATTTCACGTTTATGTAAGTTTACCATGATAAGTAAACTTATTTAGTATTCTTTTTTGAAGTCAATTTTTCATTAAATAAACATAAATTAATTTATTTTAATTAATTAAATTGACTAATGAAAATAAATTAATTATTTAGTTTTTTGTTGGTCAAATTCATACTTTCAAGGTTGATAACTCTTCTTAAAGGTAAAATAGGTATATTAATGTTATTTATGTACTCCCTCCGTCTCATTTTACGTGGCACAAATTCCTTTTTTATCAGTCCCAAAAAGAATGTCACATTTCACTTAATCTTAAAGATAGTACTTCAATACATTTATGAGGAGAGAGAAAAGTTGATTATTTTTTGAAGGGGTAATTTGGTAAACATTTCAAAGTCTTTATTTATTTCTTAAACTCCGTGTCCGGTCAAATGTTGCCACATAAAATGAAACGGAGAGAGTATTAAAAAGCATTTATATTTAATAAATATGACATATAAATAAGCACTGAGGGACTAAATTCCTTAAAATTATTTGCATGCTCCGTAGTTTATGGTGGTGTTGTTTCATATCCTTTATCAGGTTTTTGAGTACCTAGTCCTGGGAACGTGCATTGCACGTTTGTCCCCTAATTGACATTAGAAAAGTTAATTTATATCGCTAAGTTCAAAGTTAAGTCCTTTTAATATGTAAGTTTGACATAAGAATATAACTCTGCACAAAATATAGAATGAAAATCTTGTGTTAGATGTTGGAGATTTGATATTTTCAATGCTTCATGAAAAATAAATATTTTATTATATCAGAGGAATTAATATATTTTAATTACTAAACATAAGTTTTAATAATAAAAAAAGAAATTGGCTATAAAAAAAGATACATATAAAGAAAAATATTACAAAATGTCTAGGTGGTGTACTATCAAATTTATAGAAAAAATTACAAGTTCAAACGGAAAAGAAAGAAAAGTAAATAAAGACATGACATCCATAATAAAAGACATCACATTAAAATATATAGACAAAAATATTGTATATTAATTGAATTACATTTTGTTAGAAATCGACTTGCTGTAGACTAAAGGTATCATATGTATAAAAAACTATAATCATCAATAAAATAAAAAAGCTATACAAAAAAGAAAGCATGAATATGTTAAGAATAATGATACACTATATTTCTTGAACTATATATTAAAGGATTTATATATAAAAGAAATAAATATGAATTCTTATACAATAAAATTCAATGTAACATTCAGTCATCTTTTTACTTTACATTATTTTTTATTTTATTTTTACTTTTGCACTAATTTTTGTACCTCTCTGTAACAGTTAAGTACATTAATTTTCTAAACATTTGAGATTACATATAAAAAGGAAAAAGTACAAACATGTTGTTTTAAAAAGATAAATGATTATCGAACAACGAAAAAGACATAATTATTAATGTTTATCAACGACTTAGCCTTTTATGGGTCTAGTTATGAAAATATTCTATGGGATTTAACATGCTTACCCTCAAAATAATTAATAATAAATATAAAATGTGATTAGCTTTATTATATTTATAACCTAAAGATAGAAGAAATGAAGAATACAAAAATATAGTAATCAATTACGAAACCATATTTAAAAACTCAAAAAGTTGGAGATATGAAAAATAAAAGTTCACTTACAACTTCGTATTGGATAATATTCATCTTGTAACTATGATAGTTTACCTATTTCTCAACAAAAAGAAGATGAATATGCATGAAATTTTAAATAATGCTAATAAATAAAACAGTAAGAATTCTTATAATTACAAATTGGTAATGAAAATTTTACAACTGATATAGACTAACATACTGTAGAATGCAAGATGATCACAAACTTGAATAAACGAAGGAAACATAAATAATGTGGTGTGTCTTTGATAGACTCTTCATTACCCCTACTTATCTTACAAATTAAAATTGAAAGGTTATTAGACTCTTCATTACCCACATTTAATTAGTACATGAATATATGATTGCATTAAAATCCTGTTTATGCTTGAATTTAAATATAACTATTACTTAATATTTAATTAATTAAATATATTAATTTTTAGGGGTAACATAAGGGCAAAATGGCATTCCAACTTTAAGGTTAGGAGTTTTCCACTTTATATATATATATATATATATAGAGAGAGAGAGAGAGATGGAATATTTAATATGCATCAATTAAATATTGAATAAGGTATATATAATTTGATAAAGAATATGCTATGCTTAAAGGTTGAAAGTTGAAAGTGAGGAAAATAAATACACGACACATATTAAATTTGTAAATAAAAAGTTCATAGAATTTGTACAAGTCTAAAGGTAGATGAAAGGTCTTTCCAACTAAATTTAATAGACAATTAATTTTTATAAAAGAATAAAATGATAAATATACTTTAAAAAAATATTTTAGTAATTCAACTTTTGACTTAAGACTATTTCCACTTTTAATAGAATGATCTTGTTGACTTATATTACTAAAATCTAAACAAAATGAAGCTTCATTACTCAATTTTCATAATATTTTTTTACATGATTTTAATACGAGGAATAGTTTTTAGTAGTAACAATTAAGGATCGAAGGAATTCATAAAGAAACAACCAAAATGTCCTAAATCAAAATTGTCATCATACCAACCATTTGAATTTTAACACTACGGAAAGTTGCTGTAAATATAGAATGCTTATGTTTAAGAAAACTTTTAGGCTTAGTGCCGCATAAATGTAAATGTAACTCTTATTTTTATTTGAAAATTAAAATTTTAAATCTCATAGTAGAAAAATAAAAAATGAACAATATATGTATATGTTTGCAATGCTATGTTAGATAGACGACAAAGTAACACAATCAAAATATTTCATTCAAAGTAATAATTTTTTAGCGATCTTTATTTAAATTACTTGTATTTAAACAAAAGCATATTGCATGAACTATTCAGGTATTATCAAACTCATCATGTATTAATAGAAGTTTTGTCAATTAAGTAGCATTTAAAAGAAGAATAACACAAAAACAAATTCCATAACAATGCAAAATGATGCAAAATTATACAAAATTACATAAAATATGGGTTGCATACCAAATTTATTTTGGACAACCATACCTTAACTCCAAAACGGAAAAGAAAAACTTAAAATCATAAGCTAACATAAAAAGATCTAAAGGAATATATAGGTCATATCTTATACTTCTAAGCTTAACACTTGAACTGTATTGTAAGAAAGCTTCTATCTGTTCTTTTCCTCAGTTAACTTCTTGACGACATGTATCTATATTATTATCTAGGAAGAAGAAAAGAGAACAGTAGATGATAGAAAAAAAAGGAATATGATGATCTAGTAAGCAATTTACTGGTGTTTATAGTGATATTTAGTTGTCTTTTCACCTACCAAATTAATGGAGCACATTGAATCATAATACATAATTTTTATTTGATTTCAAAATTCAAAGAGTCATTCATTATTAAAGTTTAATTATTAAACTTCATATTCCACCATTATGTAATTAAAATATTAGTATCTAATAAATTAGTTAATTTTATTTTGATTTAGTGGAGGGGCGAAATAGTAATCCAACTTTGAATGTTAGAGCTTCCCATTTATATATATATATATATATATATATATATATATATATATATATATATATATATATGATACATATATATATGATATGATGTGATGATTTATAAAACATAATTTTTTATTTTTTTTATTTTTTTTTTTGGTTGAACAGATCATTGGGTTATGGTTTGACCAATCTTAAGTATTTTTCTGAAGCAAGTGCAGCTGTTGAACGTGTAGTGCAGCTGATAAAAAGGCTACCGAAGATAAATTCAATGGAAAACATGATGAGACTTTTCTTAAGCAAGTGTTTTTAAGACAAGAAGCTGGATTCAGCTTCTTTTTTTTTTCTTGTCCTATACCTTTTCCCGTATAATTTCACAAACAAAACTATACTATAAACAGCATTGACAAACAATCAGAGAATTGTACAAGAAACCAGAAAATCATTTTGAGTCCTCTGATTTGCTGGTATCCGTTAAACAAAGTTATTGACTCTTGTCCTCATCGTAGTTAAAAGGCAGAGGTACCGACTTGAAGGCACGGTATTTTCCAACGTTATTCAAGTGCTCATTTTCCAACCTGAACAATGATGAAAACAGCATAACTATTATTGTTAGATAGAGCGAGGGCTTAATTATCTTATTATGTGAACAAGTTAGCAGAAGTTAACTCATCAAATTTCACTTATAAAGTAGATACGATTTTAACTCATATATACGGAGCCTGAATGTGTAAAAGTTATTTTTATTGTTGATGTATAATGCTTCATACCTGAAAAAGTTCCATATGCCTCGACGAAGGATTTCCAAACAGGCAACAACTGCAAGGAATGCTTTCTCGTGCAGAAATGAGAGTTGTTTAATATCCAGAACCAATTGCATCCATACTAGTCTCAGAATAATGTCAAGAACCTGCCATTTGGAGTTTGAATCATCAATAACGTAATTTCAATGGAAGAGTTTTGTTAATATATATATTACTCCTATTCAAATAGGCTTACAATGGCAACAAAATAGACAATCTTGTGTGGCACGAGTAGCTTGTCTCTCAACCAGGGGTTTTTGGAATTCCTTTGCAATAAACCCCAATCTATGACAAGGTCCCAATAAGTGTTTGCAACTGTAGTAACTCCTGAAGTTGATGCTGCCATTACTCTCCAAAAGGTTCCTCCCTTCTGAGAATAAAGTGTCCTCATCACAAGAGCAACAATTGTTGAGAAATATTTGAGGCCATTAAGCCCCTGCATTGAATCTTTCTCTTCAAAGAAGCGGCGCAGGCACTGAGTCATACAAAGCACCATATTAATTATTTGCCAACAAATCTCTTGTCAGAATGATCATTTTTTGTGTGCGAAAATTTTCACACCTGAATAAACCGAGACCAAAAGGGAATAATTGCAACGACTATGTATAAGATCTGATAAACATTGCTGTCTTGACATTTGTTTGATCTTGTTTTGAAGTTGCCCCACACATAGTAGCAGACATAGAATTGCAAACTCCTAATTGCTTGAACCTGAAATACAAGAGCATATTATACTTCTTTCTGGTAAGTACTGCACATTATGCTAACTGAATTGTAGACATTTTGTATCCTATTTTAGTATAATATAGAAGCTTCCCGTTTAGACAACGGCTGAGTGTCAAACCTGGCTGGTAAGTTGATCTGCCAAGATGAAATCTGGTAGAGTAACCTGCAAAATGATGTGCGACATTTTAGTATCTATGTACTTTCTGTGATATTAATGCGCGTGAATCTGTATCTCTTAAAGAACCGCGGGTACCTTATAAAGGGGAGCGCATAGACAGTGCCAGGCAGTTCTTAGAAGGAAGAAACGACTTGAACGATATATGATGTTCAAAGGACAAAAAATTATAAGAATCAGAACCTGAAATAAGACTTGAGATCATTAGGGGATTTGAAATTCGAAACATTTTGTATAGATCAATTGTGGAAAGGAAGTAAAAAGAAGAGCTAATGTTTTTCTAGACTTACAATCACCAGGGCAAGTGGGATCAGCTCAGTTAATGTCTCAAATTTTCGTGTTTTCGGATCCATATCCATATCCAGGTGGGAGAGTGCAGCAGCCAATGCAAGTAATGAAAGACCAGAAGCAAGGATGAGAACTTGTCTGTAACCTAACGCCGTTCCCTGCTTGAAGCCAAATATGAAAGGATAATTGACCCGAAAACGTTTCCAGTAGTATACATTCCCTGCATACATGAGCATATGGAGGACAATGTATCCGAATAGGCTGCAAAGATAGAGCTTATTACTCGTAAGTATTGCTTAAGATATGGTCTGGCTTGCAGACCGACAAAGAGAAAGAATCAATATGACTTTGTAAAAGACAGATGGTTTAGTTCACCTGTAGAGTGGAAATATGTTATCCATATACTGTCCACGATCCTTATGCTCTAGAAGGTTTCCTGCACGTATTGCTACAGCAATAGCTGCCACTAATGCTATTGAGCAGCCAGAGAACATACCTGTAGGTTAAAAGTATATCAGTTAGATGACAGGTCAATCTAGATGTGACAGGTCAATCTAGATGTCTCAAAAAATTTGTTATACAATACATTTGACCTCCGAGTACATAGGAAGAGGAAGTTGATACTAATAAGGATGTATGCTTACCCATGAAAAATGTTACTCTATGTGTGTCCCTTTTAGCTTGTGGTCTTAAAGACTTCATTCCTTTTCTTCGATTTCCATTGACAAAATGCTTTATGAATGTGGCCTCCACTCTTTCAATGAGCTTAGCAACCTAAAAAAGCATCGATCAATGAGAATTTCAAGCTATAGCTGCAACAGCAATGAAAATAGTTTTTGAAAGTGAAAGAAAATGTACCTCATCTGAGCTACCAAGATAAGACTTATCAATCATCTCTAAGTATGATTTAGAAGCTTTCCTTGACGTGATCTGTATCAATAAATTGCAAGGTTAGAAGGCCAAACCATATAGAAGTACTTTCTATTGCCGAATAGTGATCACTTTGGTAATAGTACCTTATCATACTTCTTCATGATCTTAGAAAATGCCAACACATTTAAGAAACTGCAGAATTAAGTAGCAAAGAGTTAGTTGAATTGAACAGAACAAACAACTATAATTCATCATTTGGGAGGAACAACAGTGCAACATTACCTGTAGTTTTTTAGAAGTCGAAGCTTTTGATAAAACTCAACAAAAGCCATTCTTATTTGTTCTTCAGCTTTTCTAAGCTCTTGTCTGCTGAATGATAAGTCAGATTTCGAAGACTTGATCACATTTTTCAAAGTCGAGATAGGTGTTGCAGGTTCAATATTGATTTTTACATTGTCCAAAATCTCTACTGGAGCAGGCCTAAAACCCATAGGATTCATCTTTGTTGTATCTCTTTTCCCTGATGTTGATTCATCTTCCACAATTTCTTCACTACTCATTTCAACTTCTTGAATTACTTCCATATGTGACCTTACTGTAAAACAAGAATTCAAAACAAATTAAAGGGCAATCATGGGATGGAGTAATTAAGCAAGTGCCAGCATCTAATATATCAACTCCTTTGTTTCTCCCTCTCTACTTCAATGTCACCCATAAAAAAGACAAATAACTAAACGTGACGCCTATGATGGAGGGTGGATTAAGGAGAAGGATAGACAGACTTCTAGATTGACAAACTTTGGAGCATATACTGTCTTGAGCAAATCCCACATGAAAAAAAGACCGAAGTAAAGTGTTAAATAAGACAGAACACAAGTTCACATGATTCCTAAGCTATTTGACACAAATTAAAAGAGGTAAAGTATTAGGAACACTAATTGATATCTTCATCACATTGGCCAATACTTACATTGACTTGTCAAATGAAGAGGAACCACTGATGCTGGATCCATCCCTTGTGCACTATGCATTTCAATTGAAGGTTTATCAACCACAATCCTTAGAGCAATAAGTGCATCCATTTGTTTACTCAACTCATCAGCCTCCGCCTTCACTTGCCCCACTTTTTTCTTGTAAAAAGTTAACACCTTGTTGAACTCATCATCAAGTCTTTTAAAGAAAATCATTTCATACTCTCCACCTTCTTCAGATGACATGAGAAACATAGTTTGATGACATCCTTGTGACCCTTCTTGCTGCACTGTATTCACTAAAATAACTTCATCTTCATGGTTATTATTATTATTCCCAGAAGAACCTTTGAAACTTGTGTATCTACTTTGTAATCCACTAAATGCTCTGTACATAGATATTCTTCTCTTTAATGAGCCTTCTGGGGTGGCTGCAACTTCTGATAATGGTGCATTTTTCTTCTTGAAATCTAAGATATCTTTCAAAAGATTCTTTAGATAATTATAATCCATATAAGCTTCTTGCCATTCATGGACCATTTGGGAAGTAAATTCTTTCCCAAATTTCATCTTTATCAAAAGCTCTCTTCTTTTTTTCTTGAAATAAAAAAAGTGATTTTCCTCTGATTTATCAAATAGAAAGATTGAGCTTTAAATAAGAATGTTGGTTTTGGCTTGTAGTGCGTGATTGGAGAAATGGTCAGCATTCAAGGTGTTAAAGGGTCGCTAAATCTAGTACAATTTCCAAGAATGTCACACAAAAGTACAAATTTATTTTAGGACTTTGAAAGTTTTTTGGCATAATACATAAAGAAGACCTTTAACTTGACATCAATTCACAACTATGACCCTAAACTTTGCCAGTGCACAAGTAGGCACTTTAACTATTACAAATTTAAACAATTAAACACTCTAATCCTACATGGCAAAGTGCGTGAAACACACTTTAATTAGGCGCGTCAGTGGTAAAAATAAAGGCCCCCAACGGTAAAAAAAAAAAGGCTTAAATGACACTTCTACCCTTAATGAATCTCTTTCATATATATCTATCTATTTCCCTTTTTTAAATCAAAATCTCACTTTACTCTCCTTTCTAATTTCTTCAACAACTTTTGCCATTTTCCTCTCTTTCTTCACAATTTTCTGCTCACTGAAATGACATCAAATTTTTTTTGTCATTGTGGAAAAAGAGCTTTAATGAAGATTTCTTGGTCCGTAAATAACCCAGGTCGCTGATTTCTTGGATGTGAAGATTAGGGTTTTGTAGAGAAGAAAGAGGAAAATGTAGGAACTTAAGATTAGGGTTTTGTAGAGAAGAAAGAGGAAAATGTTGTTGTATGTTCTAAGCATAGGATCATACACGTTCACTGATATTTATTTTATTTTTATTTTCAGTTTTTTAATTGAAAAATCCACGTGTATTTATTTTAATTAGTTGGCAGCCACGTAGAAGCATTTGTATATCACGCACTTTGTCTGGGATATACAAGTGTTTAATTGTTTAAATTTGTGATAGTTAAAGTGCCTACTTGTGCACTGGCAAAGTTTAGGGTCATAGTTGTGAATTGATAACAAGTTAAAGGTCCTCTTTATGTATTATGCCAAGTTTTTTCGTTGTAATATGAAAAAAAATGGCAGGAGGACCAAACCCAGAATATCACTATGTCTCAATCAATATTTCAACTACTGTCTCTTCATATAAGATTTGGAGCTGTGTATGAGCTGGTTTGTGCAATTTTACAACTTTTTTTATTATTTGTTTTATAACACTGGTGATTTGTCATTTTGGGCATTATTGTACTTGTTATGAGACAACAATCATGAAAGCAATAGTAACGAAAAATAACACAATTTACGCGTGAATCTCTTACGTTGTTTAGTAGAATGTATAAAAATAATGCATAGAGTGTATTAATAATGTTTGCATTAGTAATGCTTGTATTAGTTATGCATAAATTATATCTTATGCATTGTATGGTATGATGTATTAAAAATAGTATATATTGTATAAAATTATTTATTTATAAAAATATCCTCCACAATTATGGTGGAAAAGATGTAAAAGTGTTTTTGAGGGTTAATTGGGTCTTTAACCATGCTAATGCATGTATTAACTCTCTTTGCATTACTAATATCTAGTAATCCATAATATTAATAATACACTCTTCAATACACAATAGAGTGTATAACTAACGGCATGAAAAAGTGTACTAAATAAGGAGCTGCTAATACACAAAGTGGAAATAGACGGAAAAAAATGCTACTCATCAACTATCTACCAAAATTTAAATAGACGGAAAAAAAATTACTTAGCACAAACCTGATCTTTCATGATTTTCACCTATTTTATTGTTGAGATTTTGTGAGCTTTTAAAATTTATTTAGGAGATTTATCTTACGTTAAAAATATATTTCTTGTAGTTTAAGTTTAAAAGTTTACCTTATATATGAGGTGTAGAATTTCTTACCTGGAAACAATTTTTTTTACCTAAAATAGAAGATTGTAGTCATGTACTACTGACAATGAAAAACAATATTTTTCTTCTCCAATTTTCTCTAATTTCTTCATTTATTAAGCGTAAGGTCATTTCACTAAATACTAAACTAAATTGGGGCGGATCTAATCATCTAATGTGTTGGTTGTGTATTCATATAAAATAAATTCAATAATTTTTACTTGGATCTCGTAGATATATGTTAAGAAATTCATTAAATATACTATTGTAAATTAAATTATTATTTTAATATTAAATTGAGATCAAATTATAAACTTCAAATTCTATATTTGTTCATTAAAAAACACGTCTTGTTGAGGGCAAAAGTCAACCGAAGTGTTTAAATTAGTATTAATCATCGTGGAGTTTAGTGGTAACACTAATGCTGACCAAAACCGTCCAGATCGTAGAAAACAAAAGCATAACAACTGGACAATATTGTATAGTAAAATTAAATATTATAAGCAAAATAATGCATCATCAAATCTCTGTCCAGATATTAAAATGGTTCTGCCCCAATAGTAATTGTATTAAAAAACTGCGTATGGATACTTTATTTTGTCACTTTCCAACTATGCAAATAAATAGACAAATTTATCACCTAGCTTCGTTTGGCTTTCCATCTATGCAAATAAATAGGCAAATTTACCATAAGGTCTACTCAGAATACCTAATATATTGCTATATTAAATATTTAGACCTCCAATTCTTCAAAAGTTCTTTCAGAAATATATTTTAAAGTCCACGATGCGGCATTCTTCGTATAATCCTCATTATTATTTTTCTCCTCTAAAATCTGAGCATTGACTTACTGACTTAGTACATTAGTTTCTTTTTTAGATATAGGGTGTGTTTGGTATGGAGGAAAATATTTTTCGAAAAATGTTTTTTAATATTCTCATGTTTGGTTGGATTAAATGTTTTGGAAAATATTTTCCAAATCAACTCATTTTCCTCAAATTTAAGAAAAATGACTTTTCTTCAAAACTTAGGGAAAACATTTTTCAAAACTCTCTTCCAACTTCAATTTACAATTATTATTTTTTTGAAAATATTAATTAATTTTGTCCCTACCTTCAAATCAGCCCCCCAACCACCTCCTCCCCCCCCCCACCCCAAAAAAAATAAAAATTTAAAGCTTGTTTTTAAAAAACGTTTTAACTTCAATTGTTTTACCCCACTCTCACCCCTACTCCCAGCCCCCTACCACCAACACTACCCCCAAAAAAAATATTAAAAATTGTTTCTAAAAAATATCTCTAATTTCATTTTTTTTATTTTTTTACGCCCCCACCCCCCACCCTCGCCCCCCATCAGCCCCCTACCAGCCCCTAGCCTCTTCAAAAAAATAATTTGAAGTTTGTTTTTTAAAATTATTTTCTACTTCAAATTTTTATTTTTTCACCCCTATCCTCGACCCTCCCCATACCAGCGCCACCCCCCCCCCCCCCCCGAAAAAAATTAAGTTTGTTTTTAAACAATATTTTCAACTTCAAAATTTTATTTTTCACCCCGATCCTCGACCCCCACCCCACCCCTACCCCCCTCCCAAAAAAAAAATTGAGTTTGTTTTTAAAAAATATTTTCAACTTCAAAATTTCATTTTTTCACCCCTACCCTCGACCCCCTCCCCACCCATCCCCCTACCAGCCCCCACACCCCCCAAAAAAAAAAATTATTTTATTTTTAAAAAATATTTAAAAAATTTTATTTTATTTTTAAAAAATATTTTCAACTTCAAATTTTTAGTTTTTCACCCCTACCCTCGACCCCCCCCCCCAAATCGCCAGCCCCCCATCCCCAAAAAAAAATAAGTTTATTTTTTAAAAATATTTTCAATTTCAAAAATTATTTTCTACTCTAGTAAAAATAAAAGATATTTCTCAAAAATATTTTTCATTCATAAATCAAACACTAAAAATCTTTTTCGGAAATTATTTTCTACTCACCAACCAAACATGAAAAAATAAGTTAAAAATCTACTTGTTTTCTAGGAAAATATTTTTCATGGGAAACTTTTTCCTTCCTACCAAACACACCCATAATCTAGGACAAGTTGAATTGCATGAAATAGAAAGGCCCCTACTTTTTAGTTTGGTAGTCAGTGATGAAACAAGTTATTTATATATTAATTTTATATTAAATTATATCATGTTCAGTAGTAGTTGAAAAATAAATTATTTATAGATAAAAAATATATATGACGTTTGATTTACAATTGAGAAATCCTCATAACTGACGTAGTAATTTATGAGGGAAATATATGCCTAACTAACACCTAAAATTACAAATTGAATTTTTAATCAGCTAACAAATGACTTGTACTTAATTGTGAACCAAAAAATTATCAATTTTGACAAGGCTACTGGTCAAGTTTGTTCTTAAATGATGTATTTGTTGAACAGTCACATCATCAATTCATCACTTTACTTACTGCGGACTTATTCCTTCTAGCCAATACATTGCATCTTTTTGCAAATTGACATACTATATTTTGTAAGTGGAAATATATCTATACTTTTATTTTATTTTTTTTATTTATTTTTGCCGGTTTTAATAAAGAAAAGTTTTTAAAAAAATTCCACGGAATTGTTTTATTTCATGTTTGGAAGTGCAAAATGATATCAAGGGAAGAAACTATGGATAATTGTAGGACAGTTTATTTTTTTTTCATCCGATGACCGCATTAAAACTGCAAGCTTTCAATAAAAATTTCTCCATATTCAAAACTCTTTATTGGTACATGTTGAGGAAAATGTTTTTCTTTTTTGTGTGTACGTGAGAAAATTGGATAAAAATTGATCTCAAAATTGGGAAAGTCATATATTAGCATTAATTTCTTTATAGGTTTGCATTTCTTCTTCATATCCAATTGGTTACTCCTACTAATTAAGAAAAAAATGTACGTTTATTTTGGTTCTTCACTCTTCACGTTTTTCTCTCCGTTCCCCTTAGTCAATTGATACTTAATTTCTTTTATGTATAATCGTTTAGATATTTGATATTTATAGATTTACGTTATGTAATATTTATTGAAAGATAAAATATTTTCTATTAAAATTTCTTCGATGAATGGGTTTTATTTATCTCGTCATAAGCTATGAGACATGTATATTCACTTTTCTTGTGCATTTTCTTTCCATTACGTACACCCTTCAATTTCTTCTGAACTCCACTTATTTTCTTTAATTTCCATGCATTAACATCCATTTACTTTTTTATTTTTCTGTAATTTAGATTTAGACTAGAATATTTCTGTACATGGTGCCCCTTGACCTCTTACCCAACATTTTATTGAATGTATCTTTTTAAAGTATTTCATGCTTTTGTTTTGTATAGTTGTCATATATTAAGATCTATTCGTATTTTTCCTTCTTATTTTTTTTGACAATTTCAACTTCATCAAGTTAAATAATCAGCTGTATTAAATGAAACAATAGCCAGCCCTCGAGGACTTGCTCCTTCTAATTAATTTTTCGTCAACTTATATTTATATAAACGGATAATATAATGTGAATGAATTTTTATAGATATATCAGCCAAAAGAGATTTTCAAGTAACTATTCACAAAAAATGGAATATGAATTTTAAATATTAAGATATGTTACCTATTTAAAACAAATAAAAATGACTTGATAATAAATAAATAATTCCCTGCGTCTAGGTCCATGGTATTGGTGGCCTACTCTACAATAGAATGATGTATACTGGAGAGAAGTACAAAGCAACAAACTAATCGGGAGGTGTTTAATTAAGCTTTTAGAAGAAAATAAGTATTTTTAACTCAAATTATTTTCGGAATATAAAAAATATAATTTTCTCTAAGGGTATATTTTTGAAAAAAATAATACTTACAAATATTTTTTGAAAGTTTGATCAAACACTAATTGCTATTCAAAAGTTCTTTTAAAAAAAATTGATTAGTCAAAAACAAATTATTTCTCATCAAAAAGTATTTTTTTGATTATTTTTTCTAATAATTTTTTTTTTACAAAATAAACTAATTTCAGAAGCTGGACCGCAAGCGCAAATTTGGCATTTGATTTGGCTTGACTTCGACATATTAGACAACCCACGAGGACTAACTCCATTCAAAATCTTGTGTTCATGAAGAGAAGTAATCATCAATATTTATATAATTGTAAAGAGCTTATATTGTTCATACTTTATTTTAATGTGCTTAGAAGAACTAACGCCATAAAAGTATACTGTTACATCATACAACTAAATAAATATACTTACTAATTGATAAATCACAAGTTTTTTGTTTTCTTTTTTCTTAAATTTATTACGGTAACTATTTTAAAATTGTATGTCGTACCTAACAAAGATGAAAGTAAACGAAGAAATTAGGTGTACTGATCCTCTTTTGGTATAATAAAAGATTTTCCCACCCTCTTGTAGTCTTTTTTAAATTTAGAAGAAACCACATACGAACTCTATTTTATAAATGAACTTTAATGGAATTCCAATTATTTATCATTTGAAAAATTACTATGAAAACAAGCATCAATTAACCATTATCAGACTATCAAAGTTTGCGTGCAAACACAAAAATACTACTTCTATTCAATAGAGACTAGCACATTTTCATGAACTTAAATGAGGAACGAAACACGGTTAACTTGGAAAAACCTCTGCGCATACATGCATTATGACTCTATGCTTCTATTAATTTGATGTAAACATTATTCGTAGACATAACTAAAATGAAATATAAGGACCACAACGCAGCAGCATCTCCTCGAAGTAACCATTTCAACACATTGAAGACTATTTTTTGTTGTTGAACAATGAGATGCTGGGAGTTACCTATACCCAAATCAATTACCAATGTTGAGTAAATTGAAGAACCATATTATCCATTTCAGTCAAATGACTTGGCGAAGTTCTCATACGCACTTCCAGAATTAAAAGAGCACGATGAAAACTAGAAACACAGATCAGGACATATAATATAACGATCAATCACAGAGTTTATGCATTCATGGCATATTTACCCTGACAAATGTCTGGAATATTGTTTTTCAGTAAAGAGGAGCAAAGCATACCTCACACAAATAACAAGAAAGTACATCCAAGTGCCAACATAGCAAACACGCAAGAAAAACATTTGCACAAACATGCCAACTTTTATTTAGTAGTGATAGTTTTTTAGTATGGCATGAGAATCAGGTTCAGATGATCATAAAGCACTCTGCTCAATCATCGTAGTGTTTGCGGTGGTGGTGGCGGCGATGTTTCTTCTCCTCATCATCGTCGTCGGAGTTGTCCTCACCCTGCCAATTAGATAGGGATTAGATCACATGGATTGGAAAAGAGTTCAAATCTTAAGCAAAAACAAGTGGATGATGCATTTCCCTCACGCTTGACATGCCTGTAAATCTATGTTGTACGGATGGACCATTCATTTGATGGGTTAAAAACTCGAGCTTTTAATAAAATGCCAATAAGTACTAATGACAAGTTGAGTTGTGACAAACAGTATAAATAAATTTGTTACAAATAGTGTTTTTGGGGTTATATTTTCATAATTAGAGAGGGGTTGACAAATGTGTATCAGTAAATTCACATTTTTTTTTACCTGAAATGTCCACTAAATTTTAAACCACTAAACCATCACCCGGTTTTCCAAAACGCTACCTAAGGAATACAACCTTGCCCCACTCTGTCAAATCTAAATGGTTGTCTTCCATTCTTTATCCACTCCAATACTCTATTTCTTCCAAAAATACATTTATTTCAATCTTTTTGTCTTTCATTGTTGTTTTCTTTCATTTTCAACATCTGGCTATTTTCTCTCTTTTTCGTTCATAAATTTCATCTCATGTGTTGGCAAGAATGTGCATAAACATTGAAGTTGGTGGAAGCATGTACCAAAAATATGACAGATATGATGCTGCAATTATAGCTTTAGAAGATTGAAATTATCCAAGAATCATCTCGTAATTCAGTAGTGGATGAAAAAAAAATAGAATGTAATGAGTAGCACGTGTTTATGTTAGCAATATTTTTTGCTAAAATTGTTTTTGAAAAATTATTGAAAGAATAATTTGTCAAGTAAATCATTTGGGCGATTTTTTAGAATATAAATTGAATGTTCTTAAGGGCTTGGAAAGTCATCTCGTGATTGAAATTAGTGTAATTACTAGAACAAATGAAACTAAAAATATATAACATAAGTTCTAAATTAAAAACAAAAAAATTTAATATATACTCTTGTGTCAAATTTCAACATAACATATATAAATATGATTTAAAAGAATAGCAAAACGTAAGTCTATCATCTTAATCAACAATGAATTCTACTTTAATTTAAAAATTAGAATACTAGCAAAATTATGTTAATGAAATAAATAAACATGGCATAAAAATAGAAAATATGAAAAATTGCATAGAATCACATAAAGTAAAGGTTGAAAATGAGAAATAAATGAAATACAAATAATATACAATAAAAATTAAACTGTTAGAATAATAATATAAAAAAGAATTTAAAATAATAGAAATAGAAAATAAATTAAAACAAAAAAATAGAAATGGAAATGAATATAAGAAAAAATTAAAAAGTTATCAACTTGTAATAACCAGCAATTCACAAGTGTAATTATCCCTGTCAATTACACCAATTACCTGCTGACCAAGTAATTACATGGCCAAACAAACAGATCAGACACTATAATTATACCAAATTACACCAAGTCTAATTACCAGGGTGGCTTTCTAAACACATCCTTATTTTGTTATGTTAATTTAGGATTTTGGTGTATCTAGATTAGATCGGATCAAGTATTGGACCTTATTTTTTGGATTTTAGCCCTTGATCATTCTTTTATTAGAGTAGTAAATTTATAAATAAAGTCTCGGTACACAAAAATGAGACAATGAATTGACTTATAGTCGGGGAACGAGGTAAGTTAATTCATTTTATTTTTTTGTTTATTTTATTTATAATTTACTACTTCAAAAATAAAAGAATAACCAAGGGCCCAATCAAAAAAATCAGGCCCAATACATAACATGATCCAATTTAGATACAACAAAATCTTAAATTAACATAAACAAAATAAAGAACATTCTATTTTATTTTTTTTATATATGAGAAATTCGTTTGTGACCCGCCCTTTGAACCAATCACATCCTTCTAAACTCGGTGGATAATAGGCCCGCCCCTCTACCCTACTCCACTTGAATACGGGGTTTTGCTTTGCATGATGTATGGCTTGAACCTGCGACCTAAGCCACAAATCCTCCACCTTTTGCCAGGCGTTAAGGGCTAAAGAACATTCCATCTACCTTCCGAAAAATCGCCTAAATAATTTACTTGACAAATTAATGTTTCAATAATTTTTCAAAAACAACTCCAGCCAAAATTATTGCTAACATAGACATGTGTTGCTCATTAAATATTAATTTCTTTTCATCCACTATTAAATTACAAGATGATTTCTCAGATAATTTCACTATATCTATTCAAACATTCTAATCTTCTATAGCTTCAACAACATCATCATACCTACTATATTTTTCAGTACAAGCTTCCACCAATTTCAATGGTTATTTTTGCACATTTTTGCCAAGTTAAGTATATACCTTATTTTTTTCCCCTTAAAAACAATATTGGCATACTTGTTCGTGAGATGAAATTTATGAACGAAAAAGAGAGATGGGAAAAAAATAATCAGATGTTGAAAATGAAGAATGGAAGTAAGAAACAACACTAGAAGACAAAAAGATTGGAACAAGACTATTGCTGGCAGAAATATAGTGGATAGAATATTGGAGTGGATAAAAAATGGAAGACAACCGTTTGAATTTGATAGGGTTATTTTTTGGGCAAGATTATTTCTTGGGGTTGTATTCCTTGGCAGTGTTTTGGAAAACCAGATAGTGGTTTAGGAGTTGGTTCAGTGATTTAAAATTTAGTGGGCATTTTAAATGCAAAAAAATGTGAATTTATCGATCCATCCTTGTCAGCCCCTCTAAATATGAAAAGAACCCCAAAACGTACTAATTATGACAATTTGAGTTGTGACAAACATATTTACCCTATTTGTCACAACTCAAATTGTCGCAACATAAATTGTCACCAGCAATTTCACATATGTAATGGATTCAATTGTAAGAAATATTTGTCACAACATAAATTGTCACCAGCAATTTCACATATGTAATGGATTCAATTGTAAGAACTTCAAAAACTCAACTCTAATCATAACAGACTTAGCAATCACAGACATGTCTTTTAACACACTAAGGTTTTGGTAGTTCACAATATGGTAATATGTGCCTGCCCCTAACCCCATTGTTATTCTTCACTTTCTTTTGCTAGAAGTGTGGCTTAAGACTTGAGCGCTAGTTTGGTACGAGGCATGACCAATCATGGGATTAATTTTAGGATGATTTTATTCCATGTTTGGTTGGGATAAAATCGCGGGATAACTTATCATATGATTAGTTATTTCGGGATTATAGTGTTGTGTTGATCCCCACATTGAGGGTGGGAAAACAATCTTGGGATAATTAATCCTGAAATAACTTGTTCCCAAACCGAACGAGCCTAAGAGTGAACACAAAATAATGAGCTACTTACAATGAGCTAAATGAAGAACTATTCATTTTACCAGCAGCATTTTCTATCAAAATCAAAAGGATCGCCTATGTGTTTCTTTCCACACTATCAAAGGTTTCCCTAGTTCATCTAATCTAAAAGTTAAAATGAGGCGTCATCTAGTTATTTTGGTTAGAGTTGAGCATCATCAAATGATCTTTCGGTTTAATCACTTGTAAATTGAAGCATTTCCATTTAGGCAAAAGATATCAAATACTGTAAACCTAAAAGGATCAGACAAGTGCTAAAAACTCAATTAATACAAAGAAGAGAAATTGAGTGCTCACATATTTCTTGCGACCATAGCCCTCATCGTCATCACCACGCCTCTCGTAGCTGGGCTTCCTGTAGTCCTCCTCCTCGGACCTTCCATAGTGAGGCCTCTCGTACCCTTCGCCTTCCTCAACCTGGTAGCTTGGACGCCCATAACTGGGCCTCTCACCTTCCTCTTGACCATAGCTAGGCTTCCTGCCATATCCACCAGATCCGTATTCTTCGGATTCGTTCTTACGCCCATAACCCGACACGTATTCCGAGCTTGGCTCCTCATATTCACTCTTCTTCCGGTACCCTGATCCATATTCGGAAGCGGGTTCTTCATACTCGCTTTTCCTTCCATACTGGGGAGTGGGTTCTTCATATTCAGTCTTTCTCCCATACCCAGATCCGTACTCAGAACTTGGCTCTTGATACTCACTCTTCCGGCCATACCCAGATCCATATTGGGGAGTGGGTTCTTCATACTCACTTTTCCTCCCATACCCAGATCCATACTCGGAACTTGGCTCTTCGTACTCACTCTTCCTTCCAGATCCATACTCGGGTTTAGGCTCTTCATACTCACTCTTTCTCCCATATCCAGATCCATATTCTGGGGTGGGCTCTTCATATTCACTCTTCCGTCCGTACCCAGATCCATATTCACTTTCTCCGCCAGGGCGATTCACCCCAGGCTGAAACCCATAATCAGCTTGAGGCTGCTCATAAGTATGACTTTCCTCAGATGGACGATAGGAAGGAGTGGGGCGAGGCTTGGGCCTTGAATAGCTCTGGTACTCATTATCAAGAGCCTCATCACCATAAGCAGAAGGTTCAGCATAGGAAGTGTACTGAGGACGATCATAGTCGAACTCATCAGAAGCTGAGGAAGGCTGATAACAAGTTTCCTCAGATGGCGGAAGTGGGCGACCGTAAGTCAAAGCAATGTCGTATCCACCACCATAAGGAGTTGGATCGTACTCATCAAATTCAGCGCCGTCATCATCGTGGTGGCCTTTCGGGTAGTAAGACATTTTTGCAGGGATTCTAAATTCTTGAATTCCGATTATTCAGATCTTGATCTGAACAAATCCTCCTATATCTCAGAAGAAACAAAACGGCGTCGCGGCACCTACTCCGTGTCTTTTTTTCTTCCGCAAACCACGGCAAAACCGCGTCCAGTTTGTAAATATTACACTTCCTCTCTAGTTCAAATATTTAGCCAACAAGTCCAAACTTTTCAACTATTTCAAAATTTAGGCTCGAAATGATCATATTTCGTGCAGATAAAGTACTTCACATTTCTTGACAAAGTTGTGTAAGAGGTTGATTGGTACATTCGATAAGGTTAATTGGTTTGGAATGTTTTTTAAGATTAATTTATTTTATATTTGATTTGAGATTAGTTATTTCACATGAAATATTCTATCCACGTGGCAATAATTATACGAAACTACTCATTATAGTAGAACTCATTGTCTTTCAAGTCTCAATCCTTTAAAGTATCTAATCAATTTGGATATGAAAAAAATTAAGTAAAAGACATTAAAAATCTCTTCTTTTTTAAATCTAATTTTGGCATATGTATACACATGATATGTTCTTTAACCTTTTTTTTTTTTACCAGATAATTAGTGTAGAGGTATTAGAAAAAAGTAATTTCAGGGTACTAGCAGGGGCTAAGCCAAGTAGAGATGTTGCCCTTCGTCAAGAAAATACACCATTTATAAATGATAAAATATAACTTTTTTGTGTTGACTTTTTCATATTTTGAATTACCTAAGAAAAATATTGGCTCAAACACTTCGTAGTAGCTTAGCTAAGATTCTGGAATTTTAAGTTTTTACCGAATAGAGTAAACAAAAAGAAAACTACCACTGGTATAAGTTATAACATTATAGGAAATATATATTAGTAATTCATTAAAAGTTAGGAGTTATCACTTGTTGATATTTTTAAAGGAAAATACATAAATTGCCTTTCAAATTTTTCCGGAAAATAATCAGTATAGAAAAATCAAAATTATTTAGGTGGAATAACATGGAAATGTTTAGTTGTAAAAGAAGATGGGTAGGTCAATTACACAATCAAGTAGTGAAGATGGCGTCTACACAACAAATACCTAAAAAAGGGACGACAACGAACCCAACACAGTGCATATACGCTTGCCGTTTCTCAAAATGCACGCAAAGAATTCCCTTTTTCATAAAAAAGAAAAAAGAAGAATAAGAGTGTATTTAGCTCTACAAAATTGAAAGAACTCAAATTATCAACTAGTCGATCATGAACGTAAGTGTTGTGGCAGCTCCCTCTGTTTGTGCGACGTTGCCCCAGGGCAGAAGCAGAAGCAGAGGCTTTCCATCAAAGCAGAAATTCCGTGAATGTGAAACAAAATACCATCCCATTAAGGCTCATCAACAGAGTTATGATTCACAAATCACCATTGTAGCTGACATGCCCCTCTTTGAATCCCCTCATGTACTTTCACAATTCACATATACACTACACTCTCTGTTTTTATATATATAGTATATGTTGTTGTTAATTAATTACCCTTTTATGTACACAGGCATCTTTCGATAGGTATATGGAGGACAAACCAAGAGTCTTCAAAGCTATTTCCCCAGATAACAGAGGAACCCAACGTCTTAACGAGGTAATTAATTAACTATTCCACTATTTTAGTACAGTTGAAATGACACATTAGTTAATTAATATAAGTACACATGTATGTTGGTGCAGGAAGAATGGAGAATTCAAATGGAACCGATAGGTTTCTTGTTCCTCACAGCGTGGCCAGTTGTTAACATGAGACTTAGATGCAAAACTAAAGGAAATGAATACCCTTCTGGCGTTCCAAACCATACTTCTATGGTTCTTGAGTTCAAAATTGTATGTACATATACTTCAAATTTAATTAAGGATTGGATTGATGTGTTTAACATAAATTATTGAATTATATTATTGTGCAGACAAAATGGGATCTAGAAGGAGTAACAGAGGGGAAAAACAAGCCATCAGAATTTCGTCTTAGCATGGAAGGAGTACTTTACCCAGATAGAAGAAAAGGAGGAAGAAGCAGGATCAAAGGTCATTTCCATATGAGCATTAGCTTCGCTCCACCTCCCATGCTTGCTTTGGTCCCTCCACATGTTCACAGAGATGTCACACAAGCGGTTAGTTTTTCAATTTATACGACACATTTTCTTATTAAAATTCATCCCGAAAAGACTTTTTATATGTGTGGTAATTAACAGGTTATGAAGAATATGGCGGACAGTATGCAGCATAAAGTAAGAAACAATTTGCTCGCTGATTATGCTAAATTCAAGAAGGAAACCCCCAAAAATCCATAACTGTAAGACTGACTTATCATTTAATCAAAAACCAGAAGAACTCTTCCTTTTTCTTTTCCATACTGGAAAACGTTGGTTCACTAGTGTAATTAATTGCGTGGCCTTTTGTATTTGTTCAACTAATCAAAATCAGGACAAATACTCCTTTGTTAATAATAGTGATCTCGTGTACGCAACAGCCAAATAAGATTACTACTTATAATTCTCCCCCTTTATTTTATATTTATGTTTCTTTTTCAGGAATCTCTTTGCTGAAATAATTTTCAAGGGGAAGGGGATATACAAAACAAAGAAAGAAAAAACAAAGGGAAAATTGGCTTAAAAAATAACCAAATAAGCTTAAAACTTATTTTGGTGTTAATCAAATATAAAAATGTTTGCAAGTTAAATGTTTTAAATTAAAATAACTCAAAATAAATCAAAAGTCATTTTCTAGAAAACGTGTATGCTCTGCTAATTTTAAAACATAGTTGATGGTAAAAATAGTTTCATGGGCTAATAGGATCCCGCAAATTTAAGGTGTTTACTTCAAAAAAGGATATGTTTGATGGGGTAATTATGTATTTTCTCAATTTTAAGCTTCATGCATGCCAAAATGACTTTAGTATCTTTGGGTACTTAATAAAATATATTTCTATCTCAAGATATATATATATATATACCTATATATACGTAATTTTCCAAAATTAATGAGTACACGTGCATCCTCAACGCCACACATGGGTCCACCTTTGAATTTAATACACAACTTCCTCTCTAGTTCAAATATTTAGCCAAAAAAATCCAAACTATTCAACTATTTTGAAAATTAGGCTCAAAATGATCATATTTCGTGCACATAGAGTACTTCATATTTCTTGATAGGTTTGTTTGATACATTTGATAAGGTTAAAAATAATTTTGAAATGTTATTTGAGATTAATATAATTTTATGTTGGATTTGAGATATTACTTGTTTTTAGAATTATTTTTACATTAAATGGTGAAATTAAGAGCATGTTTGACATTGTTGTAGGAAGGCCAAAAGTGCTTCTTTTTTTTTTTTTTTATAAAAGTATTTTTTTGAAAAAAATAGTGTTTGACAAATTCTCAAAACTGCTTTTAAATGAAAGCAGAAACAGTTTTTCTACTGTTGGGAAGAAGTTAAAAATTTCTGCTTCTTAAAAAAAACAGAAGTAGAAGCAGAAAATTATTTTCTTGAAGACTAAAATATCATAAATTTGGTAAGTTTCATACAAAATTTTTATTTTTTATTTTTTATTTTTATTTTTATATAATAATTTTTTATTTTAGTTTATATACTATTATTATTTTATATTTTATATATTATTTTACGTCTTATTTTATAGAATCGGAAATATATGTAACAACAACATTTTTCTAGGATTAAAAATATGAAGGATTTTATTTGTTTTTGTGGTGAATTTTTTGTATATAGTGGTTTAATTTGTGGAATAGTTTTTAAATTTATTTTTCTTGATATTTTGAATTATATTTAATTCATCATGTTAATATTATATTAATATTTAATTTATTTATTTATGTATAATATTGATTGAAAATTTGAATGTGCATATTTTCATTAGTATTTTCTAATAGATATTTAAAATAGTTTCTCTCTATAAAATAATTTTAGTATTAAAAGTACATTGATAGTTACCATTTTTCGTAATTTGACTCTCAAAAGTATTTTTTTAAAAAGATTAGTCAAATACGATTTGCTTATCAAAAGCACTTTTCAAATGAATTAGCCAATCACAAATTACTTTTTGCAAAAATACTTTAAAAAGTCATTTTAAAAAAGTGTTTCTAAAAATAAGTATTTTTTAGTAGCAATGTCAAACAGACTCTAACTATCTCATTTAAAGAGTGGGATAGCTAAATCACATTTGTTATCTTATCCCATGGCAATCATTGTACCAAAACTATTCATGTTTATTCAGTGGCGGAGATAGAAATTTTGATAAAAAAATTCAAAATATAAAAAAATAACACTTGAAATCGTGAAAATTGCAAAGATAACGAGACGGAATAGAGTGTAACGGAAACGATTAATCTTAACCAACGAGTACAATTTAGCTCGCCTTCTCTCTTATTTAAAAATTTCTTTCTACTTTAGTTATGCTCCATTGAACCCTTCTTAAATATTTTTGTGTTTTATTTCTTTTCATTTCATAGTTTTCTATTTTGTTTTGAGATTATTATTTTGTTGTTTTGAATTTCAGCAAGAAGGTTTAAAATAATTTTGTTTCTTTTCATTAAAATATATGTTGTATTTTAATGAAAATTATCAATGTCGACACCAATTATTATTTTTTATGATAAAATAGCTAAAGTGACCAGAAAAATATATCAAATTATTTGTAAAGTAATATAAGATGAGATACGACATACAATAACATATTTGAGATATAATATTAATTTATATTATTTAAATAAATATAACATTTATTTTACAGTCAATTACTATTTTTTAATAATTTTATTTTTATATAGTCTTATTGATTAACACCAAACACGTGCCGTACAAATTACAATGCGGATGATGATATACGATGAAGACAATTTTCAAAGATATTTTTAAAGAAAAATACATAAATTACCATTTTAAATTTATCCGGAACAAAAAACTGTATATAAAGAATAAAGTAAGTATCTAACAATTATTGATGGAATAACATGGAAATGTTTACTCCAAAAGAAACATGGTAGGTCAGTTACTCCAAGTACTGAAGTCAGTACACGAAATGAAATGATTTCGGTTTTGAATTTGAAATATTAAAATTTACTATGGTTTCTTTTTAGTCAATTCCAAATAAATGACATATTTTTATATTAAGTGATAATTTAATTTTAAAATGTTAATTTTATCCTTAATGAAATAATTTATAGTTACACAAATTTCTATCATTCATTTTGAACCACAAGTTTTTAAAGTGTTCTTTTTTTTCTTAAATTTCGTACCAAATTAAATTATCTCATATAAAATGGGACAGAGTAAGTTTTAGTAAATATAAGGTGTAATGTCCTAACTTTCAGGCAGAGAATTAATTCCATTGCAAAAAAAAGAAAAAAGAGTAGTGAATTAGCTCTAAAAACTTGAAAGAGGTAAAGAAATAGATCGAATTATCAGCTAGCCTATCATGAACCCAAGTGTTGTGGCAGTGACAGCCCCCTCTGTTTGTGCGACGTTGCATTAGGGCAGAAGCAGAGGCTTTAAATTTTCGAGAGAAATATAGTACTAGTGTTGAGTCCATCAAAGCAGAAATTCCGTGAATGTGAAACAAAATACCATCCCATTAAGGCTCATCAACAGAGTTATGATTCACAAATCACCATTGTAGCTGACATGCCCCTCTTTGAATCCCCTCATGTACTTTCACAATTCACATATACACTACACTCTCTGTTTTTATATATATAGTATATGTTGTTGTTAATTAATTACGCTTTTATGTACACAGGCATCTTTCGATAGGTACATGGAGGACAAACCAAGAGTCTTCAAAGCTATTTCCCCAGATAACAGAGGAACCCAACGTCTTAACGAGGTAATTAACTATTTTAGTATGTGTAATTGAAATGACACATTAATATAAGTATACATGTATGTTGGTGCAGGAAGAATGGAGAATCCGAATGGAACCGATTGGCTTCTTGTTCCTCACAGCATGCCCAGTTGTTAACATGAGACTTAATGGGAAAGAATACCCTTCTGGCGTTCCTACCCATACCTCTATGGTTCTTGAGTTCAAAATTGTATGATGTACACATACTTAAAAAATTAATTAAGGATATATATAGTACTCCCTCCGTCTCAATTTATGTGACACTTTTCATTTTCGAGAGTCAAACAATTTAAGTTTGATCGAAAATTTGCGCATGAAATCTTCACTTTTTTTTAAATGAAATTTATATATTTGTAAACTACGTAAAAAATACTATAAGTCACAACAATTGATAATTCAAAATGTTTAAAAGATCTATAAAAAATTTACAATCAAAGTTAGACTTATTTAAATCTCGAAATTCGAAAAATGCCACATAAAATGAAACAGAAAGAGTATTAATTAAGTTGAAGTATATATGATGCAGAAAAAATGGGATCTAGAAGGAGTAACAGAGCCATCAGAATTCCGTCTTAGCATGGAAGGTGTAGTTTACCCAGATAGAAGAAAAGGAGGAAGAAGCAGGATCAAAGGTCATTTCCATATGAGCATTAGCTTCTTTCCACCTCCCATGCTTGCTTTCGTCCCTTCATATGTTCACCCAGATGTCACACAACTCACTCTCTTAAAATCATTAATTATTTATTCTCCAAATGATTTTTCAATATCTAAAAAAAAAAAAAAAATTACTATGTCAATCATTATTTTTAAATCGACATGCCAGATTCAAATGCCACGAGTAAAATGTGAGTAAAACTTATCTAAAAAAATAAATAAATAAATTACTATGTCAAATCATTATTTTAAATCAGCATGCCAGATTCAAATGCCACGAGTAAAATGTGAGTAGAACTTTTCCATACGAGGATCAAGATTTTTTCATTTATTTAGATAATAACAAATGCTGGAAACTTTGAATTTTAAACATTTAAGTGGCATTTGGCCAAAAAAGAAAAATTACTTCACTATTTGAAATTTTTGAAGTTAGAATTGTGTTTTAATCATATTTTTTACAAAAAAACTATCTAAAATTTGAATGTACTATTCTAAAAAGAGATAAGTTTAAAAAATACACATAAATTATCCATATTTTGAGTTTATATCTAAACTATTGAGAATGTGAGTTTCATACCTAAATTATCACGTATATGCACTCTCTCTTTTATTTGAAAATAACTCGACACATGGCTCTCCGCATGAATAAAATAAAAAATTAAATAATAAACTATTAATATTAATTAAAAGTTAAATATTAAAGTTTTACTATTTCAAAAAAAGAAAAATTTTTAAAAAAATTAAATTATTTTAATTACCCCACTCCACCACCTCCTCCCCCTACCCCCTCGCCCCACAACAATCCCCCGTCCTTTTATTTTTTCTTTTATAATATATTTTTAAAAATTCATACTTTACCCCACAACCACCCCGCTCATTCCCTAAAAAAATGATTTTTTTTTGTAAAACTCTACCCCTATCCTATTTTAACACTCCTCTCCTAATTTATTTATATTTTTATATTTTTTCGTTTTGTGTTGGATATGTACATATATTTTTAGAATTTCCTTTTTGTACCGTATATAATATAAATAAAAATTTTATTTTAAAAAAAAGTCTTGCGGGAGCAAGTAAAACATATTTTTGATATGTACACATCTAGTACAAAACGAGAAAAAATTTTTGGAAGCAGAAGGTTAGGTGGAGTGGGTAAAATTTTTTTTAGAAAAATAAAATAATATCAAAATTAGTATTTGAAGGGAGGGGGGTTTGGGGGGGGGGGTGATGAAGTAAAAGAAATTATATACTTTTATAAGAGAAATTCAAACTAAAAAAAAAAATGGGGGGAGGGGTTACAGTGAGAGGAAGTGATGGAGTAGGGTAAGAAAAATATTTTACATTTTATTTTATAAAAAAATATTATTTTTTTGAGATAATAATTTTTAATCTTTAATTTTAACTAATACTTAAATGTTTTATCCATGTGGAGTGTGATGTGACAATTTTTTTAAGTAAAGAGAGTATATACAAACATAATGAAGAGAGTGTTATAAAAGAGAGAAGTGTGTTTCTCAAACTAAATAATTTAAATATAAAACTTACACTCTCAATAGTTTAGGTATGTAACTCAAACAAAAAATATAATTTAAGTGTGTTTTGACACTTATCCTTTTAAAAAAACATGAAATATAATTTAACTGAGATTGTTTTATAAATTTTTTTTTTTTATATATAAAAATACATTGTCTTATATACATGTATGGCAATTAACAGATTATGAAGAATGTGGCGGTGAGTATGAGGCATAAAGTAAGAAATAATTTGCTGGCGGATTATATTAAATTCAAGAAGGAAAACCCCAAAAATCCAAAACTTTATGACTGACAACTCTTTTTTTTTCCCTACTGAATAGCTTTAGTCCATAAGGTGTGAATTTTCCTTGTGTGTAATCGCGTGGATATTTGTATTTGTTCAACTATATCAAATAAACTATAGTAATTTCGTTTGACTTTGAGAATTATTCTATCTTTTTTCGAAATAATTTTAAATTGAATGCCAAAAGCCTACTTAAATCCAGCTAATACAAATAAGCTCGAATTGATAATTGGTAAATAATAATTTGGCACTTATTACGTTTCATTTCTCATTATGTATTCAACTAAATATTTTCTCTAGGTTTTAAGCATAAAAAATACTTTACTAAAGTATCCTTTCAATTTGTAGAAAAAATAAATGGAGATGCGGGGGATCGAATCCCGTGCCTCTCGCATGCAAAGCGAGCGCTCTACCATTTGAGCTACATCCCCTCCTGTTTATCCTAACCAAATAAGTATTACTACTTATTAATATTACTAGACACAAGCGTCCGTGCTAGCGCAGACCCAATATCTGTTCATAGATAGAGAGAGTCAATCAAATTTTAATATGATTTTTAAAATATTTTAAGTTGTTAATGATTGTAATTTATAGTACTTTTAAGAGAAGAGACATAAAGGGACACCTGAAGTTGTTCCGAATTTTCAATAAGACACTTAAACTATACATGTATCCTATTACCTCACGAAAGTAGTGAATATTTTTGAAATAGATCACTTTAACCTGTTTTCTCTCTATGTTTGTTTTCACGCAAATAATGCGCGTGAATGATATATTTTTCTTCCAAAAATCGAATTAACAAGTGACACGTTTCAATTTTTTTTATCTATTAAGTATTTAATTACCATCTTCCCCATTTTTCCCCCGTTCTTTCAAAAGATTCGTTTTTTACGACGGGTACTGTTACTCGATTTGGTCTCCTTGTTACCTCTTGTTATGTTTAAAGATTTAAACTAAAGAAAAAAAAATCTTCTTTTCTTTTGATGAAGTCAGTCCAAAAAGGTAAGATTCTTACACTTTTTATCCTAAAATAATCCCTAACATGTGTTTTTCTCCCGAAAATCACAAATACACGAAGAACAAAATATGTTCTTTATCAAAGACTAAATAAACATGAAAACCCTAACATGAAAATTTCTTGTTCAGCTAATCCCCCAAGAAATTGACCAAAGCACGTCGAAATTGAAATAGATAATCTTCAATAGAAGTTGAAATTGAAGTGTAATTTGAGAAGGAAAATAAAATACGGAGCAAGAAAGTGAGAAATTGAGAGAAAAGAAAAGAAAGTGTACCATTTATCTTTTTGAAACGATTCGGGTCGGGTTAAACCCGTAATTTATTAATATTTAAATTAAATTAATTAATTAATTAAAAGGAGAGTGTGCCTTACGCATGTGTTCATATTCCAAGATTGATGAGAAAACGAGTCAAAATGGTCAAGTTGTCTTTTTAAAAATCTGAGACAACTTCATGTGTCCCTTTATGTCTTTTCTCTACTTTTTACGTGATTTTTAACTAATACATGTTACTTCTCTTGTCCCAATGTATGTAACACATATAGAATTTCAAGAGTCAATCAAATATTGTTAATTGTTGAGATTTAGAATACTTTTATGTAGTTTCCAAATTAAATAATGAGAAAATACATAATTACCCTATTAAACTTGTACCATTTTTTTAAGTAGACACCTAAAGTTTGTGGGGGTCCTATTATCCCACGAAACTATTTATATTTACGAGAAATACACCCTTTTCAGCCATTTCTACTGCAATTGTGTTCTCACGAAAATTGGGCGCGTGCAGGAGTAGTATTACAGCCCCAAACCAGTGTTAAAATACCATGTGGCATTTTTAATTTGATTTTTCTAATTAATAAATTAGACTCATCTTCCCATCTTCCCCAAATCACCATTAATAGCCTTTTAAGAAGCTTTTTCAACATGCCAAAAATTAAAAACCACCATTCTTTCTCAAATTTTGTATTTTAAAATGCGATATTATTAGATTCTATCTTCTTCTTTTCAAAACTTAACTAAATTGTTTTCTCTTTCCTAAAACTTAAAGATCGAAAATGATGATGTTAATAGATAAAGAAGGTGAGCCCCCTTTTTTCGCAAAAAGGGACTTTCCTTTCGGATGCACGACCTAACAACTATTTTGGGCTTTGGGTTGGATCTAAGCATCGCCACGCAACGAATTAAGGCACGTTAGGGCACCTATCTAACTTAACTAAATCTAACTAAGGTCAACGAACCAGAGATCGGGTAAGGGTTCAAATTACCTTGAGGGGAAGGTGTTAAGCATCCCTCGAGGTCCACAAATGTGGGTCTCGGCCATATCTCATGAAATTTATGTGGGGGTTACAAGTATCAATTAATGTCACTTTATTTATTTATTTAAGTGATAACTAACATTAAGCAATTAAGATCACTTCATTTATTTATTTAATCAAGTAAGCATGCAAAACTAGGTGATAGCATAATATTTAACAATTAAGGTCCCTTCAGTTATTTGTTACTTAATTAAGCATGCTTATTAGGTGGTATAATAAATAACAAATAAATACTAAGCAATTAATAAAAAAAGATAAGCCAGGAGACAAAAATTGCACAATTAAATGGGCAAATCAATTTTTATATTTTATTTAAGCTACCCCAAGCAATTGTAATTATAAACAAATAAAAGGACAAAAGGAAAGAGAGACTCTGAAGGACTTTACGGATCAACGCTTGGCTTTTATTTCAATAGGGACAGACAAAACAAATGTTTGTCGTTTACGGCTCGAGGCAATATCATCATCTCCATAGGGCCTATCTATCCCTACCCCACCTTCCACATGCATTACGTCCTAAAAGGTGCCTAGCGGCACTGCTTAACGTCCAAGAGGCATTGGACTACTGTTTTGAATAGTTTTAGACAAGAAATAAAATATAAGCTCCTAATAAGCCCCTTAGACACCAAGCAAAATATATTGGACGAGCATTTAGCATATAAATCTCAAGTTGGCCTCTAGATTTTAATTAAACATGCTGGCAAACACAAGTAATTGTGAAATGTCTCATGCTAAGTGTGTGTGCATACAAAACATACGAGCATTAAGACAGCAACAATAAGTTAAACAGGCGAAATTATTAACAGACAGTTCTAAAAACATGCAGATAATTATTTAACTGATTTCAGCAGTGGCAGCAAATTATTACCTTGAGTGATTTTATATTTTGATTGATTTTAAAAGGGGTAAAAAATATTATTACGAAGCAGAATAATTATTAATTTAGTTTTAAAGTAAGACAGACAGAATTCACAATACAGGAAAGATAATATTTTAAGACAGCTTTAATCAGGACATATTATTTAAAACAGTGGCATGCTGGAGCAAATCGGATTATGCATAATTTACTTTATTCAGTTATAACATGCTGAAAACAGTTAAATTATTTTAAGTGGTAAAGGAATATGTTACAGATGCATAAATATCAACGGTGAGCAGAAAATATCCCTAGCAGGTTCATTTTAGTTATTTAACATGCTGAAAGTATGATTTTAACAAGTTGTTTTATTAATGTTATTAGTTAAGACCTATAGACATGATATCTAAGTGAACGTGCTGAAACTATTGTCAAACCTATAGACATACTTCTATATAATAATATTAAGAAACCTATAGACATGATTTTCTAAACCCCAAATGATATGCAAAGTAAAAATAACCTTTATGATCATGATTTTCAAGTATGAACATAACATCAATATCAACAAAATTACAGACATGATTTCTACCAAATTGTTATTAACCTTATATGCATGAATTCTAGATTTATAGAAACAGGCATTTAAAACTAATTAATGATATGATATTGATTTTATTCATTATTGATACATACTTTACATGCGAAATGACAATTAACTAGCATTTAAACAATGTTGACAAGGTTAAACAAGTGATCAAGCAATGACAATTTTATTTTTCTTATTTTTCGTTAGATCTAAAACCATTTTATCAAATACGGACTATCAAACAAGTCACAATCCAATTGCTCATGCTTTCTAACACAAATAAGGTATGATAACATAAATAAGCAAATAACACGTAAATCCCCTCCCCCATTACACGATTCTCCCAAGTATATTTCATATATAGAGCAGAGTTGAGAGTTATTACAAGATTATTACAGAATCAAATAAAAAGAACGATGAATATAAAAATATAAACTTAGAGAAATTAATCCCATTCGAAAATCCATCCCCGACGACTCTTCAAACTAGTATTCAAGGTTTTCATGCCCTGCTAATTGAAAAGAACGATACACTACAGGTAATACAAAATAAAATAACAACAACCGTTTACATACTTAGACAGAATAAGAGCAACAAATCACACATATATGATCACATATAGAAAGGAGGAGAAAACTGACCCGGATGCTTCCTTTATTTACTTCAAACACACAATATTCATAATAGATGATGCAAGACGAAATTTAAACTAATGAAAGAGAGCTAACCGATTATGCAAAATATAGTTATCGACGATGAAGTATTTAGCTAGGTTTTCAATCTAAACTAACAACGCAGCAAAGAGAGAACACTCCAAGTATGTAAGAAACTTCTTTTATTTAAGAGTGGAGAGCCTTTTTCTAATTGTTAAAGTGTTCAAGCGTGAGTAGTGTGTCTTTCTGATGGTTCTAGGCTGTCCTAATAAGAATGAGGACATCTCTTTATATAGTAGAGGATAGAGCACATAATATATGACTAGAATGTATTTAGGATCAGTCAAATATTATTTTCCTTATTCAAAGAAAAACCAAATCAGAATTATTTTAATTTATGTTTTACCAAATATAAAAGGAAGAAATCTACCCACTTTTAATTAAGGTAAAGGAAATCAATCACAATTTTTTGCCAAATTTAAAATTACGGCAGTCATAAAATCAACACAAAATATTTATCAATTCAATTTAAGCAAATAAGGAACCAATCCCCCTATTAAATCACGCTAATTCAATATCACCAAATATATAATCTCAACAAAATCTTCAATCAACTCACTAGCTATGAACTAACACTTTTTTAGAAAGCCTATTTCACGGCTTAATTAGCCAAGGAAAAAGCATGAATTGATTTAGCACACAATCTTACCAATTTAGTCAAGAAATCAGCAGCCATGATAATGTTACAAATATAAGGGCATATTTTCACACGACTTACTTGTGAAGTAGCCGAATAAACCGATGAAACAAGCTAGCAGAACAAGCAAAGATGGAATAGGCTATATTCACTCAAAAACAATGATATTTAAGACAAAAAATATCACTTAGATCGAAAAATTCAAACTATTAGTTCAAACTTTAAAACGAAATGATTTTCATTTTTTCTAAAACAAGCATGCACTGAGAAATTCCTTAATTCACATAATCATGTTGAGAAAATTGTTCTAGAGATCAGATAATGCTTAAATAGAAGAACGTACCATTGACGGATCCTTTATCTAAAAATTGGGTAATTACCGAAGCTTTAAGCTTGTTTGCTTTTTCTCATAGCTGCTGGCTGGAGCTTTAATGCTATTGTCGCTATCGTCCTCGAACTCGCCGGAGAAGAGAGGAGCGGAGGCGTCCAGTGGCTTGCCATTGCTGTTGCTTGCCGGAGTTCGCTACTTGGTCGGAGCTAATGGTTTTGAACTGTTGCTGTTGTTTTTTCGCGGTGGATAGCTAGAGAGGAGTGGGCAACGCCGGAGCTCGTTGATCAGAGCTGCTGTTGTTGCTGTCCGGATCTCGCTGTTATCGCCGGAAACGAGAGGGGAAAAGGAGGAGCAGCAGCTTTGCTGTTTTTTCTCACTGCGCCGAGCTGCTATCTGAGATATTATCTATATAAAAAGTTACAAAGATCTAGAGATTTAATGCATAAATTACACATGTATTAGATTTAAGGTTCTTTTGAGGCTTGTGACCATCCAGTCATAAGAATGTCGAGGTGCTCCTTAATTTGTATTTTGTTGCGTCAAAGATAATATTAACAATGTTACAAAAAAAAACAATTATTTTTTCTTATTTTATTCTTAATAGTGATTACATATTTTTAAAATTATCTCCTAAAACCTAAAACTATACATTAATTAATATGAATACTATAATAATATTAATCATCACTACAGTAAAGAGGATAATTAAAGTGAATGGGGAAGTATTTATATGTTTAAATTTTTATTTATAATAAAATAAATATAAAGTAAAAAACAATTAATTATTCAGATCGGTTTTAAACTTATATACTCCATTTTGAAAAAAAACCTATTTATCGTCTCATTTTAGAAGTAGAACAGAAAGTGAAAAGGCTCAGAAAGCAGTGTGTCATAGTTTGACACCGTCGTCATCGTATCATTTCCGCCGTCTTCTCCGCCATCCACCGCCGTTTGTCTCCGCCATCCACCGCCGTTTGTCTCCGCCAATCACCGTCGACACAGGTATCCAGGTTCTTTACCTTTTCATCTTCCTCTATTGGTATCGCAAATTCTTGACTGAGATTGTTTATCCATTACGATTTTGTAACGTTACGCGGTTTGAATAAATTACTTTTGCGTTTACTTGGCATCTTTTCTCTTCTTCTCTATGCTTAGAACTCCAATTTGGTTGATTTCTCAATTGGGTTTTTTGTATTAATCGATTTCGGCAATAGAGGTGTTAAAAAAAGATGATTTTTCTTTACTGGGTATGAACTGGGTATATCCTATAGTTCAAGATTAGGTTTCTGGTTGCATTATTTTATCTTTCTTGACTAAAGTTTTCTTCTTCTTGTTTATACATAAATTGGTGTTTCAGTTTTGGGTTTCTTGCCCCTCCCCTTCGCCCCTGTAGGGGCTGGGGTGGGGCTGGCTTTTCTGTTGATTTGGAAGTTTCTCTAACATGGAATGTGGATTATGCATTGCTTCGGAACAATTACACCTCCTAAACTAGTTCAACAGTTTCCTAGTTGAATCTTTTATATCAATTGTACTCTATTTGAATGTTGTCTCCAATTCCACCTCTGTTTGTCTCCGCCATTCACGTTCAACATAGGTATCTGGGTTCTTTACTTTTCATCTTCCTGAGATTCTTTATCCATTTCGATTTGTAATGGTACGCGGTTTGAATCGATTACTTTTGCTGCACGTGTTTTCTTGGCATCTTTATCTTCTTCTCTATGCTTAGTACTCCAATTTGGTTGATTTTTCAATTGTTTTTTTTTTGTATTAATCGATTTCGCTGTGTGTTATATGGGTGTTAAAAAGACGATTTTCTTTAATGGAATAAAGTATAAATTGGGTATATCCTATAGCTCGTGTTGCATTATGTTATCTTTCTTGATTAGCCTGAAAGTTTTTTTTTTTAGTTATATAAATTGGGTTTTCATTTTTGAGTTTCTTGCCCCGTCCCTCCACCCCATAGGGGTTGGGGTGGGGGGCTTTTCTGTTGATTTGTAAGTTTCTCCAACATGGAATGTGGAATATGCATTGCTTCGCAACAATTACGGGCTATTTGAATCTTTTCCATCAATTCTACTTTATTTGGATTTGGACTATGCTGTTACATTTTTCTTAGTTTCAAAATTAGGCCGAAGATTGTGAAACTTCAATTGTGTAACTTACAATATGAAGAGAAAGGCTAGGTCTTGAAAACTAGGATGTCAACATCAACAAACCAAGTGTAATCCCACAATTAAGGTATAGGAAGGGTAATGTATTCACAAACCTTATCCCTACCTTGAAACGGTAGAGCTACTGTTTTTGATGGGCCCTCAACTCAAAATAGATGAAAAAGACGACAATAGCAATAAGCAGGAACAATCTCAACCTCACTTCATAAAATTGGCCTATAATTTTTTTCGTCTTTCTCCATCTTGATTCTGCATTCTTGTAAGCCAGCTGATTGCGAGTGTTGACTGATCTTGTTCAAATTATCCCTTTTAACAAGTTCCTTTTTCAATCTTCATTTATTCCCAAGCTCGTTAAGCTATTCATTAGCGAGCTTTAATATTCTTTATTTTCATATGATACTTGGATGCTGGTTATGGTGTGAAGTGATGCTTACATAACTGAAGAAGCTTTGCAGTTTTCTAAAACATGGCTCACTTATCTTATTTTGCTCGACATTATCTTGCAATTCACATTATGGGCTTGTAGATTTAAACTGAGCCTTTTGGTTTCCTTCTGCTATTCTCTTCCAATAAAATGAATCAAAAGAGGTTAAGCAATGAAGCCTCATTGACTCTCTTGAATTTATTTCAGCAATTATGAAGCGGAAGAGGCAATCTAAAATAACAGATTTGAACTTTGATGTGTTGAAACACGTTATGTATCATGTTGCTGTGTCACCTGATGGAGCTGGAAATCTTGCCCGAACTTTATCAGTGTAAGTATCATTCCCGAAATCTTTCTCTTGTTTCCATATGTTTCTTAATTCTAGATTACTATTGACCTTATTTACCTTGATTTCTATGTCCTTTCCTATTCTTTTGATGTGATTAACTACTCTTTCTGTGATTAACTTTGAAATTGAGTTCCTGTTGAAGCTGACGTATCACCTATGTGTATCAACTTCTGCCTAGTATATGACCCAACATATGTCCTATGGGTGTTTACGATTTCCCCTTCTACAAAATCGAAAGGGGTCCAGTAAAAGGTGTCTGCATATCTCTTGTGGTTATCTTGCAGATTATGTTGATTCTGATCCTGATTTCCTCATCACAGCTGCAGACTGTTCAAGGAACTTGCTGATGATTCTGACATCTTAAAAGCCGCGGCATTTGATCAGGTTAAGCTTTCTGGTATTCATGAATCATTCTGGCGACCTGCTGGGATGTTATGTAGGTGCTTACCGACAGGAAATCCAACTGCTTTCAACACAATAAGAAAGGTACAGAATTCCTGTTTTGGGCATATCAGCAAGTTCTATCAGTGTTGTGCAATGCCTTTAGTAGCTTCAGGTCACTTCGCTTTTACATGGTTGCATTTCTGCTCGGATTATTGCTAAAAATGGCAGTATTGCAGAATGCAGAGATATTGAATGATTCTTATCGGATTCTCAAGAGGGACTTGTTCCGTGGAAAGATGGTATTAATATTAAATTCTGCTTGCTGACGACATTTACACCAGTTACCCATTTAATTTCTTCTTTGATTTAGGCTGACAATAATGTTGACCTGCAGATTCTTTTTGCAAGAAGCACAGCTCTTGAAATTGCAAACACCAGGGCAAGGAAGAAGGCTCTTGCAGATGCCATAGATGTTGGTATTTTAACTTAAATATTGTTAAATTGAATTTATAAAGTGACATCAACTTCTAATTGCCCTGTATGAAACTTGTGGTCTAATGCATGTACAACCAGGACTGCTCAAGTACTTGTGATTCCGTTGATGTTCAAATCAAAACTATTGAGCAGTTTTTAGAGATGTTGAAGGCTGTATTGAAAGTAATGAGAAGTCAGATTGCTCAATGAGGTTGAGCTGATGCCGCATGAGTAAAGGTAAAACATCTTCAAAAGACGAGGACTCGACAAATTCAAGTTCAGCATTTGGGGCTTTAAATATGGGTGACGCAGCTTGCTGAGTGGAATTTTTGGTGCGCTGTGTGTTTCTTCGTCTTCTACATTTTTCTTTTAACATAATTGTCAGACTGAAATATCTCAGTTCAGAGAGGATGTAAATCTATTTGCAATCCATACACTTCCATTTTTACTTAGATGTGCTTGATGGATGATCAAGCCATATAGTGTGGTGACAAGAATTAACTTGGTTAGAAAACGGGTACACATACATCCTTCTCCTTCTTTTGGTCCTTTGTGTTGGGCATCAAATCCGTCTTTGGGTGCTTAATGGTGTCCCTAACACCCTGTATAAGGTTTGGTTTCGTACCTTTTTAATGTTACGTGCAGATTTCTTTTAGAGTTCAATGCAGATACATTGGGCCAAGAAAGTTTTTAAAAGCAAAAGATATTATGAAGCAAAACAGTGTGGAAAGGAAATAAAACTCAATTATTGTACCAAAAAAGTTGCTTCTCAAATCTCTGTTGCTTATGTAATCAGATTGATATACTTCTGAAAAAACAACAAAAATAAGAAGGTAATTTGCCAAAATTCACATGCATAGTGTGTATATCCTTGCTAGTTCAGTAAATTAGACGATGAAAGAACTTCATAAAACTAGCACCAAGCAATTTTGTACTATATTAACGAAAGATGAGGGAAGATCCACTCTTTGGGAACAAATCATTTGTAGTATTACAATTAGACTAGTCTTGATATTACTGTATGCATTTTATATCCATGTTTTCAGAACGGTCTTGCATTAAACAGTATAAGAGCAATCTACATCTTATATGTAATCGGAACATATAACTTCCGAGAAACCAAAACTAACCGTAACCTTTCATACTATCATATATCTATCAATCACTAATTTGTAGTAAAGTCAATATTGTACAGCCAAAATGGTAACAACTAAGTTATCAAACTTAAAAAGTGCAGTAACCGCTACAGAAGTACAAAATCGCACGAGGCAAACCCTCTCCCTAATCTTCCCTCGAAAGCCAACAAGGCTCTTTTAACAGTAAAACACCATATAGCATTCAGAATGGAGATATCACAACTTGTAAATGAGAAACCATCTTTGCTCCTGCAGGTTGTAGCTTGTGCTTCAATGAACGTATTTGGCCTAACGCCTGACACGCTCTCAGCTGGCACAATGTATCCTCTCACCATGCTAATGATGGATAAAGAATGTCAGTTTCACCAAATGAAAGCGTTGTCAACAGCATGAATCTTCAGTAAGTGTTTTAACTAAGGTGACACTAGAACAGTTCCCTCTGAGAGAGGGCCACATCCAGCTTGAATGTGCTGCTTTTGCAACTGCTCCAATTCACTAGAAGGGAAAACTTCTGATTGAAGGGATGGACATATTTTGTGCACATGCAACCACGTTAGCTGCCAGAAACTGTCCCCTCCTACAGGATCACTTGGTATGAGAATTCCATTAGTTTTCATGATAAGTAGAGTGTTCTTTAGGAGTTCAGGGACAAGTTCTGGAATCTTCTCACTGTGTCTACCTTTAAATTTCATCTTCATGCATCTTTCAGTATGATCCAGTAACCCTAACCATAGTTTGCAGAAGGATGGCAACTGTGAGAGATGCTGCAGTGATTGTAGAAACACTTTGAACATGAGCTTCAGAGACAGAAAAATTGCACCTTCAATGCTCCTGTAATCCTTCAAGGAACCTTGTGGTGCAAGTTCCAGTAATTCATCCAGCATTGTAAAGATCATCTGATCAAAACACTGCAACCACAGATCAGTTGAAATGTGAATCCCCTCAACTACTGTCAAGCACCTCTGCAACATCAAGATGGCATGACCTCGCACCTCTTCTCTCCAATCCAAACAAAATTTTCTGAGTCCCTGTACCAGCCTCAACCACATCTCAGTTATATCCTGAGACATTTTTATAGCAGCCTCATCCCCCAGAGCATCCTTTGTCTTGTGAGACCATCTAACAAGACAAACAAGTGACCCAGCCATCAGGTCTAAGGATCTCACAGCTTGATCAACACTTCCAACGCGGGAGTCAGCAAAGTGGCTGGCCGCATTTAAACAAAGGATGTAATTAGCAGGCAGTAGGTGGGCCCCATCAGCCATGATGAATGATAGTGTTTCAAATCCTGCTTCAGAAGCTTCTGGATGCCGAGCTGTAATAGAAAGCAGAGATATAATTGTCCTCCAGCCCATATTAGATCGTATCTGCATAGCGTTTGCTTTGACAAGGTGCATCACCTCCTGGGTTATCTGTTCAAGAAAAGCATCGGCAACCCTTGCATCGAGCTTTAAGATGAGTTGCAGTGACTTGACGAGCTCATCTGTAAGGTTTTCCTTGTAAGGAAGCAACCTTTGGCATATACGAAGCAGACCAAAAACAGCCTTCTCTACCAAAGTACAAGGCATTGTTGTTGATTGGACAACACTTGCTATGTGCTCATAAACAACCTGCCAAAGAAGCATTATCCTATCCCGGTTGTTTATCGTGATTGCAATCAGCAACTCTAGACAGAATACTGCAGTCTCTTCATCTTCTAGAGAGATGTTGCCCTTATGAGGCCGGCCTGCAGCCATCACAAGGGCTCGGACAAGCTGTGAAAGGGACTCTGCTTGCAAAAACTTACTCTCAGCAAAGATGGTATCAATGTGACAATTTTGAATAGTCTGAAGAGTCTGCTGACGGGCGGCAAGCTGCTTTTCATTTGGCTGAGGCGCAGGTTCTTCTGCATCAAGATATAACAGTTGGCTAAATCGGCCCATTAGGCCAGATGACTTCCTTGATGGAGCCAATGAAGGCACATGAGGTGGTGATGGGGAAGCTGCAGCAGGTTTGCTTTTGTCGGCATCAGAAGTAGACTCCACGTCATCAGCAGCATCACTAAAATGACGAGTAGGAAGAAGGCCAAAGTTATGCAAGCTCAAAATGCAGTCCAGGATGTTTTTCCAACCAGAACGAATATGGTCCCCATACTTGTTTGCTATTGTGAAGACAGCTAAAGTGGCCAATCTAGCTTTATTATCTTGGGCAAATGTAACAATAAATTCATCAGTATATGATGGAAGCAAAAGAGTTGTAAACTTGCAAAGAGATACTACTAAATCATCCAATACATCATCAAAGCTGTAGGAGGCTGAAATTTTGGCAATGGCAAGAAATCCATCAATGCATGTTTGCCAGACATCTTCCTGCTCCACATGATCTAAAACCACTGAGATGGAAGCAATTGTCTGACCAGACAGCATAGCGAACATATCATAATCAAGATGAGGTCCATGATCACAGACAATAAACGGGGAAGTTTGCCTCGATTTGTGGACCAGACCAATCCAATGACTTGGTGCCAGCAATGGGGTATCAGCACCTTGATCTGAGGAAATCCGGATCTCATTCTCACAGATGGAGTGGTAAAGCTCAGACAAAAATTCTCGAGGGAGGTCATTTCCTCCATTTATTCTCCGGTTGTTGCGGATGAAATCTTCCTCTGTCATCTTCTTCTTGACCTGTGTATTGTGTTGATCCGTGTTCAGCATGATAAGTGAATATGATAACACAAGTGCAGCATCTTTGTTAACTAGAACATCTGGTGATTGCTCATAATATTGTTCAGAGAATGCTTCAAGCACCCTGTGTATTTTCTGTGATTCTCCAGGCAATCTGAACGTCTCCAAGAATATACGCAAGGCAGTGTCTAGGTTCATATCCTGAAAATCAAATGACCTTGAAAATTCATGAAGCACTTGAATATTGAATTCTTCATGACTTCCCAAGAAATCCCCAACAAGATTCTTATCCAAGCCATTTGAAAATCTAAAGAAACATGCTACACTTTTTGGATCAAGTTTATCAGGTAACAGATGCACTGCTTGGAGATATTCCATACCCTTCTTTGGATCACGGTTAAAGTGATCAACTCCAACCAACAACTTTTTCTTTATTTGTTTCATCTTATGGACAAAAGGAACCCAATGAATAGGATCATTATAGTCCTTGCATATTTCTACCCAAAATGGTCTATATTCATCGAGATTAAATGAACCTTGATCTGAAACTAATGAATCCTGGCCTATTCTCTCAGCCATACCCTGAATAATGGCAATTAGACCCTCCAGGGCAAGAGTATTTAGAGCTGAAAGTGGACTGTTAACTGGAAAAGTGCTTTTTGATAACAGGTTGGCAAGTTCTTCAAAAATATTGCTGCAGGATATGTCACAATCATAATTTGCATACATTTCTGCCACGAACATATGCTGTCTGCAGAAGTCAACAAGTGTTTCCATGGCAACCTCCTGAAGTTGATAAGATGCTCCATGCTTGCTCTGGGCAATTTTGAGTAAAACACCAGAGAAAAAGGCTTCAAGCTGTAGCTTTAACTTAAAACGCAGATGATGATACAAATTTAAAACAATGCTACAAACTGTCGAAAGAATTAAAGGACTCATTGACAACCCAAAACGCATCAGATTGTGGAACAATTCCTCCTGTATCAGAGCCAACAACTTGGGATGATTTCCAAAAGAAGCACCACCTAGTTCTATGGCTGAATTAATTAAACCCAACGCAAATAATGGGACATCTTCTTCATACGCTATAGGGTTGGATCTTGAACCAATTTCAATGGACTCCATCACATTCAGAAGAGAACATAGGAAATGAAATATCTCCACCATGCAGGGGACCCCATGAGGATCCATCATTGGGTTTTCTCCATTATAAGCAATATCCCTTTTTCTAGTTTTCTCATCTGTTGGATCATCCCCTATGGCCACATTAACACATCCATTGTCTTCTTGTTTCTTGCCAGTCTGCAAGCAAATGGCTTTATGAATCACAATATACAAGAAGGTGATACTAGTATTCAAGTGTCAAGAACTTAAGAGATGAAATATCTAAATCTCAATCAACCCTTCACTGATAAATTTAGAGCTCAGGAAAACTATCAATAGACAGAAAACACTCGAGTCCCCAATACGGTTAGTAAACTGCTCTGTGTCTAAAATGCACCACACGAGATCCAGTTCAAAGCAGCTAAATTTATCAGTTTGGGCATAGGCCTAAATTAGTGTACAGGCTGAATTCTAAGCCATAAGTGTGCAAGCTCCATACCTAGGAGAGTGAGCTAATATACAGGAAATTCACAAGACTCAAAAAGAGCGTGATTTGTATCAATTGCATTGGATTTCAAAGAGTAAACTTTATTCCTTAGCATCTCCGTGTTTGGATTCTGCAACTGCTTATTTAGATAAGGCATGTATGATAATTTATCAACATTTAATAATTCTGTTTACATAATAGTTGGTCTTTTTCTAGAAAGTGTTTACCCTGTACGGTAACCTCTGATTAAGAAACTAATGTAGCAAAAAGTTGTAAGTTCACAATAAAATATAAACAAAACAAGCCCTCACACGTGAAACAGTGCTTTGTGTAATTGTCTGTTGAAAATTACATGTACATAAAAGTGAATGTCCTAACTCCAAGTAACAATACAGGGGACGAAAAGAAAGAGAATCTCAATTACCTCTGGATCAGCGCACACTCTGCTTTCAATGTCAGGCAGTTGAACAAAGATACATCTAACCAATTCATGCATCGTGTGGCGTGCTATTCTCTGCAGAAGTTCACTTTTAGCACTTGCTTGATGAACCAATCGGAAGCAAGTGTTTACTATGTTGCATACATGATGGTTGGTCAAATTCTTTGATGCTTTACTTTTCATACAAGCCAAAAGAACTTGAAGTATCTTCATCAGCACCACTTCCTCAGAGGCAGGATCAGTCACTTCAAAACGGCAGCTTGTCACAGCGTCAACTATCTGATGCAAAGCATTGTCCACGTTCATGTCAGCTGATTCGATTATTCCTAGAGTCAAGAACTTGTAAACAGATGACAATGCAACACCAGTTATTGGTGCACCAGTCTCATCAGATTGGATCACATCCAAGAATGGCTTAAGGTATAGAAGTGGATCAACATTGTTCCACTCATGTCTCCATGAGAATATCTTTTTCCTTAATTCCTTGAAAGATTGGATGAGAGAATACTCCAGTTGATCATCTTCAGCAGCATAACGAAATCCCCACCTAACATTTCTCCTCATCACGGCTAAAACAGCACCAATTTCTGAATTCACCATACATTCTAAGGAACCTCTGGAAGGATTTATAGTATGAACCTTGGGTTCTGAAATTGGAGTATTGACTACACTTTGCTGATTAGGGCACCCCATCATAATTTTAACTTATGATTCAGTTCACTTCAATTGGAGGCAGCTGCTTGGCCGAACCGTTACCCTGAGCAGCAATAAGTTGTTTGATATGAGATAAGTAAAGCAATGAAGTGAGAAACCAAAGAATGAAGACACTTCCTGTATCTCGTCCATGCTGATAAATGTGGATACGAAACTAAGACTTAAAAGGTCAACAAACCTTACAGGTTCATAGCAGAACTATATGAAAACCAACATCAAGAAAGAAACTTCAGAAAAAATGGTTTACTTGTTCATAACAATAAAAGTCACTTTGTCATAGAAGATGGATAAAGTAACAGGACCATATACACATATATCCAGTAAAGATAGATGCATTTCTTACTGTGTAATAACACCATGCAGTACATGGAATTCTATGCAAACGAAAAAAATAATTCTGTGTCCCATGCAATAAGAAATTCTTTATCTATCTAAAGCGCAGCACTTCCAAAAACATGCAGAGCAGCCCTGTAAGCCATGGGTTGAAGAAAATTTTGAATCCGACAAATATTTACCTCTATTACCATGCTAACACATACTATTCCAAGAATCATAGCTAGTGCACTAGTACATACTCGTCAAGTAATTCATATTTCTCCACTTGTGAGTGTTCAAAATCAAGCCTTTTTTCTTTGTCTCTTTCAACATTTTAATAAACCAACCTAAAAGCTTTAGGTCACTTTTACTTGATCATTCTGCCAGGCAATCACATTAGAATTTTTCGAGCAAGATTCACAAGCCATTGTCCTAACTCTACAACAAGGTAAGCTTTGCCTTACATATTTTGGGAATCAATAGAACAACAACAACTATAAATTTCACCCCCAATCCCCCTTGAAACAAAAAAAGAAAAAAAGAAAGGGAAAAGCAGAAAACATATTCAACACCATCATGTTTAAATTTGTCAATTATGCCACCAGAACTACCATCCAAAAAGAAAATATGACGGCAGGGTGGGGGCATAGAAAGGATCTCAAAAATGATCCAAGATCATCCCTTTAGCGAATTCCAAAGCACAAGCAATGCGCCAGTGTTATTCAAAATGAAAATTCGGCAGATATAACTAAAGGATCAAATCTTAAACTTGGAATTGTCAGATCTAAATCAATTTCCAATCAGATCAGCAAACTTGAGTGATTAAAAAAAGGAATTAGGAAGAGTAAAGAGTGGATCGAATGGAAAAATTGGGATACCTTATAGACGATTCCAGCCCCGAATTGAGAGCTGTTCGTCTGAGGGTCGTCGGAGTCCGGCAGACGGCCACACTTTTGCTATACTTATTTTGATTTTGATTTTGAAGAGTCTTGTTTGTCAAATCTCTATGGAACGGGTCGGAACTCGGATCTTTTTTTCCCCTTTTTGTTTCGCAAGGGCTTACAGAAGACGAATAACACGTGCTCTCTTCTTACATGCTCTTTTTCTAATTTGGAATATAAAATCGTACTATTACGTACTGCTTTCTTCTCATTTTCCTTTATTACGTGGCATGGGGAGTTATTTAATTTTGTATTTGATTGATGAGATAAATAGTTGCCAAATTATAATTTAATTTTTTACTTTATAATCATCAAACAAACTTGGATCTTTCTCTTTATCTTGAGCCATTCATTATTTTCAATTACTATCATTTCAACTCTTGCCCTATTTCAATTCGTACTTAATTTTTTTATTATAAAAATACTATTTGGTAGTATTACTCCCTCAATTTCATATTGTAACTTAATTTTTGATTTTTTTTATTATTTAAAATAGTTGAATTATTGAAAATTTAAAATGGATGTTTGAATTTTTTTTATAATTGCTCTTATTTTTAATAAAGTTTGATAGTATTTTTTAGAAGTATTTACAAAATAGAGTATTTGATCGTTGAACATAGGGAGAAGCGAAAGAAATTTCTAGTAAGGTAAAGGTTTACTTAAACTCCACTGCAACTCTTTTCGTCCCTCTTCTTCATAGTAATGGTAAAGGTTTGACCTTGGATCTCTCTTCTTCATTAGGATTAGGGCTACGGACCTTGCTTGCTCGTATCTTCTGTTTAAGGTAATTTATCATCCATCATTCATCACCTACTACTTCTTTTGTTTTCAAATTAAATGTGTATTTAGCATGTGTATTGATGTTCCAGCTCCATATCTACTCTAATTATCTCAATTAACAAACTTAATAAGGAAGTGGAAGATTTCTTCGTATGAATAAGATGGAAAATTGTAACTCCTCTCTAAGTAATTAGCTGCACACTCGATGCAAAATTTGTAATGATTCGATTATGTTCAATTTACGAAAGAAACAAGAATTGAGAGAGGAGAAATGATTTCCAGACTAATGTGTGTATTACGTGCAAGGAAGGAGAAACCTTTTTTTTGTCTGTTGACTTACTCTAGCTTCCTTCCTTATGTTCTGGAGCTTCGTAGCCCTCCGATGACTGAGAAAGTACCACTATATCCCAGCTAAATCCATATTAGCCTCTTATAACTAATTTTACAGCTAATGAAAACTTTAACTACAAATTAGTTGCCTTTTTTATTTAGTTGTTGGACTTTTAACCAGCTTTATTCAGGTCATTACATCTATAAGTTATATCGTAGTTGTATTCCAGTTGCTGCCTTGTCGTACTGATCTGTTAAGACACTTTTGAATTGAAATCTTGATTGTTCATAATTTTGCAGCCTATCTAGAAGCTGCGATAAACTGCATTCACGAGTGTTTATTATCTGTGCTATTCGTATTCTGGTGCTGTTGATTTGAAGAGCTCATGTTGTAAGCAGACAGTTCAGTGAAAGGATTTAAGGAATGATCCTCTCAGCACTTTTGACTTCTGTTGGAATCAATCTTGGACTTTGTTTTCTGTTCTTCACATTGTATTCTATATTGAGAAAGCAGCCAGGAAATGCGGAAGTTTATGCACCACGCTTGGTTGCTGAGGGGAAATCTCAGCAAAGCAGTAATTTCAATTTGGAGAGACTTTTGCCGTCTGCTGGTTGGGTGACAAGAGCATGGCGACCCTCAGAAGCAGAGCTCTTATCCACCTCGGGCTTGGATGCTGTTGTTTTCATGCGCATTTTTATATTCAGGTTACTTAAGTACTGTTATGTGATGAAGGCTTGACGAGAATAATATGTTTATTATAGCTTCTATGCCGAACTTCACACCTTATGTTTATTTCCAGTGAGTGACATTTGCATTTAATATCCAGGATTTGCCTTTACTAGATTAATTGTTCAGTAATAAACCTGCCAGTTGTAAGAAATAAGAATAGGAAAGAAAACATATGAATGGTGCAATACACCACTGATTTTGCTAGCTGGAAATGTTTGGTGTATTATTCTAAAGTTGGCATTTGGGTCTAAGATGACAGCCCATGTTATTCTGCTGAGTTATTGGCAACTTATACTTGTTACTGAAGAGACTAGGTGTTGACTAATATTGCTTGTGTCGTAGAGACTAGGTATTGACTAGTGTGAGAAATAACTGAAGAGATTAGGAAAATGCTTTTCTTGATTACTTTATGATTAATATGGAGTTGAAGATGCACCTATTTATCCGTGTGAAATATACAATATATGTTCACCATGAGATAATATATAATACACCAACTTAGCTCTTCTAACACTACCACTGGAAATTTTAACACGCCCTTCAAACTTGAGGTGGGGTAACCAACTTGAGTTTGCTTAGTATGGAAACATGGGAGCAAGTAGTCAACAGAACATGGCCTGATTACCATTGTCGAAAAAATTGCCAGAAAAGTAGCTGAAAAAGTTGTTTGTTGGAATCTGGCCCAAAAAAAAAGCAGTAACCATGAAGAGAGTTTTTTTGTTTTACTGGCTGGCTACAACCGTTCCGATTATGGGAGCATAGCTGCTGGAGAGGTGAACTAAAATGAAAGCAGTAAACTCTGAAAGAAAAAATATATTTGGCTGGTAGGCAGCCAGGCCTAAAGCCTTCCTCTGGTAAGCCAAAACACTACTTAAATTTCCACCAAGTTCATAAATGCTTTCATTGCCCTGTGAGAAATAAGAGGTAATCAGCAGAATGTGTAGCTTGACTAGTTTGGTAAGAAGATGCATCTATCTAAAGGCAATATTTTTTTTCAATATCAGACACTATAGAACTTGATAACTTAACACTTCTAACTCCTTATTTTGAAGATAAGAAAAAAACAACTCTACACCTCTAACATTGTAAAACTAACATTAAACTATATAAGTTCAAAAGGGAGTTGCATTGAGGAAGTTTTCAGTTAATCATTCAAAATCAGAACTCTGAATTTTGTACGTTAATCTGGATCCTTACTGTTCATGTTCATTGTCTTGAGCTAATATGGTTTCCCATATCTCAACAGTGCTAGAGTTTTTACCTTTGCTGTCATCGTGGGGATTTTCATTCTTCTGCCTATCAATTACATGGGGAAACAACTAAGTCTTGATTTTTTGGACTTGCCCAACAAGTCTCTGGAATCATTCACTATCTCAAATGTTGACGACGGATCAAACAGGTAAACTGAAAACCTTCCACTTCAAAATTTATTCAACTATGATGTCAATAGAGTTTATCTCACTACAAGAATCTATAAAAGTAAAATTGACCTTTGGCAATAAAATTGGATCACATTCTTGTCTCTCCATGAAACTGAAATTGACTACCAGTCTTAGTCTTTCTCAGTTTGTGCTGGCTTCTCTTTTTTGGTGAAACCATAGATTCTTTTGGTAACAAAGTGTCTATATCGGGATCTCAGATTAAAAAGATTTTCTTTGATATTATGCTGCTCAAATAGTGGTGCGGCGGAATCTGGTCTTTGGGATCCTTGAAGTATAAGTTTTCAACAAGAAGCACTTTGATATCATTCCAACAATCGAAATTAAATGGAGAACAACCATGCGAAAGCCTCATATACCTTTTCTTTGACATGTGCGTATAATTCAATTTATCTTTGACTTGAATTTATGATGCTTATTCTCTTTCAGCTCTGCTCATGATAGCAGATTGCACATCCTAAAGTTTCTCAGCCAGTCACTAGTTATCCCAGACACTAGAAACTATATGATATTTATCTGCAGAATGCCCAAAGTGGGTCCCTTAAAGAAGAACATTGTTATCAAAGTGTTCAGTAACAGCTCCACACCTAAGATTCTGCATCTTATACATCAACCCGTTATGGAGTCAATGTCTTGAACTAGTTGTATCTATAAATCATTAACCAATGAAACTTGAGAAAGGATCATGTAATGCATTGGCAATATATGTTGATATCAGTAGTTGGCACTAAAATCTGAGAGAGTTATTTGTTTTGTCTTTCAAGATTATGGATCCATTTCTCAGCTGTGTATATCTTCACGGCAGTTGTTTGCTATCTTCTTTACTTTGTAAGTGATTTGGCACATCTTTTGTTTTGTTTCTTGTTCATCCTTGCTAAACTTCAACTTACAATGAGATACCACCTTATTTCCAGGAGTATGACTATATTTCATCAAAGAGAGTTTCTTACTTTTATTCATCAAAACCTCATCCACATCAGTTTACCATTTTAGTTCGAAGTATTCCAGCTTCTTCAGGAAGAAGTTACAGTGAAACAGTTGAAAGGTTTTTTTCAGAGTATTATCGTGCTACATATCTTTCACACTGGGTTGTCCGGCGAGCAAGCAAACTCCAAGGTCTCATTGTAAGAATGATAGCCACGTTAACTTCCGTTATGATAGAATGTTTCTTGTTTACCATTTTTCATCACTTGTTTGTTATGTTTTTCTGTTTTTGAGTGGACATATTTCTTTTATTATTCCCTTTGTTAAGTAGAAGTTGGTGTGTTTGCTTGTACCCTCTCATTCTTTTTACCTGTTAATATTTTTCAATAAAGATTTCCCGGCCAATGCTCTTTTTTCAATTGCTAAAGTTGCTTCGAAATTTCTTTTTTCAGATAAGGAGCTTTCACTATACATTTTATCTAATAAAACATGGTAGAATGTGATTCATGATACAGTGGAAACACATTGGTGAATGGCATGTTCCCATCTATTATCAAGCCCTATATTCCTCAAAATAAAGTTCATCCCAGTTCCCGGATTTGATATCTTCATGTTGCCCACCACATTCTGTTGTATTTCACAGCTCCATATTGTTATGCTTATGCATTATCTGATATTGCTCTACACAAAATCTTTCAACATGCAAGAAAATGAAGTAATGTAAATGTAGATTACAATATTGAAAGGGAAGGTATTACAAGAACAATAATTTAAATTCTCTGACATTTTGATCTGCTGTTGTTGTATAATAAGTTTGCTGTGAAGGCGAGTCTTTCACAATAGTGGTGCAAGCAGAGTTATAATTTGGTTGCCAGAACGTATTGACCAGTTTATTGTTTTGCTGTGGCGGTCTGTGCGATTTGTTTGTGCAGAAAAATTCTAAAAGGTTGTACAGAAGGCTTGTGAACTTGAAATCAGCAAACCATGATCGAAAAAGGTTCGGGCGTGCTGGTTTCATGGGCCTTTTTGGAGAGAGAGTTGATCTACTTGATCACTATGAAAAGAAGCTGGAAGATATCGAAGACAATGTAAGGGCCGAACAATCTTCATGTTTGGGAAAGGTAATCATTAGGGTTTACATGTTCTGATTGTGTATACATGATGCTTATTTCAAAATACAGAATTATATCTGGACATGGCTTAGCACTTTTCTTTTTAGTAGTTACTTTCTGTCAACGTGGACAAGACTACTCTGCTTGATGTGTATATAGTTATCAATACATTAAATATTAGGGTTTTAAGTGCAGCTGGTCATGGATGCATTTGAGAAGCAAGCTTAACCAAGTCAAGTAGTAAAACTACGTGATTTATCTAACAAATGAATTTGTTAAATCCTGAAAGCATTAGGAACAAACAATAACTGCTGAAGAATTTTGAATTTAAGATGTGGCAGAACGGACAAAAGAATGCATATGAAGCCATTCCACCACCACCATGTTATTGCTTACCTCATGTATATGTTGCAATAAAGATCTCTAGGTAAGGTGTAGAAGAAAATTAGTTTCTAAGATGCTATTTTCATTTTTATTGGTCACTAAAATGTTACATGCTCTTCTATTTCCTATCTTTCTTAAGGTAGGCTTCATGAATGTTTGATTGTCTTCAATTAATTATGCATATCCTATAAAACAGGAGGTAGGAGCTGCCTTTGTATCTTTCAGGACACGTTTTGCCGCAGCTTCAGCTATACACATGCAGCAAGGTGTAAATCCTACACAATGGGTCACTGAGCCAGCTCCTGATCCAGAGGATGTGTATTGGCCTTTCTTTTCAGCATCATTTCTAAAGAGATGGATTAGCAACCTGGTGGTCGTTGTGGCATGCGTCCTCCTTACGGTGCTATTTCTTATACCTGTTTTAATAGTCCAAGGGCTTACACATCTTGAGCAGTTGGAAATCTGGTTTCCCTTTTTGAAAGGCTTGCTTAGAATGTAAGTGGTAAAACTGAAAACTTTGGGAAGTTTCAGCTTAATGAGCATGTTACTATACTTTCTGATGTTTTTGCATGGTGGTAAAATAAGTTAATGTGCCTTGCAGAGCATTTGTTAGCCAAGTGATTACCGGATATCTTCCTAGTCTTGTACTTCAGCTGTTTCTCTATGTTGTGCCATCCATAATGATTATGTTCTCATCCATACAAGGGTACATTGCAATGAGCCAGATAGAGAAAAGTGCATGCATCAAAGTTCTTTGGTTTACTATATGGAACATTTTCTTTGCAAATGTGCTCTCTGGATCGGCTCTCTATCGAGTTGAAATTTTTCTTGAGCCCAAAAATATTCCTGCCGTATTAGCTGTAGCAGTTCCAGGACAGGTGAGTGTGGTTCAGTTATCATTATGTCAATCATCTTCTTGAAATAGAAGAAGTTTGATCCTTAAATATGTTTTAGAAGTTTTGTACAATATCGACTGTAGCTCATCTATTGTTTTTGGATAAATTGTTATCAATGTTTGACTGATATAAAAGGAGAATTTTGGGACACAACAAGCTAAATTGTCCTAGCAAACATGATGAAGAAGTGATTTCATCACTTATTTTCTCAATTAAGTCTACCACGTAATTGCTTTTTGCTAATATCTTTGCAGCACAGACTAGGGTACATTGGCCACCACATCTATTTTCCTGCAATATATAACGTTAAAGTTTAATTTTGATTAGGATGCTAAGTAAGAGGGTAAGAGTTAACCATTTGATTTTTGGACAATAACTGAAATAATCTTGACCGCATGCTTACAGAACACTCGGGGTGAGTGGTGATGATCAGAAATGGTAAAATGATAGTTGAAGACTAAAGTGAAATAGGTGCTCCACTCTTGTGGAATATTCTGGCAAAAATCTCTTAACAACAAAGTGAACTTCTATTTTAAGCATTTTCCTACCGACTCATGAGAAAGTTCATTTTTTATTGGGACAGATAATTACTATTAGGAACTGAACATGTTGGTAGGATAGCTTAATGCTACCTCTTTTAGCATTTTGCATGGATATATCTATAGCTTTGACTTTGTCAAAAAAATAAAAAACAAAAGATATTAGTTGAGTCACTAGAATCATATGAAGTTTTCAAATGAAATGTTGTAGAATGCAATCGGAAGGCAGAAATTTCTGACATCTAACTTTTATGTGGAATATGGATCTGATATACCTGTTTTAGTACTGTTTGTTATACTAATGAGAAAGATGACAAAGTTCAAATGTTTGATTGATATGTACTTGCTGAAAAATCAACGGTTACTACTAGAGAACTGAGTTCCTATTCTTCTTGCAGGCAACTTTCTTTATCGCCTATGTGGTTACATCTGGATGGACCAGCACTTCCTCAGAACTTTTTCAGCTGTCGACGCTCGTTTTCAATTTTATAAAGAGAAATATTTGTAGGAAATATGATGATGAGTTTGAGGTCCCTTCAGTTCCTTACCACAGTGAGATTCCCAGGATTCTTTTGTTTGGCCTCCTTGGTATAACATACTTCTTCCTTGCTCCCCTAATTCTGCCATTCCTCTTGGTTTACTACTGTCTGGGGTATCTCATCTACCGGAACCAGGTTGGTTGCACATTTTTCTTCTGCTTCCTTGGGATACATAAAGATGATGAATTCTATTTTTGTGGGACCCTGCTAACACAGGATGCTATGTGCACGGGCTTCCCTTTTTCTTTTTTCTTTTCTATTTTCTGGGAACTGGGAAGTATTAAAAAAAGAATGAAATGCTGTTGAATTGATCAGTGAGGTTAAAGTGGGACCCTCCTTGCTTTTAAAAGTTTTTTGATATGATGATGACATGAATGAGGTTAAAGTGGAGAAATATGATCAGTGAGGATTCATATAGCTGAATTTATTTGCTTGGGACTGAAGCATATTTTTTGTCTTCTTGTTGATGTTGTCTTCTGACTCTTTTTCAAATTCAATAAATAGTGGTTGTTATTTTAGGCTGTTGGAGAGATCTTGGTGAAATATCAAAATTCTGTTGGCTTGCTCTGGTTGATCATGTTGTATTAATTTTTTGAGCAGCTGCTGAATGTATATGCACCCAAGTATGAGACTGATGGAAAGTTGTGGCCTATAGTACATGATTCTATGATTTTCTCCTTGATACTGATGCATGTTATAGCCATTGGAATATTTGGGCTAAAGAAACTTCCTCTCGCTTCAAGCTTAACAGTTCCTCTTCCAATCCTTACTCTTGTGTTCAACAGCTATTGTAGGAGACGCTTCCTACCTATGTTCAAGTCTTATTCAGTCGAGGTACATCTGCCTTGTTCTTTACTTGTTTTGTAGCTTGTGGTTTATATAGCTGAATTCTTAGTTTTCTCCTCTGCAAATCTTATTAGTTATTAATAAGCAACTAGTGCGGAAGTTGTTTCTTTTCTTTTAGCCATTGTTGATATGATAGTCTTTTGGGAGTTCTTGGAGAATTCAATTGACTTGGCAAACTTTTTTATTTGACAATTGCCCTATTTGGTAACTTTGTGAATCCAAGCATAGCTCCCATGCAATTCTTGCGGAATTTTGAGAAGCATTTAAGCATACTATAAATAGAACTGCTAACCATCTGTGGTCTGGTCTCAGCAACATATATGCAGCAATTTAGAACACAGTTGCTGATTGCTGCACTTAATAGAGGGCGGTATCTCTTGCATCTGGTGACTCTACATTGATGATGCATACTAGTGAACAATCTAATGTACATTATTTAATGAATGTCTAAGTGACTTGATTGCTTATTTTAATGTAAGCCAATGGATAGGCCTGCAAGTCAAGGAGGATTAGTTGGGGTTACTGTGCTTGGCTAGCCAGTCATTATAACTGTAACACTCAGATAGGTGACATTTTTGCATAGAGCGAATTGCATAGATATGAATATTATCACATATTTTAAATTCCATATACGTTGCTATAGAACCTGAGATATTTATGAAAATGAAAATGATTACTTGCTCTTTTCATTGAGCAGTCTTGTCAATTCTTAAAGTTCAATAGGCTCCTTATTTGAGTTGTCGTTTCCTAACATGTATAGTGATTGTTTTTCTGCCTTTCCGTGAGCGCTACAGAGTTTGCTAAAAAAGGATAAAGAGGAGCAAAATGATCCGACAATAGCAAGTTTTCATGAGAGACTAGCCACAGCTTATCACGATCCAGCACTGCTACATGGCAGATATTCTGGAAATTCTGGAAATAGTGCAAGTATCATCGCCCCCCTTCTTAGTACTGCTGAAGTTGATTCTTAGGATGTAATCGAGCTATTGCTTGCTGTAATCATTTAACACTTTTAGTTGGCAAACATGTGGGTATGTAGTTTGAGTTCAATCTGCTACACTCTTTCTGTATAACACCAACTTTTTAGTTCAGTACTTTATAACACCACTTTCTAGTTGACACTATCTTGGATAGGCAAAGGTATATATTTTACTATCAAGAGACTTGATCAAGAATCTGTATACCAGAAAGTCCACAACTAACTATAAAGACATGATCCTTCAGAAATTTTCATGCCTATTTTTATTTATTCTTATATGGACGAACTAGAAAAGGTCAAATGTGCATCACCCCCAAAGCTTCACTTGAGATACTTGGATTGGTCAATTATTTGCAGTGATCATGAAGTGCAAACAATTGCATTAATGATATATATATTTGTGCCTGACGTCTCCATTTGTGCGTCAAAGCTTTTTGGCTTTCAGTTTTTAATGCCTTTTCGTTGGAATCTTATCAGTCCCTTTCTGAACGAATGAACTACTATTATACATCAAGTTACATCACAAGTACTAGAAGAATTGTTAATCGTTTTGGAACTTCCATGTGGAGGGATTTGGAGTGGCCGTTGACATTTCTTTTCTTGATTTTGTTGAAAAAATCAGTTTTTTTTTTCCTTCTGGAAACTTATTTGAAGAATGAAGCTTGACCAATTCATGGATCATTTGCACAGTTAATTGAATGGACTAATTTTTACATTTAAAAATAATTGGATCACGACAACAGTGTACTTTTACTAGGAAATTAGCATTGACAACACAAATAAATTGAGCGAGAATCCTTCCGTGATTAGTGGCAACTCTAGATTACAAGTATATGAACACCCGTGACTTATAAAAATCTTGAGTCTATCTCAGATACATGACCGGGTTGGTTCGAATTTTTCAAATATCAAACTAAATCATTTGTGTCGGACTTAAATCTATAAACCAAGCCAACAAAATTCGGATTTTTCAACCTCGGGTTTTTTTGGATTTTTGGGTTTTTTGGTAAAGTATTCATACAAATATATAATTTACTTGTACTTCAAATATATTTTTAGTCCTACCAAAATACAACTATCAAAGACGTTTCTTCAGAAAATAACACAAAATATGATATGAGTATTGACACTAAAATATCCAACAAAAAAATAATAATAATGAAATCGCGTAAAACAAATATTGCAAATTAACAAGTCATAATGAAAATGATCATAATTTAAAAGTACTAAATCATGCTAAAATAAGTTTAATAAGTATTAGTTACATGAATAAATATTAAAGGAAATTAAAATTAGATTATGTATTTGAATTGTCTAAACCAATGTAAAATCAAAGAACAAATATTCAATATTATTGATTTTCTTATTGCATTAGTATTAATTTACTTTTGATTTAAGTTTTATTATAATTACAAACATTTGTGGATTATAATTTTTATTGAACCATTCAGAATTATAAGTTTCAAACTTGAAATAATATATTAAAAGATAAAAATTATGAAAAAGTATAAGAAATATTTAAAAATTATATCAAAGTAAATATTTTTATGTATAAAATAAAACTTTAAAATTATATATATAATGTCGGGTTGGTTTGGTCTCTGGTCGGTTTTTTTTAGTTAAAATCAAACCAACTAAAATATTATCGGGTTTTTTTTCAATACCAAACCAAGTCAAACCAACCACTAGTCGATTTTTTTTCCGATTTGACTCGGTTTGCGATTTGATTTGGTTTGATTTTGTACACCCCTATGTATCGGGTAGGATATCAACATACCTTATCTAAAGATTTTTTTTTATAAATTCGATCGAGCTTAAATTCAAAATCTCTAGTTAAATGTGATAGAGCATAACCGTCCCACAACATTTTTCGGTGTTAAGATAATCAAATTCCACTTGTCATGCAACTACTAGTGGGTGTTCTACGGCTAATCTAGCAAGGAACGAAATAAATAAAACCAGCACAACGGACGTAATTGGCATTTTGTGCCTATTATAACTGTTTTTTGGTTTTCCTTCTGTTGTTTGTTTATAAGACGTTCGACGCCAAAAGAAGAGGGGTGAAAAGAGAAAAAGAAAAAAACTCCATTTGCAAGTGACAAGCTTCTCTCTCTAAAGTACTACTTATTACCCATATGTTTCAATTTATGTGATATATTTTATTTTTTGAAAGTCAAATAATTTAAGTTTGCTCATGAAATTTGTTTATTTGTAAACTACGTAAAAAGCAAAATCATAATAATTGATAATTCAAAATAGTTATAAGATATATTAAAAATTCACGATCAAAAATAAATTTATTTAAATCTAGAAATCTAAAATATATATTTTTTAACTGTTCGGTTAATCATACAAAGTTATGCTATCAACATTTTTCTATTTTGTATGGTTCCACATTTAAAAGTGACATAAAAACCTAGTAATATTGTAACTGACACCAGCTACTCAAATTATCTCTGATATAGTGCATGTCAGTTTGCATACTTTGATGTTTGAAAAAAAATATGCTTAAAGTTGTCCGCATAATTTATTCAGACATTTTAATTAAGCCTTGTACCTATTAAATATCTAAATTGTTTAAAGCATGTACCTATTAAACACAAACATTGATATGGCAAAAAATGTATTTTGCACTCGCGTGAAAAGATTCAAAATAGTGTCGTTTTGATTTTTTTTTACATTTTTTCTTCTTTTATTGACACTTGACATTATAATTAACTTAAAAATATTTTTCTTCTTTCATTTACACTTTTTTCAAAAAAGAAAAGGACCCCACTCCCTACCGATCATCTTCTTCATACCTTAGTTTGCAAAACTTTCTTCATTTTGGCTCCAACATTGTTTTTATTTCTTTTTTATAAAAAAAGAATATTATTTCTTCCAAATATGAAGATAAATGAAAATCAACTATGAAGATTCAGATTTGAAAGAAAGTAGACTTTCTTTCGTATGATTTATTTCAAATCTCATAAAAATAAGGAACAAATACGAAGAAGAAGAAGAAAGAAGATAAATGATTTTTACGTATAAAAATAGTTAGCCGATATTTGTTTATCACAATTTTCGAACAAAGATTTTTATTCAAATTCATATATAAACCCATTAAATTTATCAAAAATGATATTCAAAAATTTGAAAGAATAAATTTTTGGGCTATCAATTTCATTTTGTCATCGATATAGAAATGAATAACCGTCGGCAAAATTTTCTTTCTTCTTCACTCTTAGTATGAAAATGTATATATATATATTTTTTAAAAGTTAATCTTCAAGTTATTTGAAAAGAATTAGGTTTTGTGATTTGAGAAACAATGTGTTTTGGGAAGAAGATGAAGATGAAGATGAAAGGGGGTTGGGTAGAATAGGTTGATATTTTCATTTTTTTTCTTTTTCTTTTAAAAAAATTAGATATAAAAAGTGTTTGAAATAATTTTAAACAAAATTTTTTTTTTTTATAATTTTCGGGCCCAGTGCCACATGTTATTTTTTTAATTAGCCATTTTGTCACGTCACCGCAAGTGTATCATACACTCTTCATATATTTTGTTGATTATCACAAAATGCCTAATAGGAACAATTTTTGAATTGGTAAAAATGTTCGATAGGTACTAGTCTTAGTTGAAATGTTTAAGTGAATTATGTAGACAACTTTAAGGAGTCATTGATGACTTAAGCCAAAAAGATATTATATTTTATTTAGTCATAATTAGGAGTAATTTACAAAATAGTTTCTAAATATGTAAAATTTTAATTGAAAAAAAAAATAGAAATCAATATGAAAATATGAAAATTTAGCTACGCTGATTCTTGTTAGGAGCCTCACCATATATGTTTTTTTTTTAAAAAAAAATATTGAACAGATGGGCTAATAAAGTACGTGCGGTGGAGATCGCAAATTCTTGTTAAGTGCATATGAACACAATCCCATATTGATATTAAAAACTCATAATGTTGCAGCGCGAATTTGGCCCAAAACAGACAATATAAGTTATGTTAGGCCAACAATAAGTTTCAACGTTAATCACTTGTGGGAATATCGTGAGTATGTTGTTGTTATAATAAGATTTAACGTTAGGCAGATGCTTTGAGTTCCTTTTTATAATGAAGGATCATTCAGCAATCTGCATCATGGTTTCCTGTGTGTTTCATGCACGGAACAATGATGCACGATGTCTCTTTCATAATTGATAATTTCAATGTCCATCGCCTTGAAGATCAGAAAAGGAATTTATTATAATTAATATATTCATTGATAAGTGACTTATAAACTGAATTAATTATCTTCATCATGTTGTACTTATATAATAACAAGACAAGTGAGATTTATTGTAGTAACCAAACTTATGCCATATACTTTATCCCAGAAAACAAGTTGCATCTCTTAAAATATGAAATCAAGAAACTGCACTCGTTGGCTGAGTCAAACTGCTTATTTCTCCCTGTCTCAATTTATGTAACACACTTTCCTTTTTAATTACTTTTAAAAAAGAATGATATATTTTTATATTTAGTACACTAATTTAACTTTAAAATATATTTTATAGTCACACAAATATCTATAACTTGTTTTAGACTATAAATTTCAGAAAATCTTTCTTTATTACTTAAATTCTGTATCAATTCAAACAACATCATATAATGGACTAAGGGAGCATTAAAAATCTCATTATTTACAACTCCCTCTTCTCTGTATTAATAAAATAATAACATTAATTCCTTTTGTTTCTTGTTTTCTATAGTTTATCAATCAGAAGCCTTCCATTTGTTGTCACAAGAAGCACAAACAATTTAAAAATCTTAACAAGGTGAAAGAAACTTCATATAAATACTACTTCATACCAATCTAAGTTCTGCATAAGAGCATTCACAAATCCATGACTTAAATTCACAATTCATCATTTTTTGTGATTGTACTTAATTATATATATACTAACACTAACGCTCGTGTGATGGCTAGGAAAAGAAGGGCGAGTGAGGCACTTGGTGAAAAAATCCGTGATGGTGATCAAGGGAATGTGGCCTGGGACGAAATGGTAAAGGAAACTGCTGTTGCAGCTGCGCTTGGTGGAGCGCGGCGAGCACGGAAGAGATTCGTGGGTGTTAGACAGAGGCCATCAGGTAGATGGGTAGCTGAAATTAAAGATACTATACAAAAAATAAGGGTGTGGTTAGGTACCTTTGACACAGCTGAAGAAGCAGCAAGGGCATATGATGAAGCTGCCTGTTTACTTCGTGGAGCCAATACTCGCACGAATTTCTGGCCCTGTTCTTCAACTTCTTCTTCTACTCCGGCTCTTCCTTCGAAAATCACTAATCTTCTTATTAATAGGCTCAAAGCTAGAAATAATTCCTTAGCTGCCGCTGCTGCTGCTGCCGCTGCTTCGTCTTCTTCTTCTGATTCTTTTGAGCCTGTGGAAATTCATGATCAGGACAAACAGGGAGAGGAATTCAAAGAAGAAGAAGCTTATTTTTCGGATTTGCAGTATATGGAGTATCTCAAGGATCCCGAAGATCTGATTACTGAAAACAACATGATCAGTAATATGAGTGCAATTAACGTAAGCAATTTCACAAACACCTTGGAGGCATGCTTGGCTGTAAACGATTATAGTGTAATTCAGCCTGTGAAAAGCGATGAAAACTCGATTGCTGGAGAGATTAATAATATTGTGAAAGTAGACTCAGAAGAAGAGATTGAAGAGGAAAACAATACTGATATAGGAGATGTAGAGGTAGAGCCAATTGACTTTCAATTTGTTGACGAAATTGGATCATCATGTTACTATTCACCATTTGAAGAGATTAATTCATCAGAGACAATGGAAGAGGGGATGATTTATGGAGACGAGTCATCGATGCTAAGTGAAGCTATGAGGAGGATGAATTACGAGAGGAAGTTCTCGGCATCACTTTATGCTTTCAACGGAATAACAGAATGCTTAAAATTGAAGCTGAAATCCGGAGGAGTTATGCAGAGAGAAAGATCTGAACAATTAAGCAGATTGAGAAATGCATGCAAAAGGAACCGCAACAACGAGGAGGAAGAGGAAAAGAAAATTAAGGATAGTGAATACAGTTCAGAAAATTCAACAGAAACCGGACCATCTTCTAGTTCACCAGAAACTGGATCATCTTCTTCGACAATTTCCGACGAAACTACTTATGATAGTGAATTGTCCCTCTGGAGCTCAATTGATCTACCACCAATCTGCGCCTTTTTTACTTAAAAAAAACCGTTTTTTTTTTGTTTCTGTTATTTTCAGTATGTTATTGTTGGATCACACAACTTTTGTTTTCACAGGGTGAAGATGAAGATTACTCTGTGTTCTCTTTCATTTTTTTTTCAAGATCAGTAGATCTTGGTCTAAAACAATGCAATCTAGAAGCTAAATCTAGATTTTTTATTAACTTAGAAATATGAGTTTGAACTGTGGAATGACTACTTGTTGTCCAACTTTTGATCTCTTCAAAATTGAAGTATGCTTTTGAATCGACTTGTATTTGGAAATAAAAGGAGGATACTATAACAACCAGTTTCTTTTAGTGGGCAGTGTAGAACTTTTTAATCCACGCTGCCCCGCATATATCTGCCCCGCATGAGCCCGTTTCGTATAATATTATTTTTTTTAGTTATATTTAATACTAAAAATAAAATTTATAAAAATAAATTTAGTTTTTTATTAAGTTATATTAATTTAATAGGATAGTGATTTAAAATTTTAATTTTTAGATGTCAATTACGAAACATGTAAGAAATTATATTATTTTTTATTAAATCATTTTCATTTATTATCTTAAATATTTTAGTAGCTTTAATGAAATTATCTTAATAAATAATGATTTATCACTTTTGTAACATGTAAAAAGTTAAAATTAAGTTTAAACCCACATAAAATCACATATACATGCACCCCCTGCATCCGACCCTCCCCACACAACCTTAAACCCGCTCACCTCGCTCTACATAGCCTTAAGCCCACCCCGCCCCACCCCATTGCCATCCCTATTAGTATCAATTTTTCATGATACGTTATATTATATCTTTGCAATAATAATAATTTGCTATGATAATAATTGGCAATAACAACTAAAAGATATTCCGGCAAATGATACGATTTGATTGTATCGACATAAATGGAAACCTTTCCTAGTCTGAGCAGAAGCTGGTAGTGAAGTTCGAAGTGTTGAGAAATTGGGCCTATGTTCATTTTTATTAGATCCGTGTGCGGAGGCCCATGTTTCAAGTGGTGGGCTTATTCTCTACGAGAACTTCTGTATTCCTTGTGCATCACTTACTTCTTTAGAAATAATTCAGTAGTATTCAATCTTTTCTTGGGTGCCAATAAATAATTAATACTAGCTTAATTTTAACGTACACAAAATATCTAATTTAGCGAAATAATTATAAAAATTCATGTGCACCACAATTTTTATATGAAATTTGCTCAGTGTCAAACCATATCCTTGAATCCTCTCAAATTATCTATCGTAATTTTTGAAAATAGTTGTCTCTAATTTTAGAAGTTTAAGACAAAAGGGTTTCATAGACCCTTATATGTTTGTATTGTGAATCCTTCTACTTAATTTTTTATCAACTAAACTTTTAAACTCAATCAAACAAAGATTTTTAAATCTCTCTTACCATGTGTGTAACTCACTCTATTTTGAACAGATGACATGTCATTAAAATTAATAATAATCATCATTTTCTTTACTAATTGTTATTTGAAAAAATTAGGAGTATTAACTAAATTTATTAAATAAAAGATAAAATAATAAGAATTTAATTTATTTCTTAAAGTAAATCAGGCTCCTCTGCCGCAATACCATTTTCCTTTCCTCTTCTCCAACCTTCACAGAACCAGCAATTGTAAGCGGCCACTCTACCAGCTCCGGCTTGCAAACCTTTTCGCCGCTGTGACCAGTTCCTCGTTTCATCTCCCACCCCATTCTCCCTTTCACTATTATCCTTTCTCCACACCATCGACGACCCCCTGCGAACCACCAGAAATGGCGTTTCCTCTCCATCCTCTTGGTGTACCAGTAAACTCCCGCGCCGCCTCTTATTCTGGAGGAAAAGAGATTAACATCGCCTCCCATTCCAGCGAAAAGGGACCAGCACTGCCTTTCACCCTCTCACACCACTGCGAACCGGCGAGCACCACCATGAAACCAACATCGCTCTCTCCCTCCACTTATAATCGCCATGAAATTTGACGTCACAAAAGTGTCTATGCCAAGATTGGCTATAGAAGATAACAATAGGGTGTGGAGAAGAAAGAAAAATGGGATTGGGGTAGCGATGCGGTGGGGGTGGCTGAAAAAGAAGGTGGTGTGGGGAAGAAGATGGATTTTTTTCTTTTTAAATTTATTATTTTATTTTTTTATAAAATTTAATAATTTAAAATTTAAAATTTAAAATATCATGTTCACTTGCCTTAACAGGCATGTAGTTACCCTCTCTTGCCAACTCACCTATATTAATGTCACATAAATATGGTCAATGATCAAATGGGTTTAATATGTTGTATTGTATTGAATATAAGAGTTAAGTTGATAAAATGTTAAGTAAAAGGATCCACAGTACAAACTTATACAAATATAAGAATTTATCAGACCCTTTTGCCTATTTTTATTTGTAAATGATTATTTTTCTCTTTTGATTAAAGAGTTTTGAATTAGTTATATATAAAGTGAAGAATATATTGATGATAACTTTAAAAAAGTTGAAGGGCGCCAACTGTTATAGCTACTAGATGTAGCGTTATGTATGAAATTAGTTAGACATAAGTGCCATAAAACAAATAATTTTAATTGTTTAAAGGAAAATCCAAAAAATACAAGTGATTATTTATTATTAGTAAAGGAAATAATAGTAAACAGGCAATGCGACATGACATGAAATCGTATTAAAAATACATGTTTATTAATTATTATCCAGTGATATAATTATGAGCCTTGAGAACATTGCATTATTTATCCATCACATGCTACTGTTTTCCCTACGATAATTCCCAAATATTCTCTTCCATTTTTATATTATGCTACGATGGACCTATTCAATCCATTAATTAAATACTAAAATATATACGTGCACATATATATATATATATATATATATATATATATATATATATATATATATATAGAGTTCCAAGTGGGGATGCAGTTCGTTGCATACCAAGTATTTATCTTTTTTATTAAAAGAGCTCTAACGTAACGTGAAATAAATGGAATCTTATCTGATTTTATTTTTGTCATAAATACTTTATTTTAATTATCAATCATAAATATATAGTTGAAATGCTCTACGGTTTCAACCTAATTACCTACAATTAGGCTCCTAGATCTACTTAATTGTTAGAATTGGAGTCATTAATACTTGTCATACGATATAAAAACTTGCTAAAAACATGTATGATTTGAAGCACACGCGTGTTTTTGATTTTTCTCCTCTTTGGTCTCTGACGAAATCAATTCACTTGTAATTACCAAATACCAAACTGAGTTTTTGGTGGAAACTTAATAAAGTAAGCTAATGATTACCAACTAATGACAGTGATATTTAATGAAGTGGGTGGACAATACAATGAAGACATTATAACAACAATAATATCGTGAAATTTCATAAATGAGATTAAAAGAGTATAGTGTGTCCTAATCTTACCCTACATATAAATATAATAAAAAAAATATTTTCGATAGATCCTCGATTTAAAGTAAAATATATCACTAACATTTATGAAAAAATTACAGATTACGACAATACACTTGATACATGAAGGTTACTAAGCCACGTAATTTACTACTAGTATAAAATTCTTTAAATTTTACACAAGTTTCTACAAACACAACAAAATGTCATATTTCAGCTCACAATAGTAAGGACCCATGCAGTATTTGATATTAGATAAATTAATCATGTAAATTATTTAATTCAGTGTCTAAATTATATTTTGAATCGCTACTTTTGGTATAATTTAATATTTTTTTGACATAATATAAAATGAAATAATAATACATGAATTAATGGGAAGAGTGGTACTAGGGGTGGGTGTTTGGTTCTTCGATTCGATTCTTTAGTTTTCGGTTTTAGAAAAGTGTGCACTGTATATTAAATCAAACAAATTTGGTTCAGTTCGGTTTAATTCGATATTTTTAAATCGGTTTTTTGGTGTGAATGAAAAATAAAATAATGATAAAGTATAAGATACTTATAAATTTAAAATTATGTTAAGGAGTAATGCGTATCACCGTGAAACACTTATTGTGCTAACTAAAAGACTATATTTATCTTTATCAAGATCATTATGCCTCTAACTATTTTTCAAGAAAAACAAATACGAAGACGGTTCCTTTACATAATGTACATTGGTAGAAATATGTTTGAGTTTCTCTTGGAAATTAATAGTATTTGAAGTTAACTATTAAATTGTACATTTGTTGTTACATTGATTTGTTCATAAATAATTTAATTGTTAGTTGAATTTTTAATCTTTAGTTAAGAAAATGCCCATATATATATATAAATATTTTTAATTATTTTTTTTAAAATGAAAATTTGATTCTTCCATGCACCGAAGTTTTGAGAGCCTTAGACCGAACACCGAGCCGAAGAACCAAACTTTAAAAAAATAACATTGACACCAAATCAAAAAACCGAAGAACCGAATTAGTTCGATTCGGTTCGATTTTCGGTTTCCTAGTATTTATACCCACCCCTACCAGTAACTAAATAAACAAACAGAAATGTGAAAGGACGTTTGTGTCCCTCCTCCTCTTCGTCTTCCTTGTCTTCCTCCTGGTTTTTCTCATTCCTCTGTAAAAGTTTCTCTATCTATATATTTATAATCACTCTATCAAATCCTAACACCCATATATATATATATATATATATATCCAGAAAAAAAAATACTTGTGTGTATATATATATATATAAATATAAATAATAAGATCAGTTTGTAAACAGAGCAGGTTCGGAAGTGTGTTTGGATCCGACGTCGGAGCCCACACTTCCTCTTCCTATTCTCTGTATTCCTCCATTTTTGTTTTTTCTTCATTTTCAACAGAAAGAGCCGAAGACGTCGTCTTCGTTCTTCCTTCACTATCTACCAGGTATGCCCCCCCTTTTTTTTTTTCTTATTTGTTGACATTGTTGTTGAATAGCATTTCATGATTTCGGTTGGGAGAATATTATTTCAAATTTTTGCTTAATTATTGTTTTTAAGGCCTACTGATTCATAAATTGTTGTCATTATGGTTCTTCGTTTTCATATTTGGTTCTTATTTTGGGGTTTTCTGCTTTCACTTTCATTCATCTGAATTTCTACGGGAATACCTTTTTTTTCTGCTGTTAAGAACGATATTGTTTTTGTTTATTTGTCTGTTTGGGTGCGTTTCATCCATTACCTTTATGGATTTTGTCCTCTGCTTATTAGGATGTGACCCATTTTGTTTTTTTCAATTATAGCTGATCTGACATTTTTAAATTTGATTCAGTCTCGTAAAGTGAAAACAAACTCATCATGTTCATTCCACATCCTTTTGAAAAAGGCAAGGCAACTAAAGAGAGAAATTATTTATGTATTAGTTTCTGCATCAGTTATAATGTTATATGATGTTTAATAACTAATTAGAATGTAAGTTATGGAATAACTAATACATGCATTATTAATATCTGCATAACGTCTTCACCTTTTCTGTTAATGTCTCCCTTCTCTTTTTCTTCTTTTCCATCTGCAAATCACATGAAACAACTGAAGTGCAGCTTGTATAATTTATTTATTTTAGATGTCTTTTGGGATGCATTGCAAGAAGTTGTCTATTTAAGGCTTCAATAGATTTGTGAACTGCCAAATAAAGACTAATCTAATGTTGAGTAATTAAATGCTTCTTTGCAGACAGGTGATGCTTAATTTTGGAACTTTTACTGAGTTCTGAGAGTAAGACTTAAACTTCTTCAGCTTACTCTTCTTAAACTAGTCATTTTACATATCTTGCTGTTATTTCATGCGCATACCTTTTTCTACCCATGACCGAAAATTATTTTCACTTACCGAAATTTGGGATATGAGTACTATTAGCAACATGGTGATTGAGGCTTCATATATAACTGCCGCAAGTTGTGTGAGATTGAGGTCGTAGTTGTTGTCGTTGTTGTTAGTGTACCAGTACTATAACCAATCATTTCAAATTTTATCTCTTATGCATGTGCCAGGTATCCTTATTTCTTGTGTTCCACCTGGAAGTGGCGTCTTGTATGGGATAGTATTGATTGGCAGAGAAATTTGTCACTTGAGTCAGAGGAATGGGTGCTTGTGTATCAACTCCAGCAATTCCTATCAAAATGAGGAAGAAATTTCCTGGTCGCCCTAAAAAGTACCATGGAAAGAACTCAAAATCTGCTTCGAAAATAAACAGTGATGCAGGATCACTGGTTACAGATATTGCTGTTAGTGAGTTTGTTCATAAAACCACAACCTGCAGAAGATCTGAGTGCTCCAATTCTAAAGTCCATGTAACTCAGATGCAGTGGCACCATAGTCAAATAGATGCCAATGGTATGTGATCTTTCTGTTTCTTATTTTGAACCTTATCCATTGCATATGCTTATGATTGATGACAAATCTATCAAATTAAACCATATTAACTACGAGTTTTTATTTTGTTGATGGCCTTAAATATAGTTCATTGATTGATGGCTGTATTGTCTATATTGTGGTGGTCTTCTGTTGACAAGAAGGACCATGTGATTGTTCATTTTTCTTCAAAGCATTTCAAAAGGAGTTTAGTTGGTTTGAGCAACTGACAAATCAGAATTATTTGACTACGACTTGCAATAATGAGCGGTTTACCTGCTTTGCAGTTCTTTGCCAGGAGGATGCATGGTTTGACACAGTCAGCATTTTTGAGTCTGACTCAGATGATGAATTCAGTAGTGTTCATGGAGGTAGCTACTTTGGTATCTTTATTTTTATACTTACTAGAGAATGACTTGTTCAGTGTTTGGACTAAGTACACATCTTCTTCTTTATACAGTGCTTGATTATTAATAGATAATGTGATCATTAGCTAGTTTTTGTCCCTTTCATTTAGCTATTGTTATTTATGGGACGGGGTTTTTCATCTTATCTTTTGGGTAAATTTCTGAATGATTATTCTTGGAATACTTTTTGCTTTGTGAACCTTAGCTCTCCAAGGTTCTTATAGTCCTTCAGATCAATGTATTTAATTTAATCTATACCCTTTGCAACCTTATGTAGTTATGTACATGTGTTCGCTCTCTCTATTACATATCATAGTCTTCTCTACCACAGCTAGTTACTTCCATGAGTTTCAGTGACAAGATAATTAATGCATCAAATTCAGGTCAAGTTTCTCAAGTAAGGAAATCAACAATTATAAGGCTTTCTCTGAGAACATCTGTTGAAGAAGAAAAAAGTGGATTTCGTAAGTACCTTGTGACTTTCCATTTAGTCATTACTCTTCAGTATAAATTGAGTCCCATTTGAGAGGAATTTGTGTCATAACCTCCTGGTCATTTTGTAAACTAAGAACAGTATTATCTGACACATGACGTGACAGTCCTGTTTCATTTCCTTCTTCTGTAATGTAAAGAAATGTGCAAAAACTAATGCAAAGGTAGCATTACAATACATTAACCATAATGGTACTCCTGTAGGTGCACCAAGAAAGTATCTTTTGCGTCCTAGGGCTGGGCTCATTGTTCCTCATTGTACAGAAGAAAAGCCAACAGTAGGAAGTTGGTCTGAGATTGAGCCCTCGACCTTTAAGCTACGTAGCAGTAGTTTTTTCATGTATGCTCTTAACTTGCCCTTAATTGCCAATTAATCCGTCTTGTGTATCTTTCCTAGTATAATTTATCCATTTGTTTCTTTGCGTTGCAGAGATAAGAAAAAATCACCTGCTCCAAATGTGTCTCCTTATACTCCTATTGGAGTCGATTTATTTTTGTGCCCAAGAAAGATCCATCACATTGCTCAACATGTTGAACTTCCTTCTGTAAAAGGAGATGGAAAATTACCTCCTCTACTAATTGTAAACATTCAGGCATGACTGATCCCCCTCATCTTCTCAACAAAGAAAATAAAAGATATTTTAGTTTTCTATACTACTGAAATAAAGTTGCTCTTCTCTACAGTTACCTACTTATCCTGCTCAAATGTTTATTGGCGATGCTGATGGGGAAAGCTTGAGCCTTGTTGTATATTTTAAGATTTCTGAAACTATAGAGAAAGACGCCTCTCCTCAGTTCCTGGAAAGCATCAAGGTAGGTTATGTCTGACGTTTTCAATAATAGTTTATCTATATCAAACTTTATTGTAACTGACATCGATATTCTCATTCATAATTTATCTTTATCAAACTTGATTATAAGAACTTATACATCTTCTCTTATTCTCCTTATCCCTGAAAAGTCAACTAGGTTTTCGATTTGGGGTGTTCTTTATTTGGCATTTGATTTGTTAGACAAGAGAGCTAAACATATTTTCAATTTTTCACAATGAAAGTGTTTCCATCTAGTCTGGCATTGATAGGATAAGCGCCTTATAATGTGTTTTCCCCTTTCTTGACATAGCTGGAAATCTAAGTCTTGCTTGATCGAGATGACAACACTTAACGTTGGGATGATTTTTCAGTTCACGTCCATGTCTCCATAGTTTTTTCCCCACATGCAAAACATTAGTCTTGGGATTTCCTTATATCAAATTTTTGCTGACATGACTTTTTTTTCTCCTTATGAAAATGTGGTGATCCTCTAAGCCATTTACTTTTTAGTAGAAATGGCGGATAGGGAGAAATCACTGGAACTTGTTTCCCAATTTGATTTTCTTTCTATTGGCTTATGTGACAGAAACTTATTGATGATGATATGGAGAAGGTTAAAGGATTTGCAAAAGATTCAATAGTTCCTTTCAGAGAGAGGTTGAAAATAATGGTTGGGGCGGTTAATCCAGAAGATCTTGTTTCCAGTTCCACTGAAAGGAAGCTTTTGAATAGTTACAACGAGAAACCTGTGCTTTCCCGCCCTCAACACAGCTTTTATGAGGTGTATATATATGTATTCTGTGATGATCTTCTACTTACTGCTCTATGGCACTGGTTATAATAGCCAGTTTGGCATTGTGTTCGCTGTTGTTGAACATCAAAACGAATTCTATTGCAGGGCTCAAATTACTTTGAGATTGATCTTGACATTCATCGCTTCAGCTACATAGCAAGAAGGGGACTTGATGCATTCAGAGATCGTTTACAACATGGCATAATGGATCTTGGTCTAACAATTCAGGTTTCTTGTTATTATACTTTTCCCTTCTTGAGAATTAGAAAATGATGTGCACAGATGTAACTTATATACTGATAACCTAAAAATAACTCTAATTCCTGTAGGCACAAAAGCCGGAGGAGCTGCCCGAGCAAGTGCTTGCTTGTGTGAGATTGAACAAGATTGATTTTGTTGACAATGGACAAATTCCAACTCTTATGAGCATTGAGGAAGATGAATGTTCATATTAATTTATACAAAATCAGTGATACATTAGCATGTTGCATGGGGGAGTTTTCAAATGGTCCCTTGATGATCATGCCATTCCAACTTTCTATACAGGCAAAAAAAAAAAAAACATTGTATAATAAGAAATTGTATTCTGAAAGATGAAATTAAAAATAGGTGATCATGTTGATACTGTTACTTTGTGTAAGGTCCACCATTATTTAACTGATCACACCCTCAACATAGTTTAAGTTTAGTAATAAAAAAAAACCACCATCACTTACCATTTACTTTAAGATATTGTACAGTAAAACCTCGATAAAGTAATATTCTCGCTAAATGAATATTTTTCTCCGATCCCAACTTGGGCCAGTTATATTAAAGTAATATTCTCGCTAAACGCATTAGATAATAATTAAAAATAAAGTATTAAAGGCTCAGAAAAAATATAAAGTAATAATTACTAGAATACATCAAGAATTTATATATATTTAATCAGTCAATAATACTAAACCAATAATTATTTCTTTTTAAAATATGATTCTATAGTTGATTGTTTTTTCTTCTCACCAAAATCAAAATTAATCTTATCCTTAACTTTTTGAAGAGCGAACACAATTTTTGGAATATTTTGTTCGTGTTGTACCAAATAATTTGACAATGTAGTCATTGCTTGAAATGCCTCCTTTGACGATACATGTGAGACAATGCTACTATCATCTTGTTCAAGATCATTCTCATCATCATTATTCATTACAGATTGAATAGTCTCTTCCTGTGTAGGTGATTCTATAACTGTATCATTCTCGTTAGAGTAGTTCAAAAGATGTTCAACATCCATCACATTTCTGTAGGCTAGATTAGAGATGACATCATTTAATTCTTGGATACCTTCATCTAATTTACTAACTTCTTCTACACCTTCATCTAATTCACCAACTTGTGGTTCGGGAACATTGTTTTCTTCCGACAGGATCTTGCAATGCCGAAAACAATTTGCAATTGTTATTTCTTTCATATCAAAATTCCAAGCCAAGTTAGCAAAATTAATAGCATTAAAAATATTAATTTTTTCAGTATTTGGTGCTTCAACCTCAAGGCCTTGTAGGATGCTGAAATAAAGACGACGACGATAATGAGCTTTGAATGCTCGAATAATCCCAGGATCATCTTAGACGTTGTGTTAGGAGGTAAAAAAAACAACTTTACATTTCTTAGGCCTTCAACTATTTTTGGATGAGCTGCGCAATTGTCTACTATTAACAAAACTTTTCTGTCATTCATTCTCTTATCAAACCAGCCAACATATTCTTGGAAAAGCAAGCTAGTTATCCAAGCTTTCTTGTTGGATCTATACATGCAATTAAGATTGTTCATGTTCACATTTTTAAAGCATCTAGGATTTGCAAACTTACCAATAATCCACAATGATACTTTGTCAGATCCATCACCATTGCAACAGAGAGCAAGATTAATTCTCTCTTTGTCTTTTTTGCGACCTTCAAGCTGCTTGGTAGCAAGTGAATGATCAGCTTCCAGTCGATAAAATAGTCCGATTTGATTCATAATATAAATATCCTTCAATTCAAACTGATCTAGTTTTGATCGTATGCTAGGCAATTTGTTTTCAATATTCTCCATGATAACTGAACCACTTTCACCAAAATATCTATAAGGCTTGATTCCGTATCTTGACTTGAAACTTCTAACCAACCAGAAGAGAAGCTGAATTCTGGATTAGTTTCACCATACATTTTCAGAAAAAAATATTTTGCTTTTCCTTGGATAATTTCCCCTGACATGTTCACTTTCTCTTGCATTTGAAGAAACCACTCGTACAAAACTTTCTCTAAATCAGGGTATTTTGCCGGTTTATGCCTTTTGGCATCGGTATTTTCATCTCATTTGAAAAATACTCTGCCGACCTTTTGAGAGTGTGCGATATTATTGATTGACTAATAGTCAAATCAAACTTTTGTTTCACCCATGCTTGCAAATCTTTTTGGCTAATAGTTGGATTTTCTTTCTTATGCTCACATATTGCGTTTCTTATTTTATTGATTAAAGATGATTTTTGTACGTCTTTCAAATGATGAGAAGACATTATACTTGGATTATGATTTTTAAACATCTAGCTCCTTTTATAGTTAACATAAAATCTCTTCATATTCTATATACATGAATACAATTAGAAACATTAAACTTCACTAAATTCGTTTAGCTTTCCTAGATTTAAATAATAAATATGCAAAGACTACACTTTTTAGTTTCCTAGATTTAAACTTTTGAAATTCTTAATTCAAATATTTTTTTTTCTTTCTTATGGCACATACTGCAAAATACTCTCTAAAATAATAAATATTTATTTATCGATAAATAAATATTTTATACATTTGTCGATAAACTAATAATCTTGATAAATGAATATTTTTTTTCGGTCCCAAGCATATGCATTTATAGAGGTTTTACTGTATATATTTTGAGAAGGTAATTGAGTGTTTTTAAATTCAAGTCTATTTGCAAGAAAAAGAAATCATGTTTGGCGTGAAAAGATTGTTTGTACCATGTGCAAAGATTATATTAACGCATAGTTAGGTTACTACTATTGTTCACTAATTAATCTTTATAAAATTATATATATTTGAAAGTTTCTAATCACAGACATTTAATTATAAAATGAACATGGAGTATGTGATTAATCAATGCGGTGCCTTAGAATATTTCGATATATTATTTATAACTATATATGATCTGCTCATTAAGTAAGATTGTATAAGAATTGAGCCATAATTCAAAGAGTTCTTATGCCTTATACCTAAAAATAAAAATAAAATAATTATATGTTAATTACATTTTTGCTTTAGGCCACTAATTTTGTTGAGTTGCACCTGAGGTGAGTATGAAGGGTTAAGAACTAGACAGTTCATGATTCTTTTTCATGTTTGAATTTCATCATTGTAATTTGAAAAGATAGTTTTGAGTTCTGAAATTATTTGCAAGTCCATAAAACTCCAGTTTGCCGCCTAAATAATAATGAGACTGAGACATTTTTTAACTTTTATTTATTCAAATATAAAAAGCAAAATGATTTGGGAGATTCTTGTACTTGATTTTGTTTTTATGTTGGACCCTTATATTTACGATTTTGTCAACTGAACCCTTGAACTCGATAAAACACAATATATTAAATACTTCTGACCATTAACTGAACACATGTGACATTAATATTGCCGATTTGAAATGATGCATAATTCCACGCGTTTTAAAGCGTATAAAATTTATATGAAAAAAACATTAAGATTAAAAAAATAAATTTAAAAAAAAGGGGGTTGGGGGGGAGTCATCTTCTTCAAAGCAGCCTATTGTTGCTGCCCCACCCCAACCAAATTTCTTAAACCCATTCCACTTCTTTCCTTCTTTCTTTGGTTTCACCCGCCATTTCCCTTCTTCTTCTTCTTCTTCTTCTGTTTAACGCCCCACATACTGTCCCATCCCTAAATATTTTTCTCAAAATTCATTCTTTTTGCTGTAAATCAATTTCCCTCCTAGTTCTTTTCGTTTTGCCATATTTGTTCTTTCAAAATCTCGATTTCGTGCGTATTCTTTGATGATAGTGGGTATTGAAAAATGAAAAACTTCATTGATAAGCTTGATGAAGCTTCAAGAATAACAAATGGATTTTGTGAATTTATGAAATAAATTTAAAATTGTATAGAGATTTGTTGGGTTTGTGTTTATGAACCAATAGTGTAAAATTCAAGTCAAATAGGTAAGAATTCCACTAATTTAACATGAATTTGTGCTCAATTTGAGAGCAAAAATGGAGAAAATAATAAAATTTCCAGGGTATGCTTTTTATTTTTATTTTATTTGTCTAATATTTAATTTCTTATGTGCCATTAAAAATGATGTAAAATCCTACATGTAAATAAGTGTATCATACGCGCACACATAGGATGAGAAAATAGTTTAAAATATTATATTTAAGTGAGTTTAATGATTTAGTTAATAAAATCGTAAGTATAAGGGTCCAACTTACAAATAGAGTCAAGTACAAGGGCCTATCAGGTCATTCCACCAATATAAAAAGGTTTCCCTATCATATTCCATAGTTTGATTTCGCCAGTGTTGTATCATACTATTAAGATAACTGAATGAAATACCAGACATGATTTTCTTTCTTATTAGATCAGTTTTTTAGTCTTTATGGAGCTCACTCGAATTTAGTTTGAAATTAAAGCGCGTAATTGCTTAACATGAAGTGTCACGTTTAATCATGCTTTTTATTTTCTAATTGAACGCTGTTCATTTTTTTGTTGAAGAATATCTACACAGGGTAAATAGCAGAAATAGTAAAGAAAGCTCTGTAGTAAATCATAACCCTCTATGCCCATGATATACATACAAAAATAATTTGAAAGCTGTATAATAAGAAATGAGCTAAACGTGTAAAATACAAACTAAAAAAATAAAAGTGAAAAGCAAATAAAAAGAAAAAAGAGATTGTAAAATAAAGTTTGGATAGCAAAAGGTGAGCATTTTACTGGTCTCCAACCTGTTAATGAAATTTGCAAACCACTTAGAGCATCAATATTCTGGCTTATCCCTTTTGATTTCTATGATGTGAACTTGCATTCTTATGCATGATTTCTTCACCAGCTTCCTGAAGATCTGTAAGAACATTCACTACAAGGATCGATACGAAACCTCAATAATGTAGCAAGTAAAAACAAGCTGCATCGTTCCCTAGACTTTCGATGAACTTTGAGGTACCAACAAGAGAGACACAAAGTCCTCCTCTTAGCCATTCCAATTATAAATCTGCATGCAAAAGAAAAAAAAAGTTGGTAAAAGTTTGTAAAAAAGCAATATGTCTAGTTGATGTAAAGGAAAATATGGCAAGATTTATTTCACCTCCATAGAATCGGGACCTACGACCAGTTTTTAGACCTTGACTATCCTTCTTCGAGTCAAACGTCTGGGACTGAGATAACAAGGGCCCCGAGAACCCAACCCTTCCGTGTTGGCCATCATAATCCTGGTCATTTTTTTCAGAGAGATCACATACCATAACACCATGATGTAAATGATTACCAGATGTTTTCTCATATTTTTACGCTTCAATCCCTAGCTAATTAGGTTCAGCTATATGAATCTTCAACATGCATTTTTGCTCCATTTTTGACAAATTTCAATTTAAACAATACTTTGGGGCTCTACCAAAAAAAAAAAAAAATCTAGCACACACAAAACTACATGAAAGTATAGTGTACCAATATGTGATCAAACTTCAATCTCAACAAGATGATATCACCTATATTGGTATTTTGCTTCCATTGTGTTATTTTTCATTCAGTCTACATGAAATTTGCTAAAACTTCTTCTCCCCCCAAACTGTAATGTAATTAAACCTTAATGAGGGAGCAAAGAATCAAATCCAAAAATGTTTTAGTCAGCAACAGCAATAGGAAGCAGCTAAGTTAGTGGAAGATTACTAACCGCTGATAGTTCCTGATCAGACAAGTCAAATGAATCTGGACGTTCATGATGACCATGTTTCCTATGGATAGAATGCTGGAAAGTGTGGGTCCTTCTTAAAAACTCATCATTATCTTGCATATTTGATTCCAAGATATCCCCAGAGTGCAGTACACCAGAAGGACCGAAGGCACTCAACTTTTGACTTCTTGAATTGGGAGGTGGATATAATCTTGTGGCAGCAGAATCCTGCTTTCCTTTTTTGGCCCATGCAAAACCACTCGATTCTGGCATTTGCACAGGAACAGAAAGAACGGTGCTGTCTCCTTGAGACTCATCAGTCATCTGAGAAGCAGCGTCTGATACTGTGTCATACAATGGTTTCATTGATATCCGTGAGACAGTAGCTCGTCTTCCTTTAGATATATGTGAATTTCTATGAGAACCATGAACATTTGCCTCAACTTCCTTCAAAAATACAAGACAAACCTTCTCAATATACTTTCAAGAGGAAATGTGAATGAATGTATGTGTCTGTGAGATAAGACAGAAACCTCTGTTGGAACAACTTTGCAGAAATTGCTTGGTTCTTGAAGACCTTTCCGGGCTTTTCTTGAATTTCTTGAAGTTTCCGATGTTTGCACTGTGGAACTGGCTCTCTTTCTGAAAATGCAAGGCTCAAATTAAGCTTTAAAGAGGAATAAGAGAGATGCAAAGTCGTGAAAGGTGCACGGTTATTAGAAACAGAGATGTATTTAATTCGTCGGAGCCAACTCACTTGAAGCCCGATAATGATGTGTTTGGGTAGGTTATCTAGATAACTATGAGGTGCAGCATTGAACTAATATTCAAAGCAATGAATGACAGTGAAATGCATATATTGTTCTTTGGCCTTTATTGTTTTACTGGCTCATATATGGACTAGGCAATGATTTAATGGAACCATGTGCAGTAAAATCCTAAGAAGAAGAAGAAGAGAGGAATTCACCTTCTTGCTTCTTCCCTTAACTTTGCATCAATTTCCTTGTTCGGTGGGTACTTCGGCAGGCTTGATGAGTCACAAGCATAAGGCTTGGTATTGAAATACTAAAGACAGGTACAACACAAATTTGAACCAAAAAGTTAGCAATAAGAGAAACCGGGTTAAAGAACTATGATGCTTAAGAACAAATGAAAAAAACATAAACATCATTAATACCAAAGAGGAACAAAAAACTAAAAGTAAAATAAAAAGAATGAGGTGACTCCGTCAAAACGGAAATTTTCCAGTGAGATAAAAACTCATACACTGCTGTCTTTGTTAAGCTTACCTCAGAATTGAGAGCAGATGAAGCAGTTCCACGTTTATGAGGATCTATTGAAATAAGTGTTTCAATAAGGTTTACAGCAGTTTTTGGTAATTCTTTACATCTATCTCGAAGTGTACTGTCATATGGTTGCTTGGGTTTAAACATGGTTGCAAGTGGAAGTTTAGACCTTTTCCAGTAATCTTCGGGTGGGGAACCACAGAGTTTGAAAATTTTGTGCAGTTGCTCAACCTGCAGAATAGACAACCAGGATCTTTTCACAATTGACAAGGAACAGTGATATTACTGTGCATTCGATATAGGAGAATGATTTAATCACTTCATATTATTTTGGGAGGCTTCCGTCGTGTTAATTTAGCACTATTTAGCAATCATGTCCCATTTTTGCAACATGCTCACAGAGATGTGTGATAAATATTATCAAATTCAATAGAAGTTATCTGGGAAATACTGACCTCAGTCCTCCCTTTCAGGAGTGGCCTTCCGAAAAAGAGTTCTGCAAAAACGCAACCAACACTCCACAAATCCACAGTGATCCCATAACTTGTTGATCCCAATAGTAGTTCAGGAGGCCGATACCATAATGTAACCACACGACTGGTCAGTGGTTGCTTGTGCCTTGCACTAAGGAAATTTGCAAGACCAAAATCTGCTATTTTCAGAGTTCCTTCATTGTTAACCAAAATGTTGGAAACTTTAATATCCCGATGCATTATCCCTCGTGAATGGCAGTGCTCTAGTCCGCTCAGAAGCTGCTGCATGTAGCATTTGATCTACTTCCATGAAAAAAGAAAAGTCAATAAACAAAGAGAAATATCTTCCATTTACATTTTGCAAGACAAGATAGATTCAAACAGTGATCTTAATACCAAATTCAATGAAAGAAAGACCTTGTCAAAGATGAACCAACCTGTGAATCACTAAATTTGATGTCAGGACATGATAACAATCCAGATAGGTCATGTTCCATATACTCGAAAACAAGGTAAATGCTACATGATAACCAAGAAGTGATTATCCCTTCCAGCTTCATAATGTTTGGATGGTCAAGTTTGCGGAGAATTGCAATTTCTCGTGCCATAAATCTGACACTATCTGGTTGGAAATTGTCAAATCGCACCTTCTTCAGGGCGACCATTTTACCATTTCCGATATCACGTGCTCGGTAAACACTGCTATATGTACCTTGTCCAATCTACAGATGTTGAAAGAAGAAAGAATCTTCGTAAGAAGAAAATAATTTACATTAGTAGGGCGATAATGTACCACTAAAATTACCAGACAAAGCTAAGTATTAAACTAAGCAGCCAAAGTCAAGATATGTAGCTAAATTCCTCAATATTAAGTTATACACCATATCACCTATATCCCAGCTCATATCCAAATCTATCTCGCACTATTATTTTATCTCTACGTTTTTCTTCAGATTAACAATTCTGACTATAAGCTTTTCTTTCTCCAGAGGTAACATAAAGGAACAAAGATACAAGTAAAGCGAAATTCAACGGTATTTTCAGTTTATTATAGACCTTGTAAATCCTAATAACTGGAAGTAGCATGTGGATCATATGCAAGTTCAGATTGAAAGATAAGGATGGCAAGTAAAAGCAGAAAAAAAAAAAGGCTTCCTCTTTTTGGGAGGATCAAGTTCATTAAAATGCTACCATGAGAAGGGTTAAAGAAATGGTAAATTATAGTCTCAGCTAACAAAACTTGCTAAAATATGCACAGAACTTTTAGCCAATTACTCAAATCGAAAGGCTGATGATTGAGTAGGAACTGATGAGAAAGCATGATGCGGCGCAGATTTCTCTCAGACACTTATTCATCAAAATAACCTTGATAGAATAGCTGAAGATTTTCAATTAATTAACTATGCGTCATTCCCAAATTAGTTTTGCATCAACCATAAAAATCCTCTGTATCTAACTGCTCCTTATTAGATGCATCAACCAATATTAGATAACCTCGCCTATATGCGTTTCAAAAAATAGCCAAATCCTAAAAGAAGGTTATGGAAGGTTGATGCCAGTGTAAAAATAGTCAAATTATGATTAAAGCCTAGATTTTAATGAATGTCAGTAGGCTTCATTACATGATTGATTACAGTAAAATAGGAGACCATGACTTGAAGTAATACCTAATCTATAAATGGCGTATGCAGGAGTTAATGCTAACATGAAGCACCACAATATTCGTCCTTTTGGGGTTAATGTTTGCAATGGTGCCTTTTCCTTCTGCAACGGAATGGAAGAAAAGTAATGGAACTGCTATTGAAAGGCTAACCTTTTTATGTTGCGTATACCCATGAATACAAATTTGTAAAATAAAGAATTACCAAGAATCTGTCCAGATAATACGAGGAATCATGTCTTTTTTAGGGAAACATTGATTACCTTTTCTAATTTCTGGAACATGTTTGATTTCAGAGGCATCCATCCATCAATGGCTTCACCGGCAACGGCAGTCAGCCAAACGGGCCATCCGGCGGCCAAATGTTCACCTTCAGTTAACCTTCCAAATTTGATGCTAAAACTTGCCGCCTTTTTATCAGAATTTCCCTTCTTGGATGCTCTCAATTTTCCCGAAAATCGTCTGACGGAATCCTCCCCCTCTTTCTCAGGCTCTTCTTTGATCTTCTCCAAAGGGGCAAATCCAATATGCAATAATGGATCGACATTCCCTACACCGGCGACATTCACCGACGAATCGTGAGGCGGGGAATGGGACGTGGCCTGCTTGGAGCTGACGCAACCCATGACCCCCCAAAACCCATAAATGAATTCGATCCAGTTGGGAGAGACCCCAGATCGACCCGTATAATAAAACGGGTCAAGGGAGGTGAAAATGATGGGTGAGCGAAAAAGGGTCTCTCCCCAAATTAGCTCACCGTATCTGCGAAAAAAGATTTGTTTTCATAAAATTGCTCTGAGAAAAGAGGCAATAGTTTGAGGTGGAGGAGAACAGATAGATGGGATTCCTTCTCTTTTCTTTGCGTGATATGCGGAGATGAGAAAAGAAGGATTTGAAAAGGAGGCCAAGAAATTAGAGTTGGTGTCGAGCGATGCGAAAGCAGAGGAACAACAGAGAAACAAGAAAGAGAAAAATATTGTGTGGTTGTATTTGTGGGTCCAAGATTCAAGAATCATCATCATCATCACCAACATCATCTTTTTCTTTTGTTTTTTCACTTTGCTGTTGAGACCAATTCATACGCCATTTTTACAAAACTTTCATTCTTTATACACAGAAAAAGAGGGGCAAATTGCCGCACAGGTAAAAGTAGCCGTTAGGAGTTCGTTTTCTTTCCTTCTCTTTTTTTTTTTTTTTCTTGTTGTGTTGCTTTTTCTTTTACTCGTTGGGGGTCCTGTGCTGGTGAGCTGCTGCTGCTTTATCCAATAAACAAGCCAACTTGCTCAACAACTCATCACTATCTTCAGATTATTGAGTAATCATATTGGCAAAATAATTGTTTAGACTTTGACTGAAAGACAGAAAGTTATGTTTTTTTGGACAGATAGTATAGTGTATAATATTTTTATCAGTATATTGTTATACTTTCTAGATTACCACATATAAAGAGTTACACGTTGTTCTTATATGTTAATTATATATTATAGAGCTCGTCAACTTTCTTTGAGTGCATTAAACTTAATATGAGTCTAGGGGCGGAGATAGAGGATAGCAAGGGGTTCACCTAAATCTCCTTAGCGAAAAATTATATTGTATATAAAAGTATTTTAATTTTTTATGTATATACATACTATATGTTTTTTTTTTGGGACCTCCTAAATATAACATTAGTGGTTGAAGTCTTAAAGATTCACAGTGAGGTTCCAAGTTCAAATTAGGTGAGGAGGAACTATCAAGAGATGCAAACGAATTATGATATCAAAAGTTGACAACTTTTCTTGAGTAGAGTTTGATGCCTGGCCCAGGAAGTTTCAATGACAAGGACAAACAATTCCACCTTTTCTTTTTTTTTTTTTTTTGTTGCTTTATTAGACATCTTAGAAAGTAGCAATAGAATTTACAAATATTTCTTGAGACCAACCAACAAATTAAGGGACCAAGCATGTGGTTTTCAACAAGGATAGATTTATTAATTATAAGCTTTTTGTACACAAGTAAGAAGCTCAAACCACATCTTTTCACCCTTCTACTTTTCCTAATGCTGCAATCTTTTCACACAAGGGAATTTCGTTGTTTTCGGAAACCAAGATATTTTTGTGAACTGAAGGCCTTCATGTCACAGTTTCTTACGTTTTCAATGCTATCTTTGGCTGCATTTATTCCTCGTTCCTCTATTCCTAACAGCAGGAATATCATGATTATGCTTGCCTTCATATGTTGTTATGACTGCTTTTGGATCAGTTGAAGCCCTCTCGACTTGTTTGCGGACATTGCATCCAGGATATGTGCACCGATAGTAACTCCTGTATATCAAGTTTAGATGCATAAGCGGATTATTCATGCCATCTAGCAAAACAACAGGACACATCACACATGTGAAAACATATTCTGGAAGGACAAAGAACTAGTATTGCTCAAACAAGACACTGCAGCTGATTATAGCACTTAATTCTAATCTCCAGAGAATCTTACTGCACTTGTTTGTTCTAATGACTAATCATAGATTTCTAAATTCTGGCACATGCTTTCGCATAAAAATTCATACATTTGGTTCTTCCTGTTTCGTAAGCAATGTTATCAGTGTTGAGTAAACCTCTGGTGACTTTCTTAACTACATTGTGGAAGTTTCCTCTCGTATGGGACTTCACAATGTATCCATTTCAAACTATAGTTTGTAAAATCAAGATAGACAAAAATTTTGAACTATTGTTTTGGTATATTTAAGAAATTCAAGGAGATAACCTAACATCATTTCCTGAAGAGTTCACGAAAAAGCACTATACATGCACGCACAAGTTCTTTAGTATAACTAACTTTACACTAAACAAGACTCTTGCACAACAGCAACTAACATCAAATTGAAAGAAAAATCGTGCAGTCAGAAGATATGTAGACTATATAGGTACCTTGGATGCTGAGTCCCCTTTACCACCTTCTGCCCATATTTTCGCCATTTGTACCCGTCATCTAAGAAATCAACTTCACTTCTCGTCTGCAGAACAATCTTGGATTCAGCTACTGTGACAGCTACAGGCTCAACTGCCATCGTCCTGTGACATAGTAACTGAATTAGATACATACTTTTGTTGCTCTACAAATTTTTTTCTTGTTTTACAAAAGAAGGATGAGGAATTTTTACTCATGAAAGGAGAACTCACATTCTCTTTGCATCTGGTTCATCATGCCCTTCATCATCTACGTCTATCAAATAGCTTTCGGTTTCATCACATTCTCTTTTGACAAGAAGTTCAGATGCCATTTGGGTTTGAACCTGGTCAGAACGAGAAGGAGAAGACCCATCCGAGCTATTCATTACTGTCCAATCATGTGTACTGATATCTGGTCGAACTCGAAAGCAGCCTGTATTATCCAAAGAAGAACCATTTTTTCTTTGTTTGGTTGGTTGATCATGGTTGTGCCGGCCATTATATGTGATCTCAGTTATGTGACCATCAACAGACCGCTCAACCTTCTTCTTCACTAGACATTTGAGATGTGTGCACTTGTAGTAGCTCCGAGGACATTCACTAGCTTTAACCTTTTTCTGGCCATATTTTCTCCAGTTATAACCATCACAAGCTGGCTTATCGAGAGCACCAAAGGAAGTCTTGTTCTCAGATTGAGAAACCTCCGGCTGTTCAAATTGCTTACCCTGATTGTCTGATGGTTTGTTATCCAAACTAGTTCGCAGACATTCCTTTATCTGCAAAGAGGACTCCTTTGGATCAATCGACAACTCATGTCCTAATGCTTCTACTGAAGCCACCTGAGAGGAACACTGATCTTCGGCTTGCATTTGCATTTGCATATATGAACTAGAAAATTCAGCCTGTGCTGTAACATGTGCTAGAGCCTGCTGATGTGACATTCCAAAGGGACTCTGCAATCAAATTGAAACCATAAGTAACCACATGAGGCTAAAATTAATGTTGATGACTTTTAGTTTAACTATTTCTATAACCAACTCAGAAACAGTCTCTCTACCGCACAAAGGTAGGGGTAAGGTCTACATTCACCCAACTCTCCCCATGTATTTCTATAACACAAATATAAAGTTTGAACCAAAATTACTGAATTTTACCGAACTCATAACTACAATACTGGCTCCTTAACAAAAACATGTTTTTAGGATAAACTTAGCAAAGTAGCAACATCACTAAATCAAAACATAAAAGAAAAAAAGCAAGTATTTGACTATTATTGATTTATTATTGCAAGTGAAATGAAGAATTGAGTGGATTATATATACCTGAAGTGGGGAAAGAAAGCCAGGAGAATTAAGGAATCCAGAAGGACTCAAACCAGAGGGAATACTGAACAATTGAGGATTCGCAGGCCGATTTTGGTTATACCCAGAGTTTTTTTGACACCCTGGATCTCCAGAATATTCATATCCGGCGAGAAGCTGGGAGAAAGGAGGACAATCTGCAGAATCAGGGCTCTGATCAGACAAGAAACTGGAAACAAGAGACATTGGACCTGGGCTGAAAGAAGACATGTTAAAAAAGGATTCGAATGAAGGGCGAGGTGGAATTGTTAAAGATGGAAACGATATTGCTGAAGCTTCCCCTGTTTCCCCCATTTTCAGTCTTCTTCTTCTTCTTCTCAAGAGAAAAAAAAAGAGAAGAAAGTGGAGTTGCTTTTCCTGCTATCCCTTTCGTTCTGATCTGTATATATATTGGTGGAGTATATGATGGGGGCTGCACTCGTCACTCCTCATTCGTCAATATACATAGAGATATTTTATTAGATGCGAAATCATGATTTGAAGTAACTTGAGTTATAGATAAGTTATTTACTTAGTGTACAAAATTCGGATAAAAGTTAACCGGTTTGGTCAAACACAAAATGTGCACACTAAGAGTCGGTTTGGATTGCCTTATTTTGCTATTTTATAGTCAAAATAACTTGTAAGTATTTTAAGTTAGAGCCGGTTTGGATCATACTTGTTTGGCAAAAAGTTTAATTGGATTGGAAGGAGGGAATGTATTTTACTTCTTTTGTTTTAAACTGTTTTTCAACATTTTTTTGAGAACTTTTTTCCAAATTGTTAGTATAAGTGGTGTTTGGCAGACTGGCTAATTGTTACTCCATTTGGTGGGAGTTGGCACAACTATAAATAGCTCAAGATTTACTATTTCACGTTGACTGAAATTCAAGATTTTTTATTGGCTTATAAAAGTTTTTTGCCAAATCCAAATTAGGTAGTAGGACTAATACGATTTCAACTTGTACTGCCCAAAAAAGTATAAGATGTCAAATTAGTGAGTAATGGTAAGATGTTTTAACTCCCCCAAACTAAAATAATAAATTAGAAAACTGAAAGTTGAGGCTATTGATTGTTAATATCTGGAGTAGAGGAGTAGTGTATTTTCAAGTTGCCAAACAAAAGGATAAGATGTCAGGCTAGTGGGCTAAAAGGGGTCTAAATGAAGAGTACTACACATTGGATATACAATGAATTGTTTACCTACCAACTGCCACTTGGGAGAAGTCGATACCTCCACTTTCTTAATACTTCCTTCTGTTTTCATAAAAGTGGTTTTCTAAAATGGAAACGACAAACCTCCTCACTCCTAATTTTAAAACTGTGAGTTCGAATCATTAAAAAAATAAAAATATGAGAATTCTTAACAAGGGATAAAAAATTGGACACCATCCATTCGTTAAAAAGTTACTACTTGCAGAAAATAAAAAAGTATTTTATTTACAAAATTAATCTTAATTTACGAAATATTTTTCGTTTTGAAATAAAATGAAAGGATAAAAAAATATCCGTCATTTTAAAATGGAGGGAGTACTTTTTATATGGTATATATTGCTAGTTGAAATAATTTTTGTATGAAATCTCTGGTAGTTCAATTAGTTTGTTGAACTTCACCTTTTTTGGTAAAAAATTGGTTTCTCAAAATGGATACAATAGTTTAACTCAACAAGATAAAAATATACAACAAAGCAAATGATATCTAATTGGGGAGTAAAAAATGGAAATTAATCAAGAAGAGAGTCGGCTGATAGAAAAGAAAATATGTGTGTTAAATATGAATTAATATACCTACTATATTATTTCTGAAAATTTTAGAAGAAAAAAAGGGAAAATATGTATGTCGGGTATACGTCATTCTTAGCTTCGAATAAACACATAACGTAACATATGGTCCAGGGCAACTGCATCAGCATCTCATAAGGTGCAAGCTAGTGGCATTTTCCTCACAAATAAAGTCATTTTTTGTCCTCTAGTTATCACAATAACTCAATAAAGCCCGTCTTTTCTGACAAGAGGCAAGTTCCCACTTGCCAACTTGACAAGTCAAATCCAGAAAAGCTGAAAGATAACCCAATCATAAATATTGTAATGAAATTATTTTGATTAAAGGAGTAAAAATAATTTTGTCAGTATGAATTTTCTTGACACAGGAGATCTCCAAGTTAGACCCATACGCAATGAAATTCACTGTGGCGGCCTGGTCAGGGGAATTCTATATACATTTTGTTAGACATCAATTAGCACTAATCACAAAAGTTTGTTTTAAAAAAATAAAAAAATTAGTACCAATCAGATAATAACGTGACACAATTATTGTAAACTAAAAATAGATAGATAGATACAATTGATACTACAATGGTGTTGTACCCAGAAAAAATGGTTCATGCAGGAGCAGAATATGGTGCCTGAAGCAGATCTTTTTGCATCAGGGGAAATAACTCAGACTTTGGACTCGATGAAATATGTAGATGAAACAGCAAAGCCCTCTACATCGTAAGTGCGAATAAGTCTTTGTCTCTTGCCAGGCGATTCAAGCCAACAAAACTCAACATGAAATGCTGTGGATTCTTGCACATTCTTGGCCACATCAGATGGGTACCCCATGTAAATGCCCCCAGGCAACAGAGTAAGTTGGAAACCACCATCGAAAGTCACTAGGTTTTCGGACATGGTACCGGTCCAATGTACATTCGTTGTAATATTAGTAGCACCAGAAGTAGACGTGATATCCTTGATTTAAGAAGGAAATTAAAGAAAATATATTAGCAACCAAAAGCTAAGACCAAAGATATTCATTTCAGCGCCTGAAATAAATAAATAAATAAAGCAAAACGAGAAATCACAACTTTCCCCACCCTCCCATCCTTTTTTGATAATTAACTTGAGACACCAACAAGAGAGAAACAGTTTTTGCTAAGGGTCAAAAAACAAAAAAGAGAGAGTTGAGAACCATTCTAATTTAGTGCTAATTATCCTCCTTCAGGAAAAACAACAAATTGAATCTCCATATTTGAGCTAAGCTTATGGTGACAACTCCATTCTACCAATGCATTTGTGTTTCATATAGAGCAGAGGATCCATCCAGACGGCAAATTCATCATATCATTGAACTATTGCAAATTCATTTCTCAAAGAAGTTGCATGAAAGAGAGATTTCATTACTATCCAAGTGTAACGGGGCAGGTGACCCCTTTCGTGGATATTTGTAGTTCACCATTACTTAACTATCGGATACAAGGAACTGATCGCAAGGAGCTAACAAACCTGAACTAGCTGGCCGTCCTTGTCAAATTCAAGAACAGCAGTTGTATTTGCTTCACTAATTGTTGCTCCATAAACACCAGTACGTATTGTTCGCGAATGACCTTTCCAAGTTCCAAGATGAGGCAGAATTCTTTCAGTATCCTCCTACAAGATGACCATGGAATGCATAAGAACAATCATTTGGTTCTGGTAACTAACATGTTGAATCAAACTATGTTTAGGTAGTCCAAACGAAGAATAGAAGGGCAACCCTTCCCCTTTCAAGTCAAAATTACCTTCAAATTGTCAAAGGAGGGAGGAATGGCCTCTCCATTACCTCTTTCTTCAAGGAAAACTAGAATCATTTCCAGTATTCCTTTCGGGTCCATTATATGAAACGCTCTCACTCGCCTATCTTTCTCCAGTGAATAAAGACAATTTTCACATACAATAGAAGGCCGTTTAGAGGGAATCTTCAGATTTCTGTGAAAGAAAAGAAGGAATTATAGAATGATATTAAGACATTCAAAGCCAGGAACCAAAAGATAAAGCTAATCAAAAAATATGAATCAGTCCTTCATGAGAAAAGATCCAGTGCAATGTACATAACCTTTGCAATTGGATATTAGAAGACGGTCTATAATTTCTAATATGAAAGTCAGAAGCAATAATATGCCAGCTAATTAATCTGATGAAGCTTATGAGATGTCCAAGATCCACCAATATCTATTTGCTAGTAGGAAAGATCTACTAATGAATGCTTAATTGTATGAGATTCTTTTACATAGTTGATATCTTTTAAGTTGGGAACTAATTACTGCTATAATGAGAGGATTATTTACATATTGATCGTCTTATTTGCCTTTTGGAGTTTGTTTACTCAAATTCTTAGGCATTGGCCTTTTTGGTTTGTTTTAGTACAAGGTGAAAACTGAATATGTTTGAAAACATCAGCAATAAGCACACAGACCACAACACAGCAGAGCCAAGGCGAAAAGTGAGAAACAGCAACATTAAGGTCATACTGGGTAGCATTCCAAAATAAAGCTAGCAGCAAAATATATGCATAATTTCAACCTTTGATCTCATCAGAACTGATATTTTAAGTTATCAATTGAGTCATCTCTTCGTAAGAAACATTTACCTTGGTGATTCTTCTCCAATATCATCTTCACCTAGCACTCCCTGTCTTAACACAGTCTCCAACATGCCAGCAGTCTGATATCTTAGTGCGTATGCCTTCTCCTTGGGGAAGAAGCCAATCTGCAAACTACTTTTAGTGGTACCTCAAATGCAATAAAATCTGAAAAGAAAAAGAAACTGCAGACAACAGTCTTAATTAAGTATGACCAGTGAGTGGATATAAGTTAGTTCTCTGTCTTAGTGAAGCTCACCTGTTGATATTTGTCCACGGTAAACATGTTGGTCTCTTTGATTTTGTACTCAAACCACTCTGACTCACAATCATCGCCAGAAAATGAAGTGGTAGATGGAGGTTGTTTGATGTATAACCTAAAATTTTGAAGCAGATTAGTCCACTTGTTTCCCAGACCACAAAGTGAACACATATTACAGTACCCAAAGTTAATGAAGAAACCCTATACATTAGTGTCCACTGTTAACTAATTTTATGCGGATAAAAAAGCAAACATCCGGAAACTAAACGGGCTTATGAATCAGAAAGGCATGTGTGAATTTGGCCTCCTTAATTGTTGCTCCAAATTTACTGTATTTAAACCAGTGGAAGAATTTGAGCTTTGGGCTGACAAAATCTACTTGCACTTAAAGATATGCATGCCACTAAATGGAAAATTTCTCAAAATTCACAAACAAGAAAAAGAGAAATTCACCTGGATTTCTATATACTCCCTAAAGTTCACCTGCATACGATTAAACTATAACCATACAACATGACGTGTAAACATTGAAATTTCCGTGGTATTCTCCTCAATTCTAATGGTTTAACTTTACCTTAATCTCAAAGAGTCTTTTAACTTCAGATGACTAACAACTGTCTTTAGTTTTATTTAAATGCTAACTACATAAGTAATAGTATTTCATAATTACAAAACGAACTAGACTGGATTATTCTCAAAGTTAGAATGTATATACTAACATACATACTTTACACATATTAGTCACGGAAGAAGCTACAAAATTGTTAACGACTGTTAATCCAAGTCCCAATGCAGTTCTTACTAGCAATCACATTCTTTCATCAGAAACTAGCAAGGTTAAGACACATTGTTTGTTACTAGTAGCTCGCTAACTACCAACAGAGAAGAATCAAATTATAGGAACTCACGTTTGTAATAAACTCATCAGTTCACCTTCACCATAAGAGCCCACAGAAAGCTTCGTTGTAATTTTATGCATCAAATTGCCATGACCATCAAATTGCTGAAAAATAAATCAAGCAGATGAAGAAATCAAATCCAATGCACCTTTCCAGCTCAAACTGTTCATGATTGCATATGAATATTAACCAAAAATTCAAAAGTCATACAAATGCATGTATTCAAATTTTAAAAGATATACACATATATATAGAATATGCATCCACTGAAAGAGAGAAAGAGGAAAAGAGTCGACACTGACATGGAAAGAGCCGGTCCAGTTGCCCAAATTGAGGCGAATGAAACTGTCAAGAGCGTCGATACTTATAGGTAGTTCGATTTTATTCCGATCACCTTGGACCATCGTGCCATTGGTACCGGAGCATGACGGTGATTTCCTAGACTGGTACTTGGGAGTCCGGAATGGAAAATTTTGGGGTATAAAGAATTTCTCGTTCCATGAACTTAGATTAATCTTTCGTGTATTGGAGGAAACGAGTGAAGTAAGAGGCACAAAAATGGCTGAAATAGCCGTTGCCATGACGGAGGGAATTCGGACGTTTCTTCCTGCTAGTACCCACCATTGATGAATAATCTTATCCGATTATCTAGGAAATTTGCTCCTCCGCTTTAGTACCCGACCCGACCCCGAAAGAAGAAAAAAAACCCCTCCCGTAAGCACGCATCAAATAAATAGGAGATAAATTATCAAAAATACATCTAAACTATTTTCTTCTTTTTTTAAGTTTTATATCTAAACTATGAGTCTAAAAAAAATATATATATAGTTTGAATGTGTTTTGACAGTTATCTCAATAAATAATATGATAAAAAAGATTAAAAATAAGAAATTTATAATATTTATTCTCAAGATATTTTCTTATGCTTTTCTTTTCTTTTTTTGTTTCATAGATGTGGCATGTCTAACCAACTTCTCATATGAGAAATATTCGTGAGTTTTTTTTTTTGTTGTTAAAGTAAAAATAGTAACTCTATGATTTTGTGACTCCATTCCTCTAAACTATCGTTGAGTGCTTAATGATCCACGTTAAAAAAAAATAAAATCTATATTATAAAATATTTCTTGGAGAAAAAGAATAAATAGAGTTGTCTTCCCCTACAAGAAACCAAATACTTAAACCTGTTCATCAAACAACAAAGAACTTTACTTCAGCACGACAATAGAGAACTCCAGAGTTAGAATTGTTCATAAGAAATTCAGCAAAAATGATGAGTTTCTACAAAGAAAGTTCTCTCAACGCCATGAAAATCATTAGAAAATCAATGCAGTTTAGCAGAAACCTCTCAACTTCTTCTCAACTACTCCACAAACATATAATCCCTTCACAAATCTCCTCCTCCGTACGCAACTTCAGCACCAATTACAAAATCAAGCCACCCAAAAATTTGGGCATTCACTTTGTTCCTCAACAACATGCCTACGTAGTTGATTGAACGTCTCGGTAAGTATACTACAACACTGAATCCAGGACTTAATTTTTTGATTCCGTTTATCGATAAGATCCAATATGTACACTCCTTGAAGGAACAAGCAATTCTAATTTCAAGACAAACTGGGATTACCAAAGACAATGTGCCAATTGAAATGGATGGTGTGCTTTATATAAGAATTATTGATCCTGTTTTAGCCTCATATGGAACAGAGGACCCTATTTACGCTGTAGTCCAGTTAGCACAAACTACTATGCGTAGTGAGCTTGGGAAAATTACATTTGATAAGATTTTTGAAGAGCGAGTTGAATTGAATAGATGCATACTTAATGCGATTAATGATTGGCCTTTACGTACTGATTGGGGATTAGAGTGTTTAAGGTATGAGATCAAGGATATAACACCACCGGAAGGTGTAAGAGTGGCTATGGAATTACAAGCTGAAGCAGAGCGTAAGAAAAGGGCAAAAGTCCTGATTTCTGAAGGGCAAAGACAAGCTGATGTAAATGTAGCAGATGGGAAGAAAATGGATGTGATTTTGGAATCTGAGGATGCTAAAAAAGACCAAGTGAATAGAGCTAAGGGAGAAGCTGATGCTATTTTATCTAATGCTCAAGCGACTGCGCATGCAATTACTGAGGTATCAAGATCAATTCTTGAAGATGGAGGTTCTGATGCTACTAGTTTGAGGGTTGCTGAGCAGTATATTGAAGTGCTTGAGAAGATAAACAAGATGGGGACCGTTACGTTGCTTCCTCAAGATTCTGGTGATGTTGCTCGCCTAATTTCTCAAGCAATTGCTATACACAGCAAACTTTCTACCAGTAAGCAGCAGCAGCAGCAGAAGTACTATTGATTTCTTAAAGAGTTAGTAGTATGAAAGCTTAGTATTTCGACGCAATTTAGTAGTAGTTCTAGTTTGCAGACAGAATTTTATATTTGACAAGTATCTTATTAGCTTTGAATTATAGAAGCATTGCTATTTCTAATGGTTGGTGCATCAGTATAGATGTTTGTAGGTACCACTCCAGTTACTCTGTGCCTCTTTCTGAATGAAAACAGAGTAGTTTTTTCTATCTTCTCTGTTCTTCTGTATGATTTGAAAGATGTTTGGCAACCAATTGATCATGTTGGGTAACCTGCGTATGAGGGGCAGTAATGGCGGAACCAGGAATTCTAACAAATTCAAAAAGTACAGTAGAATGCAACATTTAGCATTAATCAGGGGGAATTCAATATTGAAGCAAAACGAGAAATACTCCTGAACATACAAAGTTGCTTGCCTAATAACTTTGAAATAGAAACAATTTCCCAAACTCAAAATTATGATAAACCTAGATATGTATATGTATCTGTGTGAAAGAAATATAGATCCATAAAGATTAAATCCTAGATCAGAACGCACTGGAGTCATGACTACGTAGCTTAAGCAAACAAGAACGTCCACACAAGAGTACTGGTAATCACGAAAACTGGTGTAATCAAATGTTTGACAATTTGGGGTGGAGAAGCATTAGTTTTATCTGATGAAGAAGGTGCAGGAGAAGCTGGCAAAGGTTGTTCAACATTTATAGCTAATTTCATTCCATGGAAGCAGTAACCTCCACTGCTGATAAAGTAATAAGGCCTTGCCTGAGTTAGATGAAAAACATCTCTCCCACCCCTTGTAATGTTTGATATAAAATCGCGATCAATACACTGCTCATAGTTCGTCTGGTTCACCTCCAGCACGTTGTAATAGTGCTTGTCAAACACAAAATCTGAAACGAAACCACAAGTGAGGTTCAGCAACCATTTAATTAGTTCTCAGAAAATCATGCAAGTTTTATTTAAATTGCACCGATTATGTTTCACTTTCAATAGACATAAGACAAAATAAGATCATATGAGATAGAGGAAGGAGTCTCACAAAGCCAATCGCCAACGAAAAATGTTGATGAGAAGCCCAATCAGTATAGTTAACATTCTGGTCCCAGCCATGCTTGCCGCCCACCTTGTCAAGTCCACTGGCCGCACACTTGATCAATCCTAACAGCATCATCAACCTTATCATCATGAGTAGATCAAATCTCATTGGCCCAAAAAAGGATATTTTTCTCAAGTTGGAATTTGCTTAAGAAAATGTAGTAGCAACACAATTGCTACAAATTCAAAGGAAATTTTATTGTTTTTGGTATTTAATAGTGATTGATAAGACTATATATGGTGCATTTTGACAGTGAGGATACAACCATATATATACAGGGAGGAATCATCGGGGTAAGTCTGCGTGAATCCTCACGCATACCAAATGAGCAATGAAATAAATGGCAAAAAAGTGACTAATTGTGTATCTTTTTTTACTATTCGTCGATTTAGGACCTTTGATGCATTTTTCTCCTTTGGTGTGTGCCCCACACTCCTGATTTGTTTCAAGTATCATGTCAAATGAGCGGGTTAAGTTGAATTTGAATAAATCGAATGAACTAGGCTAATAAATAGGTAGATCATTATTGATTGGGCTAAAATTGACAAAGTTGCGAGGACTCTTTACTTTCGATGCTGCACCCGTGTCGGATTCTCTAAAAATACACTACTTTTAACGAATTCGACACGCACCTTGACATTTTTTAAGAGTCCAAGGAAAATTGGATAATAAATGGGTCGTAATTTAAGTAGTCTAATGTTTAGTAAGTTTTAATTTATTTGTTTGTTTTTTCTATGATTTATTCAAGTGCCTACGGTTTCCTTTTTTTATCATGGTTATATTTCACATGTTAAATAAAAAAAATAGTCGTTTTTAAATATTTTAATAAGATTTTTTATGAATTAATTTGGGCTACATATCAATCAAAAATTTTAATGGGTTGAATTGGGCGAGCTAAAGTAATATATAAACGGGTCATAAATGAAAACTTAAGCTTTCCTAATTTCATGTTACTGCAAAATAGAAATGCTTATAACCTTCAGAGCTAGGGGTGAGCTTAGAGACGTCAAATAGATGGGCTGAGAATTGAGATGGTTTTGAGAAACAAAATGGAAGTTACTACATAATAAATATGCAATTTATTGTCTCATTCAAAAGTTGCTTGGGTTGAAATGAATTTAGCTAACATAAACAAAAATGTGGGTCAAGAATTCTTACTTCAAGGGGTCGTTGGTATGAGGAACAAAAGATAATATCCTGAAATAAAAATTGAGTCAAAGTCTATAATTTGTACTAAAATTGTGGGATTACTATCTCATATTAAATGTGGAATAAAATAATTTCTTGAGATATTTTTATTTATTCCATCTTACGTACCAAACTATCGTTTAGTCTAATATAATTTCATTTTTTTCTTTTCACATAATTAACCGAGCGTAAAAACAAGACCCAACTAATTTAAGTAATATATTTTTTAATTTATCTCAATTTATGTGACATGTTTTCGTTTGTCCAGGATTTCTAAGTTCATTTTTAAGATAAAAGGCATGGCTATTACTCACTATTAGCATAGAAGAGACAAATATTAATGCCTCTTCCATATGAATATAGATATTATATAGAGAGTGCCTGAAATTTCTCGCATATTTTGAACACCATAAAATTAGTAATTAAGTACTTTTTACCCTCTCAATTTAATCATCATGCTTTGGTTTCGACTATTAATTTTGATCAATATTTTAAATATATATTTTTATGTGGGTAAAAAATATAAATATACAATATAAAGACCTTAACAACCACTCTATAACAATAGTTTTATTTTTCATCAATATAGCAATACTTTTTTTTCAAAAACAGAAAATAATATTAATTAATAAAAAAGGGAATATAGAGACTTCATTAGCCACGATTTCTCTCATTAAAACCAGAAAATAATATTACCAAAAAAAATAAAAAATAAAAAATAATAGAGGTTCTCCCATTCCTTAAATTTCTCCCATTTTATATTTACCTTCCACATTTAAATGCATTTGTTACATATTCTCTCACATCATCAAACTACGTATTTTACCAAAAACAAAACACTCTACCTATTTTATTCTTAAAGTTTTTTCAATTATGGATATAAACATGATTTCAATTCTAATTCAAACACAATGGACAATGGGATGCAACAAGTATGTATGAAAGAGCATGGCAGAATTGGTGATTGATTTAAATATTGTATTTAAATTATTTGGTTTTTTTTTTTTTTTGTGATTTCTATTTTTCAATCTGACAATAATAATATTTTGTTTGATGGCGTTGGCGAATTTGATATGATATAAATATACACCAAATTTTGTTTGGTGTATGTGTATTTGTTACAACGGAATTGGTGATTGGTTTACAAAATCAAATTAAAAAATCTTATATTTTTTTCGTGATTTTTAATTCAAAATTTGACCATATTAGTGATGTGTATGATGGTGTAATTAATATAGTTTAGATATTTAGCTTCTTTTTTTTTGGTATATGTGTTAGTGTATTTCATTAATTTTAGATAATTTATAAAAAAAAAAAAATACACACACACAAACAATTAGCTTGGTGTATGCGCACTTATTTATGTCATAGGTGTTGTTAAATTTCTTGATAGTTTGTATTGTGTGAGATTTTTGGTTAGATTAAGGTATATATTGTTAGTGAAAAACTTACAAAATAACAAAAAATACAAGATGACAATTGAAAATAAAATTCAAAAAATAAATCTCTTCAGGCTGAGGCGCGGATATATCGCTCTCTTTAAGGAGATTCAAGCCCACTGCAGCAAATGTTTTTCATCGGTCCAGCAGTAGTTCTTCTTGACTTGTCCCCTCCAGGATACAACAGCCTAATCACAATATATAACTCAATAACTCTAGACAAGAGTTGAGTCCAAAACTCCACAAAAAGAACACCTCCCTTCAACTAATAAGAACTCCTTTTTTGACTAACTTTTATTCACTCTATCTTTTCTTGTGCGTTATATATCTCAAACCAAATGAAGACCACCGCTATTTATAGTAGAAGAAGTCTTCCTAGCAATGAATAGGAAGATAATGGGATAGTAAATAGTGATGATAATGGTCTTAGGAGTTACATAGGTTATAAGGATAATGGAGGAATTAAGAGTGACAATTAAGTAGGCACAAATGCCATCAACAACTAATGCCATCAACGGCATTTTGCATAACTGAAATGCATATGGCATGGAAAAATGCAGTAATGCATATGACACCAACTCCAATGGAGTAATGCAATAATAATTGAAAGTCAACCAAATGCATGCAACAGTAGGAATGAAACTGCCCACTAACTGCTGAAAAAATCAGCATTCTTCTAACTCCAAAATAAAGCAAATTAATATTAAAATGCTCACAAACCAACATATATATATATATTGAAAGTTTAAAATAATTATGTTCTTTAAATTGTTAATTAGTTTATGTTGGTTTATTTCATACCAAAATAACAATCAAACTGGTATACTATTTTATTAGTTAAAGTCATTTTTGTATAGCAATATGATTATCACTTTAATATAATCTGTTGTATATCTTTATTTTTTGGTAATGTGTTGGTAAATTTGATATATTTTGTATAAATTATAAACACTAATTTTGCTTGGTGTATATGGTAATGTTTGTGGTATACTACGTCGTTGTTAAATAATCTTGTAGTTTGTAGTGTATGTGGTTTTTGGTAGGCTTAAGATATATGCATCAAAAGTTTAAAGAGAAAACATTAAATTAGTTAAAACACTTCTTAGTTCGTGTTGGTGTATTTCATACCAAAATACCAATATAATATTATACTAACTTAATTGGTAATATCACTTTGTATACCAACATGATTAGTATTCTGATATAAAGTAAACATGTTGTATACTAATATAAAAATCAATTTGTTATGTTGCATTAAATTGTAAACACCATTCTGTTATTATATCTATATTGCTGAATTTCTTATCAAATTATAATTGTAATATGTTGTTCATGTACTAGTTATTTACTAATCTCACTAATTGTTTTGAATTTTGATTAACAATAAGGTGTAATGTAACACATGAAAGTAGTCATGCAGTTGTTGCTATCATATACAGAAACAAACATTGCAAGGATTATTGTTCAACCTATTATAGTAATATGAATTTTCTAGATACTTATGCAATCTCGAACCATTGCCTTGCGAAAGAACATGAGAGATTCCATCAGATATTTTAGAAGAGATAGTGTAACCACCTGATGCAAGAAAGCAATCAAAGAGACCACCAAATAACGACTGTAAGAAGGGATTCAATGAAGGGAAATTCAAAAGGTGTAAAGTCAGTTGTAGTAAATGTGGTACACCCGGACATAACAAAAAGACTTGCCTCAAATTTCCACCTCTGAATTAACATTGTTGTGTCATAATTGTTTTTTGATTTTATTTAACTTTTTATGTTGTTGGATATTTTATGATTTTATTGAATTTCAGTTAATTTTGGAGAATGTTGATTTCACTTTGTACTAATATTGGTGAATGTTGAATTACTAATTTGTAATATTGGTGTATAGAATGTTATAACATTGGTGTTTGTTTGAATAACACATTGTTGTTTTTTTGATTAAAAATACAATTCATATTTTTTTTGAGATATTTAATAATATAAAGTAGGCTTTTTATATACCAAATTTATATAAGAAAATGATTTTGTAAAGTCTGATATATATGGTTATGTATTAAATATAATATTAAGCATTTAAAAGTATGATTTTCGTAATATTGGTGTAAAATGAAAAGTTATTGGCTAATTTGTAATATGGGAGTAATAAATGTTATAACAATGGTGTTTGAGTGTTTGTTTAAGGAAACTTTGTTTAATACATTGTTATTTTCTTGGTGAAAATAAGCTACAATTTTTTCTGAGATAAACATAAACTAACATTTTTGAATATCAAACTTATATATTCATTTCAATTGTTGGTATAATATGTATTGATTGTTGGTAATATATATACCAACATTATTACGTGATTCTGTAAAGATAACTAAATAAAAATTGTATTTTGATACCACAATGGAACCGACATTGTAACAATATATACACTAATAAATATATGTAATATTTAAATGGATGAACAAAAAATATGCATCAAAATGATTAAAAATACCAATTAAACTGCTATCCAAATCTATAACAAAAAGCATTATGTACATCCTTGTTCCAGTCAATATCCTTCTTTTTCCTATAATAATCGGTGCAAATTAAGAGCACAAGAATCATTTTTGACAGTTTTTGCACCACTCCAAAGGCCATTTTGTTATGCTTTGCCCCAAGTTCACTTAACAACAAGCGAACTATCAACAACAACAATAGACCAATTAAATCTAGGACTTTTTTCCGAGCGTCTTCTCCATAGAAATCTGAATCCGAACTGATAAGAAAGTGAATTGAAAATAAATCGATGAGAAATAACTTAGTATAAAACGACGGATAAAATCTAAAGAAGATGAACTGAATATAAATTATTGAGAATAACTAAAAACAACAATAAAGAAAATACTTCTGTCAAAACTAGATTTCATACTAAAAAGTAACCAAAATAAATGTTATGGAGAGAATATATGGTCAAATACATAAATATTTTTCTCTACATACATAGATTAGCTAAAAAGGAAGAGAGATAAAAAATAAAAAATAAAAAAAAGAAACCGTGTAGCCGTTAAACTTTAATTGGGAAGTTAAAAAATGAGAAAAAAGTAATACTATCATATTTATCCATCCCCATAAATTATTTACATAATCCACGAAAAGGGGAAAGTTTAATATTAAATTAATAATATTAATAAAACACGAAAAATCCAATCTTTGCCATATTGGTAAAATTAAAAAGCTACGTTTATAATTAAAAAGAAGTATGTCCATATTCTATTAATAAAAGTCTTAAATTGTATATTCTTGTAATTTTTACTATTTTTATTACATTAGTATGAAAAAAATTATAATTTATAAATTTTTCATCCAATTTTTAAAGATATAAATTTAATTTTAAAATATTATTTCAACATACTCAAATTTACTTTTGAGTACAATTTAAGGGCAAACTACATAAATTTCACTAGTTTAGGTCCTAATTACTAAGATTCTTAATACAGTAAAACCTCTATAAATGCATATGCTTGGGACCGAAAAAAAATATTCATTTATCGAGATTATTAGTTTATCGATAAATGCATAAAATAATTATTTATCGATAAATAAATATTTATTATTTTAGAGAGTATTTTGCAGTATGTGCCATAAGAAAGAAAAAAAAAATATTTGAATTAAGAATTTCAAATGTTTAAATCTAGGAAACTAAAAAGTGTAGTCTTTGCATATTTATTATTTAAATCTAGGAAAGCTAAACGAATTTAGTGAAGTTTAATGTTTCTAATTGTATTCATGTATATAGAATATGATGAGATTTTATGTTAACTATAAAAGGAAAAAGCTAGATGTTTGAAAATCATAATCCAAGTATAATGTAAGAAACGCAATATGTGAGCATAAGAAAGAGAATTCAACTATTAGCCAAAAAGATTTACAAGCATGGGTGAAACAAAATTTTGATTTGACTATTAGTCAATCAACAATATCGCATACTCTCAAAAGGTCGGCAGAGTATTTTTCAAATGAGATGAAAAATACCGATGCCAAAAGACATAAACCAGCAAAATACCCTGATTTAGAGAAAGTTTTGTACGAGTGGTTTCTTCAAATGCAAGAGAAAGTAAACATGTCAGGGGAAATTATCCAAGGAAAAGCAAAAGATCTTTTCCTGAAAATGTATGGTGAAACTAGTCCGGAATTCAGCTTCTCTTCTGGTTGGTTAGAACGTTTCAAGTCAAGATACGGAATCAAGTCTTACAGACGTTTTGGTGAAAGTGGTTCAGTTATCATGGAGAATATTGAAAACGAATTGCCTAGCATACGGTCAAAATTAGATCAGTTTGAATTGAAGGATATTTATAATATAGATAAAATTGGACTATTTTACTGATTGGAAGCTGATCATTCACTTGCTACCAAGCAGCTTGAAGGTCCCAAAAAAGACAGAGAGAATTTCTCTTGCTCTCTGTTGCAATGATGATGGATCTGACTAAGTACCATTGTGGATTATTGGTAAGTTTGCAAATCCTAGATGCTTTAAAAATGTGAACATGAACAATCTTAATTGCACGTATAGATCCAACAAGAAAGCTTAGATGATTGGCTTGCTTTATCAAGAATATGTTGGCTAGTTTGATAAGAGAATGAATGGCAAGAAGATTTTGTTAATAGTAGACAATTGCTCAGCTCATCCAAAGATTGTTGAAGGCCTAAGAAATGTAGAGTTGTTTTTCTTACCTCCTAACACAACGTCTAAGATTCAACCATGTGATGCTGGGATTATTCGAGCATTCAAAGCTCATTATCGTCGTCGTATTTATTTCAGCTTCCTACAAGGCCTTGAAGTTGAAGCACCAAATACTGAAAAAATTAATATTTTCAATGCTATTAATTTTGCTAACTTGGCTTGGAATTTTGATGTGAAAGAAATAACAATTTCAAATTGTTTTCGGCATTGCAAGATCCGGTCGGAAGAAAACAATGTTCCCAAACCACAAGTTGGTGAATTAGATGAAGGTATCCAAGAAGTTAGTGAATTAGATGAAGGTATCCAAGAATTAAATAATGTCATCTCTAATTTAGCCTACAGAAATGTGATGGATGTTGAACATCTTTTGAACTACCCTAACGAGAATGATACAATTATGAAATCACCTACAGAGGAAGAGATTATTCAATCTGTAATGAATAATGATGATGAGAATGATCCTGAACAAGATGATAGTAGCATTGTCCTACATGTATCGTCAAATAAGACATTTCAAGCAATGACTATATTGTTAAACTATTTGGTACAACACGAGCAAAATATTCCAAAAATTGTGTTCGCTTTTCAAAAAGTTAAGGATGAGATTGATTTTGGTTTTGGTGGGAAGAAAAAATAATCAACTATAGAATCATATTTTAAAAAGAAATTGTTATTGGTCTAGTATTATTGACTGATTAAATATATATAAATTCTTGATATATTATTAGTAATTATTACTTTATATTTTTTCTGGCCCTTTAATACTTTATTTTTAATTATTATCTAATGCATTTAGCGAGAATATTACTTTAATATAACTGGCCCAAGTTGGGACCGGAGAAAAATATTTATTTAGCGAGATTATTACTTTATCGAGGTTTTACTGTAATTTCAAATATTACTTTCTCTACCATATTTTATGCTTAGGATACACGAGCTGGAATCCGTGAGATACATGTATCTGCCGAATTTTAAAACTGAGATACATATTTTATTTGTTTAAATTAATTGGTTGTAACTGATTTCCTTAATTATAGAAGTGATTAAGGATTTTCAAAATATATGGACAATTATTTTTGAAAATTTAAATTAATCAAATCCCTTAATATAAGGCGGAAAGCAAGGTATGTTTAATTAATTTTATTTTATTATTCTTTGAAAAAATAAATTCATTAATATTATTAATAAAATATTAAAAAAAACATGTATATATTAGTCATTTAATTTGATTAATATCATTTTATTACTCTTAAAATAATAAATCCATTAATTTGATGTATCTATTATCAAATATCAATATATGATGTATCCAACCAACTAAACACTTAGATACATGAGCATCATACATGTACATCCATATGTATCATAGAAGTATCTAGATTTATTTAATGTATTTGTTATATGTATCTGGTATTAATTCGATGTATCTATTTAGATGATCTAATTTTAATTTCATGTATCTTTTATATGTATGTAGTATTAATTTGATGTATGAAGTATTAGTTTCATACATTATATTCAAAAATATGTATTCCGGATACATAATAAGCATATACATATAATTATATGTATCTAAATATGAAATGTAACTGACAAATTTAGGAAAAATCACGATGGTAGAGTATATGTTTATCATTAATCCAAAAAAAGAGAAAATTTTCAAAATTCTTCCCTTTTTAGCATCTGAAATTTTTTCCCATGGATACATATAATCTTAAGTCAGATACATGAACTCTTAACTAGATACATGTACACATGATTTGTCTCCAACATTGTGCATATCTAATGGTGTATTTGTTCTGTTACTTAAAACTTGACGTAATTCTTCCATCTTGATTGGGTCGTTCCTATACTTCGATCTTTTCTCGACTTGAATGTTGATGATGAAGAGTAGTCCCTGCAATGAGAAATTAATGAGTAAAAATACACAAATAAAAATTATCTGATTTAGTATAATATTGTTAATGTGTAGTACCTTTAACAAGAAAGGTCTGATTTTGAGAATGGTCAACCATTAAAGTGTTTGACAAATAACAAAATTAAAAAAATATAAAACCTAATTTGTAAAACTTTTTTAAATTGAACTTAAGAACATTATGAATTTTAACTCAGATACAAAATCAAGATACATGAGAATAATAAAACAATAAAACCTTTATGTAGAATACTGATTTGAACATGCAAACATGTATTGAGAGAATGAAGAAATAAATTTAAGAGGAAGAATAAGAAAAAGAAGAAGAAGAAGAAAAGTGGGTTGCTGGACATGGGGTGAGGAACGACCGGCAACAGATGGGAATAAAAAAAAATTAACTTGTTAATGAGCATTAATTAAGGAGTTTAAATTTAAGATAATTATTCAATTTTAAATATCTGATAATTATTCAATACCATATTTAAGAGATTTATGTATCTTAATAAATCTTTTAAAACATATGATATAGATATTAAAAGTGGTATTATATGTAATTATTTTAAATTAGAGATAAATATAGTATATATGATAGTGATGTATGTGTGGTTAGATAGTTTTTCATTTAAATCTCTCAAATGGGCTTTCTTCATGCTGAGCCCCATTTATCCAAGCAGTGTCCATAAACATAATTGCAAGTTATTGTGCGTGCTTTTTATTTGATGAAATTTTGTAGACCAAAGTATTCTTAATTGTGATTTATTTTTTCAAGGTAAAAATTTAGAATTTTTTATTATTATTTGATAAAAATTATGTAGAATTCACAAGGCATAAATTATAAAAAAGTTTTCCTTATTTGGCAAAAGTTCATAGAACTAAGAGACATAATTTTATGGGTTGAAATTGAATTTATGTTTGATAAGGCATAACTTGTATCTTGCAAATTTTACCTTGCAGTTTTTTGTCTCATAAGGATATAAGTTGTGGATTATGAACTTCTTAAGGCATGCTATTTGAAATTGAGCTTATGTCTTGTAAGACATAACTTGTGCCTTGCGATTATTTTTAATGTTAGGGCAATTTTTTACTACTTAAATTATTGAATAATAAAAAGGCATAATCCATCGGTGGCCCCTTAAAGTTGGCACGAAGTTTCACTTAGGCATTTCAAGTGAACGATGTTCATTTAGACATCTCATGTAGGATCTCGCTGTGTCATTTTGACACTCTTTTGCCAATTAACAAAAATATATTAGGTGTGTACACTCGCGAATGACATGAAAAATGGCAAATTAAATGACGACATTTGTCAAAAATAATTTGTAGATAATGAATTTTGAGTAAAAATATAAAGTAACCAATGATTCAATGACACGCCAAATAATTTTTTAAAAACAAATTAAATCAATAAAATCCCCACATGAACACCCCCTCCCCCCCCCCCCCGGTCCAAATACCCCTACCATTTGCAGAAAAATCTGCACATACCCGTTCCCCCACCCCATTGTCTTCTCCAAATACCCCCATTCCTTTTTTGATAAAACATTTGGGCACCTACATACTCTTTCTTTTTTATTAGTGTCTTCTTCAAATATTTTTTTCTTTTTTATCCTAATTAGCAGGTTTATAATTCACCAAAATTTAAACTTACTCCTCTTTAAATATTAAATTCTTTCAAGAAAGAATCTCATGAATAATTTAATATTTAATCTTGAAATGGGTCTATTCCTAAATTTCTAAAATAGTTTCCATCATTTTTCATCATTTTACTGTAACTATTTTTATTCACCATGTTGGATATTTAAGTTTGCAAAAATGGTGGCTGAAAATAGGAAAGAAGAAGAAAAAAATAATTAAAAAATTGACTAAATAGGTTTTTCACCGCGCTCTAACAAGTGTATTACACTCACTAATCAATGTAAGCAAAAAGTGTCAAAATGACACAATGAGACCTTAAATGAGGTATCTAAAATGAATATCGCCCACTTGAGGTGCCTAAGTGAAACTTCGTGCCAACTTTAAGAGGCAACCGAGGCCTAATAAAAATTAAAGATCATCTCAAAATAGAGGTGTTCGTGTGAATATTCCTAATTTAACCCTTCAATTGAATTGCTCTTTAATTTTTATTCTATAAATGGATTGGTCTTTAATTTTTATCCTACAAATAAGTTGGTCTTTACTTTTTGTCTTTTAGCCATCAAACTTACATCTGGTGAAAAATAAGTTCTTTAAAAATTAAAGTAATATAACTTGTGAAATATTATGATGCAAAAGTATAAACGTGTATGTAGTGTGAAGAAATATTTATTACTAGAGACGAAATTCAAAGACAAGCACAAAAAGAACAAAAGTGCAAATGGCCCGTCCATAAATGCATTCAATTCATTGGAATACAGAACTAGCCCCAGAAGAAACTAGAATCCGATTGACAGAGCCTCTTACGTTAGTTACAAAAACGGATGCAAAAAGTTCCTCAAAAAGTCAAATAACTCTTATTTTGAACGTTTGATCATATTTTATTCTGAATTTTTTTTAAAAAAAGTATTTTTTATTTTTAATCAAAGTTGTTTTAGGCTACAAACATAAATTAGAGTGTGTTTATTAAAATTTTGCGAGTAATTTAGAGTAAAAAACAGTGAAAACTATTTTGTTTTTTAAAAAAAAAAGTTCTTGAAAATTCTAAAATTCAACAAAAGTTTTTTTTTTTGGAAGCTCAACTCTTCATGGCCAAACACCCACCCATTTTTCGTTTGGAGACCCAAAAAATCAGATTACTGCAAATGTGTGTTGGCAAAATTATTGGCGTTGGGTAGGAAACCAAAAGAAGTTGGAAAAATATTGAAAAGGTTCCTCAAACAAACTCAAAAAATAAAGGCATAATACATAAATTGGACCCTAAACTTGACTTCAAATTTTAAGTATGACCTTTAACTTTCATAGTGCACAAGTAGACACTTTAACTATCCAATTCTTAAACAAAAAAACACGCGAATCCAACAGCCAAATTGTGTGATATACAAACGCGCCTACGCGGCTTATTGAGCCACTCAGTGGCTGCCACGTAATTAAAAAAATTACACGTATTTTATAATTAAAAAAAATTAAAATACAAAAGGGTAGGGTCGTATTTTCTTTTCCCAATTTGCTCGATTTTGACAAAAAAAATTAGAAGCCATTACATAAAAACGACCAGAAATTGTGCACAAAAAGAGGAAAAAAGCTTGAGTACTAGAATTTGGAGGAAGAAGAAGAAAAATGGGATTTTGATTTGAAAACAATAAAAATATATTTAAAAGGGATTCATTAAGGGTAAAATTGTCATTTCCATTTTTTTTTTTTTACTATTGTGGGCCTCGAAAAATACCCCTGACGCGCCTGAATTGCGTCTCAATCACGCGTTATGCCAGGTTGGATTCGCGTGTTTTTTTGTTTAAGAATTGGATAGTTAAAGTGTCTACTTGTGCACTATGAAAGTTAGAGGTCATACTTAAAATTTGAAGTCAAGTTTAGGGTCCAATTTATGTATTATGCCAAAAATAAAACAAACGCACTGAACAAGAAAATGGCACAAAACAATATTTTATTCCCATCTACTTTTCTTCAACCCCAAATTAATCCCAACGATATGTGCGTTACATTATTGGAAACCAGCTGTTAATTAACTTGTGAGAACAGAATCATCAAGTCACATGGCAGGGGGCCACCATTCCCCTTGCCAGGTAATATTTGAACCCATTAAAATAACACACGCAACTTATTTTCCTCTTTTAGATTAATATAACCTAAAATGATCACAGTCTATCATGTGAGCTCTTTAATATGAAGACAAACTTTTCATAACTACTTTGCACTGGAGTGGAGCTGGACCACCATCTAAGTTTAGATGACTCCAAATTCAAATCGAGACAGCTAACTTACAACAAAATAATGATAATTAAGAGAGGTATAACAAATGAAAAGAGTAACATGAAAGGTCTCCGTGATCCACGCAATCAATTTCTCCAATGAAACAATTGTAAACTTGTTTAGGTAACATAAATAAACAAATTTTTCAATCAACCCCCCCCCCCCCAACCACCACCAATTTAATCTGAAATAAAAAATTGCTTTTCAGGTCAAATGATGATGCCACTTAGTGGGAAAAAAAAAAAGATGGTAACTTTCAAGAAAAAAGAAAATACAAGCACACAAAAAAATAAAATCTAAACACTTTCTTGACACTTGGTTTAACTAATTATCTGAAGCATCCAGCATTTATGGTTCAATTAACCATCCTACCAGAGAAGAAGAAATGCATCCCACGCAGCAGCAGTTGCAAAAAGAGCTGGTATCATTATCTGTCCTTTAAATGAGTTGAGCAAATTTGTTGAACTGCTGTGTACTGGAGCAGCTTTTGGTGGTGGAGGTGCCTTTTCAACATGAATAGCCACTTTCATGCCTCCATAGCAGTATCCTTTGCCACTAGCGAAATAGTAAGTTTTAGTCACATTAAGCGGAACAACGTCCCTTCCTGCTCCAGTGGTCCAATTGTGGAGAGGATGATCAGTATTGCAGCTCTCGTAGTCTGTCTTGTTTAACTCAAGCACATTCATCTGGTTCCTGTCATACACAAAAACTGGGATGGGAGAGGAAGAGTTATTGAACAGCGACAAATAACTGATTATCTCAATATTATACAACACTAAGAGTTTCATACGTATAGAGACTGAGTAACTTGTAATGTGTCTTTAAGTTATTGTGAAGCAAGATAAGCATAGCAATCAGCAAATACTACAAATGGATATGCACAAGTACACACTTATACATCATTGAACCGTTTGAAAATGATAAAATATTTCTTCACTAGATTACACATTATGCACCAAACTAGATAGAGAAATTAGCAACGCTTGTCCAGCATTAGCTGGAACCAATACTGTGATAAACATATTTGTCCCTACAAAACAACTGGATGATTCTGGACAGGATCAGCCATGAGGGTGACATCTAAGCATGTGGCTGGAATTGTTGTCTTATCCAATGTTTTATTTCTCTTTTGATTAGCTATAATGTCCTACCAAATCCATTTTTACAAGCATTTAATTGTTGCAAATTGGCTTAAAGATTAGAATATCAGACAAAAGTAATTACTCGAACTTCAGATCCAAACAAAAACAGTTGAAAGTACAGACAAAATTTTACAGTCACCAGAAAAAAATTGGATTTAGCTTCTAATGACAAGAAGCTCAAAACAATTTCTGTAATCAATGGCTCACATAACAGCTAATCTGTCTGTGCTAACCCAATTTAGAAATGGAAAAGAACCAAGTTTGAGATCCATGGCGAAGAAGTTGCTTAGCCATCTCTACAGTAACACAATATTGAGGGCAGTGAAGATCATGAATAGAGCAGAAATTTGGTGATATCACAACTTTTTTTCTTCTTATGAGTAATAAAGGAATATTCTTGATGTAAAAACAACCAGCATAAAGGAAATACTGGGGGCAAATGTACATCCATAAGAGAACGTTACGATGTGTGAAGAATGGGGATATCACAACTGTAGCTTCTTGATGTAAAAACAACCAGCATAAAGGAAACGCCAAGGGCAAATGTACATCAAAACGAGAACATTACAACGTGAGAAGAATGGTGATGATATCGCAACTATAGCACTAAAATGACAAGTAATTCAAGATGATGCTTTCATTCATTGTAAAACAGTAGCATATGTGTGCGATTTAGATCTAATTAAACCCCAAAAAAAGGAAAGGGCAACATTAAATTTCAAACGAAACATCACTGCCTTTATGAAGAAGCTGCCTTTTCCAGAGCTAAAAGCAGTCATAAAAAGGAAAAACTTCAAACTTTCATCACCAAAAATGCCCAGCTGGAAACTCTATAATTCAAATTAGGTATAAACAGAGTAAATGCCATTCTAAATGCAAGCAAAAAACATAGATCTGAACGACACAGAAGATTTCTAATTTTAGAAAATAATTCACTCCTTCACAGAAAAAAAAGGCAATTCACACCAGACCTTCACTATCTAGCAAACGTCAAGTTAATCAAAGCTTCAGAAAGTTACTCCTACTAATTAGCACTGGAAAAGGCAGAGCTCCAATTATAGAAAGCAGCAAGCAAATAAATGAAACCCAGTAAACCACAGAGCTTAAACAGAAAACTAAGGCTCCGAGCTCCAATTGTAGGAAAAAAATTATACTCATATTTATACTAAACCCCGGGTATATTTAAGATCCGGACTAATTTCTAATTAAGGAGACATTAGTAGAAGGCAATAAGCAAGCTAAGAACAGTAGAAAATCTTAAGAATGAGCTGAAAGAAGAGTAGATCTAGAGCTTACAGAGCCAGTCTCCGTTGTAGAAATGTTTGTCCTTAGCCCAATTGGTGTAATTGACACTGTTAGTCCACCCAAATCTCGATCCCACAATGTACCGAACCGAGTACACTTGAGGCAGCATCACGAGCAAGGCGCATGTCAGCACCACCGCCATTGTTGGCCAACCAAAGCTCCTCCTTCTCACCACCTCCATTGCTATAGTAATATACTAGAGTTCTTAGCTAAGCTCTTCTTTCTCCTTTTGAGAGATGCATGTGGACTACCTTATTTATAGTGTAAAAAACTTTACTCAACTGTAATTTATCTTTTCCTAACCCTTTTTTTTCTTTTGCTTTTTCGGAATCGCAATGCGGGCATTTAGGGAAAGTTGATTTTGTCATATTTAGTTTCGAACTCGAAAATTTTAATTAAAAAATTGCACTACGTCCGTTAAGAAATAATTTATCTTTTTTAACTGTTTTAGAAATTACCCTCTTTTTATCTTCCTATAATAATAATAACAGAACATGATATTTTTTAATTAATAAAGTGGAGTAAACGCATATATTAAGCTAAAAGGCAATGTCAAAACTCAACAGCTCATTTATCACATATGATACGCCTACTTACTACCCTCCAACTGCTTGTTATCCATTATTACCACCTTTTAATCAAATTTTGAACTCAATTCATTAACGATGCACGATACATTAGTTAAGTGAATTATATGCATTCCATATTAAGTACGTTATTTAGTTATTAATTTACAAAATCACATAATTAAAATATATTTAAGTTATGAATTATATCCACAATAAAATTAAAATAAACAATACATAAATAACTAAATTTTGAACTAATCTATATAAATAACTCGAACCAATAACAAAATGTCTCCCAAATGCAAGCAAGCTTGAGATAGAATATTAGTATAAGTTTTCGCAAACTACCAATAGATGAAATTAAATTGTATTTAATAGCAATATTTATTGTTATTATTATACAATATTAGTATAGTTTAACTTGTTAAAATCATATTCTTAAAATCAATAGCTGGCTTTTTATGTTTAGAAACATGATTATCAGTATAAGAAAGTTTATGCGTTGAAAAAATGGAACACAGCAGACAAAGATGTCAAATTTTGCTTTTTTTTTCCTATAGTTTTTTCTTTAAAATGAAAAAAATAAAGAATTTCACGATAAAACTTAGGTCCAGCTAGGCATTTCTGGTCCGAGATTTACGGCTTGCACTTGCAACCACAATTTTTTTTATTTTTTAGATTTGATATGGTATATAACGCAATTGAACTTGAAAACTTGAAAAAAGAATTCAAAGAATGACGCGCTCGATGTACATGATGACATGAACATCAAATATAATGTTTTTCTGAAAACAAAAATAAATACTTCTATAGAAGTTTGTATGTTTCTAGTAAGAGAATCGATTGTGACCTGTGATGTATAAATGTTGTAAATGTTAGTTTTTTTTTTTTTTAATGAATAATGTTAAATATTAGCTATTATAAGTGTATATTTAATTTTACAGTCAAATTTCTAGCTCCGCCCAGTGGCAGAGCCACCTTAAGGTTCATCCGAATGCCCTTCGGAGAAAAATTATATGATTTATACATGATTAAAATAATTTTTTAGGTATATATAGTAGATGTCGAATCCCTTTCGGCTACTTCATGTGTTTATTTTTTTAGATTTTGAACCCCTTTATTGAAAATCTTGTTCCGCCTACGCATTCATTTCAAAGTTAAAAACAGATATAAGGACTAGTTTTGTTATTTGTATTAGAGAAAAGACATACAGTGACAGTTTGTATTGAATTTTCAAAAAGACACCTTAACTATGCGGGTGTCAAATTACCCCTTAAACAATTTCGATAATATATTATTACATCATTTTTAGATCATTTTCAGATTTTAAATGACAAGTGTTATCACACACCAATCATTGTGTGTGAAATAGATTTTTTTTTTTCATTTTAACTTTTTCTTTATTTCTCTGTCTTACTTTTTGACTTATTTTAATTTTTATTTCATTTTAAATTCTACTTCATCTTCCACCCCTACTTTCAAGCTACCCCTCCCTTCATTTTCTTTCTTTCTTCCACCTTCCACCCTGAACTCACCCCACCCCCACGTCAAGTTGAGCCCCTCCATTTTCTTTCTTTTTTCTTCTTCTTCTGTCAAATTCCTTTCTTTGCAAAATTATACTATTTTTTAGAATTTGTGTTATTGTTAACAAAACTAATTATTTTTCTAAGAAAAATCAAAATTTTGAAGGTATCATTCAATTAATTTATCTCATTTTCATATAACTTCAAAACTAGAAATGATAATTTTGAAAGAATCAGAATTCTCCGAAAATTGAAAAAGTTTAATCGAAATTTGGATAAAAAAAACTAAATAATACCTACTAATCATCTTGAAATCTAATGGGTTTATTAAATTGTTTGAAATGTAATAAAATATTTAGATATAATTTTGAAATTGAAGAGAGTTAAACTAATAGTAGTAAAAAAGGGAGGTGAAGTTGTGGTTAAAGTGGCATTGAAAGGGAGAAACTACAATGAATTTTTGAAGAAAAAGGAAGAAAGAATAAGAAAAAAAATAAAAAGGAGAAAAAGTTAAAATAATAAAAAAACAAGAAAATATATTTTATAGCAAAATACTTGTAAAAATGAAGTTATATTAGTTTTTTTAGTTTGTTCACTCTTCATGTCAGGTAGACAAAAAATGATGTAATTAATAATATCAGTTTAGGATGGTAATAGGATGCTTGAATAGTTTAGATGTCTTTTTGAAAATTCGAAACAACTTTAGGTGTCACTTTATATCTTTTGTCTTTGTATTAAGATTTTAATGTATATGATGGGTAAAAGGTAAATTTTTATTTACACACTTAGTAAGTGTATGGCCACCCACTAGTCGCGAGATTACCTAGGATATGTTGTTTTTGTTATTATATACTTATAAGTATAACATCTTTTATACATAATAAAAAATTTTGATGAGAATGTTCAACTAACAACCCTTCAATTCGGTGCACTATTACTCAAACGTTTTACACAGGTAAATTTTTGGCTACATTTTTGTGAACTAAATTTGACACTTGAGTATAGCTTACGATGGATGCAAACTCTCACTGGCTTTTGGAGACTTATAAAGTCATCAACATGAAAATAGCAATTCCTTGGTCAAAAGAGATCACTTTCTCTGGTAACAGTCAGAGAAGATGAATCCTTAAACAAATCTGGTAAAGTACACTGAAAAAAAGGCTGCACTGACAGAAACCACATGGGAATTCATTGGACAAGACCAGCTTATTAATGTTCATTACTCAAAATTATATCTCTTGCACGTCCTCAAGGACTTAAAAATCATAAATTACAACAGGTTATTAACATATTCTCAGGCGAAGAATCATAGTTTAGTCTTTACCTGAGTCCCTATCACATATTTATAGGCATCTGGTGGAACAATATAATATTTGCGCAATACTTCAATGCTCGTGACTTACATCGGATGTTAGTTTTTTTCCTAATCCAGTCTTATCGGAAGATGCTCAACTTGAACTTCCTTTGTCAATGGCATTGAACAAAAGTGGGCAATATCAGGATATGGATTACCTGTGCTTTTATAGCAGCATTATAGAGCTTTTGGCGGTGGAGGTGCCTTTGCAACATGAATAGCCACTTTCATACCTCCATAGCTGTATCCTTTGCCACTAGTGAAATAGATGGTCTTAGTCACATTAAGCGAAACAACGTCTCTTCCTGCTCCAGTGGTCCAATTGTGGAGAGGATGATCAGTATTGCAGCTCTAGTAGTTTGTCTTGTTTAGTTCAAGCACATTCATCTGGTTCCTGTCATACACAAAAACTAGGATGGGAGAGGAGTTACTGAACTGTGACAAATAACCGAAGATATCTCTATATTCAACAAAACTAAGAGCTTCATATGTATACAGACCGAGTAACTTGTAATGTGTCATTAAGTTATTGTGAAGCGAGATAAGCATAGCAATCAGCAAACACTATAAATGTATATGCATAAACACACATATACATCATTGGAGCCGTTTGAAAATGATAGAAATATTTCTTCTGCCAAGTTAGATTAGAGAAATTAGCAAGGCTTGTCCAGCGTTAGCTGGAATCAATACTGTGACAAACATTTTTGTCCCTACAAACAATGGGATGAATCTAGACAATGCGCAGAAATGACACTTGAAAGGCTTAAACCCTCAGAAATCCTTCTTGCTTTCAACAAGATGAGCACAGAACTGATATAAACTGTGCTACTGATACCTCGGAATGGAATAACTATCCTGAGAAGAAGTGCTTGTTAAAGTTGACAACATCATTCCTAGTTTAATTTGACCAAGTCTGTAGTATAACTATTTTTTACCTTAGTTGTTAGTTTGATATTTTATTAGTACGTGGGCGTTCTATTATTTTCTAAAGTAGCAGATAGCTTTCCCTAAAGTTTAGGAGAGTTAGGTTAGTGGATTTAGTAAGTGGTTTAGTGGGATTGTGACTCTATTAAAGTTGTAATTCTATATAAGATCATTAACTTGGCTGAATCCAAGATCAGTCCATTGTTCTTTTTCTCTGAAAACTATTTTCTCCGACTCCTCCAGTTATATTTTATTTGAGCTTATTAACTTAAGTTCTTCGGTGCTTGCCATGCTTTGTGACAGATGTTGGCTACTTGTGAATCACATTGAAGGTAACCGCATTAATCAAAACATATAACTTCATGCACAGACTTAGGTTTAACTTCAATGAATGTTGCAAAATTTAGTGCAACTGGTTGTGTGATGAAAATCTAAACAAAGATTTTAACTTACCTAGTACATGATTTTGAAGCTTGAGAATGAATGTTGCAGATCTAACCCCAGTTTTGAGATTGGTTAGCACAGTTGTGTAGTAATTGGTAACCAATTTCAAGCATGACCTGCAAAAGCATGGTCGAAGACTCGAAACCTATGTCGTTATCAGAATAAAATAGGTGCCAATTCTTGCTTAGAATCAAGATAGGTTGTCGTCCTCATTTTTCCAGATAGGACCTGATAATTCAATAAGTTACAGACTCCAAGTTGAAATGACACTTCAATGAATTTTTAGACAATCATTACCTTCTCACAAAAGTTCTTCAAAAAGAATTTGCTCATTTGCAGCATGCTGTAGAACATGACAATGACTGTAATGTTCAACGAAAATAACTGCTAGAATCAAACAAAAGATCATAATCCTTGATTATGTAAAAAGGGATGAAACAAAAGATAAGCATCCTATATCACTCTTCTTTTCTTCAGTTATGTCAGAAAATTACAATACAAGAGAGTAAGACATATCCATTCATGCATTGTTGACAAATGTGTTTTTATTCCATAACCTATCCCGCATAAAATAAGATATAGATTCTTGTATGAGTCATGAAGATATTAACACTGAACAGTTAAATACCATCAACCAAATTCTGCATCAGTTATGTCAAGCTTATTTTTTTCTTATGGGGATAACTGAGTGATACATAGTTATGCAGATTTTACTTTTTCTTATGCAGCAAACAAATGTCATACTGTTTATGTGGAAGTTTATGCTGAGATTTATTTTGCTAATGAGTCCAACCAAAGGATCCCTAAGAGAAATAGTCGTTTAAAGTAAATGCATTATAAGGAAATTCATGAGAAACAAAGAATGAACATAATGGACAAAAGAAAGGACAGAATGGATCTGATCAATTATAGCAATTGTTGTGTTCGCCACAATCGGAATAAACTTATTATCAACCTGTTCGAGAACTTTGGCACTCTCCAGGCAGGTTTTATCAATGGTATCAGGAACCGATGAATCACCAATAAAATGCAAGACGTCAGAAGTGACATTGAGTATAGAATCCTGATTCTTAAGATTCGCTGTTCCAGTACCAGTCTGCATCTCATATTGGAAAAAGTAAAAATTCATCATCTTAACAAAATACAGAAGAAGTCCCAAGAACATCTGAGACATAGCTAAGGTAAACAACTGTAATATTTGGAGGGAAGTCCGTCCATTTTCTCCCAGAAACTTCAGTTTTTGTTGGTGCAAATTGTGAAAAGTTGAGTAAAAAAAACCAGGCATGACAATTCTGTTACAAAAATCAAAACATATGCAAGATGGAATTTGAAAGACTATGTAGTGCAGGAGACTAAGAAATAGACATTGTAATCTCTAAGGCTTTCATGATTAATAAGAATGCAGTCTAAGATAATCTTGAGAAGTGGGAGAAAGAAATGCAGCTAATTAACTGAAACATGCACTAGAAACATTCAGCTCTTAATTCTTATTCAGGCCAGGAACAAATGACAGGAATGGTTTATCTTCTTTTGACTTCCCATCGCATGTACTTGTGCACTCCCCTTGAGCTTGTAATTTGCTATTCCAGATGTTAACAAGTTTCATTTTCACACTTGTCCTGATGAGAGAAACATCAGATCGTGAGAGTTACTAACATATTTGATTGAGATAATACCAGCAAGACACCTAACCCTCCGTAGAAATTTGATAACATTACCTTTCGACAGAGAATAAACCGTCACCACACTGTAATGTTCAACGAAGATAAATGCTAGAATCAAACAAAGTGTAGAAAAGATAACTTATCACATCCCTTTATCCATGCTTGTATACTTCCACTGTGTAAACATCAGGACCTGAGATGTATCCTGAAAGCTTGAATGAGGCAGCCATGACACTTGGGGTCTTGTGAATTCCCTTTTGTTAGGATAGCCTATAAAAGGCAAGAATGAGGCAGCAGAGAGTTTGGGATTTCTGTCAAGGGTGGTTGACCTTCTCTCTATGCTTTCCCTATGGTTCTCCATTTTTTTATAACAAACCAACAGCCCTTGAAATAGAAAGAGACAGAGAGAGTACACTTGAGTTTCTGGGTTATTTTCATTTTTGCACCCTTGAACGTATGCTCATAAGGCAATATCCACAACTATACAACAACAACAACAACATGACTTTGAAAATTAATAAAGAAGCAGTGATGATTTCTGGGCATTCTAAATTTGGGCATTGAGATTACTCATGTATGGCCTGTTATTGAGAAGCATAACTCACACATGCAATCGCGTGTTGCAGCCATGGTGTGGTTGGATTCTCTTTGGCCTTATCGCAACACAAATCTGAGCCTCAATTTTCTAAAGGAAAAAGGGAAAACGGTCAAATTTACCCCTTTACTATGCACAAGGGCAATATCTTTTCCATGATTAATGTGTAGATATTGAACCCATGCCCTTCTGATTTGCAGTTTGAATGCTTTTCAGGTGTAATGGACCTTAGAGCTTTTTTACGCTTTTCGCCTTTAATAACAGTTGAAGTTGAGCTGGAACATATCGGTGCTTTGGCACTTCTACCCAGCTTCTGGTGACAGTATGTGCCTGTTTCTTTCATCTTTTGTTATGCTTACTTTTTGTCTGGCCATTTTAACTATGGTTTTGTATGCTTCTTTGCTCTAGCGACATCAAAATACAGCCATTCAGATGATATGCATGCTTTTCCCAGCAAGCTTTGGCGTAAAGGAGAGGCTTTGAGCTACGTTTCTTTGTTGGAAATTGTGACTAAAACTCATGTGAGGCCAAATGGATATCGTAAGGTTTTGGCGGTAAAGCTCTTTTGAGATTTAGTTGGTAGTATCTATTAGGATATGTATAAACCTACTAACTTGGTCTTTGTTCTGAGCACTCTGTTTATAGGGCAACAAGTGCTTGTACCTTGGAATTGATGATTGTAGACAAAATGTTTGTACAACAGGAAATTTTGTATTAGCCTACTGATACATGAGTAGACTGCTGTTTCTAATAAGTAAATTTCTTGGGATTTTTCTTTCGCATTCATTGTTCGTGATGTATTTTACCACCAACCATTTCGAAGGAACCAAAGCACTCCAAGTACTTTTAGTTTTCTCACAATTCAAACAAATAAAAAAATATTGGTTTACATACTTTACTTCTAAAGTTGTACTCCGTCAGTCTGTCCTGATTGATCTTTTGGTTTGCATATATAATCTGTGGAAGCCCAAAGAGGGTCTTGCATTCACTGAAAGAGTCTGTGTTAAGAATCGCCCTTGTGCATTCCAGTGTCTCCTTCAAAATTGTTGATATTGAAAAGTCCGTCTTTGTTATACCAGCTAACTTGAGGATATTTCCTGTCTGGTTTATTAGATTTTGTTCATTATCATGCAATGAGGATGACCTGCTTTGCACGCGTGCTTCTCCTTCTCCCTTGCCGCTATTGTCCAGTGGGTTTGGGTTACATCTTAGTTCCCTTGACAAATTGAATGCAAACGATGGTGCATTCAAGCTCTCAGGATACATCTTAGGTCCTGATGTTTACACAGTGAAGGTATAGAGGCCCAAATTGATGGATAAGAGATGTTATAAGTTATCGTTTCTACACTTGGTTTCCCTAACAACCACTGTTTAATTTGCAGGTCCTTCAATATTTCTGTAGCCACTTCTTTCAGTATATTTTCCTGAACAAAGAAAACAGAAAACTAATCTTTGTTAAACATTTACTATATCGGATGCTTGTTTTTTACGGTTTTTTTGTTTTCCTTGACCCTCTAATTAATCCAGATGTATATTAATTTTTTGATTTCTGACCAAGTACTTTTTGAAATGATATGATTCTTTGTTGTTTCTCTCTGATTTTAATAGAAATTTATTGCATACATCGGTAATGCTTGTTAATAAGTTTGTGATGGGAGAATAATTATAGCTGGCAGATCAATAGAAGATGCCTCATTTAGGTAGTCTCTTGATCCTGATGACAGTTTGAATGTGATGCATGAGAGAAGGAAAACATTTACCCGGAGCTGTTCTTTGCACAGAAGCCTGATATATGATGGATCATTTTGATAGTTATTGTAGTGTTGGATTTGAAGTAGCTGATGATCTTAACCAGGTCTTAAATCAAAGGTATCCTAGAGGCAAGAAATATATTTTGAGAACTTCTCCAGGTGCAAAACTCAGAGCAAGGCATTGCAAAGGTCAAATTTTTTGTCAGGAGATTCAGAAAAATCTTCATTAACCAAGGACATTCTGGATGAAGACGAACATCTTGTGGATAACGTTAAACAGACTGAAAATTTTTGTTCTGGCCTGCTACCTATTAGTCCAAACCGACTCCTCTGCCACCAGATTCTTTGCTCGGGGCCTGGTTTCAAGATGCTAATCTTTACATCGCTGAAAATGGGATTGAAACTTCTGTTAAACATGAAGTTGTTGTTACTATAGTTTTGAAAACATGGAACGTATTCTCTTGGTCCTTGCCATAAATAATTTGGAAAAAGAGGACTTCTTGTTCCCAAATCCTGCAAAGTTTGGCCTCAATTTTTATGCTCTTTCTGGAGAGGATATGGCCAGTATAGGGGGACTTGATCCATGGGATGTTTGTAGTTCAGGTCCTTCTGAATACCGTTATGATTGAAATGATTTGACACATGCATTTTCATGGTGAAGAAAATCTTAATAATTACTTGACACCACGAGCTATGCTCTCTGCTAGGTTGATGGGAACTCGCATAAATGGATTGATGCTGGGAGTCGAGGTAAAACAGATGAGTTTATAAGGAGGAATAGTAGAGTAAGTCATTCAGCTCCTCCATTATACCAACGCAAGTTCTTTGCCACGAGCGAGTCTTCAAGAACGGCAGCAGGAAATAACAATATTAAGACTGTTCATGATATGCCACTCGTGCCAGGTAATTTGTCCTTGAGTGCTCGTCTGTTTTAATAATCAATGATGACAGAAAATCTGTTCAACTAATTAATGTTCTTGTCCATCGTGCAGAAACTAGAGTTGTATATGAAACCTTTAAACAAATCTGGAAAAGCACATTGAAAAAAAAAAAAGGCACTAACAGAAACAGCATGGGAATTCATTGGAAAAGACCAGCTTATAATGTTCATTATTCAAAAACATATCCCTCTTTTACATTCTCAAGGACTAAAAATCATAAATTACAACAGGTTTTTATCGACATATTCCCAGGAGAAGAATCGCTGTTTAGTTTTTTATGTTCATTTACAATGCCAGAAATCACTATAAGAAACCAAGTCCCATCATATATTTATAGGCATCTGGTGGAACTGTATAATATTCACGCAATAACTCACTGGTCATGTATTCCATTTCCCCCCTAATCCAGTCTTCTCAGAAGATACTCAACTTGAACTTCTTTTGTCAATGGCATGATCCAGTCCCCATACAGTTCGGCAACTAGGGATGGTTTTATTTTGTACACGGGATCACCTACATTTTCCGGTCCATTGTTCAGTTCCTGTCCATAAGTTTTGGTTTTCATTTCTACTCTATTTTTGATAGCCTCTTCAACAGTAGGGTAGGTTAGTAAATCCATCAGTCCGTTTCTGTCCTGGAGAATGATAGCCATCACAAAATATCAAATATAAGTGCTCTTGCGTATCTTTAACACGAATTCACGAAGCACAGAAATTATGCCGAATTCACTCTCTTCGGCAAAAAAAAAAAATTAAGTAATTTCCTTAGACAAAAGTGGACATATCAGGAAATGGATTACCTGTGCTTTTATAGCAGCCTTATAGACATCTGGTGAGGCTCGAAATTTTGCTTCAGCAACAAATTTTCCGTAATGAATTCTCTTTGACAAGGCCTGCATATAATTATAAGGTTCCAGCAATCAGTACATTGAGTACACCTGCAAACTCTTAAGGCAGTGGATAGAAGAATGCTTTCAGATAAGAACACTGGTAGGGTAATCTCAAGGCAATTTCTTGGTGTCGTTTTCTTTCTAATCTATTGTATCCAGTTACCAACGGAAATTTTGAAATCAGCATATTAGATATGTCGCTACATAACAGCTCCTAAATCACCAGCGTTAATGTAATTTGAATGCAATTTCACACTAATGAAGGCAAAAGCAGTCTAGAGGGCACAAATCAGAAACAAAAATTTCCAAAATCATTTAATTAGCTGTCATCCTTCCTAACAATACATCGTACGAAATCCTATACATATCTATTACCTCAGTATCATATAATACCGGCTGATACTCCTGCACAGTAGGTGCGGACCAAGTCCGCTGTTCGTCTATGATTCCTCTTGTTCAAATTAATTTTTTCCCAGCACAAACATTTTGCAATGTTAGGTCCGGACCAGCTTTCGTGCACCTCAACTAATTCCACGGAATACCTGCCACCTCCCACCAGTAACAAGTACCAGGTAGCCCTGCCCACCAAGGCTAAGGACAGACGGGAAGAATCAAGAATCACCTATTTTTTGTCTCCGCTGAGAATTGAACCGAAAACTTCATGGTTCTCAACCACTTCATTAACCACTAAGTCACACCCTTGGGAGCTGCTTGCCTGGTCTTTCTCCATTCAAGCGAAAATTTACACGGTACCAATATCAGTCATTCTTATAGGCCTTCTCTAATTCTCAGTCTAAATTTAAAGATAGTAACATTACTTTTTGTATTGCAAATTGTAATATATGTACAACTATTAACAGTACTGGAAAGAATTATGATTACCTTTTTATGTAAGATACTGTTAGTCACCCATTTCCTCTCCGCCCCCCCCCCTTCTAATGGGTGTAATCGTCTAAGGAAGATTTTAGTTCCTTCACCATGCCAAGCCCTTGCTGACTATAAACAATCACTCAAACTGGACAAGAATTCCATGCCTCACTCATTGTCTCATTAGCACCAATCCATACCAAAATAGGATAAAAAGAAAGAGAAACAGAACCGGGATACATGGTTGGGGTGATTGAACAAGGGAAAAAAGGGCTTGCTAGAGGGTTAGTTGAATGCAAACCGTCTATGATTATTTGGCACATGGGAAACAAGGATTCGAGTAAAGCAAAAGCCAAAAAAGAATAGGTGATTTCTCTTAATCTGCCTGAACTTTGATGCATAGAGTCACCCAAATATAAATACTACTGGGATGCAAGAACCCAATGAAATAGTAAAGGTACGCACGTACTGGCCATGAGGACAGGGCAAAGAAATATCTAGGCTTCTAAGTTCTAACTATGTACGTGCACAGATTTCTCAGAGAAAATAGCTGTGGCGGTTCACTAGTAACAAGAACTGTCGAATAAAATAGGAACTAAAGCGAAACACAGTGTCAAGGGGAGGGAAGATAAGCTATTCCTGATGCATCAGGAAAACTATCATCAAATCTGACATAATTTTGAGAAGTTGTTGTAAAGGGATGGATTAGATTCTTCTTAAGGTATCACCACCGTCACACTTATTTTCAAGGCCTTGAGTTCAGTTTCTTCACAAAATGGTTCCTACTGTCTTAAAGATATTGGCAGTCCAGAGAGAAGATTCAACAGAGCCTTAAAAGGCAACTTCAAGGAGCCAACTAACAAATAACAAGAATTGTGTTGATGTATTTGTTCTAAAGAAGGGACTTGAAAAGGCAAAAGTATTGACACTGTGTAAGGGACAGCATGGAATTGCAAATCTATAATATGTCAACAAGAAGAGCTACGAAAGGCAATATAAGCTCTAGTGCCTAATCTCAAGCTAATTCTGAAGAGACAGAACTTAAAGAAACAAATACCTGCAAGCAAATGGTATCACATACTGCTGTAGATCCAAAATTACCATCATTGCCTTCCTTCACTAATCTTGGGAGAAGTTTCTTGAAGTACATTTCCCATATTGTGACATTGATATTTATTGAATCAGCAGCTGAGTGCAGAACCTTTACAAATAAATTAGAAGGTTTACTCATGAGTGGATGACCTAAATAAGACTGGATTTTTTGATAAAATTATGGGGAAATACTACACAGCTCATCATCCTATAACTGAAGCAGAAAATCCAAGTTCAATGTACATGTCCTTTCAATGGACAGGACCCAACACAAAACTTACATAGAGGACAGATAAATCATTCATTTCTTGGTCTGTACACTTTGGACACAGTTAGGGAAGAAATTTCCCTAGCTTATCGGAGCATATATTTAGCATCCAGTGCATCATTCTAGAAATTCAATGTCTGATGATTATTATTACAATATAGAAAATAGAGGCGTGTATATTGGTTATTAAATTTGTTGGGTTATTCAGGGTCTTAACGGATTATCAAGGTATTGACCGATGCATGTTCAATATTGAAAACAAGAGAAAATCATAATGCAATGGATATTTCACCTTTGGATACTGCATGGGTGGCAACATTGGTTCAGGTAATGCTTTTGGGAAGAATGGGTGCTCATCAGGGCTTGTGTATCTTCCAACCTGTAAAGCTATCCATCAGAAAAATATGCAAAGAAAAGATATATTTTATCCACACAGGCTTAGGATGAAAGTACCTTCGCATGAAGCTTTTCAGTTTCTTTGACAATATACTCAACCAAAGAGCCATGGAACCCATCCATCACAAAAACGTCAGGATCATATGTCTCCGCATTGAAACAGTACTGAGCTCTCTCCACAAGGCTGAATATTATGCTATCTTCTTGTCGAATTAAAGAGTTCCTTATACCATCGAGAGTATAACTTTCTGTCTCATCTATTCTCTTTATTTCCCTAGGAAAAGAGCAAGACACATCAGAATACATGATATATGTTTTCTGAGTTGTAATTACGGCACTAAAGTATTTTCATATGAAGTTAGGTAATGCCCATCTTGTCCATCCCTTTAATATGAAGCTAAGTAATGCCTCCACACTGTAAATAGACACTTTTTAAAGATGTGCAAGACACAGCATGGTAGTCTCACTTCACCTACTATCCAGTCTCTTTGTCCCAATTTATGAGACACCCCTTCTTTTCCTTTTTAATTTGTCTTAAAAAGAATGACATATGTCTATAATTTAGAACAATTTACTTTTAAACTTCTCAGCTTATTAGATGATTTTTAGTCACATAAATATCTATGGGAATGTTGTATATACCAAAAGTTTCAAAGAATCTTTCTTTCTTAAATTTCATACAGAGTCCAACACCATCACATAATTGAGATGGAGGCATAATACACTTTTTGTCACATTAGATTCCAACCCTATTTCTTCGACATTCCATAGTTCAAAAGAACTTAGGGATCAGAAGGTTGAACTCCATTTAGATGTCCAATAAATTTAATTTCCCCACCATGTGCCCAAAGGACCCAAAACTTAGACATTCAAGTTTGGACTATGTCTACAGAGTACTATGTACCTTCCAAATTAGCACACACAATAAAAAGAGGAAGATTAGGTGAAGGTTGACTAAATTGGGATAAACTGGATTCAAAAGTTTGGACTTTTCTTGCATTGCTAATTGTTGATGCCAAAGCCATGTACAATTTAATGGGAACTGACACACAGACACAAGAATACCAGTGCAACGCATAACTTAAGATGGGGAAAGGAAGTCAAAGTCCCAATTCAGTAGCATTAAAGTTTATCCTGATCCAAAATAACCATACAAAAACTAAACAATCATCAAGATAGTTTGACAGTAACTTTGTAAAAAAAAAAAGAACCCAAAACTGGAATACAGTAAAAAATCAAAACCCATAACAAAAAATCCATTGTGGCATTAACCCAAACGCATGCAGAGCCTTATAAAGATTGAATTTTTCAAGAAACATATTCCTTCAAAAAAAATAAAAATTTGAAGAGTAAAGATTGTATCTTTTTACCCAAGAGAAGCTGCAAAAGCTTGAATGGGTCGAATGCCATGCTTAATGGTACCTGAATTTGATAACTGAAACATACGAAAATGTTTAGGCCATTTTTGATGGGGTAAAAGGGTATTGTTTCTTGAATAGTTAGTAATAAGAGGGGTTGTTATGGGAGTAGATGGAAGTCTTAACAATTGAGCTTCCATTACAAACAGGGATAGAGAAGAAGAAGAAAGGAGAATATTTGGCTGCGTAAGGGAAGCAAATGTAGTTTAAGAAAAATGCATTTGAATAGACGGGTTTTGAAGTTTGAAGAGTTAGGTGAGTTTTCTCCGTCCGGTGAGGTCCACTTGGTAGGTGGGGGTGTTAGGTATCTAATGCGATATCCTCCTACTACCTAGTCTTCCTCTATGAGGTGGATTTTAAAATACAATATTTTTTCAAAAGAATTTTGTCACTTTAGTGATCAAATATTCTATTTATCTTAATTAATTTCTGTGTTTAATTTGATTTGTCACTTGTCATCTAAAATAAATAATTGATTTGTTAGTTATTAAAGCATTTTTCTAAGGACAAAATGAGTATTTTAAAATTACATTATTGATATTAAATATAAAAATATGTCCTTTTTTTTTAGAACTTACTAAAAAAAGTGAATCATGTAAATAGAAATAGAAAGAGTTATGAGGATTGTGTGTATTAAGAAATTAAGTAATTTTACTTTTTTATCCTTATTTAATATTTTTTTAAGTCAACTTTTCAATAAATAATTAATAGCTTAGATTTCAAAAATTAAAATGCATTTGAATGACTATCTAATTTTTTGAGTTTATTTGTGGAGCCAATTTTTTTCACCGATTGATCTAAAATTTTAAAAAATTTATTAAAGCTTCAACGTTCAAGATTATTTTTTATTTTTTCTCCATCTTTTATTTTTAATTTGTGTGTTGAGATTTATTTTTCAAAATAAGATTTTATAGAATAGTGAATGGAGAGAGTAATTAATCAATATATGAAGTACTCCAATGAATAATAAGTACTTATTAGTTTTTCTAGATTGGTCAAAGTATATATTTTCAAGACTAATTAATTACTCTATCAAGGGTATAATAAGAAGAATATGGTAATTATGTATTGATTTTATGAAATGACAAGTATTATGAACTAACTATTTATATAAAGAGATGACATACAAAAAGGAACGGAAGGAATACTATATTATCCTTTGATTTTATAAATTTAATGTTTTTGAAAAATGTGTTAGATGATAAATAATATTTTTTTAACAAGGATAAAATAGACACAAAGGGTAAATTATTTCTTGATTTTCTAAATTGAACAAGTATTATTGGACAATAATTTTTAATATAATGAGCAACTATTATTGGATGGAGAGAGTAAGTGATACAGATATTTATGTGGTTACGTCAACCATTAAATTTGCCACTTATACTATGTAATAAACTAATACGGAGGGAATAATATTTTAATCCGTGAGCCATTAAGTTTGTCACTTGTACTATATTTCTAATTTGTTTAACAAGTTGAAATTTTAAAAATTTATTTCCGATCTAGATGGAAGGAGTAGGAAACAGAAACTAAAAACCTCTGTTAAGAGCTTTTGATTATTGAGATCAGAATTTTAATTATATAGATTGTTTTTATGGAAAACTTCTGATTATTGAGATCAGAATTTTAATTATATAGATTTTTTTTTTGAAGAACTTTTAATTATTGAGATCAGAATTTTAATTATATAGATTACTTTTACGAAGAACTTTTGATTATTGAGATTAAAATTTTAATTATATAGATTGCTTTTATGAAGAATCTACATGCAGGCTTTGGGAGTGGTGCCTTTGGTGCTGAGTGCGCGAATTTTACTTCTTATTTTTTTGTAATCTAAATTAATAAATAGCCTCACTTTTATTTTCAGAAAAATAAGAAGTGAAGGACTTAATTAAATAAATAAAAAGGATTCCTTTTATGTCCCCCCGCGCGAAAATAATGTGACGCTTTTTTTTTTTTGCAAAACTTTTCGTTGGCAATTCGTAAGTGGCCAATCCAATCTTTAAATAGGTCAATGGTGGGTTTCTCACGTGGAAAACAATAAAAATAAAAATTGAATATTTTGTATTCAAATATTTAGGCAACTTAAACTCTAAATAAAAAAATATTACATATATTTTTAGATAAAATGGTCAAAAGCCCCATCAATCAATAGCCGGATTTCCAACTATACACTCATACTTACGGGAGTCCTATTACCCCCTGAATTTTATAAGACTGAAATTATTGCCTCCCTAAATGCTTATATAGCAAAGTGAGTGTATTTCACTCTCTTTGAGAGAGTAACCAGCCAAAATAATATTACAATTTTATTTTAAATATGTTATTTCATAAATATTTGTATTTTTAATTTCTTTTTTTAAAAAAATTAATTTCTTTCTTCTCCATGGCAGCACATGCCAAATCTCTCCACCCTTATCATCTCAGAATCATCGCGCCATTACCGCCATCTTCACTGGATTCATTATTGTAAATTACTAACAACTCTCATGTAAAAATTTTGAAAAAAAAATCAAATCCACCATCTCCAATCACCAAAAAATAATTTGAATCAAATTTGAAAATCAATCTGGGTTCAAATGCAATTGTACCATAAAAAAGAAAAAAAAATTACATGTAGATCTTAATCCCTCATATTTTTTTTAGTTTGTTTTCTAGATTCTCGACAAGCAATTACCTTCTCTTGATTATAAAAACTCCATCACATAGACTTATAAAATTATGGAAATACCCACAAACATTAATTGGAGTCTCTTCACCTGATTTAGCTTCTTTTTTTCCTTTGGTGGTAAGTTTAAATGAGATTCACAGTGATTTTGGTGGTGGTGTGAATGTTCTCTTTTTCGAGCTTTATTCTTTGAAAAAAATGACGGGAGCTCTTTGAGTAGGTGGAGGAGCTAATGGTGAAGGCGGATAAATAACAAAGGCGTATATGGAGATGGTGATGGTAGCGAAATTCTCAGACTATGCCGACGGCGGTGACATATCCCTCCGGAGAAGACAAAAGAGACCCAATTCAACCCCCAATATTTTCTCCAAATCAAAATTCTCAAAAAAATAATTAGGGCTAAAAAATGAATGAAAAAGAAAGATTGAATAGGAAAGAGAAAAAAATGTCTTTTAAAAAAAGATCAACATGTGAAGACACATGTCAAGCGCGTGTGTTTCACCACAAGACACATATTTGATTATGATATTTGAAGGGGCTACTTATTTCACTTTAAAATAATTCATGGGCTAATAGAACCCCCATAAAGTATGAGTGTGTAATTAAAAATTTGACTATAAATTAGAAAAGATTTTGATCATTTTCTCTATATTTTTACTTTATTAGTGAAGATTTAATTCCTCGTATTCGTCCTGCCCCATTAAAAAGAAAAAAAGAGATTCAAACATTGAATTTTGTCCAATTTGATTGTAGCCTGATATTCCAAAGTTGGCATAGTCAAATTTAACTTTTGTCCAGTTTGTACGTTGTAGCCTAATATTCAAATGTTGACATCAAATGGCCATATTTAACTCTTTTTAGTCAAAGTTAGTTGCCTATAAATATTTTCTCTTCCTAAAAATATATATTTCAATTTTCCTCCTATCTTTTTAAAAAATAAATTTTAGGTTTAGCAAATATAAAAATTATATTTTTATATTATAATTATAGTTTGCATAATTATATTTGTTATGGAGCATCAAATTTGTATAAATCGCTGGCAAGTCTCTCGTTTGTATAAAAGCAATCTGTATTTGTATAATTATAAGTGTATAGAACGAAAATATATGTATTTGTATTTGTATATACAGTTTTTTCTCGCTTTATATAAATACAAACGCAATTTATACATTTGTATTTGTATAAATTGAGAGAGGCGAGGAAGAATGGCGAGCGAGATTCTCTGGACAGAGATGCAAACTAAAAGATATGTATATATATGGTTTTCTCTTGCTTTATACAAACACAAACATAATGTATACATTTGTGTTGTATAAAGCGAGAGAGGCGAGGGAGAGTGGCAGCGAGATCTAGGAGAGTGGCGAGCGAGATTCTCTGAGGGGAGAGACGAACGAAAAGATATGTATATATACAGTTCTCTCACTTTATACAAGCACAAACAGAATTTATGCATTTGTGCTATTTTAGATAATTTTCTCTTTTTAGAGTAAAAATGTATCAATAACTTACTCTAATGTATGTTACACATGAAGCCTGAAGGTGATGATAATGTTAGTTCAGTTGAATATTTTATTTTATTTTGTTATTTCTCTCTATGAGCTTTCATTTTTTTTGCTCCCTTAGTGATTTGAATTCACAATCTTCGGATCGAAAGTAATAGTGTTTACTATCTGAGTAATTAGTTGAATAAGTATCGGTTAATTTTTAAACAGTCGTTGTCAATCAATTTAACCGAAAAAATGGATTTTCACGCAGAGAAGTGTTGGTATTTGTGCATTTCTTCCGTGCTGATTTAGTGCATTTATTTTGTGATTTTCCTTATAATTATCTTGTAAGAGAAGTTTTTTGAAACGAGTGTAACTGCTAATGAAATTAAATATCATAGATATATATTCTGTAAATTAACAAACAATCATTCAAAAATCAAATTGAACATTTGGTAAATTAACAAATACACATTCAGTTATCCAAATATATCCCTCTCTCTCTATATATATATATATGAAAATAAGCACACTGATGTGACATGTTTCTTTTGATTAGTATTGCTATTTATTTATTTTCTCAGAATTTTGAATTCTTTTCTTCATTCTCTGTTCAAAAAACTTTTAAAATATTACTTTCTTTCGTTATTATTAGCATTTATTAGATTAACCTTTCGTTTCAAAAGAAATTATGCAACGGCTGAATACATAATGGTGCAATTAGTATAATCATAACACTAATTTCTCCAATTAAATCATTATTAAATAGTATTGCAATTAGGACATTGATTAATTACATACAAATGACAGTAACGTTAATTTGCTATTATTACAAAATAAATGGTAGTTTAATTTGACTATATATTTGAAATTAAATTAGCAATAATACAAACGTTTTCCTATTCCAAAATAATTGATTGACAGCAAATTAGCACTAATTACTAAAGTTTAATTTTTTTTAATAATTGCAACATTAATGATTATATTTAATTTCTGATAGATATTTAAACTCTCTTAATCCTCACTATTTACTTAAACATCTTCTCTCTACGACCAATTAAATTCATTCCAAGGCTTAAAGGTACATAATCTTTCTCTATCCCATTAAAATGACTTTCCTCTTTCAAATTACATGAATAATGAGTAGTTAGGCTCTCTGATTTCTCTTTTTTTTTTTTTTTTTACCTCTAATTGTATATGTCAAAATTGTATGGTGATATTCGGTTAAAAATGTGTATTTATATTACGTTATTACTTTGTATTCTATGCATAATTGCATTGTTACATCATTATTTTGGATGTTTTGAGCTTATTGTGAATTTAATATGTGCAGAAAATATATCAAATGAAAATGATCGAAAAGAGGTGTTTGGAACGAAGATTGAAGGATGACTAGGTCCTTACCTCGTGAGACCCATGCAAAGAAAAATTTAATCCATTTTTTAATTTAGCGTATGCGTCAATTATATTTGTTAATATATGTCTTCCAACTAATCATAGCCTCCTTGAATTATCATAATTTTATTTATTTTAAAAGTTTCATCATTGAAATGATCTAATTTTACATTCTTCATAAATATAATCGAAATTTGTTTCACTGAGAAATGCGTATTTTTACGAATTATACTTGGAATATCCAAGATTTTTCGTCTATGAATTGAATTAGTTAAATTGTTTCAATTCATATAAATGTTGAAATAGTATGAGAATTTTAAAAATATGATTTTGAGAAAAGTTAAGAGGAAGCCGGCAGGAAAATTTTGAAAGCAATTAGAGAAGGAGTGCATTACTTGTTGAACATGCTAAAATTTTGTGAAGTCGATCTTTATCAACATATTTTTAACTTTTACAAGGTTATAAATTCGTAGATGATAAATATTTCATATTTTGAAAATTTTACTACGATTTATTTATTTTTTCTTTTGACTTTGAAATCTATGGTTCTTTTTATATGATATGAGTTATATTAACAATTTTTTTAAATGTTAGAATATTTACTTTTAAAAATTAGAAAAGTTTGTAATTGACAATTATATTTTAAAAAATGTAAGCTCTGATCTTAATTAATTGTGAATTAGGTGATATGCAAAGTTTTGGAACCAATTTGAAAAAAATATTTAAATTTGTATGCATAAATACATAAAGATTTCATCTATTAATCCATTATATCTTGGCTAAATTTGTAACTAGGTCATATCATATTCTTATTTATTTTATTTCTCACTTTTTAGTTTTTTTTCTCTCTTTCTAATATCATTCCTTTTTAAGAGTCAAATGATATAAATTTCGATCAAAATTAAATTATTATATATTTTCTTGCTCGTATTGATAAATGATACATGAGTAAAATTGTAATTTATAATACATTTCATATAACTTTTGAATATCTAAACTTTAATTTTAAAATATCAAATTAATCTAATCTTATTTAATTTTGAAAAATAGACAAATTGACTCTCGAGAGATATCACTACTTCATAATAAATAGCTTATAATTAAATAAAGAAAAAAAATACTATTCCTAAAATTTAATCTTATAATCAATAAAGAATTTGTAGTAGGTAACCTTTAAAGTTTTAGTTGTCCAATTGAAGAGGCGCAACCCATTGAATTGTAATGTTTCCACTTATATTTTTTGTTCCTTTATATATTTACTTTCTTTTTTTTTTTCATCATTTTATTCTTAATGAAGGAAATTTTCGGAAAACAAATATTTCATACTATCCTAATGAAAGAAACAAACCTACTAGGCTACCACTATTAGAATCACATACAAAAATATTGTATTTTAAAATGATTTTTTTTATATATTTTTATTTTAAAAAAAAGATATAATAATAAAAAGAATATCATTCATCTAACTCTAATTTTATTAACAAAATTATATAATAAAGATTTCATGAATATTTTTAATTATTTTTTATGCATAAACATGAAAAGTTTTATCATATTTGTTTGAAAAAGTTGTATTTTAAAAAATCTTTTCTAAATTGATTAATTCACCTCGTGAAGCAGGGATATTTTTTCTAATTATATATGTATAGCGAAACAAACTTTTTTGGATATACACAAATGGCTGTATACATTATATCTACGTGATAGAGATAATTTACATATTATGAGAATGTTGTTGAAATAAGATTGCTACTTGGATAGTTTAGTAGTACTCCTTGTAGACACATTAAAATTATTATACTCAAGCTTCTAATTGTACGTCCTAAATATGCTTAACATTCAATGATCACTAGAAAAATCATATGTTATTTTTTTGAGGGATTTTCACATATAGACGCTATAATAAACTTAATTATGCTTCATAATTATAGTTTGCATATTTACGAACTGTAGCCACAATTTAAGCTGTCTCGTTTGTATAATTCACGAATATGTTTGTATAATTGAGCTATTTTTGTATAAACTCAAAATAACGAATTTATACAAACACAATCATTGAAACTTTAAACAGTTATACAAATTATAATATACAAAATTTACATTATACAAAAGCTATACAATCATATTAAACAAATTTCGAACTATACAAACGTGCAAATTATACAAACTCAAAACTCCTGCCTACGTAATTATCACTGAATGTTGATCGCGAGTGGTAATTAACTAAAACTATAGCTACAATAACTAATTAACTACTATATATTTGCTTAACTATATAATTTTCCATTTTTTAGTCAGCATCGATGACCCTCAAATTCCTTAATTAATAAATGCTACTACCTTTGTCCCATTTTATATGTCAATTTTTTACTTTGCACTTGCATTAACAAATTATGTAACTTTACCCTTCTATTTTTATTTAATGTTTTTTTAAATCAACTTTATTAATAAATGACAAGATTAATTAACTATGCTGTCAAAGAGTATAATAGGCAAAATATGATAATTTATGCATAAATTTTATAAAATGACAAGTATTGTGGTTCAGCTATTTATAGAAAGAAATGACATATAAAATGAGACGAAGAAAGTAATAAAAATCTAATTTATCCATAGATATATACAGTAACTTTAATAGCGAGTCATAATATTACATAATTATGGAGTAACTTGCTCGTGCTAAACATCATTTGAACGCGAAAGCCCAAATTCGTTATTTCTTATTTCTCCTTAGATATTTTTCCTAAAACCTTATCCCCGACAGTTTCTGATGAACGTTCGTTTAGAGTTGAGCTAAAATCTTTACTCCCAATTCGACTTTTTTTCTTCAAAAATTCCATTTGTAAGATGCAGATGCCAACACCAATCCGAGCTCCTACATGGGTTTCAAGGCGAAGACACTTCGAGCAGAAATTATGGGATTTAGACAAATGCAGAGACATTAACCAACTGAAACAAATGCAGGCATTGGTATACAAATCCAATCTTGAACAAGACCTTTTCATTGCTCCAAAGCTAATTGCTGCTTTCTCTAATTGTAGACAAATGGGTTCTGTTTTGAAGGTTTTTGATCAAGTGCGTGACACTAATGTGCAGTTGTATAATGCTTTGATAAGAGCTCATATTTACAACTCTCAACCATCTCAAGCTTTTGATACTTTCTTTGATATGCAGTCTTCTGGTATTTTTCCTGATAATTTTACCTTTTCGTTTCTTCTAAAGGGTTGTTCGGGGAAGTGTTGGTTGAGTGTTGTGAGTATGATTCATACCCATGTTGTGAAATGGGGTTTTGAGGATGATCTATATGTGCCCAATTCGTTGATTGATGCTTATTCCAAGTGTGGGTTAGTTGGTGTCCGAATTGCAGGTCAGTTGTTTTGGGGAATGAAGGAGAGAGATGTTGTTTCTTGGAATTCCATGATTAGTGCGTTGCTGAAAGTGGGGGATTTGAGTGAAGCGCGGAAGCTGTTCGATGAAATGCCTCAAAGAGATAGGGTTAGTTGGAATACTATGTTAGATGGATATACCAAGGCTGAGCAAATGAGTGTCGCATTTGAGTTGTTTAAAACTATGCCACAGAGGGATGTCGTCTCTTGGTCCACCATGGTCTCGGGTTATTGCAAAGCTGGGGATTTGGAGATGGCTCGGGTGTTATTTGATAAGATGCCTTCCAAGAATTTGGTTTCTTGGACAATCATGATATCAGGGTATGCTGAAAAGGGTCTTATAAATGAGGCAATTCAGTTGTTCATGCAAATGGAGGAGACAGTTTTGAGACTTGATGTTGCGGCTTTTGTTAGCATTCTAGCTGCCTGTGCAGAATCGGGAATGCTTAGTTTGGGTAAAAAAGTGCATGATTCCGTTGAAAGGAGTATGTACAAGTGTAATACTTTGGTTTGTAATGCATTGATTGATATGTATGCCAAGTGTGGATGTTTGCATAAGGCTTATAAAGTCTTTAACGGGCTGAAAAAAAGAGACTTGGTATCTTGGAATGCTATGATACATGGGTTGGCTATGCATGGACGTGGAAAGAAGGCACTTGAGCTTTTCTTTAGGATGAAGCAAGAAGGATTTGTCCCTGATAAAGTGACATTAGTTGGTATATTGTGTGCGTGCAATCATACTGGTTTGGTGGACGAGGGAATACTTTTTTTCTATTCCATGGAGAAAGATTATGGGGTAAAACCTGAAGTAGAACATTATGGTTGTCTTATTGATCTTTTAGGCCGTGGTGGCTATGTTAGAGAAGCTTTTGAACTTGCACGAAAGATGCCGCTTGAACCTAATGTTAAAATTTGGGGTTCCCTTTTAGGGGCTTGCAGGATGCATAAAGATGTTGAACTTGCAGATGATGTGCGTGACCTCCTAGTTAAATTAGAGCCTAAAAATGCTGGAAAACTGTCTGCATTGTCGAATATTTATGCTTCAGCAGGAGACTGGGATAATGTTGCCAACATCAGGTTGATGATGAAGAATATTGGCAGGCCAAATCAATCCGGTGCCAGCTTATTACTATTGAATGATGAATACCGTGAATTCACCGTGATGGATAAATCTCACGTGAAATCAGACAAGATTTATCAGATGGTAGACAGATTAGGTCAGCATCTTAAATTGCTTTCTCCTGTTCCAGCAGGTCTTTGCGATGAATGATGAGTTTCATGAACTGAGACGTGTCTCTTTCATCAGACCAGATATAATAGATTTATGCAGTTAATCAACACTTTCTTGTAAATAGTATTCCCAGATAAGTTAACTATTATGTAACGATACAAAGCTGCAATGATAAGTATGATTTCTGGGATCTCTATCTCGAAGCAGCAATGACACTTGAAATAAAGGCGAAATTTGTTGTACGTCCTTCTCTCCTACTACACTTTCCTGCCCAAATCAAGATAATTGTGAAGAACACTTTTCATGGTCAATGTTTGTACATATCCATAACTCAGAGGAACATACATTTTAGATAATGATGAGTTGGAAACAAGCACTGTTATGTCTCTTTAAGTTATTTAGGCCTCGACTTCTTAAAGTGCCTCTACCTTCTTGAGCTAGTGGTAAGGTCTGCGTACACTCTACCCTCCCTTGAAACCACTTAGTAGGATTTCACTGGGTATGTTATTGTTGTTGTTGTTGTAACTTCTTAATCGTTAATCTGTTGCTGTCTTCTCCATGTGCTAGATGTGTAATACCAGGGAAAATTTACAGTGGTGAAAAGGATTAATTTTGCTGTTGGAAGCAGCATTAATTTTGGCCCAAATGCAGTGACAATTATGGTTCAGAAATGAAACACGATACACTTCCCCCTGGGTCCGGATTATTTGGACTGCGCTGCAGCATTAATCCTCTCATTTAACTATTTTCTCATAGAAACTGTGCTCTGTGATTAGCTCGTAGCTAAAATAGACTTTAGAACTGGGCCTACCAAATGG